>JAVTVJ010000096.1:4611132-6039765 GCA_034509425.1 Eopsaltria australis
TCCATCCATAGACAACCACTAACTACATTTTTCTGATCTTATTAATATATTCAAAGAGTGCTAATATTTTTTAAATCTTCTCATGAAGAACAGTATCAAAAGCATGCAAAAGGCCTGAAAGATTTCAGTTCAAACAGCAGATAGAAGCCCTTGGAAAATAAGGGGTTTGCAATGAAAACCTCAGTTTAGGCTGAAGCAGTATTATGTGGCTCTCACAGATTAATGAAAAAAGAAAAGATAGATTGACCTACCAGATGACAGTTTGGTTTTGACTATCATACACCAACTTTCTTTTCACTTTATTTTTTTTTTGGTGTTTATCACTGTCCTACCCTAGACAGACAGGAAGCCCTTTCCTACAACACCTCGTCTTTAGAGCTGTCTCCTGATGATTCCTGTAGAATTTATCCTGGCACTGTAACTTCCCTTGGCTTTCACCAACCAAACCAGTCACTTGGTTTGAAGATCAAAGGACTTCTCAGTTAAAAAGCTCCATTTCTTTCCTGGCCCAGACTGAATAGTTGGAAAGAAATGGCCACCTCTGGACTGGCCTTCACCTCACTTGGCACTCAGGCTTTTTGCAGTGAACTGATAAACACTTGCAATGCCACAGGGCAACATGAACTGCCCTTTTTCTAACATATTCACGTAGGTCTAATGACCAACTCAGAAAGTGAAGTTTGATAAAGTTCTATAAACTCACGAAGCTTATGATTCGCCATTCATCCACAGCCATGCCAGTGGACTTCACTGAGATCTGAGCATTAAACTGGCTATAGAGGTTTCTGTGCTGTATTTCCCAAAGCAGCAGCAGAAACCAATACCCCAACACTCTGCCACAACACCTCAGCCTCCAGACTCAACCCAAGTTTTAAGCCAGTACACAACATGCCTGTTTGCACATCTAAACACAGCAGTGAATATGCTGTAAGCACTAGAATACACAAAGCATTTTAATTTGGAACACATAGCTAAATCACCTCATTGATGAAACATGCTCTTGTGAAACGTGCAGACCTCTGTTGGTACAAAGTAAGCAGTATTTGACTCTAACCACTGTCATCTCAATCTTGCATTGTAGGTTTGTCCTACATGCATTTCTTGTAGATTAAGTCATACACCAAGCATATTCTCCAAATCAGTAGGTCCTCTTCATTGTTTATTGGTATCAAGCTATTTTTAATTACTGCATGTAAGTAGAGTTTTTCAGTAGCTAATTAAAGCCTATATATTTGAGCCTAATTAATGCAGGAGTAAGATATGAAACAAGCACACAGTGAACCTTCCAAAAGCAAGATTCAGTTCATCAAGGGCAGACCTGTGCTGTAACCCAGTCCTCATCAGCACTTACACAGCATAGATGTAAATGTTAGAAAGAGTGTATTTTGGATTAAGCACTGTAGAACAAATTTCAAGTAATTCCTAATAAAGAGAGCCACGAGTACCACCTGCATTTTAACAAACAAAACTTCATTATACACTTTCCCCTGACTTTTTTTGTTTTTTTTTTTTTTTTTTTACAGAAAACTATCTCATTTCTCCTGTTGTTTTAGTAAGTTTGTCACTAACACTGAAAACCACTTACCCATTTCAGGAGAGAATTCTATCTCCCCCTTAACTGGATCCTGGATATGATTTCCAAAAGAGTTTCCTAGCTTATTCTCTTTCTGTTGCAATTCAGGTATATGAACTGGCCCCCGTGTAAAACGGGGGTAGAATTTTTTTGGAAATGGCCTCTGAGGTTCCAGCCCCTTGATGGGCACATTCTTGAAGGATTGGTTCTCTTCACTGAAGTTGAAATAAACAAAGAGCAGAAGTGTCCAGGTCACGGATGTGAAGAGGCACCCATAGCAGAAATAGCGAAGTGTGACACTTCCCATTGTAGACTCAGCATCCTTGAGGGCCCATTCTCAATTACCTGAAAGAGTGAAAACACACATTTTGTTACCTTATAAATTAGGAAATACATTCTATGGGTTACTCTTCCATTAAATGATTTTTAGAACTTAAACTTTAAGCACAGATCTTAAGAAGTAAATCCCTTTTCACTCTCCCATTCAAAAAGTAAACATGACCAGTTTTCACATTTAATGTGGATACCACTGCTTTAAAACATGGAGCAAACAATCACTAAGAGCCCAGTGACACACCACAATTAAAGGTAAGAATGATTAATTTTCCTCAAAATAGTTAAATAATTGTCTCTGTTCCACAACAGTGTATTTCTAGTATGCCTGCCTTGAATGAAACATATAACTATATAATTAAATATACTATACACAGAGAATTGATTCTTCACAGAATTGTTTTGGTTGGATGGGACATCTGGAGGTCACCTTGTCCAACCCCCTTGCTCAAGCAAGGCCACTCTGAGCCAGTTGCCCAAGAGCAGGTCCACATGTACTCATTTTTGTAGCTCAGAGCCTCTCCTAAAGCATGGAATGAGAGAACACGGATTCAAAAGAGCTACATAGTTTAGTTCCTCTTGCCCCAAATTTAAGAACAGCCATCATGACTGTGCCAGGAGTTCCAGAAAACATGGGGTGCAATTGAACAACACACAGCACCAAGATGGTCACATTTACAGATCATCTTCTCCACAGAAAGAAGACAAACAGAAGAGACAAGAAGAAAAAGCTCTAAGGTAATTTACTGGGTTCCTCCAGGCCTCTGCAAACTCCAGAAGAGCTTTCACATTTCCCGGAAGAGATGCCCATCTAGAGCTGGAAGGAAGCAACCCAGAGTAGAGTTTTACTTTAGACATCCACAAGACAATTTTCCCAAGTTCTATTGAAAATTACTGTCATAAGCAAAACAGTGAAGTGAAGCAAATGAAGCGGATGAAAATATTTTACTTATGGGCCAGGAGAATTGGGTAGACTTTCTGAAGTTCCCCAAATCTAAAAAAGGCTCAACACCCTACCCCCACCCTGCAAAAAGAAAGCCAACAAAACAAAAACCCCAAACAACACACAAAAACCCCACACACCTTAAAAACTATAGAGATCAGTTCCCCAAACTCAGGGGGGAAAAAGTGCTGACTCAAATAATTTGATTTCTTTCATCACTATCTAACCACAACAAATTCTTTGCACAGTAACAAAAAGTCAGGAAATAACTTAATCACTCTTTAATTAGCAAAACTTTTGTTTTAAGAAACAAAATATTGGGGTGGGAGTCCATCACTTATGCTGATGCGTTTGTCAAACTACTCAAAAAGTCAGAAACTGACAGAAGTCTTCAGGTCAGGCTGGCAAAGAACAAACCAGAACATTTATGAGTACAAACAATTTATTCTTTCTCAATATGGGAAACTACTAAATAAAGGTAGAAGCTGTTAATGATCCCAAAGAACATTACAAAGACACCATTTACTTTGGCAATGTAATTCTGAGTCCTTAGGGATTTGCATACAAAAAGAATAAATGTCAAATTTAAGCTTACATTTCCCAGACTACAGCAGGTTATCATCTCCCAAGAATAAAATATCCACAGAGTAAAGCAAGAAAAACAAAACCCACCCTCCTGAAAAATAATTTACCCGTTGTTCTTACCATGTCAATCTCCCTCACTTTTGCAAGGCAACAATCTACGGAGCAGTTGAGCTCAAGGAGCTTAAAAAGGTCTTACACAGGGTTTAAATCTCAGGCTGACCCTGTGCATACAGATGAATTGCATTCTCTGTGGAACAGGCTCTCTCTCCAACACTGTCACACAGAAATCTCGCTGCTTAACTGCAAAGCCATGAAATTAGTCAGGCACCCAATGCTCTGGGGCAGAAATGATTTAAGGAAATCCTCATTTTTGCTAGCAGAATAGGTTCACCAGTTAGAGAAGTACAGATGACCAATCCCCAGTGCCTCATGCCCTGTACTAACGCAATCACAGCAAGGTGAAGCTTGGCTCAGAAAAAGCACACAAGGCTGCAGAGGAGCAAGAGCAGATAAACAGTTACATCCTCTCACTATAATAATTATTCTTGCTCAGCAGTCTGCAGACAATTAATGCTTCTCCATAAAAGAGGATCTGGGTGCTTGCCAGGTTCTTTTTGCATGGCCACCACAAGGTCATCTGCTGTAAGATTTGTCCAAGCCTGCCATACTACTCCTCAAAAACTGCTGGAGGTGTTTTTCCATTCACTATGGTAACACAGATGGACAATCTTAACATGCACTGACACTCTGGAGCAGAACTGTCCTAGTAAGACAAAAAATACTCTAACAGAGAAGGAACCTTTTCATGTCAGAGTTGTTTAAGGATACATCTACACTGCAGCTTGCACAGAAAAAACAAAGATAATCTATTCTATCTCCGGTAACAGTCAGAAGACAGGCACAGAGAGCAGAATTCCTCGTGGGTTAAATATTTCCCTAGTTCCTTGTATCTCTTTCATAGCTACACCTGCTGCTGTGGCACTTCCAGCCACAGGAAGGTTAAAGTTTGCTGTGACTGACATCAGGCACACTCAGATTAAAGAGGAGGGGATAAATTACTAATCACCAGAGTGAGGACACTGCTGTACATCCCTTCCATCTCCAGAGAGCTCTCTGACCAGGCTAAAAGCTCATGCTTGGCTACTGCTACAAAAGTAACAAATGCAAACAAAAGCCAAATAAACCAAATATTATTTCCACCTGATCCTTGCTATATATGCTTCACCTTTGTTTCCTCTCCTTCACTATTTCAGCATTTTGTAAAATGATAATGTTGAAATACTGCATTTAATCAAATGACAGAATCTCCACAATGCACAGCCCATTCAGTACCTTGCTATTCAACCAAGACATTTGGTAATTTATTTGGGAGGAAAATACAGACTCACTATTTAGACAACTCTGAAGGCAGAATGAAAAAAAAAAGTTAACCCTGTGTATGAAAACCACATTGAGGCTTATTAGTTTACTTTCTTCACCAATACATATGTATTTACACAAACACTGTCCTTTGGATTTCAACCACTTCTACCATTCCAGCAGACAGAGTCATGATCGTTGCACACTCCAGTTTTACAATTTTAGGCTGACTGACTTCCTACAGATGTGGCTGAAGCCAGAGGGGGATTTCCAAGTCTTCAGTTGTGTCAGTCCTGCTTGGGATCTGCCCTGAGGAACCAAGAGAACCTTCCCAGCCCTACACTTCTATGCATACAAAGCACAATCACATTAAGGTATCTCTACCTTTCTTCACCATATGAAGAAACAAGAATCCCTCCACTCATTTCAGTGTGCATCAAACAAATAACCACTTTGCTAAGTGCCAGAGGGAGAAGGAGAAGAGACTGCAGCTGGGCACAAGGACACAGCAGGAAACATTCAGTTCACAGAGTCTGACACTCAGCCCCTGATTCTTACCTCATCCATCTCCCTATCCATGACCTTCTTCCATGCAGACACAGTGAATAAAAGTCTTACTCTGTTCAGACTCCTTTGCTCTCCAGTGCTCTAAAGCCCTCTAGGAAATACATTTTGCCAATTTACCCAACAACTGCCTCTGCCTACAGATGGTCAGAATACCTTGATGACTGTCTTAAACATCCATCCTCTCCCAGATGGTTTCTCCAAGCAGGATTTTGAAACTTGAGCAAAGCCAAATCTTTCTTTATTTCTTCCTCACTTTTTCCCCCCTTTAAATAGAGAAAACCTGTTCCTGAACACAGGAGATGTGAAGGACATGCCTTTCAAATCCAAAGTATTAGGATCTTTCTCAGCCCTGATACATGCTGCATGACAAAAACAGATTATATGTATTTTTAACTCAACAGCCTAAAGCTCTGCTAATGCAAGCACAGCTGGCAGGTTTGAACAGTTAGAAACAACCGAAATTTAAAAAAGCAGAATTGTATTATTCCAATAACCATGTCAATGGGCTCATAAGAATAATTTTCACCTATACAATACTCTGACTCCAGTCACCAATAAATTGCTATTTGGACAGTACAGTTAAAACCCTTTCCTATTTATTTATTCAAGTGCAAACAAAAATACTAAATGCCACAAAAGAATAATCAATTATTTAAACACAGCAAGAAGAATTGTTTCACAATACAGTCCCTCACAAATTTTCCTGGAAAGAGGCTAGGCTTGAAGGGTCTATCATGCATCTCCCCTTCATTTGTGAAAAGCAGTAGAGCTGCCAACAGTAAAAAATACCTCAAACAATTCTCCTTTCCAAAAACTCAAGCAGTAAAGAACATCCAGAATAAACAGAAGGCATTTCCTTTCCCTTGGCAAGATAGGAGCTTCCAGAGCAAGTAATAAATGATAACACCTTTAAGTATTTTACAGGCATTCATTCCCATGCCCTAGAGATGCATGGAGCTCACGGCTGTTCATTCTGGTGTACTCAGGAATGCACAGACACTTCAACATGACAAACATAAATCATCCAAGGTGACAGTATCTCCTACATCAGGAAATTACAATCCAGTTTGGAGGCAAGAAAGCAAAAAAACACATCTTAGAAGCTGCCTCCATCAGCATCAGCTCAGGAGAGACCAAGACTGAAAGGAAGAGCACTCTGAGAATTCCTAACCAAATATTCAGCCTTTCAGTGTCTCTCTTGTTGCTCTGTTTTGACTGTCATATATTTATTGCCTGACAGTTTTCCTTTGGCAAAGCCTCAGAACTGAGTTTGCAGACCCACATGCCAGAAATGCCAGGAGTAAAATACTGCTCTCTAATTTCCACGAATTCAAGTACATAAGTCTCAGTTCTTCGCACAAGTAGTAAATAATTGACTTTTTTTTTAAGATAATTATAAAGGTTAAATATTAGTAACACAGTAAAAGTCTATCAAATTCAATCAATCACAAAGCTGAAAAACTCTCCAGGAGCCCACCTGCCAGATCTGATCTGCAGTACTCACTGTGCAATGGGCTTTTCAAGTCACAGCAGCTTCTTTTAGCAGCCTTACAGCACCACCATGACATTCATTCCATACATCAAACCCAGTAACATTTACATTCATTTAATAACTGGCCCAACAAGGATACAACTGTGTTCCCCTCCACAGCCCAGGAGGGTTTGTTGTTAGTAACCTGGGCAGCTCTCAGTAACACTGGCCCAATGTGTTGGCCTTGGATATTTTTAAAGGAAGGAAAAAATGTCAACCACACTCTACAATATTTTGGCTTAAAGAGCAATATTTGCTACAGACTCTATGACCTGCCACTGCTTAAGCACTGACATCTGCTTGGATTAACCTCAACAGTTTAGTAAATACACCGTATGAGTAGATATTTCATAACTGTGCCAGAACTCATGTTTGTCAGAGGTCAAAGAGAGGATCAGACTAACCTCAAGATTTTTGAAACAGAAGTAAAAATTATTTGAGAAAACCTTAAAGTCTGCTTGTAGTTTTTCCAAGAACAGCTTTTCCTCTAAAAAAAAAAAAAAAGGAAAAGACAGATACACAACTCATACTACCCAGATCCCCTGCAAGACTACCTGTGTATTTTGGAACTGTATTGAGGCAAGGAACAGATGTGTATAATCTTCATTTTTAAAGACCATTCTAGTAAAAAAAAAAAAAAAAACATTAAACTACTTTATCTTTCTACAGAGTACTATGGTCATTTGCTGCATAACTTCTATGGATGCTTCTAATTTTTACTTTCTTATTTTTCGGGGGGAGCGCAACACAAGAATATAAACCAACACTACTCACGAATGCAACTTTGCTCTTTTAATAGCCTTTGCTCTTTTTACATTTCTTGGCCTCCAATATGTTGTAGCTACCCATGAATAGGCTTTCCAATTTACTGGTTGAATCACTATCAAACAACAGCATTTAAAGTGCAACGAACAGAGGCCAGATGAGGAAGAAGTAGTACTGCAATAGTACACACTCATCACACAGAGATGCCATTCACACGCCTTCTGCACTTGCATGAGAATTTTTTTTTCCAGGCAACCTTTCCATTAGAATCTCTCTCTTCAGGGATAGTCACAGTTAACAGAACAGCAAGATGAAAAAGGGACACCTTGGGCAGCTTTTGCTTCAGATCCAACACACATCACTAGAAGCAACATCCACTGAACATACAGCCAGAGCAAAAGTAACACTTTCAAGTAAAAGTGTTTCACGTGCTCCAGAATCTAAGCACTGAGCCAATTTAACTCCTTAAAAAAACTCCTACAGGATTGTTTTACCACTAAATTGGATCTACCTGCCAGTTTGTTTTTAATTAAAAATCACCATTAATTTTTGACCTTACAGAGGGATGGATGATTGCACTTTATGAATTAAGTGGCTCTTTTTGAAAGAGTACAGGTAGGTAACTGCTCATGTAGACAGTTTGGGCCTACAGGAACCTAAACCGTGACATTCAGCAAAGACAGATGCCAAGTCCTGCACCTGGGCAGACAAACTCCATGGCTGCTGGCACAGCCTGAGAAACAGCTCTGAAGAGAAGGACCAGCCAAGGTCTGGCTGAGCTGGAGCCAGAGCACAGCCCTGCAGCAAGCAGAGCTGAAGGATGGACCTACAGCAGCACAGCCAGGGGTGCAATTGCACAGCTCCCTGAGACCACAGGCAGAGGACAGCACCAGGGAGGGATCTGCCAGTACAGGACAGACATCAGGAAACGGGAGTGAGTTCAGTGAAAGGCCACCAAGGCAGTCACAGGCTGGAACACTTGCCCTGGGAGAACTGAGGAAGCTGGGCTCCTTCAGCCTGCAGAAGGGGACAGCTTTGGGACAAGAACTAAAATAGCAGCCTGTTGCTACCTACAGGCATGTGACCAAGAAAATAGACCCAGGCTTTATAGTGAGGTGCAAGGTAGGAGAAAGAACTAAAAAAGACTAATGTTAAATCATGTTAATGTTCAGTCACACCAACACTCATTCACAGATATATCCTGTGAACCACAGGCTGTCCTCTTGCATAAGACCACTGTTCCCATTCATTTTAATGAGATGACACATTAAGATCTATTTTTAATTAGCCTCTGCAAGTCCCTTCTAAATTCAACTTTCAAAGCTTTAAGAGCCAACAGTTTAGTCATTTCAGCACAGATATACAAATCCATGTCATACCACCTAAAATAAATCCTCCTGGAATGAATACAAAATCTTGAGCAACACTTTACAGATAATCTTAAAATACCAATAATATTCATTATATTTTAAAGATAAAGAAAGGCACATAGATAGATTAGTTGCACAAATTTTTGAAGACCTATGAAACTATACTCTGAGGATATGAAGTCTAAAAAGAATTAAGTATTTTAGAACAAATTTAAAAATTCATTTTGTTAAGTCTTAGGGTTCTCAGCCCTCACTCTTTTTCTAGTGTCAAATGACTCACTCATATACTGATTTGTATTTCAGCTCTTGGGCTTTAACCAGAGATGTCTAAATATTGCATAGTATAATTTTCAAATCTGTGAACTATACATTGAAACGCCTCCTTCAGGAACATAGCTTTGCTTATCAAGCTTTTAGGAATTTCTCAACTCCACTAAAAAAGCTTTATTTAGCAGGTTGCCATACCAGAGTGTATGCAAACACTGGCTTTTTTATAATAAAAATGTGAAATTCCTCCTTTATCCACTTGCATTTCAAAAGCACCCTTAAAGACATGTTCAAGTATCTTCTGCAGTAATATCTTCTTTGTCAACAATAAAACATACTAATTTTTCCCTCACTGATAAAGGATACCTTGCTCCCCACATATTACTCCACTCCGCGAAGTGAGAGTATTTCACAAGGGCTCTAATTTAAGGACACAATTTTAATGGAAAAAGCAGTCACAAGTTTTGGAAAGAAAAACTTTTGTAAGTCAGGGTCTCATATTAACAAACAGCTGAAAAGAACACCAGGTTTAGTTACAACCAGGGGTACAACATTGCATGAAGAAAAGTAACGTAAGAGTCCAGCCTGATTAGAGAAAACAAAGACTCTTGGATTAGAAATACAAACTTACCAAAACCCTAGTTCTCAGTTCTGGGTACATAAGTGCTATACAGTACACAGTTTCATGCTGCTGCAGTGTCCTCATTCCCCTCAAAAAAAATCTTCTTATTTCTCAAAGCACAGTTATAAGAAAGAAATTCTTACCTATCCCCCTGACAAATGCTCCGTAGGCTGCTGAGCTGGATGTTCCTTTAAGCCATCTGGCACACAAATACATGTCATGCCATTCCCGGAGTCCTAAAAATACCTTCTGCCTTTTTTGTTGCTAATAAATACTTTCTTCTAATTCAAACAGCAAGATTTTCTTTTCATCAGTAAAACCAGCTCTGAAAGAAGCCAGAATGTCTCCAAAGAAAGCTGCAATGCATTTTGTAATACAGCCCCTTCCTTCTACACAGAGCTCAGAAAACAGCAAGGTTAAACACCCCACAAGTTGTTCCTCATTGCATCTCTCTCACATTAAAGATCCATGCATCTAAATATTAGTTTAACAACCCCTCAGCACTATATACAAATGCAGAATGTAAGAGAGCTTACAAGGTCAACTACACACAAATAAGCTGCTTAATACCTTTTCTAAATGTTTAAAATCTGCTTAGCTGTTCCTCACATTTCATGTCCACAAAGCTCACCAAAATAACAACAAAAATGCAGATTCATGCAAAATAACTAGAGATATGACACTTCTACAGGAACAGCTGACCTGTAGAACCCCTCACCTTTTTCCAGAAGAGTCGGCACTAAAGCAGAGCAAGGTTACACAGGGAGAGCACATTGACTGCAGCAGCAGCCAGATCCAGTCGGTGTCTTCATTCCCAGTGAACAATGAACCGCTGAGCCAGAAACTTAACACTTTGTTGCTTGCAAGTCCTGACTGGGAATGGGGGAACAAGCACAGGTTTCTCCAGGAAAACAGGCCAGTTTGGATGGGTCTGAGGACACCAATGCTGCATGAACTCATCTGGCTGTATACACTGCCCCAAAGCCTTCAATATATTTTTCTGTTTGTAATTATTTTTCACATCTCTTTTATTATGTTTTTTCAGCTGATGCAGGATCCATATATCAATCCATGGATTTGGCAATATACACATGGTCATTTTTCTGCCACTCACATAATCAATCAGTGGCATTCTTCATCATGACTAGACCACAGTAATGCTAAAGAAAATGATCATTAGGTTGTATAAAAATTCCCTTACTCCTCATTTTCCAAATCACTAGGAACTTCATAAGATTTCCACATTTTGACAGAAATTTTCTAGGTATGTTTTTTGTTCATCTTTAGAAATTTTCATCAAGTGCTTTGGGCTTTTTTCCAGTCTTTTACATGGAAAGTGAAAACATATTTTCTAATTCCTAAAAAAAAAAAATAAAAAAAAAATAAAAAAAATTAAAAAAAAAAAAATCAGGCTTCATTTGTGCAACCTTCCTGACAAAAAAAATAAAAAAGCTGGCAGCAAATCTATAAACAAAACAGACCTCACTGAAGAACTTCTGAGTGGGACAGTGGTTAAAAAGAGGGGCTGACCAGTCTGTTTTTTAAACCTGTGGCTACTAACCATGGCACAGGTTCTGTAGGAGCTTCCAGAAGACATCTGCCCTCGACTTGTGCAGAACTCAGTACTGATATCAACAGCTGGATACAAAAAAATACACAAAAGCCATCTACCAGCTCACACAAGAAACTTCCTAAGACTTTACCTGAACATGTATAAAATGCAAAACTGCTGCAATTATGTTACTATATGTATCAGAGAATTAGAAACTGCCTTAATGAGAATTGTTACATTGCACCTTATCCTGCAGCGTCAGATTACAGAATCCTGGACCTCCGTCCCCACAAATCATCCCACTCTACTTCATTTCTCTTTCTGCGAGGTTTTCCTTTTCAATAGGCAGAAATTTACATAAAAATACTTTGTTCAGTCAGAACCAGGATCAAACATCTTTACGGAGCCTGAGTAACTGACATAAGCACAAGGATTTCTTTGTTTAAAAAAAACCCAAACAACAAAAACCAAACACAAACAAACAAAATTGTAAACAATAGATGAAATGTAGCCCCAGAATTAGACGTGAGGTTAAAACAAGTTACAGTTTAAATCCCTAGACTGCCTCTAATAAGAAAATATTTAACTCATGCTAAACTGCTCAGAGTTCTTGATCCTGTTACATTTCTCCATGCTGTTAAGGATGGCACTATCTTAGCAATTTCCTAATGTGCCATGTCTTGTGTTTTTCCATGTGAATGGCCATTGTTAAAAAAATAAAAGTAGAAGTGAAAAAATACTAAAAGCATGAGCTGAGCTTATTGTCCATCTGCATTTCTCATATCCAGAAACAAACATCACTTGGAGGTTTTCACTCCAAGCTTTAGCACAGAGTGTACAGTGTCCATGTCAGTTGGAACTTTCATTTTTCCCCAGTAAGAAATTCTGAGATAAGCCAAAACCTTGCAATCTTCTTGCTTTGTATTAATTTTCTCATCAGAATTTTAAAGTATTTTCTGCACACAGGTTTCTATGTCTCTTATCTTCTCACTAAGATAAAAGACAGATATTAATAAAGGAATATCTCCAGATATTAATAAAAGGAATCCTAATGATATAAACCTACTTCTTGTTCTCTCTTCAACTCCCTGACTGCACCACACAGGTACCAGACCAAGCCAAGGGACACTGGTTGAAGTATTTGCTCTGCTGCAGATTTTGATGAGATTCTCAGCAACTCAAGGCCTCAGCTCTCTCCTGATGCATTAAGGCAAATACCTTAATTGTTGGACTAAAACAAGTCACTAGCAGAAACAGATTGTACACTGCCAGTAAGGAGAGCAAACATCTACAAGTTATTTTCTTAGTCTTTCATTCCTTCTCTTACAGATCTTACAGACTCAATCTTTCCTTTTCCCAAGAAATCCCTTTGAGGAAAGAGTTGTGGACCACTCCTTTTCCATCCCCTCTTGGTCACTTTTCTTCTACTTATCTACTGCCAATGTTTCTAATGGGAAAACATACTCAGGATTTTGATGTTGAAATCGCGGATGTTGCAACAAAATGAATAGCAGATCAAAAATACATTTTCCCACTTCAGTAGGAGCCATGCCTCCCAACACTCTGCTTGCACAGAAGGTTAATCTGCAATCCAAAACTTGGCCGTTGTCTTGTTCATAGGTGATGAGTCTCAACATCTACTGACACCAGAGATAAGAGATTCATGCTAACTGACAAAATTAAGGTATTCCAGGAAATAGAAAACTAAAGGAAACACTTCTAGAAAACATATTCAATAATAAATATGAGAAATATCAATAGAGACAGTGGCATCCTTTGTTCTTGATGTTATGCTTCAGGAATTGGCAATATAGTCAAAATACCTGCAAAGACTGATTCATAAGGCATTCTGAATCAAAACAGCATAGTTTCTGCTTCCTGGAAAAGTATCTATGTTTTAATTAAGGCCACCTCCAAGGTTTAAAGCACCCAATTTAATCCTTGTCTGCACAAGAAAATCTGTGTAATTTAGCCAAGCAATATTTGGATGGTTTTACACAAACTAAAAAGACCTCCACGAACACGCTTCTAACATTCATTAAGTATTTGCTTAAATCAGTTTGGCACATAGCAGCCCTTCACTGAGGCACCATCCTTTCAGCATGCCTCTGCAAGTTTATTAGCTTAGCCTGTCAATTTAAAATCTGACTTCTTAAATGGTACAGTGTCTCCATAGTTGAAGTCTTGGGAATGACAAAAAGTTATTGCAAGTAGGCAGTCACCCCCCAAACAGCCACTCATGTACATATTCCTTCCCTCTTAAACAGCAAGAGGAGTTACTTTTGTCCTGCTCCATGGCAAGAGAGGCTGGAGCACAAATGTGAACAGTCTCTGAAGAAGAGCTGGTAAGGCAAAACTTGTCACAGCCAACTTCAGTCTCAGAAATGCAGAGCTTGCAATGCCACTGCTGCCATGAGACACAAAACCACAAGAGCTCACCAGCTCCCAGCTGAACTTCCAGCCACAAAGACATCAAAGACATGTGAGCACTATGGGGTATTGGTTCTGGACTGCTCCCTGGCCTGCACAACTTCTTCTTGCTCACCCTCTAAAGCACAGAGCAGGCAGCATCAAACCCTGAGGTTCCTGCATCGGGGGTCTCTAATCAGTGTTAGCAGTGGAGAAGCTGGTTCACCCCTGAGCACTGTGTTCCAGTTTCAAACATGCAGAGGATCAGGCTGCACAAGAAAGGGCTGAGATACACCACCTACAACACACTTTTACAGGCACATTAATCCATACTCTAAATTTCAGTAACACCATCAGTTATTTAATCTACAAATTTAGCATATTTTCACATCTCGGGGAATAAGTTCAGAAGTTCCTACAACAGAATATCAGAAATTTAGTATACTTGAATTCAATTTTTGAATGAAAGATGACAGTCAGCTTCCTAATTTTTCCTGCAGTGTATTTCTAGTTTTTACAGTTTTCAAACAGAGCATTTACACTAATTCTTACACAATGCTGACTCACAGGAGAAACACGCTAGAACGTGGCTGAAGGACGTGGTGCATACTATTGACTCTTACACAAAGAGAGCTGAACAAATGCTTTTACTCATGCTGCAAAACCCTGCTTGAACAGCCGAGGCCTCACCACTGACAGTACTTTATACATTAACACAGTAGCTGCAACAGCAGATGCTTTCATCTCCATAAACCACCATATGTTTTGAAAAGAAACCTCAGATAAGAAGACAGTTTATCTGCCTCCCACACTCTAACAGGGATCCAAACAGACTTCACCTTCGTAATATTTTTTGAGAAAGAAAAAACAAATTCATTTCTGCCCTTGAAATACGAGAACATACTTCTGCCCTTCAACAGCAAGCAACATCTCTCCAAAATGAATGGTACTAAAGGAAATTGCTTGATTTTGAGGGTACCTGTAGCTGCAGTATCACCTGGCCAGGCAGATGGAACTCTTTAGGAAGTTGACAAACACCAGTCACTGAAAGGAACGACTGCAATCTTGGGAGTTTTACTTTTTCCCTTCAGTGGAAGTCTCCCTTTACTTCTCTGCTTCAAGTTATCAACACACAGCTGCCACACTCAGCCTGCTGGGCTGCTCAGACTGCAACCATTCTACAGGACCTTCAGGGAATGTAACCAAAGAACCATCCCGCCTCTGTTCTTTTCACCCCCCAGTACCCTGTTCCTTCTCACTGGAAGATCCAAAATCCCCACTTTTACTACCTGCTCAGACACTTGTAACCTCATCCATGTGACCCCACACTACACACATACCCTATACCTACCATTAAAAACTTGGGGCTTCCATCACTTACTGTGAAGAAGCCTATTTTGTGTAGGTAAATTTTCAAAATACCAATAATTTATCTTTATTTCCCTTGCCCTGTTGTTTCCGGGCTTTCTCCCTCCTAAAATGCTTCAATCACATCTACTGTTATTTTTCATCACTATGAAAATGATGATCAAAAACTACTGTCACACAGAAGCTTTTCAAGAACTCTATCCAGTGTTACTCCTGTGTATAATGCAGCATTGATTTGCATCCTCTGAGAATGTGATTAGATAATAGAAGCCAGGTCACAGGCCCTGAAATCTGCAGTCAGACTCTCTTCCAGCAGAATAAATGCCACTTCGCCTGCTGGCATCCTCATCTGAGGCTGGGAGACGAAGGCTCATTAGAGCTGCACTGTTATTTCTTTCCTTCCCTGCTGCAGAAGAGCTCCTAAAACTCTGCAGGAGCTTATCTCACCCAGAGATGAGGAAAAGCTTATGCAGAAGGCATGCAGTTCTTCAGAGACAGTTCTACCAGGGGAGGCCAATTGCTTGTTAATCAAAAGCCTCTTATCTGGAACCACCTGGACATTTACACTGTTCTAAAATGAGGCCCAGGAATCCCAGCTGGACTATTTCACATATTTAGAGGTTCTCTATGGGGTAGCATAGCAGAAATACCCTGGCAGGAAGAGGCTGGTACCATCCTTTCCTGGGCACAGGCTGCACTTGGATCAGCTTAAGCTAATCAGAGATGCCTGGGAATAGTTTCCTATTAAGACGACATCCATAGGAAAGAAAAAAAACGCAAATCCTAGCTCACAAAGCATGCAAAAATACTTAATATAACTTCCAGACTACTCTTTTGAAGGAGGGAAGGGATTTGATCTTATGTTGAAATACATTTTCCAGGGTAAAACAAAGCATGTTAGCAGAGTGCTTAACGACCCTGCCCACCTGCACAACTACTGTGTTGGCACACACAGATTACACCCTTCCTTTGAACATAAAGCAATGCTCCAAATACTGGACCAAATGGAGAAAACACTGTTTACAGAACAGCAATAAAGCCAGGTCATGAGATTTTATTTCTTTCTCTGAAGAGTAGGGGCTGCACTTTAATTATATAATAAAGTCCTGTAAGGTCTACTGCAGCTGCCCTGCAACTGGTCTTAAAAACAACTCCGGACACAGCTTGGCAGAGATGCTGTAATAGAGAGCACCAGTGTTCTAATTACTTTCAACAGCAGTTTTAAGGCTGACACCTGTGAGGAGGTGAACAAAGGTGAAGCAGCTGTCTGGAAAGGTGGATTCTAAACACAATGTTTGCTTTCAGTACCATATTACAGCAGGGAATTCTGACCTGCTAAGCTCCCCACTGCCAGCAGCACAGAGCTTTTGGTGGCTTATCCAGATCTGTCAGTTTTCTTGCAAGCAAGGGACCAAAGAACCTTTATTCTGCCCTGCAAGTAACTTTGAGGAAGTCCATATGCTTCAGGATGTTCTGCTGCAGCTTTCCTTATAAGCTTTAGCACACACACATACAAAAAGAAAAATACCACATGGCAATAATGAACTGACTAGAAGAGCTGGAGACCAGCCACGAAGAATAACACATACTTGCTAAAACGAAGCGAGAAGCATCAATGTTGCATATAAGTATATACTGAAGAACAAGGGGGGAGCGGAGGACGGAGGGGGCGGGAGAGGGGAAGAGGGAAGAAACGGTTTTAAAATAAATTTCCCAGTCATAAAGAAAATAAAGCTTTAATACATCACGGGGTCACACAGCGCTCCAAAAAGCAATGCCTGACCTCGCCCTACAAACGAATCAATGAACGGAGCAGCGCCAGCAACACCAACACGCACCGATCCTCACATTTCGGGTCAGATTTGCAGAGTTTCAATCTACCTGCAGGCGGGCTGCTGCTGCTCCTTCACATGCATTATAAAGAGCAGTAATTACGTTATCTCCCATCCTGTGTAGCACAATCCGCTGCAGCTCCTCGGTCTCCCCCCGGGGTCAGGTTAAAGCAGGAGCCCTCAGCACGGGGCCGGGTCAGGCAGGGACCCGGCCGGGGCAGCCTCCCGCTGTCACCTCACCCGAGACCCGAACCGGGGCAGCCCCGGACCGGACCCGCCTCCGGGGCTCAGGAACCGCTGGCCTCAGGGCAGGCGGGAAAACAGAATCGCACAATCAATTAGGTTGGAAAAGACCTCTGAGATCATCGAGTCCAATCTACGACCGAGCACACCGTGTACAGAGAGCCCGACACCGCCGCTGGCCCCCACCCGCACCCCCGGGCTGCCCCTCACGCCGGCGCCGATTCCCCCGCCGGGGCCGCCTCCCCTCACTCCGCCACCACGGCCCGTGTCCCGCACAGCCCCGCACTCACCGCGGCGGCGGCATCGCCCCTTCGCCCGCCCCGCGCCCGCTGTGGCGGCGCTGGCGCCATGTGACCGCTGCCTCCTCCTCCTTCTCCTCCCCATTCTCCTCCTCTTCCTCCTCCTCCTCCGCCGCCATGACAGGCGGGGCTGGGGCGGGTGGAGAACATGGCGAGCCCTGAAGCGGAGAGCTGAGGGCTGTGGGGATGGGTCCTGCACCCCTGTTGCCGAGCTGTGAGGGGAATCGGGAGTGCAGGGCTGTGGTATGTGTGGCTTGCACTCCCCTCCTCCCCTCAGACGTGGTGTGTATGTCTGCTCATCCCACCAGGCTTACACGGTGTCTAGCAGCTCTCTTGTGACTATTAAAGCCTTTTCCATCTCCTCAAGGTATTTGTTTCTCCTGGAAGTACGGAGTCACAGAATTTCTTGGGTTGGAAGGGATCTCTGGAGATCCAAGGCGGGTTCACATGGAGCAGGTGACACAGGAATGTGTCCAGGTGGATTTGGAATGTCTCCAGAGAAGGAGAACTCCATGGCCTCCCTGAGCAGCTGTTCCAATGCTCTGCCACCCTCAATGTAAAGAATGTCTTTCTCACCTTGAAGAGAAACTTCTTGTGTTTCAGTTTATGGCCACTGCTTCTTGTCCTCTTGCTGGGCATGACCAAAAAAGAGTCCCAGCACCATCCTCTTGGCACCCCTCTGAGATATAATTTATACGTATTAATGAGGTCCCTTCTTGGCCTTTAGACTGAACAGGCCCAGCTCCTACAATCTCCCCTCAGAAAACAGATACTTCAGTCCCTGTACTTGTCCAGGGGCTTTGAAGGGGGAAAAAAAGGGGTGTAGGTCAGGCTGATGGAGGATGTATGAGGTGACCAGCCACAGTTCCCTCACTGTGTAGTTTGAGTTGCTGTATGGAATGTGAGGGGCTGGTTTCTTCAGCTGGAAGAGGAGGGAGATAGCAGAGGGAAATCTACCACAGCTACACTGAAATAACCTGAGGTTGGCAGTTAATGTGCTTTGACAATGACAAGATTTACATCCTCACATCTGTAACCTCATAGAGTAAAGGGTCGAACCACTGGCTTGCTAAACCCACCATGCCACAGATCCATCTTTGTGCAGGACCGACTTGGCCAACTTTCTCCAGGAAAAGTGAAACTGGAAGGCACGTTGGGTTTGTAAACCCTGGGGAGGTTTAAGAACAAACTCATTTTCAGATTTGCACAGCATAGTCAGGACTGGGAGCTTATTTTATAAATACCCAGGTTACAGAACTTGAGCTCCTGAGTTACACTTTGAAGATGGCAGATTTTATTTTATTGGAGATTAAACTGGGTTGACACATCCAAGCCCATTCTTGGGGAATATTGCCCCCAGTATCCAGAGATTATGGCGAGGTGCTTTATAATAACAAAAATAGAGCAGAACCCAGAACCTGTCAAAGAGCTGTAGCTGCAGCATTAGAGTACAGAGGGCAAAAAGGCAATCCATAATCAGAAGCTGCAGTGAGAGAAAAAGGAGTTACAGCCTATGGAGGAGTTAGTAGGTGGATGGCAAGGAGGCAGCAGGGATGAAGATAAAAGCAAGGTGCAGTTAAATGAGATAGCCACACAGTCAGCCCCCCATCAGACAGCTTTTCAGAATTCCTGCTTCATAATGGCTAACATGTAGCTTTGATCTCTCTCATAATAATTTAGCCCAAGGACTGCAAGTGTGTGTTAAACTCTTTTAGGTAAAAGCAACCTCAGCACATATGCTGTTCTCTGCAGACCCATTATCCTGGAAGTCCTCCTGATTTGGCCAGTTGTTGCTTACCTTGTAATTCCAGCCATTTAATCTCTTTTAATTCTTATCGATAAGAATTTCCCTGGTGCGTGGATTGTGATTTTTTTTTAATGGAATTAATAAACCTCTATTTTTTAGCATCACTGTAAGGTCTTTGAGATGTGTTTGACTTCTCAAAATTTCTGATAATCTGTCCAGCCCAATTGCTTAATAAGATCTGTGATAACTCCTTAGTGTTAACTAATTGACCCACTTCCCATGTGCTCACAGCAAGAGACAAGAACTCATATAAAAGTCCTGGCAAAAAGCCATAACCCAAAGTAATCCTGTGTAAGTATGAGATGGGATCAAAATTTGGGTTACATATGTACTCAAGCACTGAAATTTCACTTCTGTTGCTGACATGCCTTGGACACAGAAATTACACAAGAGGAAAGGACAGTCAGCTACAAAAGATATTCTTTAAATTCTGTCTCATTTCTTAGATTGACCCATCTACTTCTTGGAAAAGGAGGCAAATACCTCCAAAACCAAACAGAATTAATGTGTATTATTTTTCCAAATCCAAATTGTTCAGAACAAATTTCCCCAGCTGATGTGTAGTGCTTGTTGACCAGCTGTGATAGAGAAGACTGGAGGAAACTCCAAGTGTTCTTCCAATAACTGAGAGGACTTGCATTTGTTTCAGTGGTTTCCTGTTACAATTGTTTGCCTATGGACTGCCTATGACTGAAGGCAGTCTGCACATCCCCCAGTAGAGTTTCTAAGTGATTGTGGGTTTGAGTGGCTTAAAAAAGCCCTTGTAAATGCTGGAGAGTTTATTTGGAGTGTTTGAGGAAGCAGGGCATTTGTCTGGTTGCTCTCAAACCTCTTTCTTCCTATTGTTACTTTTGCTGCAGACCACTTGACGTGTTCTTTTGCCTGCTTTCTCAAGGAATTAAGGTCAAATGACAACTCAGGATATGTATATGGATTTATCTGTTCTGCTGTCTCTTCTCAAGTACTTCTGAAATCTTGGCCCATATGTATCAAATTTGACAGTGGGTGGAGATCTCAAAGGGATTTTATTCTAAATAGCTTTACAAAAACAGATGTCTGAATAAGAGAGACTGTTATCCACCACTGAGGAAAAGCCTGTAGGACAAGGTCATCCCATATACCCTTAAATTTATTAGGAGCACTCAGGAAAGAATCTATGGACCTCTTGTGGCTCATCTATTGAAGGCATCAATTCTGTGCATTGGAGCAGGTGAAAAGGCAAAAAGGATGTTCAGTACATTAAGACAGGAATAAAGAACAAGAAGGGAAGATTTGTAAAATTGAAAATGCTTGCACATCTTGAATATTGTGTGGAATTCTCCCTAAAGCACCAAAAAAGGTACAGAGAAAAGCAATGAACTGATTGGAGATGTGGAATTGCTTCCTTAAAAAAACAAAAACCAAGTTTTTGAATACATTTGAATGGTTTAATTTGGAAAAAAGACCATGAAGGAATGTGAATGTGATAATGGTCAAAAAATCTATTGCAATAGAGAAAGTGAATTCTGAGTTTCTTATAGCATAAGATTTAGATGTCCTGAGTGAAATTTCCAGGCAATAAATTTTAAAAAAGCAAAAGAAAGTATGTTTTCTCTAGAGTTACAGTTGTAAATTGCTGCAAGTGTATTGGAGAGGCCAAAAGTATAAATGTTCTCACGAGTGGATTAGAAATGGAAATGAGAAAAATGTCCATTGAAGCCTCTTAAGCATAATGCTAATGCAGCTGCCAGCTGAGGAAATCTCCAAGTAAAGGGTTGGATTCAGCCAACAGATTAAGGCACCTAAATTTGGTTTTCAGTGTGTAGGTGTCTCCATGTGAACCAGATGTCTAAGCTCCCCTTATACTCAGCAGAGAATCAATGTGGGATTTAGTTACATAAACGGAGGAATCGAGTGCCAGTTTAGGCACTGTGGAGTTTTCTATCTGGCCTCCTGCTCCAAGAAGCAGCAGATATCCTAAAAAATCTCTTCTGTCTGAAGTCTCATGTGGAAGTCATTGATATCTCAGTCCACCACAGTTGCCACTGAGCACTGATGGTTGGCCAGCTGAACCCTGCTCGTGGTTGCCACAGCAAGGTGTTCAGAGCACCTCAAGGCAGATATATCAGTGTGTTCTGAACAGCTGAATAGCTTTGAGCTTTATCAGCTGTACTGAGTAGTTCTGTATCGACTGTAGGAGGAATTTGTGTGCACATGAACACATCAGCCAAGGTGTCAGAACTTGTGGGCTTTGCCAGGCTGTACAGAGGGAATATTGCTTAGCTTTTAATGCTGTTTCCTGAAATTTCCTTAGCTAGTCAGACTAGTGAGTTGATTCAGCAAGTATTGACCTAGAGGAAGAATCCAAGAGATTATGTATGAAAAACCATCTTAAAATATTGAGCTCTGTTGGTAATGGAGGCTTGTGTGAAGGATTAGTGACAGTGTATCATGGTGCATGGTGCATGGTTCTGGACTGACACTTGGAACACCAAGTGTAACTACATGGCTCCCTAAGCCTGGAAGATGCTCAATGGCCAAGAGTTCTGGGGCAACCACAGATACTGCTGCTGACACCCAGAATGGCCAATTCTTAAGCCATTAGATCCTGTAGCTGAAAGGGATTTTTTTTTCCACAAAGGTAAATCAAAACTGATTTGGTTGATGACAGGCTTTGCACCCTGTCATCTGTGAATCAGACCGGTTAGATCTTGGTAGAGTAGCAGAACTTCCCTAAGAAGAATTTAGGCTAAGATTCAGGGCAAAGAAATCAAAAAGGAGGATAACTAGAAAAGCCAGATGATAATTAAATGAGTTTTGGAATGCAGAATCAGTTTTTATCCCCAGTCTCTCATGCTTCAAATTATTTATGTTTTCTTGTTGGAAATACAAAACTTTTAGAACTAATGCTCTAAATGCATCAATCCTCTTGGGCTGATGAAATTTCTAGCAAAACAAGTCAGCGAGCTCGAGAGTTTCTTCTTTGGACATCCTACAACAAGCTGTGAAGGAGTGTTTGTGCTTTTCAAACTTCATTGGGCACCAGCTGTGCTTCTGGACATTTGCTGTTTCTTGACAGAATGCTTTGATAGTGCAATAAATAATAATAAATAATAAATAATAAATACTTCCTTCAAGCATTTCTGGTGTCAGGAGAGCATTGTACCTCTCAAATGTCCTACTCAGACAGAGATGAGAGCAAACCTAATATGTTGCAATAAACAGGTTCTCTCCCTTTTCTCATACACAAGATACAGATAAGATGTACAAACCAGCTAAACATATTAACCCATGCTAATGAAGCAGGAATCAAGTAGTAAACTGGAATGATGAGCATGTGTGATGTGACCCTAAAATCTGCAGGAATATGAGGAAGGAGCCAGTTCTGTGGCATACAGTACCTGGGAGAATTCATACATCTGAGGACCTTGCTAAGATTTGTTTAGACTTGTTTAGTCTTAGCAAGGAATTGCAACACTGAGCATACAGAGTAGTATTGTTATGCTCTTTTCAATTCCCTGCAAATTTTTGTCCTTCATTTTTTTAGTCCAGGCTGTGTTATTTTTCTGCACTTCTTAACACTTTTAAGTTCTTCCATAGAGTCTCTCCAGAACTGTGGAAAAGCTGTGTTTTATCTTTGAGGTGTTGCTGACTAAATTCCATCTGTTTTTCATGTTCAGAAGTTCTCACTCTTAAGATCTGGGAGTGAGATGCTACATTTTCTAGAACTTCTTTTTACTGAAATAAAGCTTTCCTTGGAATCTGTGGAGGGACGTAATTGGCTAAACATTTTGTCCAGTGTTGCTCAACTGTGCTCAGATCACTTCACAGGCTCTGGAGTCTGGGCCAGCCTGGGCTGATTTCTTTTCCACTTTGGACTGTTTTGCAAAGTTTGAGAATGAAAACAATCCCATAAACCCAAGAAATCTCATAATTGAATTGGCTTTTTACCAATGAACTGTATTGGAATTCTACCAAGAGTTTCCCTCCATCGTTGTTTCAGCTCCCTGATAAGAGAAGGAAAAAAGTTTATTTGCAGAGGAGCTCAGTCTCATTATCTTCTTTTCACAGATGTGGAAGTTAAAGCACAGAAAGATGAAGTTGTTTGTTCCAGTCATCCAACAAAGCAGCAGCAGACAAAAAAATAGAAGTGAGTCCTTCAGTGCTTATTCTGTTGCATCACTCTGTCTTCCTGTTTTGATGAAAACTTCTAAAATGTCTTCTTCATAGGTAAGTATGTGAGAAATATTCAGACTTCCTGGAAAGTCTGACAAAACCTTTAGTTATGTCACATAAACAGAGGTTAGATAGGGTTCAAACTGAGACTAAGGCTCCAAGCCTGCGTTGTGGCATTTCTGTTATACAGGGAGGTTTTTTTAATAATTTTTTCTTATAGCAGGTGTAATATTTCATCAAAAGATACCTCAGCCTCTGAGCCCGTACCTGTTGTACAACAGAATGCTGAGCCTTTTTGCTTTTCCATACTACAGGGTTTTTTTCTGTATTCCCAGGGATGGGCTTTCACCTTCCTAGAACTGAGAAATGCATAAAAAGCAAGGATGTATGTGCAACAAGCAAAGGATTATTATCCAGTAATAGTCATAGTTCCATTTTAGATCTGCTTTTCCCATTGGATTTATAAAATTATGCAGATTCATACTAGCTGGCAAGTTCCTGCTTCTCTGTAGCAATTTTAATCACAGAGTGGTACCCTTCTTCTTTTTCTACCCCCCCCTCCAACTCCTCTTTCTTGTCTGTTTCTATAACACATCCTAAAAAGATTTCACAACTTGACAATTTTCATGAACAATCAGACAGTGATTTAGAAACTTGTAGTTTAAATCATTCTTCTTTTTCAGGGGCCTGACATGTGTTTGTAGTAAACATCATCTTTGTACTATTTTTTCAAAGATGATGTGATATTCAGCAGTAGTTGTGTTTCCTACCTTATGCCCATGTGAGAAACTGCAGAGGAAGTTATATTCTTATGGCCAAGAGGACAAGAATTAGGAGATATGACTATCCCTCGAGGCACTCATTCCATAAATCTGGATTTATTGCTTGATGTCTTCATTTGTTATATACAGTATATTGATAAAATTCCTACTCCCACAGCCTGTGCCTACTTTATCTGTTTAGATTAGAACCACTTGCAGCCAAACAAAATTTCTTGTTGGGCCATTAAATATCAATTTAATATCTGAGCTCTCTCGGAATTCCCAGGCAAATCAAAAGCAAAACAAGAAACAAAAACCCCCATCTGCAGCGTATTCTTTGTTGCATCACTGACTTGTGGTTTACCAGAGAAATATGTTAAAGTAGGCTGCAAAAAACAGTATTTCTAAAATGCAATTTTTGGAAGTGTCATAAACTTGATTTCAATAAATGATTAATACAAAAATAAATATTCTAATTGGTTTATACAGAACCCAAGAGCTGTGCACTTACATGTAAATTTACTCCTTATTTTAGCATGAACAAGATCTATATGATTAAAATGCTCAAGGCAATTTTGGGGCCTCTTAAATTAAATGAATAACTGGAAGAAACCATTATTTCACTATCTGAAAATGTCAAGCTCTGAAAGAAGTGAATTGCCTAAGGAAAATGGTGAAATTGGAAGATAAATACCACAGAAATTCATCCTGAACAGACATTGTGCTGTTCTAGGGAATAGCATGTTGATAGCAAGGGAATTCTCTGTGAGGTGTGAGATGCCCCCTGGTGTATTTCTGCTGAGACATTGTACATGGTCAGAGCAGGGCAAAACACCAGGACAGAGCACCTGAAGTATTGACAGAGGATAAGAAAGTGTAAAAGGTACAGGAAGCTACATAAGGACACACAGCTGCAGAAGAGGGATTGGTAACAATGCCATTACGATTATTGCCTTTTACAATAAGCAGAATTAGCTGTAAGCTGCTCAGGTTTAGGTAATATTTTCAATGGTAGGGGTTAGAGGACGCTGTATGGTGATGGGGATCCAGCTGGGGAAGGGGTCAGCAGCATTTTATGGATGTTATAGATGGAAGGGAGGTTGGAGAGGCTTTAGAGACACAGAGGAAGGAGTTCCTATTCTTCACCCTGATGTCTCTGATAGAGAGCATTGTGAGGGTTAGGGGACCCCCAAATCTGCCTGTGCAGTCATATGTCTGAATTCCTATCATCACAAATCACAATATCACTCTGTCTTCTTTCTACAGCAAATTCTACTTGTTTGGGGCTGCTAAGAGGAGGAAGAAGCAGGGAGGGGACAGGAGAAAAGGAACTATTTCAGCAGAGGGGAAGGGAGGAATAGAAGGTTCTGAGCCCAAGAGGAAGGCTTTAGAGAGAAAAGATTTCTGTTCCTGTTACTGGGGTCAAAAAACACTGCTCCCAAGTGCTCTGACAGTAATGCCTGCTCCCCTTGCTCTCAGGGACAGCAGTGGCTGGGCAGGTAGAAATCAAGTATGGCTTGTGTGCCTTGATGTTTGTGTGTAATCCAGAACCCTGAGCAGAGTCCCTGTGTCCCAAGTAGCAGAGCAGTGACTACTGGGATATGTTCTTACAGCCGCCCTGGATTTCAAGTAGAATTTTAAGTGAAGTATCATTTGTTAGAGAACTGCTAGTAAGTAACAGTAGTATCTTGAATAGGCTAAGAAGAGAAGTGGAAATGTTTCAAGGTCTGAGATTAGGCTGGTTGGCACAAGGAGGATTTAGAAAAGTCAAGATTTTCTTGGAATAGTCTTGTCAAGGAAGAGAGAAGAAAACTGTGATTGGCATAAAAAAAATAGAATTCTGTTGCCTCTAAATTGGTATGATTGGCTCTTCTTCAAACCTAAGTGGCAGTTCTAGATGCTAGGAAGTTGTCTTGTGGTGTTGATTATCCAGAACTTTTCAAGAAATAAAGTCACATAAACCATGTATGACCTAAATTTGTGTAGACAAGAGCAGAATCAAAAGCAGGTGATTCTAAGAGTTTGGTAGGGGGTTCCTGCACTATAAATTACCTGTTTATAACTGGATATTTAATATTTGTAACTCTCTTTTGGAGGATGACAAAACAAAATATGTTTGTTGTTTCATTCAAGCAGAAAAGGATATTATAAACTATTTTTGTAAGTCAATTAATACCAAATTTCAATCCTTTTTGTATGCTCTTGTGTTGGATAAAAAGGAGTATGTAATTTTGTATCATTAAGAGAAAATACCAGTGGTTCAGCCAGGTATCTGATTTTAATGTCTACGTATTTTGGAGATTTTTACTAATGAAAGTTTTGGTTCTCTTGTGGATTAGATAAGTGAGGACAGGGAAATGAGGAAATGAGGGCAAAATCCCTTTGAACAGGTTGATATTGGCTGTAACTAAATTTAATTTCAGCAGTTCATTGCATTAAAATCTGTTGTAAACTAAATAATCTTGGTGGTGTTCTTACAGCCTTTGTTGCCAAAAGAAAGAAGATAAAAATTTCACCTTTCATTGTCATGTAAGCCTCCAGTCCTTGTGATCACAGGAATAAAGCCTTAAAGATTTGACAAATGCATAAAATGATGGCTCATCCTACAGAGTCAAGTCAAAAATAAAAATAAATGAAGAGAGAAAGGGAAATGTCTTCTAGTATTTTTTAACAAAGTCAGTCTTTACAAAGACCAACTCTGGGTTTTGTTAGTGCTCAGGCTGGTAATGCTGAGTGTAAGTCCAAAATATGTTGTCTGGCAGTGCACCAGTTTGAGTTAAACCAGAATAGATTCTCCATTCTCCTAAATGCAAGCTTCTGCTGTACCAGATTTTGAAAACAAGTTATCTGGGAGTTACAAAGCAATACCAGATGGTGACTGTAGGTTGGCTGGAATTTGTGGTCACTCTTGTCTTGCCACATGTTTCACCACTTGGAATATTCTAAATTATATTGTTCAGTTATTTGTCTCCTTGGCTCAATATTCCCTTTCTTTCATGTTCTGGACTGGTGCAATTCTTCATGGTTTCACTAGGTGGGTCCCCACAACAGTGCACTGGGGAAGCAAATTGTCGAGTAGCCTGAACGCACTCAGGTAACTTTATCTCCCAGTCAGCTTTATTTCCACTTCTTTGGCAGAAGTTCACTGCACCACGTTTTGATGTACAGTCTGATGATCAGAGTGCTGGGAAGTTGTCATAAAGGGGCTGGTTCTTCCTAGGACTATTGCATTTCTAACTTACCTATTTCAAATGGAATCTAAAACCAATGTGGGGGGTTTATAGCCAGTTAGGTTCGGTCCCATCAATTTTTGCAATTATTTTACCTTTCAAAGGATCATGCAAAGCTGATCAATGAGCAGCATTACATATATCCTTCCTTTCCAAAATCACATAATTTTTAATGCTTTGGTACTTTTTATACAAATCAAAAACTAACAAAAAAATCCTTTTCCATGTGTGTGAAGTATTAACTTGATGCCTTAAAGATCTAGAAATAAAACAACACACTTGCAAGACAGTATGAGTATAGGAGGTAATATAAAGGCTGATCTTCATTGGAGGCCTCCAAGAGGCTGATACGGAAAATGCCCACCCACCCATGGGGCGAATACAATTTTATAAATTTAGCAAATTAGCATAATTGAAAAAAATCACCAATTAGAAGCATAAGTGATGAAGTAATTCCCCCTTTTTGGTTCCACGCCTTGTGTAGCCCCCCTTTAGATAGGAACTGAACTTTGTTTATGAAAATGTGTCTCAAGGGTTGGTTTCAACCTTGGCTCTGAGAGAGCCAAGATAGGACTGGGGCCTTGGACCCCTGGGATTTGGAGCCTCTGGAATGTGTTTTGTCTTTCTGCCTATCAGGGTAGGGAAGAGATAGGGGAAAGTACTGGAGCTACGAATACAATAATAGGCTACAGAGCTACAAATATATGTGTGAATATTGAGAAGATACAAAAGTAAAAAAGGCAAAAACCAATTCAGCATCAATTGACTAGTATTAAAAAAGACTTTTTAGCTACAATCTTCAAAAATTTTCTTTCCCAGTGTTTCATATGTGTGTATTTAACATGGAAAAGTATTTACCCCCTAGACCGGACCACAACAAAACCCAACAGGAAGTTTCAGATCTCTGTATCCCATAATGTCCCATAGAGAAGTGAAAGGAAAAGGAAATAATATATTAACAATATCTTTAATATCCTTGGTGCTCTGACTGAAGAGACAAGTGACTTCTTTACTGTCTCAGGTCGTGTCTTCACCCTGCAAAGAGAGAGGATCCTTTAACCTGCAGAGAGCTCTGTGCTTCCATGTCCAGGCTGTTTCTGACATTCAAACTTGTACACTTAAACCCATGTCTCTTTATAGTGTAATCTGTAACACTGATTTAACTTAGGATGGTGAACTCTTACTCTGGGAGACTTACCTAAGGATAACTTCAGTGTCCACTTCTCATAACTTGGCATTTACAGAAAATAATCAAAATAGACAATTTCCATTATTGTGAGGTTTGGGATTATTTTTTCTTCCTCCTTTGTTCCCCTCTTATCCAGGCTCAGTAAGTGAATCTATTGCATCTGCTTATTCGACATGATTAGACAATTCACATGGAAGCCTAGCAAGAAGCACAAATTTTGATTGAAATAAAAGTTTTATTCCTTGTGATTTATGTTTAAAGGGCAAAAAAAGGTTTAGAAAATTCTTACATTATGTATTACATAGATAAACTGTAAATTAAAATTGATTGTTTTCTTGCTCAGTAACCAACGTGCATTAAAGAAAACTCATAATTATTACTAATATTTAAAGTCAGAAAATCCTGGCTTGTCAAATGGAAAATGTCACAGTACACATAGACATGACAGTACTTTATGTCAGAGATCTGGCTCAAAAACCATCCTCAGGAATGACAATAACATCTGATTTCTTGTTTTTAGCAAGCAGGTAGATAGAACCTTCTGTGTTTTACCCAAACCAGTTTTAATGGTCTGCTTGTCCTCATTTTGATGGCAAGACCCAACTTGGAAAAAAATAGCTTCTGTAATGTTTTAGTTGTTCTCTCTCCATTATCAAGCTTGCATCAGTTACAATCCCCCTTCTTTAGCTGGGGTCCAAATCTTTGTTTAGGCTGAGTGCACATGCTCTAGGAATCCAGGGCAATGAAGAGTGGTGAGAATTCCAGTAAAACCCTGATTCAGATTTGCAAAGTGCTTGTGTGTCTGAGTTTGGAGACTTGATGAGGGTAGGGGGATCTCATGCTCTCCTGGATTAGAGTCACCCTTCTGTGTCCCCGGGCAATGACCGGAGCGTGGTGGGAGTGCTCGTCATTTCAGCTTGAGAGTTACAAACTACACAGCCAGACACACTGTATGAGGTTGGTCTGCTCACACTTGTCTGGCACCATCATTTCCTCTGGGAAAATGGCAAAAGCAAATAGCAACTTGTCTGTTTGCATGTAGGCGTGAGCCTCCTGAGAACACAAAATCTGGCACCACGCACCAAAGAAGTTCAAATGTCCTCGAGCTATGAGTTGTTGACAACTTCTCTCAGAATAGATGTATAAACTACTTAAAGCAGTTTTGGTGCTGCCTTATTACCTTCAAAACCTATCATGATTTCCAAGTCACTCAGTCACCCTGACCAGGGAAATGTGCTTACAGCAAAGGGTGTTAACATTTGCATCGTCCCACTTGTCTACAGGCAGAGGGTGACAGCGCTTACAGCCTCATTGGAATCCTGGGAGAGTCAAAGCACACTCCATTAAATGCTTATGTCTTGCTGCCCCACAGTGGCTGTGTTCACAAAAGGAATAATCCCCCACAAAAAGGCAATGGTGAATATTTCAAATAGCAGCAGTTTCTCAGGTTATTAACTCTGCAAAACAGACATTGCATTTGCACGGTTCTGTGTTTACCACTCTGAATTTGAATGCAATTAAGCATGGCTGGTGTTGTCTCACCTATGCTACAAGTGATGGACCTGTCCCTCCTTTAGAGGAGGTAGTATAGGAGTGCCAAGTATCACTCTTGTAGTGAAATCAGGGAAAGGTAAATAACACCATACAAATATTCCAAGGCCTCTTGGGGCTGAAAGTCAGCAAGCGAACCTTGGCTACAACACCGAAAATCTGAGTTGTTAATAGAGGATTAAAGTGCTAGGCATCCTCTGGGCTATAGCAGGATTTAACAAATACCTGTGAATGAAACGTTCAGAAGGACTCCAAGGCAAAGCTCGACTGCAACTTGGAGTGTGCACAGAGGGAAACGAGAAAGCAGTCCAGGATCCTGTTACTCATCTGATTGCAAAGGGCTCTGTTTTCAGCGCTGCCCCCAGGGCTTTACCTGATCTATCCAAATAAGTCTGCCCTTCCCACCCTGCAATCATTCATACATAAACAACTCTAAATACTTTTCTGACTGTTCTGCCAGTTTCAGCTCTTCTTGCTTATTCAGTGCCTGCTCTCCTGCCAAAACAACAAACTGAGCTCATGTGGGTTGTGGTTGGGGGCAGAGGCAGGCAACAGTGGTCTGCTCATTTCCTTTGTTTTTCATGTTTCTCTTTGGCCCTTCCTTGGGTAGAATCCAAGGGATGGATCATTGCTGGTTCCATCATGATGCAGACAGAACAGACATCACTTTTCAAACAATGACAGCTTTATGAAGCTTAACAATCTCAGCCAAAGTCTTGATGCTATCATCAGTCATGTCTTTCTTCCCAGTCCCTGCAGGTGACTGCAGCTGGCAGCAGATCTTTTGACAGTCAGATTCTCTATGTTATCTCTTTTGGACCAAGCCTTTAAATAATTGGACAGGAAGATCTGGGAAAGAGATATGCTGTTTCAAGGCATAAATAACATTGTGCTGAGTGCTACAGAAAGCTTTTATTTAATTTAGTTCGATTTGGTTCTAACGTGGTCATCTGGTTTGGTTTGCAACCATGATTTCTGTAGATTTATGCTCAGTTTCTTCTTAGACCACTGACTGTCATATACAAATCATTTCCCTGTGCCTCTATTCCTCAGCTCTTCAGTGGGAGTAAGAAGATGTCCTTGACTTACTGGAAATGGAGATAAAGAGTGATGGTATAAGGAGTTAGTGAGATTTTCTGATTTTCTAATAATTGAGATCCATATAAATAACTGAAACACGGGGCTGAAATGCCAAGAGTCTTTGCTACTAACAACGAAGAAATGTGGAGAGCATTACTGGTACCCTGCCATCAAATCATGTGTTCCACCCCTATGGAGAAAGCCCAGACCATGCAAAGTTAAAACTATTTAAGCTGTCAGAGATCAAGTGAACTTAATTTTTGTGTACTGTCTGACAAAGCCACTGTGATGGTGACAGTTATAAGGACGAAATGTTTTACAATGAGGGTAGTGAGGCACTGACACAGATTGCCCAGAGAGGTGGCGGATGGCCCATCCCTGGAAACATTCAAGGTCAGGTTGGACCAGCACCCTGGTCTGGTTGAAGATGCCCCTGCTTGTTGCTGGGGCTAGATAAGCTTTAAAGGTCCCCTCCAACCCAAACTACTCTGTGGTTTAAAAAAGTTTAATTCTTCAACTTCCTTTTTGCCAATTGTGATGATTACTCAGAGTTTCATTTTAGGTCACAAAGTATTTTTGATAGTGATCAACTTCACCTTTTAATCTCCAGGTATTAGCCCAAGGCTGTTTTTTTGCTTCCAACACACCAGAAGTATTTACCTAAATGGAAAAAAAAAATAAAAAAAAAATAATAAAAAGCTCAACCAAGGACACACACACATTCATGTTTGCCTTTTTTTATTCCCCCACCCTTTTCCACAAAGGAGCCATTGCAGTTACCTGGCCTTTTCTGGAATGTAATCTGGGAGGTGATTTCATTTTTTGCTGTAGTAAGAGGAACATCACAATCCTAGCAGCAATAGCATCCTGCCAGCTAGTGCTACCACCAGAATACCAGCAGGAGTCATCAGCCTGAGGATGAGCAGTTCCCCAACAGCTATGGATCAGGAGCAGCAAAGAAGCATTAGATGGTTTGACCTATGGCATTTTATGATATTTACTTGCTTCCCAGAAGTCTGGGAGGCTCTGGATTCCTTGGCGTCTGCCTGAGCCAGGAAGAGATTAACTGAAGGACTGTTACTGTTTTGTCTTGGGTGAGGCCTTGTGGGCAGCCAGCTGTTTTATTTTGTGTATTGCACAAAAGGTTCCTTTAGATCTGTGTGTTCTAGGGATGAAGGCTTGGAAGTGAGAGGGTAAACTGGGATTTTTTTTTCCTTTACACAGCAGTCTTCACTAGCCAACATTGTTGGCAAAAGCAGACAGAAGAGAGAAATTCCCTCAGAGCAATGCTCATGCACACTGCCCTGACCAGAAGGGTCAGTCCAAAATGGTTCTAAGGGCCTGATTATAAAATTCTCTTGCCTGTCCCTGCTGTTACAGGTCACTGCTGGAGCCATGTAACATGCTGAACATATTAAAGTTCTGAAAGTCAGGCTCCAAAAGTCTGATGCTGTAGCTGGTCTAAAATTACCATCCTTATGCGAACACAGGGAGCTCTGGTGAGTTCAGTGGGTTTCTCCATAGACAGAAGTGTTCACCTAGAATTAAATGCTTATCTAGAATTAAATGCAGATAACAGATGATGGGTGTCTTCCTGTCAGGAGACAGCCTGAACGAAACCAGGAGACACCGTGGGGTCAGTGGTATTTGTGTAAACCACATGCAGTGGGCTTTCTTAGATCATCCTTTTATAGTGCCATGTTCTTGTAACACAGTTCTTACTTTTTTCCCCCATTTTAAACCAGGAAAATTATTGTGTGCTCTCTGCAGTATAGCTCTTCCTGCCAAAGCTGCCTCGGAACAGAAGGAAAAGACAGCTTTGCTTTTCCAGTTATGGCTTTTTAAAACATTTTTGTATGATTCTGTTAGGCTCCCAGAGAATGTTCCATGGATATGTAGCATATTATGTTACTTCTGCAGTCTATCTGTGTTAAACCCTTTATCATTCCACAGCCCTTTGAAACAGGGAAGGCTCCGAAGTCCTGGTTTACAAATGAGAAAACAGAAGCACAGCACTTAACCCCTGGAAGATTTCTCTTGGGCAAAATTCCCACACAGGAAGAGCCTGTTGCCTTCTTTGTCCTTGCCTCAGACCACTAATGTCAGTGGTGTGAATGAACCATGAGGAATTGTGTCCATGCCAGAGACAGGGGCCAAGGAGATATAACAGACCTGCTCCCACATATTTCAATAAAAACTGTGAGCACACAGTACTCTGGAAAGGTGGGTCTTAAGTGATTTGGAATAGGTACCCTCTAACTGCTTGTAAGGAAACTGCCAGGGATTTTGCTCTTTGTGTCTAACACTCAACCTGTCTTTGTCTTCTTATGCAGTAATGAACAAAAATTGAAATTGATAAACATATTAATAAGTTAATTATTAACTTTCTTAACAATGTTTGCGTTCAGATTGCCATTAGGAAGCATTCAAGCTAATAGGTCTCAGAATTCTTATTCCAGCTTTCTTGCACACCTGTCTGTCTGTACTGATTAAATCTTTGAGGTTTTCCTCACAGCTGTTAAGAGACAGAAACTTTTAATAGCAGTGTACAGATGTTGTACAGCTAGGTTAAAGTTCATACAACTAAAAGAAACTCAAATTTTAGGTTTTCAGGTTTATATATAGATTTTTTTTCTGATGCAACAAAATGAAAAACAAACCCATAGAGCATGTGGACCCATCCCAAACTGTGAGTGAACACACTTTAAACCCCAAGACAGCGTAAACAGAAAAGTGCTTGCTACATTCGGGCTTCTGTCCTAGATTCACCCAGATGGTTCCAAACTGTTTTGGCTTTTCCTGTCGAGTTTCTGGATGTACTTAGATAACTGATGTCTCACTAATGTATTAAATGAGGTATATAATATTAGAGAATCTCACCAGTATAAGTTGAGATGTAATTTGTATCGTGACTGTAAAAACTGACATTGTAGTGGTGCCTCTCAATCTCCAACCCCTCCATTACTTCACTGCTTGCCACTGCTTGGACTAAAACTTCCTGAACAAGTGTAGCTTTTCACCCCAGGAATTTTCGCTGTCATCCAGTGGCTTGGGCCTTGCAATCAGTGGTAGATTTCCCCTGTGACTTGAGCAAGTCCCACAGCTGTTGTGCAATAAGTATTCTAGGAGTTTGCCATTTACCCTCCAAGGAACAGATCCACAATGCTGAAAGGAGTGCTGAATTCATATGCCACCTGTGTATAATCTGTTCCACCACTAGAGAAGATCTGGGGATAAAACAATACTTAAACCCACAAGAATTTCAATAATGGAAAAAATTACAAAAATATACAAGATGGGTCATTAGGATTATGTTTGTCAATAAAGTCCTTTCATAGCTGTTCAACATCTCATGCAGCAGGAGGCTGGCAGAATGGTTAATTTCTGCTGTCCACATCAGACTTGGCTCACCTAGAAAACTTGAGAGCTGCCTTTTTCATGTCCTAGTGATAAAGAGGTTACTCAGAGTCTCCTGGAATGGCTGCTCCAACCTGAAGCAGAATATCTCATCACCTATGCCTGATAACACTTTCCCTTATCTCTTACAACAGAGCACTTAAATTAATGAAGGAGATAAGGTCATTACCGTACTCTGTAAAAGCCTTGTTTTCCTGTTGTACAGTTTTATTAGAACACATTCTTCGTTTCAGTTTTCAATTAGTTTTGGTTTTTTTGGGTTTTTTGGGGTTTTTTTTTCCTTTACAGGTCCCTTCAGACAGGGTGATAATTTTTGCAAATCATAGCTTATAAATATATAATGTGCAATTCATAAATAATGAATTATTATTTTAATTCAATTTGAAAATGCAGCTGAAATTTGCTCATTTTTAGGAATTTAATGCAATTAAATTTTTAACAATTTAATGAAGATAAATGGATGGCAAAAATGGAAATTGAAGTTTTTGAAAAGACAGTTTCTAGGAGCTCTTAATTTCAAGGGCCTTTTTCCTCCTTAGCCCCTCACAACCCTGCTTAACAGAGAGATGGAAGAGTTTAGCCACCAGATCTATTAAATACAGCACTCAAGTGTTCTTTGGTTTGGTGTGCAGGGTTGTGTATGGGAATGTAGAGCCCTCAACCCTTTACACCTCTGTTGTAACCTTTCTCAGGTGTTTTTCCTTCGGTATGACTTTGAACTTGGTACAGAACAAACACAATCTCAGCATGGTGTGAAGCCCTGGAACACAAGTTCTCCTTGCATTAACACTGCCTGTACCAGACATAACAGTACAAAGTTCAGGCAGCTTATTGAAGACTGAACTGGACTGTTCTGATACAATTTTCTTTATCTTATCCAAAGTCCCCCAATGGGCTGGTAAATCCAGACTGATTCTGGGTCTCTGGTTCCTTGGCTCAGTCTCTGCCTTCAGGCTGCATGAGTCAGTTTGATGTTCTCTGGCTGCTGTTTTCTAATTATCTGCCTAATTTTTCTCTGGTCATTTTTATCTGTAACTATATGTTAGGAATATTTTGGTTCACAAAACTCTGACTTGCCTTAATCCATCTCAGAATAAAACATTTCTCTCACACATTTTCCTAGTTCTGTCTCTGAACATAGCCACAAAAATTTTGATTGCTGTGTGTACTTACCCTGACCATTTAGAGTTCCCCGCCACCTCATTTTCTATGCACAAAATCATATTAAACTTGTTTGCTGCTTCCCCACTTACATCTTCAAAATGATGATTGGATATTAATTAGCAATTGCATCTTCACAGGGACAGTCAGAGCTGTGGTCAGCACCAGTAGCCTGAAGCAGCGGGTTCAAAACTTGGCCCATGACATTTATTACATCTCTCTGATCTGAGAAATGTTCAAATCACAGTTTAAGACCACTACAGACGGTTTGTCCAGACTTAAGTGAGGCTGGTGGGTGCATGTCAAATGTCAGCCTGGGACAACTACAAAATAAAAATAATTTTCATATGTTTAGCTCCAGTTTTATTTCTCATGATGTGTGGCTAGTGGCTCCTTTCTTCTGAGAGGCCTGTCTTTGGCCACTTACTTTTCAGCTGACCTTATAAAATTGGACTGTGCATCTGAAAAATCAATTTAAAAAGAACTTCTATTATATATTAACACGTGTCCTTGTAAAGAAAGGCCATGATCTGAGTATGCAAAAGCTAATAATTGACCAACTTGTGGTGCCATACTATTTGTTCTATTTATTTTCTTTGCAGAAAGCATGCAAACCCTTTGCAGGGACACAAAAAAAAATCTGCAGAATACCCACACCAAGTTTAAATAGGCATATTTTAAATGTTGAGCAATGATTATCAGTGTTTATCACCAAGGCTGCAAAACTCTTCTAACAAAAGAGAAAATTTAGATTTTATAGGTTTATAGTAATGCATGAAAAGTAGGTTTACTTTGGCTCATTTTAAGACTTAAAAAAAAAAAAACAACTCAAGATCTAATGTGATAAAGGCACATGAAACGACAGGTTTGTGGTTTTGTGTTACAAGACACAAGTTCAGCATTTGACTTCAGGAAGTTTCTGAGGGCTCCACGAGGTGTCCAGCATTTACTCAAAGTGTCTGCAAACCATTCCAACACTGGAGCTCAGTGATGACATTTGACTCAGAGCAGAAAGTCCTTGTGGTCTCCTGTGGGGACAAAGAGGATAATGCATTCCTGTGTCAGCTGTAGTGGCAGAGGGGGCATAGCCCAGAACTATCATGTCCAGTGGCAGCTGAGAACTGATTTGGCCTCCACCCATGTTTGCCTTCCTTAACTTGTCTGCAGTCTTTTGTACTCCTTTTCCTCCAATGAGAATTGCCCTGTGGCTTGGAAGTATTTCCTTTCCACAGATTCCATACCACAGGACTATTTCTTCCCTAAGCTACTTTCATCTACAGTAATCTTCCATAGAATCATGAGCATAAAATAATAAAACAGCCTGGGTTGGATGGGACCTTAAAAAACACCCAGTTCAAACCTCTCTGCCACATGCAGGACACCTTGCACTAGATCAGTTTGCTCAGAGCTCCATCCAACCTGGCCTTAAGCACTTGCAGAGATGGAGTATGCAAAACTTCTCTGGGCAATCTGTTCCAGTACCTCACCCCTTCATAGTAAAGAATTTTTTTCAGTTTGAGGCCACTCCCCCTTGTCCTATCAGTACATGCTCTTGTAAATAGTCTCTTTCCATGTTTATTGTGGGCTCCCTTCAGGTATTGGAAAGCTGCAATTAGGTCACCTCAAAGTCTTCTCTTTTCCAGTCTAATTGGTATAATTTTGAAAATAATTTTGAGTTTCTATGCTCATGGTGGTGCCACACCTTCTTTGGCTTCATGGTACTTCCACATGATGCCAGAACCTCTGTTAAAGTCTCATAATGTTCAGAACTATCTCACAGTCTGTAGGACTAAGGTTAAAATGAGTCATTCTTGCCCTTTCTCAGTAATTTTTGGGAGAACTCACCTTTCCTTCTGGGCAAGGATATATGTTCTGTGAAAACATCAGAGGACTTGAAGCATTTGAACAGTTAACTTCTATCCACTTTGTCATAAGGGAATAATGGTCTTTCACCCAAATGAGAACATTCTTTAATTCAGTTTATAACTCACAATGACCGTGAGAGATGAGCTAATCTGTGGTGCTTTCAATTCCAGCTTTGTAGCTTGAGAGCACCAAGATTTAAGGGTTACATTTTTTTCTCTGTCTAAGAGTTAAGCTGAGGGCTGTATTTGAACAATGTAATGACAGGGCAGAGCCAGCCCTGGTATCCCGCTGAGAATTGGACACTAATCTTTTGGTAGTCATACCTCATTTGGCCTAATTCTCAGCTTAACATTTACATTCTAGGTGGGAACACACTCCAACCACCTGTTATTACCCTGTTATAATGTTGAATATAATCCTTTTCATTTTTGCCCATTTCTCATTGAAAATCTATTCCAGAACTTACTTGCTCTTATACATTAGAAACTTCTTCCAATTCTAAATTTTTTTTCATTACAGGGGTTTTATCACATTTTTCCTTATAGCAGCTTTAAATTTCAGCTTAATTGATTTGACTGAGAACACTCTCAGAGTCATGCTGCTGTTTTTTGAAAGAGCTTATAAATCTGTAATTCCAGTGCTCTCCAGTTTTCTTCAAGGAGAAAGTACATGTTTCCTCCTGCCCAGCACTCCTTTGATACCAAGAGGTATTTATTTGCTTAGAGCAATTCTTCAGTTTTGGGAGTTTCTTTTAATTTTGCTTTTGCAGCTTGAACTATGAGCTCTCTCATAGTAGATATTAAAGAGAAATCCAGCACACAGTACCCAGGAGCAACTTTGCTACTAATTATTTACCCAGAGGATAAATAATGAAGCAGCTTTGCTGTGAAAAGAATTAATGAGGGACATAATTTTTTTTATGGACAAGAAAATTGTATTATTCACTCAACTTCACCATTGAAGCCATAATTTTTTGTGTGATTCAGTGATAAATATTTGTGTGACCTTTGATGTGTGCTTGTTTGGGTATTGGGATTCCCTCAGCTTCTCTTTTAGTGTTAATGAGCAGAATGCACTAAAAATATTTTTCCTGAACTTGCCCTAATTTTATAGGACATCAGTGCTCTAGTGGGTCTAAGCCTTTTGCTAAGAGATTACTGTCAGATTCTGCAGACATGAATGGCAAAAGTTGTCCCCTCATCTCCAAAAAGCTTAAAATAAACTGAGTTTCCACTCTTAGGAGTGGAAGTCTTGCTGATGAGCTGAATGACAGCAAACCTCACTGATTTGAAGAGCAGCATAAACGTTTGTCCAAATACTAAAAAGTAAGTTCTGAATATTATCTGCCTAATAGTGGCATTTGACTATTCCATTAAATCAACCACATTGTACCAAGTACTTTGTATTTTATTTTGGCAGTGAGATAATATTTGTTGAATATGAATCCTCAAGTCCTGATAAAAACAAAACTTCCGTTACGATAAGACTGCAGGATGAGCCTCAGCTTTAGTAATTAATGGCCTGCTTCCAGCAAATTTCATATGGAATGCTTCAGGCTGGTTTGAGATATATATGCCACATATGTTTATGTCTGCATATCAGCAATGCTGTATCTTTAATATAGAATAAAATTAAACCTGTTTATGGTGGGTTTTACATATGGGTGGTTCTCCTATATTCTTAATTAGTTATACGTTATTTAATTACTCTTGTAGTATATGCAGTCAAAATACAAGCGTTACAGTCCTGGTTTGAAATTTCCAGACACAAAATGCTTGTCCTGATAATCTTCTAGATATTAAATATCAGTTCAGATATTCATCATCCTGATAATTCCGAGTAACTGATAACTTCATTAGTTCAGATAGTAGAATAATGCTCAGTAGAGCTTACTACTGTACAATAAAAGTATCTTCCACATGATCAGCCTCGTGCCATCAGGAGTAGTGAGGAAATTTGACAGGAGGATGACTGCCCTCTCCCTCCTTTCACCCAAAGCATCTTCCCAAGACACACTGGAGTGCAGCACTGAGATGCTTGGGACCACTCACCTCATGGCCAGCTCCCAGTGGAAATGGGTCTTGTGTGGACCACCGTAATGCTGAGCATAATGAACATATTTCACTCAGCTTAAGGGAGCCTCCCACGTTTCCCATCCATATTTTTATGTACACCAGAAAATAAAAGAAAATAAATTTTTATTTCGCTAGAAGACCATAGGGTCAAGATTATACCCTTCCTGTCATCTATGAAGCTTGCAGAGATGCTCGCAGAAACAGATGCAGAAATCATTTGCATCTCACCTGATACAGGACTTTAAAATTTTTTCAATCATCCCCTTGCTCTTCATTTTCATCCAGTATGTAAGTGTGCCCCTTCTACACGTGATTCCTGATTTTATTCCCCATTCATCCAGCAGTAGCACTTTTTCACACTTTGTGGCGGACTTCCTTGGTCAGTAGAAGTGGATGTGATCTTGACATCTGTTCCTTCCAAGCAGATCTTTGTATCCCATGTCTCATGATTCCAGCAGGCAATTGCACTGTATCGATGCTCACTTTCCCAGCACTTTGTGTGAGCTTCTGACTGTGTCCTCATGCACTAAAACAAGAGAGATTCCTGCTGGTTGCTTCTGTTTGTTTGGCTCTCTAAGTTGATTGTTGACAAAGGAGTAAAGAGCACGAATAGGAAAGTCAATTTGACTTCAAATAACCTAAATTCAAGACTTTTTCTCTGTGTTCTCCCTGCACAGTTGAGTACCTAGAAAGCCAAGAGGACTGGCTGCTTTTTGCTGGAAGTTAAATTGGCCCAAAATGGGGATCTATCAGTTACTAATTACAAAGATAAGAGCTACCTTCTTTTCATTTTATGGAGGATTTCAGTAGAAAATACTCCAATTGCATGGCCTGCATAACTCTGAGGATTCATGTTAACTACCTTGTGCCTTTCATATGTTAATTAAAACTTATCTAGGAATATTGCAACCATAACCTCTTCATCAGTAACAGAACACAGTAAATTTGTTTGTTGGTTTTGTCATCCGTCTTCAACACCTGGAAGCTCTCCTTGAGCCATTCCTTTTCTTTAACTCACTTTTTCTCTTCAGTGTATCTACTGAGCTTGCATGTCACCCTAAGGTTAACTTGTAATTTTTCATTTAAAGACTCCAAAGTCCAGATACTTTGATTAATAAGACATAATCAAAATTTTAATTGAGAATAAATTAATAATCTTAATGAAGCTACACTGAATTACATTAACTATTTTTTAGGAATTCTTTGGACTCATTGTGGGGACCGATTTTATGTTCTAGGATCATTTCTAGATATTTGTTGCTTCTGAAGCTCTTCTGATAAGATTTTAGATGATCTTCTTAGGAAAACTGATAAAAATAAAATGATTTTGAGGTATTTTGAAACAAAAACTCTTCCTGACATGAAATCATATTATTATAAACCTTTCCTTACTGTCATTTTCACCATTTTCCTACACTGTTAATCAGATTCAAAGCTGTTCTACTGGCTTTAGAATCTGACTGCATCATATTTGTTAAATCTGCACTTGCAATGTTACAAATACATACTTATTTTGTAATTACATCAATGCTACGGTAATGTACAATCTGCTGTCTTTAACTGGATATATCCATCACCATTCATGTGTCAGAATGATTTGCTAATAATCATGACCCTTGGTACCTTCATCATTGCACACCTGAGGATTCCTCCTTGTACAGCTCATTTTCTGCCAGGAGCAGTATAATGGGAACTGTGTTGGTCTCTTCCTATGGAAGTGCTCTGCTGAGAGGCATTGAAAAGACTGAGGAACAACTTCAGTTTAGTTTGCAGAGAGCCCAGGCATGCAGGGCAGTCAGGATCTAACATTTCCATCCTCTTGGCACAGGTCTGAGCTGCAGATCTCAGACGGTACAGCAAGGCTTTTAGGAAAACTCTTACCTCTCAGACAGAGCAGCCATGACCAAGCTTCCTACTGGCACTGATCCCTGTCTGGTGTTAATTCCTGAACCATGCCTTGGCAGCCTCTTGGAGAGCTGCAGACAGCCTGAGCCAAAGCTCTGCAGGGACTGTGAACAGTTTAACAATCAGGACAGTTTCAGGACAGTGCTCAGGCCTGTGCCCTGGTGCTCTGGTTTGCTGGTGCTCTGAGCCACCTTTCCAACATGTCACCTTTTGCCCTGGGGAGATGGCATCTTGGACCTGCATGAATGTGCACTAAACATCTGCTCATCATGCTTGCTTGTGCCCATCATGGAGAAGCACAAAAACAAATCCTGCAGCGCCTCAGTTACACAGAATAGATAACTGGGATTTAAAAAAGATGTTGGCATTGCTATAAACAAGCCTAGTTTGGAAAGACTGTGCTCTTAGTACAAGAGAAATACAATTTATTTATGAAAATGAGGAGGCATTCACCTCTCATGCTTTTCATATGCTTGGTTCTTGTTGCCCCATGTTGTGATACCTATAGGTCCTGGATACCAAGGTGTGCAGCCAAGCAAAGTCTGTACATTCTGATCCTTTGGAAGCCATTGTGCAAAAGAGGTTTCGTATCATTCTGCTCTTTCTTCCTGTTTTTATTCAGTCCTCTGTCTCATCCATAAACTCACCTTCTCAATGATTCTTCACACACATAGCATGATTTCTGGGGCTCTCCTGTTATTAGTTAACGCCATGTGACAGAACATGTTTGGATTATTTTACAACTGCTGCAATTTTGCTTTCCCTAAAGGGAGTCTTGCCACTGCTCTTGGCTGAAGGCCAAATGGAGAACATTGCTACAGGTGTGTTCTGAGACACTGTGCCACCAGTACCTTGCAGCATAACAAATTTGAAGCTAAATATGCAAAATTTATTTTCTTTGAGATCTTACAAATCACCCTGGAATCGACTGCTTGTGATTGCTTTGGAAATTTCACCTCTTTTTGCATCTGCACCACCAAGCAGTAACAGGCTGATGTTTTGGGGCAGTCTCACCCCCTTCACTCCAGAAGGAAAGTGGTGCTCCTGCCCACTGTCCTGTCTGAGGCCCAGCACACGCCTTGCCAAGAAATAAATTCTGATATTATCACAGAGAGAAGGCTCTCGGAAAGTGTGTTTGTAATTCTTCAGCTCTCTGAATTCTACCCAGTTCACTGGGAAGAACATGGAAGTACTTTCAGGTTCATGATGCTGAAAAGACTTTTTGTTCTTATCCCCACACATATCGGTGGAACCATATCTCTGTCTCCTTTAAATGTTCTTTTAGCTAATGTGCTGCATTATGCATATTGCTGGAAAAGAAAATGAAAAACAGACTCCTCTTGAATTCTATCTGTAATTCTCTGTGTTAATTTGCACAACTGACAAAAATCACTCAGTATGAGAAATTAATATCTTTCCACTGGTTTTGCATATAATCTGTTATATTAAATTTTGATTGAGGTTATCTGTCTGACTTGTAGGCCTATATATGCAAATCAAAAGCTCCAAGTATTATTTTTGGCTAACGGCCAGAAATTCTGACTCACAATCAGTAGAAAATACAAAAGAAATTTTCTTGTATCAGTAAGGAGGAAATTAGCTACTTTAAAAAGGCTTTATCATTTCTTCTATGACTCTATAGTACTAAGAAACTTGAAACTGAACAGCATCATTCCAGTTAATGGAAATTTTTTTTATATATAGAAACCAGTATAAAAATGTAATGTCTTATAAGCCACTCCGATCATTGGAAGGCTCTCCTGACTCTCAGAACCAACAGAGGTTGTGTGAACTTTGAAAAATCAGCCTCAAGGTCTTTTATCAAGCTGCTGTGGTTCAAACAAGAAAATGTGTTTTTCATACCTGTACCTAGTCAGGTCTCCCAGACCCTTTCTAGCAGCAATGACAGAGAGTATTATTCTTATTTTACTCTTACAGTGTAATGATACAATGAGAAATAGAACTTACCCATCAGCATAGTCTACAGAGCAGTGCTGGCACTACTGCGACCACACAATGGGTTTCAGGTCACAGCACCATGCACGCATCTGATCCCCTGAGACTGTATTTCCTGGGGGGTCAGTGCTGTGCAGCAGGAGAGCAACCACATGGGATTGTGGCTCTGGAGGCTTGAAGATGTGACACAGTGAGGGAAGCACTGCAGCTGCCAACAGGGAGCCTCCTGCCAATCCTGGCACCAGTGCCACAGCTTTCTGTGTATCCAACAAACCCGTTCCATGGGCCTACTCATTCTGAATGAAGACTTCTGAAACATTTTGATACCCAGGATCAGTTGTCAAGATGGACAAGATCTGCAAGTGAAAAAGGAAGCAAACTCAAAAAACTGCCCCTTCCCTTGGCTGTCTGAGAAATTAGCAATCAGATTAAATTAGAGCAACAGCCTAGAAAGTTCCTATGAAACTGCTTCTCTCTCACTTCCTCTTCTCTGCATTGTGGTTTGGATAAGAAGACATCTCAGTGACTCAGTGGATGAAGCAGTGCAGCAGCTCCGGAGGGAGTGACCAGTAACCAGCAGAAATGGTGTGACAGGAGGGAGGGAGCTGCAGGGCAGACTGTGCTGCTGGGCTTCAGGTGACAAGAGAATTCACTGAAGTAACCACTGACGTACCAGAAAGTGTCTGACAGCCTGCAGGGGAAGCACAGCCACCTGTCCACACAGCCTCTCTTTCAGCACAAATATTTGTCACTCTTTGCTGCTGTTATGTTCCTGGGGACCTTCTGGGGACAAGAAGCTCCTCTCATTAACCTCATTATCTCACCTTGCTTCAGCCACTCAGGCTTTCCTGGCAGACTGGCAATTACTCCTGCAAATTTCCCCACGGAAAGCAATTTTAATTGCAGTTTTGCTACAAACAATGCAATTTAGCTGTCTACAGGAATTTCCTCATGTTGAGCTGATATTCTACTTGACTTGAAATCTGCTCCCTGCACTGTGCTGAGTGTCAGCAGGTGGCAGGTGAGTGTGGGTGTGGGTGTGGGCAGACAGATTTTGAGGCTGTCTCCTCTCTGGCCTCTACAGAAAGCTTATGCAGGGACTGCTGCATCACAGTACTGCATCAGGTTAATTAGATTGTTCTGGTAATTAAGTTAAGGAGTCCTTGCATCAGGGTCGAATTCAATCTAATAAATGTGTTGGACAGAAACCGAACAATCGACTTCAAGCATGCTCAAGGAACTGAGTGGCAAATTGGAGAACAGAGAAAGATGGGGAACAAAATCAGAAGGATGAGAATAAGAGGTAAAATGTGAAAAGAAAGGGACAGGCAGAGGAGGAAGTGCAGAGACCAACATGGACAAATATTAATGTAAGAAGATAATAAAGAGAAAAAACTGCTACCATGAAGCATTGGTAGGTGCTGGGATATTGGATACCAGTAACAGCCAGAAAAGATCTTGCACATCCAGATTTCAAAATGTCTTGATTTTTAAGGATTTGTTCTAAATTCTGGAAACATTTTAAAAAGGTTTGAATGTCCCAAATAAGAATATAATTATGCATGTACTTAAAAAATAATGTGGTTGACCTGAGAGATTACAATATTTACCCTGGTATGGAATACACACATTATTTATGGCAGGAAGTTTAGTCACCCAAAATTAGGCCTCTGCAGGGTTTTGTGCCTAAAATATACCTGGATTATATGTGAGAAAAATCTACGTTAAATGTTCACAGTAAGATTAATATGTCATCTGCAGAGAAAGAATAATAGTTTTTTTCATAGATAGCTTTTTTCCTCTAATACAATATATATGATATTACTAACAATAAACTTCAAAGAATTACCAAAAATGCTGGTTTTAATAAAGATTTAAAACTCAACAACAACTAAAATAGCTGTCCCCATTCACCACTTCTTTTTTTTACATGTGAAATTTAAAATATTTTAAAAATCTCTACATACTGCATGTGGAATCTCAGCACAAAAGTTTGCTGGTGACATATTATTTTCCTTACAGCAACTATAATCGATACAACCAAGGCTCAAAGCAAAGTTTTATGGCTATTTTATAAACTTAGGAATGTACTCAGAGAAATTTATTGTGGAAAAATTGATTCAACCTGTATTTAAGGATTAACTAGGGCAAGTCCTGGAACAGGGTGTAGCCCAAAGCCTGCTGCTTCTGCTGAGTTACAGGTAGGGCTAAGCTATAATGGGGAGCATTCAGGTGGTGTAGGGGAGAGGTAAAATGTGGCTGGTGTGTTTCAAATGCTGTTCTGTTTTGTCCTCCTGAGGGGTCATGAAACCTCAAAGTATTTGGGTGATAAATGTGGATGCCCCATCTCTGGAGTGTTCATGGCCAGGTTGGATGGAGCTCTGAGCAGCCTGGTCTAGTAGAAAGTGTCCCTGCCCATGGCATGGGGGCTGGAACCAGATAATCTTTAGGATCTCTTCCAACCCAAACCACTCTGTGATTCTGTGATATTCTCCAAAGTGTTTTAGTACTCGTTTGTCTGTGAAATTAGTAATTTAGATGCTTACATGCATCTGAAAACATGTAGTCAAACTGATCAAAATAACTTTAAATCTCATTAAAAGTATTTACAATGTTGTTTGTTCATATGCTGCCTACATTTACAAAGACAAAAAGCAGAGAAGGATAAAAACATAGTGCCTTAATGCCTGAAATAATTGGTGATTATTTTATAGCAGGGTATTATTAACACTTGTTTTACCAAGAAGTCAAGCTCCTGAAGTCTATGAGCTGTAGGAGGATTTATGCTTTGTTTTGTTGTTTGTTGTATTTTTTTGTGGTTTGTTTTGGTTTTTTTAGATGTGTCTCTAATCCTCAGAGCTGCAATAAAAAGTTTAAAAATATGACTGGAGGATCAAAGGTCAGATTTAAGATCTTAGAGGGTCAAAGGAAAAAAATAAGAATAAACCTTTTTGTGGTATTCTCAGTTATAAACATAGGTAATATATAGTTATAAAGTTATAAAGTTATAAACATTAGGACAATATCCTGATGGGGGAGGTTGATTTGTGGGGGTTTTTTTAGGTTTTGAAGCTTGGTCATGCTGCCCTTATGTCACTTTTTGAAACTTCTTTTACAATAACCACAATTATTCATACAAATAATCTAAGAGAAGAATTAATGTAGATTTAAAATACTCAATGTAGAAAATAGATTATAATATTGTGGGAAACATTTTTGCATAAACTATTTATATGGTAGATTTTATTCCACCTTGAATGTTTGTTAATTTAATGAAGAATAGCCAGGACATCTGCTTGCTTACGATACCCATTGCTAAAATCCTTCTAAAGAAATTCTACCTTCCCTAATTTTTCAACTTTCAAGACTATGGCAGCTAGAAAAAAACACTGTGACAGTTTTTTCATAGGCATGCTTATTAGTAATTTTTTCATTTCTTTATTTCAGTCACTCTCATATCCCTTGGCAAAAGCACTTTGTTGGCAGTTTATACAAATGTTGGGAGAAACCAGGTGTTACAGACCCATCCCCATCCCTTCCTGACCTGGTGTCAATGTTGTTAACCCCTGTCTCATTTCCAGGTCTGTTTCCTTCCATGACATCCTCTAGGAACCTCTAGGACAGTTGTCTATTACATTAAAGGAGTCACATTTTTATTTAATCCTGTATGATTTTAGAGAAGTGGCTACAGACTTCACACCTGAGCGAGCTTTGCACCTGTTAAATACTGAGACTTCCACGAGGAGGGAAATAAATCTGAATTCTTGTATTTCGTTATGATGATCACTGCAACCCTGCATTTTTTCAGAAGATAAGATTTTTGAGGAAAACTCTTCCCCCTTCTCTCCTCAGTTGTTGTTTTATAGAATCCTCTAAGATTTGTTGGGACCGATTACAGTGCAGGCTTTGTGAATGCATACACGCACAGCTTTGAACCCAGGGAAAATCTGAGTTTGAGTGCTGTGATCAGAGGTCTGTGGCTGTAAAGGGCTTGGTCTTATCCTCAAATTCAGGCAATGTGAAAAGGTGCAGAGACTGTCAAGGGGAGAAGAGCCACTTCTAAAACAAACCCTCATACTTTGATGCAGAACGTATGCTTGTTTAAACTACCTGCTGTCCTAAAGAAAAGATACCCCTCTCTCCTTCCTGTCCCAGACTCTCAGCCCTGGTGGCAGCCTGGCCGTGGCTTTGCCCTAAGGCAGCAGCGCAGCCACAGGTGAAGGGATGGATGTTGGAAGCTTTTCCTTCTCTGAGACCCGGTGACGCCAAATCCATTCGCCCGCGGGGGCTGAGCCGCCTCTTTCGCTCGGCTGAATCTGCAAGAGCGTTGAAGGTTTTTTGGAGGGAGGGAGCGGAAAAATCTACGTTCAGGAGTGGACTGCGGCCCTCCTGGGCTTGGCACACGTTCCCTGTCAGCCCGGGGGAGGGAGGGCAGCCTGCGGTTTTGCCCAGCGGGAATGAGCCTGGCGGGGCCCCCTCCTTGCCCAGCGCCGTCCCGGGGTCGCTGCGGAGCGCTGAGGGGAGCGCGGGTGCGGAGCGGTGCCTCGGGGGAAAGAAAGAACCCTCCCTGAGGGCACGGCCGGGAGAAATCCTGCGGGGAGGGAGGCGAGCGAACAGCCTGGGAGGTCGGGGGGGAGAGGAGCCGCGCCGCCGCCTTTGCGCGTTTTTGGCAAGGTGACACCCAGCCTTTTCGCCCACCTCCGTGCTCCGGCAGCCCGGGGAATGCAGGCACGGCTCCAGCTCCGCTCCCCCCGCCAAAGGGCCGGCGGGGCGGCCCGGGGAGAGCGGCAGCCGGGGAAGGCGGCCGGACTGCGGGAAAGTTGCGTGGTGCTCGTTTCGCAGCTCCTGGGGACCCTGCCGGGGCTCTCGGAGCGCCCGGGCACCTCCTCCCATCCTCCTGCCCTCCTTCCCTCCCTCCCTCCCTCCCCGGTCGGGCTCCCCGCGGGACTCCCCAGTCTGCCAGGAGCGTCGCCCGAGCGCCTTCCCCTTCTCGGGTTTTGTGGCCTTTGGGTGTTTTGGGGGTTGTTTTTTTTTTTCTTTTTTTTTTCCTCTCTCTCTCTCTCTCTCTTTCGGTGAGAGTGCGGCCGGGCAGGGCGAGGGGAAGGAAACTTTCTCCCCCCCCCCCCCCCCCCCCAGGATGCTCCGGATATTTTTGAAAGGGCGGAAGAGTGAGAAAGGGAGCAGCGTCTGTAAGGGCATCTCATGCTCTTGCGAAGGTCCCCCCTGACACCTCGCTGCTGGGATTAAAGACCGGAGCTGGAGAAACTCCTCCCCTTTCCTCGGCTTCTCTCATTCTCCCCCCCCCCCCCCCCCGTTGTCGTCCCCCCCCCGCTCAATTTCCTAAGGCCATTAGGAAGGGGGGGAAAAAAAAAAGAGAGAGAAAAGAAAAAAGAAAATAAGGAGCCTGGAGTAACTGCGACCCGTGGGACGGTGGGGAGAGGTGGAAGAGAAGCCTCCCCCTCCAGATCCATCGCTCAGCGCCACGCTTGGGTGAAGGCATGGGAAGCACTGCCATGGACAAGAAGAAAGATGCCTCCAGCAGCAGCAGCAGGAAGAGCTCCAGCCAGAAGAAACTCATGTTGCGAGTGCACATCCCCGTAAGTGGCTCCTCGCTCTTCCTCCCCTTCGGCAGCTGGTGTGGCTTGGGCATGTTTTTCTCTGACATGGAGCGCAGTGAAAGGCAGGGAGAGGTGTTTCCTGCGCCGAGCTCTGGAGTTCGGGGCACGCTGTGCTGGGGGTGCACCCCTGCAACAGGCGAGTCCTCCGCATCTGGGGTGGGCTGAAGAGTGGGGTCTTGGTCCCCGTGCAGTGCTGGGAGCCCTGGATGCAGTGTCCGTGGCACGGAGGAGTATCCTCACTATCCCAGTTTCAGAAGTGACTCTCATTTCCTGCTGTACAAGTGCTCCTGTGCCCTGGGCTGTGGGTTTGGATTAGTGTGTCTCACCCAGTTCCCTCTCAGACCCGCAGCACGGTTTAGCAAAAGGTCTGTTCACCCCCGGACGCTGGTCTCAACATTCCCAGGTTTGTCTCCAGGAACTGTCCCTGCCTGTGGCTGAACCAGGTATAATCTGACAGGTCCCTCTCTCTCAAGACTAATCCACTTCAGAATTTCCCAGGGTTGGGGAACCCAGGTTCTTGCTCAGGTTTGGATCCAAGCAGTCTCGTCATTGCCGAAAGAGCAGGGCAATTGTATTCACACAGGAGCAAATTAGTGAGCCATGGAATCTGTTCACCAGCTCTGTTCTGTATATTGCACTATGAAGTAACATGCAAGCAATTATAGATATAGATACAGTGTAACTACAGATCAAAAGTTTCTATTTCCAGTGAGTACTATAAGGCTGACTGGCTCCGTCTTCAGAATTACATGCCTTTCAAAACTTAGATTATTGGTTTTCTTTACTATTAGAATGTTCTTATGATCTATGTAGCTATTAGTTTTCTATTCTCAGTCCCGATGTACTTTTGGTTTCAGTGCTTCTGGCAAGAAATGACAAAGTCCTTGCATCTTTTCTGTGCACTCTGTTGTTTTATTGATTATTGGTGTTTGGGGTTTTTTTGTTTATTAGTTTGTTTTAAATCTCATTAAATAAAAGTGGGAAACAGTTCTACCCATATCTCTGCCAGGCCACCAAGGAGCAAACAGATATTTCTGGTTCTAAGTTTTTCCTTTGTTTTAGGAAAGAATAAGAAGTCAAAGCAAATTTATTAGGTGTCTTGAGTGTGTGGAATAAAATGGAGGAAAAATACATGACTCTTCTGCAGATTTTATTTTTCTCTGGGGAGGAATGCAAGCCCAAGAGCCCAAGCCAAACTTCTGGAGCTCTGAGTGCATTCAGTACTAGAAGAAAAGGGTCTGTTTCTACTAATATGGGTGTTGCCTATGTATTTGTGACAGATATTTGTGACAGAAGATTTTAGGCAATAAACTTTACCATGTTGCCAGTAGTACTTCACAATAGGGGTGCAAAATACCAGCAAATAAAATGTACCACACCAAAGCACCACTCCCCCTGTGCTCATTATTCCTTCCCACCCTCCCTACAAAATTGTCTCTGCCATCTCTTTCCACTGCCCCCCCACCTCTGGACTCAGTCTAGCCAGAAACTCTTGTGCAGCTGGATCCCCACTGCTGCTCCCAGGAGCTGCATTTTCTGCCTGCTGAGGAGTCATAAGTAGTTTTGGAGTTTTCCTGTGGTTGTTGCAGGATTTTACAGCATCCACTTGGTGCTTTTGAAATACCCACTGACTACCAGATATCTCTGAGCACACCAGAACATAGAACAATTTTCCTCCTTTTATGGTGTGAAGCTAACATGAAAAAAGTGCCTAAGGAACTCATTTGCACTAAATCATTATTGACAGAGGAATGCTAATGCTTTTTCCTAATTTTCTCCCTAATCCATAGACAACCTTTCTTCATGGGTGTTGCCTTAGTTCTGTCTTGGATGGAACATTTTTATTAGTGGGTCCTAATTTTTCATGTTCATCAATCTCTTGGCTTTTTGCTACGCATTTTGTCACCTGGGTGATGACAGTGACTCATACAAGCCTGCAAATGCTTGATGTTGCACTGAAGTCAATGTAAGTTTTGTTGTTCACCCAATTGGAAGCAATTCAAGATTTGCTAATGAGGTAACACCTTCCATCCTTCCTCTCCATCCCCAAAATACTATTTTTCTCTTCCATTCTGCATCATGCTAACTTTCCTCAAGTGGACTATTGGGTCCATGGTCTATAAGGTTGTACTCACATTTGTAGTGGTTTTCTGCAATCTGGCAGAGTTTGAACATGGCTGTACTATAAGAAAGAACATTTTTCACATTCTCCTTACTTGACAGAGGAATCTGCATTTGAAAAGATCTGTTTAGACTGGGTTTTTTTCTCTTTCATAACGTTGTCTTGGCTGTTGTTTTGAAGCATCATTCCTATTATTTCAGTGGCGCCTGTCAGTGTAGCTGTAGTTGTCAAGGGAGCTTTCACCAGACAGCAATTTTTATTTTGTTCATCCTCTTCTTTGTGTTTCTGTGAGATCGTGTTTATTGCTGAGACATGTAATTCATGCCCATTTGGATCTTGAGTTAGGAACAAGAGAAGAACTAACAAGGTCTGAGTAGGAGGGGAGAGAGGAGTCAGCTCTGAAAGAGAAAGCAATGGGACAGAGAGGTACTGTTGTGATGCAGGGTGGCCTAAAACATATTTATTGGTCATGCAGAAGTGCTGATTGAAAAAGTAATATATATTGGGAAAAACAAGAAGGTGAAGGATGCAAAATACACTATAATTAGATTAGAGAATTGTGGAATAATAGGGATTTCTGAAAAGAAAGTTGTACACATTTCTTCCATCTCCCGCATAGTTTTATTGTTCTGGGTTTGTCTGTGACAGTGTGAAAAAATTGATCAATTGAAGAAAGCAGGTCTGTGGCTTGCAACACTCCGGGGCATTTCTCAGGTACATCTTTCTCAAGAAAGAACAAGACATGATACAAAAATTCTGGAAACACTCTATTTTCACCTTCTTTCTGTGCTCAATCTCCTTCAGCACAGGTGGGTGGTGCCCTGCCTGTGCTGCTGGGAGTGGTGGTGGACCACTAAGTTCCTGCAGGCTGGCTTTCCTCGCTGCTTGCAGCTTGTGCTTAGTAGCCAAGAACAAAATAGGGGCCACTGTGTAACGTGGCAGGGAGTGTTTGCTGAGTGGCTGGGATGATGGAACATCTTCTTGTTTGGTTGTTGTTTTCTTTGTAAATACACAACTGACTTAAAATAGTAATTTAGAGGGACCTTAATATAATTGCAGGAGCCTTTGTAAAGGTCATATCAACCTCTGTCTGTCCCAGCAGCACATTCAGAAGCCTTGAAATTAGAAATGCCTAAATGGAAATTTCTCGTCCAAATATCTTTGAAAGCTGCTATAGATTTAAATGGAAACCTTTGCTCTCTAGATGCATCATATCTGTAATATGAAGACATTAGCATTATAAAATTCCTTTTTGAGCCATTAGAAGTTAATGCTTGCACATTGCTTTGAACATTTTTAAAACTCTATTCTGAGATAGGGTGCAATTGTCTGCTGAGTAGGAGCTCACAGCAGTGAGATCAGAATGTTCTTTTGTCATCTTGCAGAATCGATCTGTTCTAATGTTAACATTGCCATTGTAGGCCCCGGTACTGCAAAAAAAAAAAGAAAAAAAGAAAAAAAAGAGATTCTGCTCTTGTTTACTTTGAATTTCATCTGGGATGGTTCAGTCAGTGCCAGCAAAGTTATGTTTTATTTACATGAGCGCAGCTGAGGGCAGAACCTGTCTCAAGAGCTTCACTATGCCTGGTGCCAAGCACCCGCTACTCCCAGCAGGTGGGAATTGCAGGAGCTTGGCACTTCCTTGGATTTTTCCCAAATGCATCTCAAGGTGACTTTTTATTCAAATGAACAAAGAAATTTTTTCACAATAAGCATAAAAATAACAGCTGTGAATGAATATCAAAACACCTTTCAGTTCAGTGAGGTGGCTCTTGTCTCTGGTACTTCAGCCCTGACAGTAGAGTTGATGCACTACAAGGATGTTCTTGGAGATCAGGATTCTTTATTTTCAGTGCCACACAAAGAAACAACTCTGCACAGTTTCTCCCTTTTCTTTGTCAACCTCAGTCATTTTGAAGTGACTCCTCAATGTCAAAATTATTGCTGTTTCCAGTCTTGGTGTTATGCCGGGATGCCAGGCTGAATATCAGATGGCTTAAATATTTCTAACCCGATAGATGACAATGATGTTCTGACAGCTACTCTTGGCTCAGGCTCTGCCCTTCCATCTTGCTTTCCACACTTGCAAAGTCATTAATGGCTGCATGCCTAATAAATCACTGTGAAATGATTTTGTTCTGTCACAATTTTTGCAGGGTGCTTCTTGTCTCCTGGTAATTGCAGGGTGGGCTGATATGAACAGCACTTCAGTCTAGGAGACGCTTTAAGAAGCTGCAGATGGGGAATAATCTGGTGAATTCTTTCAAAGGTGAAAGGAAATCAGCTTCCAGTGTGATATAGGAATGGAAGAAATGTTTGTTTTCTTGGGAAGAGGAGATGAAGGGAGAGAGAGACAGAGGAGAAAGAAACGTTTCCCTAAAATTAAATCTGCAACTGTTCTCCCTCTCGCTCTCATAGGGAAGGCTCTGAGTTGTCTTGAGCCTCTGTGGCCTTGAAGTTTAAATTTGGATTCCTCCCTCAAGAGCTGATAAATTAAGACGGCAAAGGACAGGAGGTATTTGTTCAGGAGTGTTGAGATGGCACTTTGAATTTATCTGAAGGATAAAAGAAAGGATTCATGTTTACAATCATAATAGATGTCACTGCAATTAAGGAAGCACTTAGACTTTTTGTTTCTAAAGCATAATACAAACAGACCATCAGCTTATAGAAAAGTGCTGTCACTTTTTCTAGTAGGAGATTCTGCTCCTAAGGGGTGTCACCCAACCTCATTTATTTGTACCTGAGCCTGTGAGGACCGTGAGCTCAGAGGAGTGCGAATTTCTTTGGATAAAAAAGTTATGAATGTGGAAGGAACGTCACAGAAATGTGGATGGTGAGACTTTTGGCCTCAGCGGGGTTTATACTGTGCTTGTATTGGGAATTAGTGGAGCAGAAGATAAATCATGCTCCAGAGGGATCAGGAGTGAAGTGGAGGGTAGTGATCTCTACCTAGGAGGTTCCAACACCATTCACAGACCCACAAGGTTCAGCTTATGCTCAGCTTCACCTGGGCACTACATTGTGTTCAAGGGAGCTATTCAGATGTGACTGAAACCAGAATTCAACCCTCATTTTGTTGATGGTGTATGGAAAGTCATGGAAGTAGGTTGGTGTGCCTAGGTGCTGACTCAGCTGGGTTAATGGGAGCAGAAAGGAGCCAAAAACTGAGTCAACACCGGCTGCCCAAATTATGGACATTCATGTTGAGTGAAGTAACACATGCAATTCTCACCCCTTTGAAGAGAAGCTGAATTTCTGTCAAAAGGCATCCCATGCACAGGGAATAATGAAAGAGCAGAGTTGGTTACAAGAGAAATGAAGCATCAAGGAAGACATCAACAACGGACAGGAGATGTCACAGTGTGGGCTGTTTTACACTTGACTGATCACCACGCTCTGGGAATTGGCTCGAGGGCCTGATCTGGTTGCAAGGGGCTGCTGTTTCAATTTTCTCCTGTTTGCACTTTAGGCACATTGGAGAAAGTGTTACAGTCTCAGAAACATGGTGACTTGTGCATGTCTTCAGAGGCTAAAAGAAAAAGCAGCTTGAGTGTATTTTGAATGGAGCATGGTTTTTCTCCTGAAAAGGAGAAGTTATGTGTGCACCTGAATGTAAGATGCCATCAATAAATATAAAATATTTTTGATAGTTTGGTGATACAGTGCTGTAGTGCTACTGTACTATTTCTTGTACTAGCAGTGAGGTAAAACACAGATGTATGTGACAGTTTCTGCTGCTGAATGATTTTTGTGTTTATTCTTTATGTAGCTGTAGAAACTGGAGTATAATGCTTCAGTTTAGTGTTTGCTTCTGTAATACTGTCTCTCTTAAGTTGCTTGCATATAAATACATATGAAATCTTTAAAGCATGAAAGCTTTATTTACACAGTAGAGAATGGAAACATAACACTGTACTTCAGGTTTTGACATTGAGGTTTCATAGAATGGTTTATAACATCCTTCAAATTTTCATAAGATTTAGCTTGACAGTAAATCACATTATTTAAGCGTGACCCAGCAGGATGCGGAGCAAATGCATTGCAGTGTGAGTTTCATGGTTGTCATTTATTTCACACACCGTGACTCTTCAGACCTTATGATCATTATTGCAAAGGGTGCCTGTGACCTTCTGCTCCAAAAACAGAACCTATGTCATAAGCTGAAGACTTAATCTATTTTTATGACCAGGATGAGAGAGTTATATGTCTTTTTTCAGCTGCTGGAGAACACATTCATACATTTGGGGATTCATTAGGAGGAAGTGTGTGCATTATAAGCATTGTCTGCCATGTTATGAAGCCTTTATCATCATTTATGCACAACAGGCATTGTGCAATTTTCAGTCAACTTTTCATGTCAGTAGTACTGGTGGAACAATGAAAATAAAAAAATACTGTACTTCTGCAAGCTGAAGAAAGCAAACCTCTCTGAGTGGACAGAGTGATGTCTTACAACTCTACAAAACACAGGACTTTCCCGCTCAGTTGTGGACTTACCAGGGGTCTTCTGTGAACTGGTTTGTGGAAGCTACATGCCTGTTGATTCCTTTAGAAGAGGCTGGAAACATGTTTTCCATGGAATTGGAGAAATCAGTACTTGGTGAGCTAGATTAGGGGAAAAATCTGAATCCAAGCATGGAGAAGCTCTTCAGTGAAGATAAGCTCTCTCCAGAAATAGGATAGCTTTAGGAATGTGGTGGACTAAACTGCTGCCATAAGCATTGCCTGTTGCCTGCCTAGTGGAAGAAGTGGATTGTTCTTGCCACTTATTTTGAATGGACACTACAAGGAAATCTGAAAAGAGGAATTATGTTGAGATTACTCAAGTGTATCACAATGACTCTATTTTTTCCACCTAGCCTTAATCTTTGAGAAATTTCCACTGATCCAGGACTGTTCTATGCCTTTAAATAGGTGTGCATTTAATGTGTATGCTAAGCCTGTGTTGCCTTGTTTTTGGCCATGTGGCCTTTAACAGGTGTAAGTGCAAACAAGTGTTTTTACAGAATCATGGAATTGTTGGGTTTGAAAGAGAGAGATCTGGAGGTTGTCTAGTCCAGGTGTTATTGCTGACCCAGTGGTCAGCTAGAGAAGGTTACTCAGGACTGTGCCCCATCAGATTTTGAATTTCCCCAAGGATGGAAACTCCCCAGTTTCACTGCTCTGACGAAACACATTCAGCAAGTGAAAGTTCCTGGAGACAGACTATTGTTCAGCACTACATAGGCACATGGAATTGAACTCCACAGTTGGTTGGATCTTGTTCCAAAAGCGTAAAGCCAGTCTGAGGAGTGAAATTTGATTTGGCTGGAAGGAGTGTAGAGACTTCTGGGAAAAGGATTCTCTGAGATAGGTATCAAAATTGGAGGCACAAGACTTGAGAAAGGAAGGAAGTGTAAGGAAGAGGTAAAAAAGGGTGCTTAGTCAGTGTTACTGTGCTGTGTATGAGTTTGCCAGCTTCTCATCAGATCATTGCATCTTCTGGAATGTGGTTTTCATCATGCGTTGTCATTCCTTCTGCATAAATTCATTAGAGGGGGATTTGCTGTTACTGAGTATTAATCATGTGTTGGAAGTGTGATCTAAACCAAGAAGCATGAGGAAAGACAGTTCAGGGATAAGGGCACTAAATCCTCAGCAATCTGAGTCTCTATCTGCTGTATGGCCTGAGGGCAGAGGTGTAAGCTGTGCATTGAGGAATGGCTGAGGCTTGAGGTCCACAAACAATGAACTTTAAAAGTTTCAGTGTGCCACACTGAAATACCAAAAGAGCTTGTGGGATCTTCTTTCCATCCACAACTGAATGCTGTTAGATGTCTGTACAAATGTTAGTAAAGAAAAACTCTCCGAAGAGTTTAAAGCCTTGACAGATTGTATTTGCTGGAGGAGGTGCAAAGAAACAACTTCATCCCTACAGTGCTGATATTCAAGGAGATGGCTGGAGTTTAAGCAACTTTTCCCATATTCCCAAGTTGTATAGGAATGTGACACTTGGACTCCTGAAGCTTTTAGACCCAGTTCCCTTACTTTAGCCATAAGCCAAACCTTCTTCCTGTAGTATTTGTTCCATAAGGATCCATGCATAAGCGCAATCTAAGTCAGTTCCATGTATAACATTAGCCTAAGTCAGCTGTCATGGGAAGCATTTTTGCTTTTGCTATTTGAAAATATGTGTGAAGTGAAAGGATTCCAGTCTAATGTCGACAGACAGTCATGCCATGTCTTAAAATAACACTATTAGGACTCTTGGCAGCCTGACCAGGAAGACCAAGGATTGAGGATATTAGATAAATTAGAAGAGACTATTTTAATTTCCAGCATTAGAAGTGGTACCAATGAGTGTGCCTAATTATCACACCCTCCATGTGGTTCATGTGGTTGTTGAAAGCTGTGAAATGTTAGTCTTTTCTGTATAGCTGGTGGCACATCAGTTGTAGAATTCTTGAAACAAGGCTATTTCACATGTAGTCATCTACATGGTCAAGAAAATGGAGTTTGAGTACATCTGAAACAGCTCTTTACCAGCTGTGTTCAGTCTGCAGCAGTCTCCAAAGAGTTCACAGGCATTCTGTCTCCCTTCCTGAATTCCACTGATTTGTCCTTCCCGTTGCTGGAGCTGGGCATTCTCCAGTGCTGCTGCCAGCTAGAGCAGGAGAGAGAGTACCAGCATGGTCTCAACATCATTCTTAGATACTCCTTCCACTAATTCTAGATCAACTCTACATTTTTATGGGAAAATGGGGAGATTCTGCCATTTGAAAAGTTGAGCCGACATTATTCATAAACATAAAATGTATAGCCTGGAAAGAGTGAGAGGGAGAAAGTGTTACTCAGCTGTTCTCTTTACTCTTTATTTTGTGACTTGATATTCAAGATAAATACTAATTTAAGAGACTTCTTTTAGTTGGGTGATGATTAATTATACATTTTCCTTATATTTTTTATGTGTTTTACAATGACTCTACATGCTTTATGCTGTGCAGAGGCAGGTGAGTACATGCCAGCATTTTTCTTTATAAAGTAAATCCAGTAATTCCAAAAGTGCAATTACCTGAATTCTTTTTATTTTCTGTATTGCACTAAGAGTTCTGGCTCTTTTCAGTGCTGCAGACCTGTAGACATGTCATCAGTTGACATCCAAAAGTTGCTGTTAAAGGAATTCTTCTGACATTCAGCTGTAAAACACTGGAGTCAGTAAAAGAGGAAACGTCTTACTTAACCATGTACAGGAGTGGGCTCATCTCCATTACTTAATCAGACAAAATTGTTCTTCACTCAGTATTTCTCAGCTGTCCTAGTGAACCTCAACCAGTTACCAAGGCAAGGGAAGCTCCTGTTCCCCAGCTGGTTTTCCCAACAGACTCTGTGGGTCTTCCCATCCCCCTGCAATGCTGAACAAAGCTTGTTGCCTTACAATGCCTTCCTACTTATTTTCATTGTCAGATAAAACGAGTGGTAACTCGGTAAGGCTTGGTAACTCATTCGCTTTTGATGCCCATCTGTCTGTAGTCTCAGATCCAAAAATCTGCAAACAACAGATGACTCAAGTTTATTTGAAATGCCATCCACAAGATTAAGCCTTGAGAAAAGAAAATAGGTGGTAAGAAGGCTAGTAGCTCAAAGAGATGGGGTTTTCAAAGGAATTTAGGCATCTTTGGTTCCTTTACAGTATTTGAAGATCCTGCCAGTCCATTTGCATCAGGATATCCTTAATTACATTTGGAAATTAGGCTTTACATCTTTCAAACTTTCAAGATGCCATTCTTCTCTCTTTGCTATTTATACCTTACAAAGAGAAGCCACTTTCCTACTTTTCCACTTCCAGTAACATTCTCTTGTGCCTGGTAGCTAAAATGGAAAAAACAAACAAATACAACAACAACAACAAAAAAAAGCAAGTCAGAAATTGTTTTTTTCAATGGAACAGAGATTGAAAGTAATACTAGGAAGTAATTTGGGAGGAGATAAATAGCAGCTGCTCTCTTGATGATAAAGACTGAAACTAATACTGATACTTGGTGCGTTGCAATCTGTTGTGACACATAATAAAGTCTGTGTATGTTTGTCTTACATTTGACTGAGAGGGACCAAGTATTACATGTGATAAAGACTTCAGAAAGAAATCTCTTTTCAGTGTAACTTGAGAAAAGGCTTGCAATAATTTAAAATAGTGAGAGGATTTTTTATTTGCATATTTTTTACCCGGGTAAACTTCAAAAGTTTTGTGAGCTTCTGTAGGTGTTTAATGTGTTAGGACTCTCTGTGAGTAGTTATTTCAAATTGGCTTTCAAATAGAAATGTTTTAAAATAAAAAAAAATATATTTCACTGCCATAATCCGCATATACCTTTTTGGCAGCGTGTTTATGAAGCAGAAGTATTTGGGTTGAAGTAACCAAGGAAGAGGCACACACGTAAAAGCAAAGGCTGTAAGATCAATGGCATTGATCAGTACATGCACTTTAATGGATGAGAGTTGGGACACACAGGCTGAAATCTGGGGATGTGTGTCTGGGGATCGACCGCCTTCTCTCAGAGGAATGGTAAAATCAAATGTCTCTACTTCAGCAACAAAGTGAGAGAAGATATTAACTACACACTCTATATATTTTTGAAAGTTCATTTTCAGAGGGCAGTAGGTTCCTTTGTGTTTTATGGTCTTGGATGTTCTGTGCACCTGACTAGGTTCTTTTAAAAACCAGATAAAGACACAAGTCCTTACCAACCATATGAAGTTCAACAAGAGAAAGTGCTGGATTCTGCACCTGGGGTGGGGCAATTCTGGATGTACGGAATGAGAGGCTGGAAAGCAATGCCACAGAAAGGGACCTGGGGATCCTGGTCAATGGCAAGCTGTATGTGAGCAGTGCCCTGGCAGCCAGGAGGGCCAACAGAGTCATGGAGGGCATCAGGCACAGCATCATGAGCCAGGCAGGGAGGGGATTGTCCTGCTCTGCTCTGAGCTGGGGCAGCCTCACCTCAAGTGCTGGGGGCAGTTTTGGGAGCCACGTAACATAACAAGAAAGACATTAAACTACTAGAGACCGTCCAAAGGAGGGCAACAAAGATGGTGAAGGGCCTTGAGGAGAAGCTGTGTGTGGAGTGGCTGAGGGCACTTGGTCTGTTCAGTCTGGAGGAGAATGAGCAGAGACCTCATTGCAGTAACAACTTCCTCTTGAGGGGAAGAGGAGGGGCAGGCACTGATCTCTGCTCTCTGGTGACCAGTGACAGGATCTGAGGGAATGGCCTGAAGTTGTGTCAGGAGAGGTTTAGGTTGGATGTTAGGAAAAGGTTTTTCACCCGGAGAGTGGTTGGGCACTGAGACAGGCTTTCCATGGCAGTGGTCACAGCACCAAACCTGACGGAGTTCAAGAAGTGTTTGGACAGTGCTCTTGGTCACATGGTGGCATTCCTGGGGACAGTCCTGTGCAGGGCCAGGAATTGGACTTGATGATCCTTGTGGGTCCTTTCCAACTCAGCAGATTTTGTGCTGCTGAGATGAGCAGAGCCTGTGTGTGTGGAGGAAAGCTGCCCTGTGTGCAGCTGTTTTCTCTGAACTGAATACATTCAGTGTGTATAGACAAGCTGGCAAATTGCTCATGTTGCAGAGAAATGAGCTGTGATGGAAAATACAACAGATATTTAATTATTTCAGGGGGAAACCCCACGTTATGAATATCCTGTGTTTTCATGTCACAAAACAAACAGAGCAATGAGCTTGACCTTTAGGCTGTTATTATTTCTGGTGGGTTTTGGTTTACAAGACTTAAGTAATTTAAAGTTCAATCACCTGGGCTATTGTGCTAAGGGATTAACAAATAGTGACTTGCATCCTACTGTCCCAGATGTAACCAACACTAACTTCTTCCTTGCCTCTGCCTGCTTCCCTGCATACAGCCATTGCTGTAGAAGTCCTCCAAGTCATGTCATGTCAAATAATGCATGGTCTTCAGAGCTCACTGGGGGAGAGAAAAGTCTGGGAACAATGTGAACAGGCACAGCCAGGCACTTCCACTAATTGTTGATGTGGACGATGGAACACAAAAGCAGAAGAAGGGAGGGGGGAATGGAAATGTGTCTTGGTGTGGAAACGACTGTGTAAAAACAAATATGCCTGGACTTGCTTATTGGGAATGTAAATGTAGCACAGGAGAACTCCCACAACAGGAATCCACTGCTTTAGTCTGCTCCTGCCAGATAATTTTAGAAGGTTTCTTTTTTTATTTATTTACCTCTAAAGACTTTATTTGGCTGTTTGGGGTTGTGGACTTCAGCAACCTTGAATTGGAACAGGTAGTTGCATTTTACTGCTGAGCTAGCTTGAAATTATCTGTTACTTTTTGGTTGTGGTTCTTTGATATTGCCTAAATATTGGAAAATGAAAACTTGAATTATTTAATTATTAATGTAACATGGCAGTGGCATTTCAAAATATATCCTGTTGGAGTTCAGTATCTGAGTAACTCTCTTCCATTCTGTGTACTCTAACCCAGAGCAGGGTGGAATGATTTCCAGATCAACTGTATAAAATAAGTAAAATAAAACTACATATTTGGATGGGCGGGGGTGGGGGGGTGGGGGGGTGGATAATTCATAGTGACAAAACAGAATTTCCTCTTGAGAGCTGTTGTGCTGAAATATCTATAATGCATTTTCCTTAAACTCAGAAACAAATCAGGTAAAGAGTGATGAAGAGATGACCATTTGGTAGGATGAGCCTGAAAATGGAAAATTTATCCTGTAGAATGGGAGCTATATGGAATTATGAGCAACTGAAAATGAAGTTAGGACATGTAGTGAGATTCATAAATGTAAATTAAAATTTACATGATTAAAATTAGTAGATTTATATTTCACTACACAGTGGAAATTTTTGTACCAGCCCATGCTGGGCTTCCTCATCCCCTGGAGGTGGAAAAGTTTTTTGCATCAAGGAAGCGGAAAACCCAGGAGATGCACGGGGCACTTACATGTTCACCTATGCCTGAAGGATCATTCCACCTATGCTGAAAAGCAGATACTCCTGCAGTGAAATGCAACAGCTGCAATCAGTAATCAGCACAATGCAACACAACTGGTAAAAATCCAAATGCTTACTTTGTCCATTTACTAAATGAATTGCAAATGTCTGACTGAGCCGAGAACTATTATGGAGGCAAGAGGAAAGGCAATAGCCAACAGAAACACCAATTTGTTGATTATATAATGGATGTGTCATTAGTAACTTGATCAAGCCAATGCAATTGCTTTTTCTCCAAGACAGATACTTGTTCTTACCAGGACTGATTGAAAAGCACTCTGATTATACCAAAGTGTGTTTTAAACGGAAAGAGGGAGATGGAAAACTATTTAACAGTAGAAATATGATTGCTGATAGCATTGCAGAAAAGTGACAATGCAGAAAGATAGCATGGTTTTATTCAAGCAGTTAGATTGATCCCTTTTTAGTTAAAAATACGTAAATTCAGTGCTGTGAAAGTTATCACAAAGACAGCTGAAAAGACTGATCGTGGGTCAGAGTGAAAATTGAGTTCATCCGGTGAAATTCATCACAACAGTCCATTGTGGCACTTCTACTTTGACAGGCAGGATTGGCCTCCCAGCAATTACCACTGAAAATATTTATCATTGTAGTGTGGAAATCCGACTTCCTGGCACTGGGTTGGGACCTTCATTTCACAGTAATCTCCTGAACATCTTTGCTGACTAAGGCTGATTCTGAGCATGTTGCCAAAAGTTCTCAGTTTCTCCACCTTCTTTCCAATTTTCACATCAGATTTCTCTTTATTATGTGCTCCTATTTTTGTAATCCTGCGATTTCCGAAAGCCTCTGTAACCTCCACACAAGTAATATTCTTTATTTAAACTTCTTTATTGTGCTGCTGTCCACACACTGGGACAGATTGTCCAGAGAGGGTGTGGAGTCTCCCTTGCTGGAGATATTCCAGAACCATCTGGACATAATCCTGTGCCATGTGCTCTGGGACACCCCTGCTTGAGCAGGGAGGTTGGACCAGATGTCCCTCTGTGGTATCTTCCAACCCGACCTGATCTGTGAGTCTGTGAATATTCCCTTAGCAGTATTCCCTGAGCCAAAAGCACTAGCTGCTGTCTCTAGAGGTTCCAAAACCTACCACAAAATAAGAACAAAAATCAGGCTCACAGAATTACATATTGGGTCTTTATGGAAAGAATTTTTAGATTTGTTCATATCCCTGCAATGTGGGCAAACTTTAGGGGTGAATATCTTGTTTTTCAGAATTTTGGTGACTTTGCTCACAGATGGGATACTTAATGCTAATGTGTGCCACAAGGTTCCTGTTGTTTCATGTAGGACACCTATAATTAGCATTTTAGGGGATTTAAAAATTATTTTATATTTCTTAGGTAACCTGATCAGCACAGAGTACGGAGCAGTTGAACCTGCTGGAGGAAGGTTTCCAGCTTTTTGAGCTGCTCACCACTAGATATGCTGAGTGCCATTCTGGTGTTATTTGCCTTAGCAGGAACCTTTTTCCTGTCACTGGAGCTGCTGTGGACACTGGGGTTGGAATTGGAGGCACTATTTCTGCATGGGATTGAAGTGTTAGGATTTCATTATGGCTCTGTGCAGCTTGGAGGGATGGGAGAAGGAACCACCTAAAGCTTGTGAGTGTATGAAGTACAAATGAGCAAAATATGGGGTGTACCAGAAATATCTCATGAATGGATACCAAAATATCAGTATTTTGGTTTTGATTTTGCAATAATTCCATTTGACAAACAACCAGGTTTCTTCTAGTTGTTCTGCTGAGAGCTTTCTCTCCTTGCAGACAAATTTTACAGCTCTGCTTACCACAACTCTTACCACGTGTGAGAGGATTGTGCAAAGTGTCTGATATAAGAGAGCTGTGATGGAGATGGGGGAGTGAAACCAGGGCACAGTGGTAATGTATATGGCTAATGCTCTGATGCACCCTCTCTGTTATTCTGATTGTGTTATAGCTGTAATTCTGTAGCTGTGGTCTAAAATGGGGAGCCAGGTAAGAGCTTGAACTCACTGTGAGCCAGGAAACCTAAAATATCTCTTTTACTGTTGGCCAGATGCCCAGACCAGAATAAATACATTCAGTCTTTCTCTTTCATATCCCCATTGTAGAGACAAAATACAAAAAGGACAAACAGAAATCTGACAGACCATATTTTGTTTATAGAGAGGCTTAGTAACTGTATGAGATGAAGAGACAGTTACCAAGCTAAGTCCTGTTCTTTGTATGAATTTGTAACAACCATTTAAATCAAGTATGCCTTTGTGCTCAGGCTGAGAATTTGTAAATTCAAACTGTTTTATGCATGTTTGCATAATATATGAGGGGGTTTTATATGTAGTACATATACTTGGCTGGATGTTTTTGTTGTTGGAACGATCATGGTGATTTAGTTAATGTTGTTTTCTTTTCCAAGGATCATCTCAGAATTTATCACAGTTTCATGAATAGGAAAAAACCCTTCTTTTATCTGTCCTAGTTTGTACACAAGGCCAGTTTGAGGGTAAGGTTGACTTTTCTGAGAAGCTTCCGGAAGTTCCAAGAAAGATTTATTTCCATCTGGAAATTAATTAAAAATAGGCCTTTAAAAGTTCCTATTTTCCTTTCTAGGATATTCTGTTTCTCAGGGCCTTCAGAGCTGCTGTCTGTGAGACTGATGGTGTGTCACTTTACAGAAGTGCTCAGAAAAAGATTTGTGACACCAGTGGAGGGACAGGACTTTCCTCTGATGGCTGGAGCTGGACTTCTTGGTCTGCCACATTGGTTGGGCTGCACAGGAGGTTTATAGCTTTGGGAAGAAAATTATATGTTCTGGCAATAGTCTTAACATTTTCTTGCTCTTTTTATTGTTGGGAAATTGCATGTAAAGCAACTGTGACTGGTGCAACATATTTCTGTATTTTATGTGTAACTTCAAAGCAGAGTGAGCACAAATGTTTATCTCAGCTAAGTCTTTTCCAAGTACATGTATTCATTAAGCTGACCATAGAAATTCAGTCAAACATCAGCTCAGCTATTGCTAGTAATTCATTAACGGATTCATCTAAAACTTTGTCCAAAGCTTTAGTTTCTGAATCAGGTCATGAACATCTCATTTCCTCACCAGTCCAAAAATACACAGTCGATTTGGTGGTTAAAGCCAAGTTTGGCCAGACTGAGCAACAGTATAACCTCCTAACCACAAGCTTGCTTTATCTTGGATCCGGCTGTGCTTCTCCTTCCCCGTGTCAGGGCTGAGGAGGAAGAGGATATCCCTGAAGTGTGAAACATGGCAGTCTTGACTCTGACACCCTGATGGCTTTATTCTTCATCTCCAAGGGGGTGTGTAGCCCAAACCAAGCTCTTCCTCCACTGACCTTTGGGTGGTTCATTACTTGGCTGGGAACAGAGTGTGTGGAGTGAACTCTGGAGCTGATACAAACTTTTGCATATGAAAAGCCCTGAAGTGCTTTAGGAGTTATGTTTTGTCATACATGACTGACACATAGATAGCTATCACAGATATCTGGGACAGGGATCACTAGGTGCTTTGCTGGTTTTTAGCAGTGCTAGGAACATTTGTGCTGGAATTCAAGGAAGTTACTTCATCTGGAATACATGAGAGGGAGGACTTTGCTAAAAAATGCCAAGTGTGGAACAGAGTTTAGAGTAAAAATTCATTTCTGAAGGAAACTTTTGTGAGATCCTGAATGAACACAACAAGTTTGCTTCTCCGTGTCTGGAGAAAAACATGGTTTTGTTCATTCCATGTAAACTCAAGTTCCTCTCTAGCACTTTGCCTGCCTGCACTGGCCCTGGTTTGGTTCTTGGTGAACATCAGTGCCCTAACTAATCTGGATCAGGAATGTAAAGTATCACCAATCATTGAACTGTCAATTCTTGGATACATGCAAGATCCTGATTTTCCCCAGTCTCAGCTTGTTATCCATATGCTATTCAGTTTATCCTCCATAGACTGTAGCTCTTATCAGACAAGTGTGCCTTCTAATATCAATCTCCTGTGCACTCAAGGTTTCACTTACACCCTAAACACTGTCAGACCTGCTTTATTTTCTCTCACCAAAGAAGTGGACTCTTGGAAGATATCCAGGATTTCATTGATGGGGTATTTGATCCAAGCATTTCTTTTAAAGCTCTCCTGGAAAGAAAGCTTGAGGAAGAGCCAAGATAATAACCCTAATGCACTGCCCCCCTCCATGTCCTTGCTTCTGCAAATTTTTGAATGTTTAGGAGAAATGGTTAAGTTAATGTTGCCCTGGAAGTATCATAATTTCTGATGTGAAGCTTGGAAACCAAAAATTTAAGAAGTAATTTTCCTAAAACTGTAGGGTGCTGGAAAGTAGAGCTCAATGGCTCCCTAGTCTTACATGTAAGCTAAAAACCCATCATGCTTAAAGCCAGACCATTGCAGGCAATTCCGCACTGCAGATGTCTTGGCCCACTCTGTTTCTGATTCTGCACTGGCTCTGTATGGACCTTTCCCTACATAAAATCATCAATAACATGGCTCCCTTTGGCCTCAGGAGTTTACCTGTGATGAGGTCTGTTGCCAGACTCCTGTGTCAGTTCATTTACAGCTTCAGTTGTGGACGAAGTCAGTTTGACTCACTGGAAGCAAAATCAAAGAGCACCATGAGCCTATGGCTCCCCATAAAACATCCCTTCCCTGCCATTCACTGTTGTTAGGACTGATGGAAATAAGCCAGTGTTAAATAAGGGGTGGGAAAGCATTGCCCTGCCTTAAACTGAGTACAGCTGCGCTTTTGTTACTTGAGTTATATGCAAGGGCAAGCAGTGTTTTGGCATGCTCTGGGCTCCTAAAAGCACTGCTGGGGCAGCAACGGAAGTTACTCCCACTATTTTAAAAGGCAGGTCACCAGACTCCCAAAGTTCCAGCAGCTGAAGCCCCTGGAGAGCCGTCTGTTCCCTAAGCCCTGGGGAGAGCTGAGGAAGAGCCTGTGCCTCGAAGGACGCCCTCACCGTGGGAACTGTACTTTGAACCTGCAAGGACGGTGGCAGATCGGTTCAGAACTCCCCTAATGAGGGTCTGTTTTTTTCTATTTGTGATAAAATAAATCGGCCAGGTGGCTGAGGCAGGTGAAAGTTGGGACTGTGGAGGTGGCTGGTCAAATGCTGGAATTACTAATGCTGTGTATTTCTAGGTGGCCGTTCCCATCCGTTTTCAGGAAGTTGGTTTTTTCTTTTCTGTCTCTGTCCTTGTTTACTTGTAATTTCACTTTTAAAGCTCTTCCTTCCTCTTTCTGGGCTTCTCTTTCCAATATGTTAAAAAGAAATGTCTTTCAGATTCACAGAAACAGTGTTTGCTTGCTTGTTTGTTTTCCCAGGCTGTTCAGTAGGTTACAAAGGTAATTTCTGCTTGTTGGTTAGTTTACATAGGTAGGATCCTCTCGACTCCCTTTTGGAGTCATTATACATCTCTTCATCAAAACTTGGAGCATTTGAAACTCTTAAATAAGCAGATGAGACATTTTTATGAGCAGTATCCCATGTTTGTCATGTATATGTGTATGTGGGTGTGCCTGCACACACCCATATTTCCATGTGTATTTTTTTCTTATAATCCTTGGGGCGCATCTGATCTGAGGCTTTTGAGAAGGACCGGAACCATGGCATCAGGGAGCAAGGATTTCTTATGACAAGTCTGGTATGTTTTGATGCAGGTGTAGCCAAAGAAGATGCTTATCACAGCCTGAACGTGGAAAAGGTCACATTCTGACATGTAGTCACAGGTTGTGTACCAGGCTCTTTCCAGATTTGAAAAAAACAGTTCAGAATTAACCTTTCTGAATCATTGTATGTTTTTATGTTGACCCTCACATTATACACAGAATGACTTCTTTCCCGTGTCTGCAGCCCTTCCTTATCTTTCAGTCATTAGAAATCAGAGCTGTTTTTCTTCTGGAGATCAGTCAGTTGTTGGGTTACAACAGGAGGATCAGAATTTCTTGAGCCTAGAAAAAAAAATGCTAGAAATAATTACTATTTATTTATCTTCTTGCTCTAGAGGATGCATAAAGCAAGAAGAAGCCTTCTTTAACCTGCCATTTATTTCCTGCTCCTGTAGCAAAACCCTTTAGGCAGTGCTCTCATATCTTCCTGCAATAAACTTCATCAGTCTGCAAAGTGCTGATGGTTCTTGCTCTAATAAGAGCTTTCCTCCAGAACATCACTCTTTTTTCTCTTCCTAATTCCCAATCTCAATTTATGCGCAATAATTTTCCATTTTCTAATTGCACCCACAGAGTGTCCTTTATCTCTTCTCTCTTGTTGATGTTTATGCACCTTGTGTAACTGTGGAGAAGGATCACATAGACTGTCAGCTGTCAACTGCGGAACCCAGCGAGCCAAGCTCCTTTAGTCACGTCCCACGAGAGAGACTCTCTGTTCCTCTCATCATCAAAACAGCCTCGTGTGCACCTGTTGCCAGCTGAATTAACCTTTCCTGAGCAGATGACCAGAACTGTACACATTATTCCAGATGAGCTTTCACACTGCTTATATATATATCAATATGGGATTAAAGCTTTTTATCTGCTCTGGAGGCCTCCTGATGCCTGTTGTGATTTGTGCTTTATCCATAGCAACATTGCCGTGACAGCTCCCAGTTAACCTTTTGAGACAGGTACACTGCAGTTTCTCTCTGTCCAGCTCTTGAATGCTCAAGTTTTAGACAAAATTATTGTCCTTGAATACATAATTGAGGGATTAAGGACTAAACTAAAATAATTAAATTAAATTGATTAAATTAACCTGATTTCTGTTCTTCCACTTGTTCATGTTATCCAGTCCTTCTCGTGAGAGATCCTCATGTTTCTCTTAGGGAGTGAGACCAGTATCTTGGTATCATCACCAAGGTGCCTGGCTGAGCTTAAACACACTGTTGTTATTTACCCAGGTTTCAGTAAATTGTTTCATGGAAAGATTATTGCTTCTCTTTGCACTGAGGACTTGAAATTCCTTCTTGACCTACTAGCTGCCCTGGGTGCCAGCAAGAGAGAGCACAAGAGACTTCCCCTTTTTCTCAGCAATGTTAGCTGGCACTTGAGTGGCAAAGGAAAACAGCAAGAGGATGTAAAGGGGGTAACAAGGGTTTTCTGGGTGAAAACTAAATCTTGGCAGAATGTAGTAAGAAATTGGGATGTCTCCCACAGGTGTCTGGTTTATTGCTAGGCCAGAGTTGGGCAGAGTCTCACAGAGATGACACAAGATAGACCAGGAGACCCTAGCAGATTTCATGGTTGTAATGACAGTGACAGATGTTTGTGGTTCAATGTTTTGGGTTTGTTTGTTTTTTTTTTATTTGGCAAATAATATATTTTTCTAAATTTTCCTTTTTTATCTTAATTTTAGCTAAAACTTAGGTTGAAAAAAATTATGTCATAAGGGAACATCTGTCAAAGTTTGTTGAATTACAGCCCACTAAGACAAGAGGTGTTTTCTAAGTATTTGTTGCAGAACTGTGAATGAAAATAGATCAGTTTTGTGGAGGAAGACAAAATAATTATCTGACCAAGTTGTTAAGACAACATTTAACGTGTTTACATGCTTAGTTAGGACTACATCTGTCATCCTTGCAGCAGTAATAGCTGTCTAGAACTTTAAATTTACAGTAAAGAGAGTGACCAGAGCAAGTGGATGGAGTAGATGTTGGGTGGTTTGACAAAATGTCACCTTTGGAGTTAACCTGCTTACACTTTTTCTCCCTGTGTTGAGGGCAACCTGCTTTCCACACTTTTTTTATTGATGGGGTGCATACTTCTTGAAAGAAACTGAGCTTATGTGAAGTAGAAGGTGAGATTCTTTTTCAGGGTCTTCTTCAGCTGACTTGAGAGGCTGATTATGTTTGGAATAATTTTACAAGTTTTGTTTCCTTTTTTTTTTTATGCTACACTGTATATTTCTTATTCCCTGTTTCCCTGACCTATCTCCTTATATTTTTTAAATTTTATTTTTGCTATCTCTTTTCTCTGGTGTCTCTGAAGGGTGTGAGCTGTCCTTTTTCAGTGGTGATATTCAAGGGAAATAAAAGGTTAATACAAGATCTGGGCAAATAATGATTCATTTCCAACAGTGCAACCAGCAGAATTGGCTTTCAGCTGCATTGTGTGCTGAGAACTGATGACTTACAATTGGCTAAAGCTGACGGTGGGGCTGGAACAGCTGTGGTACAGCAGGGCATCAGAAACTTGCAGAAACAACTGTTTTTGTTAAAGCTGAAAAAGAATGTCGTTTTCATCCCCTCTTGTGTAAGTAGGTGCTCCGAAGGTTTTCTTGTGCTGTTAAATACCTGCTGAGAAACAGCAAGATTTGAAAAACAAAGCTGTTTGCATGTATGTAAACTTAGATAGTGAAATGTTTAGATAATTGATTTGGTAATGCTTAAACTTTTGTAAAGCTTGGGATTTTTTTTATTTTCTTATGGGTTTAGTGCTTGTGGTAAAATTTCTGGATGAACGGCCCTGTAGTAGTCCATTTATCCAGGGAGCAGGTCCTGCCCAGCCCCTGGCCTGGCATTTCCTTTGGCTTACCTGCCAAGATCCCCTGGAGAGGAGGTTGGTGTCTGTGTACTACCCCACCACTATCCTGTGGAGGTTGGGGAAGTTAAGCTTTGCTGAAAGCTGTGATAGTTTTGTGTTGCAGACGCTGGACCATGTGCAATTCAACCACATACAAATTCATCTCGTGGCACAGAAGCTGATTTAGGAGGGCACTGTCAGAGAGGGCATTTGCTGTGCCAAGGGAGCTGTGTCTGTGTGGCTGGTGATTCTGGAGAGAAACCATCTGCTGCTCCTGCATGCTATTTCTACCAGCTCCTTTTTCTGCTCTGCTTTTATTAGAACCAATCTTCTACCAGAGGGATAGAATCTTCTTCTGGGAAAAAAAATGTTTTCTTCTGGGAAAATGCATTGTTTTGGCTTGGTTTTGTTTTTAGCACTACCTAGAGCCCTTTCATCTGTGCTGGTGATGTTCCTGCTGCTTCCCCCGGGGCTGCAGCACGCACCCTGAAATGCGTCAGTGTGTTGCCATAAATGCTGAGCGCTTCGTTGTTTCCTTAATCCGTGCTGACTCCATCGTTTCTGGGTATTATCGGGAAAGTGCTCACCTCGGTAGCAATTACACATGGTCCACTGGACTTCATGTCCTTGCCTGCATCACCACATGAAGTGGGGTTAGAACTGGCGAGATCTTCCCTCGAAAGAGAGAAGAAAACAGAGGGGAAGGAAGAGCGTAAGTGGCTCTTCTTATCAGCAAAAAAAAAGAGGATTTGTTTTTGAAGGTTAAGCTGCTAATGCTGAATGACATAAAGAAAGAGATAAGAGAGCTGCTAAGTCTTTGAGGAGGGTCGTGGGGACAAAGTGCTCTCTCCAAGGAGGATACAAAAGACAAAACAAAGCAAAACCAGTACAGTGATGGAAAGAAAAAAGTGAGCCCCTCGAGGAGGAAGCTTAGCAGAGAAGATGGGCAGCAGTCAGGCAAGTTGTGATGTCTACGTCAAGGAAGCCAGGGCTGATAGAGGCTGGTGAAGATCGTCCTCCACGTAACAGAGATAAGATCCATAAGCAGCAGGAGAGAAATTTAAAAGGTAAGGGCCCTTATTTTCCTCACCTTCCTCCAAGCTATTTTACTATAGCTGCACTGTTTGGAAGAGTTACTGCATCAGGATGGGTTGGTCCCATATAAACTCCCCTGACTTCCATTGATTGGTGACAAATAAGCTTCTAAGACCAAAGGTAAAAAATACCTTCTACTGATGTAATTATTTCCTGGAACAGAAAGAAGTATATGAAATAGCAGAGAATGGTACCCATACCAGAATGTCTTTCTCAAGGGAAGGTAGTGAAGAAGCAATAAATGGGTTTCAGTATTTAGCTGGGAAGCCTAAATTACCTTCAGAAAACATTAAAAGAAAAAAAAACAATGTTGCAGTCTTATGAGATTAGATGAACAGCCTGAAGTAGAGAAATCTGACCTCTGCTCTTTGTTAAGGAGCCACCAGATTATCCATGGAGTGAGAAGCTTCAGGTAAAGGCTCTGATGAGATACCTTCTCATTCCTGACAAACCTGAGAACTTTGTAAGAGTCAAACAGGATGTCCTGAATAATGTCCAGATCTTTGATGGTGTTCTAAGTAGCACATGGTGGAAAAAGCAAGACTAGCTGACTTGAGAATTCACCAGGATTTCTGGAGTTGGTGATATTTGTTGCTGAGGCATTTTGTCTCATTTCATAACAACACCTCATAATACTGGAAATGGAGCTCTGACACAGCACAGCCATACACAGCCTTGTGTATTTTGGTATTTCCCCCAGATTAAGTTTACTTTAGCGGACCAAACTTTTGACACGGGCATGATCTATCCTTACTTCTTGCCATGGGTTTTGCTACATTTGCCATCTGAGCTTCTCGTGTGCTGGACAACACAAAGCAGAGCTGCTTCAAAACATAATAGTCGACTTGTTATTAGTAGCTTGTTTGTTTGTCCTCAGGCCTATTTATAAAAACAGCCCCAGGCAGGGAATTCTGCCAGCAGCCCAACCACTAAACAATTACAGATCTTTTCTCGGAGCTGTGTTTTCCAATCTATGCAATAATTCAGCAGCAAACCATAGTCACTGCTCACACGTGTATGAAAGTAGCCATTTTTCTGTGTGGCACTGTTTTTGTTGGTCTGTAAAAAACAAAAATAGAGTCTCAAAAGGTATCCCTGTTAATGCTAAAAAAATACAAAATTTAGCTTACAGGTATCGCTGCCAGGTTAGTAAAACCAGGCCCAGTACAATATGCAGAACTCAAAAGTAAGTCAAAGTGGTGAAATAGATACTAATCTAAAACTACACATAGGCTGCAAAATCAGACAAGGAATTTAAGGGACTGGTACTCATAAAGGACCAAGCTTTCCAGCACCCTCCTGTTAGGTTTAAGAAAAACAAATTAAAACAAACAAAACAATGCCACCATCACCTAAACCCAAAAACAACTCTAAGGAAGAAGATTCATCCAGTTTTGAAAAGACACGGTAATATCTGATTTTATTGGTGCTGTGATACTTCATAGATTTCAATTCACAAGTGTGACAGGTGGTTGATGTTTACATGGTTAGTGGTGCAATGCAGATGAGATGCACTCTTTTATTTAGTGGATATGAAACTATAGGGAGCAAATGACAATCCCTTGGTGGCCAAAATGGGATAGAAGGAGGCTTAAACATTTGGATCTGTCTTTTGGTTTTGTTCAGATTGCTGTAACAGCATGGTAAGAGTATTTTGTGAAAATAGCCTGATAAACAAGTCAGTAAATGAGTCTGGTGAGTCTTATGAAAGGTGGGAACGGTCAAATGAGACTTTGGGGGGAAGTCCTCCCCAGTGGAGATAACTTCGCACAAGGGTGGATCACTTCTCTGTACAAAGTTCAGAAGTCATGACCCAGAACATCTCTGCTTGGAGAATGTGGGTTTGTTAACCAGATTGGTTGTGTTTCAAGGGTTTGAAATGTTCTTTCTGCACTTGAAATATGTGTCCGTGTTTGCTAGATATGACGCAAGGTTTTGGCAGTTTTGCACTTGATTTATAATGTAAGCCTTAAGGAAGACCTAGAATTTGGGATTTAACCCCAAATCACCGTGAAGCTTATTAGGTATTTAGATATTGGGGTTTTAAAAACTAATATTTTATTATTATTTTACTTTATTCTTCCTTGAAGGGAAAACCAAGCTAATCTACCTGGCTGCTGCCATGGGGAGGTGTGGCAGGGACAACTTGTTCCTTAGGTAACATGGGCCTGCCTTATATAAATACACCCTTGAAACATTCAATCCCTCTATTGATGTCTGGAGATTGAGGCAAATCATGAAGTAGCTTAAAAATCAACTGCTGTGCAGAGGACAAGGGTTGGAAATGCAGAAATCCTGTGTTTTCCTGTGTACACGTGAAAACATGATCTGTTAAAGGTATGACAGAAGCAGAGCCACTGCCTCTCCAGGATGTGCACCTGAATGGAGGGATATGGAGCATGGATGGTGGAAGCTCAGCATCATCTGCTACTTCTCCCTCACAGTAGCCTGGGTATGTGGTTGAGAAAGATTGTGTTTTAGGAGCCAAACACTGTCTCTATTCACTCCTCAGGTTAATGAAAAAAACTCAAATATGTCATGTTTTGGATGTCATGGCTCAAAATCAAAGTCAACCAGTACTGAAAAGTGTCCATGAAGTGTCTTGAACTAGGAGCTGTGGGAGAGGGAGGAATCCTGTAGCATTTGTAGTGGCTTTTCTCCTATGACTCATTTACTTTCTCAAATGAAAACTAGTATTAAGAATATCATTTTAAGGAGCAGATCGGACTTTAACAACAAAGTTTTAAGTTCTTCAAAGTTAGTAACCTTTTATCTTTTTTTTTTGTCTTCTCATCCCCTCCCCCCTGCCTTTTGCCTTGTCTTCTTGAGAGTTTAAAAGTGCAGAGCAGCAGAATTGTAGCTTTCAGTCTCAGTTCCTCCTTTTTGCATAAAGCCCTTGTTGGATTGCCCTGATCTCCCTCCCCACAGATTATTCAGCCACTCTTCTTATAAAAGGTTAAGATCTGATGGTGTTGAAACCTCTTGTTTACAGTCATTGCAGAACTGTAGTATGGAAATTTCCATCTGCAGCAAGATTTAAAAAAAAAAAAAAAATCCTGCTGCTTTTGTGAGCATTTGGATCCAAATAAAGAGATAGTGGCTGAAGCAAGCATGTTAATTCTGATCAGCACATACAGTGTGTTCAGCCAAAGAGGTCTAAGCTAATACCCCCATCCTCTGAAGAAATTTCCTTGCTCTGCTCCTCCAGGAACCACGATCTCACTTTCAGAGGTGTCTAAACTGCTCTGATAATCTTTGTATTGAGGTCCTTTGAAGTGCAGTGCTGCCTTCCTTAGAGACATGTGATCAAGGTAAAAAATTACTGACTTTGTTGCCAGCAGTGGGTTAATTCTTCTTGTTATTTAGCTCTTTCACCTGTTTGGGCAACAATGTGCAAGAATGTCAGTACTTCTGGAGAGTAGTGTTGATAGTGCAAGATGCCTGTGACAGATTTAAGTTTATGATTTGATAGTTTTGGGAAGGAAGAAAAAACCCCATGAATCCTACAGGCCTTTTGGAGAAACCAGACAGTTAACTTCTCTAAAAGCAGCGCCAGTGCTGCCTGTGTTTCACATACTGTGTTCTATACATGTCCAGTATTACAAGAGGTGTAATTTCACATAGGGCTTGGATTTTCCATATCAGTTCTGGGCGCACACAAATAAAGCACCCATCTCCCTGCAGCCACAGCTGCCTCTCCTGCTCCTTCCCCAGCCCAGCAGGGCAGCAGTTGTGTAATGTTTACATTGGGCACAGAAGGGTACACTGCTTGCATTTAAAACCTGCTTTGAAAACTCTGATATTTTCTCTTAACACAGCAACAATAATTTAAATTCTGGGTTAAGTTCCTGACTGAAGCAGATGACAAAAAGCGAACTTTATGACAAAATGCAGGGTTGTGGTTTTCAGAAGAGGTTCTTTCCCAAGTTGATGCTTTTCAGTTGTGTACATGTTAAGGTTTGTCACTGGGCCAGTGTGAGAAGGAGCATTTGACAAGTTTGTGAAGCTGGTCCATGAGCTGCTGAGAGGCAGGAACTCACTGATCGCTTTCTTGTAGGCTGAGTGCTCAGTGCTCACTCAAGCACCCTTGGCCGCTGCCTAATGAGCTCAGTGATCTCAGCATCTTGAGGCTGCTCTAAGTGACCATGTTTTTGCGTGAGAGCAAAATTGAGGGTGTTCCACTTCCTCCTATTTTGCTTTTGGGACAAGTTATAATTAATCTCCTCTTGCCTTTGTGAGCCCTAACCCAAAGCACTGCATAAGCAATAATAATCAAGGTTAATAATTCAACACCACAGTGATTTATATTTTCAGAGGCCTCTACCAGCATTAATCAGTTAACTGTCGCAACATTTCTGCTGTAAACGAGCGTTAGGCTCATTTTTTATGTGGGGGAACCTCTTGCTGAAGTGCAGGGCTGTGTTGAAAGCATGAGGGAAACAAATGGTGGTGTTGGGATGGATCCAACAATGCCTTTTGTCAGAGTAAGGCAGGATGCCTTGGGTTTACCTGGCAAGGGAGAATATATGATGATGCATAACCTCCATACCTGCTGGGAAGGGCAGGCATCTCCCTGCAGCATCCGAGGGGGCTGTGCTGTGCATGTTTTCAGCTGTGCACTGACAGCTGCAGGTGATTTCCTGTCAGACAGCACGGAAGGTGCCTGGCTGGCTCTCTGCTGCTGTGTTGATCACTTGCAGAGGTGTTGGCCTCGCTCTCATTAACTTGCTGGTGCAGGGCACGCTGGAACAGTCAGGCGGGATTTGTCTGGGGGAATGAGGAAACACTGTAAAAATCAGGATCAGAATTTACTTTTAATCTGTCTGCCTTTGGGCTGCCAGTCTCCACGTGAAACATTATCTGTGGCACAAGGAACACTCCAGTGATTGCTTTTAGACTGTTTTGGGATTTTTTCAGCCATGGAGTTGTTCCCCTGGCAGCATCCCTGTGGTAAAGGCAGGTGGACATTAAAAAAGAGAATGTGGATATGCAGATGGAATGCCAGTGTGAACAATATTCCCACCTCAGCACTCAGGATCTGGATCTCTGAGTCTCAGGGTGCTTTTGTAAAGGATGCTTTGCAAGCTCCTGTGTGTCAGGATACCAGCCTTGGGCCGTTATTGAAGTTGGACCATGGTCACTCCAGCTTCACCAGTAGTGGGAAAAGGCAGTGAAGTGTGAGGAGGGTTTTTGTATTCCTTGCTATTCCTAAAGCCATTACTTGAAACAACAGAAAAATCCATTTCACAGCTTTTTTTTGCAGACAGTTCCATTGTTTTTATTTGCATCCACAGTCTTCCTAGTCTGTACAGAAAGAAAAATCTACAGTGGAAGAGAAAATATCTTAAGAATGAGAAAAAAACCCACAGCTCCAGGGGAGAGCACAAAAAGTTTTCCAAGTTTAATTGTTACAGAGAGATGAACTTGTACATCTGGGCCTGCATGTGTGGCTTTGCCTGGTAAAACAGGGGCATGTTAGAGGCAGAATCCTGGCAGTGGTCAAGCCAGTGGGATTTTTGCCAGTGATTTTAATCAGAGCCAGAATTTCACCCTAGGTCTATAATCTTGTGTAATCTCCCTTTGAAGTCACATGGATTTTTAACCAATGTCTTATATAACACCAAAACAATTAACTATCCACTCAATAATGTCTGTTTTCCCGTGTAACCAAAACTAAATGTTCCAAACTGTGTTTTCCAAAGCCTGAGATGTGATTGAATTAAAAACCATTTTCCCCCCATTTTTATGAAACATTTTATGTTTGCAGTCACTTTGGTGCTGTGGATATAATCTTCTTTTAAATTCCTGGTCTGACCTTATAGCTAACCACGTTTTAAGCTTGATTTTTGGGATAAAGATTTATGTAGTTCCCTTCCAACCTGAACTATTCTCTGATCTTACAGTCCTTCTTTGAATCTTAGAGAAATGCCTTTTAGGCTCATCTGCTGGTTAAGAAACTGATAGGCTGCTGAAAACACAGTTTGTCCCATTGAAATTAATATATTTATCAACCCTAATAATTCCACGTCAGAATTTGAGTTTGGGGTTTTTTCTCTGCATATTTGGGGTCCATTAGCCAGTGACTGGCTCTAGTGAAACCTGAGGAAATTCCATTTCCAGCTTACATGGTCCCAGAATTTCACTCTATCATCATTGCAACATCTGGGATTTTTAAGACTGCAGATGTGTCTTGAGCCTGCTGGACTAAAAGAGAGGTGATATGAAAATACGTTCAGTACAGTAATAAAATGCTTCCATGTCAGAGGCAATTAGAGGAGTATCACACAAAACCACCATTTTGAGGCAAGAACTCCTATGTAATTTTGAAAGGAGTCGTCTCTTTCAGATCTTAAAGATTATGAATATTTGGAAGTTTTCAAGGCCAGACTGGCTAAAGCCCTGTGCACCCTGGTTGAAGTTCCCTGTTGACCCTACTTTCAGTAGGAGGTGGGTCTAAAGACTTAGAAATTCCTTCCTCTTTGAATTGTTTGATGATCTTGAATCATGCATGGATCTCCTTAAATAAGCATTAGTAAATCTTTGTCGAACACAGACTATAAATTATCAGGTGACAGTACATAGGTTGTCTTTCCAGTGCAAATTGTTTTTAAATTCTGTACTCATGCAGGACTGAAAGCTGGACTTTTGCTTTTTAATAAAAGCCAGAGGGTATATCAGTGACAGAGAAAACTCTTAATTCCTGACCCGATGGCCTGATAATAGAGTCTTCCAGGACTGAGGAATTGTAACCTATATCTGGGAAGATTTTACACCCCCCAACAACAGCATCTTAATTCACAAGTAAAATTGCTGTTGACCTGGTTTTATATACACGTATTTTAATTTAAAAACAGTAAAGGAAAACTCTCTGGCTGTATGAATCTATTTTTATTGTCAGTTTAATGAGTTACCTTTTTTACCTCATAGCGATACCTTAGTGGTTTGGGTTTTGTTAAAAATAACTGGCTGACAGTTCCTGTTTCTTTGTGGCTTCTTAATTTGTGTGATTTTTATCTTAATATTTTTTTTAACCGTTCATTTCCTTTCAGTTCTTTTCTTAAAAGAAAAACCTCTGCCTTTGCAGGTCACTCAGGTTTGAATGAACTTGCAAGTATCTGACTCGAGCTAAGTTTGCTGTAGAGCATATCCTTGTAAAGCCATGAGTTTCCTTTGTTGAGGGTTAACTTTATATTACTTTGATTTGAATGCTTCAGCCTGGGAATTGTTTCAAGTGGTGGATTAAGAGGTTTGTCTAAAGCACTTAGGAATGCAGGATTTGCAATAGCAGGTGAAATAATTTGTCAGTGAAGTGTGGTAACCTGCCTCCAGCAATTGTCAGTGTCTGTGGCCATGGTAAAAATTCGTTCTCTTTTTCTGAGCATCCCTTGTTCAGTTGGGCTGATGACTTCTATAATGCAGTATAGGATAACTGTGGAAAAACACATTGTGTATTTCAAGAATAATTAAGCTCCTTACACTGCCTGATTTTTGTTCCACTCCCCCCAAAAATGGACAGAAGGCTTTACCCAGTTCTCTAACTTTTCTGAAGTAATGTGTTTTTTCTATAGAAGTCAATACAGTTCAGAGCAAATGAATGCATTAGGCTTAGTAATGTACTCAAGAACTACTTTAAGACCATAATTGGTAATCAAGAGATGACCAGAATTAGAAATCAGTGAATCAAACTTTGGTTGGTTCAATTAAGGCTGCATTTCTAAATGAGAAGATGACCATGGGCTCAGTAACACTTCTGGGATCTGTCACTGGTAACCTGAGAGTTAAAATCTGCATCTGCATATATATAAAATCTGCATATTTGGGAATTGGGGGCCAAAGGAATCATGTCCTGCTCTCATGACTGCCAGCTCTGTCCTGTCACCACTGTGGCCTTTTCTTATTGTCATCCTGAGGAATGCTTTTATCAGGGACAGAAAGATGGACATGTAACAGTATAATCTCTCTGTCCAGCTCCTGAATGCCACCTAAACAGGAAAGTTTGGGGATTTTTTTCCCCATTTCTCTTTTATTTTGTCTTGTCAGAGAGTGCAGGCTGTACTCAGTGACTTGGCTTTTCTTTTGCATCATGTCTGTCAGCACCTGAAGGAAAATCTTAAATTACCAAGCACTGCTATAAATTGGACAGGTTGCTGCATGGCTGGTTGGGCATTGTACCATGCCTGTGTATCTCCAGCTAAAACAAAAGGAATAAAGAATTGTGTTGAAATGAAAGCTTTACATTTTTGGCTGCTTTGAATTCTCTTTCTTCACTTCTACATTCGTAATAAAACACTTTTTAGGACAGTGTTTACTGCTTTGATACTAATCAGGGCAGTGTTTCTGTATCTTGAAACTCCAAAACTTGCTTAATTATTAAATGTCATACTATGCCAGGGTCATATTTCACTCTTGCACTCTCAGCAACTCTTTATTATATAAATATTTTCACAGCAAGCCCACTGTGGTGGAACAGGGCTTTCCCCAGTGTTACCCAGACAGCGTGTGAAGGAAAATACATAAGCAGCAAAGCAGACAAGGACAGTGCTGGGACTTGGTGTTGCAGTACAGTGACAGCCAGTTCACCTCTTCCAACTCCAGTCTTCAGCCAGCTCCATAGCCCATGAGAAGATGAAGAAGGGTGTGTTGGCTAAAGAACATCAATGAGTCAGGAAGCTTTTTGCTCTTGAGCCTGTGATTGAGTTGGTGGGCACTCTTTGTGCTGTGTTCTTACTAAACAAAATGGAAAGTGTTTTTGGGTTTTGCAAGAATGCTTAGAGGTAGCTGGAGTGTTTGATGAACAGCCTGGGTGGGATCTTGGCCTGCTTGGAGCATTTTGCAGTGTAAACATAGCATAAAAAAGAAATCTGATCAGAAAATCTACTTAACCTGTTTGTGAGTTGAACTTTGAACTCTTTCTGGAGCTCTCTTTCTTTCAGGTGATCCCTGAGCCTTGCTGAAGGGAAGGTACAGTTTCTGCTAAAATTATGCCACATTTCTCGTGTCAAGAAGACTCGGGACACAAAGGTTAGCACCTGCAGGACCTTGCCCATTCACTGTGGTAGCAGAGGATGGCCTAACCTCCTGTGTCCACCAATCTCACTTGAAGTTCTGAGTGCAGAGGGAAAGTGTATTTGATGTGGTTGAAGGAACAAGAATGGCTATCAGTATGTACGTGGTTGCTCATGTCCCTCAGGGATTATTTTCTTTGTTAATTATGTTATTTATTAAAAACTATAGACTTTGCATAGAGTCCTGTTTGTGGAATGTTGTTCTGTACCATGAATATTTCAAATACCTAAACACTGAAAGAAAGGCAAGAAAATTATTACAAGTTTTGTGCTTGTAAGAATATGTTGAAGACAGCAGTGTGTGAGAGGGCTCTTGGGACACTTAAAACCAGGACTATTCAAATATGTATTTTTATTTCTATTTGTTATATGGGGTGCAGAGAACCAGATCTGATGTTATAGAAATTATGTTTTATTCCTGCTGTGAATCATCAGATACCTCATAATTGTCTGTTGTGGGAGAACACAATTGAAACTAGAATGGATTCAGCTTTTATGAAATCATAGCCAAGGTCTTAAGCCCCAGTGGTGTGACACACCCCCTGGAAGGTGGCTTCCCATTCTGGACCTTAAGAGATCACTCAGTCCAGGCTCTTGCAATAAAGCAAGATAGGTGTAGCTGGACTGGATTGAGGCCATGAATGGCAGATAGGTCACAAAAATCCAGCAGGATCAATGAAAAGAGGGAATGCCTGCTAAAGCAGCAGATGGTGCTTCCACAACCAGCTCTCAAATCCTGGCCCTGCACACACACACAGATGTAGAGGTTGAAGCTCTGCCTCTGCTGAATTCAGATGGGTCCTCACATAATGCTGCAATTTCACTTATCCAAGACAATCCTTTCCATGAAAATGGAGTGTGTGGGATGCTACAAAACTCAGATGCAGCCTCCAAAGCTACCAGACCATCTCTGGCTAAGCTCTTTTTGATAGAATCTCTTACTTAGAAGGATCTACCACCTTCCAAAGCAGCTGGTTCTTCAGCATCCCTTGGCTGTGTCTTAAACTTTGAGGTCATATTGACAGGAAATTATCCCTAGTGTTCAACCTAAATCTTCCTTCCTGCTAATTAAGTTAACTTTTGTTCTTGGCTCAGTGATCATGGAGAGTATTTGACCACTGACATGTTTATTTCTTGTCTTCTCTTTCCTAGTCTGGAAACCCCAGTTCTATCAACACATGGACTGTATGTGATAATCCTCCTCTGATTCTCTGGACTGCTCCATTTTGGAGCACTGTGTTTTGAAGATGCTCTGGACAAACAAGATCTAAAATTAGACTCACAAATGTCTTATGGATTGGGAAAATTGCCTGTAATGCTGTCTCACAGCTCTCCTAATGTATCTCTTTGGATACATTTGGGATTTTTTTGCAGTTTCATGTCACTGACTCATCCTTGAATAGCCTTTTAGCAGCCTGGCCAGTAGCCAGCTGTTCCCTGCTTCATATGTAGGTGTTGTCTCCCTTCTTTCTCCAACCTGTTGTAGTCTACAGTGTTTCATTTAATGGATTGCAAAATCACACTGGCCCTTTAAAAAGCTCAGAAACCTCATACAGTCTAAATAAAATTATTTCATCCTTATTAGGAACTATCTTCTCAAATCAGTTATCCAGGTGATAAATATGGCACTGCCTACAACCAGACCAACAGTGATGCTATGCAGGAGACTTCCAGCCTTAGTGGCAAATTATTAATTCCCCTTTTGAGGGCTTTCTGAGAGGAGACACTCTCACAGTGATTTTTATCTGTACTTATTTCTCTGATTTGGTTATGAGTGTGTCCTGTATGGGAGTTTTACAGCATTCAAGGAATATCATATCTACTCTTCCTTCTTGATTCACAGGCTATTTGCTGCTTCAGTTTAGATTAGATTAGTTTGTAGGATTTGCTATTTGTAGATTTATTCATAACCTGCCTATGTAAGATATTTATCTTACTTTCATATGGCAACAATTCATTTGTCCCCCCAAATAACCCTAAATTAAAGAATAATTTTGTGCCTCCTACTCTGTAATTCCATCATTTGAATAATCAAAAGTACCAGTCTGCGGGAAGAAAACTTCAGTGCAATCATTTATTTTATTTTTTTAATATATATTTTGGAAGCCTGTGTTTATTACCTGTATATAAATTGAAGAAAAAGAATTAAAGATTTTCTCTGCAGACCTGAGTGGCTACATAGATGACAGTATGGCTTATTTGAGTGGACAGAATGTGCTTCTCATGCTGGTGGAGAGCAGAGCATTATTTTCTTTGGAGACAGGAGTGTTTGAGAAGCTTCTTCACACCTTTTTTTTTCTCTTTCTGTGCTTAAAAATGACCAAGTTTTGTATTATTTATTATTATTTTGTATTACTGTTGACAGTCTAAGACTGTTCTGTCATGTAGCAGATCATACATGTCTAGAAATATTCTCTGCTCTGACCTCTTAGAGCATTTGTGTGTAGACAATGTTTTCTTGAGTAGCTTTGTTTTTTTTCAGTCTTGAGTAATAGAAATGTGCCATTTTCAGTGGGTCCAGGCAAACACAGTAAGGGTCTTGAAAAGATCCTGCTGATTTGTGACATGGAGGGTCTGGGATGGAAACAAACCTAGGAAGGAGCTCTGGTGAGCAAAGGATAGGACTGCAGTCCTGTGCTAAGCAGGTAGGAAAAGTGGGGTTTGTGGAGCCAAAAGGTCACTGTTGAGTCCTTCCCTGGGTTGATTCCAGCTATTTTTGGTTAAAAAGAAAGACAAGCACAATACTTGGCTGTTAGTTTGAACAATAGTTTGAACACTGCTTGTGTGCGTGAGATACGAACTGCAGAACTATCCTGGCTCTGAAAGCGATGTCTTGCTAATCAAGAAGATTCCCAGAAAACCATTTCCCAAAATCTGCTGGTGCATTTTTTTCTGTCTTGAGCAAAGAAATAAAGAGCATGTGTATGTATTCATCCCTCTGGGCAGATTCTCAGCCTTCACTGAATTAGGAGCTTTTATTTTAGTTTTTTTTTAAGTCCTTAATTCTGTAACAGTCCCTAATCCTCACCTTCCTGATTATCCAGGTGTGACCATTTTTCCTTGTAGAGTCAGCCCTGTTAGCAGCAATGCCAAACACTTAATATCTGAATGTCTCACCAAAAAAATTGCCACAGAAAGAAAAATGTAAGTACAAATAAACTTCCTTGAGAAAGCAACATCAGCGTGGGCAGCAAAGAAGTTGTTGAAGTGGAGCAATGTGGCAAACCCAACACTGACTGGATTTAGGGTTCTAATCGCTTTCCCCTGCACATGAGTCTTATATCTGTTGTTAACTTTAATGAGACTTAAGTGCCAAGCCTGCAAGGAGAATTGGTCCTTAATTCTCCTCGCTGCCACACTGTTTCACTAGGAAGTATTTCCTTGTCTTCCTGGTCAAGTTTCAGTCGGCAGTACCAACACAGACACGGTCCTGACGATGAGGAATTCTCAGATCTGGGAGCTCTGGTGAGAGAAGGGCTCGGGTAGATCCAACACTTGTGCCAATGAGTGCGTGACGGAAAATCCAAAGGTTGTTACCTCTTGCTCGCTCCTGCAGCGACTCTGGAGGAATGACTTTCTCTGCTTTTCTTTCTTGAGTTTCTAAAAAGAAGCATTTGTCCCTATCTCCTTGAGGGAGCTACTGGGAGGATTAATTAGGACGTGTTTGTAGAATTCTGGGCGTGAGAAGTTTTATTTGAATGTTACTCCTTATTAACCCCACAAATTTCTCTGAACTTTGATGTTAATCTTTGGCCTATAAATATTGCATGTGATTCCATAGAAATGAATACCAGGTGAGCAGCTTCACCACATTTTGCAGTGGCTTAATGAGTATGTTTATAGCAATGATCTTATAAACCCAGAGTAATTGAACAGCAAACCACAAATCAGTCGCAGCCTGAAAAATCCTAATTTGGGACTACTTTCTGCCTCCATCTGCATAACATTTAAATTTGTTGCTCTTCATTTTCATGCTAATTTACCCTGTGTGTTTCAAAGACTATCTCAGCCTGTTGGCAGCTCAGGAATGGGAGCAGACCTGCTGCTCCTTGGCAGCAGGTGAAAGCCTTGGCCCTTGCAGAGCCATCCAGATTCACGTTTCCCGGGCAGTTGGCAGTTCAGCCAAGCCTCTTTGCTGTAGAACTTTTCTGGGGGAAATTCCTAACTTATTTTCAAACTTCTGAATAGTGTTTTGGCTTCAGAATTTCCTTCTGCTCCCAGCAGCCTGAGGGTTTGTCTGTAGGGCTGCCTTGGCTCCAGAATTCAGATCTTTTTGGCTTGAAGGTGGCATTATTTAGGAATTACTCAAAAACCTTTCAACCATGTAGGACAAACAAAGAGAACCAAATTACCATTTTAAGGTGTTGAGGTACTACAGGAAGGTAGGATGTTTTTCCTGGAGTTGTTCTTCGTTGATATAGTTGATGCAAATATTCCTTCAGTTTTATGTAATGCTATTTGTGGTCAAAATTATTCAGCAGGGAAACATGACCTGTGGAGATTGCTGTTATTGGCAATGTAATGCAGACTCTGGGTTGTTATTGATATTAATATATGAGATTTGTTAGCAAACAGCATTTGAGGGTTGTCAGTCATTGGGAGGTCTGCTGTGGGTCATTTTGGGCTTTCTTGGCTCCTTCACTACCAAAGCTCAATGTCATTTGGGATAACATTAAACTGAATGCTCTAAACTAACCCTGCACTCTTTCAAACTGAAAATGCAATTCCTGTGAGTTGAGCTGGTGACAGCTTTTCAGCAAAATCATGTATTTTGTTTTTCACTAATTGCAATGCTCTAAGATCTCCTAAGTGAAACATATTGAGTTATATGTGGGCTGTCAATCATGTTTTCCTTTGCTCATGCTTCATTCCTGCACAGAAAAATAAACTAAATTACAGATTGTCACTTCCTTTAGTAGCAGAAGAAATTAGAATAGATTAGAAGAAATGTGCACATCTCAGTTGCTCAACCTCTGGGCAGTAATGATGCCTATAAAGCTTTACCTGAGTGTCTGACATGTTTTTCTCAGCTTGTTTTTGTGGATATGGATGATAACTTTGGGATTTTGCCTTGTTTTTATCATATACAGCTTCACTGGGGTGTTTGGCTTGCTTCAGCCCCTGAAGGACAAAATTTACTTCATAGGCTTGATCTACATGGTAACAACATTCACACTGAGATGTAATCTTGCTGGAATATGTGCATTTTAGGATGTCTTTTGGGTAAATTGTATCCTGAATGTGAAACTAGAGTGTGGGCCTAAGTGATGGGGAACAGATATCCAATGAGGGTGATGGTTAATGGGGAACAGATTTCTGATGAGGATGAAGGTTAAAGACTGTCTTTTATATGTTATTAGTTGGCTGTGCAATATCATGAAAATATAGGAATAAGAGGAAGCAAAAGAAGTGGCAATTAGAAATGCAGGCAAATGTGTTATTGCCAAAAATCAGCCAGCTGAATTGATTGCAGTGTATCAATAGTTCAGGTAAATAAAATGAAGTACTCCCTAAAGTTGCACAATTTAGTAAACTGCAGTGCATCATGATCAGATGAAGCCAGTTTTGACATACCCACTGCTGGTTAAGGCGAGAATGGCATTGCTGAGATAACTTTGTTTCATATCACAAAAAAAATCCTGTTTGATGCTGCTTGGACACATCTGCTTTTGCACTGGGGGAAAAACTATGTGCTTGAAAATGGAGTAATCTAGAAGAGAAGACATGGACCCAAAGTAACAATACAATTTCTTAAATAATTGAGAAATGAAAAAAATAACAAATTAATTTGAAAAATTAAAAATGTATTCTGTAATATTCCTTTTAAGAGTTTGTGAGAACAGTGATAGATTTATAAGACAATTGAAATATGGGAGGGGGAAAGAAAAAGGAGAGAAGAGAAGAAAATCAAATTTATTCCTCTTTTGTCTTGGGATCCCATACTTCTCTCTTCAGTTGCCTGTTTTTTTATCTCATCTTATTCCTTCAGTGAAAGCAGCAAATAAAAAAAATTGGTTAGAAGAAATAGCAACAGAATATCAACATCATTTGAAATATATTAGATGTTTTTAGTTTTGGGATGACAGAGTGGCATTATCCTAGGGATACTGTGGATTTTTTTTCTGCAAGGGCATCTGTGCAAGGGCATCTGTGCATTCCCACTTAGGGGATCCGGTGTGGAGCTATGAACTCCTTATTGAAATGTTGTACAGCTACAAGACTGGGCCTAAAAAGCTGAGGTTGCTGAGATGACTTTGATTTAACCTTTCTTTGTGTGTGATAGAAATCTCCTGAGTGTGAAGAAGGTCATTTCAGTGCTCACTGTGAGAGCTTGGGATGTGTCTGTCATGTGAAGAAGCACCTGGTATTGCTGCTCAGTGTGATGGGCTGAGGGAGAGGGATTGGGACAGGCTGCCCTTCAGTGCCTCCGTGAAGGTCCACGCAGCCCATCCCTGCTGAAAAAAAATATTGTGTCCCCTTGAAGGGGGAAATTCCAGCTTCCATTGCCTTTCCATTGCCTTTCACAGTTAGTCTCATAGGCTCACAGTTGTTGGGATTTTTTTCTGAGGTAAACTGGTAAACGATAAATCTTCTGCATTTTTTTTTCTTTTTTTCTTTTTTTTTTTAAGCTAGCTGACAGCTGATTTCCTTCCTCTTTCTCTTTGAAGATCTGAACTCTTCTTTTGTAGTTGTTTGTTGAACTGCTGGCTCAAGGTTTGGTACAGTTCTCAAACCTTTGCAGCTCTGTGGTTACAGAACTTATTCTAAGATCTCAGGAACTGCGAACTCACGCCAGAAAGTAAACAGCTCTAACAGCAGTACAAAGAGCAAGGTTTTCTTTATTCTTTTGCACACAGATTGGTGATTGCCAAATATCCGCATCAGGTTTGGGGCCTGAATTGCTTGAGCTTGTGTTTGAGATTTCTAACAAAAACTGTTCATGATTAACATAGTGCAAAGTGTGTATCTGTTTCCAGTTGTTGTCTTCACTAACCTTTTCACACTGCTTTGAGCTTCCTCTTTGGTCTTCACGAGTTACACAAGGACTTCTCAGTTTGAATTCCTCAAGGAGAGATAAACAGGAGGCAGAGAAATCAAACTAGACTGGCCTTGCTCTCAGTGCCTTGCTATTGGATTTCATAAACCATTTGTTTAAGCATATTTGTCTTTCGTGGTTAGGAAAACCATCTCTGGGGTTGCTTTAGTTGGCAAAGGTACCTATCTGTAGAGAACATGCTGTGCATTATGTATGCCTCGTGCTGTTTTATGGACTATCACAAATCAAAGGAGATTTGTTTGAATTTCATCAGCTGCTTCTGGCTACCCCATTCCGAATTCATATATAAGGCCTTTGTATACGAATATGCAAGAAGTGTTGAAAGAATATTGTTAAGGTTGCAAAGTCAGTGCCTCAAAAGCTGGGAAATGTTTGGACATAAGTAGCACGAAATCAGTTCTGTTTTTTTCTGCATTCTTAGTTGACTCCTGCCCATAATGTCAGTCTACCCAGTCCTGTTGCTTTCCTCAAGAGGAATTGGTTCTGTTTAATCTTTTGGAGGTGGGCAGGAAGTGAAGTCTCTTTTGCCCATTCCCAATAAAGCTGTCTCACTCACATCCTATGCCTTCAGCCACTCTGCACTGTCTCTACCTCATGTCTGCTTCTTAATCCCAACTTCCATTCTGTGGATGTCTGAACTCAATTTCAGTCTCCTTGTCCAGCAGGTATTAGATTCTGTCCTGTGCTTCTCAACCCTTTGCTCCTTTTGAGGTAATCCCAGACACCACAGCTACTTATTAGTTAGTCTGGCCACGTCATCTCCCACATTTCCTCTCCTCTTGTTTCAAGGAGATCAGTTTTTCAGTCCCACTGCTGCCAGTGTTTGTCCAATGTAAGTGTGAAAGTCCCCATATAAAGTAATTTAGGTCAATTTTTAATAGAGAACAGAAATGTTTGCCGTATGCAGTCTGTCCTGCCAAGTCATAACTCTTCGACCCAAACCAAGGAGGAGCTAGAAATCTGCTTCTAAAATTCACCAGCAATTTGTTTCTTATACAGAAATATTCTCTGCAACAGTTTTTAGGAATGGCTTAAATATTTTGGCTGAAGTTTTCTCAGATAGTTCCTCTTTGAGCAGATGTGGCTTTGGAAAATTTCTGCTCTTTCTCATTACAGTTTGGCAAGGCTTGAAGGCGACTTAAAACAGGTTGTTAAAATAGCAATTGCAAAATACTAGATTCAGATGCAATCCTTGTTTTGAGCATGTGGCTGTAGCTGAAGCCATACATCAAGCTTATGACTTTTCAACTAGTTTTGTAATGTATTAGAGGCACTTATTGCTGTGCAGCTTTCTGAGTAGCTGGCACAGAAACTGCCTGTTAGAGATCTTCATAAACTGAAGAAATTTAGTAGTGGGGTAAGATGAGTATGGACTCTGCATTGTCCTGTTACCTCATTTCCTCAATGGAAAAAAAAAAAGAAGACATGAAATTGGCCAGAGAGCTTAGCTTAAGCTGCTGAATGTTTGTGGTTACATCTGGAGGAACAAGCTGATCTGGTGGTTGCTTAGGACAACAAATTGAATGTCTCAAAAAGGTCTGTGTGAGTGGCACTGGTTGCCATGAGCGTGTTGGTGCGAGTGTGTGCAGGGATGTTTGTGAGAGACAGAAACTTGGAGATCCATCCCTGAAGAGCTGTGTTTGCTTTTTGTTCCATGGCTGATGCCAGTTCTTTCCAAGAGGTGCTCCTCTGTCAGCATTGGTAGTTGTCATCTCTAAAGGTTTCACACTACAAGGATCTACAGAACATTTATTACACCCTGTGCACAGGGGCCCACTACAGTCCAGAGCATGTCACAGCTTCCAATAGAATGTCACTGAAACAAAAAGCCACCACCATGATATGCTGCTGGAAAGGGGCTGGAGTAATCAGGATTTCCAGCAGCTTTTCATTCTGAAATTTAATTTCCCAAGAAGAAGAATTTTCCGAGGTGGCCCTAGAAACGGGACCACAGATAAAAAGATGAAAACCAACCACACAAAGCACTTTCATGTTGGGGCAGGAAGGAAGGAAGAAGAGGAAATCCTTTCTGTCTCGAACATCTCCATTTGTTTTAACCTCAAAAATGTGAATCACCTTTTCTTCTCCCAGTGATCCAATAATCAGTTCATGCAAGAACATTGCGCTTGTCCTTTCAGTACATGAAACTCAGACTCTAGCACTAAGTTAGATAATCTCTTAACTTTTGTAAAATTGAAGTGAGGAATGGATTCAGAAAGATTAGCTATGTCATAAACCAGTGGATGTTGGTAGTGCTCACTTTTCTCTGGATGGTTCTGAAACACTTCTCTGGGCAAGCTCTGGCTTAGAAAACCACAGCTAAAATTATCACAGGTTAAGGCTAAGACACTTTGAGGGATACTGTCTGGACTGCTTTTCAGCTAGGATGTAATCTGGAGTCTGACATGACATCTGGATCATCACTGACTGGAGTAGATATTGGACTTGGACCTGGGGAAGGAAACTCCATCCTGGAAATGCAGTGCTAATATCTCTTTGGTGGTAGGAAACAATAAGTGTTCCTGTAGGTGGCCACGTAGCCCCATACTGTGCTCCTGTCAATGTTAGGAGTTGCCCTGGATGACTTTTTGGACAGGATGCCTGTTAGGAATAAGTTTGTACAGAAGAAAGGGGAATAGTTGTTATTCTTGCCTAAAAATAAGCACAGTATTGAGCTTCATAGTGCATTTAAATATAGTTCCAGTCAGTGGTCACTTCCTTTCGTGACCTTGAAATCTAGCATTTGGAATGGTGTTTTCCAGGCAGTGGTAGAGGTTTAATTTTCTTCTTCCAGATGCTTTCTGCTTTCCTTCTTCCTGCCCTAGAGCAAAAAAACCAAATTAGCTCCGTATCTACTGATGCTCGAGATGTTGTTTGTGTATTACAAAAAGATCTGACTTCACAGCGTAGCTTCCAAAGGCAGTGAAAGACTGCACTTCAAAATTCATGTTAGATTTGTTTCTCTTATTCCTTTCCCAGAAACAAAGTCTGCTGATAAACTTCCAGTGGAAATCTGTACTGATGCTCTGAAGAGAGGTAATCAGACTCTTAACACCAAGGAATGAATTCTGTGTGGAAAAAACCTTTCGTAAAAAAGCTTTAGCTGAGGTGGGAGCCAGTTTATTATACATGTCTGTGTGCTGTCAGAGTTTCAGCAGGAGGTCCCCAAGGTCCTCCTGCAACTTGTTAAATGGGCATATTTCAGAAGCATTAGAGTGGAAAGCTGAGGGACTAAGAAATCTGTTTTCAAAAGCTGCTTTGCAATCAAGAGAGGCAGTGGTCCTGGAGAAACAAATATCTTGAGCTGTACGTGGATGAAAATGTTTATTCTATTTTAGGACTTTGTAACTGGTATATTATGCCATGCTCATAATGTTTTCATTTCAGGTCCTAGGAGAGGGTAAACCCAGGAGTATTTTGTAGCTGCAGTTCCTCCTTTTTTTTTCTTCCAAAATAGCTGACAATTTATGCATTCTTAAGAAATTGCTGCTAATAACATACACAAATAATAATTAACATATCCTAAAGTAAATAAAATTCTCTTTTCAGAATATATTACTGGACTGTAGGGGAAAATTTTCTTTGGCAGGAGCACTACAGAGGTATCCAACAACAAGGACAAGGTTGAAAGACTTTCTGGAGTTGTTTGCAAAGCCCTCAACCACTGCCTGTTTGTTGATCAAGATCCAAAGCTGCTGTTTGTCATACTTAGTGCTGGTGTTGTGGCCAATGATCTCCGGTTTCTTGGTGTTTCCTTATTTAATTCCCTATTACTATCTTTATATCAGAATTTCATTAAACTATACTTACTACTGTATGTCCTGTTAAAAGATGGTACCTCTGAATAGAGTGTAGTCTAAACAAACAACAAAGAACAGCCAGGAGGGGAGAAATGAAAACAGAAAAGTTTTTAGAACAGCCATTAATGATTTTTCCTTTTCATGATAAATAAAGAAGAGTTGTGGTTGTACCTGCTTGTTCTAAACTGATTTTCCTGCATTATGCAAATGTGACTGCACAGACCAGTGTGGAAAAGTGATTCTTGCTGATAAATCAGTGAAAGTATTATTGGATCTTATATTAAGTCTCATTAGACCTGCTGTAGAAAAGCCCAATTTTGCCCTGGTCCATCTGGGGAGTCAATTGAGAGACTGGGACTGGGACCCACATCCAGAACCCCTGTTCCCACTGGAAAATGTGTATAGGATCAAAAGTACTAGAAAAGGAAGAAAAAAGACTATGAAACACATGAGAATGTGCTTTGAATTACTGCAGGTTGCCAAGAAGCAAGATTTCAGTCTCCAACCTTCAAAACAGATGATCCTGCTGTTTATGGGACATGTTCCTGTTCAGAAGCTGCTCTGGTGCTGACAGCTGGAGGGAGGTGGTTGGGCACTCACAGGAGGATTTCTGTCAGCTGAAAAGCCTTTGGGCTTGTGTTACCCAGCACAACACTGTAGCATAGTGATTAAAACAAACATTATATAAATGTGGCATTTTGAGCTATGGAATTGGTCTTTCCAGGAGGTTTTCAAGATGTGACTGGACAGGGTGCTGGATAATCTCATCTAAGCTCCCCTTCCGTGAAAGGTTGGTCCAGATGATCTTTTGAGGTCCTTTCCAATTTGGTTTATTTTATGCCTTGGGGAAAGTTGGATCAGACTGGTTGATCTTTTATATTAATATGACATAATTAATGTTCTGATTGCAATCTTTGGTATTTTTACAGAATATTTCATAGAATCTCACCCAAACAGGTTTGGGGCTTGTGGAGCTGCCCCCAGTGGAACCTGGGGCGTTTGGGGCAGGTTTGGAAGCCCAGGTGTCTGTGGAAGACAACTTCAGTGTGAGGAATCAAAAAAGTGATGCTTTGTGTGTAGGTTGTAGTCATTGCTGTTGTTTTATTTGTGGGTTTAGGTCAATATTGTGTCAAATGCACAAAGTTTTTTAAAAAATCATTGCTTCTTCTTACAGTTCTACAAAATGCTGAATGTATGTTTAAAAAAAAAATAACTCTTCCTAAACAAAGCTAGTCAAGATTTGATTGAGAGAAAAGTTCCATCAGCCTTCAGGGCTTGCTGGAATTTATCTACTGGGAATAGAATGTGGGTACCCTGCCAACCTCAATCACAAAGTCATCCTTCATCATTTAAAAAATAGATGTAACAGGGAGGCCATGGAAGGTGGGAAGAACTAAAAATATTCACCTGCAACAGTAGTTTTTATGTATGTGTCTATGTTTATATATACATGTGTGTGTATTTTTTCAGGTAAGTGTACATATATTCACATATATTATTACTGCTATTAATCAGGATCAGAGTATGAGTAAAATTAATTGAGTGACAGTTTTCACCCTTTTTTTGGTCTGGTGTAAAGGTTACAGCCTTTAAAAGACTTCCCCTTTTAAATTATTTCATTAACCTCTTAAGTGAAAAAAACATGTTTTATATACATGCCTTAATGATTGCCTTCTGTGCAACTTGTCCTACCTTTAAAAAACCAACCCAAACAAACAAAAAACCATAATGCTGAAGAAATGGACATAAGTGTTTCTTCTGACATGATCATTTGTACTTATATTTGATTTTTTAAAATTTTATTGGTTCTTTATTAGTTGGATTCTTTAAAATCAAATTGCATTCACTTTTCTTTAGGCAGATTTTTTGTCCAGGATGTACTTAAAGTGCTGTTGTCTGTGGTGAGAGACTTTGAGAGCACACTTCTCTTTCCAGTGTGGGTAGATTATTTTCAATTATTATTTACATGACCAAATTAGAAAGTAAAATGTAAACTTCTGTATTCTCTTACTGGGGCTTGGTTTTGTTTGTTTGTTTTTTGGGTTGGTATTTTTGTTGTTGTTGTTGTTGTTGGTTTTTTTTTTGGTTGGTTGGTTGGTTGGTTGGTATTTGGGTTTGGTTTTTTTTTTTTTGTAAATAAGTCCCTATGGTGGTAATCAAATATTTGGTCTTAAAATAACTTCATTCTCACTGGGTGCATCCTATATCCAGAACTGCCTCTGGCAGTTAAATAAACACTGAACTTTTATCATAGATGGCATCTATGTCAGAGCTCATTACCACAGGGCTTCCACTGTGCTTGTGGATGCCACAATGGAATACTTTGCCTCCGAGCATTTTGCATCCTTTTGGGGAGGGGACGTGGCTCTGCTGGGAGAGTCCCTGAGCTGCTGCACCAGTGCAGTGCCACCAGCCCTGTGTGATGTGTCTGCTCTGACACCAGCCTCATGGAGCATCTTCCCTGAGAGCTGGGCAGCTGCTGGTGCTGTGGGAGTGGATGAACCAGCTCTCAGGGAAATGGTCCCTCTGTATTCCAGAAATCTCTGTGATCATCTCTAGTTACAGTCTGAAAAGCTGACTGCTCACTCCAGTAGGAACCAGCATAATTCTGTGGATGTAACTATTCCTAAAGCATTCGTGCCAGTCTGCAAATGTTGATGTGGCTTGTACACATTACATTCAGCCCCAACTGCTGCATGTCTCTACATTAAATTGAGTGGATAAACTCGTTTACTTCTTTTTTGGTTAAGCTGACAAATTCTTTCTGGTGAATTTGTAACTCCATGTCAGGTTTCTCCATCACGATGTATTTAAAAGTATTTCTTTTCTGGCAGTGCTGACCTACTTTAAATGCTGCAAGGTGCTCTTACCGTTTGTTTTTTTTTTAGCATCCAGTTGATACCAGCAGAGATCTTTGTACTTCAGCTTCTAAACCTTTGATGACATTTTAACTGTTCATTCCTGTATGTAGGCAGCCACTTCATCCTTTTCTAGGTGGGTCCTTGCTTCAATTCAGAGTTAATGGTTACTATTTATTGCACACCTACAAAAGGTAAAACCTGCATAGAGCAAAGCTGCTACGTGCACAGAGTGCCTTAGAAAGCCCAGAATCCCTGACCTGAAGAACATAGAGTCCCCAGCCAGGCTCTGCAAAGATGTGAGGACGTGGGTAATTCACCTGGGCCCTGCAGGCACTGGGACAACTTCAATGAAATAACTTAGCATCCAGCACAGCAGTCGAACCTAAGTCAAGAGGTTCAAAGAAAATAAAACATGCTGTGAGCATGCAAGAGCATCTTAATTCCTGGATGGGTGTGCTGTGATGTTATTGTAGCAGGATGTTTTCTTTTGGGTGAATAATTAGTGCTCTCCTGAGAGCTGCAGATGTGCTGTAGCATTATATGTTCTCCACCACAATCTCTAAGCCAGTCTTAAAATATTACAGACTGCTCAGGTGTGGCTGGGTTTATGTGCAGGTAATTACTGTCACCTTTTTCTCCTTCCTGCCTCAGTTTTCTACCCTATTCCCTGACTTTTTTGGCAGTGACTCCCCCATTCTTGTTGCTGCCACAGCCCCCAGGAGCAGTGCTTGTTGCCAAGGGAGGGAGCACAGAGCAGCCCAAAGGCAGAGAGATCACGGAGGCAGCAGCAGAGCTGAGGCATTTCCATTCATCCATCTTGCCATTGCCTCGTGGAAGTGCTGATCCTTAGAGATTCCGCTCTGGGACCAGCAAAGCTGAAAGTCACATTGCAAAATTCACATTTTCATAGATCCCAGTAGCCTTTGCACACAGATATGAAAGGATTTTATGCTGAAGCCCCTGGTTGGAGTTCGTACCCATAATCCACTAGATCCTGCTTCCCTGTGGTTTTCTCCCATTTCTAGATGCTGCAGTGCCATTCTTCTGTTGTCTTGTGGGACTGTTTCTGGCTCAGAAAGGGTGTTTCTCATCCAAGCTCTTAAGGGATACACTAGGAGCAAGATAAGACCCATCCTGTGTTTTTCAAAACTGAAAAGTCAGTAGAGAACGAAAGCTGTGGGGGCTCCAAGCTGGCTAATGGTGCATAAAACAGATTTTCCTGAATCACCAATTGCTGCTGATTCAAAACCTTCCAGATCATCACTGATACCAGTGTGGCAGCCCCTATGAATGCCTTGGGCAAAGCTGAGTGAGGCGCCACCGAGTCACCACCAAGTCCCTGGCAGTAATTTTGCTCTCTGGTTTATTCATCCTCTGAGACCAGGACATCTCTGAGGAATTTCACCCACACCAAAGAGGATTATAGTCCAAAGTGCTGGTCCTTCACTCCCTGAGTTACTGAACATTGTGTCCTAGCTCAGACTTTGTAATTCTCCCCAGGCACCCAGAGACCTCCACTGACCCCAGCCACAGCTCTGCACTGGCACCTCTCCACCTTCTTCCTCCCCACCATGATACAGGAAAGAGGCTCCATCCCTCCATCTGTGAGATCTACACAGGTGGGCAGGGCAATGGGGTCCATGTGGAGCAGGCACAAGGCTGCTGTTGTGCAGCCTCCAGCACTGCCTTTGTATGAACACCTCATCATTTCAGTGTCGTTTGCATCTGGGTATATATGCAAATACAGAGGGAAAAATTCCTCTGTGTGAGTCCTTCTGAAGAGCTAGATTTGAGAATGCAGCTATCCTGCTATGGGTACCCGAGCTGGCTGGGGCATCCCTGGTGCAGTGTGATCCATCTTCATTGCAGAGGCTGGCAGGGTGCTCCCTCCCCCGGGAGAGATGGGTGATTGCTCACTGGGGTTTGATGTTTCTCACATGGATGTTCTCCTTCTGGCTTGTCAGCAGTGAGTCAGGAATCTCAGCTACTTGGTTCATTGCTTGGTAGATCATGCTGAAAAATTGCAAGGAATAAACCGCGGCTGGTTGAGATGAAAAAATGGAGTAAACTGTGGATTTTGTTTGTCATGGGATATTATTCTCTGCTCCTCCCTATTTCCATTTTGTACCATCTCCATTACCCTGCTTTGCAGTTTTTGTCTGATTTGGAGGGGGTGGACTCTGCACCCTACCTCCTACTCTTGGGGCTGAATGTTTTGTACTTTTTCTTGTACTCCCTTTTCCAACTCTTGCAGATCACAGCTGTCCTTTGCCAGACATCAACTCTTGAGAGACTACTTTGGATGTTCTACTAGGAACTGGTGTAGTTTATGGTGCAGTTTAGGATCTTTTTTTCCTTGTTTCATCTTCCCCTTGGGCCTTGCTGGTCTCCCAGCTGCTGCTGTGGCTTTTCCTTCCCTTCAAGGGGTTGCTTCTCCCATCTGAGCATTCCCCAGGTGCTTTAGCTGCTTGGCTGGAGGCTGCACATCCATATTGCATGTTGCTTTTTGTTGCTGCTAGAGCTCAGTAGGAGTGGGGATAGAGCAACCATGAGTATGATGGCTGTGTTGGCTGTAAAAATATGAAAAATCTTTCTTAATTATACACTGGGAAAAAGCCCTGCCCTGCCATGCAGAGCTCTGGTTCACCATGCACTTTGATAATTGCTGTAGCTGCTGTGTTCTGAAGTGATGTCTTCACAGACAGAAGCTCCATTAATTTCAAGGGACTGTTTGCCTCATAAGAAAAAGGAAACTATAATGGAAGCTGGCCCCATGAACTCATCTAATTTACGTAGTACTTACAAAACCACCAGATCTTTGTGGAAAATTATGGAATATAAATAACAACAACCAATAGCTAGCCATTTTCTGTCTCCTCTGGGAAATTGTGGAAGCTTGCTGTACTGCCAGTTAGAAATTTATGATACTTTAGGCTTTTACTTGGACCAAAAAGATGAAATAGAGTTGGTGTTTTGGAACAGTTCAAGGAAATTGTGCAGGAATTATGTGCAGTCAAATCTGAAGCTGATTGAGGGCTCTGGCTCTGAATTTTTGAAAACCAGAATCATTAAACTCTTCAAATGGAAAAATAAACCAGTACAACAATGTCTGTTTCAGTTGGGCAAGCAATTCTGTAGCTTTATGCTGGTGAAAATGTGACAGTCATAAATCTGTTTTCCTCAGAGTTTGGTCTTTGGGCCATAAGTGAGTGTGTGATTCACAGTCCAAGGCACAAGCAGCTTCTGGTGATTTGTTTTCCCTCCAGCGTTACTGCCTGGTAAAGTGTGAGAATCCTACAGTCAGTCCAAATATGTGAGTGATCTAGAAGTGCTCTAAAAGGAACCGTTTTAAAATTACATATATTTATAAAATGAATAATAACTTCTGAGCTTGAAATGCAAGGACTTAAAAATTGGGGAAAAAAAATATATGTGAAAAATCTATTGTCATAGAAAATTGATTACATAAGCATTTTCTGGAACCTAGTGAATTGTTCTTAATATATAAGGAAGCAAGGAAATGGCTGGAATTTTGGATGCCTGTTCATAGAGACTCCTGGAACTTGTCAATAAAGTGTGGTTGAAAACATCATTAAATAACTTTATTTGTTATTTTTCAAATTTCACTCCCTCACTGCTTCTTTTGGTCACTGAGGCTCAGCATCTCTGTTAGAGAACAGGCACTTGAAATCCCAATGTGAAACAAGATATTTATTCAGAAATTAGTTGGTTTCTCTCAGACCTTCACCATTGCTTACACAGCCCCATATGAGCCCAGGTATCCAGTATGGGAATATTTAATAAAGAATATATAAGTATTTACACAAATGTGATTTGGACACCTCAGGCCTGTAGATTCAAAAATTACTCAGGCTTCTTTGGCAGGACACATCAACATAAATGCAAGTAGTCATTAAATAATGGTAAGAAATTCTAGCAATAAAATCTCCCTGCCTATTTTTCATCCCAGAAGGGTGAAAGAAAATGGCAAATTATTCAATGTTTTTAATGGTTGTCAGAAACTGGACAGAATCCAGAAACTAGTTCAGCAAATATTTATGAAATGGTATCTAAACCATTAACTGTTCTGCTTATCTGAGATGTAGTTGTGCAATCTGTTTCATACTCCTTATCCAAAGGTGGGGGAGGAAAAGGCATGTTTTCAAGGTAGAATTTGTGCCAATCAGACTTTGAGACCAGAAACAGTTTTAAGATTAAGTTTTTTTAAATACACTTTAATAGGTCTGGGTGATTCTTAAAATTGGCTATATCAAACTGAGCCCTGTGAGTGATTTGAAAGGGATGATTTAGGGATATGGGACATTTTCCTGGATGTTAATGCCCCTTTTTATTTGATCTGGTCACTAATCAGAACAATCCTTAGAAGTTGACTCTACAGAGAAGCATTTGACCTGAACTGTGCTTTGCAGGAGAACCCTTTTTATTCCACTATGAATCCAATCTTCCTTTTTATCCTCTCCAGGTCAGACACAGATTCCTTCCTTTCTCCTACAGCTCAAGGAGGAGAGACAAAATGTGTTTTGCTTGCTGCAGCTGGTTGACTGGTTTCTCTTGTACCCCTTAAACAGAATTTAAGAGGAAGCTTGTTTATTTTCCTGAACTATTTGTACATTCTGCATGCATAAAATATTCATTTAGCTAGGGAAAAACTTCTAAGCAGTAAATGTTTGTTCATTTCTATGTTAAAAAGGGTTGCCAGTGATCTTGTCTTGATATGATTCAAGTAATAGCTGCCATTTTTGAGTGAACACTGTGTACCATTTTCAGCTTTTTTGCTCCCAAGGGGCTTGTGCTATCAGAGGCACTTAGCACACCAAAGGAAGGGAGAGCAGTGGATGGTTCCTAGGATGTGCTGTGCTGCTGGCACATGGGGTCAGCTGGACCTCATCTCTTTTGCTGCTGAAGAAAAGGTACTGCCCAGCCTCAGTGATATTTATTATTTGATGTAGACAGAATTAAGGTCGGTGTTGCCTGCAGCCACTTGCAAAAGGGTGCAGCATCCTCCAATGAATGGGATAAATAGACTGAGAGTGATGTGTAAGCCAAGTCCATTGATTTAATGATTTAGTGACCAGGAGTCATTAATTAAAGCAAGCCCTCCATCTCAGAGAGTTTTCCAATAGCTCATCACAAATGGTATTTTGGGATGACCAGGGGAGGATTGGCAATACTCAAGATCTGGCCACCTGTTTCTCCAGAGGTGTCAGTTCATTGCAGGATGTTTTGATGCCTCTGTTCAAGTATTGGAAGCTTCAGGGATGACCTTTCTGCCTTTTGTTTTCTTTTGCTTTGTTCTAGCAGAGGTGTCCTCATCTGAGCCAGCCTTCAGTAGTGTCTTGGTCATGTCCCCATGATCTGGGGAACGATTTCGTTGCCAGGAAAGGACACTGAGACTGGTTGGTGGAGTAATCAAAGCTGAATGGGGTTATAAAAGAGGGATTTATCTTGATGAAGAAGAAAACTCAGATCCCCACCATGTCTCAGCTCCTACTGGGAGAGTTTGCATTGCTCTGCTAAGCACTTGCTCATGTGATGCCCTTTCAAAATAACTATTATCTCTTTTTTTTTGATGGCTATACTTTTGATGGTTATACTTGGTGCTCAAGCACTTTATTTTCCCAGTGAGGTCTTTACAAGAAATTAAAAAGTCAGCCAAATCATCCCCTGCTCATGCTACAGATGGGAAAACTTAAGCCCAGAGAAATAATGTGACTTCCGTGCAGCTAGAAAGTGGAGCTGTGGTTAAGTGGGGAACAGGGCTGTTATGGAGCAGCAAAGACTCCAGCCTTGAAAATGCATTTGCTGCTCTGTGCTGCCTTCCCCCAGGTATTCGATACTGATGCAGACGCAGCCTCAGTCATCTCAAACTTCTGCTATTGAAAACGGGATCTTTTTTTTTCCCCCTTCAGATCTCATTAAAAACGCCTGCGGTTATTTGAACCCTCCGACTTCCCTTGTGCACCCTGTGCTAATGCACCCAAAACGCTGCTTAATTAATTAATTACCTGCCCGCGCTGCCCGAACGCCGCCGGCCCCCGCCCGAGTTACTGTGGCAGGTTCCGCAGGCGGCGATCGAGCCTTGCCGTGATGCCCGGAGCGTTTTTGGCAGGGAGCCGGGAGGAACCCGCCCGCTGCCTTCTCCTGCGGTACCCCCGCTGCTGCCATCCCCGCGATGGGAGGCACCAACACACCCAGCCCTGGTCCCCATCTGTTGCAGCATCGGCTCCAGTAGCAGAGCCCGAGATGTTTAAATGCGCCTGCCTTTAGGGAAAAGCTTTCAATGCAGTTCTTCGATGGACGTTTCCAGCCAGACTGCAGGATTTTTCAGAGCTGTAAGTCAGAGCGGGGGCTGGATTGTCTCTGGGTTTCTCTGGATTTGGGGTGGGTTTTTTTTATTATTAAATTTATTTATCTTAGCAGGGGAAAATAGGTTTTGCATTCATTTAGGCGGATGCTCGAGTGCACTGCAGGAGTCTGCCGAGAGGCAGGAATTCTTCAGGCTGTGTAAGAAATGCATGGTTCTTGGGTATTTTGGTTTTTTCGTCGTGTTTTGTCTCTTTTGTATGCATGACTGGCACGGGGCTGTTGTCCTGTTTTTAGAGCATTTAATTACGATAGATACTTCAAGGCTGAACAAAATGTTCTTTTATCTAGTTAAAGAATGTAGCTTGGGTTTGGGGTTGTAATTTTTTTTTTTCCCTTGCATAACTTTTCGTTAATGTTTTGGAAAGAGAGATTATCATTTGGGGGGTGTTCGTTTATTTTCAGCCTAAAACCATCTGGTCTCTGCATCCTGCAATGCTTGGTTTCTCCTACTGCTCATCTCTGAGCCTCCTGAACTGCTGAGCAACTAATTGCCATGGCTAGTCTCTGCAAACCCAAATCACAGGTTTTCAGGAACTGCTGTTTTGCTTAATGATTTTAATTTGATATTTGATGAGGTTTGTCAGGATAAAGACGTGTATTACTGGTTTCATGTGTTCTCCTTGCATTTTTCCCTTTTTGCTGCCAGAATTAATGCTGAACACATGCAATTTGCACTGCAATTAATGGGTCTGTGAGATAATGAACACCCAAAGCGGATGAGGCAGCTCCATCCTGGGATCGGAGCCTGAAGGGTTTCAAGATCTTCTGTTAGTGGGGTGATGGTGAATAGCAAATGAAATTTAATCCAGTATAAAATGCAGTGTATTTTGCCAGCATCTTGTGTGTTTTGCTTGTTGTTCACTGTGTTATGGGCCACAGGAGATGAGGGTGTCAGCCTTTGGGGAAGAGATTTCACCCTCAGCTCTGTCCCCTGTCCTGAGTGCAGGAGAGGCAGTGCTGACTTTGAGCAGCCCTGGGAGGTGTGAGGAAACTGGAGTTGCTGCAGTTGGGAGCCTGGGGGGCAGGATTATCTGATGGAAGAGGGAATGATGGGCAGCAGGATGAAACGGATCCTGCTGACAAGGGGCCAGCCCTCAATTCAAAGGGAGACAGTGGGAAATCCAGCAAAAGAAGATTTGGTTGTACCTCAGTTTAGTACATTTTTATTACTGGGAGTGGAATACAAATGTATTTATTTGTAAAAAATGCCTCAGTTTGAAATAACCAAAACAGCTCACACACCCCCCAAATCCACCCCATCAATTTGTACAAGGATGTCTGAAATTCATCAAGAGGAAACTAGGAGAATTAAATGCAATAGTGTTGCAAATCTTTAAAGCCAAAACACAGAGTTGATAGAAATCACCTGTAACCAGCCAAGGTTACAGGCAGCCAAGAGCCATCAGGTTTCCATCAGGAGGAGAAAATCCTCCTGTCATTTCAGCCTGTTTGGCCACCCAAGTAGGGCCAGTGACAAGCTGATTTGAAGACAAGAAATATTTAATCATCTTAAATTTAAAATAAATGGCAGTTTAAAAGCAGTAAGAGCTTGTTACCATGTCTGTATGCACATATGATTATATATGTTTCCCATATTGCATTGCCCTATATGAGAGCATGTTTTATATGTGTGAAAATAGTGATGCCCTCTGTCACATCTACATCTGGGAGGACACAGTCACCAGGGGAGTTTGTTTCTGCTTCTCAGTGTAGGTGCCAGTGCCTTTGCTTTTGGAATTGAAATGTATTTTGATAAAGTTATCCTTTTTGAACTCATGCAAGACACTTTCCTAGTAGGTATTTAATTACTTCTAGTCCCTGATTGTGGTTCTAAGTCCAATTTCCATTTCTACTAGACCTCAAAGCAAGTGTTGATAAAACTTGGATGTGTACATATACCAATAGTTTTACAGCTGTTCAGTACATATAGATAGAAATTAATGTCCCTGAAGAAAAAAAAAATACCCAATATTTTTGGGGCTATATTACTGGTGTGAACTTAATTTTTGATAGTAATTAAGAATAAAATTGTTAGTCTGAATTAAAATTTCCTGCTTGTGGATTTAATTTGTCTTGAGGAAAAAAAAAATAAAAGGCGTGGTTGTGTTTTGCTTAGCTTTGTTTCCTTCTTGGGTGCTCATTAATTTCATGGGAGGTTTTCAGTGATGCTCCTTGGCAGGGTGAGTGTCTGTGCCAGGCTGAGCTGCAGGCAGGGGCTCTCCCTGAGCCTTGATTTGGTAATTCCACTGTGAGCTTTATTTTTTTGTGACAAACGGGTTTGGACTGTCTGCCACATGGCTTGGAGCAACAGCCAGTTCTAAAATGGCCTCTCCCATGCCAGGCTCATACTCTGCCCATCTGTCACCGTGTCCAGGGTGTCCTGCTAAGTTGGAAATGTTTCCCACACTCTCCAAGCAGCATCAAATGCTTCTCAGCGCATTTTGATGCACAAACTGTCAGCCAAATCAAATGCAGATTTGCCTGTTTCAGCTCACCGGTGCCTCTGGGTTTTAAAGCCATTGCAGAGGGCAGAAGTGACTTTTGGCATATTTGGATAACAAGCTCAAGTTTTCAGTTGGGTTTCCCTGAGCGTGTGTTTGCTTGTCCTTTCTCCACAGCATGTTCAGATTGGTCCACTGTAATTGTGGTGCTTAAATGGACTCATAAAGAACAAGAAGATGGCTAAAATCAGAAGACTCCTGCTAAGGGAGTCAGAAGTTGATATGGCTCATTGTAAGGTTTTCTTCCCTGCACTGGATCTAAACTAGGAACCATTTCTGGAAAAAAAAAAAAAAAGTCCTAGTCTTTGAAAGAAGCCTGAGGTTTACTTGGGGAAATATCTTCCTCAAAATTTTAGTACTGCATGTACAATAATTAGAAAAAACCCTGGGTATGTGTCATTTCTTCCCTTTCCATATGAGAATTATTTCCAAACTGGACCCACTGCAAAAATTTATTTTCAGTGGTGGCTATTTCTAGTGCGAGTGAGTAATCCCTTTGTTGTGTTCTTCTGTTTGTCTCAATGTTCACAAGATTTTCCAGATGGGCAAGTACTTTATCCATATTTCTTCCAGAGATGGTCGCTGGTGTCTTCTGACACCTTCTTCCAAGCACAGCTGTGATGCCTTCTGAGACAGAGTTTAACAAGTGACCAGGGCTTGGTGTGGGTGGGCCTGGAAGTGTGAGATTTACTATCCCTTAGATGTTGCCAGTTCTCTTAACAAACATGCTTTTTTCCTCAGAAGTTGTGTAGCTGGCCTCTTTTCTTAAAATTTGAATTCTGGGTTTTGTTAGTTGGACACGGTGGTTCCTTCATCTCACCCCGTCAGAGTTAACCCTGTTTTGTACACAGCAGCCAAAACTGCAAAGAAAATATCATCTTAGTAACACTTGGAAGTACCAGAGCTTGGGGCCTCATTGTGCTCCCACTGCAGGGATGCTTGGAGTGTGTCTCGAGAGCGAGCAAAACCGTGGTTAAAATTGGGCTGAAATTATCCCGGCTGGGTCGTGCAGCCCAACACGGGAGGCGGGAGCTCGCTCTGCTGCCGGAGTGTTCGCTCAGCTCCTGCGGGGATGGAGCAGCCTCCCCATCCCGAGCGTTGTCATGGCTACGCCGGTACCGCTGTGTGGAGCTGGGGAAGGAGCCGGAGTAAACCACGCTCGGCATTGCCGTGCACACCGTAGTAAGAGGCAGTGCCTTGTTCAGGCAGCTTGCTTTCTAAATACGGGGGGGAAATGAAAAAACAAACAAACTTGATTCCTACTTTATTGGCAGTAAAGAGGGAGAGGTGAGATACAGGGTTCGTTTACCCTATGTTGAATCATCCAAAGTTTAAGCAAGTTGTCCAGCCTCTCCCATACCAGGGAAACAGGAGGGAATTGCCAAATTGCCCACTGGAGATGCTGGCTTTTCCCTTCTCCCTAGGCTGCACAGCAAGTGTGGGGTAGATGGCCAGTGACAGATATCCTTAATGCCTTCCCAGAGCTAATCCAGAAAGCCAGAGCACGCAATGAGTCTCATCACTGAAGTCTGCTCTGGACTGGATATCCACTGGATAAAGTGCTCTGGATTCCCACAGCATGAGTGATGTATTGTAATTTATTAGGGTTGGATGTCTCTGCTAACTGAAAATCTAGGAATGGCACAAAATCTCAGCATCTCTCAGCTTAAAGTCAGGGGTGGGACCTAAAGGACATGCAGGTTGGGTTTGGGTAGAATACTGTACTATGAGTGTGATAAAGTCTTCTGAGTTGTCTCTGAGAATCTGAGCTTTCTTCTGCCCTTCAGGGCATTTTATGTTGCCAGCTTCAGCAAAATGCACCTTTAGATAAAGAGTTCAGAGCACGATGAATGAAGACATCCATTCTTTTTGGGAAAAGAGAAAACTAATTTAGCTTATTAAATAAAGCATATTGTATTTGTTAATCTCTTTTTATATGTGGTGTTAAAAGTGCAGGAAAAGCTGTAGCAAAGTGACTGGAAACTTCATAGATGTGAAGTTGTTCTCTGCAGCTGCACAGTGATGTAGGAAAATGTGTCAGGAAAGCACCAAGAGGGGAATCTTTCCCCATCATGGACTCCATGTGCTGTCCCCCTTTGACCTCCCACTGAGGTCTTCAGAACACAAAGCACAGAATCATCTTGTTCTTCCTTTCCTTCCTTTACTTCCTCTTTGCTTCTCCTTTTTTTCCCTTTCTTTCTTTTCACTTGAGGGACTACTAGATCAGAGCAGGTCTCTCACTTGCCTGGCTTTCCAGCTGTAAGCTTTCTTCTAATTGTCAAGATTATTCACGGTTATTGACTGGCAAGAATGGAAAGAGGAGGCAACAGGCAGCTGTCTTCCTAAATGCAGTGAACTGGAAAAAGTAGTTGCAGTTCAAGTATTTACGGCAGAGATCTTTTGCCTGGTGTGAATGTCACCTTCTTTAGTCATATATATGTGAGGGAGAGCCCTGCAAGTCCTTCTCAGGTAAGGCCATCAGTTGGGAGTTTTCAGTTCTGATTCTGTTTTGTTTTACTCTTCCCTGAGGAGATGGTTTTTGAAGAGATTTGGCCAATAGAGAGTGGGGAAAAACATAAAAAAATGCAAAATACAGTGACTTTTAAAGTATCTGAAGTGTGGAGATGACTTAGCCTCAGGATGATCCTTGCATTGAATCCCCTTCAGATTGTTTGCTCCTGTGCTGCAGTGGCTCAAGTGTTTTCATTATATTATGGCAAAATCGTATTTGTTTCCTGCTGTTCTGCTATTTCACTGTGGCTGAAGTTGGGTTTTGTAGCAAATGCTGGCTTTTCTCTGCAAATATGTCAGGATCCTGTGTCTCATTTATGTAAGGCAAACTCGTAAGTATTGGAAAGCACTTTTATTGGCACTGAGTATGTGCCATCCGAAGGGTAACATTTCCAGTCTCCTGCAGTCCTTCCTTAGAGTCGTGTGTCGTGGTTTCTTAATTCCCTCATCACTCATCTACCCACATTTTCCAGGACTGAGGTGTGTTATCTTCTGCTTTTACCTTGTGTTTCTAAACTTTGGTGCTTCTTGATGGAAATGTTTCACCAGAGAAAGGCTGTCTTCGGCTGAGCACCCAGGAATAGCACTTAATAATGGGTTTGTATGTGCATCGTGGAGGTGTCACAGGGACTGTTGGGAATTTTGGTTTCCTCCCTGGCATGCTTTCTCTGCTGTTCTCTCACTTTTTCCCTCTCTCTCCTTTTTTTTAAAGTGACGTTTCGCTATTTGCACGTTCGCTAGGTTGTCCATCTGCTGTTGTAATAAACACGCTGCCAGTCACTGCTGAGTGGTTCGTGGTGTGAAGGAGCTGACAAACCAGGCTGTCGTGTGCTTGGGGACCACAGTCAGCCTTTGTCAGAGTGCCTCTGTGATGCTCTGTGACTGATGGAGAGCAGCACCCTCCACCACAGCAGTTCCTCATATCCCTGGGCTCTCTGCACATTATAAACATGATGGGGCTCCAGGCAGGGGGGACTCCATCCCACCCCAGGCTATCTGTGCTCAGCTCATCTGCAAAGGCTGAATCACAAATGAGTTACGGTGGGGTTTCCTGGCAGGAGAGCACAAGGATTGAAAGGAAACTTCATTTTTTCTGTAAACAGCCTAGGAATGTGTTCTAGTGATTCAATTCTGAGATTGAGAACAACACAAAAAACAATCCATGCTCTCTTTGATGGATCTTGTATACAGACTAAGAAACAAAAAAAGTGAATTTGCTGTAGACTGCTGGAGATTAATGCCTGTCAGGATCAGTTAAGAATTTCAGAAATTAAGAAGCATGTTCTGGATCCTGCCAGTGTCCCATGATCAGGATAACTCAGGAAGAACAGCTTGGAAGACAGCTGTTTGCAGAGAAATATCAAGGACTTATTGGTTTCATGGCTCTCTTTAACCCCTTCCTTTTGAAATTCGTAGTTTTAGCAGCCTTTTCTGCCCAAGTGGTGGCAATCCAAGCTGGAGGACCTGTGGTGAGAACAGGGGAGAAGTGGCTTCAGTAGCTCTTTAATAACCATGTCCACTTATTACTGCAGCTGAAAGAAATGCCTTTGAATTGCACATAGGCTGGTTTTCTTAGGCCAGGTTTTCATATGTGAGTTTTTTATATAGAACATTGAATAATCACCTGACAGATGGGGATTTCCACACACTGAGATCTGGGTTAGATTTCAGTCAGCCATTACTCCCTAACCTTTTAGATAGTGCCTCTTTGGGAATGAATGTTTCCTGTTTGTTCCAGACATGTCATTTAGGGGGATTTACCCCCTGTTATTTTAAATCTGATGCTGTATCCATCTGGAAGTGCACACAGCTGGTCCTGTGCACCCAGTAACCCCTGGACCGTGCTGCCTCTGGAATCTTCATGCTGTGGACAAAATCATAGAATCATTAATGTGGGAAAAGGCCTCTAAGGTCATTGAGTTCACTGCCAACTGCCATCTCCACCACTTCCTTTTGTCCCCTTTCTTGTTTTGGGAGAAGAGACCAACCCCCACCTGGCTACAAACTCCTTTTAGGGAGTTGTGGAGAGTGATAAGGTTTCCCCTGAGCCTCTTTTACTCCAGGCTGAATTTCCCCAGATCCCTCAGCTGCTTCTTATAGGACTTATGATCCAGACCCTTCCCCATCTCCCTTGCCATTTTCTGGTCACTCTCCAGCACCTCAATGTCTTTCTTGTGGTGAGGGGCCCAGAACTGAGCACAGGATTCAAGGTACAGTCTCACCAATCAAGTCTCTATATCTTATTTATACCATCTCAAATTCTCCAGACCCACACATTTGTTCTTTTTTTTCTTTTTTTTTTTCTTTTTTAATACAAATAGCCTTAAAAGTAATAGCCAAACAAATAAATTTGAATAGCCTTGTGCAGTATGAAGCTGGCTTGCACAAATCCAACCAGCTTTGTACATCTGTTCCTGCCTACTCCCATTGAGTCATACAGAGACTTAGTCACCAGCATCCTCAGTCTCACAGTACAACTTATATATTTCTCTCCAAAACACATGCTACAGTCTAGATGGCATGGGGGAGTGAGAAAGGCAAAGCAATGAGCAACCTACTCCTGAAGGAATAAAGGAATGTAGCAGGTCTTATTATACTTTACTATAACTGGTATATCAAAACAACAATAATAAAAGGACAGAAATTCCTGTGTATGTCAGTTTTGAATCTTTCCTTGTGCAATAATGGAGTGATTTGTTATAAATCCCCAAAGGCTTCTAGATAGGATTGTTCTCAGAAAAAGACAATTTTCTATTCAAGCAGAGCTACCAAGCTATGCCCTCTATTCCACAGAGATCAAACTGTGGATTCTGCTCACAGGCTATTAGCATATGTAGCATATTTGCTATTCAGAGTTTTACATAGGCTTGTAATAGGTACGAATTCAAGGTTGATCTAAAAAAAATCTGCTGGTGTGCAGAGTGCAATGACAGAAACTGTTCACAGCTGATGTTAATAAAAATCCTGACCTTCTTTGTCCTTGCTAGGATACTTGAAGTGCTCATAGCTCAGTGGTATCAGCAGAGGAGGAGACTTTGTTAAGGTGTGATGCTGAGGAGTGCAGCTTTTAGCAATATTTGTGAGATCAGAGCTCTTGTCAGCACTCAGCTTAATTTCTCTGTGTGTTGTTTCCTTTGTTTATTTTATTAAAGGAGCTGTCTCCCCATATTGAGAAGCTGCCTTAGCAAAGTGTCACCTTCTGCTTGAGTTATGTTGTAAAAAGAAACTGTAATGTCTGGCAGGCATTTCACATCCTTAAATTTGGTGCAATCCTAGCACATATATAGAACTTAGTGAGGCAGAAAAATAATGCCTCAAAGGTGACACCATCCGTAGTCAGGACTGTGTGATGCTACCCACACCAGGACTCTGAAGCTGTTTATAGCTGAGGAACCCAGTCTTTCAGCAGAGGTTGGTTATGGGGCCACCACGAAGCTCTTCTGACCTGAGTCAGCTCTGAAACATGGCCAAAGAGTTGACCATGATCATGGGGACCCACCACCGTGGGCACAAATTTCACATCCCCATGCTGTTCACAGTCGTTCCTCATGTTTGAATAGACAGTTGCAAAAGATGCCAGCAGGGAGCTGTTTGTGAAATGTTCTTTTGATACCCAGCCCTGAAATTTTGGACCAATGTCGAGCAGGGCCATAAAATGGTCCTACTTCCACCCAAAACACACTGGAAATTGGTCTCTGGCCTGTCAGTCACAGCATGCCCCAGCCCTTGCTGGCTCTTTGGCTTCAGCCCTTGCAGAGAGGCTTTATCAGCCTGGCTGCCAAAGAAGCCTTGAAACAAAACAATAATACAAGAATCCTGATTATTCTGTGTTGTTTACTGGATTCAAGGCTTTAGTGGTCTGTTATTTAAGTGTGCAGCCCCTGCAACAGAATTGCTGGAAGCCTTCTTCTGACACCAAGGTCTCCAACTGCACCAACCTCCAGACCAGCGTGTCTGGGCAAAGCTTTTTGGCAGGAATTCTCCCCAGTAAGGAAAGAAACAGTGAAACTGGCTGGAAAAGGTGAAAAATGCTTTGGCTAACCAGATCTTGCTCCTGCTATTCAACTGTGCTGTGCCAGCCAATATATTTGCTTTCTGCATCGTCAAATGTGGTTTTCCTTGTATTCTCCAAAACAGTTCTGAGAAAAGCTTCTTTGTTTTCCCAGGATATCAAAGAAAAAAAAATTTATTCTTACTTCTTTTCACTCAATCCCAAATATTCTGATATAAGGGGTGTTGTAGGAAAAGGAGCTGGAATTAAGAAGGATCACTCTCTAGATGTAGGGGTAACCCAGACCAGAATCATCCTAGAGAATCATCCTTTGGAAGAGAAATTCGTGTGAAGAATGTGTAACCTTCCAGATATCTGTTGTTTCCCCAGAGGAAATAGGGAAGGAAGTGGTAGAGAAGATAAGTGCAAATGCAGACAGAATAATCCTGGCTTGAACTGGAAAATCACCTGTTGAGTAGGTGCTGTGAGAAATTTCCCTGTCCAGGAGGGAGCCTGACTCATAACAGGAGCACTGAGCTGTGGTTCTGCTGTGTCACAGCTCTGCTGTCCTCCAGGAAAAGCTCTGCTGTCCCTGGGGCTGTGTTCCTCAGTGAACATAACAGGAGCTGCCATGACAACCCCTTGTAAATAAAAGTGAATTGAAAACAAAATAAATCTGAGGCAGCTTTGTGGCTGTAAAGTAGATCTAAAGTGCTCAAGAGGTCATTTTTTCTAATGGCATGGCAGGAGTGATGTCTGGGTGTCAGATGGAGCAGAGTGATGGAAGGACTGACTAAAGGAGCAAAAGCAGGACAGGAAAGCCATTGAAACTTCCAAAACTGACTTTTCATACCCTTAATTCCAGGTTAGCAGCACTAGGACCTGCTTTTGCTCCTTGAAGGGGTGATCACAGACTGTGGGCTCTACAGAAGTTGTCTATCCAAGGATACAATGCAGGACTGCTGGATACAGGGTGTGATGCGGTTCTTCAGCCAGGGCTCTGCAGACTGGAGGATTCTTCCTCGTACCAGGACATCACTGTGTGCCTTTGGAAGTTTTAAATATCTCTGCAGAACTATGTGGTTGTCCAGGGCAGTTATTCCAAGTGGAGTAAAGCAGAGCTGGAGAGCAGGAAAGCTGTCTAAGAACAGCTTCAGTCCCTGGTCACTGGCAGAGCGAGCCTTCAGTGTGTATCTGTTGGCATCAGCTCAGAGCAGTCCCATCTGTGACAAGGGCAAGGGCTGCACCACTGGTCTGTCAAGGGTTCTGTGGTGTTCTGCAACACTTTTGGAGCAGTCTTTTTGGTGTGCAGTTTTTGATTATTTTTTTTAAGTTAACGTATCATCAACTGCATCATCATGTGTTTCTGGATGAAGAGGAACACAAGAAAGAAATTGATACTTATCTGTATTCTGCAGAAATAGTCACAAAGGGAAAATAAGCACCTAATATTTCCTTGCTTAACCAACAGATTGGAATTGAGAGAGCAGCATTTGTAGCCTGGTGTTTGATATATGTATTTTTTTTCCTTCTGTGAATGGATGCCTTCATATGTAGAATTCCATGAAAGATGCAAAAATTGCTGGGTAGCAGTTACAATTACAGACTTTTTCACAGGACTAAAAGTACAATTATTACCCACTTTGAAATGCCCAGCAGTGCTGCATTAACAAAGAAAGGTCTCGTGCTACCCAGAAAGCTCCAGCTCCAGTTGTTTTGGCTTATTATTATTTGGCTTATTATTATTTGGGTAGAAATTTCTTCTGAATGTAAAGACAGATGAAGTCACAATACCTCCTCAGAGTTACAAATCAGAATAATCATCATCTGGGTTTCATGGTACTTTCAGATTTCAGACTTTAATATATGTGTCACTTTAAACTTGGAATTGTAAATGAGAACTGAAATTCAGCTCCTGGAAAAATAGCTGTATCTGCCTACTCCCTCCTGGTTTTGAAGGTTTCTGCTCAAATAAGAAGTTTTGGGTGTATTTCAGAATTTCTGAACAGCTTTTTCAATCCTGATTATGAGAGGTGTCCCCTCAAACCCAGTTTCTTCCATCCAGTCTCCAGCATTCCTAAACATGTGATTTTGTCCCTGGAAGTTACACCAGGAGTGCTAATATGTGGAGCTCAAAAGAGGTTATTTTCTTGATTTATTCCATGGAAAATGACCTAGCACACATCAGATTCCAGCTTCTGCACTACTGAAGATGGGTGGAGGAAAATGTTGGTAAATCCTTTGGCTAAATGAAAGTAAACACGAGGGGATATGTTTTTGTATAACTTTCCTTAGGCTCTTAAACATCTTCACAGAGATTCTTTACTTAAATCCTGCAGTAGAATATGAAATAATGAAAAGAATAATAATGATGGTAATCTGTATATTGGTGTTTATAAATGCCATTTATGGCTGAATAATTTTTATATGGAGTAAGTAATTTTAGTCTTCATTTTAATCTCTTTCTTTGGTTTTGTAAGATGTTTCCTTATGTTTTTATTTGCAAACAAAGGTGATGTGAAACACAGATGCCTAGGCAAGAGGGAGATGTTACACAGTTGAACTCTGTAGATAGTTCCTATTGAATATGCATAGGTAGGGCTGGGAGCAGACAAATTCGTCAGGAATACATTTGTTTGGGGCCTAATGGTTTGGGGCCAGCTTGGCCAAGCCTGGCTGCTGGTTTTTTATTTTTTCCCTTTTCAACTTGGCATGAATTACTCCCATGTGTTTCAGTTCCAGTAATTCAATATTTTGTTCCTTATTTTTGTTGCTCGTTATGTAACCAGAATATTTTCAAACACTTGTAAGAATTATGCCTGAGTTACACACAATTTTTTGAGCATATTTTGACTTCAGTATGATTACACAAAGCGATGTGATTAGACCTGTGGCTGCTCTGAATTCTGAAGACAAGCAAGCCCTGCAGGCTTCACGGATGGTGCTAATTTTTAATTAAGCTCTGTTTGATCACAAATTAGGTTTACGTGAAATTGCTATTTATTTATATTTTGAACTCTTTTAAATGGATGCAGATGTGGTGGTTGAGAAGCACTGAATCATTGCATGGAAAGGGTGATGCCTTGCTTCTGGGAGGTTCTGTGTTGGGGAGGTATTCCTGACATTTAGAACATCATTTAGAACCCAAAACTCAGTTCTTCGGCACACAGCATTAGGCAACCTCATGCTTCTGGTCACAGAACTGCTCATTATGTGCTTTTCTGATCAAACAGATGCTAAACTTGACACTAACATAATTTCCTTATGCATGTAGAAAGGAACTCTATAAACCCTGTGGCTGGAACATGAAGTATCATAAACAGAACAGACAGCAGGAGGTGGAATATAATTGCAGTTTGTTTTTGTTAGTTAAAAATGAGCATGTGTGCTTTTCTTATGGCTTTATTGTCCTCAGACCTGCAGAATTGCGTGCTCCTCTCTCATTTCTGCAAGTGAATCAGTTATTTCCTCCCTGAGCACCGTGTCAGTTTTCTCTGTCTTTATTTTAGCAGTTACATATTTCCCAGAATGTTGACACACTTTCCATTCAGGTTGTGTTTATTGCCATAAATACTCTTTAAGATCATACATCCCACTAAAGGCAACACAGGCATTTGCTGAGCAAGTGGATGTGTTTATCTATCATTTCCTGCCAATTTTTCTGTGGGATTTCAGTATCTCCCCTTGACAGTTTTAACACAGGACTTTTGACTTTGGCTGTGCAGGTGGTTTTTGATGGTGATGTGGTGCAAGTGGTGCTGAGGGTTCCCTGTTCACTTGTAACTTACATCTGGCATTGTTTCACATTCTGAAAGAATGATCAGAGTCCGTGTTATTGCTTGCCAGCAATTGCTATGGGTAAAGCAGTGGGCACTCTGGAAATACATCTGTGGGCTTTAGTCATGGGATTCTCTGATGGAAGGAAGAAGGCATTAATAAAAGACATCAATTTTTCTTCTCTGTCCTCGCAGGATCTCAGCTCATTTGCCATGCCATTCTTGGACGGTGATGTGGAGAGCACAGACAAAAATGCTTCTCGCAAGGTAGGCTATATCCAAACCTTCCCCTTCTTTGCAGTGCTTGAATCCCTTGAGGTAAACACAATTTGTTAGGCTTAAAAAAGCCTGGGGTTTTCATTTTCCCTGCTATATCATTAACCTGTTGAGAGTGGTGGACTAAGGCAAATCCAGTGGCTTTTGCAGACCTTACTGTGATGGTGCTTGTGCAGTGTAACCTGTAAAGGATGCAAGCTGCTGATGGTATTGTTGTAAATATTGCAGATCTGGTGTGTAACACAGCTGTAAATCAGTGAGGTGATGTTGCATAGCTGTATTCTCAGGAATATCATTAGCTTGCAAGAGCAGAGGTGTTGCTGCAGAAATATACACCACCCAAAGAAGTGCCTGCGGCTGTTCAAAGGTTTTCCTGGAATTACTTCCTGATGGTTGCTCTCTCTCTGTATGGCTTTAACTTTCACTGGTCCTGATCTCTCTGTCCTTGGCACTGGGAAAATGAACTGCCTTCATTTGCTGAAGCCACAGTAGTAGAGCCTTCCTGTGAGCAAAGTAGAAAGGTTCCTCCTCAATGTGGGATTAACTCAAGGTTATCCTTCCAGAGGCATCGATTTGTTTTTCTGATGCTCTTAAATTAAGCCACTGTAGTCACAGCATTGGCTTGCTCTAAAAGGGATCAGGGCAGCACATTCAATGGATGACATTAGGGATGATTGTAAAGCACCTACACAATCTTCAAAGCAATAAAAATGGTGGGTGGGTTCTGTCATCTCCAGGTCCTGGCCCCCTCATTTTCACAGAACATTGAAGCACAAGCTGGTCTGCTAAATGGAAGCCTCCTGCCAGCCCTGTTCTGGGCTTGGCTAAGAGGGATTCTCCTCCAGCCCATAGACAACCCCAAAAGTTGATCTTCAACTACACAGTGGACTGGTTTGATTTGTCACAGTATTTACAAGGCTGTGGGCCTCCATGACCATTAAACCTGCTCCAAGCCATGTGGCAGAGAGTCTGCAGATTTAGTTTAAGGCAGGTAAAGCAATAAATATCTCCTTAGTGAAGCTGATCTGCATCTAGAACAATAGTAATTTAGCTCTGTTGTCAGCATGAGTTTCTATTCCTTTGCACCTCACAGCTAAGGACAGATGTTTTAAGAATTTCTGCAATCCATCAGTAATTGAGATGTTTATAACATTGGCCTTGTTCCTTTCAGTGTTGGACCTTTTAGACTGAGGTAGGAGTTGCTGGTGCTGGGGAACTCTTGTAGATGCCAGAGAAGCTAAAACATACAATGCTACCAAAAGGTGCCTGCTTGGAGGGTTTGAATAAAGTGAACGATGTGATGTTTTTGGAAGGGATAGTCATGCTGGAAGAAGGCAGGACTTTCTGGCTAAAACTTGATTTTTCCATTTATCACCTTCTTTCCACAAAGAAAGGTGAGAAAGATGCATGAATCTCAGTCATGGGGAAATAATGTGCTAATGTGCAGAATTATATGGTATAATTTAATGACTTCCACTCTACCATTCCTGAATCCTGTGATTTTCTTCTAACTGGTCTCAGGACACTCTTTTCACAAAAGCACAGAATCATCTAGGTTGGAAAAGACTTCTGAGATTATTGTGTCCAACCTTTGATCACCACCTGGCCTTTGATGAATTCATGTCTTGCAAGAACATTTCAGTAGTTGCCCTTTTTTTGTAGCATTCGTAAATGCTGAGGCAAGTTCTGCTTATGGAAGTGCAACTGACTTTGGAATAACCATGGAACTGGAGCTTAATATCTGAAATTGTATTTTTAACTGACCTTTTTGACTGTGTAAGACCCAGAGGTTGTTTTTTTTTTTTTTCTACTATTATACTTGGAGCTCTGTTTAACACATGCAAAAAAATGGTAAAAAGGGAGCTGGCAGTGCCCCTCTTCTGATAAAAAACAGATCATCTTTTAAAATCCGTTGCCACACACATCATCCAATATATTGTTTTCCTTAATGTGAAGTATGGGATTTTTGCTGGTAGTGAATGATGAATAGCATCAGACTGCAGTAATTATTTAATTCTAACTAAAACATTGCCAGTCCCTACTGCTGATACATAAAAAAAAGTCCCCAAATTACTCTTCAAGAAAGAAGATTTTTCTTAGTTCGAGTTTGAAATCACTGTATGGTGTGTAACTTTTGTCTATTGAAAGTCAGTATTTCATCAGTAGTTTGGCTTTTTCCATTCACTCACCACGCTGGAGACAGGCAATTCATCAGGGATGTCTCTCTTCCTGCACTTAACTCTTCTGTCACCTGGACTATAGATCAAGAGTAGTTCACAGCCCATCTTTCTGATCTGCCATTATTTTAATTCTCTGCTCTTTTTTGAAAGGCTTTTAGAAACTGAATTAACATTTTTCACAGAAATCCTCAGCAGTTTACCATGCAAGTGTCTCTCAATCATTATCCTGTGACAACAATCCTCATTACACAGCTAGGAAATTCAAGCCTAGAATTATTTGTTCAGGTTCACGTAGGAATTTTTTGGCAGCGGTGGTAAAGTGACACACATTTCCTGAAGTTCAGCCTTAATCACTTCTCATTAATATGTCTACTATTATAAATGATGGATTCTTCTTTCCTTTATGACTAATGGCAGGAAGAGGATAAGGATAGTTTTCACCCTCCTCTTTTGAAGGTGGAGAATATAAGAATATAATGGTGTGAAGGATCTTGGGTAGAAGTGTTTGGCATGGTGTGATGGAGAAAGGTGCCTGTGACAGATGTTTTTGCCCTTGTTATTTCCAGACAAAATGCCTTAACCTTTGTGTGGGTGGTTTTGTCTAAAGCAACTGGTATTGATGTCTGTCCCATGCTCAGTGGTGGGACTCTCCAGAAATGGCTTAAATCCTTCCTGCAAAGAGAACTTAGAGGATCATTAAATACAGAAATAGAGACAAGGACAACTGGGAGCTGAAAAGCAATCAGATTTCCTGCATTTCCTCAGTCTGGGAAAAGGCAGTGGAAGAGGGGGAGTTTGGAGACCTGGAAAATCATGAGTGATTGGGAGCATCATTCAGAAAATAATTCTGGTGCAGTGTGGCAGGGCAGCAGTCAGGGATGAGTGCCCCTCTGCACCCAAATGGCTCTATCAGTCTTAGAGGTCTTAACACCTTGAATGTTTATAGATCTTTCATCTCAAATGCAGGTTAAAGGATAAGGTGGGGAAATTACAGGGAACTGGCAGTCATTACCTTCAGCTTAAAGCCCAGGGTTGTGAATGATCAAAAAGAAAAAATAAATTACACAGGAAACTTGTCTATTGGGAGTCAGCTAGCAAATTATAGATGGAGGAGGGAGGAGGAGGAAGAAAAGAAGTTTGAATAATAATATTGATTCATTTTTTATGAAAATAGCAGAATTGTCATTAAAATATAGACTGAAGCTTGGAAAATAATGTGCATTAAAAATTCTTTTCTCTGTGTGGGGAGAAAGATGGTGAGATGTTTATCTTAGATGACAAAGGTGGTGCTGTCCTATTAATAGCATAAGTGTCTTTAAAGCACAAGCTGTTAAAGTAAGATATTTTAAAATTAAATCCAAACAGCTCTAATAAAACACTCTTGAATGAAGTGGCAGAGCTTTCTCTGCCAAGTGTTGATTGTGAATAAATCATGGAGCAGAGATGAAGTTTCAAAAGACTGCAAAAAAGGCAATTACTGTGTTAATATTTATGATGTTTGCAATTAGGATAATGTACAGGTTTGTCAAACATTAGTCCTGAGCAAAACAATGAAGTAGCTAATGCTGGCTAGTTAATGATGCTGTTATAATAGACTCATTTGGATTGAAATTAATTGTAAATGGTTCTTATTGAACAAATGTGGGGGTTTAAATGAATTATAAATTTGGTTGAGAAATGTCATAGCGTTGGTGTCATGTACATAGAAAAGTAGCACAAGTAATTTTGATTTAAGAAACTGGAATGAGACTGAATAAACATGGAGCCTAGGAAATGAATAAAAACCTGGCTGCTAAAATAAATGGAGACTCACCAGTGGAAAATTTTGTTTCTAGGCAGACAAAACATTCTGCTGCTATACTATATCATACCTTATCAGTGGCTTGAAAGACAGACTCATTACTGGTACAACTTGTGGTTCATACAAAAATGAGAGGGGAGAGAGTGGCAAATTCTGAGCAAGAGGCTCTGATGCAGAATGACATGACTCAGTTAAAACACATTTTGAAAACAAACAGCCCATCTCAATTTAGCCAACTTGTGATCAGTTACACCTAGAAGCATCTAATGCAGAGTTTTTTTCACAAAGCCTGGTTAGATTTTGAGAATAGCTGTAGGTGATCAGCTGTTTGTGGATTCTGGATGTGACTCAGTGCTTAAAGGATTAATGTGGGTTCAATGAACAAATGTACAAATGAAGGAATAGAGTGAAAGTAGAGCTTTTGTTATGACTGTGTTTGGCACTAATTCACTGTTCTGCTATCAGCAACGCAGGGAAGTGTTGGTGAACTTGAATCAGACTATTGGAGGAGTGACTCCAATATTGAAGGATTCCAAGGAGTGTTTTGTCCTGCTACTGGTCCCAGAACTGGTTTTGTTTTGTCCAGTGACTCATGGGAATGACACGAGCAGCCCCTGGAACAAGGAGGAGAAGGAAAAAAGAATCCACCATTTTCAGCCCCTCCTTCCTCCTTCACTGAAAAATAAATCTCCTTTGGATTAATTTTTTTCACAGTATTTTAATTGTCCATTTTTTATGGGTGAAGATGGGGAGCAGGTCCTGGATAGTGCCATGGCCTTAGCATAGGGCACCTGCAGAGGATGCAGGGAGCCTCAGGGCAAGGGCACATACAACAACCACATGTGCATCCACTGCTTTAAAATAAATGCAGTCAGGAATTAGGAATTGGACAGGGAGCCAGCCCTGCTTTCCCCTTTCCTAATGCCTGCTTCTGTCTTTGAGCAGCCCTGCTCACTGCTGGAAACCTTCCCCTGACTGTGTGGGCAGCAGTGCAGGGCTCTCAGGGCCTGCCAGAGCAGCCAGCCTCATCCCATTGTGTTTTAATCTGGGAAAGTGTCATTGTGCTTTAGTTTTGGGAAGTGACATCTCTGACCCTGTAAAATACGATGTCATCTCAATTGGTACAGCTCATGCAGAATGAAGGGGACCCATGGTGGTGAATGTGAACACTGGGAGAGCAAGTCCTTCATTACCTTTCAGTCTAATGAAGTCAGCTCTTGTGTCTCTGTGAGCTCTTTTATTCCAGCAGAATGAGAGAATCATCCAATTAACTTTATCAAAGGGCTTTTTTGTTGGGATTCAGTGGAAGGGCAGGAAACAAGTGCAGACATCTATCTGGTGTATTGTCCCTAATTGTGTTTACTGTCCCTGTCAAGGATGGTGGGAGGTAATTCCTTTTCTGTTACTTGCCTTTCAAAAAATTTTTAAGTGAAGAGGCAAAATAAAGGTCAAATAACTCACTGTTGTAAAAGCAAACAGAACTCCATAGTGCTCCATAAACCTCCTCACTGTTCAGGGTTGGAGAAAAAGGCAACAGAGCTCAGGAGCATTTTATAACTTTCACTTAAATTCAGAAGTATTTTGAATGGCTATTTAGATTGAGTCCATTCGTATTCGACAGATTATTTTTTCAGCCTGTTCTGAGAAATGAAACTAAATTCCCCACAAACTGAACCAGAGCCAGAGATTTTTCAGAGGGAGCATCCTCTGGGGAAGGCTGTGTGCTCAATCAAGGATCTGTTGCTGGAGCACCCTCGGCAGGAGAGCAGAGGGGATGGCTGTGAAGAGGGGCACAGGCAGCACCTGGATTTCCAACACAGTCTCTGCCTGTCCGTGGTCAGGGTCTTCTCAGCAGAGCTCATTCATTTTCCTGGGCATGCAGCTTTGGCAGGACACTTCTTTTCCCTGTAGTTCAGTGCTCCTTAACTTCTAGTCTGGGACCAGAAATTTCTTCTTAGAGAGGACTTTATCTGGCAAAGAAAGAGGGATAAGATTTCCAATATAAAGCAAAGGAATGAAAATAACAATGTTGGGAAAATTTCTGCCTGTGGCAGGGCTGAGATGGGTGGTGTGAGGATGACGAGAGACCAGTTTGTGGGGAAATATGAATAGTTTGCTATCCTAGCCCATTGCACTGGGGATTGTCATATGGTAGTGATTAAGTGTAGTGCACTTCAATATTTCTTGTGAAATAAGATGAAGAATTGCAAGCCAGGTAAGAAAATAGATGAAGGAAGAGATTGGTATTGACAGGATGAGTGCTGGATGCAGGGACAGAACCAGTCGGGTTTCCCCAACATCACTCCTGGGTCTTTGCCAATAGAGCTGAGACAAAAAATAGAAGCACAGCAACCAAATGTGTTGAAGAGGCAAAGAGAGATGTTGTTTTAATCATAGAGAAGGATCTTATACAGGAAGACCTGAATGACCTTCAGGGTGGATAATTCTTAACAGCACAAGACACAAGGTTGTTCACTTGATGTACGTTGACCAGAGCAACAAATAAAAAAGGTCAGGGAGTGTTCTCTTGGCCTGAAGATGAAGGGTTTGGACACAATCCTGTTGCAGAGCCAAACTCTAGGCCAGAAGAAGGGAAGAAGAGGTTAGGAAGAGAGAAATATTCCATCATCCGGGTGAAACGACAGGGGCAGCTTTCATAATCTTATTCCTTGTAATGAAATCTTGCAGAGCTGCTTGACTTGGGGCAAGTGCCACACTCTCACTTTGTTTCACTCAAAAAATTGAATGCTAAGTCTGCTAGATGCCAAGCACTGTGAGACATGTCTCATTTTGTTGCTTTTTTTTCAACAGTGGATACTTCTGGATGTATTTTAGAAACATGCCTATGATCACCTAGAGCATACAACAGAGCAAAGTCTCTCCCTAGTCCCCAGCTGGGGATCTTTTGTGCTCTGAAGCACAAAAACTGATAGCAACTTGAAGCATTTTAGGAGATTTTTTTTCTCAGTGCTGTGTGAGATAACCAGTTTAACCTTGAACAAGTAGAGCTGGTCACTAGAACCAGCACATCTGATGTAGCACAGGGCTCTGCTCTGCTTCACCTCCCTGGGGAGCACATTGCTGTAGGCTGAGGGTAGGGTTACACTGGCACTATCACCAAGCTGCTAATTTAGCCCCTTTCCAGCTCCACTGTTCTCTGCAGGCAGAAGGTCAGGGGCTGACATTTCTCTCCACCAGTTTCAAGGTTTAAGGAGTCCAGGGTTGGGCAGAGAGCTCAAAGATCCGATATATGCTCTGCAGAAAGCCAACACAGGAAGTGTTTTCTTGTAGTTTGTTTGCTTGTTTGTTTTGATTAGGTGAACAGTCTTAGTACTTAGAAGAATTTTTCAAATTTTTTGATCAGACCTTATTCGTGCGTTGGTTAGTATTGTATTTGCACTGTGTGTTTGGATTCCTTATCTCCAAGAGGCCTGTTCAGGATAAAATGAGCCACATCACCTCATGCATTTATATTGTTTTTTAAGTGTGTTTCATATTTCTGCCCATTCTCACTTTACAGCTTCTCCTGGACCAACACAAAGTGATTCACAGTGGTTACTAATGTGAGAAACCGGGGTGTAATACTTTTATTTTGCTACTACAGCTCAGCTGAGGAATAGTTATCTTTGCAAAGCACATGTAGGAGTTTTCAGCCCACCTGCCTATCATAGCTTCAGGAAATGAGTCCAAAACGCATCAAGAACAGGCTGATGAATGATCTAGCTGTGTAACCTGCCTCTAGCATCACTGCCAGAGTTGTCACACTAAGTCTGCATGGGCTGATGGGGTTTATTCCACAGCAAAGATTCTTCTGCATTCCCAGCTGAAGCATGAAAATGAACATTGCCTTATGACTTTTGGATATGCTGTGATAACTGTTGCTGCTGATTTTACTTGCAGAACCACCTGATAATCTTTTAAAACTTGCAATCCATTAGCCTCAATGATATTCTGAGCAAGCAATCCTGTTGTAATTCCCCAAGCAAAATCACAAGTATTTACCCACCGTGATGGTGGGTGTAACCTGTGTGTAATTAACAGGCTGGGGAAGAATTCAGTGTAGTAATTTCCTTTAATTTGGTAGCATGCACATGTGTATTTAGCAGTGTGCCCCTGGTGCTCTGACAATTAATTAATTCATCTGCCTGGCACGATGGAGAGAGGGCAACTGGTTGTGATTGCAGTAAATAAAAACACCCTGCTGCTCCTGCTCAGAATTTGAGAACAATTTGCTTTTGTGTCTGGCTTGCAAGTACAAGGGAACATTGACCTTTTTGACAAATTGTTATTTGACGTTTTACATCTCTAAAATTGTTTTAGTGTGTAAGGACACTGTAGCAGTTTTGAAGTGTCTCCTATCAGTGTGTCATTTTAACCAAGCAAGCATGCAAAAAAAGATAACATGAAGCATTAAGGGTAGTGCAAGAATGAGGTCCTTGGCTTAACAAATGTCATGGCTTGTCACTTTAGGAAAAATTACAATGAACTTACTGTCCTGGAAACACACCTAAACTACAGCAGCAGTGGCAGATTTGTATCATGATTAAAATAAGCTATAAAATGTTCTTCCTCCTCACTTTCAGGCAGTACATTTGGCAGCAGACCTGTTCAAATTGCAATGCAGAAGGAGGTGCCATTGTGCTACTTGGTTGTTTCTTGGACTGTGTAGTTGTGAAGTGAACAAGGCATAAGTAGTCTCAGATGATTTACAGATGATAATTTAGTAAAGTTAATGAGCTTTTATGAGAAAGAGATCACTTTGGGACTGTTTTACCCATGACAAAAATGCAATTTGTTTATTAATTTCCTATAGTGTGGTTATTATTCCAGGTTTCAGTTGAAGGACTGTGCCCTATTATTTTTGATAAATACTCACTGGGAGACAGCCTGAGTGCTGGAGGACTTGGAGTGGGAATAAAGGAGATACAGTGCTCATGGCAGAATAGATGTGTAATTTGGAATGGGTTTTCAAGATTGCACATAGAATCTGTGACAGAGCTGAGCCTGAGCAAACCTGAGCCTCAGGCAACTGCATCCAGCAGAAAAAACTGCTTTTTTCTTCTCTTGTGGAGACTGTCCAGAGTCTGTTGTTGCTTTTGGTAGTTGCTATTGCTACAGTTAGAATTGATTTATCTTTTTCAAAAACTTCCCCTTGAGGGCAACTGCTCCCCTAATTCATCTGTAAAAGGACAGGTATATGTTTGAGACGTTTTTGCCCACACTGTCAAAAACAGGAATGCAGTTATAAAAAAGTTGTTCTGTCTTTTGTCAGACATCTCTGTGCTGTGCAGAGAAACACAGGGCAGAATCCATCATCTAACCAGGGCTGTGCTGGCACATGTCTGTGCCCCTCCTAGGGACCCACACTATTTGTGTCCATCTCCCAGACTTGAACTTTAGGTTAGAAACCTTCCCAAAAGGGAGATTGTAATCTCTGCAGGCCTTTCTGCAGTTTCACACATCAGGACATTCTCCAGCTCTGTCCCATCCCAAGTGGAAAGAGGAGCTGGTCCAAAGTGCATGTGCAGGACACAGAAAGACTACAAGAAGTGGGATCCTGGGTTATGGAGGGAGCAGCTGTTTGGCCATTATGCTGCTTGTACATATTTCTGTAAGTGTTTTGGAGCTGTGGATAAACATAATTTTTAAAAGGGAGTTATTTGCATGGGTTTTAAACTCAGCTGACCATTTTTACCTGGGTTCATACACACAAACCCTTCATTGAGCCAAAGGAGAGCATACCTATGAGGTTTCCCTTCACCTAAATCGTCCTAATGAAAGATGCTATTTTTCCCTAAAATTACTCCCATGGCAGCAATGCCCTTACCTAACTGGGCTGACACACATCAGGAGGCATCTTCACAGGCAGGAGTTGCTGCCTACTCTGTCTCTGCTGGTTTGTGTGGAGTAATTGGGCAGAGAGGAGCAGGGAGCTATGGGAACATCCACCTTGGCCTTGGGTTAAGCATTCCCTGGTGACCTGAAAGCCACTGCTGCCTTCTGGCAGGAACAGAGCCCTTCATTCATGAGAAATGCCCCCAGCTAAAACAGCAGCCTCATACCCACAGAAGTACTTCGTGCTTCCAGAAGGAAATAAACTCAACATATAGCCCAGGCACGTGCAAATCCCTCAGAGGTTTTGGGTCAGCTTCTGTTAATTGTGTGGGGGGAGAATTTAATCTTAGCTCCTTTTTTTTTGTTTATTTTTCTGGGTTCTTTTCTCCCCCTCACTGGGCAAGCCCACACAGTGCAGAGCTGTGCTGTGCACAGATATTTACACTGCTGGAAAGCCAGCACAGGTCCCAAAAGGGATACAGCTGCTAGAAAGGTCATATCCCAGCTCAGGTAATTAGCAGGAGCGTCATCACTCTAAAATGGTTCCTCTATTTTTGGGACAGGAGTTGCAATCCCACAGCTGTGGCTGTGGCTGGCATCATGGAGGCCTGTCAGGCACTTGGGGACTTGTGTGCTGTGCTGAGTCACATCATGGGATGGAGATTTAAGTACTGTGGGTGGGTGCTTAAATACATGGGGAAGACTTTGGGGCACCGTGTTTCCTTCGCCACGATCATTCATTGCCTTAAATAAATTCACTGCCAGTCATCTTTCATTTGTCCAAGGAAGGGAGAGGGATGGGTGACAAATAAAAGCACTAGAACAATTCCTGCATTATATGTGTGATAATAAAATGTATGCACACCTGGAAATGTTTTTGTGAAATTCAGGGTGTCTTTAGGAGTAAGGGGCAGCATGAGGCCAGAGAGGTGGCAAACAGGAGGCAGGTGCTGGGGAAGGTGAGCTCTGGCTAATCCACCACCTCAACAATACAGGAGTTGGCTCTGTTGAGACAAGTTCAGAGATCCTGGAGGTTTGAACTGAACTGAATTAATGCTGACTTTTCTTTTTTTATTCCTTCTTCTCTCCTCCTCAGGTGGAAGAAAGCTACTCAGCCGGCAGTCCTTCAAAAGGCTTTTCTCTAAAGGGCTCCAGAACCGACCTTCCAGCCCCGTTTCTGCCCCTGTGAGATCCAAACACAGTCCTGGCTCACCCAAAACAGTGTTCCCCTTCCCCTACCAGGAGTCTCCCCCACGCTCCCCACGCCGAATGAGCTTCAGTGGGATCTTCAGGTCCTCCTCCAAAGAGTCTTCCCCCAGTTCTAACCCGTCTACCTCTCCTGGGGGCATCAAGTTTTTCTCCAGATCAAGAAAAAGTAAGAAATTGCTCATGTTATTTCAGGAAGATACACGGTACCTCTGGGCTTGGCCCATTCTTTCCCTGCGGTAGTGAAGTAAGTGCAGATGAGGCATGTGCTAATTGTTCATTATCTCTTTCACTGACCATGTCTTGTGGGTTTCTGAGTTGCTGGCCATTAGGTGTGATCTCAGCAGGGCCATGGACACCTCAGGGGCACCTACACACGGCTGAGGATGGAAATCACACTCCTACCTAAGCTTGACTTAGAAATCCTTGGTCCATGTTAGGGGGAGTTTTCTGGGTGTTTTCACCAAGGTGGATGTCAGTGCCAGGACTTGAGAACAGCTGGAGATGTTCATGGGATGTGTGGTGGAGGTGGGCACTGACACGAGGTCACTCAGGAGTTACAGGTTCTGTAGACCCCAAAGGGAATTTCAGCTGTGTTTTTAATTGATATTTCTTTGCCCTATTGTAGAAAGGGAAAGCAATCTTTACTGGATGGAAATTATATGTGTTTCTAGTCAAATGACCATTAAGGGGATATTTGAGCTCCTCTGCAAGAATATGAAAGGCAGAGCAAACCTCCATGGCTCAGAGCACTTACTAAATACAGCTTTATGCTGGGCACAGCTCTTCAGCAGCCTATGTGCTCTTAACACACTGCTAGAACTCAGAAATGAGCAGGATTGAGAACATGCTTTAATTTTAAAACTTTCTTACTGAGTGAAGTTTCCCAGTGCTGGTCAACAATCAAACCTGCTCTGCATGAGGGCTTAGTGGCTGTGGGAAAGGAGGAAAATTATTTGGGAGAGGAGGAAAGTTAATTGGGAAAGGAGGAAAGTTAATGGGGAAAGAGAGGGATATTATCTTGCTGGATTGTCAGATCACAGTGGATTTTCAGTCTGTGAACAGAAGAAATTATAATAAATTGTTGGCAAATCCTCTCTGACCATGTAGGTACAGAATTGGTCATGCATATGCTGGTGTTGAGCTATGTGTTTCCTGCAATGTATTGACAGTTTTCAGTTTTTCTTCCTGAGAGTTCCTTTTAACAACATTGGCTTTAATCAGAACAAGTAATTTCATAGTGACTTGTGCACAAGAACACAGCAGTACAAACCCATATAGGATTTTTCTCTTTGTTTATCAGAAGTGCTGCTGAAGGTTAATTGAAATGGTATCTTTTCCACTCCTTGCTTCCCTCTAAAACACCATCAGGAGACTGAAAGTAGGAGTCAGTGTTTCTGAAGGACTTAGAGAAGGCTCTAAACATCTATTCAAGGACATTTGTTCATCCCTGCTTGAAGTTCAAGTATGCTTTTTATGCTCCCCTCTTGGCAAAACTCCACAATAATTAAAATCCATTTAAGCTTTTCTTGCTAGTCCACATAAGTTTAAATATGGCCTTTAAATATTGGCAGTATTCTGCTGATGGAGAAGGGCTCTCTGCTGCATGAATAGCTGCAATTTAGACTGCAGAACAAAGCCATCCTGGGACTTCGTAATCAACTTATCTATGCAGCCAGCACTATTTAAGTCCTAGCTAGGTACAACAGAATATTAAATAAAGAAACCTTCCAGGAGTCAGCAAAATCCTTTTGATAAGGTCACATCACTGCCTCAGGATCAGGCTTGGAATGGGGCCATGCTATATTTGAGCTAACAGAAAATATCCATGACCCTGCTGCTCTGAGAGCCTTGCAGGAATTGCACTGGGCTTGGGTGCTCGTGGTCTTTTGTTCCTAAGGCAGGAGAGGCAGCCTCTTGGAAGGGGTGTGCTGATTTTAATTGGTGTTTAAATTGATAACTTCTCTTTCCACAGCTTTTTGCAGAACAGAATATTTCTTACCATTCTTTCACAGCATTTAGCTCTCTTATAGTGAGCCTAATGCAGATACCTATCCTTCACTACCATGTTAAATTTTTTTCATAATGTGCTAAACAGGGGGCAGTAATTACTTGCATTCTTAGAGTTTACTATATTTTATTAACTTTTATTGGATTTTACTTAGCAAAAGCTTTTCAGGGCTTCCAGAAAAGTGTGGGTTAGCATTTCTGCTGTATTGTTATTTTTCCACAAGCAATACTTCTGCATTCTGCCATTTTGCAAATAGAGTTCTGTACTGCAGAACAGTAAGTTAATTGGTTATGTGCCACTCAAAACAAAGTCTCTGTGGCTTGAACAGCATTTCCTGAGAGACAAGACTTCTCAGACACTTCTCAGACCAGATACCTCAGACTTTTGCAGAGATGCTGTGCTGAAGAGCTCTGAGAAGAACTAAACCATCACGTGGCTCCACATTTCTAAAGGTGCTTAAATGCTTCACTGCTCAAAATTGTCACAACCTATGTGATTAAAATCCCATTTTCTCAAACAGCTTGGGGATGCCTGTGTTAAAAGTGAATGGGACTGAGGTTGCTTTATCAGTTCTCAAACTGTGAGCGCATTGAGATCAGCTGGACTTGCTGTGTTTGCCTGCCTTTACATCCCTGCTGGTGCTGGGTTAATTGCAATAAAATGAAAATTAACCCTGTGCTGGACTGCACTCTGAGGATCACCAGCAGGTCAAGGGAAGTCCTCCTCCCCCTCTGCTTGGCACCAGTGAGACACATCAGCTGTGCTGGGTCCAGGTCTGGGCTTCCCAGTATGAGAAAGAGGGGGACATACTGGTGCAGCAAAGGGCCATTGCACTTGGGCTGTGGCACGTGGTGTAGGGGGATGAAGAAAAAGGAGGAGGAGACCTTTGTGCTGTCTTCAGTTTCCTCATGGGGTTATGACAAGACAGTGCCAGGCCCTTCAGGGATGCCCAGAGAAAGTGCAGGAGTCAGCAAGGGAAACACCAGGGTAGGAAAAATGTTCTTGGAGGGGCTGGTGTGGCAGCAGGGGTCCAGAGGGGCTGTGAAATTGCTGCTCTGACAGATTTTAATAAATTGACTGGACCAGGCTCTGAGAACCCCAGTTTAAAGTTGGTTTGGGCAGGGATGACACCAGAGATCTGCAGATGTCCCTCCCAGCTGTGGCTCTTTTGGGAAACTCTGCACTGGAGCCTTCCCTTTGGGTTTATAGCAAATCTGTATTTTATCCAGCAATCAGCAATTTGAAAAAAAAAAAAAAAGAAAAAAAACCATCAGATAAAAGTTCACAGAGGCCTGGGGTTTGTTTTTGTCCCCCACTTTATCTGAAAGGAGTCTGTGCTGCACTCCTTTCCTGTCATCATGAGCAGTATGTGGGGGAAAGTAGATGCAGTCTTTGTTTTAAATAACATACCCTGTCTTCCCTCCACTTCCTCCTCCCACACATTGTTCAAAACATAGACTAACCTGTTACTCCACATATTCCTTGTTTTTCTTGGAAGCAACTTCTTCCTAGCTTGTTTTCATTTTAAAGACTATGTGTGGTATTCGCAGCACTTGCTTTCCCATGTAGTTGCTCTTTTCCCAGCTAAGTTATTTTGCCTTTTGAATATGCACAGTTTAGAAATGGGCTAGGGTAGGACAATGCTAAAACAGAAAGTGATTTGCAGATGTGAAACTCAAAATATTTTCTACTTCAGGCTGGGAGTTCAAAGGTTTTGCTCATCTTCAATATTTTATCACTGGTTTCAGAAGTGTCCAAGAGCTCATCTTTGTGCCTTTTTGCTTTGGTTACCTCAGTTCAGTATCTGGTCGTAACCCCACAGCTCTGCTCTGACAAAAGATTTGCCTTGAAAGAAAAAATATCTTCCCATAACATGTACTTGGCTGCCAGCCACTTCAGGTAATTCAGTACCACCAGCAGCAGCATGGGCACATAAGCAACCATGGAACATTAGAATAATTACTTTTTAATTGGATATGAGTTCATTAGTATGACCTGTAGCTTGCAGGAGGCTTCTACAGAGCTGCCACTGATTTCACAGATTTTCTGCAGGGACAATAGGAGGACAAGGGGTGAGTGAAGAGGTGCAAGTTGAAGTTTGAGGTGCTGTGAAAAGTGATTCAAAATCGGCATTGTGGAACTGCTTCCCAGTTTGTTTTAGGTTAGCTCAAAACTGCATGAGCTGCTCTCATGAGGCACGATTTGGGACTTGCTGCTCCAGGACACTGTTGAGTCCTGGCTGCAGTGGGGAGGCACTTCCCGTGTTTGTCACTTTTGAGAGAGATGCAATGCCAGGAGAAAGCAGTGACACATCTCAGTAAAGCAAACTGAGGTGATCCAAAGTAAACACGGGAGCAGGGAAGAAACACAATGCAGATGACACTTTTCTTCTATGAGCTCTCCATTCTATCTACATCTACAAATAAATGAGAACAGCTTTATTTCACCAAGTGGAAATTAGGGAGCTACCCCTGCAGATAGGCTAAAATCAGGGTACCCAGAATATTTTATTAGAAGCAGATGATTGTGTGAAATTTAAGTCATTAAAATGTAGCTTTTCTGATGAGTCTGAGTGCCCCATTTGAAGGACATCCAAGCATTTTCCAGTGCTGTTTCCCCTCCTGAAACAATGGTTCAGGTAACGGCAATACTCATGACACATTAATGGTGCTGTCAGTTTTACCAACAAAGGAAATCAATTAAAAGGTTTCCATTGACCTAAACCTTTGGCTTGTGGTGCATGGGATCAAAAGATAAATTTAGCTCAGAATTAAAGGTTGCTTATGGAACTTTGAATTGAAAATTACACAGCTTTCAAACACCTTGGTGCTGGTGGTCAGATTTGAATCATGGTGAATTTGCACTGTACTTGAGGAAGGAAATGTTTTTCAATATAAAGTTTTAATGTTCTTCTTCCTCTTAATAATTTTTCTCTTTCTGAAATTCAATACTATTAACTATGGTGCCTAAAGTAGTCCTTAAGGAGGACTCCTGGTGCTCCCATAAAAATATGGCATTTTTTTCGAAAGGCTGTGAGAAGCAAGGCAGAATGGTTGCAATATACCTTATTAATTCTAATAATTTATTTCCTTGTAGAACACCTTGAGGCTAGACAATGCCCTCTGAGAAAAGCCTGTGACTGTACTAATTTTTACCCATAGGTGGAGCAAGTAGCTCTCATTTGCAGTGACCCGGGGAAGAAATTGGGAAAACCCTGCCACACTGCTGCCAGATTGTGCTCTGATGCCTTGAAGGCCTTTGGATTGTGGCTGATCTCTGCTAAATTTTTTCATCAAGCGTTAGACTGAAGTTTATTCCCTCCCAAAATTTTACTCCATATTTGTGGTGTTTTGGTGACAGCTTGCAGAGAAGTGAGTTTAGCCCAGGACAGGCTCTTGTGGAGGGCTGGCTTCTGGGCACCCATTTCACATTCCCTTTCCTCAAGCTGTTTCCCACCGTTGCTCTTCAGGAATGCTTTCCTGCAGAACAGCACCCTGCAGTGGGGTTTCCTTCCTCATGCCAGCTGCTGCAATCCGCATTTGGATTTTTCTTCATTAAATCAATACATTCCTCCCGTAGTCTTGGAGCCTCCCAGCCTTTGGGCCACAACTGCAGAGACCCATCAATTCCAGCCTGCAGCAGGACTCTGAGCAGCTGAGGCCACTCCATTTCCTACTCTTCTCCCATGTTCACAGTCCCACAACCTTCTGAAAGGGCTGGCAGGTGGGATGCAAAGAGGAAGGGCAGGAGGCAGCTTTGATTTGTGGCTGTGGCTGCTGTGCAGGACAAGGGGAACAAGCTGGGGAAGGACAGGGATGCTCAGTCCAGGTCCACCTTGGGAGGGTGATGTAGACTCTTCCACAGTCATCCCATAAAACCTGGGAAAGGAGAAAAGCTGTTTGTCTTGCTTTATTTTTCAGTACTGGTGTGCAAGGACATCTAATCATCCTTTTTCAAGCTTGCTTTGCCCTAAGAGGCAGACAAGGGGACCAACACTGTTCATTTTGGTCTCATCTACACTAGAAAAATGACTTTTTGCAGACAAAATGTGTCAGCACTGCTGCAGCTGAGCTGATGCTGCACACATGGCCAAAGACCAGCCACGTTCAGCACCATTTCTCCTGCCAGTTACTGATGTCTGCTGTCAGCAGCAGCAGATTTGTCTGGTTAAAACGTGCCTATGGTGATTGTTCTTAGTTTATTTGGAGATCTCTTTCAATGTGCTTCCCTCTTCACCTTACCTTCTCCTGGCCAGTCTTTCTGCATAGGGAGAGTACATCCAGTGCGCTTTTAAAGTCCCCCCCCTGTCTAGGCAAGAAAGATTTTTTGGACTATCCTCAAATTCCTAATGATTTATATGCAATCATAAAAAAAAGAAAGAAAAAAAAAAGGAATTTTTTTCAGTCTCATCTGTAGGGTATGGGACAGACCTGTGACCAGATTCATTCCCATTTTCTGTCTCTTTCCTGGGGCTTCAGCTGTGGAACACACCACAAATAATCGATCTTTTTAATAACAACCAGATTATTATTTCTTGTGATCTATGGACGAGACCTTCATTTTATATTTGCTCTTTTAGAGACTGCTGCTGGCATGAAGGGGAAATAGAAACAGCAGTTTGAACATCTCCAAAGGCTGATGAACTGCTGCTCTTCAAGTCTCTTGATAAAACATGTCTGAAGGGCATTGATGATGTGATTTTTTCACACAGGCAGCAATGTAAGCAATAGTAAAGCTGTCTTAAGGTGTCTAATCACAGGAAATAATTTGGAAATAAATTGTGGGGAAAATTTTTGTGGTTGTGGGCCGTTTATGATTAACTATCTGTATTTTACAAATCCAAGAATATATGTAGGAGCAGACCTTCAATTATATTTATGTGTCCATTTTCCATTTTGATCAATCATTTCAGTATTTGGTCCCCAAGCAAGTATTTGTTTATAAGTGCTGGAGAAATCGTATTTATTTTGGTAGGTTTGTTCACACATTTAAAAGTACACTGCTTTTCCTGATTCTAAGTGAATGCTTGTCATAATTCCACTAAAAAAGCATTGTGCATCCAAGCTTTTTTTGCTATGTGGTTGGAGTCTGGAGGAGTAATAATGACTTAAGGTATTAGATCTGAGTTTTATAGATATCATGGGTTTTCAGCTTCTTAGATAAAGTGCTTGGAAAATGCCTCAAAAATGGGCTGAATAAACATGATAAATGTTGACTCAATCTGTTTTCTGATCTGGAAAAATATATAATGAAGGAACCTGATCACAAGGCAGAAAAATGCATGGATTGAGGAGTACAGTGTGTGTAGTAGAGTGGGTAAAATACACTTAAATCCCAGGCTCAGGCCAGCTCTTATGTAGCCCTTCTTGAGTCAGTGTGAGTTATGACTGAGCTTGGTCTGATTTTAAAAATAAAATAAGCCCCATAAAAATGATGATAAATTGCTGTGCATTGTGAGAGTCAATAGGGCAAGGAGCTGATCACTATCATGTCTCAATTTATGGGCTTTGTGGAATGAGCCTTTGCTTTTTGCAGCCTTTGGGGCTGTGAAAACATCTTGAAGGAGAGCCCTGCTGATAACCAGTGATTTGACTGAGAGGGTTTTATAGACTTCACGCAGACTCTGCTGCTTGCCTTCAAGGTTTTCTAGATTTGTTCCCTGCTTTCACTATTCATTTTCCCATTGGCCATAAAGCCAGCTGAAGGTAACAATCCCATTTGTATGGGAAGTAACCATGGGCAGGCACTGCAGTGTCACAGCTGAGCTGCTATAAACCATCACATGAGCTTCCAGCAGCTGCTTCAGCAACTCCTCACTTCCAGCAGTCACTGGCAGAGTCATGAACTGGGCAGGGAGAACCTGGATCATCTCTTTGGATTCACTCAGGGGCTGGAACACCTTCAACTTGTGTAGTGATCATCTGACAGTGGAGTTGTCATTAGCCCATTTGATCTGTACAGCAAATTTAGAAGCAGGTTGGTTGTTACTGGGAGAAGGAAATGTGGAAAAACAAAGAGTAAAAAGTATAAAGCTCTGCATGGTGCCGGCTTTAGGATTTTTTTCCCATCACCATAGTAAATCACATAAATATCAGTCTGAACTAGGAGATCCAAGAAGAAGTTTTCTGTACTTGCAGTCTGAAAGAGTTACAACTGCTGTGGAAATGGTAATTCCAACCTCTGTCACTGATCTGTGACACTCTGACACATCAGATCTCTGACACTGATCTGTGTCCCCGAATCTGTGTAGTATAGCTGAATCTTTCCACACTGCTTTCTCTTTGACCAAAATGAGCTCATGTTTCCTTTGTCAAAGCCAAGGAGAACAGAGATGCCACTTTTTAAAGTTAATTAGTTTAGGATTTTCTAGCCCAGTGAGTTAATTGATTTGAGGTTTATTGCGAGGAGAATAATAAACACATCAGCTGGAGAAGGCTAGAAGTCATGTTCTTGGTTTAAAATGACAGGCCAGGTCTTCTACTCATGTCAGAAAACAGGTCTTGGGTCTAATTTTTGAACACTGATCCACGAACAGTTCCCATCCATCAGAATCTTTCAATAAATTTGTTTGATAATTCATCAAAACTTCCAACAAGCTTCCCTGGCCAAGTGTGGGACATACTGAATGAAGGACAACACTATGCAAAGGACCCAATTCAGATTTATAAAAGCATTTTGTTACTCACAGGCACTCACATGCATGTTAGCCAGAGGTCTGTGCTCCCCAAATTTTGCATCATTTTGTGATTTGCCCTCTCTGTGCTGTGCCAGTGCTGTATGAAATGGTTTGTGCTGCTAAGTGGCTGTGTGTGGATGCTCCACAAAAAAGTGCAAAGGATGGGGCAGGGAGATGAGGATTCATGGGAGTGCTGAAGTAAGCAAAAGTGTTGTAGTGAATGTGATTTTGAGAGTAATGCCCTGAGTAGAAAACTTTCTGAAGGGAAGATTTTAGTCTGTAGAATCATCTCTGACTATACATCTCTGGCAATAATCTGTGACTGGTGTTCTCACACAGTGCTTCCCCTTTAGTCTGCTTGGCTGTTAAAATTTGTTATCCAGCTGAACAGCTAAACCACTGCATCTACAGAGCATTGCTGGAAGATCCAAATGTCAGAAATTACCTGATTTTTGACAATAATTTTTGACAATCCTGAAACCAGCAATGGTGACTGCTAAATGACAAACCTAAAGGCAGCAGAGGGCTTACAAAGGTCCCTATGCCTGGGATCTCTAGGATGGATCAACCACCCTCCAACCAGGGAAGGCTGGTTCTAGAAAGGGCACCAACTGTTTAATGAAATCTGGATTTTCCTATTTAGTTTTAAAACAAACAAAAAGGAAAGGGTTGTGGATTGTTTGGTTTTGATTTGTTGTTGTTGTTTTGGACTTTTTTTCTATATAAACTTTCTGCTATGCCCTTTTTGTTTGCAGTACACACAGTATTTGAAGATTCTTCTGCATCTTAAATAAAATTCTTGTCATAGGTGATGAAAGTATTAATGTGTGTACTTGATACGTGAAACAAGTACTCAGAGCCTTTGATGATCAACCATCAAAACACCTCAGTTCTGTAGTTAAATTGTTTTGAAGCTTGCCTTGGCTTTCCTGTGAGCACACTTGATTGGTTGGCAGCTGTGGTGGGTGGGTTTCTTTGTAGTTTGCTTCTTGCAGCATCTCCTGCTGTTTACAGCTCCTTGAGCCCAAATGTGAGTGAGTGCAGGGTTGGGAGCCCTGCGTGGGTGTGTGACACGGGACTGTGGTGACAACAGCGTGGGAGCAGCTGTGCCAGACACTGCCAGCCCAGACTGCACCTCCCTGGCAGCTCCTGCAGCACTGTGAAACATAGGTGCCCTCCTGTGGGCATCTCCTTCTCGTGTGGAGAGCCTGGGATTGCCTTGCCTGCCTGCTTGGAGATGCTTTGGCTTAGGTTTTGAGCTACAAACCTGTAGCCGTGCTTGCTGTTGTTTTGTTGCTTTTTTTTTTTTTTTTTCACTTCTAAACCAATTAAAACATCAGGGACTAAAAGCATCCCTCCCTCCAAACTGTAATTTCAGCAGTTGTTCAGGAAGCCAACATCTCCTCCCCTCATCCCAGGAGAGTTTGGCATTGCCCTCAGGTCAGAATATGGCACTTCATATCAAGGTAGACATTTAATTGCATTGATAAATGCAGGGACCATAATGCAATTAATTTTTGGCTGGGGCACACATGTGAAGGTAAGCCATTAATTAAAATATTCTTCAACAAACACTGTCATTTGGGAGTTCAGAGCATTTCATTTCAGGGTCACTGTGAGTGTATCTGCTTCATTGCCTGCCTGAGCTGGGCAGAAGGTCTGGTGTCAGATTTGTTTGCTTAACCTCAGTATAAGGTTTCCATAGCTCTTCATGTTCACAGTCTTTCCATGAAGCTGTTTAGTAGTGAGAGAACTGCACTTGGCAACCTGAGCTGTGGCTCCAACAGGATGACTCTGTTTGCAGTAAAGCCTTTGCTCAGTTCCTCTCTCACACTGTCGTGCCCCAGAGCACTGAGCATCCAGAGGCCAAAACTGGCTTTAATCCATGCAAAATAGAGATGCACATCTAAACTCTGCAAAGGTCAAGACTTTCTGGAGAGAAGGTGGAAGAATTTCACATGAGCTAATGCTTAACACAGGAGCAAGAGTAGCTACAGCTGGCAAATAATGCTGGTGTGATTTAGTCTGTGTTTAGCACCTGTATTGGTGCTGCCTCCTTTGTGTGTGGTAGAGAAGAGGTGACTTTGGCTATGTTCAGTGCACCTTGAAGTATTTCTGAAAGACAAGAAGCATCAGTGGCAGCTGAAACACGTAGCCAGGTAATAGAAATGGGCTTTTGGCAAAGGAGTCCTCAGCAAAGCAGCACCAGCCTAAACTTGTTCAGGATAGTAAACCTCAAAAATGAATGAGTGCTTAGCTGAGTTTTCTAAACTTTTAGAAGAAAGTACTGCCTCTATCAGCAAAGCTAGTTAAAATGTGTTTCTACCCCTGTGAAGATCAAATTCTGATCTGTTATGCATATTTAAATATATTGGATTTACTATGTCTGCTTCTACTTTAAAATCTTCTGCTACAGGAAGATTTGATCATTGAGCTCTGAACACAGTGGAACAATTTTCAGACTTAGGTGCCTGAAATTAATAGTAAATCCTTGCTGACCCATCTAAGTCAGTTGATCTGAAGAAAAGAGCAAAGGCCTCCTTAAAAAAAACAAAAACCAAAACCAAACCAAACAAAACAAACCCAAAACCAAAATGAAACAAAAAACAAAACAAAAACCCCCCAAAAAACCCAACAACAACAACAAAAAGCACCCCCCCCAAAAAAGAACCCCACACAAAACAACAAAAAAAAAATCCACTGAAATCAAAACAAACAACAACAACAACAACAAAAAAAAAACCCCAGAAATATTTTGGCTAATTTCAGCAATATTTGCTCATCCCCCCTGTGAAGTTGGTGAACAATAAGCAATATTTTCCTACATGAGGATCTAACTGTTGTGTTTTGTCCTTAAAAGCCAGAGGAAAACTCTTACTTCTAATGCAATCAAATGGATAAAAAGTAATGAGGAGTATTGCTGATCTGACATCTTGTATGTTTGCTGGTGTTCACAGAAATCTTTCAAACAAATGAGGAGGATTCGTGCAAACCCATTTGTGCAGCTGTCTAGGTTTTCTTGGATCAGAAACCCAGTCTGCAGAAAAATAGGTGGATTATCAGCAAATTCTTAGTAGTGGCAAGGGAAGACAGGTAGGGAGAGATGTTCTAAATTTAGAGAAATGGTCAAAGCCAAGGCTGTGGAGTGACAGATTTGGGCTTTGTTGCAGATGTTAAGAACGTTTTTGTTTTGCCTTGTTTGTTGTTGTAGAAACAAAGACTAAAAAAGAAGCCATGATTTAGTATTTTTCTCAATTTCATTGATGTATTTAATTAATATCCATGCCTTTGGGATTCCTCTGTGATGAGCCACATTCCCTTGAAGTTTGTTTAAGCAAGGAAGACTTATGTTCTGGTATTATCCAGGCCATTGGAGTGAAGAATGTGTAAAAAACACTAGGATATGAAAATGCAAAGAAGAAGAATAATATGTCTTATTTCTGCATGTTATATGGAACATCTCCATGTAGCAATAGTCACACATATCCATGCTGTCAGATAAATCCTGAAAGATAAGCCTCTCCTGATTTTTGGGTGGTGTGGAGGGTGTGTGGAGCTTCTGTGCAAGGGAGATGTCATTGGGGGGATTCTGTCCTGTGCTGATGTGTTGCTTTTTCATTTAACCACAGAGTTTAGGGGTGATGAAGAGAGTTGAAATCTCAGATATTTTATTTAAAGGGGAAAGCCTCACTGGACACTCAAGGATGGTGGCTGCCTTGGAATTGTCCCCAGCCTCAGAGAATGGTGCTGGAGGAGCATGTGGCTATTCTAGAGGGTGAAATTTGGGTTAAGGCTCCTCATTATGTGGGGCTGTGCCAGGGGCTGGAGAAGCTGTGGGTGGCTGCAGTCCCCTCAGTGACCCAGGAGAGGTTGTGCAGCACCCAAGAGGCCGCAAGTTAGAGAAGAGGGGATTGAAAACCCTTTAGAAACTGGCCTTGGATCAGCTCTTGTTCCAACTGCAGTTTCTTGGCATGAGTTCTGTTATTAAAGACATGTCACTGCAATTAGATGGCATTAAAGTCAACCAAGCTGTGCTGAGGGCTGGCCAGAAGTCATGCTGCTGTTCAAGTCACCCATCATGTTGGGATGAGCTTTGAAGCAGAGTGTTTGGAGCTTTGGAGCAGCTGGAAGCCACAGTGGCTCTCAGAGGAAGCCCCTGTAGCCCCTCTGTTTGGAAAGCTGGGGTGTGAAGACAGTGGATGTTGTCAGTGGAGGAGCTTACAAAGCACAGTGTGTAAAAAATCTGTGCTGCAGAATGGGAAACTTATATCCAGTGCATGCAGCTGCTTCCCTGGAGAGCCCAGGTAAACTCAGGAAGGGGGAATGCCAATGGAGCATGGACCTACAGCAATAGTGCCAGGGCTTTAGCCACAGTTTGGCTCCAGTTTAGCCAAGAGAGCCAAGAGCTGCCCTGGGCTGGGTTCTGAGTCTCACCTGTGCTTGGCAAAGAGAATTGGAGAGCATGATTCTCAGGATTCACAGCATCATTTTCACTCTCTTATTGCATTTTGTATTTAAGAAGAGGTTTGCAGTGGGAGGAGGCTTTTCTTGTGCACGAGCGTGTGTTCAGTGGGAGCGTCCTGGCACTGCCTCCGTGCACTGACTTTTGCATCTTCAGACTATTCCAAGTGCTCTGATGGTTCCAGCAACATCAGACTTGGGGAAGGCAACAGCAGAAGGCATCACCACAAAATGACCCTCTTGAGTCATCTCTACCTTTCTTTCCTCTGCCTATCATTTTGTCCGTTCCAGTTTTAAAGCTGGGAAAAAGAGACATATTTCTTCAGGGCTTCTTTCTGCTTCAAGGTTTCCATCTGTTTTTTGTCAATGTCAAGTTTTTCTGAGTAAATTTTTTTGCCAGTGCTTAAATTTTAGGATTTGGAGTGCTACAAGAGGAAAGTGTCTTCTCCTCTCCACAGAGCTGTTGAAGTTGACAGTGTCCAAAATCTCACTTCTGCTACCACTGTAATGAGAGGGAAAACAGGATTACATTGAATAGATGAACCTCACATGTTCACACTACTTTGTGCAAGGCATTAGTCAGGAAGAGTTACAGGACTGGTGCAGCTGTTCTTGTTGCATTCAAGCTTTATTTACCCTTTTGAAATGAGGCAGTCATGATGTTTACTGTCACAATATATGGATTTTTTTTCTTTTTAAATGAAGGACTGGAAGAGGAAGGAGAGTATGCCCTTTGCTTCAGCATGGCTAAACCAAGTCATTCCCCAGTGCAGAGGGGCTCTGCAGGAATGGGGCAGTGATGTTTGGGGAGATGTTGTAGAAAGACCTGCTTGCTTATTCAAATCCTGTGACAGTATTAAATTTTAAAAAAACAAGTGACACTAAAGAAAGTATCTGAACAGCCCATCCTTTCCTTTGGAAAATAACCCCACAGGGTGCTGAAATCTGCTGCTGTGGGGCACTGGGTGACTGTGCATCGTTCCTTACTTGGGAACCATGTCAGGAACCAGACTGGAAAAATTGTCTGCAGTGAATGGTTTTTACTTCTCTGTCATCTAGCTGCCAGGAAGAGGAGTTTAGTGCTGTGTTTTGTAAATGCACTTTGGTCCTGTTTCTGTTTCTGCATGAAGGTCTCTCAAGTCCTTCCAAATTCTTTACCATAAAAGATAATAAAACACTACAGTACTTCATTAAATGGCATCCAGAACTCTTTCTTCAAGCACTAAAACACAAATCAGATTGGGAGCAGGACAGCAATAAAGGGAAAGACTGGGGGAAATTCACTTCCCTTTGGAGTAGCTGGATTTTTGCCATCAGTCAAAACCTGGAATCCATCCACTGTAACAAAAAATTAGCAGGTACTTAATAATGCTCTTTTTTCCCAAGACTCCATGGATACCCACCAGCAGTGATTTACTGTAAGCACTCCATGAAAAGCAATGTTAAGTCCTGCTGCCTTCTGCTTTGGAGGTCACGGAGAGACAGCTGAGCAAATCTCAGCAGTGGCAAATGCAAGGCATGAAATACTGTCACTGGGAAAGAAGGAACCAAGTCTTAATCACATAAACAGATTCTCATATACTTTTGCCATGCTATTTTATAAAGTGTTTATATAACTGAAAGGATTGACCTGGCGGGGGAAAAAAAAGACTAGAAAAAATATTTTTACAGCTTCTTATTTATGGCTTTACTATGGTTGAAGAATTAGTCTGCATTTTACAAAGCTGAAAAGTGGGGGAGGAGAGAGAAGGAGGGATCTGAATAAGGAGAGATATTTGCACAGCTCTCAAAATATTAAAGGAAACCTAAAATCCCAAGGAGTTACTTCTGTCAAATGCCGACACACAGGCAAATCCGAGGCTGGAGCAGGACTCGGTAGCCAGGCAACGTCAACATTTTTTGTTAAGCTCCTGCCAGTGCTGCTGACAGCTTTTGCCACTTTATGGTCACATTAAAAAAAGAAAATGCCTGACATCACTGAAGTTCTTAGAAATTGCTTCCTTATCCATCCAGCAGATGCGAGGCTCAGCAACACACGGCGCATGCACATCTTGCAAAAAATTCCGAGGGAAAAGTCCAGTGATGAGTTCATGGCCAGGAACTTGTGTTTCTCTCTAAACCTGGCACTTTGCTTCCCCAAAATTTCTTATCCTCTGCTTAGGATACAGATATTTACTGTGCATTAGGGAAGGAATTGTGCTCAATTGAGCCATTCATAAGCAACTTCTGCCGCTTCACTGATGGCTGCAGGATTAGAGGAGACTTTTGCTGTGCTGAGGATGCCTCCAGCTCTTCTTTCCTTGTTCTTTTTGCATGGTGGAAAAGCCAAGGAGGTAAATGAGGTTAAGAAGTTCATTAATATGCTAATAATATTAATATAGGAGGGGAAGAAGCCCTTGATTTGCAGCCTTGAAGAGGTAAGGTGGGACTGGTGGGCACAGAGTAGTGCAGCCTGGTGGGCTCAGTGCTGTGAGGAAAGGACACTGGTTTGCCATGTCCTTAGAGAAATGCAAGTGGTTTTGTGCTGAAATTGTTAAAACAGGGAAGCCAAAACTTTTCTTGGAGCTGAGCAGTTAAAACTGTTGAAGAGCCAGCTTCCTTCTTCACCATGGACCAACTCAGGGAGCGCTGAGCACTCCCCCGGCACGGCTTATGTTTTGTGCCCTTGGAGCAGAAACCAAAACCATCTGTCACCTTGGGAAGTGCCTGGTGATGGCAACCAAGGAAAGGCTGTGAAGACACACAGAGCTTCCCAGTCATGAAGGGGGGTAACACAAAAACCCCATAAAAACCTGCTGCTGACATGAAGATGTTTAGCTCACTGCTGGCTAAGCAGCTAAGCACATTAGGAGGAGATGCACAGGGAGCTGCTAAGCTGCAGACAGTGCTTTGGGCTCTGCTGGTGCCCCACGTGCTCCCTCCCACGCTGGATTTGTGCAGGCTGTGATGTGGCAGGTTAGTGCAGGCAGGGAGGGTAAAGACTGGAATGGGAACATCCCCCTCTGCTCCCAGTTTCTCCAGAGCTTCATCCATGACCTTGAGTGGATCTTCTCCATGTTTTGATGACGTTTCATTAATTAATGTAGTTTAAGAGTGTGAATTTTGTAGCAGGGGACTGTGAATAGGGAGGACTGATGGGTGCAGGGAGAATTTGAAGGACTGGTTTAGGCTGGTGGTGTTGAGGGCTCTGATTCAAAGATCAGCAGGACCTTCCTAGTCAGTGCTGTGCTTGGCACAGGAGCTCATGTTACATCTTTTAACATGTGCAGGAAAAAACACACTCGGAAATTAATTTAAAGAGATCTTGAGAGGCTCAGTTTTTCTGGCAATGAGCCTGGGTTTTGCTGCTGAGACCAGTGAAAGTTTGATCTCTTGGGCTGAGGGTTGGTGCTTTCCACCCTGCAGTTATCCCACTCTGAGCAATTCCTGAAGGCACAGGAATTTTGCTGTTTGCCTTTGAACTCATAGGGTTGTAATGGATATAGGCAGCAAATAAACAGGGAGGAAAGCCAGAAACCTGTGGTCACCCTAAAAATCTACCTCATCTGCTGTGGGTCTTTATTTTCTTTAAGATTTTTAATTAACTTTCTGGGTAATAGGAGTAGAAAAGGGATTAGTCTAAGCAAGAGACGCTTGCAGTGCAGTAACATCTGAAAACAGATTTTCATCTGAAGCCCTCACAGAGATGATGTGTTTTCCCTGGTTGTGCAGTTGCCTGATAGCAGAGTTTAGAATAAAACCAAAGTCTATTAATGCCATACTCAGTCCCATTTCGGTGTTTCATCCTCCCATCCTCTGCCCTGAAAGTATTTTATTATGACTGGAAACAACTTACCTGCTTTAAAGGAATATGTGGCTTGGAGCAGTAATTTCTGCTTGTATCTGCTAGCACAGAGGATTTAATATTTTTTGCTCCAGTGACGTGCTTGCAAATAAGCTGAGTGTCAGATTTGCCAGGCTTTATTGCCAGCTACCAGGTGATGATGGAGTGGTTTTTTTTCCACAAATATGTACTAATAACAAAAGTGTTCAGTCTGGAACATAGGTAGGTTTTCAAAGGCTGTTTTAGGCAACCTTGACTCTGAGAGCCAGAATTGCACCAGGTGGGATTACGGAAAGCTCATAGGCCTGAGTTAGAAATGTGCCCCTGAGAACAGGGACTAAGGATGGAGGAGGCTTTTGGGGCAGACCAAGAAATTCAAGAGTCTCTGTGACTGTAACACTGAGTTTCTGCTTTGTTTCTTGATGTGGAATTTAAGGATCAGTGACATGACAGCAGAATGCTTTCTACTTTAAGCACTGAAGCCACTGCATGAACCTTGACAAGATTTGGGGACCTGATGGCTCTTAAAAACAAATTCTGGTCATCTGTGGTACTATTTTAGATCATTTTCAAATTACTTGACAAGGTACAAATAGTAATGTGATTGACCCAAAGTATTGCTAAGCTAGGTCACCACTAAAAGAGATTCTGTTATTCCAGATGTCTCTCAATTTGAGGCTCAATGTGTTTTGAGGAAGAGAACAGGGAAAGATGCTGGCTGCAGATGAAGTGTCAGCTGGGATGTGCCTGAGCACTGGTCCTCTGATTCATAAAGGGATCCTAAAACATAAATGACCAAGGATGAATTGTGTAAGGAGTAACAGTGGTGTTGCCCCTTTCCCACTCTGTCTCTGGCTCTCAAGCAGATCCCCAAGGACACAGCTGACAGCCTTTTCAGTCTCTCTGTCATTAGCTGTTGGGAAAAGTTTCAGACTATTTTTTCTCCTGCCAGGTATTGTGTGTGGAGACTGGCAGGGATGGCTTTTCCAGGAATATTCTCTTGCTGCCTTGTAGCTCTCAGGTTTCCAGCCCTTCTGTCATCTTGAGGCATAAAGACTCAAAGCTTTCTCTAGTTCATGTCTGTGTTGGTCCCAGCCAACCCACTGAGATTTTTCACACAGTTCTAAAAATAACAACTCTGAACCTTACAGTGCTTGGTGTTTTCACTCGTATGATGAATGAACAGGGAACTTTTCACCACCCAAGCTGTTCCACACTATCCTTTGATTCACTCCTGTCATAGAATCCTGGCTCCCACAGTCACAGCAGCTTTTTATCTGGATGCTGTGGATCCTTTATTCCAGCTTATCTCTCTGCCATTTACACAAATGGGTAGCATCATCAAGAAATGGGAAATACTTGGGTGGTTTCTAGAACGCTGTAGACAGTAAAACAATGCAGTTTTCCCTTACATGTCCACTGTCTCTTTCTTTGTCCCTTCTGTGCCTTTGGAGATTGTTAAGGTGTCTTTGTAGCACCTCAAAAAGCTGCAGGGTCTGTCTTTCTCGCAGTCCTTTAATCTCTCTTTAAAAAATCAGTAAAGTTTCTTTTGCTATCAAAATTGCTCAGTTTGATCTGGGTGCAAAAAATGTAAAACAAACCCCATTAAGACAAACAGCAATAACAAAACCTGGAAAAAGAAACCAGAAAGACTTTTTTTCTTCCAGACCTCATGGGTGGGATAATGTATATTTTCTCCCCCTTATTCCCATCTCTTCTGGCATATTTGGAGAACTAATCCTAGTAAACTTTCTTTCTTTCTCTCTCTCTCTACATATATATATATATATATATATATATATATATATATATATACGATGATGGTGGTTCCTGAAATGTTTATCTTGGGAAGTTAACAGAGCTGGTTTGCTTGTTGTTCATTTATTATGACATAAAAGCATGCAAAGCACTTGGCTTTATTCCTTTGCTTACAACTAACAATGCTTCTGAATCATTAATTTCTTGGGAAAGTAAAGATAGAAAATGAAGACAAATCATGAGGAGGTTTCTATGGATTTGGTTTGTGTGGGGTTTTCGGTTGGTTGTTTGGTTGGTTGTTTCAGGCGTTGTTTCAGGGGGTTTTGTTTTGGGTTTTTTTGTTTGTGGTTTGCTTTGTTTGTTTTGGTTTTTTGGGGTGTTTTTGTTCTTTGGGTTTTTTCTGGTTTTTTGGTGCTAGTTTGTTGTTTTTTTTAATCCCTTGTATTGTTTTTTAAAGATCTGAAGGTCTACTATATTTTGCTAAGGATGGCTTGAAGAGATGAAGGGATTTGCTGCTATACAAAAAGACTGTGCAGGGGTGTGACTTTCAGTGCAGTCCCTGTATCCAGAGGACTCCTCCCTTTCTATTATACTCCCCTTGCTAGAGCAATCCCACTTGTACTAAGAATGCAGCGTTGGGTGATGCTGTAGGAATTTTCCCTCTTGGCATTACTGCTGTGTTTATTTCATCAGGATGGAGTCCTGTGCACTGTCCTTGGCCATTGATGTAACCAGACTGGCAGTGGCTGTATAATGAGTTGAAGTCCTTCCCATGGATACCCTGGCTAGTCCTTGGCATTTCGTGAGCTTTGAGCTTGAGTTCAATGAGCAATTCAGCTCCCTGCTACAAGACCTTGCTTTCAGTGCCAAAAAAAGAATTGTACCAACACCTATAGATGACCTCAGTGTAGGTTTCAGGTTCTTCTGCACCATCACAGCATCAAAGAGCAGAAGAGGCACATGTGTGCTCCTTTGCCCTTGAGATTCATAGGGAATGTTTCATTCCTCTGGCAGTTGCTGTTCCCTTGCAGCTGGATATGAGGTCCATTTTTAATCCATGAAGAACAGGAGAGTCATCAGTAGAACTACTGGAGCCAGGAATGGGAAAGGCTCCTCAAGCATTATCAAAGCATTTAGCTTTTCAAGGGGTGGTTCAATTTTCTCTTCAGTCAGCATTTCTGTGTTGTCTCACAGGTCTAATAGGATGCTGCTGACCACTGTCTCTGATTTTATGTATGTAATATATAAAATAGCATTTATGTCTTTATTTCATCCTCTGTGGCATAGCAATGGGTCATTTTGGGGTGACTGGTTTGTGTAGGGTTGACATCCAAGGACTGCTGAACACAGCTGCAAACTGTTGCTAATTCAGTGAGTTTTTCTCTTCTCTCCAGATAAATCTCCAAAAACAACATCAGTGCAGGCCTGTATTTCTGTAAAGTTGTGATGCTCTGATTTTTTAGTCTCTTATGTTTCATGGGAGTTCCGTATAGGATAGTTGTATGAATTTCACTTTTCAGGTACTGGCCATCCCTAATATATCACTATTTTTGAGCAGTTTCTCTCTTAATTCATTTGCTGACATTCCCTTTATGTTCAATTCAGTGCTGGTTTTAAGACTTTAATTTAAACTGAAGGGGGTCTTTTGTTCAGCCCTACAATGCCCATTTTAGCTTTAACATCATTTAATCTGTTCCAACTCTGCATGAGAAGTGAAGAAGTGGGAAAGAAAGAAGGACAAAAAGAGAACAAAAAGGAGATTTGTGATGTACCAGTAAATCCTATCTCCTTCTCAAGGTTTTGTGGATCAATATACTTGAAAGACTTGATAGAAGCAAGAAGAAAGAGAAGCAAGAAGAGCTGAGAAAAGCATAAGTGGAAAATGCTTCTAAGGAACTTATTATCTCTGCTGTTTTGAGTTCTTTTTTTTTTTATAAAAGTTACTGCTGAGATGTTTTTCTGTAGCTGAGAACTTACTAAATTTTAGAAGTGGTGTTGTCACCAGACATCTTGTACTTCCTGGATCGAATACTGTTTTGGTGTTTTGAGCACAGCCAGATTGTGATGCATTTAAAAACAGCTCAGTTTTTCACAATAAGATCTGAAATTGCTGAAGAAGTGAGTGCTGGAAACATATGCACCAAGTTTATTAGAAGGATGCGGGGAAATGATAAAATTATCATTTGGATGGGATCACAGTCATCAGTCCCAGCTTATTGCTCTTCTGGGATAGATGCTCTGAGTCTGAAAATGTGATTTTCTTACTAGAAATCACCAAAATGCCAACACTACCATTGCTGTTACTCCTATTCCTGCTGGTTTGTGTTACAAGCTCTGGAAAGGTAGGACAGGAAAACATGACAAGGACTCCAGGATGTAATTTATAAGTAATTTACCAAGAGTTCTGGGGAATATAATGTGCACCTTAGGGCACTGCTGGAAAGAAGTGAAATTAAACTTTTAGATTTTTCTGACAGATTTTTCAGAGATTGAAATCTTTCTTAAAGTACAGTGAAAGCAGCATGAAGTGGTATTAAAAAGGGGGGATGAAAACTCGTTACAGGGAAACACTTGGTTATGATTATGGGAAGTAATTGAGCCCAGCTTGGAGTCATAAACTTGCAATTCTTTTATGGGGTGTGAGCTGGGCTTGGACCAGATGGAGAAAGTGGCAGTTTGTGTTTCTCTTTGAAAACATGGGCTATATGCTCTGTTCAACCAGCCTGCAAATGGTGTTCAGGCTAAACAGGCTTTTTGTTATTGTGCATTGCATCACCTGGACCTGAGTGGCTTTTTTTTTTTTTTTTTTTTAGAGCAAAGATCCAAAGATCTCTTTAACATATTTATTTGCATGTTATTTTGAAATATTTTCCACATTTTCTATTTATATGAAATATGGTTGCAGTTAAAATCAGTCTGGTGTTGTAAGACATGTAAACATGTGCCAGCACCACTGACAGCATTAGAAAATGTTCAGTTTTGCCAAGATCATTACGTAGAGTTTAAAAACAAGAAAATTAGAAGAAATCCAGTTTAGGGAAAACCTGAAGGATAACATGGCAGAGAAACATGATCCATGTAGAAATGCAGCATGATTCATGCTTTACCTTTCTGAACTTGGATCTGAATTTTATTTCTCTTAGCAATGACAAAAACAGAGGGCATTTGGAACGAGGAAATTCTCAGCAACAAGGAAAGGGAAGGGAACTTCTTGGTTTTGCTGATTTGCAGTTAGCAGCCAGTTCAAACAGTAATTGCCACTGAGGGGATACATATTCCTCTTAGCCTTCCTGTTTTGAGCTAAATGAGCTCTTAAATTTTGAGGAGGAAAACATTGTTTTTTCCATTTTCACATCAGAATAAATTAGATAGGACTAACTGGTCCCCATTGCCTGCCCTGCACTCTGCTGCTGCATTTTTATGTCAGGTTCAAGCTCCTGTTAAAAAGGCATCTGAGGAAATGATTTGAAATATCAATATTTAAAGTATTTTCACTATGGCACAGAATTTACACCCCTGTGAAATGGATGAATCAGTTTGTGTTTCGAAGCTCTGATATCTGGTGGCTGCACTTGTTTGGTGCAATGGCATCTTCCATGTTTTCTGTCTGGTGACCAAATCTGAACATTCACCTTCAATTCCACCTCATAGAACAAATCTTCACGTCACATCCAGAGAAAAAACTATTTTTGTTATGTTTGTGCCTGAAGAGTCGTGGTAAATCACTAGGGGCAGATTCTTTTATTCTGAGAGATGGAGAACTTAAAGCAAGAAACATCAACAAAAGGCAGTGCAGTCCAGGATGGGGATTTTTTGGGCTGAGGTCTGGGGAGCTTTGCAGATACAGTGGGACTAGGGAGGTGTTTCATACACATAAATCAGTGTTTGTTTGCTCCCTCCCCCAAAATAATTTTATTCAGTTGCCCATTGCTTGGTACCTCTCAGAGTGAGTTCGTGTAGGATTTTTGGAAGGGCACGGTGTTATCCTTATGCAGCTAAAAAACCATAATATGGGATGACTAATTTGGGAGACTTAAATGTAGCTTGACAAGAGTCCATTTCATGGTTGTTTGGAAGGGATGGAAGGGATTTGTGTTTTTAATCTCCAGAACATGGATGGCCCCAAAGGAACTCTTTGAAGCACAGCTTTTTATTATTAGTTTTACGAGATCCTTGCACTGGAATCATTAAGAAGATGTAGTACCTGGTGTAAATGTGCAAGTATCTGCTAGACCATTAGCTGTGGGAGACAGACTGATTATACTCAAAACACTTAGTGCTTTTTTAACAAATTAGTGTGAAAGTCAGTTGCTAAACACTGTTGTTTCATTTTCTTGTAGCTCTGTGTAGAAACATTAGAGTCTTGCTGTTTCCCTTAATAAGGGGAAATGAGCCCTCCTGGTGCAATGGCCCTGCTTGAAAAGGTCATCAGTGACTATTTATCCATGGTTTCTATCAGAAAGGGGGCTGTTTCCATGCTGAAGCCATAGCAATTCTTATCTCATTAAAAAGGGATTTAAATTTTTTGCTTTCTGATGACATTAAGTCATTCTTAGCAATCCTTTGGCCACTGAAGAATGAGGAATGCTGTTCTAAGAGAGGCAGCTTGAGGTTCAGACTGCATTGGTGGTGTAGGCAACTTGTGTTTTTGGCCAAGTAAAGACTGGAAAGGGAACTAAATAACTGTTGTCAAACATGCCAGGGGTGGCTCTGGATCAGAAAGGAACACTCTGTTCTCTTTGTGCATGGTGAGTAAGAGAAGAATGACTAGGCTCAGTTTGCAACAAGGAGAATGCAGGTTTGTTTATGGAAAGCTGCTTTTCAAATGGGAAGTACTTAGGGAAGTAGGTTGAGAATCAGCACTTGAAATGTCCTTGTGGGGAGAGCCAGAGCTTGTCCCACTGCAGCTGCTGTCTCAGTCCTGGTGCCATGATCATGGCAGAGTGAAGGGAGGGGACAGTGCACATGATGTTGCAGAGGTAAATGTGGTGATCACACAAAGCCAAATGAGGTTTGCAGAGCTTAATACTTCCTACAGCTACATTAAACCAAATACTTAAATAACACAGACAGTTTCCCCTGCCAATCCCTCAACTCCATTTGCTTCTCCTCTGCGCTGGGTGAACGATGAGCCTCAAGGGAGGAGCTGCAGAAGGGGCTTTGCAAACACTGAACTGACAGGATATTTTATGCCAAGGATTGCTATTTGGTTAAAAGCAGTGGGATGTTCATTTGCAGAGCTGAAACAGGGCCACAGAGATGAGGATAAAAGAAAGTGGGAGGACTAGGCAGGAGGGGAAAGTCTGAGAACTTGTTAATTATCATTGTGCCTCACTTGGATATTGCTTCAGAACCTTGTCTGGAAGGTAATGAAGTGCCTTGGCAATAATTTGATTGTTTTGGTTGCTAGGTGAAAGAACAATGGTGTCCTCTGTACTATCCTCTTCCATGTTCTCCACAGGGTAGACTTGGGGGGGCCTCTGGTAGCTGAAGATGCCAGAGGAACCTGCTGTCACCTCTGCACATATTCTTGGGGTCTCTGAAGGCCCAAGACATCCTTGCATTAATGGATCTTTCTGAAAAACCAGAGCTTGCAAGGAATCTGTGTTGAAAGAGGCCTTTTCTGCAGTATTCATGGCTGGGTTTTCTTTTCCTTTCTAATGATATTAAGTCCCAGAAGCAATCATGGGCACAAGGAAAAAGGCATGTTTCTTTGTAGAGGAAAAAGGTGATATAACCTTTAATTCCTCCTAGGAATAAAAAAGATAAGACTCTCATTACTCATATAGGGTTTGATTTTTGAAAGAGCTGAGCCTCACAATCTAGCAGGTCCAAAGGAAAGACTGATGCTCTGTAACTCTAAAAAAAGCTTTTGATTTAACAGAGCATTTACTATAATCTTAGGAAGGTTGGCTACGATGGTTTGACCATGCCTTGGATCACGCTTGCACCCCTCTCCAACTGCTCAAGATCCAGCCCACGATGATCAACCCTTTCCTAAAATAAACAGCTCTAAATGTACAGACTCAGAGCCAAACATCATCATCCAGCCTGACTGATTGGGATGAGCCACAGTCTCGTGCATGTTTATCTCATTGAAAAGACCACGAGGCGGATTTAGCTGTGTTACAAACAGCTGTGCCAGTGCCTTTTGCTTTGCAGGCAGCAAATTTGAACAGAGCAATCCCCACTGAGCACAGGGATATTGCAGCACGGGGAGGGCACGTCACACAGAAACTCCAGCCCATCACTCCAGCTAGGGTTTCCAGAAAGTATCAGCCTTCTTTTTATGAATTGGCAGGAGCTGGATCCCACGAATCCATCAGTCATTAGCTGTGGAGGGCCGGGCGTTCCGGAGCTCATGGACAGTCAGCTGGGCTCTCCTGTCACTCCCAAGACCCAGCACACGTGAATCAAAATAGTTGGGTGATGTCACATCACGGTGCCAGGGCGCCCGGGACACTGCTGCCAGGAATTGTCTGTCCAGGGGTGGTTTCCTTTTACAGCCTGTTGGGAGAGTCATCATGCCGAGCTGCACATGACAGTTCCCTTCAAGAGTGCTGGTGGCTCCTTCGCACAGGCAGTATTTTTTAAACAAGGCAGCTTATCAGGCGGCTCCTGACCTTTTCCACATGAGCTGATCCGCTGGGAAACGCTGCTTTGGTCTCCGAGGCTTCTGACAGCTGATGTATAAGAGCTCTGAGGCCGCAAGCTGGGCAGACTTTGAACTTCTCCCTGTGTCCACACAGTGCAGGGCAGTTCCTGCACGCCGGAATTAAGGCTGGAAGCGCCAGGGTCGGCAGCCTGCTGCAGGGCAGCTCTCCACAGAGACCACAGCCAGGCACCTCAGAGCTGAGCTGCTGGCCAGCTGGACTTCTTTTGCAGCCACACTGTCTCTCTGGAGCTTTATTTTCTCACATCTGGGCTTTTGGTGTGAGCAACACCTCGCCTTGTCCCCTGTGCTGCTCTTTTTTCTCCAGCCCCGGGCATGAGCGACAGCTGCTGCCACGCGAGTGCATGTTGCAGCTCATGAAGCGTTTTGGCAGCTTCAGAGGGAGCAAGAAGAGAAAGGAGAGATGCAAAATCTTGGAGAGGCGCCACTCCGACCCCCAGGGCCTGTCTGGTAAGGACCCTCTGCATCCAGAAAGGAGGGACACTGCTCTTTGGGAGAGGGTGATGGTGAATAATTGAGCAACAACTTTGTGCTCCCAGTTTCACCGATTGAATTGTGCAGTCATTGTGTGGAGGTTATTTTGGTGTTGGTTTGCACCAGAGATGAAAATCTGAGCTGACACCTGTAACACACATCGACCACAACCTTTAGGAAAAGGGTGATCATACAGGAAGCTTTACAGTAAATCCTATGGCATTCAGAAGGGGCTGTTGCCAGATGTCACTTTAATTGAACAATAATAGCTAAGTTCTAAGTTAGGCCTAATAATATCTATTGAAACATGAATTTTAAGTAGAAAAAAAATTCTTATCAGTCTCATAACTAATGCATTTAAAAACATCTTTCTGATACTGCAGTTATCAGTATAATTGTGTTTGAGTTGCAATTAGGGACCGTTCTCTTTGTATCAAAAGCTTTTCCTGATCACTGAGTATTAGCTCCAGTACAGGTCCTGAGCTCTGTGTGTCAGAGAGTATCTGTGTGTTCCATAGGGATCAGCTGGTCAGCAGAAAAGGGATTTTTCAACAGGATCTGGCTGTTTTATTAATAATGGAGAAATAGCTATTTTAATGCATTTCCTATATGGACTAATGGTAGCTGGCTCCCTGAAGACCATGGGTGTTACTGAGCAATTCTGTCCTGTGACTAAGAGGGTTAAAACTGATGTTACAGTGAATCAGCTGGATAAGGCTCAGTTTAGAGAGGCTGACATGTACAAAGGGTAGGCAAGGCTCTTTCACTCTCTACTAATCAGGAGTCATTGTGTCAAATCCAGCAGAATGATGAAGGTAGGAGTAGTGTTGGACCAAATGGATGATGTGGAGAGATAAATGTACATTTAGTGATGGGCAGTTACAGCTGTTGGATGGGTCGCTGCCCAGGGAGCTTGGTTTTCTATTTAATGTTTTTCGTTTTATTTAGTGATTGGTTGTGTCATTTTAAAGTTGTAATCCTTGCAAACACTTCTCCTTTTATTCCTCCTGGTTTTAAATCCAAAATTGTTTACTGTGTCTTGTTCTGCATCTCCCTAAACCCACCTGAGGGTTTCTGTGGGAGTGGTGGGAAGGTCAAGGTGATGTGAATGAGAAATGACCCAGGTCTTTGGAGTTTCACAGAGCCTGCAGCATGCACAAAGACAGGTCATAGGGTTTATGCAACAAGAAGGGGAATATTTAGCTTAAGGATTTCCCAGACATAAAATTCCTTCCCAAATTTCTAATTAAACATCCTAAATGCTCACATAGATATAAACATGCGTGCAATTTGTTGATTGAATGTTGAATGGCACTTTGGACCACTAATTCACTGTCTTATTGTGGTTTCATCAACAGAGGGGAATAGCTAATATCTGCTAAAAGATTTTCTGCTGGAAGCACTAAACATAGTGTTGCATGTCTGCTTCCTCTGAGTCTCACTCTAAACCCTGTCCTCAACTCCTTCCATGGAGAAAATAATTCGTTCTGCACCAAAAAACCTGACTGTATGAACTGCACTGTTTGGAAGTGTAATGCCAGCAGTGCCAAAATACTTGCTCCTTCTTTTCCCTCATTGCCATTATTCCAGCTTTGTAGCCCACTCCAGTGGTACACAGTGAGCACCAGGCAGAGTTTCCTGCACAGTTTTTACTCTACAGACTTTGCAGGTGCCATTCTTGTAAAAATGTGACCAGGTCACCTCCCTGCACTTCCATCATCAACAGAGAAATACTGAGTCACAAGAGTGGGAAAAATCAAATGGGATGTGTCTGGGTTACTGTCTTCCTTGGATACTCTGCTGTGGGATTGCCTCTGCCATCCCAGCAGAGTCTGGGTTCCTTTCAGGAAATGGGTTAACACACTTGCAGATGCCTTCCCCTCATGCCTCCAACCCCAATGGGTTTAATTAATTGCAGGGAAGTGTCAAAACAAAAGCTTTGCATTATTTGCTACATTTAATCCGTATTTGTAGCTATTAGGCCTCAATAAACACTTTCTGAGCAGCTTTCAAGGGAACTGCTGTCACTCAGCAGGTTTTATGATCAGTTTTAGTGTATTATGATCAGTATTAGTGTGTGCAGGAACGCTGGTGGCAGCCAGGCTTGGTCGCTCCTCAGGGCTGGTCGCACACCAGCACATCCCATTTGGTTGTCATCTACCATCAGGGGTGAGAAATGAATGACAGCAGCCTGCTGTTGCTAAATGGACTTGGATTGTATTCAGAAAAGGGGTAGAAAAGGAAATGAGGAAAACATCCCCTGATGCCCCCAAAGGGGTAATCTGACACCTGGACTCGTTGAATTTGGAATTTTTGACTTTTTCTTGGCCACTTCTCTAAGTTTTAATCCTCCAGTCCTTGTAAACAGGATTGGGCCAGTGCAGCTCCTTGGCTTCCCAGGGGTAGATGCCATCAGGCCACTGCAATTAAGATTATCAAGTAGTATCATTTTTCTGTGTATCAGTTAAGCTAAACCCCATCCCCCCTCTGCACTACTGCAGAGGTTGGGTCCTGGTGGAGAAATGAAGACTGGCATTGCCAAGGATTGGTCATCTCTGTAATTCCCTGGGTTTAGAGCTTTTCAGTCCTTTTATTCCAAGCAAACAGTAAGGCAAGACCTGAGTATGGCCAAACAGAAGCAGAGAATACACAGAGAGGGAAAGGAGGAAAACATGAATGAGCACCAGGAGCAAGCAAGGGCAGGAGTGAAGGCAGAGATCTTGCAGTTTGCTCTGGGACAGGAGCAGCCAACAGGGAGACCTCAAAGCTTGAGCTGTCCACCAAACAGCAGGGAAGCTGATTTATGCAATAGGATTTTGGCAGGGCTGAGGATGGGGATTACCCGAAATTTCTCCAGCCTTTAGATCACCACTGCATAGTTTTCTCCTTCCTCTTGCAGTTGCTGTGCAGGGTTCTGGCAGTTTCTCCTCCCGGCAGCTCTCGCCACAGCCCGATGTGTTGTAAATGGATAGGCTGTGTGGCGTTTCTGAAGGGGAAAAATTTTTGACCCCAGAGAGGCTAATTGCTCTGCCCTTTAAAGAACACCATGTATTCCACAAAGGACTCAGTGACATGTGCAGAAGGAGTAATGTTTAAAGGACTTTTTTCCCTACCCAAGCCATGAGTGCCCAGCGAAGGAACTGCTCTGCAGCACATGATGCTGCAGTGAGGCTGCACCAGGGCTGCCTCATGCCAGGCATTTGGCTTCAAAATGTTCGCTCTGGAGTCTTTCAGCTGCATGGAAGTGCCCAGGAGCTTCTCCTTGCTCATGCTGCTCCTCTTGGGATTTGCTACTTTAACCAGGTAGCTTTTAATCATCAGGTGCCAAAGCTGTGCCCCGACAAGCCAGATCCAAGGGGCTGGAAGCAAACCTCAGTTCTGCCCCTCAGCCCCTGTCCTGACCCACCTCAACAGCACTCTTGAGGATAATTTCCCTGCCAGTTGTTATAATTAGGTGCATATTAGGACTAAATAAGGAGTGAGCCTGCTGGATGTCTCAGACCCCAATAAACACACGTGCAAAGATGCTTCAGCCCTGCCATGTGCATGAATCAGGAGGTCCCAGAGTTGCTCAGTAACTTGGTCAGTGCACGTTCTATCTCATGTCTCTGATAACCACCATGGAATGGAGGGCTGCTGAGGCTCTAGAGTGCTTGTGAGGTGTCTTTAAATACTCAACCTAAAGGGAAATGTCTTCTCCTCTCAGTGAAAAACTCAAGGGGCTTCTTCCGTCTCTTGCCATGGTCCTTCCCAGACCCTGGGGGTTGGGTGTGAGTGTGGATCGTGTGTTGAGCAGAGAAATGATGTTCTTCCTTCCCAGAAATGGGCATGTGGTGACTGCTGATCCATGATCACCACGTGCAGGTAGTGTGCCATGGGATGTGACAGGTTGGACTTGATGATCTCAAAGGTCTTTTCTAACCTAGTTTATTCTGTGGTTCTGTGATTCTGTGACCAGCTTGCACAGTTGTCCATGGGCAAGGACTGACACCAAACCAAAGAGCTGGTGCTCCACAGCCTCTCCAAGTGCAAATGAAAACCCAGGGGATAATTCAGCTTGACTCTCATCACCATTCATTGGCACAAATCTGAGAACAGGGACAGAAAACGTGGGAGAAGTGCAGGGTGAAAACATGAAGCACAGAAAACATGATGGGAAGCTATTGCAGAAAGGAAACAGGACTTGATCTCCTCTTCCAGCCTGGAGAGCTGCAGCTCACCCAGGTTTTCACCCCAAAAGGGGTGGTGCTGCTTGTGGGAGGATCCGAGATACCTTTTTTCCTCATTCTGGTGGGATGTTTTTGTTAGGAGGCAGTGGGGGAGAAATCATAGTGAAAAAATTTCTGAAGAAATAAATGAGAGTGAAGGAATTGCTGCATGTTCCAGCGCTGCCAAAATGAACTGAAAGAGCAAAATCCTGTTGCTCCAGTAAAGCAGCTTAAAACCACCATCCTCAGACACTGGGCATGAGAAACTGAGACAGCTTTGGCTGGTTAATGATTTTCTCTACTGGTTTTCATGCTCTGTTGAGCTGACAGTGTTTTTAGAAGATGGGCAGCCCTGGCTGATCAGTACTGATTAATCTTGTACTACAGAGGGCACCAAGACCTGGAAGCTGTGAAATTTCTATAGTTGGTTGTCGGGAAGGAGAAAAGCAGTGACAAACCTGATTAAATGTCTGAGACTTTTTAATTTGCCATTTTCTGCTTCCTTATAGTCACTGTCCTGGTGCTTTCTGGCTTTGTGCACAGCTTTGAGGCATTCTGAATGGGGGGGAAAGGACTGTGGCCATGAAGCAGTAGAAACAGCAAGGTGTTTTCAAGCAGGTACCTGTAAATTCCCCCATAAGACCTCCACTGGTTTGGTGGAAACTGAAATGGAGGTGGATTGAGCAGAATGCAGCATCCTGCCTCTGCAGCCTTTTGCAGGCTTAAAGAAGATGTAGACTCTGCCCTCATGATGAGTTGTCCAAGAATGCAAATTCTCTGAGTAATTTATTTTCAAAGAAGTTATTTTTGCCTGAAGGGCAGGTTAGACATGTAAAAATACAGTGTGTTCTCGAGGCACAAATTTCCAGATCAGTGCTGCAAATGAATCTGCCCACTGACTCTTCTTCCCAGTCCTGCTCCAGGCAGCTCTGTGTGTCTCATCACAAAATTTGGTCAAAAATATCTGTATTACTATAAATGACTGAATTACTCAGCACTGACGTGCTGTTGTCAACAACATGGTGAGAGCAGCAGGGCCAAGCCTCCCTTTTGATGGGCTGCTTTACAAACTGTGCAGGTTTTTGGGCAGGGAGATCTCCAGTCTAGGAGGAGTCTATGTGGTTCTGGTCCTTGTTGCTGCTTGTGGGTGCAGGTGTTTGTCCCCCAGACACAGCAATGGCAGAAGGACTTCATTTTTTTACTGTCTGAAGGACACTTTCCTGTAATTCTGCAACTATTCAAATAGCATTATTTGAAAAGTGGGATAAATGTCCTTCCTGAAAGAAATGAATTAAAAGCAAATCTTGGGATTGAATCTGAGCAAAGATGTGAAATGCAAGTATGGGGAGGAGTTCACTGAAGTGGAAAAGGAGAAACTGAGATAGAAGGAAGCTGGACAGTGACTGTGAGTATGAAGGAGGGTTCAGACCCTGCCTGTTTCTGACAGCAAATAATATTTATGTATTTATCAGAATTTCCTTTTTCCATCCTCCACTTCTGTTATCTTCAGGTAACAAGTTGTTTCTGATATGTACGTAAGGCTGGAACACTATCTCTGTTACTTCTGATAGAAATAAATATCTGATTCATTTATGAGGCTGAAATAAAATAATGTAGATAAGACTTTCATATGAGACACCTCAGTTTAATGAACACAGCCTGGAGTGCATTCATGATGGATGCTGGAGGGTCACAGCCTACACACTAAAAATCACTGGAATTACTCATTTCCATGCATCCTCTCTCATCTTTATTATACCAGTTAGGAGTAACATAGAGATAATTTTTTGCCCTGCTTTCCCTGTACTTTCCAAGGGTTCTCACTTCAAAAGAATATCTGCATAAGAAGCTGTTATCCTTGACTGACTTTCTACTTATTTGAATGTGCTAAGCTAGACCACAATTTATTTATATTCCCATGCATCTATATTACAAATCCTATTGCCAGACTTTAAAAGCAAATTTCAAGCCCAGGTCTGTTTTTACGGCCTAAAATTGCACTTGACAGTAGCACTTAGGTAGGTGGGTACTTTTGTTTAATTAGAAATCAATGTTTTGGACTATTGACTCCTTGCTCAAAGTTTCAGTGAATTGCCCAAGAGTGCAATTTCAAAGATGTTGTTGAGGCAGTTTGTTTGCCAGGTTTAGTGGATCAGCAAATCCCAGGAATTACCAAGATTCAGCTATTTTCTACTTTCACCTCTATTCTTGTCCGACCTAAAAGCAGTTCAAGGACTTAAAAGTGCTCGAAATGCTGAGATTGAATGCCTTGAAATTGTTTGAGCCATTTGATTGTCATTCCAGAGTCACACTGACACGTGAAGGCTTCGCTCTCGGGAGATGAAGGGCTGCTCTGTGAGATATCGTGGTGCAGCTGGCAGGCTTGGCTCAGGGGCCTGAATTCTCCCTTCTGGAAAGGTCACACAGCCTTACTTGGTTTAAGGACAGACCCCAGTGCTTGCACAGGAGAGTTCCCATCCTGTCCTTTTTCTGCTCCTCCTTTGATAAAGCCAGGGCAATTCAGCTGGAGGAGGAGTGATGGGATTAGCTGACATTAATTAATAGCATCCTGTTGTTTCCTCAGAGTTTTTTCCAGGATTGGAAAACAGCTGCTTCCCAGTGCTCTGTTCCCTGTGGGGCAACAAGGACCCTTTTGACACACTCAGAGCTACAGTCACCGGATTGTTTAACAGATCCTGCCCATCTGGCCCCGTGGTTTTATTTCAGTCAGAGCAAGAATGATGAGAGTGAACCCAGGATCCCTGTGACAATCCTGCCTTTTCTGGAGGGCGATGCTCCCGGAGAGGAACAGATGATTTGTGACATTTTCACTGCTTGTATAGAGTATAATTAGGGACAATAAACAAGAACAGGGCAGTAAATCAATTTAAGAAATACAGATGAGGCAGGAATGAGTTGGCAAGTCAAAGCAAGATATGAAGGAGAAGAAAAGCTTGCAATGGAAGGGTTCTTGCTGCAACAGTGACTACAAAAGTTGGGTGGGTGTTCAGAGGTGAGGGTTGCACCAGTCTCCTTGAGAGAAGGACTGAGTTGAAAGGATGAGAAGCTGGAATTACGTTGGTATTTCCCAAGGGACCTAATTGCACTACTGAATTTAGGGATGGGGATCAGGGGCTGGTAATGTTCATCAGGGACCTGGGTGCTGAGGTGAGCCTGCAGCAGGACATGCTGGGTCCTGACTCCCAGTGAGTCAGTCACCCCAGGACTTGGGGTTGTAGTGGATGTAATAAGGAAAATGATCCAGAAATGTGCTGTTACTATCAGCAGGTGAACCACATACTGGGCTACATCAGGAGGAGTGGAGCAATCCAGTCCAGGGAGTCATTATCCCCCTCCACCTTGGCCTGCTGGGGCTACCCCTGGAACAAGGTGTCCAATTTCTGGTTCCCCCCCAACAGAAGGACAGAAGGATGCAGAGAAACTGAAGAGGGTTTTCCTGGAGGACTGTCAGAATGTTTTGTGACCTACAGCAGATGCTTTGGGATCTGTGAGGAGAGGCTGAGGAAACTGGCAGCTTCTTTTTTGTCCAGCAGAGAGAAGACTAAGGTGCAATTTAATAGCAGCTTACAACTCCCTGAAGGGCAGTTTCAAAGGTGATAGAGCCAAACTCTTCTTAGTAGTAAAAGAGGAGCAAAAGGCAAGAGTTTGTGGCTGAGGAGGATCAGACTCAGCAAAAATTCCCTCAAGAGGTTGGTGTGGTACTGGCACAGAGAGGCTGTGGCCTCCATCCTAAGAGATTTTCAAGAGTGTTCTAATCAAAGCTATGGTTGACCTGGTCTTGGTTGATACCAGACCTTGGTTGATACCAGACCTTCTATGTCCCTGAGTGGGACATAGAAGAAGGGGCCTCCAGACATCCTTTCCAGCCGACATTTCTGTGATGCTCAGTTGTTCACTTGCAAGGAAAGCTGAAGTTGCAAATATTGTGACTGTACATCCTTTCCCACCCAATTCTCAATGCAGGCACAAAATTGTTCTTGTTTTGATGAATATTCAAGAACAGGGCGACTCCTTGGTAGAGACAGCTGCGTGTGCTTGTACAGCTGATTTGGAGGAGGAGGCCACTGTAAAGCCCAAGACCAGCACCAACACATTTATTGGGCCAACAAAGGCAGCAAAATGTGTATGTTTCCTACAAACAGGCACCCAGGCTGCCTTCTGGCTGTTTCATGAGGATTAAGCATCACCCTGAAAGTCCTGGGCAGTTTTTAATGCCCCCTGAGCTGAGCAGTGTCTGGGCACCTCCAGCTGCTGCCCCACGTCGGGGAGTGTTCATTTCCCAGCCCCAGGAAATGCAGTGGGACTCAGTTTGTATCAGCTATCTGTCACTATAGCAACTCCTCACTTAACCAGTCCCTGCACTAAAAATAGATCACCTTGATCTCCAGGAAAGAAAACGAAAGGAAATCAAAAGGGGCAGTGATAGCAAGAGCTGTAGAGTCGGGTATTGACTGAAGTTTGGAGCATTTGAAACCTCTTAGGAATAATCTGTCACATAAAACAAATAATTCAGGGGAATCTATTCATCCAGAAACCCCCCTGTGTCACTGGGTTTGAAGCTTTAGCAAAGGACACGCATGCCTTTTTATCAGAGGGATGTGTTTGCAGCTATCACCCAGCACATGGGATGTTAAACCCTGTGGGATGTTGTTTGGCTGGGTTAAGACTTGTAAGGGGTCTTATCTTCCCTATTAGCAGATCTGCAGCTCTGTCACTAGAGCTGATAGCCTCCTGTGCTCTTGTATATAAGTTATCAAACTCGCTGCTCGTTTATGAAATTGTTGCTGGTGTCTGCAGAAGTCTGTGAGGGACCCAAACCTGAAAAAGCCAAATGCTGTTGGTGAAGCTGCTGCTATCTCACGTTGCAGTTAAAAGGACCTGAGTGTTTTGGCACCTGATAGGGACAGAACTCTCTGTAAGGGATGTGTAAATGATACTTGATCTTATTTTTCCTCCAAACCCAGCTAGTGCTTACATCTTATCCTTGTGAAGATAGGGCAGGAGGTGTGAAGGTAAAATAGCGACAGGATTAAAAGTTTGTTAAAGAACTACAGAATTAACTGAAAATGCCTTTGATGGGAAAAGAGCAGAATTTGCATAAAGACAGCTCATAAATCACAGGCAGATGCTCAGGAAAGGGTTAATTTAGCTTCTAGAGATGACTGGAATTAGCATCATGTATTCAGCATTATCAGTCAGCAAGAGTTTGCTCTTGATAAAGGGCCAGATTATTTTAATGACCTTTTAGGGCTGCCAGTTTGCTGACTGATATTGAAATGTGTAGGTGCTTAACTGCCCCTGCCCTGTATATACTGATTCTTGTTTTATTTAGAATTATGAATTGTATTTTTTACATTTAGATAATATTCCAAGAATTAAAATGAGTAGCTTTTCAGTGCTGACATGCACCTGTGCAGCAGGGGCAGCTGAAAGATGGCACCAATCCCCAATTCCCTTCATCCTTTTCAATTTCACAGCCTATTATTTGAAGGCTAAGATGTAGAATTAGTTCTTATTGCATTTTTGACCTCACTTGAGATCCACTGCTTTTACACTATCTGGGGATCAGACCCATATTCCTCACCTCTTTCTTCACCAGATGATCTTTTTAATCAGCTTTGGAGCTGTGAAGGAACTGCATTGCAAAATTATTAGATATCTTAAGTATATTCCCAAACAGCAAGCATGGAGGTGTGAGAATAGAGATTTAAGTTTTGCAAACAGAAGAAAATCATTCATTGAAAAGGTCCTGTGATGCTAAGCCCATCAGCCCACCCCAGGGATGACTCCAGCCCTCTGTCACTGCATTTTGGGGAGCAAAAGCTTCATCAGCACTTGGATGTATTTGCCAAAAGGGAGAAGTTCCCCCAAATTGCAGGAATTACTGCCAGTAAATGCCCTGTCTAGTGCTGTTACTCCAGCTCCAGCCTGGCGGCAGATTTGGCACAGTTACAAACTTTGCTGTAGGAAAGAGCAGGGTACCCAGTACCAGTATTCCCTGCACATGATATTTTCATGGTAATAAACTGGTTTTTACCTCAGTTAGCTGGAAAGATTATTAGAAGTGCTTCTTCTGCCTCTAAAGAGGCTGCTGCTTCCACTGAGATGCAGAAAAACTCCCCTTCATACCCCAGAGCAGGTGACAACTTTCTCCTGCTGTCAGATTTCGGGTTATTTTCTTCCTGTCTAATAGGATACCAGAGTTTTCCTTTCTATCAGCCAGCTCCTTGTTTAAAACTTCATGGAGATCCTTCCTGGCAGCAGTAATAGGAAAACTAGAGACTGTGTAAAGTCTATTTGAACTTTAAGGGCTGTAAACAAGGGTCTTACTGCAAATCATTACCATTTTTTGCTCAAAATAAACACCAGTCTGATACAGAGCACAAAGCAAAGCAGCAAGATACCTGTACAAGAAATCCCAGCAGCATAAACTAACCTTGAGATGTAGAAGATTAATATAGAAAAAACTGTAAAAATACTCAAGACTGACAAAACTAATCCTAACTGAGGAGGGTTGTAGAGAAATGATATTATGGGAGTGAAGTGCCATCTGAAATGGAAGCTTGGGAAAAAATGAATGAGCAGCACTCTGTAATTACAAAACTCTCCGGGAGATTGAGATGCTGCTTCTCTCTTGAGGGAAGCTGATGAGTGGTAAGGACCTGCCAAAAATTTGATCTGTAAGGCTCATGCATGAAGGGGAAAGTCAGCCTAAACTAGAAAAGAATTTGACTGAAGAAATCATCCTAGTGGAAATTTTTCCCTCCATGGGGGTGGGGAATAGCCTCAGTCTCACTGCAGCTGCCAAGGTGGGTTTGTGTCCCTGCCTCATCCCTGGGTGACCACACAGACCTGAGCGTGCCTCTGCTGCAGTCCTGCTCTGCAAAATGACTCCATGGAAGCCAACTTTAAATGAGCTGATTGCCGATCTAAAGGAGAGTGGCAGCTTCCTAACTGCCCTGTAATGGAGTTTGTAATTCACCTTGCTTCCCAGGCAAGCCCTGCAGCTCTGCTGACACGGCGGGTCCGAGTGCTGTGTTTAAAGGTGACTTGGATCCATCCTCCCTGCATTGCAGGCAGGACAATTCCACTTTGCTTTTTCCTTCCCAGCTTCTTTCCTAATGGGAGTCAGGAATCCACCAGGTCCAATCCTCTCACTGCTGTTGCAACACCTTGTAACCACAAACAGGCCACGTAAGCTTGGACTTGACTCTTCACACTTCTGAAAACAGCAGCCTGAGCCCCTCATCCTGGATTCCAAAATAAACACAAAAAGGAGGATTTGACCTCAAAAGGCATTAAATACTCTGCAACAGCCGGTGCTTCTGAAAATCAAATTTAATGCCTGATGGTTTTTTACCCCTTCTTTTAAGACCTTGTCACAGACCCTTGACTAAATTGGACCAGCACATATCCACATATTTAGGTGGCTGAAAGATTTTGGCTAATAACTCCTTCTCATTGTGTTTTGTTCCGTTGTGGATCACGGAGTATCTCTAAATAATGGGCACCATTAGTATCATTCCACAAATGGTAAAGTTTAGGCTGTAGAAAATAAGGTGTTTTATCATAACCAAAGTGTGGATGGCGCTAGGATAAAGGCACGTCCTGCTTGGGTGTGAGGTTACATTACTATTTTTACTTCTTTGAAACTCATTTTCAGTTAGAGCACAAGAAGAAGTGCTCAATTATCCATTACCCATCCAGTTCAGTCTCTTTTTGTGCCAATTGCCACTGGCACAGGTAGTGTAAGAACAGGACAGGAACATAAGGAACACATTTCCCATTGTACTCTCCCAGCCTCCAGCATTTTGTGGCTCAAATCCTAAGCTAAAGCTGATGTTTGGTAGGCTTTAAATAGTTTCCTTCCAGGATCTTGTCCAATTTAATTTCAAAACTAAACTTCTAGCAACTACAACAGCACCTGTTCTGCTGTTTAAGAATGTGATATATCAGAAGTATTTATTTGTAATTGCTTTGAGCTTGCCACCTGCTGATTTCATCTGATGCTCCTTCCCTGTTTGCCATCTCCATCCCATGCCCAATTTCACAGGTTTCTGTCATATTCTTTCCTTGCAGTCATATTTTCCTCAACTGAGGAGTCACTCTGTACCTTTGATCAATCTTACCAACTTTTTCTGCATCTTCTCTGTTTTTACTGAGTCCTCTTTGAGGCTGCTCAGTAGAAGCCCAAGGTAATCTATTGCAGTGTATGACTGCAGTTCTCTCTGCACCTCTGCATCATGAAGCTGCCTTTGGGCACAGCCCATAAGTGACCAGCTGGGCAGGAGAAGGCCACCACTGATGCCACCCTTGAGCCTGACACAGAGCTTGACACAAAATAAGGTTATTTTTATTCTGCAGCCCATCCATTTACCTCTGTAGATTGTCCACTCTGGTCACTGCCACCCAAGTCACTGCTTACCTGAAAAGAAACCTTTGTGGTATGTTTTTCTCCTACACTGCTGAACAAGGAATGGGTGCATTTGCAGAGTGGGACATGCAAGGGGAAAAACATTTCTTGGCTCACTGATAGGATTAGGAAAGTAGCTTTGTGAGACCTGCAATAAGGATAGTCAAAAATAGTTCCCTGTCTAGCAGATGGGAAAATGATAAACCTGAAAAGTGTTATTATGTGATTTATCTATCTGGAAGATTTGCTCAATAGCTGGAAAGCTTTTTGCAAAGAAAAGGCAGCTCAGACTGCCTTGAAGACAAATTCAACTCTGCACACAACTGTGCCTATAGTCAAATAATTCTCTGAAAAGTGGAGTTGTATATTTATTATTTCCTTGGCTTGTGTCTGACTATCTAATCAGTCTTTGTACATGTCAGCAGCACATCCATAATAAGAAAGTGCTGTGTGGATTGTGTGAACTGGAATTAGAAATGTGATAATCAGCCAAACCGTTGGAGGCAATGTAAAGGCTGCCTGGTATTTGCATTCCTCTAGCTGAGGAGAAAAACCTTATATGTGCAAATGAGTTGTAGGGGTTTTTTTCCTTCCTGGTATGTTATAACCAAATTTCTCCTGGAGCAGCACTTCCCTGACAGCAGGCCAGCTCACACTGGAGTGCCTCCATGCCTGGTCAGACCTGTTCCAGCCTGGTGGTGACAGCTGTGCATTACTCATATGCCAGGTGATGTGGCAGATAGAGGCACAGAGATGTATAAATGCCATGGAAAAAATTGCTGATGTATAGGTGGGCCCACAGTTTCATCATAAGGAGATCACAATTAGGATTAGAAAATTGATTTTCCTGCCTGTACAATTCTCACAATATTAATCCATCCCATCAAGATGTTCTGAAAGTAACTAAGAATTACAAAAGAAGCCTCACTTTGTGACCCTCATGGTGCCTCCATATCCTAAATTGTTATTGATCCTGAAGCGAGCAATCTGCCAGTTCCCTGGTTATTCTTCAGCCTCAGGATTTTCTGTCCAAATCCTCCTTGGCTCCTTTCTTCCCACATTTGGATTCACATCACTGTTACAAGGTTACCAAGGCGTAAGAGAGATTGTAAGCACAAATCTGATGTTGCAGAGGGAAGGTGTGAAGTGCTGAGCAGGTAAAAGCAAGGCTAGAAGTGATGAGTAGGACAAGTTCAGCAGTTTGATCCTAAATTCAACAGCAGCTCTGAATGGCTACCACACCTTTCCTGGGTGCAGGAGGGGAAATTGTGGGTGAGCCACTGGTGTGTTGCTATTCAGTCCCTGTGTTCAGCCCTGCCCATACTCAGAAAATGAGACAGAAATAGGTGAGACTTGAAATTAAGAACTTCTTCCCCTTCAAGGTTTTTGTGACAAGAGCTGTCCTGACATACACCCCAGGGTAGACATCGCTTATCAAACTGTTCTTCAGTGTATATACTTTTAAGCCATTCCTGGAAAGTATTTATCTATATTTATAAAATGCAGAATTTGACATTGCTCTATACATAAAGAACATTCTCCTCCCAAAAGCTGCTAATCAACTAAATGGAAATGAGAGAGTTTTTGCATGTTTTAATGGTTTGGATAACTGAAAGACAGATGAGGTGTCAGCTCACCCTGCAGCAGGGCAGACTTCTGTCCCTTCTTGGGTTACATGACCCAACACAATCACCCTCCTGGATATTTAAGTTCTCAAGGATGCAACCTGAGAGAGGGAGACAGAACAAACCCCCTTTATGCAGTTCTCAAGGCATAATGGGACAGGTCTGTATCCCTTTTTCTGGTTTCTGAAATTCAGGCTCATTATCCCAGCCTGCTCCCTGCTCACACTGATGCTGTGTTTAGTGGCAGGTGCCAGAGCTCATCCTGACTCCACTGGCATCTGGAAGAACAGGAAATATGAAGGGAACTTTCAGCCTGCAATCTAGGAGACAGTCTGAAGAGCTCATAGCTAAGACACTGTGCACTGATGATTGGAAACAGGAACTCACAGGAGTTCTTGGATTTATTCCACTGTCTAGTGGCAAAAGGAACATTTCAGGACAGAGGAAGCTGATTATGTTCTTTGCAATAATATTCTCCATCAAAGACTCTGAGGTGTCTTTCTGGTTAAACGGAAATACGAGCTGACAAAATTAGTTATACACTTGAAAAGTAGCAAATCTCAGCTCTGTGTTGCTTACTTAGGCATTGTGAAGGATGTGAGAACAAAAGAGGATTGTATTCAAATGCGATATTTTGCAGGAAAGTGATACGATGATGCAGATCAATTCCCCTCTTGCCCTCAGTTTCTGACAGCTCTTTTCAGCCTTGAGAAAAGACTTGACAAAAGAAATCTGACCCATTCAATTTTAAAGCCTTTTAAGGTGAGGTTATTTAGGAGAATGTGTTGTCATAAGAAGAAGAATTAATGTAGCAGATGAAAATCAAGAGTTGTGTTCACTGCACTGGTAGCTTGAGTTTCACCCCAGTTGACTCCTACTCACATGCAGGAGGTTCTAGCTTAAATTAAGGGATGCTCTAAAGCTGAGCTGCTTTGCTCAGGGGGGACTGTGTTGCTGGCACTCAAACTGGAGCAGGGAGGGGGCAGCTGAATTGCAGAGGGGCTGCTGTCCCTCCTGACACTGCTCAAGTCAGTAGGTCTTTTATTTTTTTTTGCTCTCATTCACAGGGAAGAAATCAGATATAGTAAATCCTGGCTAACAGAGGCAGACAGCTCCTACAGGAGAGGGCAAGGAGCACAAACAGGGTAAGAGGGGACCTTGTGAGGGACTGTATCAGGATGGTGTCAATAATTGGAGAATTTGACAAAGAGTAATTGTATATATGCACAATGTTTTTAGTGTTACTTACCCAAAACAGATTTTGCCTAAATATTTCTTTTCAAGAGTCTTACTGTAGCAGTTCCAAACAGTCTTTTTTATTCCCTGTATTTTACAGAATATGATAAGCCTCAGCCACAGAAAGATGAAGGAATTCTATCAGGAGGGATTCAGTATCAAAACCAGAACTGAAATTTGAGATTTTTCTATTTCAAATTGCACTTCTCTGCTCACACAAAGGGGACCTTTCTGCCGGCTGGCTCACCTAGTTTGTGTGTAACAGGTGCTTTTATTTAAATTAGAATCCCTGAATTCCCATTTTTCTTGGGCTTGTTTGTATCATAGCACTCATTTAGTCCAGCTTGTTGCTTGAGAAGACTTTGGAGAGCAGACCAGACAAACTACTTCTCCTCCTTGGGTTACAAAGCAGGTAGCTCAGGACCTGGTTTGTTCAGGATGCCTTCAGCTGTATCATTGCCTGTTTTCCATCTGCATATCCAAAGGCAGTGTTTTGTGCTCACTTATCTCATCTATGTAACCATCCCCAGGTCTCCCATCAGTAGGTGTTTCCCATGGGCAGGTGCATTGGCAGAGATCTTTGTTAAATTTTCCAACAAAAATAGTTTTATTGAGGGTAGAATGACAAACAGTGACTTCCTGCTGAACAGTGATTTAGTTATGAGTGAGTAAGCAGAGAAACTCAGGCAGAATGGGATTTTTGTGGGTACTGTGTCCCTTTAAATGTGGGATTTTATGTTGATGTTTGGGAAAACCAAACAGACACAAGGAACAATCCTTAATTTTGCAATTATGACAGATATTGCTGAGCACACAGAGAGGAAACCAGCATATTTTAAAACACTTTGTTGGCTCACTTGGAGGAAATCTGAAGGCCTGTGTGAGTGTGTGTGCCTCTGACATGCTGTGATGACATACAGCCACCTTGCAGGTGCACTGAGTAGGCTTTAATTTAGTTACATCAAGTAACCCTGTGGCAAGGAACTCTCTGCATAAATATCCTGAGGTGTTGGCAGACCTGGTGAGTGCATGGTTGCATTTTCACATCTCTTGGTTGTGGTGCAGACACGCTCTTTATTGCAGTCAGTATGTTGTTTGGCCAGATTTTTTTGTGTTGTGACATTTAAAAGGATGCTCAAGAAAATATTCTGCTGAGTTTCAGATGATTGGGGTTGCCATTTCAGATTGGGGTGTTGATGCATGTACTGCTTAGAAAAGAGAGAGAGTACATGAAAGGTTTAGATTTTGTTGATCAGAGATTGTTGAGTGATTTTGGATAAATCAGACAAAAATCTTCCTATTCAGGTGCTTGCAGTTCATTTCCTAAAGCCCTGTGGCAAAATGCTAGAACAGTCTTCAGTGGTACAGTGGAATCTCTGAATCCAGTGAGTGCCCTTTGCCTTAGCTAAGGCACTTGGGCAATTATTTAACTTCTATGGATTTGGGTGTCAGATCAAGTTTACAGTTCTTCCCTTAAGCTCTCTGTTTACCTAGCTGGCAAAAAACGTGGAAGAGCAAGCTGCCTGTTGTGAGGCTGCATTTCATAAGAGTGCTGAATGTGGAGGGAGAGCCTCATTTGGCAGCAATCTCACTACATTCACCATTGTCACCAATCTTCCCTAATTTACTGGACTATCACCATCTGATACACATTAATATGGGATGGAGATTTGAAGAGTCATTGATCTGAGGCAAATATGAAATGATGGTAAATGCATTGCAAGGCTTTTGGAAAAGGAGCTGGTATTTGCTGTCCCTTTGCCACATCCCCAGTAAGCTTTGAATCATCCTGCAGTTCTGGGAATGAGTCTGCAATTGCAGTATCCTCTGCTGTGGGTATTTGTAGGGAGAGGCAGCTGTGCTGGAGCTCATGGACTGTATTTTACCAGTACAGCCAGTGAGGGAGAAGCAGGAGGCACAGCCAAGAGTCTAAAAGTCAAAGGCGTGCTGATGCTTCCAGAAAGGAGGTGTTGGTGGCACAAGTAGTAATGCCATGTGTCACCAAACAGAAAAAAACCCAGGAACAGGTTTTCTTCCCCAGAAGAAATCTCTCTTTTCAGAGAGATTTCTGAAAAGGAGGTGGAGGTGTCAAACTCCCAGAACTGGAAAGAAAGGAGCAGAAACTGTGAAAGTTGTTTGGCTTTTTGCTTTCTAACTTGCTGTGTTTCATTCTAATGATTTAATGGGCTGTTGAAGGTACGTGGGTGAGTTCTTGGAATCTAATCCACCTGTAAAAATCTCAGCTGGTCCTGTCAGTGCTCATTAGCTGACAGAGCTTCTTCATTTCAGCCTTTCATCTCATGATAGAAGAGGTTTGCAGGTGGGGCCTCTGGGTAGGTTTCCTGTCCTGCCTTCTCGGGCACATGCTGAGCATGACTTCCAAAAGCAGACTCAGTGTGAACTTCCAAAAGCAGACTCAGTGTGAATCAAGCTCATGTGATGCTTGAACCTGAAATACATGAGCTGTGGATCACAAACTTCTAGGGTTTCAAACTCCTGTGATTTTATTTTATTTATAAAATATATGTGACTAGGCTTCCCTGCTGTCGTATGGTTTCAACCCAAATATTACACCACGTTAGGCACAGAATTTTAGTCGTGTACAGGGAATGGTAATGCACAAGAGTCTAAAGCAGTGTGGCTGTACACAAGTAACTGGTGACAGACCATCTAATGATACAACCCATTGTGTCTTTCAGTGAGTTATTCTGTGTCCATATGGCTTCTAATGCTGTAAGTAAATGTAGGTTTTCATGGCATTAAAAATCACAGCAGAATTTCTGGGCTTAGCTTTTCAACACTGTAAAAGCTTCCTTATGTGAATAACTCACGGAGGGACTATTCATAGCAATAACTGCTTCTCCCAGCTCTAAGGATTTCTATTTTATTTTGCATAAACCTTGCCATACAGACAGGACAGGGAGCATCTGTCCCGCTAACATTATGGAAATCAACTTTTTATAGGCGATAATATTGAAACATAGGCATGGGGGTGGATGAGTTAGAGGTGGCAATCAGCAAAGGGGTTTCAGGGCAGAAATGTATGGCTATTTGTTACTCCAGGATCATATTTATTTCTTACTACAGGATCGTATTTGCCTGGGATTGCTGTTACAATTTTTTTCTTCTCAGAAGATGTAATAGGAGCTGAATTTAACTTCCTGTTTAAAAAGCATCAAACTGAACTGTTCCTTCTACATAACCAGCAGAGTTACTTTAGACTGTTTTTCAACCCTTGTTAAAAGCACAGGGTTTGGCAGTCAGGCAGGCTGGGTTTCATGATTTTCTGTGACTAAATTCCTGGTACTGTTTGGAGTATTGGAGCCTGGCAGTTATCTGTGGCTGTCTGACAAACACTTGCTTGTCTTCAACTGTTCTCACAGGCAGCTTTGCTTGATTTCCATGAGGGTTTTTTTGGCAGCCACTTAGATCTAAGAATACATTATCAGACTCCATCCAGATCCCCATAACTTGTAAACCAGGCTGCACCCAGGCTATCTGGAGGGAGCTAAGGGGAGAATCTCCTCTGTGGGCTGTGGAGCAGCAGAGATGATCTAGGGCTGTGGCAAGTGTTTTGGTGGCTGTGGTTGCCCCTTTGTGAGAGCATCCTTAGCCTTTCCTCAGCTTGGACCCAGCGCAGCCATAAACTTGGTGGAAGGCAAAAAATGACTTGCTAAGGCAAAGCTACTCTCTATGCTGAGAATATGAACACAAAGACCTTGCTGGGGAGGGGGAAGGTTGGAACCCATCCCTCTGTCCTCAGCCATGCTTTGGCTGATTTGGCCCATTCTCTGCCCCATTCTTGCTGCTGCAGAGACCAGAGATGTCTCTCACAGAGCCCCTCTGTGCCCTGCCCTTCCAAAACTGCATTTGCCTGGTTTTATGGAGACCTTTCACCTCTGTGTCCGGCAGGTTTGGCCATGGCAAGAAAGTGAGTGCTAAATTCTCAGCACAGAGCAAGAAGTGTAAAAATGAGAGGTTTAACCTCGGGGTGTGTTACCCAGGCATGCCCCAAACCCAGGTGTCTCTCTGTGTTGAGTGGTAGAATATTTATCCCACTGCAGCGAGACTGCCAAGCCACGTGGCTTGGCAATCGGACATGCAGGCGGATTATTCTTTGACATGTTTAGAGAGGCACACCTACCAGGCAGCATGTTTGCCCACATTTGAAGGAATCTTGATTTAAACAAGAGGGATTACAACATTCAGTGCTCAGTCTCAGGCTGCAGGAGTGATTTCAATTAATTAAATGGCACTGGGACAAGTTTGGGAGTTGTGTAAGAACGTAAAATCCAATATAAAGGAGTCATGGAAAGGCATCTCAGCACGGCTGTGAAATGAGTGAGGCGCCCTCAGTGCCCTGTTCTGTTGTGCATTTGGTGCTCAGGATTTAGACAAGTGCCATTATATGTAGTGGCAATCAATTAGACAAATATTTCATTAATTTAAAAGTATTTCCACTCTTTGTGGGATTCATCTTGCTGACTTCTGATAGATCTGTGCTCCATAGTCCTTCTACTGACACAGAAAATACCCTTTCTACTGGCTGGTGGGATTGTAATTGTGTCTTCTTATTCTTCACATTATTGGTATATAAATGCTTCTATTTCCACTAGTGAGGGAATTAATTTTTTTTTTTAATATCATAGGTATTTCCATTTCAGTTTCTTTAACTACACCTTAGGGGACATCAGAAAGAATGGCTTGTTTTTCTTCTTTTTTCTTGGACATGGCTTTATGCTAAAGTCCCCAAACTTCTCTAGTATAGTTTTACACATAGGAAACCTGAAAGATGTCCAGCCTGTGTTTTTACATGGAATGGTTGTTCTAAAAAACCTGAGTTATGATTTTTTTTTTTTTAATTTGCTTATTTATGTGTGTACACAGGTACAGGCAGCTGGAAGTTGATAACCTGTAAATCTGGTAACAAATCAAATGTCACAGCCAAATCAAAGTACAGTCCCTGACTATAACTGAAGTTATAATACACATTTCTATAGAAACTAATGCATCCATGGAAAAGACCAGCTGTACTTAAGGAGAGGCAAAAGCCCCCAACCCTGAGTACAGTAGTTTGAGTTCTTTTGAATTTTAAAATATTGGGGAATAAAAGTGGCAGAGACCATGAAAGTCAGATATGAACAACTTGCTTGAGATGTTACTCTGGGGTAGGAAGTGCAGGAGCAGATATGTAGAGTTGTTAACTCACTTGGAGTCCAGGTAATGTTCACTGGGAGTCTGTCCATTGATTTTTATCGGGATTTAGATCAAGACTTTTGCTTGAGAGTGAAATGAGAGAAGGAATCAATCCCAAACCATTTCCCCTCTTCCGAAATTCAGCTTCACTAAATAACAACAATAATTAAACAAATCAGCTTATTGTGGCTTGTTCCATCCGTTTTGTAGATGCAGAGCACACATTTCAGTGTTGCTAAGATGGTGTAATATCCTATTTTGCATTTCACCAATATTTTGTGTATAAAATTCAAGAGGCTTCTTAGGTATTCATAGCATGATATAGCAAGTCATAAATCATCTTGAGTGGTAGTTAGGAAATGTCCCCAGGATTCATAGAAAGGGAAGCAGAAGCAGAGGAAAATAAGATTGTGGAGCTGGAGCACTCTTTAATTTCCCTTGTTTTTATATCCTATACCAATATTTCAGTTGAACATTTACAATTTGTTGTGATCCTAACTCTTGAATAATTGCTGGGTTTATGATCATATTATGTACAATGGAAGTCTGATTCTTGCTTCATAAATAGGTACAAATCAGGAGTAAGTTGAGGTATTTATTTTTCATATGTGTATATAAATGAGAAAAGAAATCAAAAGTAATTTATGAAGCAGAATTACCAGTCTAAATTTATTGCAGCTTATTGAGTCTCTAATGTCCCTGGCTTCTGGAATCACATTACTTTATAAAAGCTTTCATTTTCTTTCTTTAAAAAAATGAAACAAAGATAAAAACTGCTTTTTTTTTTTTTGTCTCCTTGGAATTTATAGCCCCACAGAGTGGAGAGAAATATTGGAAAGACTTAATGTCTCAAAAGAAGAAAATGCACATAGGAATCCTGACATTTATAGGTTTAAATACCATGACACTTTGAGGGTTAAGACAGTGATTTTTTTGTGGCATTTGAAACCAGTCTTAGTGCTGAATACAAGGTGTGCACACAAATGTTGTGTTCATCACAGCAGGACCATATGCATTAAAATGACTGTATAGGTCCAATGGACTTTTGTTTGTTTAATCCTGGGACATGTCCATGGAAAACCAAGTAGCTAAACCCGAAGTTGGCTTCACCATCAGAGCTGCATTACACAGGCTCCACATGCACAGCTTTAGGCACAGTTCTTTGAAAATTTTGGCTCTCAGTCTGGATTGTGCAACGCTCAAGCAAAGGTGGCTGAGCTGCCTGTGATGCCAATCAATGAATGAGTTAAAATTGGATCAGCTTGTGAAACACCTACGTCTAATCTGGTGTTTTGGTAGCTCTGCTGTGGCCATATCAAGTCCACTTACAACAACACAGCTATTGAAATGCTGGGTTATATTTACATTCAAGAGGGGAATGGTTTGTTGGTGTTGCTGTGCCTAACTCGGGGTGTGAGATCCAGCATTTGTGCCAGGGGATCTGCAACACCCTGAGCAAAACAAGGTGTTTGGGAGCACGTTCAGCTTGCCCATGCTCTGGCATTATGGCCAGCAGAAGCCACAGCTCTCAGAAATTACAGTCTTCCCTTATGCATGTTGTAGATAAACAGCCTAAGAATCCAAGTCTAGATTAGCTACATTGACTTATTAATGTATAAATGATGCCCTGTGAATCCCAGAGGGAATTTTTTTGAAGAACTGTTTGACAAGGTCAGCAGCTCAGTTTGGAATTGGCAGAAAAACCCACCCTCAACTTCAGCAGAATGGCTGGGGAGGTTTTTAGGCCTGTTCACAGGAGTGAGGGTGGACCTGGCATCCTCAGCCACAAAGGGTAAGGTCCACATTAGAGGCAAGGCATAAAGATCCCCTGGGAATAGGACTGGAGCAGGGGGAAATGAAAATAGCATATGTACTTTATTATTGAAGTATAATAATATTATGGGTATATATTGGAGATGCTCATGTAAGAAAGAAGGTTTCATGTCATTTCAATGACATCCACTTTTTTCTGTCTGCAGCACAGACCTGTGCATTGCAGGCTGGCACTGGTGGGGACAACTGGGGAGCCCAAGCGTCACTTGAAGTAAGGAGTGGTCAAATGAGAATCAGTTTCATTATCTAAATGGGATGAAACATATAGAAGATGGAAAGCAGATCAGATCTGAAAGCTCCCTAAAGCAAGACAGCTTGTCTTCAGGAAAAAACAAATAAACAAATTCATGATTAGCCACATTTCAGACTAGAGTCATCCCATGTGTTTCCATCATGATGAGCATGTGCTTTCCCCATGAATTTCTGTGGCACATTCCGTTTTACACATTACCTGCAAGCTGGCCTCTCACGAAGCCAAACATTCGAGCAGGAGTCATCTCCATGGTGTTGGAGGGATCCCATTAGCAGCCCAAGTGCAGGCAGGGGCAGCTGAGTCAATGGCAGGGGCTGACCCCAGCAGCCTGCCAGGAACGGGCAGCTCCGCATTCCAGCTCGCGCAGCGGGAGCGCCGCCAGCCCCGGCTGCCCAGGAAATGTCATGAATTAATGCATGTCTCTGCCGAGGAACAGGGATGTGCTGGGGCCTCTCAGGAAGGAAGGGAATGGACTAATTTATGCTTCTGCCCCCCCCCCCCCCCGTTCACAGAGCAACTTTTAACCATGGGGAGAATATAAATACCGGGTTTGTAAACCGAGATGTGTAGGTTGTAATTTTGGTCTACATCTCGTTGAGGATAATGCTCTACATATTTGATGTAAATGGTGCAATGGGTCTGGCTCCAAAAGAAGCTCGAGGGATAAATTGCATCTCTGTTCTCAGGGGAGTAAGAGATGCTGCTCTGGTTAAGTCTAATGCAAGCTTATTTATGCGGGGCCCAGTGTATTCTACTGCTGCTGTCTTGCCTTTGTTGGGTTTTGTTTCACATGATTAATTAACCATACTGCTGCTTCCAAGCACCTGAGACCCCTTTGAAGTTGCAGTTTGATCAATTGATATGTGTTGTGCTACAGGTATAAACAACCTTAGTGCATTAAACCAACACTTTAAGTAGATCTGCAGCTGAAAAACTTTCCTAGGAAGAAGTTCTCCCTGCTGAATCATGACTCCATATTCTAGCAAAATCTCCAGCATCAAATGTTGGTTTTGGTCTTCAAAAATGCCTGTTGTTCTAAGCAAATGTATTACCACTTTTAAGAGACAAAACATGCATGTCCACACGTTTAAGACAGTTGTATTGGCAAATACAACTCTCCAGATAGAAGAGAACTGCAGCCTGGAAGGGACCTTTGCAGTGATTAATAATCTGCTGTAGAAGAGCTTATTGTGAGGGCTATTTGGGTATTTTTTCTCTGCAAAGTGCTCGGTATTTGTGATGGTGGAGCTGATCCGTGACAGCGTTGCAGAGCTGAGTGGACATGTTTGTATTTGATGCCAATTCTCCTGGGATTTGCAGAAATCTGGCTCTGTGCTTTGAGCCATCTGACCTTCCCCTCCTTTGGCAGGGCCAGCTCACATGTGGGTGATGCCACCAGGGAGAGTGATGGCATGAGCACATCGTGCTCCTGCTTCCTCTTCCTCAGCAAACCATGGGAGCAGGAGCACCATGAGTGCCAGGATGCAGGAGAGAAGGAAGAGATTTCTTAACAGTCTGGTAATCCCCACAGGAATATAGAAGGACACAGCAATATCTGTGTTTTCAGCAGGAATCATCCCTGTAACCTTCATGAGGGAATGAAATCCCGCAAGGAGAGCACCTGGCTCCCAGCAAGGTCCCCATCTCCGCTAGTGATGTCATCAAAGACACACATCTTCTGCCCATGCAATTGCATGGTTATTTCCAGCCTTAGTCCTGAATCTGAATCCTGCTCACCAGGTTCTTTAGCCCTTGGCTAAAGGTTTTAGACCTGCCTGAAAGGCTCCTGGGAGAGCCCAGAGCTGAGTAAAGGAAGGATGAAGTGGCTGTGGATGACTGTGAATATTGAGGGGTTTCCTGCACCCTTTGCTTTATATATACTGGCGGCAGACAGTTTCCTTGTGTTCAGCACACATTCCTCCTTTCTTGCTTAATTTAATTGAGATAAATCCCTTGTGTCAGCCAAACCAAAGGGCTCCAAGTGTGAGAGAGGAAACCCAGCTCCACAGGGAAGGGGAGGAGGAGAGGAGGGCAGTCGAAGGAAAGGACTGAGCCAGTTTTCCTTGATCACATTGTGGCACGTGGCCGGGAATCACAGGGTCCCCGGCTGCGTGTCCTCCCCTCTGCGGCAGCCATCCACATGTCTGTCACACCCTGACACTGGATCTGCAGCAAGTGTTGCTTCAGCAGCTGCTGGCACGTACTTATCATCAGGGGTGTTGAAAACAGAGCCAGAGCAAAATGTCATTAAAACTCTGGACACCAACAAGAGAAAAACGGAAAAATACCAATTTGGGACATGTATATTTTTAAGTGCAGGGTTTGGGATATTTTCTTTTGGATTTTGATTGATTTCAGGTAACAACCAAAGGAATGAAACAAAATATACTTAGCAATAGTATAAATATAGTAAATACAGTAAAAATAGCAAAAGATAGTATAGTAATGTGTTCTGTTGTTCCTGCATGGATTTATTTCTACCTATTTCTTGCACTCTGCCAGTGTGAAGGTGTCCAGTGGCTGGGAGCCCTGTCACTGCTGGTGGGACACAGGGCATGGGGAGCAAGGTCACTGATTGGTGCTGTTGTGCCTCAGCAATGACAGAGTTACAAAATTATGTCTGTCGGGGATCTTTTTTCTTTTTGCATATTGCTGAGGGACTCTCACAGATTGGGCCTTGTTTACCTTGGCCATTTTAGTGGTGGGGCCTGCTCTGGTTGATACCTGTTTGTTTCTGCAGCTCTTGCCTCCTCCCGTGGCCAGCTGTGCCCCCTGCCCAGCTCTGATTATTTTCTTTCACACTAAACAGTTTTGTTTCACTGTCAGAGCCCTTTTTTTTCACTGTGCCTTTGTTTACTGAGATGAAGCAACGCACTCAGAGCCCAGAGTAACACAAATAATTGTGATTTTGGGGAAACTGGTCCCCCAGCCCCTGAGGTCTCAACCTTCCTGCTCTGCCTGCTTGGTACCAGCACTTCCAGCTCCTATCTCATCCTGGTTTAAACCCACAGTTACTCTTGCTGCTACTGCACTTGAATGGAAATCAGTGCCTTCTCCAAGAACTGTTTGCTGGTTGAAAAGTTTCAGGTTTGTGTTAGGAAGTTGCTTTCATACAAACTCCAGGACTTTGTGGGGTGGCAGAACTTGGCACAATCTGTTCTTGGAATAGGGCAGAGCACTCTTTTGGCATCACTGAGGTGGCCAGGGCTGAGGCAAATGCTATCACAAATCCCACACTTGGCTCCACATAGTGTGAATACCTTGGACATAAGCTCTGCAAGGCCAGTGGCCAGCCATGTGATGGTCCAGAGATCTCAGCTGGCCTGGGCTGGTGTTCAGCTTGTACCAACCACTGATACAGCTGAGTTGTTCCAAGCTGGATCCTGTTCAAGTTCTACAGAACTTCACGGAGATGCTTCATATTCAATCCTATATCAAGAAAAAGCATCGGTACCAGCTGCCTTCCCCAAAACAGTGACTGAATTGCTTTCACAGTGGTGAAACTGCAGCAGACTACATCTGTTTAATCAATGCAATAGTTGGGATTCTTTTTTTTTTTTAGAGAAAAAAAGGCTTCTTTTGGCCATAGCTTTACAGTGTAATGGAATAAGTGGTGCAAATGAACTGCTGAAGCCCCTTTTTGTTCCAAGAGCCCGTAAGGATAAATCTTAGGGAAACTTATGGAGAGCCTTGACCATTAATCTGTACTATCCTGTCCTCTCTTGAAAAAAGAACATTGCAAAACTTCCTGATGTTCTTTGCAGTCAATCTGAAGCTCATGGTTGATAGGAGTTAAGGATCTCATGCTGCCTCTGCAGCATCATCTGTTTTTCTGGAGGTATTGAGAACATAATCGACTGTCAGAAAAAACAGACTCAGGAAAGCAAAGGATGTGGTTTTCTTGGCAAGCAGTCTCCTAATCTTATGTCCTCTGAATCTGGACTGGAAGGACTAGAAACCAGTCCCCTTTTCTGACTAGTTTTTGACAGGCAAGACCTGGCTCAGCTCATGTGCTGTCAGCCACCAGCCCTCATCTGGATCTTTAAAGCCAGCTGGTCTTTTACCACCTGACTGATTCATTTGTGTTAAACACCAGCAGATCATTCTCAGCATCAGATACATTTTCACCAATATTCCATAAACTGGGGTACTATATAAAGGTTTACTACTTGCAGAAGTGCCTGAGAACTTGTCACAGTGTTTGTGGAGGCAAATCAATGTAAATGGCTTCCTGAGCAGGAGCCCTGGTATCTCCAGGACATGCAGACACTGAGATAGCGCTGCACTTGTCCCAGAGCTGCCAGTGCTTCGAGGAACAGGTTGCAGCACTTCCGTGCTTTAACAACTGAAAGCAACCAGTTTCCCACTGCAATAGTCACTCGTTACAAAGAGAAAACAGCTCATAATTTATTTTCAGGAATGAGGTCAACACAGTGCAGCTTGGGAGGGGAGTGACTGGTGCAGCGGGTTGGTGCTGAGATAAAAAGCTAAAAAGCCTTTCCCTGCTAGGTTAAATCCAGCTTCAGTCAGCAGTGACTGAAATCTTTTATCCTTTGACAGTTGTTCCCCGTGGCCTTTGCGGTGTTGGCTTTGCTCCCTGACATCTGAGTCAGTACTTGCATAACCAGCCCCCTGCTCGGGCCTGCTCAGGGCTGGGGCAGGTTGGCAGGGAAGCATCCGCTGCCCTTGCCGGGATCACACGTGTCCTGTGAAGAGACCTTCTGCTCTTCACAAGGGTTCAGGCTCAATGTACTTTCTTCCAGGTTTGAAGCCCTGACCCCTGCCTGTTTCCAGCTGTCTCAGTGGGCAGGGTGGTGGGGTGGAGCTTGTAGTAATCATCTGCTCCAAGCCGAAGAGCAGCATTAGAGTGGCTCTGCCAGGGCTGTCGCAGCAGCCTCACCAATTGCTCCATCTGGTCCTGGCTGGTGGAGTCATCCCTCCCCCAGGAGATCTGGTCCTGCCCTTAGGTCCCTTCCTCACAGCCTCCTCTGAAGCCCCTCTCCTGTGTGCACTGATTCTCACAGATTCTCAGCCTTAACTACAAGAGTTTACAGGTCTTCTGTGCATTTCCTTTCCTTGACCATTGCAGAGTTACAGAAGACAACAGGGCAGGCAGGCAGACCTCTGCCCACAGGGTGCCCTCTAATGAAGAGCTTTTTGAGTAATCACTGTGGCTTTCTTACTGACCCATCTCAGATGGGAAATACTGGGAGCAGATACTTAAGAGCTGTCCATGCTTTTCTCTGGCATGTTAGGAGGTCAGAACTGCTCCTGCAGTTGCTCCCCTTTCAGTATATAAGCATTCATACTGTAGACTTAGTCTGCATCTCTCGTGCCCAAGATTTTGGGTGCTGTGCTGTCCCCAGTCAGAGAGGCAACACACTTCAAGGAAGAGTCTCTGTAAATGTACCTGCTTGGAGATGCACCGAGTTTTATCCTGATGCAAAGGAAACATCAGTCTGTTCACCTTTTGTGATTTTTATGGCTGCTGGCTTTGCCTGGCTTCTGCAGCTTCCAGTGTGCCAGTGCTCTGGGTTTGCACCTGGCTGTCTGTGAGTGGGCATGGCTCAGCCTTCCTGAGTCCAAGGACTCAGTGATGCTGTAAAACCCCTACCCCACTCTGGAGTATTAACTTGAGTGGGAAATGAGGCTGGGTTGGTGTGTCAGTGTGAACTGCCTGTCCTCAGGCATGGGTGATGCTGGTGTGCAGGAATGGGATCAAAGTCTCCAGGGACTTAGGGAGACACCTGCAAAAGATGAGAACTGAGGTGATGGAGAGGAGCAGAATGAAAGGGCAGGGTTAGAGATGCTTATATAGATCACATTTCCCACTGAGCCAGGGGAATCTGTGGCGTGGAGGTGTCCTCTGCTCCAGCAAGCCTGCTGTTGAGGTACTCACTCTCAACATGCTGAGTCCTTTTGGCTCCTGTGTTTTCATTTGCTTTATAGCAGGATGGCAGCTCTGGGGAGTGGAACAAGCCAGGAATGTGACTGTGTCATGTGCTGGAGGCATGCTGTAATAGTGACCTGGGGTGGGCCTTGGGGTGAAGCTGGGGTTGGATGGCAGGGGAGGAGAAGGATTTCCTGGAGATGCAAACAGCCTGGCCAGCCCTTGGAAAGGCCTCTGCCAAAGAGCTCTCATGGTATTTCCTGCCAGAGGCTTGCAGCACTACAGGGCTGGGTGTTGAGGGGAGGTATCAGCTGTAACCTGCTGGGCAGCCAAGGAGAGAAAACCACCCTGTGCATGCTTTTGGGGGCTGATCTTGCAGGCATACTGGTGACTTGGCAAGTGGAGGAGATAGGTCTAAATCAGCCTGCAAGTGGAAGATGAAATTGCAAGTAAAAAGAAAATGTGTGAGGAACTCCTCTAACTTATTCTCCTAGCATCACCCTGTACTGGTCCTGAAGTGGAGTGCTAGATAGAGCATTTTAGCAGGAAGCATGGTGGGGAGAGGAGATGGTTGGGCTGAAGAAGAAGGAGGCAGATCGGGAGTGAAGAAAGTGCTTACATGGCTGGGAAGGCACAGGCCAGCCTTGTGCCATGTATTGGTGCAGAAATATCAGAAATGTTGTGGAAATAGAAACATTTGACAACAGAAATATGAAATCACACCTGGTGTTGCTTGATCCAGTGCAATGGACATCACTGAAATGCTGTCCCCTCCCATGAGTTCAGATTTTGTTCATGGGCAGGTAAGAAGAATAAGGCGATTGAGTTTAACTTGATAGGATTATTGTACACCCCAAGGTGAGTTTTTCTTCATTCCATGTAACTGATATTTATCCAGGTATGAGTTTGAAATTCCCTTTAGGCTTATGTGAACAAAGTAGGGATTCATTTATGGCTGAACTCCTTAAGTAGGATGGGCCCAAGTGTCCATGGCTCTCTTGGGCAGGTAGCACACTTACTAAGCCTGTTTGACTTCACTGCTGTGGCAACACCAGCGTCTGAAACTCTGTAGGCATATCTTCTGGTAACCCTTGGGTAGCTTCATGGGGCACTTCCTGGCTCCATATAACTAGGTTTTAATGTACAGGTGTGATATTGCTGCTCTTCAGCCTCATTTCACTGCTGGGGATCATAACAGTACTTTATTGGTAAGAGTGTGGAGAGTCACAGCAAGAGGACAGGGCTTAATTTTATTTTAATCTTACCCAGTTTCTGTGCTGGGAGAAGAAAATAAGATGGTAACTGATTCCTCATGTATGGACAGCGTGGACTTGGCAGTGGTTGCTAAGTCCATCCCAGTTCAGGGCGTTGATATAGCTGTGGGTTTGTGCATGACTGTACAGCTCTCTTCTCCCCTTTTTCCTCCCTTGTGCCCTCAACCAGATCTAGATGGACAACTCTGTCCCACAGGAGAGCTTGGACTATAGTCTCCTATTCATTTCCAGGGGTATAAACCAGCAATGCCACTGAACAAAGTGATTCTGCTTTGCTCCTGGCCCCTTTCCCACTGCTGCTTACTTGTGCCAACAGGAGTGTTTGTACTGCACTGCAAAACCAGTCTGGTTTAGAGCTAACCAGGAGGATGGAGGTCTGAGGTTCTTTGTCATCCACATCACCTTGAGATCTAATTGAAGAAAGCTGGTGCTGCATTGATAATTTCAGGGGAAGGTGAGGGGAAGTTCTGTGCCAGCTGGTGTCTAGAGAAAGCAGCCATTTACTGCAGTAATGTTCTGCTAAAAGCACCATCCAGTACCAACTAAGGCAATGGAAATTATACTACCAAGTGGCATAAGGAGCAGGAGCAGTCCCACAGCAATTTATTTTCAATCAAACAAGAGCCATGAAGTCATTAGTTATCTCTTCACAAGGCTTTGGTGGGTGTGCTAGAGAGCACTGTGTTGTCTCTGCCGTGCCATATGTGCACAAAAAGATTAATTCCCAGGTTAGTAAGAGAGGAATTATGATGAGGCACAGGTCTGACTCAGACACAGTGGGAAGAGGCAAATGCCACGGGCTGAAGCAGTGCTTGGACTCTTGCTGAATTTTGAAAAGAGCTAGAATGAGAGATTTTTTTTTTTCTTTTAATAAAAGAAGAAAAGAAGGTTTTAAAAAATTAATATCAGAAGAAAAGAAATGTCAAATTATAGCTTTTTTCTTCAGCTACAGCTTTCCTGAGGATTTGGAGTACTTTGCAAATATTTAATTACTCGCACCTCAGTGCCCTTGCAAACATTGCAGAAAATAAACAAAATTAAACTGTGCTGTGAGCCTGGAATCCAGCTGTAACTCTGGTGCTATTACTGGCACCTCTGGAGCTATCCTATTCATTGCAAGAGTAGGAACCTGAGGCTAACATAAACTGAGAAATTAAACAGAGAACAGGTCCTGGGGCCTGAGCCCTGAAGTCTCTGCTCTGATAGCCTTAAATCCTGCTATTCCCAACCTCAGGAAGCATCACAGTGTAATCACAGCCTTTAGCTGGATGCACAGTACAGTGCACATCCCCCTGGCACCAGCTCTGGAGCTGTCATGCCTACCCTGCAAAGAGATACCCTACTGGTCTTTATGTGCATTAATATTCTGTCTCTGGGTTACACGGAGAGTGGATGTACTGTGCAGATGAAATCACCCACAGGGGTTTCAGTGGGGTTCTGCAGACTCTTTTTTAAACTGTTCTTTTCCTTAACTTGCACCTCTAATGACATATTTGTTAAATGTTTGGAGCTTTTTTTTTTTTTCAGTTTCCAGCAGAGGGATGTTCCTCTGCTTTAGTGTGTTACAGAAATGAGGTGCATGGTTAAGGTGCTGTTTTATTGCAAGCAAATCTTTGCCTCGATTACCTCACTTTTTAAATTTTACACTGCATGGATATATCATAAATCATAGGTGAAGCAACAACCTACCCTGCTCTGCAACCCCTCAAGCAGCTGCTTTCGAAAAGCTGACATTTAGTGCAGTGATTAAATATGAAATTCCTCAACGTGAAATTAAGCATCACACCGAGTAAGTAATTACTTCCAAACTTGTCTTTATGTATTGTGCATGCAACATTCCTCCTCCCACCTTCCCCCCTAATTTTCCTCCTCTCTTCCTTTTCCTGTCAAAACGCAAAGCCTTCAGGCCGGGGCCTCTGTTTCCCTGTCTGTGAAGAACTTTGCACGCAGTGGGTGCTCCCAGAAGCAGAACATGAGTGGTGATGGTGGCTGTGCTTTGGGAGGGAGCTTTGTAAAGCCAGGGAGAGGGGCAGAAAGCAATTGTAGCAGTCTGTGGCAGAGGGCAGGGTGATGGAGGGACAGACAGCGCTGGCCACAAAAGTGTCGCCAAAGATGGGCAACTTGCAGCTTGCTGTAATGGCAGGGGAGCATTTAGCTCAGCTTGGCTCAAAACAGAAGAAAGCCTGGACAGGACAATGGAGGTTAATGTGGAAAGCGCTGTTAAATGCCCTCCTGAGCAGCCAACCTCTTCACTAAAACAGAAAACAGAAGTTATTTCATGAAGGGCTCTGAACACAAAGTACTCAGTGAAAGTTGAAATGCCAGGTGGTGTATTAAGTAAATAAAGGCGTCCCGCTGTAGGCATTGTTTCTCCCAGCAGCCGGCCGTAACCAGCAGCGGTGCCATGTGAATCCCTGCCATGTGATGGGGCTGTGCCCGGCCGAGGCGCTGGGGAGGCAGCGGGGGCTGTTCTTCCAGCAGCTCCCGGCACATCCATAGGGGCCAACCGCGGCACGTGGCTCGCTCGCCTGGATTGCCTTTCGCTCATCACTCATCTGCTTCGGATCCCAAACGCGGGCTTTGCGCAGATGCCATGTGTCTCTGCAGCGCAGTTTGAATGAAGAGGAGTGATTGATTTCCATTTTAGTGACTTTTTAGATGGGTATCACAGCGCTGCACAGCCGGCTTTTGTTCTAGCGCAGCGGTCGTCCCCCGGCAGCGGCTGCGGGATGTCACATCCCATTACGGGCAGTACCGGGTCTGTGCAGCCGGAGCCCTTCGGGAGCTGCCCCTCCTCAACTCCTCCTGCTCTGCTGTCCGTGGCAGGACAGGGGAGCTGCCTGGCGAAAGTGAAAACCTGATATTTGCAAACTTCTTGAGCCCTGTGGGTGATGGATGCACATGAGGATGAAGCATTTTTTGCTCATGTGTGTTTCTCGTAGAGATCCGTGCCCAAACCTCCTTTTCCTGTTTCTCCTGGCTCTACAGGTTCCCCCATCAGGCTGTTACCTGCTGAGGATCTCTGTTAATGCTTTTCTCCTCTCACTGGTACTTGTGCTGGCAAGGTACACGTTGTCTGTGTTTCTGACACTGTCTTGGCCACAGCCATCTGGTGTCTGATGAAGTCTTGGTGCTGAGTCTCTCAGTGTAATTACCATGCCGAGTTAATTGTTCGTGCCAGCCCAGGCGCTTATTCACAGACTACCTCAACCATTACCAGGACCTCTTCATTCATCACCTGTCAGGCTGTCGAACAGCACTGGAATGTGCATTTGGCTGTCTCAAAAAAAAGCCATTCTTTGCCGTCAAGCTTGTGAGTGATCCCCCTTTCTTTGCTCTGAATTATTTGGCCCTGGTATTTTCTCCAGTATTTGCAAGACAAAGAAGAAGCATTGGCAGAAAATTAGTAGTTAGAAGCCAGGCTGGAACCTTGCTGCCAATGAGAACTAGAAAAAGCCCATTGGGAGGAATGCTCTCCACCAGGATTTCTGGATCTCATGTGCTTACTGCTTTTTGAGCAGATATAATGTGTCAAGTCTCTCCAGATTTGACAAGTACATTTAACAAATGTAAGATAACCAATGTGTGGTTCTGGGCAAGGTGGAGGACCCTCTGTCTAACCATCATTGCAGGAGAGATCTTCAGTAAACCCTTTTAAGGATACAGCATCATCTTTTTTAAAGGATACAGGCAAGAGTTTCTCCTTATCAGGCTTTTCTCATAAAGGGGCCTTGAGATCTTCAGAAAGCAGAACATTTCTCAAAACTTTGCTAATTAAACTCTTCAGTTCCTGATTTTCTCAGTTTTATGAGGAAAAGGTGTTACATTGCAGATTCCACGGGTAAAAGTGTGGTTTTGGCACATAAATAAACGACAAGTGGAGTAGAACAGGCTGAAATCAGGAAACCAGTGGAGCTTTGTCTTTGGCTTTACAAAGTGAAATAGCATCTGAAGCAAAAGCTGGAGCATTCAGGGTCAGGTATTTCTGTGGCTGAGACCATCTAAGAAATGGTTTCCTTTACTATGTTCAAACTACTATAAATAAGTAAGATTTTTTAGATTTGTTTCTTAAGTGCCAAAAATATACATTTTCCTGTGAAATTTTCAGACAGCATACGATTAAAAGGTGTGAAAGAAAAGACAGCATGCACCTTAAAAGGTGTGTTTTTCTCCTCCTCTGATTAATGAAAAAATCAGAAATGTGTTTTTGGAAACAAGTAAGCTTCCCATTGATTGGTGTACCCACTATGTGGAAAGCCACTGGCCATTACATGGGTGATGCACTGTCAGTCACAGATAACAATCATACATATAGGGTTCAAGAGTAGGAGCTGTTATTCTTACATGGTGGGATGCACCTGAATTGGTAAGTGACAATGGTAGACAAATCAGGAAATTTCCTGGGCAGTATCCATGCTATTTTTTGGTACAATGACTCTTCAGATTTACTCTTCAAGCTTAATTTATTATTTTTAAACTAACGGGTATTCTTCAACATTTAGAGCCACTGTCACCAGTACTGCTTGGTTGGAAACAGGCAGTAGCCATTTACCTGCTGATGGGTTCAGAGCTTTACTGCCATTAAGTGGCATTAAACCTCATTTCACATAATTTGCATTGATTTGCTTATGTGTCAGAATTAACATAGTATTGTGTCTGAAGAGTGAATCAGCTTAATGAACCAGCAGCTCAACTCGGATTCACTTGTGCTGCAGGGTACTTAAAATTCAGCAGCCACAGCCTGCCGCCTTCTCTGTTTCACTGCCAGCTGAGAATGCAAATGAAAGGACAGTGTTGTCCTGGGAAAGAGTCAAGACAAAAAGTGTCACATGGAGACACTGCAAATGGAAATTCCCTCTGTTTTGTTTTGTTTTGTTTTGTTTTTCTGAGAAGTTTCAGTCTAAATGGTAAATTAATATCTCCCTGTATATGAACTTGGAAAACTGTTTTAGCCACAGCTTTATGTATTAGCAGTGTTATTATTTGTTTGATCGGTACAGGATGAGAGAATACTGAAGTGTGATTCCTAGGGAACGTGCAAAAAGTTATTTCATTTTCATGGGCAGTAACTCTCACTGGTTTCAGCAACTTAAGCACACAAATGCAAAAGTAAAAGTTGGAGACAGGCCTCTGGCTCCATCCTTAGGGCCCTTAACAAGGAGTGTGACTCTGTTACTGTCCCCCTGAGGCCAAAGCTCTGTACAGGAGTGTTAGCACATCCCTGAAATCCCTACCAGCATCCTTTGGGGGCAGGTGGCTCCAAAGGGTCATGGGGCAGCAGCTGTTTTTCTTTCTGGAAAAGGGTTGATGAAAAGGGAAGCTTTGGCAGGAATCACTGGGCTGTGAGCATCCTTCCTCCCAGAAACCACCAGATGCATCCTGCCAGGTCAGGCATGAAATGTAGGTGACAGAACTCATTGTGGGTGTCACCCTGGGAATGTAGGAAATGTAGGAGGGCATCCACCCTCCTTCCCTTGGGAGTACAGGGATGACAATGCAGCACTTCATCCTTTCCTGTTATGTATCAGTGGAGGGCTGGTCTGAATCAGAATGCCCAAGTACATGGCTGAAAAACTTAATGCTGTGCAAAATAAGGGCTTTATTTAAAAGAAAATGTTGTAAATACCTGGAGAAACAAGTGAAGGGAGCAACACTGGTTTTGTGTGTCTGTGCTCAGCTCAATACCAGCCAGTGCTGGGTGTGACTTGAGCCAAAGGTGTGGGCACTGCCATTCCAGCAGCACTTTCCTGGGACTTTTGATCCAACCCGTGAAGAGTGGCACAATCCCAGCTGAAATTGCTCAGAGAGAGGCACAGAACTGTGTGCTGGGCCATCCCTGTGTGCTGTCCCTGACACAGGGGAAGCCAGCTCCAGACAGCCCCATTCTGCTCAAAGTCTAGTGCTTTCTAGTTGTTAGGATCTCTAACACACGTTCCATGTAAAGTTGTAATATGAAAGTTGTTTTGCATCACATATTCGTATGAGTCTCATGAATATTCTTATTCATATGCATATTCAGTTATGCAAATGTTAGTACTTGTGATTCTTCAGTTTGGAGACTACAAAGTTATCCTCTTTATTTGCCCTTGTTGTGTCCCAAGAAAGGTAATGTGACAATGAATCAGAAAAAAGCAAAACTCTCAGATTGTTTCAGAACTGGATAGGGTTAATCAATAGGAAATACAGAATCATTGAATGGTTTGGGTTGGAAGAGACCTTAAAGATCATCCAGTTCCAGCCCCAAAGGACAGACTATTTTGTCAGCCAGTGACACAGCAACCGATCTGCTAGACCTTTTTCTCTCTTTTTAATTTTTTCCTAAAATTCTTTTGTGCTATGAAAAAAAGGAACAGCTATTTCGTTTCATAACATGAAAAACATCACATTTTGTTCATATTGTTACCAGAACTAGTAGGGTTTGTAGCCAATGTCAAAGTTTGTTTCTTCCCCAAAATCCTACAGACATACTGAATTGTTTGGGCTTCATTATAGAAGAATCCTGAATTGTTGTCTAGTTTTCACTGCTTAATTGTTTTAAGTACATTCTCCAAAATAAACTGGTTTTAGCCATGGGATAGAGCTGTATCCTATCTCTTCACTGGATTCCTTCTGCTATTAGTAGAACAGGGCACTTACTGCATGTACAGATAACAATGTATTTACACCAATGCTGCTGTTTAGTTGTCAGTGCAATAGGACTGAATTTAATACAAAGTCCTGTTACTCCTGAACTGATTTTGGTTTGCAGATACATTACAGATTTTCATTCTTTGATATGGAAGGCTTTTATAAAAAAACCTCATAGGGTTTAGGGTGTTAAGCTGTATCACAGCAGCCAAAAGTATTTTGTTTTAATAATTATAAAATATTTAACATTTCTTACGTGATTATGACTTCAGTCTCGGTATTGTACAAATGTAAATAACATAGATACCACAATAATGCTATGAAGTAGTCTTTTAAAAGATTGAGAAGCTTAATTACATTAATTTAATCAAGTACCCTGAAAAAGAATTCTATTTTATCCTCCAACTCTGTGCAGAAACTGAGTCACAGACAAATTGAATCTCAGATGTATTAGGGTGTGCCTCACTGTGAGTACTTCATGTTTGAAGTGCCTGGTTGAAACAAACAGTCCTAAGGCTCAGTGTTCTGGAGTCACAGATGCTCTTCATCCATAAAAACTCGTGCCAAGTACCCAAGGCTGGCATCCAAAAGGAGATTCACCACCAGTGAATGTTCTTATAAGATGGAAACCACGCTGTCTGTCCTGCCAGGGCTGTTGCATGTGTGTGATGAAGTGGCAATAGTTTTCACAGGATGTAGAGATGTTACTTCCGTGCTCCCCTTTGATCCGCGTGTCCCTGTGTCCTACAGATGTCCCCTGCACTTGGCAGGCCAGCCTTGCTCAGCTGCTGAGTCTGTGGTTTCTGAATGTCTGGTAAAAGCCCTTCTGGCAGAGCCTCTCGGCACTGGAAATGGTTCTTGTGGACTCGCTGAATACATTAGCACACAATGAACACATCCCAGCAGCAAGACTTTAAGATCTAATGGTGTTTTTCTCCCTTTTAGTGGTTTTCCATTTGCATCGATTACAGCTCCCTCATCCTCCAGTCTGAGCACTCAGGGAACATTTGTAAATCCATAAAAACAGAGAGGAGCACCTTCCCCAGAAATGCTTATTTAAATTTGTCTGTAAGCAAAAACTGAACAGGCAAGTTAGGTGTCCTTTCAATCCTTAAGGAAGTGGAACACACTCTCCAGTCCCCCTGAAATGAGCAGAGGTTGAGGACATTCAAAATGCCAGGGTGGTCACTCTTGCCTCACTCTGTGGCAATGTCACATCGGCCAACATCTGTACCTGCCTCCATCCCCAGTCTCCTCTGGCCTCTGGTATTGCTGCTTGACTGGCAGAGCTGCAGGGCTCCTTAAAAATGAAATTAAATAGAAGTCCAACTGCAATTTTGAAAAAAGGACCAAAGATAGGGGCTGAGTAAGGGGTCCTTTTTGATTCCAGCAAAGCTAAAATCTATCAGTGAGAATTAGGATTTTCTTTGAAAGAAATAAATACTGTGCACTGTACCACTAAACCCTCTCTTATTAAAACATATTACAGCATAATTATTTCGCAGGTTTCATGTTGAGTGACTCCATTATTATAAACTTAAGTATCTTATTATGTAAAAGCCTTCAAGAAAGGTTTTTTTCAAAGAAGAATAATTGCTAAAGAACAGTTACGCATATTACATGTTAATTCCTTTAAACACAGAATATGCTAACTTCCCCAGATATGTCAGGAGGAATAGTTTTTTTAAGTAACAGATCACTCCCTGAGTTGTTGGATGTCCAGTGTTCCAAGTCTAGGAACTTAGGAAAAACCTCTGCTGCAATAATCTCTGGTGGAGCCCTGAAAGCTCACACTGAGGAGCCAGATTTACCATGAAAATGCATCATCGTGTTCTCAAACACTCCTTCGAGTGGCCTGGGATTTTAAGCTCATTATTCTGCTCTCTTTTGATGGGCTTGAGTCCCCTTTGGACTAACTGATCACCTACACAAACCTGTGTAAGCACAAGAAATGAGCCAAATACAGAGATCTCACAGCCAACTTAAAAATACATATCCCAGTTCAGCTTCATGGTTTTTATGCTGGCACCAGAGAACCACCCTTGGTTTGCTGATGTACATATAACCAGAAACACAGATGTTGGAACCTGAATTTTCTGACTGCTGGTGGATGTCTGCTGGTTTTTAAATGGTAATAAACACAGTTTAAATCTGTCTGTTCACAATTCAGAGCCACCCTAGGAATGTAACCAAAAGTACAAGTAGAGGTACACACACGTGTTGAATAAAAACAGGGTGCTCACAAGAGAAATTATCTGCTGCTGACACTGATTTTTGGCAAAAGATAGGATCAGTCTTTCTCCTCAAAGGCTCTTGAAAACAATTCTCGTTTGTACAAAGGCTTTGCTAAGAGCTTTACAGAAAGCAAACTGAGGCTCAGGAGAAATATGCCCTGTTCCTTTTTGTCTCTGCTCCTAATTGTATTCTAACTGCTGGCTGAGATATTGTTAAAATAATGAAAAAGAAGAAAAAGCAGCCATTAAAGCTTTTGAGCCATGTGCCATGAGATAAAGGTAATCCTGAGACTCACAGGAGTATTAAAATGACAACAATGAAGTAATACCCGTGCTGAGTGTCATTTTAGAAATAAGCAATCAGACAGGAGGTTAATACAACACAAACCTCCAGCACTCCCATCCTGCCACTGTGCCTCCCTGGAGAGGATCAGACAGTTCAACCAGCTTGAAAGAGTTTTAATGGCAAGGCAGAGATTTCCTTTCATAAACAAGGAGGTGGTATCCCTGCTTTTAGTTTGGAGAAATGTGATGAAAAAACACAGGATTTCTGTAAAGCTGAGATCTCCATCTGCTTTTCACTTGAACTGATCTTTGGTCATTTTTGTTGTTCACAGCCTCTGGCCTCTCTTCTTCTCCATCTACCCCAACACAAGTGACCAAGCAGCCCACGTTTCCTCTTGAATCCTATAAGCATGAGCCTGAGAGACTCGAAACACGGATTCACTGTTCCTCGCCTCCGGACACAGGGCAGAGGTTTCCTCTGCCTCCATCTCAAAGTGCAGCCAAGCCTCCCATCATGACACCAGCTCCCTGTGCTACCTCAAAACCAGTAAGTAAAGCTTGTGTCCAGTTTTCCGCTGGGAAATGTACAGGGTTGTGTGTGGACTGTGTCAACTGCTGGGCTGCAGAGTGTGCATCCACTCTATGGGACAGGACGAAAGCAAGGCCTTTTGCTTCAGTTTATTTCAGAATTTGGCTGAGAGGGCTTTGGGAATCCAGAGGTGGTGGCTCCCTTCTGATTTACCCAAATAGTAACTAATCTTTGCACTACTTTCAAAGTGAGGTTTGCAATGGCTTCAGATCCCAGGATACACTACTGAGATGCCACCCCAGAGATGGATAAAATTTTATTTAGGATTGTCTTTTATCTCCCTTAAGAAGAGCTGATGAGAGAGTTAGCAGCCAAAGAGAACATACAAAAAAGAAATTCACAGTCTGAGCTGTCAGGGTTCCGAGTTCCTGCTGCCTCTGGAGTCTGAGATGACTGGGACAGCTGGTGACTAATAGCACAAGTTGCTATCACACCTCCTGCCCCAGCTCAAAGAGTAGAAAAAGAAGGGCAGCGCTCCCAGGGCATTTATCCAGCCTCCCACATAGCAAAGGTGTCTTCATAAGAGTAGTTTCTTCAGTTCCTGGTAGTGCATGAACTCAGCAGTTCCTGGGAACACATCAATTCCAGCCTCTGATATTCTCCAGTACTGCATGGCTCTGTGCCTCCTCCCCTCTCCCTTGGCCAGCCTGAGCCTCAGAGGCATCGCTCCCCTTTTCTTTCTCCTCTGCTTTTTTGCTACCTTTTCCTTTTGTGCTAATTTCTTTGCATTACCTGTATCTTTCCATTCCTCTGACTCATGGAACCAGCAGACTGTGATTTGTCAGACTAAATTACCCTGCATCTGCCTTGCCCTGCTTTTCTTTTTTTTCCCTCCAAAATATAAAATCTTTTTTGTATCTAGAAATATAGAACTGTAAAGGGCATACAGGTTCATGAGGTCAGTTGCTCTGTTGAATAGCTATGAGTTCTGTTTCATTCCAGTTCTCAGTAATTTATTTAAAAGCAGGAAGTTTCCTCCCACTCACCCATGGGAAAGCTGTTCCAGGATCTGAACACAGTAACACAGCAATCCCAAAGCATTTCTGCTTTTGTGTGAGGTACCTCCAGTAGCAGCAGCTGTTGTGATGCTGAACATGTTTGGGTCCTGGATCAGAGTTCATCTGCTGCTTTCAAGTTGTTCACACACATCCCATAAAACACCTGTCCTGTTTTGGGGGCCCCTTCTGTAAAGGTTAGGAAGTCGCTGACTTTCAACCTTATTTTTTCATGGACAGGTTATAACTATTTGCTCTTATAATTAATGGACATTTTCATTCATTGTTTGCTACATCCTGTTGTACCAGTAGCCAACCTTTGTTTTTTTAGATCAAGCAAGCCACACTCTCCATACAAATTAGAGACTTTCTGTTCTTCTGTTATGCAAAAATAAATCATTAAGGTATTAAATAAAATAAGTCCTACATTTATAGCTAGAGAACTCCAGCAGTAACTTTTCTGCAGTCAGCTCATTGCCTTTCCATGTCAGTGTGTTCTTGGGATACAGAAATTATTAAACCCAAAGGTTTGTATGATACAAAAAATTTTGGGTAGGTTTTAGTCAATCAGTCATATTATTTGCATATGAATGTGTTTATCTGTGTTGTGCAGCTACAGAAGAGTCTTTTGTACCTGTTAGAATAGAAGTGAAGAAACAGCATAATCTTAGCACATTCCACTGATTGAAAGACTGAGAAGTTTGTTTTGGTTTTGATTATTTGCTGATTCAGACAACATGAAGTTGAGTAGAAGATGCCAGAATAAAGAAACAGAATTCTCAGCAGGTTTCTATGAACAGTTGTGGTTGTATATATGTACAAGAGAGAGTCTGGGGGGTAACTCAGAATGCTGGACTCAATTCTCTCCTGTTCAGAAGATACAGAAATACATGAGCTGTGTAGCACCTGATTGTCTGGTTCCCTCTGTACTCATTTATGTCTGACAGCAGTGAGGGTGCAGGGCTGCCAGTGCATCATTAGGGGTTTGGTTTACTTGGCAATAAATGTCAGCAGCCACAGATCAGTGAGGAACAAAGCTCTGGATGTTTAATTTTCCACAGAAACTGGAAAGAGAGATTAGATTTGCCGTTCTCTTTTAGAAGGAGAAACTGTTAGAGAGACAGGCTGATATTCCTGCAGAAGGGCATAAATCTGAAGCTGAAGAGTGTTCCCTCAGGACTGTCATGTATTTCGATCCCTGCAAATTATTGACCCAGCATTCCTTTGCAAATACAACAGCAGTAGACAAACATTCCTGACTTGAGTACTGTATTTCAAACATTTCATTTATTCTGAGCTGTGTGTTAATAAATACATCATTTCACAATCACGTGCCATAAACAAATCTGTAAGAGACAAACTCAATTTTTTCTTTACTTACATCACTATTTGCTGGCAGAACAATTTGAGTTATTTAAAAAACACACTATAAATTTTATGATAAGTGGTTTCATAGTGGCCATGCTGTTAGGTGATCAGTTCAATGATATGGAAGCTTCTTATGTTGACATCTGAAATGAGAAGTTGACTCTTATCTACAGGGCTCTGTCAACTTAAATCTCATTTACTTATTACATTGTTTAACCTGTAATGATAAAGTGTGAGACCCCAGAACTATTATAAATGATTCATGATTGCTATATATATATTGCAGTAGGAAAGAGGAACCCTTGGACCCAGACCTGGAAATACTATTTAAAAAAAACCAAACAAACCAGAAGGACAGATAACTATTGGAAGATGCAGTATCAGGACTTGGAATTAATCTTAGCCTGTTTTTATAATTAACAGCATTTGAAGCTGGTTCTGAAATTGTTTTTTATCTGAGTCTGAGACTCAGGTGCAGAATGGTTAAATCTGTTGAGTAAGAGAGAAGAAATGGAGGGAAGAGTAAAAATACTTACTTCCCAGCAGGTGTTACCAAAAACCTTTCATGTTTCAGTAGCATTTACAACAGTGGGTATTTTGATGTGATTTTTAAGCCTTCGATTCTGGGGAGGGGAATAAATAGTGGGAGACAGTTCCTGAGAGAGGGAGATCCTCCTTCAGGAGTATCATCTCAACACAGTACACAAAGCTGAGCAATTAACCTCATGCTAAATGGGAGTCTATGGTAATCACCAAGGTCTGGATTTATCCCACCTAACTTTAGAAACCTTTCTGAGCTGCTTAAGCTGGGAGTACAGTAGCTCCAGTTGTCTCTGTATCCCCCAGAGAGGCATTTGCAGGGGATGAATGAGATCCCCAGGGGGCTGAGGAGCCTCTAGGGCTGCCTGTGAAGGGATTGATGCAGGTGCTGCATTTCTGACCAAGGCACTCATCAGGTGCTCAGAGCTGGAAGTGCTGGGGCTGTCACACACCACTGCAGCAGCTCTGCCAGGCCCTCCCCTGCGTGTGCAGGTGTTCTTAGTGGCTGAGTTAGAAGGTTACAAAGAGAAATTCAGCTGATAAGAGATCAAAGCTGTACCTGAAGATTGCTGTGCACTGCATGAAACGGCAAAGGAGCAATTTGATTTCTCACAATGCACTTCACGACTCTGTACTTTGGCCTGGTGTTGTTTGGATGGTGCAACCTTCAGGCAGTAAGTGGTAAATGATAACTCTTCTCTAGTGTGACATTACGAACCATGAAAGGAATGCAGAGAGGTTGCAAATTCAGAAACGAACGCGTTTGCCCTGTTTCCGCCTTGTCCGTGTTTTGGAGCAGAATGTGGTGCATTGGGCATCATGTGGTTGTATCCTGTTCTTTCATCCTTTCTTCTTACCCTGACACATAAGACACTGTGAAAATAGCACTGTTCCCTGCAAACACAAGCATCTCCTGGTTTCCCCTTTCCCAACATGAGAGGAGCCCAGGCTAGAAGGTGCTGGCTCCAGATTGCAGAGTTGCCTGTGAGGTCTCTTGTGGTGGAAAACAAGGCTGGGGCTTCTTCTGCTCACTAGAAGTGACAAAGGCAAAACATGCCTGCAAATGGTCCTTTCCATATGATTGTGTAGTGAGCCACTGTCCTCCAAACAACTTCCAAGCCAAGTGATTTTTCCTCTTAACAAGAGGAAAAGTCAGGCAGAAGGTAATCAGAGACTTACTCTTCAGTTGTGTGAGTCCTGTTAAAACTGCAGACAGAGCACACAGAAAGGACCAAGTCCTGTCTGTATTCATTTTGCACAGTCCTTGCTGCTCCAGCACATGGGAGAGGAGAGATGTAATGTACAGCTGGGGCTCTCTTCCAGTCCTGGAGAAAAGGGAGAAACCAGATTGTTCCTGCAGCTACTCGCTTGTTAAACAGTAGTGCTTCCCTGCAAAGCTATTCATGCTGTTTCTTAGCCAACGAGTAGTAGTAAACTCCAAAACAGGGCTGTTAACTTGTTCAGCGTGAGAGGCTGTTACATCACACCCTGTGCTGGCAAGGAGCCTGGGAACCAGGATGTGTGCAGCAGGTCCTTTGGTTTGGCTCCCTCCAAAATGCCATGCCACCTATCAGAGCTCCATAATCTGCTGGGTGAGTAAAGAGATTGAAATCTGATGAAGAGAACAGAAAAGTCTTCTTTGATTCTGAGGTTGTCTTTAAAAAAAAAAAAAAAAGTACAGGCTGGGAATAAAGGAATCCAGTTTTCCAATGTTCCAGAACTCCTTATTTCAGCATTCATGTGGTTTAAGGCAGTGTGTGAGAGTGCCAAGACATTACTGTGACTCAGCTGTGATTCACACCACAGTAAACTGATTACCAAAATTAGAGCCCAAAAGGCTCTCATTTACCAGTGACAAAGCTCTGGCAGTGCTGGTGTGTCCAGGCTCCTTTTAAGTGCCTTAATAGCAGCACTCCTGGGAGGTGATTGTGTTCCCTAAGAGATCCCAGGGGCTGTAATGAGCTATCCTTGTTTAATCCTTTTTCCCTATGGGAGCTGTTGCTATCCATGTGAAAATATGTTTAATTTAAAAATATTTCTCCAATGGTAGGCACATAACGGATTAGTTGCAACCTAGTAAAGGAATCACTCTGTGATGAATCCTACTACAATTACAAAAATACTGCTGGGAAAGTGTTTGGAGCCCACCTGATTTGGTTTCAGTCTCCTTTGACAGAGCATGATGGTGGCTCCACTGAATCAAATGTAAGTTCATAGGAGAACTATTTAATGTGGTTGGAAAGTCCATAGTGAGATTTAGTGGGACATAAAGAATAAATGAACCAGCTCATTTGAACCTGAAATTAACAAAAATAGAAAGCTTCAGCTATATCACACTACTTTTTAATCACAGCTCCCATTTTATTAATATTCTGTTTCCTCACTTCACTTTCTCCCTATTAGTTGTATCTTTTGTACCCCATTTGGTGTTTTTCTCCCATTTTAGTATTTAGAATATGCAAAAAGCATCTTGCTATCCCTTTGATATTGGTTAATTTTTTTTAAAGCTACTTAAATGTTATAAAACAAAAAGTGTTCAACCACAACCCCCTGAAACATTGGTGTCCTCAGATATTTGTATTCTGGTTGCAGTGTCCAGATTAGTGCAATCAATCTTAAAATGCAGAGAAATTCTATTGCATAAAGATGTTTTTTTTCTGCCCTAAGGAAATGTGTGTCTGTGTCAACTTGTGGCTTTTTCTGCAGCTACAGAAATAATTTAATCAACTAACTATGGGTTCACTCAGTGGAGAATTTATTTTAATGACATAAAGTCCTACAATTCCTGTTCCTCCTAGTCCAAGATCAAAAGGAGGAAGGCGAGGTGAAAAGGATGAATAGCCAGAATGCTGAGTCCAATCAATTCCCAGCTGCTTAGACAGCTCTCATAAGGCTATAAGTAGCTAAGGCAATTAAAACTAGAGCATCTCTGGGGCTTTTTTAAGATACTCATTGATACCAAAATCATGACCCCAGCACCCTAAAGACAGAGTTAGTAGCTTAAACCTAAATTACTTTTATCACCCTAAATCCTGCACTATGCATGGTATAAAAAGGCTAAACCTAAGGATCTGGCCTCATGTGTCTATATAAATAGATATCTTTTGGTTAAGTACCATGATGTAAGAGGGTACTGGAGGGACAGCCTCATTTTACACATTGAACTGATTTCTCATGGCACAGTTTATTTTGAATTTTAGACTTGTTAATTTAATAAGCATCCTGTTATTCTGCTTAGAAGATCAAAACTTCTGGTAAGAGTAACCTCCATCAGTGATTAGAAGCCAGATGTCTACTCTGTGATTTAATATAAAGCTGCAGTTTCATGCAGGGTCACTGACAGTTTCTTACCAGCTGTATCTGGGCAATTTTGGAACACTGAAATTATTCACCATCAGGGTTGTTACATCACAAAGCAGTAGGGATTACAGACCAAAGTTTTTACATGAGAATGGAGGAGAGACAAACAGCTTTGAACCTGTTTGGTTGCACCTTTCCTGTTTCTGGATCGGACTAGAGGGAAAGTGACCTAAGGATAAGGAAAAATTGCTTATGGAAAGGAACTCTCAGAATTCCTAGCCATCTTCATCTCTCTTAACCCAGTTTTGTCTGTATTTTATTGTTAGATACACTGTCTTTAATGGTCAACAGAGCTTTAAAGAATGTGAAAGGCTGGTTGATACCAGAAGGAAATTTTCTGTGTAAAGCAGTCACATTCCTTTCTCACTTCCTCACAACGTTCCCCAATCCCTTCCTCTGCCTGGATGAAATAAATTGGTGAAGTTGAGAGAAATAAAGGGGATATCCCAAAAAGGGCTCGCTCCTGTTCAGCTTCTTTCTCCCCGCTTTCACATTTTGTAGTGCCACTACATGCTTGAGCAAGAGGAGAGCAATACAGCTCTTTAAAAATGCAGCTGGTTGTTGTGGTTTCTTTTTTTTTTTCTTTCCTTCAAGATTACAATCAAGCAAGTTTGGCCATTTGAAAGTCAGCTGCATGGGCTGCTGACTCAGAGTAGGACTAGATACCATCTTGGCAGCAGCCTGGAAAAATGTTTCCATTGTGCTGGTGAAATGAATGCAAAATATTTATTCTTTGAGCTTGTTCACAACAGCAGCTCAGTTCTCAGCTGGAACTGAGGGTGGGGCCATGTGGAAGACATTTGTAAGGAGGACAATAATGATTTGTAAAGGGCCCGAGGTGTGCATGATCTTATTTTATGATTCACAAAGGACAAGGCTCCTACCATATGGGATTTATAAGCTGAAGTGTAAACCAGTGAAGGAATCAACAGAGAATAAAAGAGAAAAAGTAATGGAGACAGAAGGTCAGCAAAAGAAAGGGAGGGAGCAGAATGAAGGAGGGGAGGGATTACTTTAGTATTTTTGCATATTTAAGGTTACAGTTAACTGCCAGTACTAAGGTTAATACCTTAGACTTTTGAAATTTTGAGCTATCATACTTTTTCACGTACAACTGCACAAGTCAGGGCATCTGTGGCATGTAAAGAATCTTCTTCCTCGTACCTCTGAACAGAAAGTTACTAATTGCTATTTTGTGGTATATGAGCACATATGATTCAAGCAGAAAAATAAACATGCTTTTTGCCCTGGGGACTTTATTGTCCAAGAGCCTGATCTAGCAAAACAGGCCAGGCAAATTCTAAAACAGTAAGAAAGCCTTGGCTTAAGCAGGGTTGTTCTAAACACTACTTCCAGTGCATGCTTGCAGAAGAGATTTTAAATGTAGCCATAACAGAGTCAGCAATGACAGCAGGCACTGAGGGAAGGTAACCTGAAGGTTACAGCACTGGGTTTGGTTGGCGTTGCTATGTATTTATGTTGCTGAATCTCAGGTGCTGTTTTGTTCTGGCTGATGTCAATGTGGTGATGGCCTTGATCCAGGAAAACACTTAAATCTGTGGTTGAATTTAAGCACAGTAGCTCTGTTGGAGTCAAAAGTACTGGAGCACTTAAAGCTATGTGTGTGTCAAGTCACTGTGCTGGATCGGGGTCTTTGTGCAATTTTTATGGTCTCTTAAAACATTTAAAAATTACAATTGCAGGTACTGAAGATGAGAAAGGAAGCTGAAGGACAGAGGATCAAAAAAAGAGTTGGGGAAAATATTAAAGGAGGAGAGGAGAGGAGAGGAGAGGAGAGGAGAGGAGAGGAGAGGAGAGGGAGAGGGAGAGGGAGAGGGAGAGGGAGAGGAGAGGAGAGGAGAGGAGAGGAGAGGAGAGGAGAGGAGAGGAGAGGAGAGGAGAGGAGAGGAGAGGAGAGGAGAGGAGAGGAGAGGAGGCTCTTGTTGACACTAGAAAATTGCTGCTGAGTGAGTGGCATGGAGGGCAGCAGCTGGAAGATTGCTATCTGCCTCCTGTTGTGTGTCTGGCATTTCTTTGGGTGTCAGGATTGGATTTACTTGGAAACATTCTTGGTGTGTCCTACCTCAGGATTGAGCTCCTTGTGTAAATGGGAACAGCTACTGATGGAGACACAGCTTATGAGAGAAGACACCTGACCCCTTTCCTGTCCCTTTCCCCTGAGCCTGCCAGAACCAACTGCACAAAAGTAAATCCCAACAGGAATCCTGCACACAGGAACAGGACACTGCCAGAGCTGATCACTTAGGAAGCACCGTGAGGAATACAGAATCACAGAATCGTTCAGGCTGGAAAAGACCTCTAAGATCATTGAGTCCAACCTTTCACTGATCACTGAGTGCCACCTCCAGTCATTTCCTGAACACCTCCAGGGATGGTGACTCTGCCACCTACTTGGGCCTCCATTCCAATGTTTAACAATCCTTTCCATGAAGAAATTCCTCCTGATGTCTAAACTGACCCTCCCCTCATGCACCTTGAGGCTATGACCTTTTGTCCTGTCACTGTTGCCTGGGAGCAGAGCCACCCCCCACCTGGCTGCAGCCTCCTGTCAGGGAGTTGTAGAGTGATAAGGTCTCCCCTGAGCCTGTGTCTCCAGGCTAAACACCCCCAGCTCCCTCAGCTGCTGTTAACAGAACTCACTCTCTAGACCTTTCTCCAGCTCTGTTGCCCTTCTCTGGACACGCTCCAGCCCCTCAATGTCTTTGTTGTGAGGGGCTCAGAAATGGACACAGCACTTGAGGTGTGACTTCACCAGTGCTGACTACAAAGGGACAATCATTTCACTGGTCCTGCTGGCCACACAATTCTGGATACAAAATAGTTGCCACAGAAAATGCTCAGCTTTCTTTCCTGGAGTATGCCATGAGGGCATGGCTGTGGTACCATATAAACTGGTCACTAAGTAGTTTCTTCCATCATCAAAGATTTTATAGGTACAGAGGTTACACTCTGAAGATATGGATGTGTTCCTCAACCTTCTTTTTCTCATGCCCTCGAGCATTTGCCTGTTGCTATTTCAGGAGAAAAAAAAATTTGGAATTCAATGAGTGTTTCAGTAGTAGAGTCATTAAGGAAGGCAAGAGTTTGAAGAGGAGAAAAGAGTGATCAGAGAGACCTGGCTGCAACCATCTGCCCCATCAGAGATCACCTGTGCAGCCCCAGTCACTGGATCTCTCAGTGTCTCAGTTTCCCATTTATAAAAAATTGGGGCTACACTGCTCTAAGTCAGAAATGTTACTGTGATAAATACATTAAAAAATTCTGCATAACTCAGATATTTTTTGAACAGGAGCTGCAAGTGGCTTAAGATAAGCTAAGCATAGATAGAATCTGTTGTGTTTAAAGTTTGTAGCAACAGGATTTTACACTGCAGGCTGTAACTGTGGCCAGGAAAGCCTCATGTTTTCAGAGCATATCAAGATTTACACAAAAGATCACTGTGAAGTCGGCTGCTCTTCTGAGCCCCAGGGAGGCATGTCAAGAAATAATTTCAGCTCTTCACAGACATTTAACTACAGACTCAGTCTGCATTTAAGGTTACATGCTGTGAACCCAGCATTTGCCATATCCACACCAAAAGCATCCCCTGCCCATGAATAAACTTCTGTACCTGCATCTCTACCAGCTCTGCAGGAACATGAGTGTGGTGGCTGGCTTGCTGGAGGTGTATCCCTGGTCCTTAGCGTGGAACTAATTTCAATTTTTTTTTTCAAATTCAAATTTTTTCAATTCTACTTCCTGGAATACGGGGAAAAGCTTACCACTATTTGCATGTCCCTTTATGATCTTGTTTGTAGTCATGAAACATTGAGCTCAGGTGCTTGATACGCTTCTTGCTCACACAGCCCTTGTTTCAGTCCTTCCAGAGGGTGTCAAACCACAGAACCAGCACGGAGTACGAACAGCTTTCACTGGCAGTGTACCTGGAATGAGGGAAGGATGTAGTTAGGAGGCTGTGAAAAGGGAAAACATGCATGACAGAAGGAAGATCTCCATTGCCTGTTGCTGTCATTGCAGATTTCCTTAGTGCATAACAATAAAAAAAAAGATGCAGGACATAAAAATGAGGCCTGAAGTGATCACCAGTAGATCTGGAATGAATTCAGGAAGAGGGTTAGGTTCCTCCAGCTACGCACATTCAGTGCCATCTGAAAAACAGCTTTTAGTCAAAAATTAATTTCCTTGGAGATTACAGGTTGAGTGTAGTCTCTGTGTTGAAGGAAGTTCATTAATATAATGGTTTGTTTGTGTGTAATAGCAGCTCCTGTGAGATAACACAGGCCTCACAAGCCTTCATGGGGCCCCTGACAGCACTCATGCCTCGAGTTTGTCAGCTGTGGGGTGGGCTTGAAATCTAATGCAAACACACAAGCCCCACGTGCTACAAGGAAGTCATCCTCAGTGTTCAAAGTCCTCCTAGAACTGCACTGAAAAAATACATCATTATCTTTGCCTGCCTCTTTGAGAGAGCTTCCACAAGCTCCTTCTGGAGCCCTCCTGGGATCTTCAGTGTGATGAGCACAGAAGAAAGTGGCCACATTTTGCAGCTGCTCATTTTCTGTTTAGCTGCAGTTACCTGCACCTTGTGGCACAGCAGCTCGAGCCACGGAGGGAGTTATTTGTTCAGTCCAGTCTATGCAAATTTCTTGAAGTTTTATTGAGGTTGTGGGTGACTCAGCTCTGAGCTGAAGGCTGTCTGTGTTTCTCAGAAAACCACCTTTGTAACTCTGCCCTACATCTGATGTCCAGGTTTGATAGATCTGATTCCAGCCTTTCAAAACTGCTGATGGTCATGAAAATGACAGGCTGGGAGAGCTGGGGCTGCTCAGAATGGAGAGGAGAGAGCTTCAGGGAGACCTTAGGACACCTTCCAGTGCCTTAAGGGGCTACAAGAGAGCTGTGGAGAGACTCTTCACAAGGGCATGTAGTGATTGGACAGGGCGAATGGTCTTAAGCTGGAGGGAAGGTTTAGAATAGATTTTAGAAAGAAATGTTTTATTGTAAGGGTGGTGAGGCACTGGGCATGAAGCTGTGGACTCCCCATCTCTGAAAGTATTCAAGGCCAGGTTGGATGGGGCTCTGAGCCAACCTGGTCTTGTGGAAGGTGTCCCTGACCAGGGCAGGGGGTTGGAACAAAATGATCTCTTAAGGTCCCTTCCAACCCAAACCATTCTGTGATTCTAAAATTACATTTTGATGATAGACAACAAGTAGATTACTAGAATTTTATGTTATTTATTCAAGCCTCAAGTGCAGTATCAATTAACTTCAGGGTTTTTTAGGGGGAAAGTGTTTCATTTTAAGTTTAAAAAATATCACTGAAAGCTGGAGTAGTAAATGTTCGCACAGTGAAGTCACTACCCATAACTAAGCTTTGAAATATAACACTAAGATGAAGAAAGCAAACTGGTAGATAGTAAATGTGTTTATTTAAATCAGATTTGGCTCTGAGTATTTTTCTTTTCATTTGTTATTCTCAGTGGCCTCGGTTCTGCAGATTACTCATCAGTACTCTGGCCTCAATCCAGCTAAAGTACTTAAGTAAGTGCATAACTTTAACTAACACGAATAATCCTGTATTCAATGCAAGCAAATGAAGACAGACATCAATTTGGGCTCGCTTTCTTCTTTCCCATTCACTTTAAATTAGTGGATGCTTACCTGTTTTTTATTATCAGTAGTATCTTAATCTGTTCTGTTTGCTTTTTTTTTTTTAATGTACATTTTTCACAAGAAAATATCTACTATAATCATGCTTAGTACCTGATTGCTGCAGCTCTCTCCAGCAATAATTCCCCCTTGCTCTTAACTGAGCCCCTGAGTGTGATGAGAGGCTGGTCCTATTTCAAAGAGCCTAAGGAGCACTTAAGCATATGTGTAAAAACAGCTGAAGTATGTCTTTTTGAGCATATATAATAACAAATATTTAAGACAAGAACACTTAAAAACTCTAGAAAAGATTAAAACTAAGTGGCATCTCTGTGTTTGCCATCAGGTAGAACACTTGTAACATCTGTATTCATAACAAACTCAGGTTAGTTCCTCACAAGTACTTGACTTCTTTGAAAGTTGTGTTCAACAGGACAGAATTTAAATTGTTGGGCTGTTTGATCAACAACGTGTTGCACTGATAATTTTGATTTGGACTCCACCTTTACTCAACATGAGTAATCTGAGGAAGGAATGTTGGCCACAAGGGCTTGTCTAGAGAATGCCTCTGATATTCTTGACTCAAAACTCCACCTTATCTGAGTAGCAGAGTGATACGGGATGAGACACACAGCTACAGATTAGAGGTTATGTAAACAAATCCTGCCTCTTCTCTACTCCTGCCTTGATTTCTCTCTAGGAATTTAGCTTGGGATCTAGTCTATTCCTTCATATTTTACTTTCTTTGAAGTTTATTTTTCAGAAGTGCTTAACTCTTCTCTCACTGGGACCATTTTTCTTTGTCTTAAACTGAGGTGCTCTGGAGAACACTGTGTAAAACAGGTTCTTTGTTTCTGGTGTTAGATCAAAGGAAGTCCTGTAAATCTATTCTGTTTCTCAATTAAGTCAGGAACAAAACTCACTGGAATTAAGCTTCAAGTTCATTTCCATACAGAAATATTTAGGAAGGGCTCAGCACTAAAAATGTGAAATCTCTCTGCACGTTCATTTCACTTATCTCCAGGGTAGGCAGATTCCAATACTCAGTATTACAGTGAGGATTTAGTATAAATGAAAATTTTCTATTTCCTCATCTTTCCTATTGCAAAATGCACTCCATTTTTCCTTTTTTTAAAATTTTTTATTTAGGATTTGGCTAAAATTTATTGTTGTTACATTTATGTTATCCATTTGACCTACTAAAGATCCCCAACCGCTTATCACTAATAATTAACTCTGTAAAGTAATTAATATCATAGCTACTGTTATGTGGGAGGATACCTGTAGCAGGAGGCTGGTTACTAGTTATAAAATGTAAAAGCAATATGCAGTTGTTCCGTATTCCATGCCAAAAGACTCCTGCTTAGGACCACTGGGTGAGTCATATGCTGATGATATTGAGATGAAGTAAAAAAAAATCCTTTCAGGGTAGAGTTCTCATCCAGTAGCAAACTGAGCTTTTTGAAATGAAATCAGTAGAGTTTCTTCAGCCTCACTGCACATACTAGAAATACATTTAGAATAGATACTCCCTCACTTTCACACCTGCTGTGGGACAGTTGTGTCCCTAAATTATTGAGGGCCTCTCAGATTAGGGACAGAGCACCCAGCTGAATCCAGTAAGGATCCAGTGGGGAACACTGTCAGTGCCAGGTTTGTTTCTGGGGCTTGGTTAACTCTGTTCTAAACAAATTGTAAAATCTGAGCTGCCACCACCTTCATTTACACACACTAAGCACTGATGTGAGTATAGCATTTAATATTTCAAAAGCCTTTTAAGACTAAAGCAATTTTTATTTCATTCCTTCCGGATATTAGAAATAAAAACTCTAATCCAGTATTTTGTATGAGGCTTCCCCTTCCTTATTGATTTGCTTGATGCTGGAGCAGAGTTTCTTTAGAACAAATGGTAGAAACTACAGTTCCTGCTCAGCTGCTCTGATCACCCCGGGCTTTTCAAGGTGAGCTCTCTGTGCCAGACCAGAACCGTGTCCTCAAACACCCGACAGACACAGGGACTGCCACCCTGCCAGCCTTTGCACCACACAGGTGGCACTTTCAAACACAGAAGGGATCCAAGCTGGGATCCTGACCTCAGCCTCACTGATTCAAATGTTCTCAGCTGTCATAAACCCACCGGTATCAGTTACCACACCCTAGGAAAAAACAAGTAGGAGCTTAATTTACACTTTAACCAGCAGATTAAACCTTTTTTCCCCCCATGACTTGTCCTTTTCCACTTCACAAACCAGGCCAAATTAAACCAAAAATAAGCAGGAAGTGCTCTAAATTAATTTTGCACAGATTGCAAGAGAATAAACATATTCATGACATACATTTAGGAAAAATTGCAAGTTGTTCTTTGACAGCTCATCAGGAGAAGAGTTGTTAACTACTTCAGTTGTGTAGAACTGTAATTGTAGTATAGAGCAGTAGCAAATGGTGGGAAAATTACCATTCATAGTTTACTCTTGCATTCAAAATGGCTTTGCCTTGATTTGCATTTAGATGGGAATTCCTTCTCTTGCTCTTCAATCCATTAGGTTTTATAAGGTAAGTAGCTTTTTTTTTTTCCTGAAGTGCTGGGAAAGGCGTTGAGTTTTACTGCTGAGCTGTGCAGGTGGCACCCCAGCATATCCATATTAAACCATCAAGAAAGAGAAAGGCAGCCTTGAATTTACCTGGAAATGCCTGTTTCTAAACAAAACATTTTTCTTGCAATGCCTGAGTAAGTCTGTTCCACACAGATTTGTGATTTGCAGCAGCATTTCTTTTTTGAGGTTGTTCTTTCTATTCCTACTCAGTCACCAAAGACTAATATGTAATCTTTATTATTACTCTGAAAATATTTGCTTTAGAATTTTTCTACTTCAGAATTAAGGCTACTGGTTTGAAGGGAGGGGAGAAAAGAAAATTTACATTTGTATTAGATGGTTAGTAAATGGGGTTTTGTACATAACATACACATAAAGAATTCTCATTGAATTATCATACTAAGAATGTAAATATTTTTCTAAAGATTGGACAAAAATAGAAACTAGAAAAAAACAAGTCTGGAAGTGACATTAAAAATTCATTTTCCCCCATCAAAACAATCAACTATAGGGAAATAATAATGAATAAATGGGGTTGTTTAACCTGTTGATAAAAACTTCCTGTGACAGATTTTAAAGTGTTTCAGTAGAATGTGCTGGTGCTTAACTTCTGTTACACTCAGAAAGTTCTCCCAAAGTCCAACCTAAGAATTCTTTGCTAAAGACTAAGTAGATAACTTCTCATCCCATAACCAGTGGACTCAGAAGATAATTAATCACTTTTCTTCTTGCAAAAACACATCATGTTTGGAGACTATTGTGGTATTTTTCTTCAGTCTTCTTTTTCTGATGTTGTGGTCTTTTTGGGGTTTTTTTGGTGGTTGTTTGTTCATTTGGGATTGGGTTTTCTTGTTTGGTTTGGTTTGGTTTTTTCTAGGGGAGGTTTGTTGTTGTTTTTGTGTGGTTTTTTGTTTGGGTTTTTTTTTCCCTTTGTAGATGAAGAAAGTGAGAAGTTTTCAAGCTCTTTACAGGTCGTTTTCTGAAAGCCTAGATCATTGCTGTTCCTTTTTTTTTAGACTCTCTTACTTCATTCTTGAGTTTAATCCCTAAAACTGAATGCAGTATCCCAGCTGGCATCTAACCAAGGAATGTGTAGAACAGATGCTCTATGTCTTACCTATAACACATTTGTAAATAGTGTGATTTTTTTTTTTTTTTTAATTTCCAAGAAACTGACATTGTAGTCTCACATTTAGTTTCACTCCCAGGTCTTTGCCTTGCATGACTGCTGAAAGTCAATCCTTTCCCATTTTATTTTTGCATTTGATTATTGTATAACACACTCTACTTACCCATACCAAAGTGCATCCTGTTTTTCAAAGCACTTTCAAGATTTCAGGCAGCAATTCTTAAGATTATTTTAAGTTCTAGAGCTGTCCCTAAAAAAGCAGGTTTTTTTTACCATTGAGTCACTTTGAGTCATTTGAAAATGTGGTCAGGTTATTCATTATTTCTTCATCAAGTCATCAGTGGAAACACTGAATGATGTTAGACGGAACGCAGACCTTTGTGGAACCCTCTCTTAAACCCTTCCAGCTGGATAAAGAAATCTCAGTACCTTCCTTGAGAATATTGTTGTGGGTGTTACTGATGATCCTTATCTGTTTAAAATGGGGGTGGTTGCTCTCTTACACATCTTGGAATCAAAGTTACACCAAGAGGTGTAAGGCAAGATGGCAGCAAACTATATAAAAAATTATCTTCTGCTGATGTTAATTGTTGTTCACATTCCTGAACCATCCCTATGATTTAAATACTTAGCATGTTCTTTTGAAAAGAATGGGATTCCTCAGAAGGACACAGGACTGAAAGGACTCCTAGATTATCAGAAAAAGGAAACACAGATTACCAGATAAGCTTTAATATATTCATTGTAAGTGCATCTGAAATTTACAGGACTGATTTTACTGATAATACCACAGAGTATTATTCACTGCTCACTCACTTCACCCTAGGAAGCTAAAGAAAACAGCCAGAGACAAAGTAAGCAGTTACCTATTAAAATTTACATTCCAGCCTTCCCAGAAAGCCTAAAATCTCTTTTGTTTACGTTTACTTTTTATGATTTTTGCTGTTCTACCATGAATTGCTTTGCTTTGTCTCTACAAAGATTGATGCCACTGTTGTATTAAGGTTGCGCTGTAGGTCCACGTTTTTTGGCATAAATAATGTCCCTGTAAAAATGTGGCAAAGAAGAAATGTATTCAGGCAGTTTTGGGTGTGTGCCTATTTCTCTTCTAAACTTTTCTCTCCAGCATTTATGTTGCCTGGCAGTATTTAGGATACAAGTGTGCATTGTCCTGTCACAGTGGGTGTCTCAAACAGTTTAACTGGGTTACCTGACACACTCTGATAGCAAACTTTTGAAGCATAATCTGGATAAATCCTTTGGTTAGAGTTAAGGGAAACCTTCTGTGGCAGTAGAACAAATAGTCACAAAACCAGGTAGGAAATGTTACAATATATAATATCACCCTATTGGAAATTACAGGTCCTGTTAAAGAAATATTTTTTCTTTATCTTAGGCTAGTAATTCTTCTGTAAAATGACAGAAGGAGTTTGCAGAGAGACAATACTGTTAAAAATGTGTTATAATTTGTCTAATCCTGTCCATAATGAACAGGACAGCGTTTTGACCATGATTTAGGCTGACTTAAGAGTGGGTTGTTCCCAGAAGGTGTGGTCTACACTGTCACTCCTACCCTGGACAATTCATGTGCCAGTGCTGATACAACAGTGAGTTGGATCAGGAGCTGATCTGGACAAAACCCAATCTTTTCTTTTAGTCCCTTTGGTTTTCAGCTGCATCAGTTTCCTGTTCTGACTCACTGTGTTGCCTACAAGCCAAAAGGAGCCAGAATGCAAAGCGAGGAGCAAAAGGAACGCCATGATCAGCAGCTTGTTCCAAAATGGGTTCAAACAAATCGTGAGACTGCAGGCACATTGAAGGGATGGGGTTTCAGCCTTTAGTTCTCCATTTCCTTTGGGTTTCTTTTTTGAGAAGTATGGATGGCACAACATGTTTCCATTACAAATCTCTGTTGTATATTAAATTACTGCCTTTTTATTATCCTGAGTTTCTCATGGTACTCTTGGTCTGGATGTAGATTCTGCCACTGTAAAATCCTGATCTTGCAGTGAGCTCTGAGGTTCACAGCACAGTGTAAATGAAAAAGGCTTAACTGACTTCTTATAAACATATCGTGTTCTGTGGTGGGTGAAATTCAATGCACACCTTTCAAGGCTCAGTGTCACTTCCAGCTACAAACAACCTCGGAGTTGTATTTCCTCATGGCTGGTGCTTGCTAGATAATTATGGGGAGTAAAAAAATTTTAAAAAAAAGAAACAAAATCATGGAAGTTATTTCCTATCAGATATGTCATCTTCTCTTCCTTTGGTTAGGAAAAGATGTTAAAAACTCTTATCAGTATCAAGGTACACGATAAGGAAGATAAATAATTTACAGCTTTTAAAGCCAGCTCACAGAGTTAATTAAAAGTTTCCAAAGCGTTTTGATCAGGAGGCTGAAAATGTTATGAATTAATATGAACTGCTTTGGTATCTTGTGTGACTGGTCATTTATTGAAATCCTAGAAGCATCTTAAAAATACACCTGAGAATGAAATATTTTAGAATTTTCTTTTCAAAGGATCTTTACAGTAAAGAAGAACTGGCTATTGTTAACTTCTTCATATATTCTTAAAATGTCCTTAGAAAGAGGCAGCTTGGGAAAAGAAAACATTGTCACCAGCAGTTAAGTTTCCTTGCTTGAAGCTTCGCTGGACTTGAAAAATTACAAGACAGCTTTCTGTTTTCCCATAAATTTTTTCTCTCTCCCCCCATTATAGTTTTATTCTCATTATCTTTCATATTTCCCTACGTTTTACGCACATTACTGTGCTATCCTTGGTCTAATCAACCTTCCCTCCTTGAAGGGCTTGCTGAACTTTTGAAGCCCGAGCTTCCCCTTGGGACCAGTAGGTTTAAAATGTTCTTTGATGACTCCTGTGACTCCTTAGGAGCACCATCCATCCCTGTGTGTCTGCCCTGCAGTTCTGCTGCCATTACCAAAGAAATAATGTGTTTATCCCCTTCTACAGCATCCCTCTGGTCCTGCTGAGCTTCCCGGGCAGCCAGTGGGGACCTGCTCATTACAGCTCAGCAAGCCCAGCTACAGCTTGCACACCTCACCGTCAAAATAAATGTAGATGACGAATCTATTTCGAATATTTCCTTATTTCCCTCACTTCTGCTGCAGCCTGGTTTAGGGGCTCTGGCGCAGGTTTGGGCGCAGTCAATCCCATCGCTGCTGAACCGGAGCGTCCCGTGCTCTGAGCCCCGTCCTTCGGTCACTGCTGCCGGGGCGGCTTTGGGAGGGCAGAGCCGCGCCGCTCACCCGGGAGACTCCGACATTCGGGCTGATCTTGAATTGGAGGTTAATCTGGAATTGTGTTCAATGGAAAACGAGCGCGGCCGTGCCCAGAGCGGGTACCCCGGGATAGAGGGCACCTCGGGACAGAGCGGGTATCCCGAAATAGGGAACACCCCGGGATAGAGGGGGTATCCCGGAATAGCGGGTACCCCGGGAGAGAGCGGGTATCCCGGTATAGAGCGGCTATCCCGGGATAAAGGCCACCCCAGGACCGGGATAGCGGCTCGGCGCACTGCGGGAGCTCCCGTCACGCACAGGGGAAACCCCCTAAACACCGCTACACCCCCCCGGGCGGCAGTGGAACCGTCCGCTTCCCCGCCGCTGCCTCGCAGGTGAACGCGCGGGAGCGTACCAACCCCCGCTGGCGGGGGGAGCGAAGGGTTTCCCCCGGTCCGCCTTCTGTCGCACCGCTCTAGTGCAGGGCAGTCTGTAGAACAACCGAGCCTGCGGAACGGGCTGCGAGAGGCGGCTGCGCCGGCAGCGCTCTCAGGACACTAAACCTCCCTGTCGTCCTTCTCCCTTTTCCGCGCGGAAGTGGTAGCTCCCTCCCCCTCCCGCCGCTGACCAACGGGCTCGACTGCAGCAAAACGGAACGTACCAACCGCTCCGCCGGGGGGAGGGGGGAGCGGCGAGGCGTGGCGGGAAGCGCCGTCCTGCGAACGGGCGCCCGGGGAGCCGCTCCCGCCGAGCGGGGAAGAGGCGGCGCCCGCAGGAGGCACGGCCGGGGAGCCCCGGGCTTCAGCCGGGGGTTCACGGGCAGGGGGAGGGCGAGCCTCGGTTCCTCCCCCCGCGGTGTGTGCGAGCGGCAGCGTGTGCGGAGGCCGAGGGGCAGCAGCCGCCGTCCCGCCTTCCCTCCCCTCCGCCCGCTCCGCGCCGCCACTCCCCGCCCGATGCCGCCGCGGGGCCGGTGAGTGCGCGCCTGGATGCTCATCTCCTTCTCCTCTCTTCCCTCCCGCAGGCGGCGGCAGCGGCTCCGGCTCCCTCGCAGCTCCCGGCCGCCTCCGAAGGGATGCTGGAGAAACTAGAGCTCGAAGATGAAGGTAAAAATGCACGGCAGCCGCGGGGGGCCGGGGGCGGGCCGGGGACACCCACGCGGCCGGCGGGGTCCGGGCGCGGGCTCGGAGCGGGGGATCCCCGGCGGGGAGCGGGGATTGTGCGGTGCCCGGGCCGTGTCCTTGCGGGGCGGGTCGCAGCCTCGCCGGCCGCGGAGCCAGCCCGGTCCCGCTGCGGTGCTTTTGTGCCGGTGTCGTTCCCGCTGCGGCGCTTTTGTGGCGGTGCCGCCGCCGGGCCGTGCCCGATCCGCCGCTGCCGCCGGCCGGGTCCCGCTCCGGGGGAGCGCAGCCCGCACGGCACCCCCTCCTCCTCCTCCCCGTAAAACACCCCTTCTCCTCGAATACGTGTGCGATACCAAATATAGACTTTGAGAGCAGTGATGGGAAGCTCTTTCAAGTAAAGCTCGCACTCCTTATGGCAGCACATACATCTGTTCAAAGCGGCAGCTGTACGCTGAATTTTCCTTATGTGGCTGCGCTCTGTGGTTGTTCTTTGCTGTGCTCTGAGGAGCTGCAGCTCTGACAGAGTGTGCTGTGCTTTCGCAGGGCAACTCCTGGCAAGTTTTTCCCTCCTGCAGGAACTAAACCGTGCTGTGGAAAAGCATGGATTTTTTTTTTGTTTTTTCACCAACTTGCACCAAGCAGCCACTTTACCTGTGAAAGATCCGTGCTGAATATCTCGAGCTTTCATTTTCAGAAAGGATTAGCTTAGTGGATGCAAATGTGGACGCATGGCTTAATCTCTGTGCTCAGTGTTTTGAAGTGGCTAAGACTTCATGGGATGTGTTTTTCTGTAGTTGGTAACTCGTATTGTAAAATGTAGGACAAATATTTAAGGAAAACTTTGAAAATAGCAGGCTGAGTCATTCTGTGAGAAGATATATCTAAGCTGGTATGCTAATAAGGCAGCTTCTTGGTTACTCGCATGCTGCCTGCAGTTGTGGGACTGGTCTGGAAAAGTAACACCTTTTATTTTAATCTTTCTGTGTGTGAGAAAAGGAAGCTCTTAACAATTGCATTCTTTGAGCTGCCTTTTTTTTTTTTTTTTTTTTTTTTTTTTGGAGTCCAGACAGGGTCTGAATTGCAATGAAATGCTTGTGCCTTTGTGCATCTTGAACATGCTTAAGTATGAGTATTTGGTGCAGGGGATCTGTTGCTAACTTGTAGGGGTTTATTTCCTCACACTGTTTAACTATTTTTAGTTTGGCATTCATGTTATGCTTATGGAGAGGTAAAAAGTTACCGATATACCTCTTTATTTTTACATAAAGCTTGCTACTGTGAGATACAAGTTCCTAAAACCTGCTGAATCATTAATAGTTAAGCCATTTTAAGATCTGTTTTAAACATCTTACAAATTTAGGTATCTGGAAAGGATCTCTAGGTTAAAAAAAGATCTAAAACAAAAAAAAATTCAGTTTTGAAACATCTTTGTGCTTTTAAAAGTGTAACATGGGATTATGTGGAGAGGTTTGATAAGGGTGAAGATCTGTGTTTTCTAAAACCCTGCAATAAAATAATCTGAATTCCGTAGAAAGTTTAGTTGTTTAAATTTTTTTTTTCTGATTTTCAAGCTTCTATTTTGCTTTGTCTGCTAATTAGTTTGGCTCTAAAGTTCAGGCTTTGTGGATGCTCATGCTGGGTGGGTGAGAGCAGTTCAGGGGCCTGTCAAAAGATAGCAAACCTCTGGCCAGTTTAAAGTAGGGTGTGGGCTTTGAAAGGAAGCAGTCACCTTTATTAGCCTTTCAGACTAAATGAGAACCTGGCTTTAGGCCGGATTTTAAAGCCGAGTGTAAAGGATGTAGAGTGCTGTATTCAGAACCTGGGGTGTGAGTAAAAGTGAGAGTCAGACCAAAACCTGCTGCCCAGGGTGCTTCTGTGTGAGAGGGCTCAGAGAAAGAGAATCACAGAAAATTGAGATGCAGCTGGAAATGCAGCAGCTCAGTTGCAGTACCTGTTTTATGACCTGAATTTTTGCAGTGGTTGCTGTCGTTGTATTTGTGCTAATATTGGGGGTGGGAGAGTAAAGTGACATCGGAGATGTTTGCTTTGTTGTTGGATGGCAAGTGGTAAGTGCTCAGGTGTTGAGAAACACCTCTGAAATCTTGATACGGTTTCATTAAGTGGCTGTAGCCAAACTGTAACTGGTGATCTGTTGTCAAACTTAAAAGTTTCTCTTCTGACACTTAAAACTGTGAGCTGAATGAGAAATTTGAAACTTGTTTTGGGACTGCTTTCCTGACTGCCTGTACTTTGGAGTACTTGCTCTTGCGAGCGTTCCAGTTCTGTATCCATCAACAGTTGCTAACTATCTTGTGTATCAAATTATGCTGCAGTTCTGTTGAAACAGGGAGCTTAATAAAAAGAGCTGAAAAATGAGGCTCAATGTGTGCACTGAATGCCATCCAGTATGTGAAATGGATGTTAGTCCCTCTCCTCAGATCTTACACAAATGAGAATGTGAAAGCACAGAAGGCATTCATTTAATTCGGATTCTAATTAAGAGGGTGAAATTGAAAAAAATGGTGCTAGAAAGATTTATGATCTATGTAGTACTGTAATGAAAAATGCAGAGTCTGGCCTGATAGTGTGACTTCTAAACAAAACAGTGGTGTCAGCTGAAGAGCAGTTTTAATTTTCATTATGTACAAAGGATGTGTTTAAACTATTTTGTACCTAATTAGCATGGACAGTTAGACAGGATGCTATTGTTGCAGAGAGAATTGCTGGTCATGTTTTTGGCCTGAAACATATTCATATATCTGGCTGAACTTTGTAAGATCAGTGTAACTTCTTACTGGTGGGTCACTGGTTCTGTCTAGGACTGGCTTCATAATGTTGCTTTGGTGATGTGTGAGTCAAAGTGTGAGTGAGATGATGTTAAACACACCCAGTGCACCACTGCTGAAACAGGCTGAAGGCTCAGTATGTGCACAGAGGAGAAGGACTGGATAGGCCAGGGATGTTTATTTTATTTAGGACTCCCTAAAGGACTTTTCTCTAAGCAGCAGCCAGAGCAGGAAAGGAAAAAATCCCATGTAAGAAGTCCAGAGTCTCTTTTTAACTGAAGGCTGCTCAGCTTAAAAATAAACAGAAAACTTTGAGTGAAATGTTCTGAACTCACCCTGCTCAGTATTCCTTGGGTGGGAATGACCTGCCTACATCTCCTCAAAAAGTGAGACAGTTACCTGTTGATGGGTGTGGAGTTTGTCATTGTAGCCTGAAATATAATGCTGAGAGACCTCTCATGAATGTAATAAATTATCCAAAATTGGTTATCTTCATACATGTTACGGGTTTTCTTCTTAAGCTCTAGTGTTTGTGCAATAATGTTTCTGTAGTAAGATTATTTCTACTCCTGATCAGTGTCAAGAGTGGTTCTGGGTTTTCTTTTGTGGATGATATGATGAGCTTGGATAAGGACAAGTAGAAATTTTTCCGAAGATGTGATATGAAAAAGGACTTTAGTTAATTATTTACACTTACAAGCTTTAATTTGTTAAGCTAGAATTCCATAAATGATTGTGTTCCAACATCTACCTGTGCTGTGAGAAGAGAAACCAGATTAGAGTAGCAAGTGGATGCCTGTCAGGTGTATTGATTCAATGGGTATAGTTTTAGCATGTTATTTTGGAAACCAGTTTTGTTGCAATGCTGTCTCTCGTCCATGTTAATCTCTTCTGCTCACCTTGAGTAATAAAGTAGTAGCTGCTGAAAGCAGAATTAACTACTTTTCTGTAGCATCTGCAAACCCCTTTTGGAGGTGTTTTCTGCAGACTGAGTTAATTTAATTGCAGGATTCTGATGTGTCTGTGCTCAATTCCTAGTCTGGAAAAGGGGAATTCTGCAGAGTGTGTGCAGCAGTTGTAGCATCAGCGTCATGGGACCGATGTGCTCCCTCTTGAGCGCTCTACTCCTCTGGATTGTTGCACAAAGCAGCATTTAGACATTGGATAAACAGTTTGCATTAGAGTGGAATCTCTCCTAGTAATGCTCTGGCCTTCATCTCAGTCTCCCTGAATCATGCATCTCTTCTGTTACCTGCTCCTTTCTGGCTGTCTCCTAAAATAGACTTTCACCAGTAATTGCATCTCTTCTTCACTGCTGTTGTGTCTGGGGTCATTCCTTCCCTGCTCTGTGGGTTTTCTCACTGTGTCTTATTAAAAGTAGTTTCATGAGTTCTTCCTGCTTGCCAGCCTCCTGCTGTCAAGTGAATATCTGAATCAAGGTATGAAAACAGATGTCACTCTGGGGCCAAAAATAATTAAAAGAAGCTTGTAATAAAGTGCATGTTAATAGGCAGGTTGGGTTTTGTTTCCTTCTTAAGACTGAAGGATCAAGTGCTTGGGTTAGGAGGTAGTAAAGTTAAGCCGTTGTTTTGCAACTGTAATTAATTTCTAATAAACATTCATTATGTGGTTGTTAAAGCTGGTGCTCTCTGGCACATAGAAACGGCATTTTGCCCACAAGATGTGCTTTGAGATATCAGGGGACATGGTAATAGTGATAAGGGGATGTTTTGTATTAAATTTTCCATTGTTTAGAATCCTGAGTGAACATAGTAAGAAATTGTAAAGCAGAGATGACAGTTGGCAGTGATAGATTTCATACAGTCTTTCCTATGATGTACTTTCCAAAGTTGTTAAAGAACAACATATCTGGAGTATTTGGATATTCAGCTTTATTAGTTTATGCAAGAAATCATGATGAAGTGTTTCACTGTCCTAGGCACCCTTGTCCTTTGCCTTCCATTTGGCTTTATAGGAACACCATACATGAGGTTTTTTCCCTCGGAAACTTCTGTCCTCTTATTTTAAAGATGAAAATTATGTATAAAGTGATAATTAAGAGTATTAAACTTCGAGCAGTGCAAGAGAAGCTATTGGAAGTTTTGTTCCACAACTCCACACAAGTCTTTATCTTGTGCAAGTATTGCAAGGGGCTCATGTCAGCCCAGTGCTCACTGTCTCCAAACAGTCCTGTTTACCTACTCATACAGAAGATACAGCTGTCTTATTCTTAACATGGTGTTTAGCCTTACAGTGAGGAAAGCCCTACTCTGTCTTGACTAGGAAATAACCCATTTAGCAGCTGAAGTTTGCAGTCTTTCTCAGGAAGCAAAAACTTTCAAGCCTTACCCACCTGGGAAGTGGTATTTTAGTACAGCAAAAGATGCACAGGGCATGCTTCAAAACTCCGCTTAGGGTCTTGAGGGATGCAAGAGCTTCTTGATGAAAAAGCTTTCATAAAATTTTAATATGGCCAAAACATGTCTTTTCCCTGACTTGTTTATGGAAACAGTGAAGGCATTCTGGCTGAGGCTTCCTAGAGAATGCTTACCGTGGCAGAGATTCCATGTAATTGCTTTGGCAAAGCTGCAGGGAACTGAGAACAGTTTTACAGGAAGTGTTGGGGCTGGTTGTGTCCAGTCAGTGCTGCACCTGCAGGATTTGCAAACATTATCTTCCAGGTGAAAGCCATTGTTGGCCAGTACCTGTCCCTGAGAAATACTGGGACAAGGAGGTGTTCTCTTACACTTGAATGACATTGCTGCTTCAGTTTGTGCAGATGCGTTAGTGTCTGATGGACAAGGACTGATTTACAGTCACCTTTACCAGCCACTCCTGCTGGTGCTGCTACTTCTTTGTGCACCAGATGAGGGACAACATCAACTCTGCAGAGAGCTTCCCTGGTCCAGAAGCTGCTTGGTTTGATAGTGGGGCTATCACAGCTGGTAAACAACTGCTTGATAGGAGGTCAAAGTCTTTGGCCAGTATCATCTCCATTTCCTGGTTTAGAGGTATTGAGTTCGCAGTGTCTTGTGCTTGAGCAAGGATAGACCTGGAAGATGTGACAATGTCAGTGTGGCCTTGTAGGTATCTCCAAAATGCTGTTTGTCAATTGTCTGTGACTGCTTTGCTGAGCACTAGCAGGATGGAGGAGGGTGACTACAGAATCCTTCCCTTAAGAAACTTCCTAGGGGATGATCTCCAATGTTCCACACAACAGATTTCTTTAATGCCCTGCACATACATAGGCAGGACAGTACAGATGAAACAGGATAACTGTTTTGGTGGTTTGATACCCTCTGCTGTTAAATTTGGCTGTCCTGATCCAGTCAGTGCTCTTGGAAAAGCTACTGCCTTGGGGCATGGCTGAGTTCTTCATGGAGGTGACTTGGTTCAAACTGAAGTAATGCCAGTGTGACAGGAATGACAGCAGAATATTTGCATCAGTTGGCTCAATCTAACTGTTGCTAAACAATCATAAGAAATGTTTCTGCTTATTAATCATCTGCAGCAGATGTGGGTGTTCTGTAAGATAGGACTTTCTGTAATGTGCGCTGTGGTTTTGATAACTGGAGGGTTCGTGATCACAGCATTTGGAGCCTGAAGTCATGACACTGACACCAGTTCTGCTTTTTGTTAGGAGCTTGATCTTTGGGTAGCAATGATCTGTCTGCAGGTACTTTGTTGGTTTGAATATTTTTGGCTTCCAGAAGGTGCAGCTCTATTAGCATTGGGTGGATCTGGGGAAGTAGATAGGTTTGAAACACATTAAGAAATGCAGAATAAGTACAGGAGCTGATGGCATTGCTTTTCAGAGCAGTTCTTGTATCTTGAAACAAAATGTTCCTCTCCAAACTGGGACTGTTTGCCTTGGATGCCTGTTGTGGTGGGCTTTACTGTGGCTCTTCTAATGAGTAAAGAAGACTGACAAAAGGAAAATCTGGCAATTCAGGGGAAAATCCTTCTGTGGAAGGGTGCACTAATGGCTGGGATTAACATAAAGCCAAAGCAGTTTAATACAAGCCTAACTATGCTGGAGCAAAGTTGAATTTGTCTTTTAGGCATCCAGCTTGGCATCTAGATGGAGCTTTGGAAAGCTTAAATAACCCTGTCCTAAGAGTGGACCACATCTAAAAGGTTTTTGAGTGTGATGTGGATATCTCCAAGGTAGCTTCTGAATACTATTTGAATAAAACTAACTTGGTTTTAGGTTCTTTCCTCCTCTGCTGAATTTTTTAGGGATTTTACTGTTTCAGTCAACCAGTTGGGTGATTTTATCAATTTTGACTGTGGCAGAGGTTAATGGGAGTTTTGTCTAAAAACAGTTTTCCTGTGCTATAGACCACTGGTTTTACTTGTGGTGCAATTTTTCTTTTTGTCTTTTTTAGGGTGTTTTCTAAGTTGTGTTGGGGTTTTATGGGGGTTGATTTTTTTATAGTATTTTTATATTAGTTTGCTTTTCTCTTTGTATTGTGATAGAGTATTTTCATTCTGACACTGGGCCTTTTAAGAAACAGAATCAAAAAGGGCTTTTTTTTCCCCTATCAGTCTCTTACACCATGGCATTCTTTTCTGCTGCTTATTTTGAATTTCTATTGGTGTAATGATGGAGAGAAAAAAGATGTCTGAGCTGCTGGAGAAGGGAGCAAACTGAGGTGGGCATAGGAAAAGGCCATTTATGAGGAAACCATAAGGCTTTGCTCATTTGGCTCAGTGAAAGGAAAACCAAGAAAGGATGTGATAACACTGTATGTATAAAAGCATCCTATAAGGGATGGGAAGGGGGTAAACACCAGGGAGGGAAATAAAATGAAGAACAACATTGGCACAAGAATAAATGGATATAAACTCTTCCTGTAAGAGCTTTGGAACAGTATTCTAACTTCCAGCATAGTTACTGTAGGATGGGTTGTAGGTTGGATTTTAATGCTTTGACTCAGTTCAGGATGGAGCAGGATCACTGGGAGAAAGGAATTGTGTGGATGCCTTTGATAGAATTCTCTGAATTGCAGAGTGCAGAGGGTGAATGCTCTGCTCTACACAAGCAGGTGCATGGATCTCTCCTGCCATAGTCTTGCTTGAATTTCTCTAGTATAATTTTGAGTCAGTTCCTGAAAAAAAAAGGCAGAGAAAGAGCCCCTCAAAAACTCCAGTTCTACTCTGTATAGACATCAAGTCAGCTCAGATGAAGGACAGCTCAGCTTCGGGAAGAGTTGTAGTTTTTCTGTGGAATCGAGAAGGAATCAATAAAACCTGTAAAATGGGTTCCAGAAAACTGTTTCCAAATATATGGAATGTGTGTTGGATGTCACCTGCTTGAGTTGGGGAGCTGTTACTTCTTTTTCTGTGTAACTTCAAGCTCCACCTGCTGTAGGTATATCTCCTAAGTGGTATATTGGAACAGAACACTCGACAGTCCAATAAAGTGTGCATACAGATTCATAAATTTTTGTAAGAAATGCCAGTAATAGCTGTTTAGAAGGTGTTGGCATGCACAGGGAGGGAAGGAGAAGAAATGTGCAAGGACAAACTAGAGAGAAATGAAAATGTAAATACCAAATTATGAAAAGCTTCAAGTTAAGATATTGCAAGTAATTATTTAGGATTTGAGACCAGCAATTTATTAGACCTTACAAAATTGTTTCTGCAGCAAACATAGTCCAAAGTCCTTATGAGTCAAATCTTAAAAAAAGCATATCTCCCTTAAAGAATTGATACTTTGAGCATAGTGTTCAGTGGAAGATTGCCTCCAGATTAAATATTTGTCCTGTTCAGTAGGGATATGGCTGCAGCTTGTGAAGATGCTGTGTGCTCATTTTGAAAATGCTTGTTGTGTGATTAATGCTTTGGTTAAGCTGAATGTTTAGGTTTGATCTTAAACTAATTCCTAGAAGACTTAAATGACTATTTCTTTTCTAAAAGTTTGTGCAAACTGTGTATCTAGTAGGACTTGGACTTGTTTTAAAGATACAGCAAAAATTCAAATAGTTTACTAATCTTCCAGCAGAGATACAGGCTGGTTTATTCACTCATTAATCACATACCTTAAACTTTTCTTCAATCCAACTTTGCACAGAGTGGTTGCTGATATTAAGATTCAGAAGTTTAATACCATTTTTAGTTTCTTCTGTTTCGTGTCTCGCAATCTTGAAGAGCAGGCCCACATTCCAGACAGGCGACATCTTAATTTAGATCTTTGTTTGGGATGCTTAGGGAAAAATCATAGTGCCTGTTGTCAAGGAAAGATCTTGAACATGTTTTAGAAAATTCTTCAGGTCAGCTTATTCCTTGTTGTGGTGAAAATCCTAGAAGCGTTGAGGTTGCAGGCTGAAGTTGCTACCTTTATTCACAAAACCACAGTGATGCTTTTCTCAAACTACAAACCTTTGACCAACAGTTGATTTAGGAGATAGGGAACTGTTTCAAAAGGATTCAGTTGGACTTTTGATACTGTTTACCAGTTAGTTCCTAAACAAGGCAGCTCTTGCTTGTACACAAATAAGTTTCTCTGCTTGTCTGGACAAGGAACTTCAGAGTTGCTATGATTAGCTCTGGAATGTGGAGTTTCTTAAGCTGCCCATCACTTTTTTTTGTCTGTCTCAAGTCTCACAATAACCGTTTGCTCATCCACACTGCCAGTGGAGAGCTACAGTTAAAAGAGAAGTGTTAACTTCTCAGCCCAGTTACCAGCACTTACTAACACCAATAACGAGGAACAAAATTCAGTGCAGGATTTTGAAGCATGCTCTGAGTGTAAGACTGCAACACCATCCAAATCTTTCATTTTTCAAACAGCTATTTGTTTCAGTTTTTCTCTTACAAGTCTTAGATACTGCTGGAATTCGAAGACATGTAGGTATCTAAACCTCAAAACCAGAAAAGTGGATCTTTTGAAGTATTGTCAGGAGCTAATAACTCTTTTGTTCCTAGCAGGATGTGCTTTTGTAGATACTTGTCTCATTCCATGTTTAGGACCTTTAAGGGAGGAGGTTGTACAGTGTGCTAAGGTTGCTTTCTTTGTTCTGTCTAACCAGCATTTGGAATGCAGTAATAGCTCTCTAACACCTGTGGTGGTTTTTTTGTTTGCCTATTGTTTTGTTTAAGCAAACTGCCTTTTCTTCCTTACTTCTGCTATAGCAAATTAAGTTAATAACAAGGTACTTCTCTCTTAGTAGTGGTGGTATTTAGTCACTCCATAATTTTCAGTCTTCCAGTTGAGTGCTTCTTTCAGATTTTGGTATTTTCTGAAAAAATACATTATCTCCAAGCCACTTAAAAATTCAGTTTGAAGATATTGTGAGATTTTAAGTCTTGCAACAATTTCTAACTCTTATTGCAAGCTCTTTGAAGCATGATCTAATCCTGCTTTGAAGATCACTAAAGAGAATGTTGAATAAAATGAAGCCTTGATCCCCTGGTACTCTCTTGTAATGGGAAGTATCAAACCACTGGTAAAAACACTTCCAGAGTGACTTATAGAAATGTAAGGTCCTGCAGTATGAGCTTGCCTGCCATTCTGTACTGCCTGATTTGCATAAGGTGGGCCTTGCAAATGTTCCAGCTTGGGGAAGAGTTTGGACTGGAGTCCGTGTCTTGTTAAAAACACACAGTTGTCATCCAGTCTTGCAAACCTACTGGAAAAAAAAAATATTACTAGTTTTGCTGCAGCTGGGGTTGCTTGTTAGACAGCTGCTGTGGGATGATTGTACTCTGCCTTTTCCTCATGCAGTAATATTCATGCTTGCTTTGAAATCTGTGTCTAAAGCATACTGTGATTTTTTTAAATTATTATTTTTATTTTGCGTCTACCTTCTTTTTCATCCAGTTGATCACATTATTCTGGGTAAAAACTGATCAGTCTGAACTGTGCTGGACACAACCGTGTTGACTTTTTTCTTTGCTTTTGATGAGCTGCCTTTGTAGGTGCTTACAAATACACTGATTTTGATAGCTTGCTTCAATACATTCCTAGGAATTCTGACTGTGTTTGAATTTGTTTGGCTCTCCTTTAGACTGGCAGTATATCTTTGTCATGAACTTGCAGAGTTCAGGAATGGTTGCTTTTAGCTAGGGTGACTCCTGTTTACACACATAATAACCTGCTGTCCCTGCATGAAGCAATTCCTTGTGGAAAGGAGAGAAAACATCTCAATTACCTTGGTGATCCAAAGTCACTGAGCAGTTGCACTGACTCCAGAATTCAGAAAACACACTAAAATGTGTGCAAAAAGAAAAAAAGTAGATGCACACAGTATTGAAAGTTATGTTTGGAAGTGTCTTAAGCAGTTCTGAATATAGTTCTTAAAGATGTGTTATGGTTTCTTTTAGCTTGTTACTGTTACTAGAAGGATTAACCTTTTTCTGAAGACCTGAACAACAAAACAATGCATTTGCTTCTCTGTTCACTGTTATTTATCTGTCCATGTACCTGTTCTCCTCTCTTATTTTCTGTGCCTCCAGACCCTCTTCCTATTTGCTGGATGAGGTGCAGTTAGCAAGGGAGAGCTCACTTTATTGTTTTTCCTCACACTTCTTTTTTAAGTCCTTTTCCTCTCTCACATCATATATCCATCCTGTAATATGCAACTGAATTAATCTTGTAACACTGAAGAAGCTCCTGATACTGATCTCTAGATACCTTTCCTATCACTTCCTTGTATCAGAGTCTCTTACATCTATAAACTTGCTGTAATCTTTATCTGCCAGCTCACACATTCCTTTAGATCGGGGTGGGAAATGTTCAATATGCAACATCCATATCGTATAGCCCGTGGCTGCATGAATAATGCTACTGTGTAACTTCAATGTGTGGTCTTCCAGGATATTTTAAACTCTTTGCAGTTCTCAGAAGGAAAAACAAAGTCTTGTTTCTGTCTCTACATCCTCTCTTCCTGTTCCTTGCATTCAAAAGCCTTTCAGCTTGTGATGGAGTAGTCAACTCCTATCACTGTCATCATATTATTTCCTGTATATTGGACTGTAAACCTGTTTGCTTTTTCCCTGCATTATTGGAAGTAGTACATTGCTAGTCTTGGCTGCCATCTCTGCAACAAAGTTTTATCAAGTGTGTTCTAAAACTTTTGGGGATGTCCTGTATAGAGCCGGGAGCTGGACTCTGATCCTTGTGGGTCCCTTCCAACTCAGGATATTCTCCAGTTCTGTGATTTATCTCCTGCCATATAGAGTAGGTATCCTTGTGACCATCTCTTCTGCTTTTTCTTTTTTTACCACTTAGTCTTACCCTGTGGTTGATTACAGGGGTGGTTATTTTGGTGGTGTTTTTTTTTTTTTTTTCTTTTTCTGAGAGAAGTTTCCTCATGAATAAACAGAAATCAAATGATACAGTGAAACACTGCTTCTTTTCTCCCATGCTTGCCCTTCTTAAACTATGTTAGTGTTCCCTTCCTACCATGTCTGACATTGATTCAGCTTCTGGTGTCTGGTTTCTTGTCCACTGTTTCCAGTTTTCTTGGCTCTTTAGCAGACAGCTCAGCAGACAGAGCAGTCATGCCCCCTTACTGTGCTATTCTGTGACAAAATTGGAGTTTTTTGCTCTTCTCTGCCAGCCCCTCAGTTCCCAAGCTTTTCACTGGATATACATGTACATTTTAATTTGTAAAGCACTCAAACCTACCTAAAAATCTGCCAAATTAGCCATATTTGTCTTATAGAAGGTAGGCTGAAGTAAAGCTCTTGCTCTTGATCACAACAAAGTCCTGTACACAGCGAGTACTGGATCCTTCTGCAGAATCTGTTCCTGTCTGTCCCTTTGCTGAGGAATGCTGATAAAATCCTACCTGCACATTTGATTCCCAGAACATTATTCTTGAAACCCTGCTTCATTCAGATGTCTCCATTTCCCTTAAAAGCTGTGTTTCAGGGCCTGTTAATGAGGAGCAGTTTATGGTTCCTTCTGAGTAGTGTCACTGTTGCTCTTGGAGTGGATGAACTGTATCCATTGCGGATGTTTTTTTCCAGATCTGTGTTATGTTAGTGATTTATACTAGAACTTCTACAATCTCCAGCACTGTGAAAGCTGTGTGGGAGGTTTTCAAGGATATTAAGGAACTCCTTCAGTAAATTCAAACCAGGAGTTACCAGAAACTTTAAAGCCAGTTTTGGTGACAGCTTTCAGATAAAACCACAGTCAGAAGAACAATTTATGAGGTTAATGATGTCTTTTACCTGCTGTGTTCTCTGCCAAGGGTTATCTGTAACAGGAGGGGGAGAGAGGGTTATTTGTCCTGGATAATTGAAGTGATTGCTCACCCTGGTGTCTTCTGGCAGCATTTGGCACAGCTAAGCTGATTTTAGCTGTGGATGCTGTTCTTGTCCTGGGTAGCTTCAAGTGTAAGGAAAGGGTAGGAGATATATAAATGTGTATATATATATTAAATAACAGTATAGAGTTATTAGCTATAACACCTTTTAATAAAGTTTATCATATAATTACACCAGTAAATTTGACTTGATGTATTGCTGTTGGATCAGTTCCATAGTAAACATCGTGATGAAAAAAATCTTTAGTCTTCAATATTTTGATTCTCTGGCATCTGAAATGTGATATCCAACGTATCATGTGACTTTTAAAATAGAAGTATGGCTTGGAGTGCCCTGAAGTTCAGATATGTATGTGTGCAGTAGCAGAAAATAAAAAGTGTTTTCCACTAACTAGGTTGTTTAGCACAAGGGGGAACATCACAAAACTACAAATTTCTACTTCCCCATTTCCTTTTACCTATTGGATGTGGCTGAGGGGAGATGTTTATGCCAGAAGTAGTCAAGGTGAAAAGTAGTGCTGGGAGCTGGGAGTGCTTAGCTCAGCTCCTGCTGCTCTTAGAAAACTTAAGCTTTTTAAGTTGCACAGTTTCCATATTGATTCTTATTAAAAAATCAGGGGGAATGGTGTAATTGCTGTGTAAATTTGTGGTTTCTGTCTTCCTCCAAGCTGTTCACCAGGCTAGGCATTTAGTTAAGTGTATTTTTTGCATCCAGCTCATACTGCTGGCTTTTTTGCCCTACTTTTTAAAGGGTGTTTAAAACTTGGAAGTTAGTTTCATAGGAAACTTTGAGAAGTCAGTTTTTTACAAACAGTTGTTTAGGTTAATAAGAAGGTTTAGGTTCATAAGTTTGAGTTCTTCAAATGATTGAGAGCTTCCAGAGGTCCCAGCCCTCAATCTAATCATGGGGTGCTGTGGAGAGCTGCTGTGGTATGGTTGTGGTGGAATTAACACTTTAGAGATGGTGAGAGACCCCAGCCTCTGTGGAGCCTGTGTCTTCCTTTCAAATGCTCCTGGAAACAATGACTGAACTTGAAATATGACTGGATACCAGGAGCATAATACAGCTGTAACATAAAACATAATAGGAAAGGTTCTGATGTTGTATTGTTGAAATCAGGAAGCACGTGTGGTCCAGGATCTTGTTGGGCCAGCCCAGTAAGAACACAGCCCAGAAATGGAGCCTGTGGCTTGCAGTAGACACTTCTGAGGAACTTTCTGTAGTTTTTTATGTTGCAGTGTTTGGAAGCTTTTCCGTAAGTGTTGCATTATATTCCTATCCTCCATCTGCAGGCACTTTTTTTTCCTTTTTTTTTTTCTTCTTTTTTCTGCTTTTGAAGGCCTTGAAATTCTGAGTGGAAAGCTACAGTAGGCAAGCTCCCTGCATGGTGGGAAAGGTATGAGTGGAACTGAAGGCATCTGTTCAGTAGATCTCTGAGGAAATGGCTTCAGCAATGCAGCAGAAGTTTCTGTGTCATCCATGAGTATTCAGATGGTAGTTCTACCTTAGAGCTCTTTGAATAGACAGTTATGCTTAGTACCAAGTCCCACTGCAATCTCTGAGTCAGTGTTGTTGAATAATTAATCTGTCAAAAAAAAAAAAAAAAAAGAGCTATGATGCTCTTGTAAATAATAGTTACTGACTGAAATAAAAATTAAAAAAACAAAAGCATGTCTCATGTTATAGTGAAGGGTGGGAGAAAGGAAGGAAGTAAAAAATCATTTTGGTGAATAAGATTGGGGAGCAGAGTGGCAGAAATACAAACAGATTGATCTTCTGCTCTTTAAAGGATCTCTAACAGTAGAAACAAATAAAATGCCAAAGCAGAGAATTTACTCTGTAAAAGCCTGTGTGACAAGGTGCTCACCTTCAGGTGTTAAACTGTCAAACAAGGTTTATTTGTAGCCTTCTGGGTGACTTCTCTTTCTCCTCTATTAAAAATCACAAAAAAACAGCACTGGGAATTTGGATGTTTTTTTGCCTTCACCTATGGCTTGGGGGAAAAGGGTGCACATGGGCAATGTCCACTTGCAAAATAACTTCCAGATGAATCTTCAAGAGAGCAGCTTTCCTGAGTGAGCACCCTCATGGAAATACACATTCAACTACTTATTAGTGGATTCTCCTCCCTGATCCTGCTCTAGATTTAGGTACCTCCTGCTGGGAATCTGCTCTGTGAACCAGCTGATTCCCAGATCATGAGCTGTAGAGAGCTGAGGTTTGGCTGGAGGCAGTTCTGTGTTTAATCTCCTGCATGTTGGGCAGAAGATATTGGATGCAGATCAGAGGTGATGTGCAGAGACCGAGGGATGTTGTCACATCAAGCTAGAAGGGATCTGTCCGTGTCCATCTGAAGGAAGTGCTGCTTTGCAGGAGCTGGGTGAAACTGCAGGAGCTTCATAGTAGCCAGAAGGGATGAGCATTTATTGGGTAAGCAAATAAAACTGGAACAAGAAAACTAGGCAGGTAATAAAGTAGAAATACTGTCATGGAGATGTGAGGGTGTTCTTGATTATTTATGTTTGCAGCACAGTGGTGGTTGCAACCCAAAGCAGGAATTTTGTCCTATGGAAGGGGAGAGAAACTCTAAAGAAGATTATCCCTGAGGAGTGTTGAGCCTTAGGGTTGGGCGACCTTTTTCTCCATTGAACAGCTATGTATGTACATAATACACAATACCTGTACAAAGAATTGGGCTGTGGCAGCAGTTGAGTATTTCCAGGAAGCTGAAGGTGTTAGAAGGTCTTAAAGATCGTTTCCACCAGGCACTTGGTGGAGTTTTGTAGGACATCAGAGTTAAGTCAGTGCTGCTGATGTGTTGGATGTTTAGATAGTAACTAATAAAGTGCTGCATTGCACTTATTTATAGTATGAGGATCTTCTGTAGAAATAAACCTCAGTTCCAGCTGGACAGTTGGATCCTTGTCCAGATCCAGCTACAGTTTCCCAGCTATTTACAGGAGTGTTAACATTGCTCACAGATGGGTATCTCATGCTTCTGAATATTTTTAATTGTAACTTTCCAGTTAAAATTAAAGGGAAGCAGTCATTTTGTGATGTATCCCCTGAACTGGAGGACAGCACAGGGTGAGGTAACATTTAACCCGTCCTGTGCATCTGGGTGGGGATTGTTGAGGTCCAGTTGAAGTTGTGTTTGGAGGGTGGGAATGTGTGGTAAGTGAGTGGAGGGTTTATGGGCACACCTTGACTGTGCTGGTCAGAGTTCCTGGCCATGGCTGCTGTGAACAGCCTCCCCTGACTGAATTGTTCTGGCTCACAGTTACTGTGCTTATCCTGATGCATTTAAAAATTTTTGGTGAGTTGGCAAGACTGCGGAGCTATGATGTGCTCCAAGAGTGTTCATTCTTTTCAACTTTCTTGTTCTGTGGTTTGTAGAATTATTGAATCATTTAGTTTGGAAAAGACTTCTAAGGTCATCAAGTCCAGCTGTTAATACCGTGTTCACTGTCCCATGTTCCCAAGTGCCTCATCCACACATTTTTTGAACATGTCCAGGGATGCTGATTCCACTGCTCTGGTGGAATTTGAGTTGTTTCTATGCTTGTTCCTACCTGTAGTATCTTAATTGTTTACAAACTTGAGATTGAAGTAAATAAAGACTCTTGGGACTACAATTACAATTGTAGAAGCAACCATAACTTTCTACAGACCAGGCTTACTGGTTTGTTATTTATTTGTTTGTTTGTTTATTTTAGGAGTAATGGGAGTAGGAGATGAAGAACTTGTTCACTGTGTAGAAGAGGCTGGGTCCTGGAGTAGCCAGTTGTAGGGGAGATCCAGCTTTGCATCTGTAAATTTGGACTAAAAAGACTGTGCTGAGCCATTTGGTGGAAATGACAAATAATTTATCCAGAGGAAGATAACTGATTTTTGGGCAAATCTAGCAAATCAGGATTTTGGCCATGAAGTTCTTTAATGGTCGCTAGGTATTTCAAAGGGGTTTTTTTTATTTGTTGTCTTTTTTATTGTGCTCTTCAAAAGTGTAATATATGTCCAGGTTTCTGTGGAATTACTACAGGGTCTAAAGGGTACATTTCTGATGGAAGGATTATCCTTGACCAAGTTCTAGGTACCTGCTGGAGAGAATGGAGGGCCAAACTGCTTATAAAAGAAAAAAGGTTAATGTACCTGAGCAGATCTGGGGGTTGTATGCACATGCATCTGAACAAATGCAAAGGAGATTTAAGGTGATATGGACTGGATTGCATGTCCTTGCTACAGACATGCCACACCTAAACCGTTCCAGCCATGTGGATCCTGGTTTTATAAACAAAGTGTTGGAGTTGTGATGCTCTGTGTAGCCTGAAGAGAATGGAGCTGACTACAGAACTTGCCTGCTGCCTCTTCAGAAAGTAGAAAATTACTGTGTGAAAAGTGAAACAGGTAGAGGTAAAGATTCAAGAAGTACTAATTTAAGGAGCTTGAGTTAGTGAAGCCTGACACTACTTTAATTTCAAACTGTCTTCTTCTGTACATAACCAGTGCTGAGATGCCTATTGTTGAGTAGGTTGCTGTTAGAAAAAAAAAAAAAAAAAGAGGTTTTTTAAGAATGTAACTCTTCAGCATGGAATTCCTTTCTCATCAAAGAAGAACAATGCATTTTATCTATGTTCTATTTAATCTGAAAGGAAAGATGAGTCTGAAATGCAAAGTGCAAACCTGTGACTGTCTGTCCAGATCTAAAAGTGTGAATTTGAGTTTTGCTTTAGGGTTGTCCTTCTGCAGCGGTGTTCAGTTGATTTGGCATGTTTTTTACTACTCTTTTTTTTTCTAAGGTTACTTAAATAAAACAACACAATGTTTTTACTTGCAGCACTTGAAGAATCGGAAAGTGACATTTATGTGCGATTCATGAGGTCACACAAGTGTTATGACATTGTTCCAACAAGCTCTAAGCTTGTTGTTTTCGACACTACGCTACAAGTGAGTATTCTCCTTTCAGTCTGCCTTTGCTTGCAGTTCATTTTTTTTTTTTTCTTTAAATGAGTGTTTCCTGAGTGTTAAATGGAATTTGATCTCTTGAAGAGAAGTACTGCCATCGTGCTGTGCTTTGACTGTACAAAACTATATTGTTTCAACTGTGTGTTTCATGTTATGCTAGAGGAGGAGTTGGAGGAAGACCTCCTAGCAGAACAGAGAGAAGGGATGTAATTTGGTTTGCAGTTGAAATCTCTGTCTAAAAATAAAAATTTCAGGTGAGCCCAAACTTATATTGGCTTCTTCATGGCTATCTGAATCTACATAAAGACATTTGATGTAAGGTCCTTGTGCAACAGCTAAAGAGTACCCAGGTGCTATGAGCCTGTTCCTGCTATACTGATAAGACAATTTAGGACTCAAATGGATGGCTTAATTATGCAAATTATTACATTCTCCAGAAAATTTTTGTTTTCAGTTTCTCATTTTGCATTTAATCAGTAAATCATCTGCTAGACTCTTGGCTCTGTCTGAAGAGTCTGGTTGCCAAAAGAAGGCATTAGCTGCCTGCTATAGAAACAGACTAATCTGTTCTGCAGTGTGGTAGAAAGCTGTGGCTTTCTTTGTTTCCTGGATTTTGCAATTGGTATTTTTTTGCTTGCTTTGGTTTTTGCTGTTTCAATGTGTTTTTCCTTGTAAAGATGCTCCAATTCTGGCTTAACTAAGCCCATTAAGTAATTTTGGTCTGGAATGTGCTACTCAGACCTCAGCTTTCCACAGTCAGAGGCAGCCATGTAACAGTTACTCAGTCCCAAAACATTCACAGAACCATCTTGTGTATCAGATAATTGTGTATAATGCTGGATTGAGTGCTGTGATCTGAAAGGTGGAAAATCTACATTGACTTTTTCACCATCTTAGAGGGGGAAAAGTTCTGCAGTGTTTCCTTTCTTCTACCTGAAAGAGAGAGGATGACTGTCAGCTCTTGAGTAAAAAATTCTGACCTCTTTGACCTGAAAAGTCAGATTTAGGATGGTGGGGTTCACTATCACTCTTTCAGCTCTTCTCAAAGACTGTTGGCCTCCTTTTCATTCCAGAAGATATTTTTTCCTCACACTCTGGAATAATGTGCTAGGAGTTGGTACCTGCAGTGGGCATGACCTACAGCCTCCATTGTCAGTGCTCACCTGGGTCAAAGACTTGAGCCTGGTCACTGTTTCAGTTGAGATAATTGTTCTTTATTCCATTAACCCGTTAATCTTGAGGCCATTGGGGCAGGCCACCGATTCCTTGTGGAGTCTCCAGATCTCTTGATGAATGACATTGTGCTAGATACCAGTTTTCATTGCTGGAGCTGTGTTGAGATAATGCCATTAACATCAAGAAGTGAGAGTTTCCTCTCCAGGTGGTGAACCAGTGTGAGGTAACACCTGGGGAAGCAGAGTGTGAGCGAGTGAGCCTTGTGAGTTTTCACCGTAAAGGAAAACATGTAACTTAATAGTGTTGGAAAAACTTCCACCAGCATTTCCCCAAAATCCCTGTCTTATTTGGCATCCCTAATGATGGTCATGAATGACTAACTAGAGGAGAACTTGGTCTGTGGTCATGGAGTCGTGTTCTCAGCCTGTTTCTCCAGTATTTGAAAGCAGTGGTGGTAGAAGGGAAGTCTGGAGTTGCTCATTGAGACTCTAGTGTACCATATATATGGACCAAATCTTGAGTTTGTATTGCTGGTGATGTGCCTTTTTTCCCCCTTTAAACTGCATTTTTTTGACTTTGCATTATTACACTTAATCTATTTGCATTACTTTTCATTTCTAAAGTGATAATACTGTAAAGCAGGAATCCTCTTCCAGTATGGACACTGTCTTTCAACTTAACAGGTTTTGCAAAACTATTTAAGAAAATACTGATAAAGTAGATCTGAATGCTTACCTGGCCTACACTGCTAGGAGGTCTTTTAAATACTCCTGTTCAGTATTTCCCTTTAGTTCTTTACCTGGCACCCTGTGTTAATGTGCCAATGTCGCATTATGGTCATTTGTTTGATTCGTGTGGCTGGTGCACAAACATGTATGGAATATAAAAATAGAATAGCTTTTTTATTTGTCTAAAATAGCAGAATGAATACATGGTGGAGAACTAACTCAATGAGGGTGGTCAAGTAAAACTTCTAAACTGTTCCTTGCATTTTAGTTTTTAATGTATAAATTACTTATTGTCCCATACTTCAGGAATTTGTATCAGTTCGTATTTTGAAAACACTGCTCTGCAACATTCAGTGTCCATGAATCCTCTCAAATGGATATTTGTCTTTCCTGGGTCTGTTTCGTTTCTATCCACATCAGTGTTTCACCTAATATAAAAACAAACTAAAAGCACTCACTGAAAAAAAGACCTGGTGCCTTAGAAAAGTTCTCCAGGGATTTGAATTCAGGTTTTTAATAATGTTACAGCTGAAACACACAACATAAAGGCTCTCTTTTTGCCTCCCTTAATATAAGTTAGTAATGATCAGTGGAAGAAGAATTAAAAATGGAGCTGGGTTGTGTTCTTATAGCATCATTTGAAAGATTCTGGATTTTGGATTTTTGTTTGGCTACAGTGTCCCGTCTCCCTCTGCTGGTCAGCGATCACAGCACACATCACATGTCTCTACTCTGGGAAATTATTCATGAGATACTGTGGAAAGTATTCTAAACCTGTTGTTAGCTGTGGTAAAACCAGAGATGTTATCCTTATATAACGTGGCACCAATCGTACCACTGAAGCAACACTGATTCATAAAAGTAAATGTTTAGTCTCAGTGTCTGTGAGGGAATTAGTGTGAAGTTTCAAAAGGAATCTTGTTTTAGCCCTAAGAGAAGGGATGGTGAGGTGTCTATATTGGAAATAGAAGGAAGGCTTTAAACAGCAGAAATAGCAGCTAATAAGGAGCAGGATGAGCTGAGAGTCTTTTGAGTCCTGTTGATGTGTCAGAAGGCATGGGGAGCTTGATTCCTGCAGCTGCCAAGCTTGTGGCAGCTCCCAATGCTGGCACAGCACTCTGCTGGAGTGTCCAGAGCACACCTGTGTGTTTCATCTGTCACCTGCACGTGGCTGTGACAGCTGTGCTGTGGCTCTTGCACCTCTGCTGGGCAGGAGAGCTGTGCTTCAGCAGGACATTGTGCCCCTTGGCACCCAGCATCCACACTAAACAAATACAGTGTGCTGAGCTCTGCTCTGTTCACCTGCCTGAGGCCAGCTAGCACAGCTCAGTTTGCCTCAGTGAGGTTTCACTTAGAGCTTCCCCAAAACAGGATCTGCATCTGGTCTGCCTGCCTGGGGTGCTGCCTGTCCCATTCTGAACCCTGAAAGTGGCAGATGTTGCCTGGGAAAGTGCTGGCTGGCACAGTTTTCTTGATTTAGACTGACAGTGGACTGTTCTTTCACCTTTTCAGTTTATTAATAGTTATTTGCTCCTCATAAATATTTATAGAATCATGCTGAGCTTCATAGCTGTGGCTTTCCCTGCCTGTGACCCACGAGTGCTCCTTGTCTGTGACAAGCTGCAGCCTTTGGCTGTTCCCAGGGAAGATACTGTCTTTGCTTGGCACACATTGAAGAAACTTCATAAAGTCTGATCTGACCAGGAAGAGAGTCAGGAGACAATTAGATGTTATGAGCTTTCCTGTGAAGTCTGGAAATTTGACTCTGTGGATGTTGGGGAAATTGGGCAAGTTGCAACAGCGTGCAGCTCACAGTGGATAAACTTTCTCATCTTTTGCACATCTCCTGGGATGCAAACAGGAGAAAAAACCCTTCACAGCCCCTAGGAAGGGTTAGGGGATTGTCTCCTGAATGGCTACCCTGAGCATTCACTTATTGTTCTTCTTCATTCTAATTAAATATAAATGGATCTGGATTGTCTTTGTGATAGACTTCAGGAAATCACTGAGCCTGAATGCAGATTTATTGGTCACCAGCTTGTGTCTTCAGCACAGCTTTTGAGCACTGTGCAAGTGTTCATGCATTTGGTGTGCAGATGATCTGGGGACAGAAGGGGACACCCAGGTCTGCCTTTACTTTCTTTTTGTTGGTTTTAACCTGTATCAGGTACATACAGTGACACAGCAATCTGATCTTTTCCTTTGATTGAAAGCAATTCCATCAATTAATTTGTATTAAATTCAAAGATGAATGAAATATAGCACTTTGTTCACATTCTGTCTGCCAGGTTACTTTGTCTAACATCATCTAGTGTGATTTTAATTTTTCCTTGTTGCTGCATGCATCTGGTTTTTTTAGACCCCAATGCATTTCTCCCCCACACCCTATCCTGAACTGTATTGGCATTTTTTTTAAGGAAATGGCTCTTACCTAGCTTATAGCAATCTCTGAAGCTTAACTCCAAAAGCTTTCTTAAAGCCAGATTTTTGTCTGACCTTGAAAGAAATGTATTAATTTGTTGTGGCTTTGCCCAGACTACATAAAGATGAGAAGGATTAGCTTGTTTTTCAGCACAGAGCAATTAACCCTTGAAGAGGAGTGTAGAAGGTGAGTATTAGATGGGGAGTTCCTGCTTTGTATCAAGCAGCGATCTGCAATCCGAAGAATGATCTGTTAGCAAGTGTAGTGGCTGTCTTGTGGAGTTTGCATAAGCTCTCTTTGGGTCAAAAGCTCTGTCTGCTCTTTGGCTAAATGATATTCTTACCTGTTACAAGTAAATTTGGGTTTTAATAATAAAATATATGTAGCTTTTTCTCACCATGACCTTGAAACTGTTTTTAAAGCAGTTGTCCAGCACTTCTTCATAAACTAATAAAAATCGTGTTTATGTGGGGGCAGTCATCAGAATAAGCTTTCAGAATCCTAAGGACTCTTTCCTTTTATTTCCATGTGCATGCTGAGGAAATCTTTGCATGACTTGGTTAAGTTATTTAACCTCTTTGTTTAATGAAATTACCTAAGTTGTTAATGGACCAAATGTTGTTATCCTTGTAGGCTTTGGGTTGTGTACTTGTTACCAATGTAGGCTTTTGTCAGAACCTGTCACGCTAGAAAGAGCTCAAGTAATTTTCTCCCACATAACTAGAAAAAATATTTTAAACATTGCTCTGAAAACTTCTTTAGCGATAGGACAAGCTGGCAATAAATATACTTTATAAGTTCTGCAGAGCATGCAATGGATTCAACATTAGAAGAATGGAAGAGGATTTATATTTTTCTTCCTTGTGCTGACTATTCAGTAAATGGATTTATTATTCTGGTTCTCTCCAGGTCATTCTTGACTGGGGTGTTGCCTCTCTCCACAGTAATGAGATAAATCAGGCTTGCAGGAATAATGCTCCAGAGTGGTTTGCTCCCAGAACCACACAGCTGTACAAAAGGATTGACTGTCTGTTCCTTAGTTGGCTTTGAGGTTTCTCCCTGCTGAAGTTGCTGCTGTCTGCATTTCTGAGGAGTGTGAATACCCCTCCTTGCTTACCCTGCCCACAGAACTGTAAGAGAATCATCTAATTTAACTTCTAACCAGTATGTGGGCTGAGGCAGTTGAGCAGCCACATAAAAGCTCCCTTCATTGAGATCAGGCTGGAATCAGTAGCATAATATGGGAAGACTGTTGTGTTTTCTCAGAGCTTCTCCTGTTGCTGGTATACAAGCATAGGATTTTAATTCCTGCAGCTCTCAAAATCAATAGGAAGCATTCATTTGTGGATGTTGGAGGAATGATAGGTGCCACTTAAGCAGAAATTTCTACAGGCTGTGGGTAAGGTGTTTGTATTTGGCTGAGTGAAAGTCATGTTTCATTCTTGCCTTCTCTGCCCCATCACCACTTTTTGGATAAGATCTTAATCTGTGAAGGAATCTCTGTGCCCTTCCCCATGCAGCTGATCCCACCAGTTTTACCTGATGTTCCCTCTTAGGCCTTTGTGGTGTGAAATCTGACAGCAGAAAGCTGCAGTTTGGACACATTGGCGCAGAATATCAGTGCAGGTTTGGTGCCTTTGGCTGGACTGGGACCTTTTCATGGGCATGTGGTGTAGGAAGAGTTCCGCATGTGGACATGGCACCTGCTCCCTGGGGAGAAATCTAGAAGATGTGCATAGTTTTAACTTGAGGGTAAGACTCGTTATTTCTGGGGTTTGGCTTGGCCCTGAAGGGTATTAAACCATCACATCTTAAATTTTACTCACCTGTGGCCATAAGAAGTGCATGATCTACCCAGGAGTATTCCCTTTCCATCACCTGCAAAATAGAAATGAATTTTGATCTGGTTTCATATAAGCTTTTTAAAATTCAGCCTGAGCTAGAGGACCTGATTGTGAGGGGGTTTGGTTAGGGTTTTTCAGATGTTGAAGCAAATGTAGCTGTCCAGATAATAAGAAATCTGTCCAATGTTTCTCCAATCTACTTGGTCAGGTAAAGGAGGAAATTCTACTTGATAATGGTCCAAGACCTGCTTGTCCCTTGCCCTAGGCAAAAGTCTTTATTGTCCTTAAGTAGCCTCCTAGTTTAACAGCACAGTCCTTTGAGGATTAAATGCTTCTAACAAATTCATAGACCAACGAGGAAAATAATTGGAAAATGAATTTGAATGCAGCTGTCATCATGCTGAGATGGTTGGTTGTATTCTTCATACTGGTTTAGTCTCCCCAGACAAATCATTTTGTTAGAACACTGACTTACATAAATGCGCTACAAGAGAGATTTTTAACTTCTCAAAATAGCTCTTTTCCAGGACTGTAGTTCTCTGTAACTTAAAAAGATGCCTGGATTGGGCATCACAACTTTATTTGAAGGAAAAAATGAAAAGGAATTGTAAGTTAAATATGCTTCCCAATGTGAATTGCTTCACAGTGAAAGTGCATGATGGACTTGGAGAATATTTAGCTTGTACTGCTTTTGTATTATCAGGATGATAATTGTGGGATCCGGGGATGAATGCAGGAGTATCCCAGCTTAGATCATAGGAAAAAGTCCTTTGAAGGTCATACGACAGCAAGGAATAGGAGGGCTGTCCAAAGAGCTTTCTGTGGCAGAGTTGTTCTTTCAGCTTAGTAATTTGTTTATAATGTTCCCGAATAATATTCCATGGGCTCTGTTCAGGTGGCAGCCTCATGCAGAGGAAGCACTGCCTGAAATCCTGGTGCTGTGAGGGAGTAGCAGGGGAGATGTGTTACACACCCATCTTATGCAGCAAGACCATCAGCTTTACCTGCAGTAGTTTTTTCTTTTTCCTCTCTTGGAGACCTGCCAGGCTTCAGGCAGCCAGAGAACTTGCCATGCTGCTTAAAGAAACACAGTCCTGTTTGTGCTGGGCTAGAAACTGTTGCCTCATTCTCATGTTTTCACATCAAAAGCATTTGGGAAGTCAGTTGGCTCAAAGACACACTAGAACCAAGGGAATAAAGTGTGGATTGCCCAGGTTCTACACTGTACAAAGGTTGCAGCAGAGCCCTGATGATTTTCCTACTACAAAGACCAGTTGTGCTACTCTGTGTCTTCCTTCTTGGTAAGAACTATTGAAATGAGAGTGTTTGGCCTCTTAAGAAGGAATTCTCAGAGTAAGTTTTTCTTTCATACTCGTAAGAGTGAGAACAAAGTCTGTCTGGAGTGACTTTGCCACATTTGCTCCTCTTGTAAAGATAGAGATAATGCTGTTTTCCTTTGAAAGTATAAAACTTTCCCCCCTGTTACAAGGGGAAGCTACTCCATGCCTTGGTGTTTGGTACTTAAAATATGTGAAGGTGTAGAAATTCATTCTTCACCTGTTCTTGTCCAGTCTGCTGAGACTGGATGCTTTCCTCTTGTCAATTCCTTTAAACTACCTCTCAAACTTTGTACTTTGTTATGCTAGGAAGAGTGGTTGTTCCTCGGGGACTCCTGATAGATTTGTGGTCCACATGCATATTTTTTGAGGTGTTCATTCTCTCTGGTTTTGTAGTCCTTAAAAATAATTGGGAATAAAAAGAAACTGGGAATTTGTCAACTTATGCAGTGAAAATGACAGTGAGTGTTCTAGATGACCTTAGAGCATCCATCCATCAAGAATCAGAGATGATAAAAATGTCAGGGTTCAGCTGGGTCAGATACTGCTTCTATGGGAGTTCTGTGCTAAAAAGTAGAAGGAGCTTCTTCCTTTCTATTCTGATCTGATAAAATAGACATTTCCTGGGGTTACATTTGGGGCTTTCCAGGCAAGTGCCTGGTGCTGGGTTCTACAGTGAAAGATGAGGCAAGAGTACACATTTCTCATCCTGTCTTTTGATGTCAGCCACACCACAGAAGTTCTGGCAGGTCTTTTAGCACTGTCCATGCTACAGGACAATGATTTGCATCATCCTCGTGCTTGGTACTGGCATGTCTGAAGGTGTTCCACAGCTTTGTTTCTTATTTCTGCTGCCTTTGAGGTTTTTCATTGAATTTTGTCACGAGGCTGTGGTGCTGAGTTGTGTCTTTCAGCTCACTAGGATTCTCTGCTCAGCTCTGACCCTTTAGCACCAGGAACTGTCACAGCTCTTTTCTCACAGCAATTTGTCAAGGACAGGAATCTTTTTGCAAGGCAAATGAAGCCAATTATTTCAACAGCAGCAGTCACCCTCCTTGCCTTTTGGGACAGTCCTGGAAGACAGGTCTGAAACCACTGGTTACTTATGGACATTGCTGCAGTCTTCATAACACAGTGTTAGGTAAAGCAAATGTGTGTGTGTGTGTTGTACACACACTGAATTTTTGTAAACAAGCTCATCCTCAGTTTTCCTTTCAGGTGGTTCCCTCTTTCACAGATGTTTACTGGGGAAAGCATTTCTGCAAGGGCTTGTAAAATCACTGGTATCTCATAACAAGGAGTGTCCCTTTCAGGGTTTCCCAGCAGTGAGGAAAACCTTATTCTGCAGTCTGGGGAAATCTACTGCTGTTTCTGGTTCCACTGCCCAGAAATCCAGCTATTGTAGGAGCTCACTAACTGTAAGGGACGAGGTTTTCCAAATATTCTACCTGAAAAACTTTTATGTCTGTGTCTCTTGCTTTCTTGGTAATGACTGTTGTATTGGAAGAGGCTTTGCCCTCCTTCAGACTTGCAGTGGAAATGTTGTTTGAATGGTGTGCAGAAACAGTGACCTCCAGAGGTTATGTCTAACCTAAATTAATTAGTCTGTTCTTTTATTCAGTATATTCACAGTGTAATGAGTTCCTGTAGTAAGAAAAGCTTGTTCTTCTTGTGCTCACTGTAGTGTAATAGCAGCTACTGTTGAGGTGATCTATGATATATCTAGGATTTAATTGCTGTGTTCTTTTGCTAAAGTGTGACTCTTGTACTTCAAGGGCAGAATCTTGGAGAAGACACTCACAAAAGTAGGATTCCTCTTCTAATTGTAAATGTCTAAACATCTTAGTGAGGGGGGAGAAGGCATCTGTGGGATACAACTCAATCCCTGTGAAAAGCTGGTGAGCTGTGTCCCAGCTGACTGTGAGGTCGGGATGAATATGCAGGGTCGGGGTAAATGTCAGAACAACCTCTAAATTTGGGCAGATAAATCCCATTTTTAGTGGTTCATTGCGTGTGTTAGGGCATGGTTAATGAGAACAAAAGTGCTTTGTTTAAGGAGTGTTTGTACATGGTGTTGAGCAGCAACAATCCATGGGCTCTGGCTGCTGAACAATGGGTTTGTGAAGGTCAGGCCAGTCCAACACTGCGGGGTCGAGAACTAACCACGCTGTTGGAGGTCCAAGGATGGGACATGGTGGAGATCTTCAAAGGCTACTGACTATATATCATCAGAAAGCAAGGTCCTTGTGGGTATTTTCTACATGAACATCACTGAAACATCTAAAAGTGCTGGACCGAAGCCCAGCTCCACACCCTGGTACTTTGGCTGGCCACCAAGCAGTACTTTGGGCAACTGAAATTGGTCAACCACAGAAACTGCAGGGAAGTGTGAGTGGATATGTTTGTGCATGCAAGCAGTTCTAGCAAATAAGAATTAAGTTGGGTTTTTTTTTTTTGCTTTGTAATTGCCTTACTTAAATAAGAGACAAGTATTAACATTAAGAACTGATGGCATTGTTGCTTTATTTAAAAGGTGGCCATGTAACACTTTCTACAATACAACCGTAGACAACAACAGCAATGTCACTTGAGCTGTGGTCTATTAAATTTTGGTTATTTATTACATCAAACATTTAATATCCTAGTGCTTAAGCTAAAATCCTTGTCTTTTATGAAGGATTTAATTCTGAGCTGTCTAGGAGTTGTGTCTCTTCAGCAGCTCTCAGTTTTTCCAAAACGTGTCTGTTAATGCTAGACAAGATGGCACCTAACTGAAGATTCTTGTGATTCTTGGAGACAAATGATTTGCAAATAAATCAAACAGGATCAGGGCAAGAACTTATCCTTTGAAGAATTCTTTCCCTTCTGGAATGTCTACAAGCTCAGCATCTTGAGTAGTATGTCTTAGGAACTCTCTCTCCTGAAATGTCTTTTCAGAATCTAAAATAATAACTCCAGTTTACTGTCTCGCCTATCTGAGCATGGTGCTAGCTGGTTCTTTGCTGCTACTGTCTGGGAAAGAAGCAGTAGCAGGAATTTGGAGACTGCCTGAAGTGCTGCAGTTGGCTTTCCACACCTTTTCTGCCACGGGCTTGCTTCTTTTCCAGGTTATCAATTACAGGGTTTGTAAACTTGCTGGAGGAGTTGCATTGCACGATTGCTATCTGGGAGAAAGCTATTTCCCCCTGGCCTCAACAGATCAGCTGTTCCCTTCTTGCTCTGATCCAGCCTGAACATCTTTCTCTTGTAGAAGACTGGGGACATGAGCTGACAGTGACTGTGACCTCATGTGATGGCTCTTGTTGGGAAAAGATACCAGAGCTGAAGGCTTGGGGTTTTGGGCACTGTGAGTGTCCTTTGCCCTTTTTTTGATGAGGAATGGTTAGAACTTATTTTGCCCCAAGGTGGAGTTGGTCTGTGTGAACTCACATCTGTCTCCTCTCTGCTCCCCAAATAGCTCACTGGTTTTGCTGCATTAAGTCAAAGTGTGATGCTGCTATGTGGGAACAGCTCATGTATCTTGCCTGGAGGGTTTCTTTGTGGTTTCACTCTTCCTCATGAGTTAGGATGCTCCTGTGGTGGATTTGGTAATGTTTGTTTAGCCTGACTCTCCTCCTTGTGTCAGCAGGGTGGCTGAGCACCTCTGGCACCTCTCTGTTTAACCATTTTCTAGATAAATCCTGTGTATTTAGTCTTACTTGTGGTCCTGGGTGGTGGTGTTGTTTTTCCCCATGTGGCTTCTTCAGTTTCAGTGCAGTTTAGGGGTGATGGGTGATGGTTGTTCCTGGTAAGTGGTGATCTGGGATCTCTGAAATCAGGGGGCAGCTTGAGATCTGTCACTTGCTGATGTTTGGAAGGTGGATTTGCTTCTCATGGTCAGGGAGAAAGCAGCCAGGCTGCGTAGACGTAGCAAGAAATACAAATCACTGCCTATGTTTTTCTTTGCCACTTCTTTATTGGATGCTGATTCCATTGACTGTGAAGCCCTTTTATTCCTGTTAATCTGTTGTGGAGAGGATCCCCTTGGCACATAATTTAAAGTAGACCTTTAAGATACTGGTGTGAAATCATGATCTGTTCAGACTGCAGTCATCAAGCAATTGCAATTCTGGGCCAAGGACCAATTTCATGGATATAGAAATACAGATTGGTTGTGTCCTGGTTTTGTTCCAGGTCAAGACCTGGGCAAGAACCATCATTTCTGTATTGTGTTTTCCATAGGAAGACTATTTAGGGTGTGGGCAGAACAGGGAGGATGTCATGCTCCACCATATCACCAGGAGAGCAAGATTTTGAGGTGCACCAGCACCTGAGTTCTTCATCTTCAGAGAACTAGAGTTCACAGGGAAGTGTGTCTTTTCAGAATGACACCATGACCTTGTAACCTCTGGCTCTGGGAAGGATTAATTCATTAAAAAATTGAAGTACTTGGTTGATTTCTTTAGCAGCAAAACACGCTAGGTAATTCTTTCAACTTTCAGTCATATTTAGAATAATGAAACAGTATTTTTAAATCTGTTTAAATCAGATGTCTAAAAGCTGTAAGGGATGTGAAGCTGCTGTTTTTTCAATCTCATTTTTTAATAACTTGCTGTAGTAAACATAGACTAGAACATAGCTCAGTCTTCCTGTGTTAAACTAAAGATCCCCTCTAATTTATGGATATGTCAGAGACTTTCATTTAGAATATTCACAAAATAAAAGAAAAACAGATCTGGTTTTGCTAAGCTTTTTCTAGTTTTTTTAACCATTTTGAAAGTAAAAGGCTTAAGGTTTTTGTTTGGCATTGTGGTTTCTGTTCTGTTTTGAATACCAGCTACCTGTTCATACTGCATTTGGTTTTTTTCCTGGTGAAAGAGGACACCCTTCTGTTGGTGTCTGGTATGCTAAATCAAGGCCAAGATTTGTTTAGTTTTTCATGTTTTGTTGGGTTTTTTTGCAGGTAAAGAAAGCCTTTTTTGCCTTGGTGGCAAACGGTGTGAGAGCAGCTCCACTGTGGGAGAGTAAAAAACAGAGTTTTGTAGGTAAGTAGTTCTGACATTTTTCAGGATTACCTGAATTTCCAAGGTGCTTTATTGTTTCAGAAGGTGGTCAGAGCCTGGCCATCATGTAACATCCTAGAGAAATACTGGCTTTTCCCTCCTTGTGAGGAGGGAAGTGGTGCCAGCTTTCACAGCATTGCTGTGCCTTGAGAATCGTGATGCTGCTTTTAGGTCCCAGCCTTCTGAAATCCAGTCTCTAATACTGGCACTTCTCTGTGTGTTTAAAAATAAAGGCAATGGTCACAGAAGGGAAATTTGAAAACAGGAACTATAAAGAGGATAGTTTCAAATTCCAGTATCCTAATATGAATGCAGTACAAACCTGTCTCTGCCTATGCTCAATAAGGTGCACTGAGGAGCTCTAAAACCAGAACTAAAGCTACAGAGATGTCCCATGTTGGGTGAAAAACATTAGATCTATGTATTGCTTTTTTAAAAAAATCATGTCATTAATTGCCACTACAATAATCTTCCAAAAGTAGATCTCTGTTACTGTTAGAAAATAGGGTCACAGTGGCAGTGACAAATAGAATTAAATGTATTTCTTGTGACCTGGAACGTAGGTTGAGGATTTCTAGAAATGAATGGTAGATACTTAATAAAGCATTTGTTAAAATATTTTAAAGCCGAGAGGGGAGGAGCAGTAGTTTCTTGCAATACACCATAGGTGTGCTGTATTTTTTATTTTCACTTGATTTCATTTCATGTTCTGTCTGTAACTAAGCTCTACTGATTTAAAGCTGACCTCCAGATTAATTTTTCCCTTCCCCATTTCTTAGTTTCTTCAGTTTACATGTAAGAGTAGTAAACAGTGGAGCAATTGCATCTTCTCAAATCTAGAACTTGAAAGCTCAAAAAAGATTAATATTTTCAGGTAATTAAACTAATCATCAATATTATATTACATAGCTTGGTGTTGGTGCTTAAAATATATACAATGGATGTGCTCTTTTTTTCTTTTGAAAAGTCACATTTCAATACAGACCTTGAGGATTACCATGGAAATGATTGAATTAAGTTCTGTAATAAGTAATAGTCAGAAAAATGTATTGTACTGTTCCTTCATTTGAGTCTGGGAGTCTGCCTGACTTGGCACGTACATAATGAGAATGTGTCTTATTCGAACAGAAAAATGAAAGGCAAGAATAGTTCTCCAGCCTTGAAAGATGTTCTAAAGCCCCTCTTTTCTTGTTTTTGGGGGTGGATGTGGTCTGAATTCAAGGGGTTTTGAGTCAGATTGAAAGTGAGGAGAAGCACATGGGTTATATTATTTAATATTACTTCAGATATGTTTTTATTCTGAAGCAGTGTCACTGTGAAAGTGAATACACTTAATTTTGAAATCCTACTGTTAAATAGTCCAATGCCAGTAGTATTTTACATGGATTTAACATTTATTGTATTATATAGTGTGAATGTAAGTTCAGAAAATAGCTGAACGTTCTGTATGTTAAGTATATATCTAAAGACGTTTTTTTATGTATCACTTGTTACAGGAATGTTAACAATTACAGATTTCATTAACATACTGCATAGATACTATAAGTCTCCAATGGTGAGTATGATGTTAAGCTATAATTTGATCATTTGCCATAAAGTACAGAGACTAAAATGCCAAACTGAAAGGTTTATGATTATTGTCATTATTATTTAAGTTTTTGGATGGTAACTTACAGAGGCTTGGATGCTGTAAAAATTACTGTTCTTGGAGTGATGGTGTAGAATAAACAAGTTAAACTAGTTAAATAAATGCAAATATTTCAGTTACGTGGCTGAATTGCACAATCAGTTGGAGATCTGTTGACTTCAATTAACTGTAATTTGAAATTCCCATTGGCAGTCAGTTGATAAAATTCTCTAGCTTGCATGTTCATACAAACATTTACATCCCTTTCTTGTTCCTGTCAAATCACAATTCCCCCTCTACCAATTAAAACATATGTACTATGTTTTACTAGCTAAAATATCAAGAACAGTTGGATGGAGCAGACATCTGATGTATTTGCCTTCTCAAAGCTCATCTGACTTTTTAAAATTTGTAGTGAAATTTTCATCAGATGCCAATAGTGTGGTGCACTGTCCTTCATGTTAAAGAATTCTTTTTTTCTCCCTGGGGATTGACAAGGAATGAGGGCAGGAAAAAATGAAAAGTGCTTGCACACTGGTAACGTCTTTAAAATTATTTCCATGTTGTAATGACCCTCTACATCAATATTACTGATCTTTCCAGGAGACTTTACCTAATGAGTTCTCACTCATTTACATTGTCTAAGGTCCTGTTCATAGCTTCTGCTTAAACTGGCAGCAGTAAGGAGGAATAGCTGAGGAGGGACAATATTGGACTTAAGTGCCTGATGCTGTCTTCTCTAAGAAAAATAAATTAATGCTGCATCAGGGAATGTTCTAGTCTTGATAGGTGAAATTATGCTGAAAATATAATTCTAGAAGTATTTTAGTCATTCTTTCTGAATGCATCAGGACATACAGTATGTAGCACAATGCTATTCATGCTAGATGCTAGATAATATCCACCAGTAAATGATGAGAAATATCCAGGTAGTTTCTCCCTGAAGAAGTGCTCTTGCTTGTCAGTGATCAGGTAACTTTATTCTGTTAGCATTAAGGAGTCAGGTGATCAGGAAGAGCTTTTTACTGGTGTGGGTGTGTGAGGAATCACCCTGCAAGGTTGTTTTAAGGTGATACAAATTACTGAGAGGATGCCTTTGAGTCCAGAGAAGACCTGGACTGCAAACCTAGGCCAGTGAAAAGCTTTCCTGTCCCCTGAAATGATAAATCCAGGATTGTACTCTGCACTGGGCAGGATTGCACCCTTTCCTCTTGTTACAAGAAATGTTGTGTTGGGCTGTTCTTACTGTTAGATTTTCTGCAATGAAATAAAAGAAAGTTATTCAGATGTTTACAATGTTAATGATGGATTTAAAATAAAATTACTTGAAGTTGAACTTCCATCTACCCATTGTAGGTTCAGATTTATGAATTGGAGGAGCACAAGATAGAAACCTGGAGGGGTAAGAATGTTTACTACTTGGTTGATAATTTACTAGGTTCTGATGTTTTTCAATACAGTGGATTTTCAATTCATTGTAGACTTCACTCCATGTATTTTTTACTGAAAGCAGAAATAGTAAAAGCTTTTTTTTTTTCTTCCTATTCATTATTTTTCTATCTGAGACAGCTATGGGCTGGTGATCTGGGCTGTGTAACAGTTTGGTCCTCGTTCATGGCTCTTTAAGAAAGGGAAAAAGGCAAGTGCAGTGAGGCAGATGTGGAGTGGGAATGAATAGAGCTGTGAGCTGCATGGTGCAGCCAGAAATCTGTGCAGCATTCTAGGTGTGAGCAGAGATGCTGAATGCAGGGAGGCAGCTCTGTGTAGAAACCAGGCTGTATCCCACAGAGTGATACATGGAGTTATCTGTGCAGCAGACACTCACAGAATAGAAGGAGTAAAGGATTATTTGCTGTAATTGCAGTGACCTCTGCTGGTATCAAGCTTTGTCCTGCTTTTAAATTTTAGGTCTTTTTAGTGTCAGTATAGAGCACTGTGTATAAATGGTAGAATAACTAACTGTAAATTGCTATCTGCCACTTAATTTTGTACAAATGAATTAATAAAATTCTTTCATTAAAAAGCTGATGTTTTCCTTTAAAGTGGTAACAGTCTATTAATTTTCTATCCACAGAGCTTTATTTACAAGAGACTTTTAAACCTTTAGTGAACATCTCCCCAGATGCAAGGTAGGATTTTGCTGTTCACTCTGCTTAACTTGAAATACATTAATGCCATCTCAGCACTGAATTTAAAGCTTCTTTATGTAAGAAGAAACAATTTATGTTGTAAACTGCAGTTCAATAATGAAGGACTGTCTTTTAATACAATCAAGAAGGGGTGAGAGCTTTTTTTTATTGTGAGTGAGGACTTTTTTGATTATCCAAAGAAGGGAATTTTTAATGGAAGTTTTGCCATTTATCAGCATAACTGTTCTGGTAAATTAACTAGACATCGGTCAAAATTAAAATGCAAAACAGTCAGTAGGATGACCCTTCAAGCTAGGCTGCAGGTCATCTCTGTTTCATGAAAATCAAAAACTTTAGAGCCCTTCAGCTGCCTTGTTCTCAGCAGTCACAGTAATTGGAAATTTAAAGTACTTTCCAAGACAAGTAACTTTCCTTAACTAAAGACAATATTTCTGTGGTTTGTTCTGCTCTATTGTATGGCTCTATTTCTTAAAATATAAATTACTAAATAATAATATAAATTCTTCTTGATGGAAGTTGAAAGAAATAGTTTTTAAAGCATCATTATGCTCATTTACTAAATAACTTGGGAGAGAGATTCAGTTGATCACTTAAATCTTGAGTGCTACTTAATTGCTGAACTGGAGGGTGGAGTTCTGGTTCTTGCTTTCAGTGTGTGGGCTGGGATTGTTCATGCCCTGGCACAGGAAACTGGTGAAGGGAGCTCCAGTGATTACATTGAAGTAATGATATGCTGTATCCTCAGTGGAATTTAGCAATGAATAAGTCATTCAGCTCAGTCATGAGGGATGTATTTTGAATGGTGACAGGTTGCAAAGAATACCCTTAAGACAGCAAAATAGCCTTAATTGTTTTCAGTCAGAGGTCCAGCAAGAGAAGTGTTGCCATAAAGAAGATGCAGCAAAACTTTTATAAAAGGTTACAGCAAGTCAGCTTCAGACCTGATCCAGAGATGGGCTTGGGTTCTGTGACAGTCAGGCTGCAGCACTTAGGAATTGTTACACACTCCAGGAGTGGAATCTGCAGCACTGGGGGAATCTTGGCTCTGTGTACATTAAATGGGGCTGTTTCATCCCTGTGATGGACTCAGAACAGCTTGTGTATGGGAAGGAGCCTGCTTCCCCAGGTAGGTATTTATCAGAGTTTTACCAAATTTATTACTTAATAATTTATTGCAGTTGCTGGTCAGCTGCTTTATCATTGTCTTACTACACCAAGGGAAAAAACAAAGTGTCACTGGCACAAGACGAGCAGACTTGCACAGGTTGGAGTGTTGCTAAATCCTAGTCTGCAGTGCATGGGAATGTCTCAGATCTCCTGAGAAAAACTTTTTGCCAATCCTCAATGCTAATTCAGTGAAATTATTAGATAATTGCTTGGGGTTATTTGTGTATATGCATGTAGCCATAAAAATGCTCTTTGTAGAAAATGTCACAGAAGTTTGGGATTGACATTCATTAAGTGCAAGAACTCTGTTTTTCACTGTCTCTGAACAGAAAGACCCATTCTGAGGGCAGAGATACCACAAGCACAGCACTTGCTGAAAAAACAATTTACACTTGTGAAGAAATATTTTTTCTGTACTTTATGCCACAAAATCACATTTTCTTAATGGATTTAGATTTCCACAAGCATATAGTTGTTGATGTGTTGCAAAGCAAAACACTGCACAAGTTAATTTGAAATCCCTTAACTTCTGTTTTTTTATTACATTAAAGATAATGCAAATAATTTCTCATCACATGTACCTCATGTGGGTTTATAAATGTGTGTGTATATATATCATTTAGCATTACTTGTTGTCAGCTAGAATTAATTAAAAATATAAAATGTTTTTCTCCTCAGCCTTTTTGATGCTGTATATTCGTTGATCAAAAACAAAATCCACAGATTGCCAGTTATAGATCCAGTCAGTGGAAATGCACTTTATATTCTTACCCATAAAAGAATCCTCAAGTTCCTCCAGCTTTTTGTAAGTATTTAAAGCTATGCTGGGCTTAACTGATTTTTCCCCACAGCAGACATGTGATGTACTTAAGTAATTAAAGTCTTAGTGCACAGATTTCATTATTAACTTCCCATATTCATTATGTCTTTGTATATCTTTTATCGGTAAGAGAGAAATTAAAGCTTGATGTAAGGCCTATACTTTGTTTTAGTCCTTTAAAAAAGCCTAAACTCCAAGGACTTGTCTATTGGAGTGATTTGCTGTCCTTTCTGGAACATCTCCTCAGCTTCAGGAGTTTGTTTACACGAAAAGAAAAACGAATTGTCTCCCAGAGATGAGGTTGTCATTACTCTGTGTAGTAATTTTAGTCACAGCAGTGAACAGGAGGCCAAACAAAGCAATGAGAGTTCAGAATAAACATTCAGATTAATGTTTTTCTATCTTCTCTCTCCAGTTGTAGTGGGAATGACATAGCTTAGGATCTACAGCTTTGAGTGATGTGTTACTACAGAAAGAAACCAAGCAAAAATCTTAGTTACATTGTCTGAATTTAGAGCTGCTTTGAACAGAAACTCCTTAGGCCTGAGCTTGTTTGGGTTTTGTATTAATGTGGTAGCAGGAAGCTGCAGTGAGCTGTAGCCATCACTTGGAGTCTGCGGATGGATGAGTGAATGTCCGTGTAAATTCATTCCTTCTGACCCCTTTAGATGTCAGAGATGCCAAAGCCTGCCTTTATGAAGAAGAATCTGGATGAACTCGGAATAGGAACTTATCACAACATTGCCTTCATACATCCAGACACTCCTATCATTAAAGCCTTGAATATATTTGTAGAGCGAAGGATATCGGCATTACCTGTTGTGGATGAGTCAGGTGGGTACAAAAGTGTGGGAAGAGAGATGGTGCTGAGCCCTGGATTGATGCTGGGGTGGGGGGAAAACACCAGAAAGAGTAAAAAAATCATTAAAAAGGCATGGGGGAAGAAAGGGAATATAAAGAAATACTTATGCAAAACATAGGTTGATGGTCTTGGAAGAATTTCATTATTTGATAAGTTTTTCGTGGGGGATTTTTCAATCTTTCCTTCTTGACCTGTCCTTTCTTTGTGTAATTCTAACAGATGAAAGCAGGAAGCAACAAAACTGATTCTGTATTTTAAGCACTTTGTTAACTTCAATTTTCTTCTCTTTTTAGGAAAAGTTGTAGATATTTATTCCAAATTTGATGTAATAGTAAGTATATCTCTTAAATTCTATTAAATATTTTAGATGTAATAAGCATTTGCAAATTAATTTGTTAATAGGACAGTTTTATTTTGTTCCTTAGACTGTAGTTAACAAACTGAATGAAAGAGATCCAGTTCACCCTGCACATCTTTTTTTTTTTCTAACTACTGTTATTTAAGTTACCCTTTGTAGTACTATTTGCACGTAGGTTTCTACTGCTCTGGATGTTACCCAAAATTATATCTGACTGTTCAAAAAGAGGGCATAATCTAGAGGAAGGAAGGAATCAAAGCTGGTGAAAAGGCTGGAAGGAATATCCTGTGAGGAATATCTGAGGACTCTGGGTTTGTCTGGTGTGGAGAAAAGGAGGCTGTGAGGGGTGTTGGGCTCACTGCTCTTGAGACTTCCTGAGGAGGGGAGGTGGAGAATCAAGTACTGAGCTCTTCTCCCTGGGATCCAGTGGCAGGACACGTGGGAATGGTCCAAAGCCACACTGCAGGGGTTTAGGTGGGACTTTGGGAAGCATTTCTTTGCCAAGAGAACACTGAACAGGCTTCCCAGAGAGGAGGTCGATGCCCCAGGCCTGTCAGTGCTCAAGAGGCTCTTGGGCAGTGCCCTAAATAAAATATCTCAGCTCTTGCTCCTCCCTGCAGCATCAGGCACTTGGATCAGGTGATCATTGTAGGTCCTTACAGCTGAACTGTTCTGTTCTTGTTTGTTTCTATTTTTGAGCAAGGACTTCCTTTTTCCAGCTGCTACCTCTCCAGTGTGTTCTCAAAGAGAATGCAAATTTCTCCATGCAGTCTGAGTACTTTGTACAGCTTGACCTTCTCAGTGATCTAAAAACTACTTGGCCCATTCTTTTGTGTCTCTGACTGCAGTCTTGCATCTGTATTCCTTCTGCTTTAGATCTAATCTAGGACACTGTTTCTGGATTTCCCTCAGGATTCCAGCAGCATAGTCAGATTCATGCCATGATTTGCCAGCCTCCAAGAGCAAGGGCTCTTCTATTCTTACGGCTTTCACAAACTTGAAAAATATATATTTTTTTATCCCTGTCCCCTCCCAGCTGTGTGCACCTGCTTTCTAATTGCAGCATCTGACAACTACATTATTTTTTAGATATTTCACTGCCCAGGTTGTCACCAACCAGCTGCACTAATGAAGAATCCAGATGTCTGATACACTGCTAGAAGGCATTCAGTAAAATGGAGAATAGCCCCAAGTGGAAATACTTTAAGCTTATAAATATCTCTGGCTGCAAACATTGTCTTAATACTGAAAATTCTGTGATGTCACTGTTCTTGCCATTTGTCTTTGTTATTTGGGATTCTCTACTGTGTAAGATCCTGTTCTGCCATAAAAGCTTGTCAGGGAATAGGCAGTAGCTGTAGAGAGAAGGACCTGATGTATCAAAGACAATGAAATTTCACAGTTGGTGGATTCAGTGTTTCAGTTTATTTTGTAACTGTGTTAGGTTTTGAGGCAGGAAATGTTTCCTTCATTTCCCATTCTTCTTCAGAAAGACACCAAAAGGAAGAGGTTTCCTTACGTTTTTCACTTCTTTTCTCATTTTAGGTGATGAGGCAACAGATTGGATTTTTAGTGCTGTTGGATCATTTATTTGGAAAAAAATATGTACTGGGAATTGCATAAAAACCTAACACCACAAAGATATAATTTTTAGGATATAATTGTTTGCTCCCGGCTAGTAACATTGGAAAGAGTTCCAGCATTTATTGATTACTTGGATTTTCCTCACATGTCTTAGTTCGCTTATTAAATTGGGGGGAAAATATTCTACTCTTAAAAGACAATCACCTGTGAGCTTCCAGGTTTTCATCAGGCTGCTTCAACCTGATCTTCAGCTTTAAAAGAAGAAAACAAAGTGTAATCTGAAGCGTACGATCTGATCTTCCAGTTAACTTAGAATTTCCAAGATGGTGATTTTTAACTTTTAACCATGTGGCCAATATCCTTTCTTGGTGGTTGAAGCTATGCCTGTGTATGCAGCTGGCTAAGTTGATAGATTTCTTTCATTTTAAGAGTTCTGAATTCATTTTCAGGTTCTTGACTGGAGAAACGTGGTAATTGAGTGATGTATAGAAATAGCTTTATATTGCACTACTTATTGTGTGTAGGGTGACTTTTGCAGTTTGCAGAAGCTTTTTATGTCCTCTCAGTGTCCTTCATTAGGACCTGGTTAAATGAATTAACTAAAATTGCTTTTATCTTCATGATAATCTCAAACCTGCCTTGTCACGCTCAGTGTAATTCAATCAAAAAACTTGACCCGAGTATCTTCTAGCCAAAAATTAATTTAATTTTATTGCTTGGTCCAGTGCTTTCATTTAAAAGCTCTGTCTTTGTTCTTCCTTCAGTGCCTCAGCAGCAAAATCAGGCCAGGGTGTGCCAGCACTACTGAAATAGCACTGTGGTCTCACCTACAGAAAGCTTTTGCAGGTCTGGACAGAGTCCCCTCACTGCAGGCATGATCTGTTCTTAGAATGAAAGTTAAAGATGGCAGCTTTCAAATTCTTTTAATCTCTTCCTTTTAGTGGTGGGGATGGGATTTCATTTTTATTACTCTTATAATACTTACTAAAATACACCCAGACACACAAGTTGTCATCAAATGACAGCACCAGCTGAGTCCAGGAGAGGGAGTTTGAGCCCACAAATTAGAAAGGTGAAGAATGAATTTGCTCTCCACTTAGATCTGTCACTAACATTATTCCGTGGGTGGTATTCAGTTGGTGTCTTCCCCTGCCCTGTGAAAAACAACAAAAAAAATAGTATATTCTGTGTGCTGTGAAATACAAAGAAGTTCACCTTTACATTTGCTGCTCATGGCAAAAGCAGGATGAGTGACACCAAGCCAAAGATCAGATACAAAGTAGGACTTTCACTGGCCTAATGCATATCAGCAGTTTTATCAATTAACCCAGTGTGTCAGATGGTGTTTAGCATCATTCTGCTTGACACTTCCCAGAATCTGAAGCTGAAGAGCATCTGCTTTGTTTAATGTTACTTGGAATGGACTCAGCTTAGAGCAGAAATGCCTATCTGCTTGGTGCCAAAATATTGACTTTGTTGAGTACTTTGTTACTAAGTACTGAGCTGTCTGATGTGGCCTGGGTTTGTTTTTTTGCAGAATCTTGCTGCTGAAAAAACGTATAATAACTTAGATATCACGGTGACACAAGCCCTACAGCACCGCTCTCAGTATTTTGAAGGTGTTGTAAAGTGTAGTATGCTGGAAACACTGGAGACCATTGTGGATAGAATAGTGAAGGCTGAGGTGAGTCCCTGCACAATAAGTTACAATTTGTGTTATGAAACTGATAACAGGACAAATTTATCCTCTTTAAGTTGGTTTGATTACTTGATGAAGGTATTTTTTAATCATTATGTGTGTTAGGTCTCAGTCTGCTCTGTAGGCTCAGATTTTAGATGCTTATAGGGATGTGCAAAATATTTTACAGTATATCTGTAATAGTACTCAGTTGTATGCATTTCTGTTTTATGACATTAACTAAACTGAATGCAAAGCTTTCCCAAGTTTCTTCCAAGCCTGTCATAAGTTTTGCAAACAAATAATTTGTTAAACTCCAGTTTATAGCTTGGCTCAGGAAATTTACTGAGTGCAGCTCGTTGATGCATGATGGAATCCTGCACTGCTCTCATAGAAATGCTGTGAAACAGGGCCATAAAGTAAATTCTTGTGAAGAAGCCTTCAATAACTTCTCCTGTCAATTTTTTATCTGTGTGCTGTCCATTCTTTTGGTGCAGTTTATCTTGTTTGTTAGTACTGGGAATTTCCTTACACACAGCAGTGAATGAATTTGTAGATCTTCCTCCCCTGTAAAGCTTTTCTGCAGAAGAAAATCAATATTTCCAGTTTCAGTCGTCTCTGAGGTGTGATCAGCTTCATTTGGATGCTTTAACTTCATCAATTACAACATTTATTTATTTTTAGGGTTGTAACCAGGCATATATTGATACAAGGAAAACTTCATTAACAAGCCCTTAGAACTCATTAGGCAAATTCTGCTTGTAACTTTCTGCATTTGCTTGAGCTTCCTCCTGAAATGGAATAATTTTAGCATTACTGATACACAGATTTCAAACTTGGATTATTTTATTACTATCTTAAGAAGCTTTAGACATTTGGGTTTCAAGAACAACTCCTACCCTCTTGTTCAGTCTAAACACAGTGAGATTACATGTAAAAATGAGTCAGTCAAAACTACTACAAAGCTATTTTTAGCTGCCAGACAACTGCTTGATCTTACAAGCAATTAAACAAATGAAACATGGTCCATTTTTCTTGAATTCATTGCACTTAGAGAGGAATAAAATTATTAAATATGTGCACATGCAGAAACTAATAAGCCTGTTTAAAATATCACCAGCATAGTTTTATCAAAAAGAAAATATTTTCTCTCAACTTACTAGTGAAGAGAGATAATTCACTTGGGTAAGAATAAACATGTAGTAAGCTCTGAACTGTGGACACTTCCCTGGTTCTGCAGTGGCTTTTCACAGCTTGCTCTGGCCAATAAGCCTCAGGATACAGGAGACTCCACCTAATTTCCTACAGTTAGGACAAAAGTTTTGTAGTGTAAAATGTTCCATTGAAGAGGTCTGTAAGGATAAGATCATTATTTGAAAATACAGTCTTACTGTTGATAAACCTTTCTTCCGAGTTGTGTCCTTGTGTTTATTTGCATGGATAAATTGAATAATTTTTCTTTCTTATACATTCTTTTTAAAACAAATTGTTTTAAAACCAATCTGGCACTCACTTTCCATTGTGTAGCCCTGTGAGAAAAATTAAATTAAAACCAACTCAGAGATGTCAAAATACAAAAAGTTCTAGTGCTGTGCCTCTCTGCTGAGAAAGTTAGGAAGTATTTTTCAGAAGGAATCCTCATTTTATTACTGAATCTAATTTTTTGGAGATCACAGGCTGAGTTTGGCAGAGGCTGTAACTGGGGGGAAAGTGTTTGATGTGAGTGCCACGTTTTGAGAGCAGAAGTATTTTCAAGACCTAGATCTCAACTTACCTGTCACTTCTGTCAGATTCTGTTGCCATGTCAGATAGCTGTGTCCTTTTTTAAATGCACTATTTTCATTTATGTAGGGCAAGCATGTTTGTGTTGCTGTGAGAGAATTGCTATTACTGACATTTTGAACCGTTCTGGGTTGTGTTTTCCTACTTGTCTTCATACTGCTTTACTTCAGGTGTTTTGTTTATTTCTTTGTTTGTTTGTCTTTGCTTTTCCTACTTGAAGTCAGGTAAATATATCTCAGACTCTTCTCCCTGCTGGCAGGTTCATCGTTTGGTGGTAGTGAATGAAGCTGATAGCATTGTGGGGATCATCTCCCTCTCTGACATCCTTCAGGCTCTGGTACTCACACCTGCAGGTATGGATCTGCCCTTGGGGCACTGCTGGTATGCACACCCTGCTGGCTTTCATTTATTTCACAGTGCTAAATGTCTGATTTTCAGCTTTTGTAACTGATTATGGTTCTTAAATACACAAGTCTTTTCAGGAAAAGGCTGACAATGTTAATTATCAGTCTCCTGTTCACTGAGGAGTGCAGAAGCTTCATGAATGTCCCTGCTGTTCATGTATCTTTTTTCTAGAGAAAAAAAAAGGTCTTGATTTATGTTTTAAGTGGATGAAGCTGAATGTATGGACAAAATCTGCAACAGGGCACCTTCCCCACCTTCTGAGTTTCTGTACTCTGGCCAAGTGTGGTCATAGCTGTGTTTTCCACTAAAAAAAATCTCTTCTTGGAGCTTTGCTCTTGTCCAGCTATGCTCGGTTGGCACAGCTTAAGTCAGAGATAGCCTGATCACAAGAGAGTGGGCTGAGGTGCTAAATCTCTAGTGATCAATCTAAACATGGTCAGGTTCCTTTTAGCAAGAGTATCCAGCAATAGGTTTTTTTCTGCTACTTTTATCTTGGTTGTGGTGGGGTTGGTTTGGCTGGGTTTTGTTTGGTTTTGGTTTTAAGTTTTGCCCGACTTCTTAACCTGCTTTATGTTCTTAATTGTAATTTCACTTTTACCACACAAATTACTTCAGTATCACAAGAACTAAAGCAAAGCCCTGTTTTGGCTCTGTGAGGAAGGCAAAGTGTCTTGAGGATTATTACCATTTTGTCTCAAAAAAAACCCCCAAAAGCCACCAGACAAATAGAGCCGGATACATCCTTCAAAAAAACAAAAGTCTATATGTGTGCTTAACTGAAATCTCTTACCTGCCCTGATAGATAATATAATTATGTAAAAGTGGTTTTGCTCTGTAGACTTTAAAAAAAAAAGGTAATGTACCTTGTTTAAATAGTAATACTCCAGTTCTGAAGAGAAGTAGTCAGCGATACTGCTGGAGGTGTTTGTCAGTACATCTGGTTCCTTTTAATGACCTGGAAGGGCAAGAGCAGAGCAAGGAACTCAGCTCTCAGTGAAAGCATGGGTGAGAAATCAGCCCAGAGCTCTGGGTCAGATAGAATCCTTGCCTGGAGAAAGAAGAGGGAGATGTAAAGGCAGGCAGCCAGTGCCTCTCCAGGCAGAGGAAGGAGTTTCATCCAGGACCAGAGGGTAAAAGGATCCCAGGAGAGCAGAATTTAGTGCTAATGGGGAAAAGTTCAGACAGCAAATACGCATTTGGATGCTGATAAACCAAGAGCTTTGTTGTACTGGAGTTACATGAACACCTGCATTGGAATTCTGAGCTTATGTAAAAGTGCTCTGGGATATTGCAAAGGGCAGTTCCTGCTCCCACTCTGGGGCTGCACCACACTCTGAGATCCCTGAGCTGCTGTAACTCACTGAGCTAACAGGAAACTGAGCAGCAAAAAAGCTGCAGTTTTGCCAGCCTGGCGTACTGAACCTGCCCACAGAACAGTCTGGTACTGAGGACAGGGGTTAGAGCAACAGAGAGGGCAGGACTATGGTACTGGAAGAGATGAGGTGAGGGAAGGTGGTTTTGGGAAGCATTTAAGCATCAGATTGCATTTCCACAGGCAACTGCCCCATTTTAGACTAGAATCTGTCTCATGCAGGGAGAACGTCTGCAATGTAAATCTGATTTGTAGAGTATGAAGTGTGACTTAGCTGCCAAGAACACCAGATAAATCATGTGTCCAGTTCTCTTCACAGACTGAAAAGGAAAATTTATTGACTGGCAGGAATTGAAGACCAGCCTGTGTTTGGGAAAAAAATAGCAGTTGTGATGTGAAAACTGGATGCGTTGAATGAATCTTCCAGTGTTTGATTATACATTACAAGTAGCAACTCCAGGTTTCTGGCAAGAGATTCTTGTTCTGTAGAGTTGGATGCTGAATCCAAGCTCACCATAGGGTTCAGTCATTGCCCAGCATGTTTGAGTACCTGCAGAAGATGTGAGATGCTGCACAGTCCTGCTGGACAGGTCTCTCAGATCCCTGCTGTAAGCAAAATCTGCCTCTGAGCCAGGAAAAATGGGTCCATCAACACAGTGTAGTTACACTAAATTCTTACATAGTTTGTGCTCAAGCAGGACTCATTTTTGGGGGGGCTATTATGATGATTAAGCTTGGCTCTAAGCTGAGGGACAGGTTTGGGCTGTGGGTTTTTAGTTGGAAGTTTTAAAACTAATTTTCTGCTGGGGAGAATCTTCAAAGGCACTTGGAGTAACTTCCCAGAAGGGTTACTCAGACTTAGCAATGAAGTTAAAGCAGTGATGGTCTCGAGCCTCCCTCACTCTGTCTCACGTTGGCATTTAGCAATCCTGCAGTTTATTTGTTACAAATGTTGTATTTAGTGCTCTGATTCTGGTAATGTGATCAGGGAAAGTTGCAGCAGTTGGAATGAGCTTCTCCAGTGCTGTGTGCCCAAGGCAATGACAGCTGCTTTCCTCTTCTGTTCCCAGGTGCCAAACAAAAGGAGAACGAGAGCGAATGACTGCTGTGAATGTACACGTTTGTAGGAGAACTTGAACAGAGTTTCTGGGTCGTTTGTCTCAAGAGCAGTGACTGCAATGGAACAGAGCAGGATGGTTGAGAATGTGTTTTGGGACTTAGTGATGGATGATGAGTCTCTTCCCCCCAGTGATGTCGCAAAAAAAGCAGCATGACAAAAGCTTATGTTAAAATGTAGGCTCGTATTTCAAAATGTCTTCAAAACATTTGCTGGAAGACTTCACATGATGTCCTTCATTAAAATGCACTGTATTCTGAAACTTTTTCATTTTGTATTTGACAGAAGTCACTGGTCAGCAATGGATATATGTGACATAAGGCAAGTGTATGGCATATTCATATCATAGTGCCTTATGTCAAAATACAGCAATATGTCATCACTGTTGCCCATCACTGTCAAAGGAAGTGTTGTGCTAAACGAGACACTGTATTTGAATGTGAAAGTCTTTAAACCTAAAACCAAATCAGTTTCAGTTCTCATTAGATTTGTCATAAAAGCTGTAATTTGGGTATCGGTAGACTTCTTTGAAACTTCAATGACAGTTTTGTGTTCAATGTTGCATTCTGAACTGAAATGTAAAACAAGACTGATTTAAAAACAGCTTTATTTATTTTTACTTTCATGACAATTTTTTACACATCTTTGGTGGATAGCTAAAATTTCACCATATCCATTAATAAACTGTTGATTGTTATACAAACAAGTGGGAGATTTTTCTCATTATTTAAAACTTTGGAGTTGCAGAAGCTGTGGCCTGTTCACCAGTCTGTGTTACTTGAGCTGAAGATTTCGAAAGCATGGATTGAAAGTGCTCTGTCCTGTCATACACAGGCACCACGGAGGAAATGAGGTGCCAGAGGACAATATTTTCACCTGTATTAAAGTGTAAAATGACGTTTGTACAATGAAAACCCGAAACTTTTTATTGTGTATGATTTGTACAGAAGTGGAGGAGTGAGGAAAGCCGTGGGGTATTTGCCAATGTAAATGTACTGTAAAGTTTGAAGATGAGACTTTTATAATTGTAGATTCTTGTAGATGGAAGAAATTAAACCCTACAATATCAGTTTGGTTTTAGCAGTTCGTGCCAAGTTCTTTCGCATGTACGTGCAGTGGGATTAGTGCAAACCAGGAATAGGAGCATTCTCATCTTTCTTTGAATTTAAAGGTGGCTTATGCTAATGGAATACTGCAGGCAGGACTTCTGTACTGTGTTTCCAGCCTGAATACTGCACTGGAATAATGCAGGAAAGGGATACAGTATTTCTTCTTTTATAAACACGGAGGTAAAATGTGAACAGTTTTCAGTTTGCTTACAAAATGTAAATAGAATAGTAATGAAAAACTTTCATCAGAACTTTTCCCCTTTCTACAAAAATCTAAATTTTGAACTAAATGTGTGAAAACTTTCTTCTTACAGGTATCTTTCATGACTAAAACTGTTCCTGTAGTATACAATGGAAACTGTTCACTTAGACTTTCTTCCACTTTCTTTACCATGTGAAAAACATTGTCAAGTCTTCTCCAGCACCTTTTCTGACTGGGTAAATATTGACTCTGTTCCCTGCAATTCCTGGTGGTATTGAACTGGAGCAGCTGCTTTGTCCTAAGAGCAACAACCTGGTGCTGGTTGCTGCCATCAGAGCTGACACCAGAGCTGATTATTCTGGTGTGGGAACTGGAGTGATTCAAACTAAAAATAGTGGTTCTTCGTAGGGTGTGTGGAGGGGAGAATTTGTGGTAGGTAACTCTGATGAAGGGTAAGTGGGCAGCAGTGCTACCTGCAAATGCCACACAAACCACGTAGATGCAGCTCTGTGAAAGCCAGGGTTCTGCTCCAGCACAGGCAGTGCAGCCTCCTCTGGGAGATGGGGTGGCAGGGAGGTGCCCAGAAGTGTAGTGAGATCTCTTTATCACTTGTTTGCATGAGCACATTCTTCAGCCCTCTGGTCAAGGTATTCTTAAAGATAAGGGTTGAACTTTTTAATATATATTTTATAGCACAAGTTCTTCTGTCCCTGTTCCAGGCAGATTATGTGGGCTTGCCTACATATGCAGCGGTGTGCAGAAAAGCCAGAATGAATTTGCAGTTTTCAGATAACCACGTACTGACTTCCCATTTTCACATTATTACAACTGCTGTTCACATGTTGTGGACACAGGACTAGCAAAATTATGGAGAACAGCCTCCTTGGTGGTACAAAACTGTGTTTAGAGAATTTCCACCCTTCTGGAATTCAGCTCTGAACTCTGCATTTGTGAGTGGCAGCACTGCAGTGTGACCCCACCAGCACGAATAAACAGCAGTGCCATCAAAATGCACTCTGCTTGTGTTGGCACAAGTGCCAGTGCTGATGCAGTAAACAAAGCTAAAGAAATCGTGTCGTTTTTAATACAGATCAGTTTTCTACAGAGCTAGAAAAATGCTTGTTCCAGCAGAAGGGAGGGACAGGAGTAAGTAAATGAGGGTAGAGAGAGGAGGGGTGACTCAGCAGTGCTGCTGCATGTTCCAGATTAAAGGGACAGTGTAACTAAAGCTTCGGTCTAGGGCTCTTCACGTAGCTCTTTAGAGGCCTCAGCCATGAAAAAGAGTTAATAAAATGTTAGTGGACTCCAGTTCTTATGCATTCTCCCCTCTAGACAGGCAGCAAGCAGTGCCTGTAGATCTGAGACCACACAACAGCTCCAGAAGCTCCTTTTCTTGCCACAGACAGGCCCATGCTGCAGATGGAGGTGTCAGTAAATGTCCCCTGTGACTCCTGAAAGCCTGTTCAGTAGTGCAGGTGAAGAAATGGCTTCTGTTTTAACCAGCAGGACTGTAATAACACGTGATTGATGCCTTTGCTTTCCTGTGCATTCCCTTGCCCAGCAAGAGATGTCTGTGAAAGATAATTATTCTGAAGGGCTTCTTTGTCTTGGAAGGGCTTTTACCTACTGTGGGTATTTTTAGCTGCTTTGGTGTAAGAAAATGTTTCTTAGTAGACTTCAGCCCTCAGTATTTTTCAGTACCTAGAGATGGTCTGAACTTTGGAAAAATCACCCTTTGCTCACATTAATGAAAAATATTTTCCTGTTTTACTTCTGGAATCTTTTAGGTAAAAGGTCAGAGATCAGACAGTATTTGCTGTTTGCCAGGAAGAGAATTCCAATTGTTGTAGATCTGAGGCCTATTCATCTTTTATTAAGGGATACTGTTGTGCTGGGAATGTTGGAGTGACAGAAAGAGCAAGCCTTGATTTCCATGGCCTTAGCTCTGGTCCTCATGGCAGACAGGAGGGATCTGACTGAAGCAGTGCTAAGACTCCTTGCCATTTTTAGAGAGAGCATAATGTAAGTCAGAGTTTTTCAGTTTTGGTCCAACTAGAAGTGAAACCACACGTGCTTAATCCTATCTCACAGCAGGCCCTGTAACTGCTCCCACTGAGCTCTCCAGGCAGCTTTAGAAGTAACCAGTTTACTTCTAAAGTTTCTGTGAACTTTCACCCATATTGAACACTTATTAAGGGTAATTTCCAGAGGAAAATGCCATTCTGAATAACTTAATGCTACCCTTGTACCCACATAATGCATTTATGCAAAAAGAATGTTCTGCAGACACTGCTCTTTACTCTTCTCTTCAAGACTTAATTTAAATGTGGTTTTGAAAGTCACTTTCTTGGTACTCATTTGTTTTCTGGTGGTTGCAGTCAGACCTGTTCCTGCTGAAGTGAATGGGCAGGAGGTGACCTGTACTCACACATCAAACTCATTCCTTTAAAAAAAAAACCCATGGAACTTGTGTCCCTGCCAGCTGCACACCAGGACCTGCAGGGCATCAACCTGTGGTGTCAGCAGCCCCTCTGAACTGAATCAATCCCTCAATTTGCTTCTACTAACATTTTGCCAGCGTTTCTATCTGAATATTGCAAAATACAATCACTGTGAAAAGGCAGGAGGGAGCAGAAGCAAGTGCAAGGCTGAACTGAATGTACTTTGTAACCTCTGCGCGCAGCAAGGGCTGTGCTGTGCCTGTGGAAGCACGCCCAGTGCAAACACTGGACACACTTCAAAACACTCCTGGGGAAGGCCCCGCTTTGCTGAAGGACAGAGCAGGTAATTGTGCTGGTAATTGCTGCTGCAGGAATTGGAGGTACAAGTCAGAGCTGTTCTGCGTTTGGGAGCTGAGTATTCGGGTGTCTGTGGGTTTGCACGTACTGGATTAGCATGAAAAGACTTGGCTGTTGAGTTACCTTTACTACATGAAATCTACTGTGGTTCTTTCTCCATCAGGGAAAAGTAGATACAGGCAACAAAAGAAGTCATGCTCCATTTGTCCAGCCTCCCTCACCATTATGATCTCCCCACAGACACTCACTCCACCCCTGCTTGCAGTTTTCCCCTTTGGTATCTTGTCTTTCAGAACCACATCTGATGTGTTGCATTCTTTGAGCTTGTTGTTTTCTCATTTACAATAACATTAATGTCATTTATCACCTGAACTGCTCCCAAGGCTGTGTTTGATTTGAAGGAGTACCCTGGCAGAGGGAGGCAGGGAAAAGGCCTGGAGCACAGCCAGGGCGGAGGCACACGGGGTACATCACTTGTCCCACAGTTCTTTGAACTCCTTTGGAGCTCACAGTTTGCAAACCCTGTAGACGTGGGGAGGCTGCAGCAGGACCAGGGAATGTACAGGCAGAGCCCCAATTCCTAATGCTACCAATGCCATGGAATGCTGCCCTGGGAAAACACAACCCGAGCATCACACCTGGATGGTTACAGGGGGAGAGAATTTCAGCAAAGGGGTACTTGGTGTGTGATGCTGTTCAGCCCTAAACATATAAACAGTAAGAGTTCAGATAATGCACAATGTCTGGATTAGACATTCTCAGCCACAGGTGTGCTGTCCCCCTGCCCAAAGCACTTCAGAAGTGTTTAGATTTCACCTGGGCAGGAGAAATGCAATGACAGCCTTACCAGAGTCCAGATTTTCTCATCTCTGCTTAAGCTGCTGCCACTTGAGTAGCAGCGTCCCAGAGTGCTGCCAAAGGCCATCAGCAGTGTCACCCAGCCCTGGAGCATGGAAAAACAACAGACTTCCCTGAAAGCTCTGTATTTGTCTGTATTCCCGGTGTCCCAGCCAAGACAAAATGAAGCACTTACGGGATCCTGATGGCGTAAGGATTATTAGCCAATTCCTTCCAAAGAAACAGTGGGAGGAAAGGAAGTTAAAGGTTTTTCTTCAAAACAAACCCATGCCCAGAAAGGATGAGCTCTGTTTTCCTGATGACAAGCATGAGGGCATCCTAAGGTGAAGCAACTCCATTGCAATTTGAGGCAATAAAAGGGGGGAATGAAAACCCTGCAGTACTGAGCCCCCCTAAACAAGCACAGACTGAGCCAGGAGCAAGTTAACAGAAACCAGATAAATAAATAGACACAGGTCCAAAAGGTGAGTGGGATAAGAAAAAGAGAGTAAGGGAAAACACTTAATCGAAAGAAGTGGAGGGAACAAAACCAGAAACTTGCACAAATGAAAAAAAATGCTGATGCTCACCACTCTGAGTGTGTGGAGAGGTATGGATATGTATTCTGAAAATACAGATTAGGTTTCACCAGAGTAAAAAGCCCAGTGCCAAAATACAACAGGCAAGTAATAAGAGCTGTAAGGAGATGGAAGTTGAAAACATAACTACCACAAACTTCAGCTATTTTTCCAAATGCAGGCATGGCATTGGAAGGTAATTCTTATCTCAGTCCTCTCAGTCTTCTGGCTCAGTAAAATGCCCACATTTTGGACCATGGCATGGTTCCAAAGGGAGCGAATGTAAAGATGATGGCACAGCTCCAAGGGTTGGTCCTGCAGGATTCATGACTACTGCAATCCTCATGTCCTTCATAAACAGTTGTGTCTTTCACACAAAGAGGAATATGGTGCTGTACATCAGGTAGGGCTGTCCCTCTGCACCTCTTGGGGAGCTTTGAACAGGATCCCTGTCCACAAGGGCTGGATTTCCACAGGCTGCTGCTTTTCTGCAGCCCCCCAAATCCCTATGGGGTGATGCTCGAGGGCTGTGATGAGGTGGGAATCTGTACTGTAGTGAGTGGAAAAGACAGGCTGGACACAGAGAATGAGCAGGCAGAGTTATATCACCACAGTTTTGAGAAAGTACAAAACCCCTGTGTTTCCTCAAAAAATATCCTTCCATCATGTACCTATTCACTGCAGGCTGTTATTCCTGCTGTTTCACAGGTTACCAGCACTTGTCCTGTAAAACCCCATAATCCAGAAGACAAAGGGTATAATTAGATTATCCCAAAAATGCAGCTATCTCCTAAAAGCCCGTCTGCTCCTCCAGAAGCGAATCACTTTTGTGTACCAACAGCTTTCTTTTGCTTTAGTTCCCTGCCCTCTCACCAGGTTAGATGGATGGGTGAGATCAGGGAGAAGCCAATTCATGTCCCTTAACATCCTCCAGTTGTTAGGTTAGTTTGTTGTACCCTGCCATAACTGCATGTTAGGTATCAGTGTTGCCCAAAAAGACAAGATGCACATTAAAAAAATTACTTCTAACTAACACTCATTTTTCAAGAAAATGCAGAAAGGGTAGATAATAACCCAAAATGTTCAAAATCTGTAGCGGAGAGGGGAAGTATGACTTTCCTGTTCTTCTAAATTCCGCATCCGTTAGGTGTTGCAGTCACCACCAGGACACGCAGCCCTCTTTTCAAAGCGGAAGGGAAACTCCGCACCGCTTGGATCTCACAGTTACCCATTCCCAAGCTCCCAAACGCCTCCCCGCCTTCCCTTCCATGCAACTCCCAGCAGTTCATCGACGCCGGGACCCGACGTTTCTCCATAAATTGTCTGCGCGCACGGGGAACGCTCTGCAGCGGCACCGGGATCAATTCCAGCAAGCGCCGCAGCCCGGCCGGGACAGGCCGGGACCCGGGAGCCTCGGGGCCTCCGGGACACGGGAGGGGCAGCGCCCGATCCCACTGCCCGGGGAGGAGCCCCTGGGGTGGGAACGGGGACAGGGATGGGGATAGGGATGGGGTAGGAACAGGGATGTACACGCACGGGCATGGGGATTGAGCAGGGGATGGGGACGGGGATGGGGACAGGGCCGGGACTGGGCTGGGGCCAGGGCCAGGGCCGGGGCTGGGATGGGGACAGGGACGGAGAGAGGGACCAGGACGGGGACAGGGTCGAGGATGATCAAGGGGACGGAGACGGGGCCAGGGATAGGGACGGAGATAGGGACGGACGGGGATGGGGACGGGGCCGGGGATGGCCGAGGGGAGGTGAGGGAGGCTGGGGAAGGGGCTGTGAGGGGCCGGGGCCGGGGCCGGGCGCGGGCGGCGCGCGCGGGACGCACCAACCGCCGCACGCTGCGCGCGCACGCGCGCGGGGCCTTGGCGCGCGCCCCCCGCCCCCCTCCCCGCGTCCCCGCTCGCCCTTGCCCGCCCGGCCCCGCCCCCTCCCCTTCGAACGCCGCCGTTGCCGCTCCCCGGCCAATCCCCGCCCGCCGCCGCCGCCTCGCTGACCAATCGGCGGGCGGGGAGAGGGGCGCGCGCGCCGGGCGGGGGTGACGCAGGGAGTTTTTTCCTGTGACGCGCAGGTGCGTGCGCGGGGCCGGCGCGCGGCGGCGGCGGTCACGTGGTGCGGCCCCGCCGCTGCCAGCGCCGCGCGTCCCGAGCGCGCTCCGGCCGCCGCCGCTCCCCCCGCGCCCCCCGCATGTCGCTGACGCCGCGCCCCGCGCCCCCACAGCCGCCCGCCGCCGCCCTCCGCCGCCTCCGCCGCAGCCGCCGCCGCCCTTGATGTGGTTCGGGGCCGGGCGGGGGAGAAGATGCCGCCGTCCAAGTCCCGCAAGATCGCGATCCTGGGCTACCGGAGCGTGGGTGAGCGCGGCGCGGGTGTCGCGGCGGGGCTGCGGGCGGGGTGCCGCGGGTGCCGCCGCATCGCCCTCCCCCGCGGCGGCGGCAGGTGCAGCGGAGGCAGCGGCGCTTCCCGCCGCCCCGAGCGCGCAGCCGCGGCCCGAGGGAGGGAGCGAGGGAGGGCCCCGCCATGGCGGCGCCGCAGAGCTGCGGGCCCGCGGCCGCCGTGCCCTTAATAGGAAGTTTCGCCCCCCCCACACGCCCCGAACGCAGCCTGGAAAAGCGGGGTGGGGGGAGTTGGGGAGAGGGTTCCTGCCCCGCCGGCTCGGGAATGCTGGGGTCCGGCTCTGTGCAGCGCTCCCCATGGAGCGAGCCCGGAGAAGGGCAGCGGAGCTGGGGAAGGGGCTGGAGCGCGTGTTCTGTGAGGAGCGGCCGAAGGGGCTCAGCCCGAGAAAAGGAGGCTCAGGGGAGGCCCCATCGCTCTCCACAAGTCCCTGACAGGAGGGTGCAGCCCGGCTCTGCTCCCAGGCAAACAGCCATAGGACAGGAGGACGTGGGCTTAAGCTGCGCCACGGGAGGTGTAGGTTGGACATCAGGAGGGATTTCTTCCCAGAAAGGGTGATCAGACACTGGAACGAGCAGCCCAGGGAGGTGCTGGAGTCACCGTCCCTGGAGCTGTTTAAGCAAAGACTGGACGTAGCACTCAGTGCCGTGGGTGACACGGCGGTGTTGGGTCCTGGGTCGGCCTCAGAGCTCTTTTCCAACCTCGGTGATTGTGTGATTTAGAGCCAGTTTGCAGTGCTGGGGAGGCCATGTGGGTGTGTTGCCCGTTTTTGCCCCCGTGTCGGTGTCGGTGCGGCAGCAGCAGCGCAGCCGCCGTTCCCGAGGGCCCGCGGCGGCTCCGGGCTGTCCCCAGCACGGCGCTGCTGGGACAATCCCGCACGGCCTCATCCCCCGGCACGAACTTCCTGGAAGCGTCCAGCATGAGTCTAGCAGCTGATAGAGGGTTTTGTTCCATACAAAAGGTGCGATCCTTTCTCCTACGTTCACTGTCTTTGATGGAGAACGGTGTCAGGTGTTTCAGCATTCGGGTTCTTGAAGCAGAGGGAAGGAAGCTGTAGTACAGCCGGTGCTAATCGATCAAACTTAAAAGCATAGATCAATGTGGGAGATAATGTGTGGCTGGGAAAAAAAAGATGCTACGGAGAGATGCTACTCTGATATAAAAGGGGTTTTTACATTAAAGTAGTGACTAAATCGGTAATTTGTCTTATATGGCATGCAGCATAAAGAATCCTTTAAAAAAGCTTTTTTTAAATATATAAGAAAAAAGGCTACTTAAGGGGAGCTATTTCTTGGATTTTGTGCATAACTGCAGGCAGATTGGTGTTAGAAGGATGATGAATTTGTCCAGTCCCTAAGCAGAACAGTGAGTAGTAGATTGATCAGTTTGCACAGTCTGTGTAACATCACTTGGTGCAGTCCGTTCATTGTCCTGTGTGTTATGTTTTCTTCCTTTGAGCACTGGTGGGAGCAAGCAATGGGCAGTGTAAGTGGGAAGGGAGAATGCTTGAAATTCTGTCCTTTGGAAGCCTGTGATGGGGACTGTGTGTACTATTGAGCTTTGGTCCTTCATCTGTTGACAATGACAAGCAACAGTCAAAAAATCAAATGTTAGTAGGGTGTAGGACCAGTTGACGAAAAATAGAGAAACAGTATAATGTTAGTTTGGTTGGTGATGTGAGCAATAGTACTCATGGAAAGGATGGGCAAAAAGTTACCTAACTGTTAAGACCTACTGCTGCACTTCTTCAACTAAAGTTTTCTGAGGCTAGTGTGGAATTGGGCTTGATGGGACAAGACCAATTTTATTAGGAGGGCTACAAGTTGTATGAATATAGAATTAAAATTAAGATGGCAAAAAAAAAAAATCTGGTTTACTGGAATTTTCCTTTCATTGTCATTAAATTTCTAGGCAAATACTTGGGTAAAAGTTCAGGCAGTAGAAATGGGCCGTTGAGGTCTTACATCCATCTTGTAAAGCTGTTAGAAAAGCACGAAGGTTAAACTGAGATTTAGGCTGAGTCCTCTACTTCCCCAAATATACCTCCTAAAGTGTAAGAGGATGGGGTGTTAGTTTGGAAACCTTTGATTGAGTCTTGCTTTGTTTTACGATGGCAAGAATATCACTAGAACCCTGGGTAAGAAAGGATTTCATCTTGTTTTAGGACAAGTGTTTGGGTGGTAGAAAAGGAAGTACATTTCTTTTGGAGGAAATGCTGCATTGTATAGAGCTAATGCTCATTAAAGTGGGGAATAATTCCAGAATCTGAAGGACTGGAAGGAAATGCTTTCTACATTTCCTTTTGTAATTAGGGAACGGCATTGTTTTGCCATTAACATTAATCTTGACCCTGGAATGAGGGAGGCTAACTCTGGTGAGTTGTAAAATGCTTGCAGTTTTATAGGTTGGCCTAAATGCTTAGGTGACCTGCTGGGTGCTCCCCCTGTAACTACAGTGTTTGAGATGAAGCTGTCAGAAAATGGGGAGCTCTTTTTCCTGTGTCTCTCTTAGTTAGGTGCTGAAAGAACCAGGTTTTGATAATATATTTCCAGCAGTGAGCTTTTCCCTACAGCTGATGATTGGACAATGCCATGGGTCTCTCAGGTTTTAGCATGTACAATGAAGAGTGGGCACGCCCTCCGCAGGGATTTGTGATACCAGGTCTGAAAATTGTACTGGATTCGTGCTAAGGCCCTGTTTATTTTACATTAAATTTTAATCTTATCCTAGTGCTGTTGTTAGGTAAACTAGAGGTTGGGAGTGGTATTCTGGTATAATAGTTCTTGGAACAGAAAATTCAGGAGTCTGCTTGTTTGAATACACTCCCTCGATCTTTCAACACCGCCATCAAGCCTTTCATATGTGAAACTGTTACTCTTTGCTGATGGGAGAGATCACAGTGGAAGCCTCGTGAATTCCCAGGCAGTCATACTTTCTGAGATGCAGACAGAGTATTTGCCAGGAGCTTCAGGAGTTGTTTTTTGGTGAAGAAGACCGATTATCTGTGGATATAGCATACAGGTCGTGGCATGACGTGAGGAAAAATCGCACAAGAATGTCTCTGTTGGGTTTTGCTCAGGCTTAAATTGGTCTAAGAAAGTTAAATTCCATTATGTAAGTGTGCTTGTCTCAGCAAGGTTCTGAGTAGAAATCAGATGGATTTCATCCCAAGATCTGAGTTTCATGGCAGAGGAACTTGTCTTCCAGTACTGTTAGTTGGGAAGTGACCAGAATGGACCAGCTACTTGAGATTTGATTCTGGAAGTAATTTGTCTTATCCATGATGATGCATAAAATTTTACAAAGTTACTGCCTTCACTAAAAAGAATCTTCATACTTGCATTTTGGTCATAATTTAATATATCCCAAATATAATTGGAAATAATGGATTTGCATCAAAATAAATCAAGCAGGACTAAGATTTTCTGAATCTTTTTAGAGTAACAGCCACTCCAAAAAGCAGTGTAGCATCACCAGAAATGCTTTGTGCTCAGTTTCATTCTCTTTCTGTTTATAGAAAAAATATGCAAATTCAGACCACAAATGCCTGTACGAAAGAAGAGGTTTCTTAGATCCTCTTGTAAAGTACCTTATTACTGGGATTCTCTGTATTATATTGAACTGATGAATTTAAGATAAGCAGGGAGGTGTTGTTTGGATCATCTGCTTCAGTTGTAGTTTATTATCTCAGCCTGATTTCTGCTGTTCATATAAGTTGTGCTGCTGGTTTTACAGATGTACTTGCAGAAACTGGAACTCGCTTTCTGAATTGTACACGTTTGGACTGGTCATCTGAAAATGCTCTTCTGAGCAGTTTATGACTCTATGGGGAAAATCCAGTTAATAACAGGATATTTTCTTCCGAGGATAAATAAATCAACATTTTGTGTGTGTGTAGGTGTAGAGCAGACCATGCTGCAGGCAGGAGTAGTTGTGGTCTGACTGCGGCATGCAGGTACAAAAAAAAAACCTGCGATGGAGCAGAATTACCTGTCAGGGTTAGATTTGTATGGAAAGGCTTCCAGGTGGTTGTTTTAACCTAAAAAAATCTCTCTCCCCCCTCCACCCTGCCTGAAAAGCAAGAAGGGCAGAAAAAGCAGCACCTTCAATGTGGACCTGTAAAAAGAAAAAGTAATTGTTGTGGCAAAACGTAGTTAGGGGATTTGAAAACGCGAGTTGTTTGAATATTAGGAGATTTGCACTGTAAAATGGAGCTGAGGCTTTGCTGTTCAGTCTGAAAGATGGCATCTGCTCGCACAGCAGCGTTCCGCCCCGAGCAGGGATCCCTCTGGGATTGGACGGGGGAAGTGGTAATTTTAGCAGGCGATAAATTGCCCGTGTAAATGTCAACAGAGGAGGAATGGAGGAATTACCACTGTCGTGTGCTGTAATTTGGTTTACACAATCGGCTGTGTCCGCAACATGGGAAAGCCTGAGATTTAACAGGAAAATTGAGCGGTTCGGCAGCCAGCTGATCCGTAAGGTTAACATTTTCCCCAGTCCCTCCTAAGTGCCAAGATGACTTCCACAGCCCTTCCCTCGCCAGGGCCGCAGTTGGCTCTGCCAGGGTGCGGCAGTGCCGAGAGGAGGAAAGGTTGCAGCTCTCGGGGGACTGGGATGAGGCTGGAAATGCCAGCTTTAATTGCATTTCAGTGTTAGTGACTGCGATAGTGGCTACAGCAGGGAAAGTTGCTACAGAGCGTTTGATAGCAGTAGCTGGAAGCACTAGAGGCAGCATGTTCAGCTGTAATATCAAGCCACCGTAGGGTTATTTGAGGACACTGCTCCAGGATTAACTCTTAAATTGCCTACTCTGATCTGTCAATGGTAACACTTGCACGTTTTGCTTGTATATATGGGGGCGTTCTGGTGTTTGATTACACAACTCAGAGTTAACATCGACAGGAAAAGCCAAATGAAATGTAGATCCTGTGATTTATAAGCTATATAAAGCTGGAGCTCTTCATTTAGATATACTACACTGCCTTAGGTGTAGGTTCTGGCTCAGGCAGCCACCTCTGCAGCACAGGCTGCTGCGGAAACTCAGCGTGACCACGCACCCGGGATTAGAAGAGCAGGCTAAAAAGTGATAAATGCCGATTATGATTAATTTCCTGTAGCTCTCCTGAAGGTGACGTCCAAGGGCGTGCTTTAAAAACTGCTCAACTTAATTGTATATTCCATCCAAAATCGAAACAGCTTCTCTGTGGGATGTTCTTAATGCACTCAGGCTCTGCAAATCCTGCATGAGTCAATTGGCTGGTGTCATCTCAAATTATCCTAAATCAGAAGCTGCAGACATGAAGTGCAGCGCGTAAAAACACGAAGCGGCCCTTGTCAGTCATGAATTTGTTACCTTTTGTTTTCCAAGGTCTGTATTTGAAGTGAACAGCAGATTTGTTGTGAATTCGATAATGTGAGAAAGGAAAAGGTGCTTCCTGAGTTAGGGGGATGGTTTTTCCTTAAAATTTCTCTCTTCCAGTCCTGGTCAGGACATTGGCATTCCAGTGTGGTTCCTTCCCTGTCCTGTAAATGGGGATATGGGATGTGGGAAAAGGTGAGAATGTGGACAAACTCCATGTTATTTGTTGTCTAGCAGACCTTTTAAAAAGATTTCAGATTATTACATTTACTAAAAGCAAATCAATATGGACTATTACAGGTTGCATTTCCTTTTTGAGAAATATAAAGTACAGTGGATGCTGAATTGGGTTTTTTTGTGGGGAAAAGTGGCTTGTGTTGAACTTGTCACAAGGAAGTAAAACGAGGCAGTTTTTGAACAAAGTGCTGAAATAGGCTTTCAGGTGCAGCTTTTCTCAATAAATATCCAAGCCACTTTCTTTTTGATTGCCACCTAATGAAGGCAGATGCAAATGAACTCTGTAGGGTGGGGCACCTCTTGGCCCAAGTTGAGCTAATCCTGTGCTGTGGCTGGAAGTTGGACCTTGCTACCCCCACCCAGGTGCTGGCACTGGTGTGATGGAAGGCTGTCCACCAGCTCAGGGTTTTAATTTCTTTGAAAAGGAGAGCAACCAGAAGGGAGAGTTTTTGTGTCCTTCAGCTGGTCGGCTCTGTGAGTGCAGCCCTGACAGGGGGAACGGAGTCAGGAGCACGGGATTTTGAGGGAGGGTGGTATAGGCTCTTGGTGGCTGTGCAGACTTTTCTTCAGTTAGACTTGTTATGGAGCCACATGTGTAAGTGTTTTCCTCCACCACCTGAGATAGGCATAGGTGCCTTTTGGTCAACTTTCAGCAGTGGAAGGTCTGGACTCGTTCTCTTGACGGAAAAAGATAGCCTTGTGCAGGTGGTGAGATGTGTGCTAGGGAACCATGGAGAAATCGAGCTTTTCAAGGTTCTTGTTTAAATAACCTTCTGCAGTCAAATCTAATCAATTCATGCAGAATTGAGGAAAAAAATGTTTGACCTGGGGTAAACCTATACCTTGTGCTAAAAGTCTTCAAATTCAGATGATGCCTCAAGTGATACAATCTGGAATTTTATGGAATCACGTGCTGGTAAAGATGCTGCAATGGATCCAAGCCAAAGCTTCGGGAAAAGACCTCTAAGAACACGGAATCCAACCCTTAACCCAGTGCTGCCAGGTCCACTACAAAACCACGTCCTTGAGTGCCACATCCACACATCTTCTAAATCCCTCCAGGGCTGGTGACTCAACTGGTTCCATGGACAGCCTGTTCCAATGCTTGACAGCACTTTCTGTGAAGAAATTTCTCCTACAGTCTAATCTAAACCTCTCTTGGTACAACTGTTTTCTCTTGTCCTACTGCTCGCTATTTGGGAGAAGAGACTGACCCCCACTTCACTACAACCTGTCCAAGGAAGTGAAAGGCATTGAGTCGCTGATTGCTTTTGTACTTGGAAAGTCAGTGGAAACAAATCTAAACTGTGTTGCTTTTCACCGTGGTCTTCTGTCTTTAGCAGGATACCCTACAAAGTATCTGTTTCTTGCAAATACCTGTTGACTCCTCCTTTGGTTGTGTTTATCAACACTTGGAGCATAGAGATGACTCACAGCTACTTAATTGTTGAGATGCTTTGGTTCTTCCTCAGTTTACCATACACACTTTGATTGCTGGGCATGTACGTTTTAAGAACAGCTGTATGAAGGATGCTGGATGAGACAGTGGTGAATGAGGCATTGGTGCAAACAGGTGACACAGGTTCTGAAAATGCAGATTTTGGATTATTGAGCACAATATTCCACATGATGAAGTTAGGACAAGCAAAAGACCAGCTTGAACCTTGGGGGCTCCTGCAAAAGTGAAATCTACTAGCATTTCTTATGGGATTTTTTATGTGAATTAGAGAAGTTGAGGCTAGAATACAAGGAGGAAATGTACAGCAGCTTGATTTGGGTGGAATCATCAGGAGTTTGTGGGTAATGGCCAAAGGTTATGAGGCATAAGATTAAGTGCATGATTTCTGAAGGGCTTTGAAAGAATGAAAGACCCTATGTGACACTTGGAGGATTAGTTCAGAAAAGTTGTGGTCTTTCTATGTTAAATAGATATCAGCTGCAGAAATCACAATTCCCTGATAGATTATCTTTAAACAGTGCATTTTTCTTTCAGCACTCTTTTTTAATATGACACAAAAATCTCAAAGATTGAGGAGTCAGTATTTCTGGGATGGTTGTCAGTGTTCTTGGGTATTTTAGATTACAGGAACCAGAACATCATGCATGCCAAACCTAGTTATTTGTGTTCTGTGGGGTATGGAGTTAAATTAATTTTAATTTGGAAAAAGATGGAATATATAAGTGGTCCTCAGTGTGTGGATGTAAACATGTGCAAGTGTAATACAAAATTGGGATATTAAAGTGTCTCTTGACAACATTGTCTCCAGAGTTAGTGGGATACATCTGTCTAGCTTCAACAGCTTGTCAGATTGTATTGCCAAAACTTCATTCAATATGTATGACCTCCTTTAAAGGTACTCTTGCTGTATGCAAAAGAGCTGGGATGCATAATATGTAGGAAAACTCCATTAAATCTGTCCCACAAACTGTCAAAACAATCAAGCACTTGACATTAATGCAGTAAAGTGTATTTTGCTTCGAGGCTTGTTATTCCATCAATAACAAATTTTTGGTCTTCTGAAATCTGTTTTGAAATTAGCATTTTTTAATTAGAACTGGAAGTTTCTGCTTTGAAATGTGCATATAAACAAGCACCATGTTTCTTAGTGTGCTGAAGTACCTTGTTCTTCATTGCTTTATTGGAAATGGTGTTTGCTTCTTTTGTATGGTTTGACCCTGGTGAATAAATTCTAAAGGAAGGTGTTGGTTGTGCTGTTTCAACCTTCATGTTTTGAGAAAAAACGTCAAAACTCTGCATAAACCTTTTGGGGCTGCTAAAGTTAAATGTAAAAATGGTGCAGTTGAAAGGTAATTCAAATTTTTCTGAACAGTGAAGGTAGGAAGAATAAGTTATTTGAATGTTTCAAAATCTTGTTCCTTATACAGACTGTATAGGAGTCTTAGGGCACCTAAACCTTTTTTCTGTTTGTCCTTCCTCCACTGCACATTTTTATCTTGCTTTTGTCCCCAAGCATGGTGATAGGACAGAGGAGGAGCTGACATGAAGCTTGCAGAACGGATGGGTTGATGTGCAGACACCTGTGCAGCAGACAAATACAATATTCTGCTGTGTCTCCTGAAGCCTGACCTGACCTTAGGTTGTCTTAAACTGTAGTTCAGTACTCAGCTGCTTGTTCAACCTGTGTGGTTGTGCTAATGGAGCTCCAGAAAGTGAAGAATCCAGCTTCTGTTTGTAAGGGCTTCCTCAGCTGCTGGGGCTGGACTGGCTGGAAGATGCTTGACTTGTGAAAAAGTGGAAAAATAATTTATTTTGAAGTTGCAGGTGTCATCCCCATTTATCCCCTTGGGATACTTTCAGGTGGTTGAGGGAGGATGGGAGTGAGATGCAGTGGTGGGGTTTTTTTATTTGTTCTGTGTTTTTCTTCTTCCCTGCAAAGGTCAGAGTTTTATATTGTGACCTTTTAGTACTACATAATATGAAAACTGAGAGTAGAAAAACATGATTCTTATCCAAAACCATTTAATTTGAAGTACCTTTTGAGCCAGCAGATGGGTGTGCGCTGATTAGGAAGGTAAGAAAGCCAGGTGGTTGTCATGGCAGGCAAGAACTTGATAGTATGATATAGCAAACAAGGGTTACCTATTCTGTCTTCTCTGCCCCATGGCAAAATAAACTATGTCATGTCCTATCTGACAGATCTTTGGCTTAAATTCCCTTAGCATTTCCCAAGGTTGGGGGCTCTAATGGTTCTCCTGTGTGGTGGTATTGTTACCGGGAGTCTTATTTTTGCCCTACTGTCTCACCCATGTACGTCAGGCAGAGATTTTGGTGTATTATTACTTCAAACCTTCCTTACTGCTGACAGATTTTCCTCTGTATTCAGCAGCGACTCCTGGGTAGATGGGGAAGTGTGTAAATGCAGGAGGCTTGCAGCCAGCGTTGGTGGGGAGGGGTTGATGACTAACTCCAGCTGGGTAAAGTGCAAGGCTGTGAAGATGGCATTTAGCAGATTGTGGCTTTCTTCAACCCTGATAAATAGAGAGGAGGAGCTTCCCATGATAAGCAGAAGTAACATGGAAGGTGCCTATGCAGTTAATTCAGAGAAGATCTGGAGCTGAAATGGAGAAGAGAAACAGTAACAACAAAAAGTGATCAGAACCTGGTGGTGGGGAGAGAGTTGTGTAGCGGAAGGAACAGTTCAGGTGCATGCTCGTTTTTATATTGGTGTTGTTATGTATAGATCCACTGGGCTAGCACAGAAGGGGTCAAGGCTCAACAATATGAACATTTATCAATACTGTCCCAGTGTCTACCAGTGCATTTGTGGACAGAGATGTGATGGAGTTGACCACATCCTGCTCTGCTGGAGGAAGAAGGAGTCAACACAAATCTTTGCCAGTATCCCCAAGGACCACCTACCCTGTTCTGTGCTAGGAGCTTTTGGTGTTGTCAGGGTCAGTACCGCTGTGCCTGATGCTTCATGCAGCCTTGGGGACTTCCCCCAGTGTAGGAATAGCAGGTGAATGGTGCTGTGTGCTGGTGTTGGGTGCTGGTAGCAGCTGTCCATGAGTGTCAGGGTTTGTTGGCCACGTGCATTGCTGACATTGGGTTCGTCAGACCTCGGACCATCAGTGGTGACACAAAGAGCCCGAAACATTGACTGACCAGCTCACAGTCACACACTGCTGCAGGGTGGAGCTGTCTGCTGTTGCCAAGATCTTCTCGTGCTTATTATGCAGTTTGATTTACGTATTTTTGTAATATGTTGTTGTGCCCTTGTTGGCACAAATCAGTTGTGTTTTCCAGCTTTTGCTACAGTTGGTGGAGAGCTCTGTGGACCTTCCTTCAGAGTAAGCAGAACTTCTTAGCAGTTACTGACTGTACATCACATTACTTGATTAGATGATGTTACCAAGAGAGGGAATATTACCATTACTGTCCTGTCAGGATTTTGTCAGGTATTTGCCTTCTGCCATCCTACAACAAGGAAAGGAGAAATACATCTCTTCCTATTGTTCTTACAATTCCAAGAAGATCCTGAGGCCCTCTGGTCATATGCTTTTCAGTAGTACTGCCAAGATGGTCTATTCGTCACCCATTTCAGCTGCTTTTGGTATTACTCGGTGTTACAATATGCTCAGGATTGTGTTCCTAGACTTGTATTTTTAAATGATGCCAGGAAAGTTTACTGGCATTTTCAGAGACTTGGCCCTCTGCTTGGTGGTGGCTGTAAGCAGTGATTGATGTATGGTGGCAACTGTGAAATCCTATGGCTCCAGTCCTCCTAAAGGTCCTTTTTAGGAGAGACCTGCATGTCAGTGGAGCTGAGGTCTTTCATCTTGGTAAGGCTTCTCTTTCTCTCTTACTGGTCTGAAAATGCAAATGAGATTTGCAGAAGGAAGAGTTTCTCCTGTTTCCTAATGGAACTGTAAAGTTTAACAGGTAGTGTCTGTGCAGAGGGTGGAGAGCTGGTGCTGTGACTGCAGATGGAATGATCCACTGGAAGAAAGAAAGGCAATTTAGGTTGTACATCCTAGCAGTCTTTACCCGCAAGAAAGAACTGACCACAATTTGGGAGTTTGATCCCTTGTGTGAAAACTAAAACCCTGAAGATAGAAAAGGGGAATGCATGGAATGCATTAAAGCAAGAGAGATGTGTTATTTCTAATGATGTAGCATTTGAAAGTGATTTAGTGATGAAACAATGATAGTTCCTAAAAGGATCTTTCAAGGACATTTCATTTCACGTTGTACATACCTGATGATCCAAGGAAAGGTCAAGTTTATTCAAACACCTAATGAGCTGCTTGAATTGTGTGTATAAGGAGCAAGGACTTGGATTCTACCCAGCAGTAGAAGTTGAATTTTGCCCCTTTGGAGAGGAAGTCAGTAGAAATTTCAGACTCTTTACCTTTAAGTGTGTCATAAATTGAAATGTTAGGGTTTGATCTTTAAGCTTAATAAGCTTCGCTTCAGAAGTTGTTACGGTTTAACTTAGTGGGCAGCTGAACACCACATGGCCATTCATTCACTCCCTAGAGTGGGATGGAGGACACAGTTGGGGAAAAAGATACAGTGGAATTGGGATAAAGACAGTTTATTAGAACAGAAAAGGAAAGGTAAATGATAGTAATGGTAAAAGAATATACAAGTGATGCACAACTCAGTTGCTCACCACCCACCTACCAATGCCATTGAATTTCTGCTGTCACCTGAAATATTTTAGGGCTTATGCTGTGGGAAGGTGCTGCAGGGATGCACAGTTTCTGCAGCAAGTCTGAAGGGAATACAGAGGGTAGTATTTATCTGAGAAAATACAGGTTGACTGTCTGGGGTATGAATGTTTGAATTTCCTTTGCAGTTAGGGAACACTAGGATGGAGTTCCCCTGACCTATTTAAAGTATCTTGGATGCAGCCAGGTATGGATGGATTCCATGGCCAGGTGAGGTATATGCCACAGAGGTTTTAGTTTCTTTTGGTTTTTAAGCTTTGTAACAGTTTTTCCCATTTTTGACAACTGACAGTAAACACATGGAATCAAAATTTATTTAACTTATTAAAAGGGAAATAGCAGGAAAGCTGCAGCCCTCTGCTTTTCTGCCAGCAAGGGTAACAAGCAGGGGTAACTGGACTGTGTGCTAAAATAACTAAAAGATTCTTTTGACAATCCTTTGCTGTGATTACTGACTTTATATTAGAGACAAAATGGACTGCCTGGAAGTATAAGCTGTTGCAGGAAAGCAATGGAATTTTTCCCTACATACTTGCTTGGACATGTAATACGTTGCAACAAAGTGTAAGTGAACATTGAGGGATGAGCTCTGCTGTGGGATGGAACAAGCCTGCTGCTAAATATCAGGGAGCAAAGCACGTGCTCTCTTCTTGCTTTCCTTACAGAAAATATGATCTAGATAGCATTAGGACTCTTGGCTTGTGTTCAGAAGTTCATTGCTGCCGATCTAGCAAGGGCCTGCAAGTACTCTTGTGAGTGTGACTGTTTGCTTTGAAATCTGAAGAAAATAAAGGAAGCCATGTGGCTTTGTTTCTGAATGACTGCTCTCAGATTTCTTCTGGCTTGCAGAGGAGTACCTTTGATAAACCTCAAGAAGATTGTGCAATGCAGATGGAAGGGAAACAAGCATCTCCCAGCGGGCTCGTGCTCTTGGGTGTTACAGACCATCATGTGAAACTCCTCTCTTAAAGCAGAAATAGTTCTTGCTACAAAATCTTGCCTTAGATTGGCAAACATTTCCTTATATGCTAATGAGAAGAATAGAACAGGAGAAGGCAGGGAACAGTTGTAGCAATGAGACAGAGTGCCAGAGTAGTTAAAGAAGAGCTTTAGTTGTTCTGAAAAGCTCATTTACTCTTTGGTTTGTCACAAAGGGTTCTGTAGTGCTTGAGGCTCCTTATCATGTTACCAGAAGATGTGTCATCGAGGTCCTCCAACTTTCACTCTTACAGAATTATAACCTTTAGTCTGTCCTCCAGAAAGCTGAGAGCATGTTGAGAGAGGAGCGCCACCACTCTGTGTTGCAAATCAAGCATGAATATCATAAGCAAATGCAGGAATTGAGGAAGAGTTTTGTCTCTAAGCACCAGAAAATATTTTTTAATCCTGTTACCATAATGCTGACATCATGGGGAAATCACTACAAAAACATATAAAGCTACAGCTCAAAGTAGATGTTTATGTAATTCCTCATGATTAAAAGTCTAATAATAGAATTAAGTTGCATCTGAGTAGAACACAAACTACTCATTGTATTGCTGCCTCCAGAGGTTTAGAAACAGAATTCTTTATTGACCCAGATGTATCATTTTTATAGTCATTAGACTAATTCACCAAATACAAAGCAATGATCAGCAAAACAGCAACTACACAGGCATAATTAGTACCTGGGGGGGTAGCTTAATTAACCATAGAAAGTTGCTAACGATGTGGCCTGAGATGAATGATGAGCTAGTGATGGGTTCTGAGATAGTCTGCGATCTTGTGAGAAGATCTTTGTGAAAAGAGATGCTGTAATCCTCTTTGCTACCCAGTTAACCTCCATCGGCTCCAGAACGTCGTTCAGTCCCGCTCTGTGCTGTGGGCATGAATTGATAATCTGCACTATGGAAATGCCAGTGTCTCCATTTTGTGCGTCTCGGTATTGTGAATAAAAGAAGATAAAGATCTCAGCGTTCAAGTTAAATCAAGTGTATCTTTTGGTATGAAAACTTCATCTCAGTGCAGTGTAGTAAGTTGAGTGTGCAGCCAGACTTAGCTAATTTGACGTGGCTGACAGTGTTTCACTATGAAATTTGTTGAGTGCTTTTTGTGACAAAGCCTAAAGTAGTCTGTTCTGTAGCAAGAATGGGTAGACCTTAAGGAGAGTTTAAGGAGACTAACTAGGTAAGTCTAGTTACTAAGTTAGTCTAGAAACTAGCTTAGGTAAGGTGCCAGGCTTGTGGTAGGAGTAGATGAGATACTGCCAGCTGTTAAGTTTTTAATGATGATGCAAACTACATAATCAGGCATTTTAATAGCAAGAGATGGTTTAAAGAAACTGCATCTCCACTGCGAGCAGAACTGCAGCTTTTCAGTAGTTGTTGTTCTTGAGCAGGACAAACTGTTTACTGATGGCTTGTGTGGGCAGTTGCAAGGATTGAGAAACCCTTCCTGTTGAGATAAGCTGCGCTGTGCTGCCCGTGGCCGTCAGCGTGGCCGTGCCACGTCCGAGGGCAGCTGCGCAGCCCCGCTTGCACAATGCCCTGCTTGTGGAGCTGTTGTTTGACTTGCTCGCTGCCTGGTTGCATCATTTTTGTCTCATAGGTTTGGGGGGAAGTTGCCTGCCAACGAGAGCTTAATCTGGGCTTTCCCTCTGCCTCTTGCTAGGAGAACAGGGTGTGGGATGGGGACAGCAGGCAGGTGGTGAAGCACAGAAGAGGGGCATGACCTCTTTGAGGAAGCCAGCTGTCCCCGAGCCCACCCAGGCTCCCTTACTCATCTGCTTGGTAAACTGCCTAGTGTTGTAAAGCTTGAATTTTAAGGCTAGATTAAAATACCGCAGCTCTTGTCCAAGTAGTAAAAGGATGAGTAAAACACAATTTGGCAATTGTTTTGCCTTGACAATTGCAATGGCATTTGAAACTGATGTGCTATGATTGCACTAGTTGGAGTGTTTATGGGATGTTCCGCTTTATGGTGCAAGTGGTCTAGTGTATGAACAGAAATACGACAGCTTTAGTTTTTCAGCTGGCTTTCTGTCTGAAAATCTGCTTCTTTTCTGTTTTGACAGTGGAAAACTCTTTTTTTTACCACTCTCACATAATACCGTAAATAATGAATTGTGTATGCAAATACACTTTGGGTACTTCTGGACAACTTGGGCTGAATTTTCAGCCACCTGGGACTTGTATTCTAAACACTCATGAAGCGCATTTCTCTCAGCCCTTCCCTTCTGCCCCATTCCTTCAGGGAGAGGGAGAGTCAGTAAATTTGGAGGAGGATTTTGCTTTCAACTCTGCCATGGTGCATTGAGTTACCGTAGCAAGGCTCTGCACCCAGCTTCCAGCCTTGCTTCTGCTCGTGTCACTTCTCCTTTTGGTCTCAGTGGATGTTTGTTTTCCTAAAACTGGAATACAGTGGATATATTGAATGTACCAGCATGGAGGATGCTACAAGGAGAAGCTTAGCAAACTGCAAAAACGTGTGGCTGCGTTCCAAACGAGGGCACATTAGAGCTGAGCCTCTTTGAGGCGTGCACCCTTGAGTAATCAGCTAATCAAGCCTTTGCTGCTGGTGTCAGACCCTCCCGTGCTGTTGAGGCTGAAATGTGCCCATGGTGGCTGCACATCCAGACAGCCGTGCCTTCACTGCCATGCTCCCGTATGGAGTTGGCACATGGGCAGGCGCGGTTGCGTGCGGCCCCTTGGCCTCACGGACGTTGTGTTTGTGTTGCAATCCTTGCTGAAAGCCTTGCCCGATCATTCTGGGGCAAGAGCAGATAGGACCGAAGTTGTCAACTTGATTTTCTGCTCTGTCCATGAGCATAGGTCAAAGGCCTGGAATAAAACCTGTGGGACAAAGTTCAAGCCAAGCTGTTGATCACGAGGTTCTGCCTGCTGCTTGCTCATGGGCTCAGACACTGCAGCAGGGTGTTAATGACTCAGGGTTTAGATTTCTGATGTCCATGGAAGCCTTGGTTCAGTGGGATACAGTTGCCTACACTTACCCCGAGGGGGCAGGTGCTGAATCCCAGCCTGGAGAGCTTCACTGTGGCTCATGGAAGAAAGCTGGCTTCCTCTCGTGATCACCAACACATCATTACTGGAAGGCTTGTTGTGAAGCTTGGAGGAATTTAGGAGGGGAGTGTTGGAACACTGGTTTTGTCTGTTTCCTCCTCTTTCACTGTTAGTAGGAAAGCAGTAATTAATACAGCTGGGTGTGAATTGCAGCATTTTCTGTTGGCTCTGAATTTTCTGCTATTCAGTTTCCAGGCATAGCACAGACAGACGGCACCAGTCAAGTCTTTCAGTTCAGGATCCTTCTTACGAGAAAAAAGTTCAGTGATGATCTTTACTGAGCTTAGCTCTCATGTCTTGAAGATCTAATGGCTCAATATAGGAGTAGTTAACCCTTTTTTTAAATGGAGTGCTTAATGTACTGCTGGTATTGGCAAAGAATCTGGGAGCATGAACTCTGGGTAGCAACTTCCTAAGTTTATAGCTAAAGGAGAAATAGCTTGAAAGTTCGCTCACTTTCTAAATGGTGTCCAAAATACACAGTTTTAAAAAGTTGCTGGGATGCACAGTTTCAATCCTTAATCTGGTTTTATTCGGATGATTTGGGGGTGGGGTGTGTGTGCCTTGCTGGAGCAACAGCAACAGAAAACAGTGAAATGTCCTCTGCCAACTCATGCACTGTGAGATTGACACCTTCAGTTGTGGTGTTAGGTAAGACCAGAAAAGGGTATCTTAAGAACCTGATTTTAGAAAAAGCAACTTGGTAAAATCTTGGTGACGGTTGGTCTTTGTGGGGTTTGTCTGGAATTTTTTTTTAGCATTGTTTCTTGAATAAACTATCGTGATTGATAGGAGATAGCAAAGGGGTAAGCGTGGCAGAGAATGAAATGGAAGACTGTTTTTTTAGTATCTCCTGAAGGAATGCTTAGGAAAAAATATTTTCTGAGTACTGGAAGTGGGCAGTTTTTACCCAAAGCAATTTATTCTTGAAAACAGTGATACTGTATATTTCTACCACAACGTTGGTTACTTAAGAGGTCATAGAGAGGTTTCCACTGAGTTGGATGGTCTTGAGTCAGAATTTTAACTTGAGGTTGTATTTTGTTTGTGCTTCTTGACGATGAAAAGAGTATAAAGGAGCTTGAAGAATGTGCTCGTGTCCAAAAGCAGCTAATGCACTTGGCAATCTTTGTAAGAGTGTATCTGTCCAGTAAACATAATGTAATAGGATCTAGGAGATTCCCAAATGTAGATGATGTGCTGTAATGGAAATTGTGTTAAGGCTTCAGTAATGCTTTGAGAAGTCTTCAGTTGCAGAGCTTTAAAGGTGCTTTTTATGGTCAATGTATGTGATTCACCATCTTGTAAAATCTTTCAAAACTAAATGAGTTCTCATTTTTTCAATCTGCTACTGAGTTCAGTGCTTTGCATTACTCTGTAAGTGAAATGGGGTATATTGTCTGCTAAAGTAGCAGTTAAATTGCTTTAAAGAAAAATCCAATTATGCCCCCTCAGTCACTGCTTAAAATACAACATCCACTGGCCTGTTGTGGTATGCCGGTAGGAGGATTAACAGGAGAATATATTGGTCTCAAGAATTTTGAGATCATCTTTTTGTCATGGGAAATCTGTCCAGTCTCCAAGTAAAACCAAATTTGGCTAATTCTATCCAAGTTTTCTCTGTGGTTACTGAAAATTATTTTGAATTTTACTTGCTTCTTGACAGAAAAATGTTCCAAGTATAGCAGTTTGTTAAATTTAGTTCTATGAGGATTGTGCACTGCTGCTTTTAGATTTGTTTTAAACTGGAGGAGTCATTTAAATTATGCCCTGTTAAAACAAAAGCAGAACACATGCCAAGTAGCTTTTTTACTGCTTTTTATATGTTCAGGAGACCTAGTTACTAGAAATAGGCACTTAAATTTAAAATAGGTCAGTTGTCATGTATAGATAGTTTAAATGAACCACACAGAGCTCATATTGGAAAGAGAAAATTGGTGTACCCACTAGTGAGCAGTGAAGTGATAACAACCTGAGGACTTTGTTTCATTTCAGATTTTTCTTTCCTTTGCTTTACAGGAAAATCTTCACTGACGATTCAGTTTGTGGAAGGACAGTTTGTTGATTCATATGATCCAACCATAGAGAACAGTAAGTAAATAACTGCCAAGCTAATTCTCTACCAAATTAACTTGTATCACATGCCATTGGGGTTATACATATTACTTATGTGGGCATTAACTTATTAACACTGAAGTCCATTAATTACCACAGAAGTTTTACTATTTTCTTAAACCAGTGCTTACATTTTTGCAGCATGGAAATCACTGCATATTTCTCCAAACAGTTGAACTTCTAACACTACATGAAGGAATACCTAATCAATCTAGCTAAAATGCATCTCCTTGTATTTTATGCATGTTATTGAGCATCTGCTTCCCCTGATATACTTGGGGCACTGTAAATTCCTTACATCACACTGTATGAAAATGTGGCACTAAATACAAGTATTCCAAAGTCTCATACAGGATCAGTGTATCCAGATGAACAGAAAGCCAGCAATAACCATCAGGATTAAACCACTACCTTAGAAGGTAGACTATGTGGCTATCATAACATTGATAATCTTTAGAATTACTCCTTTCCAGCAGCTTGATAACCCAGCTGGCACACAATCAGGTTGCTGCAAATACTGGGTATTTGACTTCTCAAGTGGTTTTTTTTTTTCTCTTAGCACTTTTTAAAAAAATATTTTTAGCACCCTTGTGAGTAGCTGGCATAGCAGGTGAGTAAAGACACTAATGCTGAAAATGCTGCCAAGAGCAAAAAGTCACTTCAGAGGTTACTTGGCATTCATTACAATCCAGCCACCTCTTTCTGAGCTAGCTGTGGCCATAAAGTACTTGAACAACTGCAGTGCTGGGCTGAGTAACTTGATCATATTGGCTTACTTTAGTCATGTGGCAAATAAAACTGGTTTCATGATCATAGCCCTGGGGTTCTTGTATTTTAATGACTTCTGAAATGCAGTGCTGTACCACACATTTTTAGTGTTTTGAACTTCTGCAGTAGCATGTTAAGCCTATGTGATACTCTGGAAGCTTGAATGAAGCAATCAGCAGAACAAGGGTTTTTTTGAATGTAATATGTGTGGTATATAATTACAAATCAGTAGCTATCAGGATATTTTACTTGGGATTATTTTATTGCTTAGAACTAAAATTCAAATGCTACTTTTTGAGAAGCTTTAAATTTGCTTTAGCAAGTCAGAGTGGGTAATTTGGCCCTTGGTCTGAATATTAGCTCTTACACAGATGTCATTAATACTAACACTTTCCATCATCCCTTTTTACTTTGTTTGAATGATAAGTCGGGTGTGTCTTGAATTAAAGCTGCTAGCAAAATACTGGGGATTTAGTTTCTATATTTTAAATCCTAATGACACTTGGGGCAGGTTATTTTTCACTGTCTGTGCCATATAAATGCAAATTATTTAAAGTAATCTTTTAGTTTCATGCAGCTACATGTGAATGAATAAAGATTGAGAGACATGGAGTCAAAGTCTCTACAAAATATTGAGTCTTTGTCTTGTTTTAGGATTTTGAGACATTGGTACAAGATTTGTCTTGTTTCATCCTTTACTGTTGTCTGTAGTTGCTGTTTGTAACTCTGTAGTTGTGTGTCTCAAAACTTCAGCATATCTAAACTATACAGAAATACACTGTAGATGAATTTTGCTCCTATTTGACTGTTGTACTCTGCACTGCTTGCTTGATCAGAGTTCTAAGCATTGAGCATGTCCTGGGCATGAAGATTTGTTGGGAGGGGGCATCTTGAAAAGCCTTAACTTTTCACTTGATTTTTAACTTGTTTGAAAAACAAACAACATTATTCATTTGGTGTAAGTCTTATGATCTGTGGCGTGTGCTTTCTCAAAGGTAGAGAATTGAAGGGTCCTTTTGACATCAGAAAACGTTGCTGGGAAGTAAAGGTTGAAAAGATAAAAGTTATGCCCTGAGGTTCAAAACAGTGGAAATCTGTCCCATCTTTAAGCCCCAGAAGTGCTGATAGAGATAATTTTTTTTAAATGCTTCTGTGAAGAACAGACAAGAGAACGCATTCTAATTCAACACTAAAATTTAAAATTTATTGAATTTTTTTAAGACAGATGTGCAACTAGTTTTGATGGGTTAAGTATAAAAATAAGTCTTCTAACTTAAGAATATAATATTTCAGGGCTTTTTTTCTTAATATAAAGCTTCGTTCAGTGAAGTTTTTGGACATTCCCAGCTATGTTTTCTGATTCTATGCAGAGTCATAAGACACAAGGTATGTGATCAGCTCCTAAACTTTTCCTAGCTTGTGATTTCAAATTTGGTGAACAGTGTTGGCGAAAAAGGTTGAAAAGTCCAGGTTCTTATACTAGGGACAGTGTTGGAGGATGTTGCTTTTTTTCCAGGGCATTATAGTAGGTTGTAAAACCTCACATGTAACAAAACTTGGAAATGCAGAGAGTTCATGGGAAAGGATAGTTAGGCGTATGTGATTTCTGTTTTGTCTCCAGAAAATTGTTGTTGATAATTTGTTACAGTATTCTACCAGCAGTGAAGAAAGGGTAGAAGGCTGCAGTACTACTGGTAATGCAATCTTTATAATTTTTGTCTTCAAATAGTAAAACTTGCACAAAATGTTGACTGCAAAGCTAAATTGTATGTAAGGCAAGCTGTAGTCAAGGTCTTAGAGGAACAAGTTGTGTAGTTTATAAGTCTTGAACAATAGGAATCAGACCGAATATTGTAGGAATGTCAGGTTTTAAGTGTGAAAATCTCTACCTTTGGAAGTGGTAAAAGGAAAATAAGGTGCATCATATTTAGCTTTGTGTTGAAGGTTAGCACAGCTTCACTGCTACATTTTCCTTTGCTTATATTATATTAGCACCAGAAAAATGGATTAATTTCGGTTGAGGAGCACGTTGAATTCAGTTACTTCTACTAAACTTGTGTATCAGGAAGAGTAACTTGTATCCTTTTGTGGCAGCAGCAGTGAGAGATAATTGTTTAAGAAAAGACTTTCCCATCTGAATTTCCCAAGAGGACTGACGTCACAATGGGTGGCTATTCTCAAGACAGAGAATACAAGTGAAACCACGACTTGCAGGAATGTTGGAAAGAGAAGAAAGATCCTTGGAGAATGGGAATATGTGCAGGGAATCTGTGTGGACACTGGGCTGGATGGGGCTCTGCAGGCAGATCAGCTCACATCTGTGAGCTGTGTAATTTAAAACTCAACAATTTTACAGGAATGAAAACTGGAATCTGAAACACAGCTAGGTCAGAAGGAACAGGTAATGAAGATGTGCACTTAACTCCACCCACATCATCTTTGCAGGGATGTCTCGTGTTACTAGTAAGATGACTTGACTTCCCAGGTCTCAAATGTGTCCTCTAAAGCCTGCCTGGCTACTTTTTGATGTTTGTTGCAGTTTTAGAGGGCCTTCCAGCACAGTTTCACAGCTCTCTGGTCTTCTTTTCTCCCCTAAATAGCCTCACTAGCCCCCTAAGCAAAGGAACATCTTCTCCCATGGACTTCCCACCTCCATCCATGTTTTTTAATACAGATCTGAGTACAAGCATATCAGGAAGGGGCAGAGGCTGAAGGACCCCTACTAGTTGTGGAGGGAGAACCTGTATTTTCAGATGACTCTGACAGAGAATCTTCAAGGCTAAACTTCTCCACAGCGCCTTGGTGACTGCACTGGAAGGGTGAACTGTGCTTCCCCTCAGGAGCTGCTGTGAGCAGCCTTCTAAGGGGAGCAAGTGAGGCTTCTGAGGAAAGCTAAAAATAGCTCTGTTGCATCACATATCTCAGTATTGTGGAAAATGTCCTGGTAGATTAATGACATTGGAATTGGCATTGACTTTGGAATGCAGATGAGGAGAAAGGGATGCAGGAGGTGGTAACCAAGGAACCCTTGTAAGGTGGTTCTATTTAGCTACCAGCCATGTTATGACAGTGATGTTACAGCAGTCATGTGCCTTTCCTCAGTATCACTATTGATCTAAAGGCCTGATTTCTTTACCTGTTACTGTTCGGGGTTTTTTCCAATGGCTGTCATTTGAGTTGCACGTGCAAATCATTTCATTCATGCTGGTCTAATTGCAATGTAGTTGATCTTCAGGTAGCAATGATCACTGGAGTGATATGTTGCAAGGTGTAAGAATGTCCTGTCCCAAAATCCATGTTCCGGTTGATGAGCAGTGTTTTGCAGATGCTCACATTATGATTTAGGGGTGCAGAGATTGGTCAGGTCTGCTGAAATGTGTCCTTGGCCTGCCAGGAAGAGCCAAGTTGTGCAGGGATCATATTGTTGTTCATCTTGTGCACAAGCACAGCAGAAGTCTAGGATGAGAGATGATGGAATTGGTAGTGAACACTTTCGCTGGATCAAGGGGACCAGGTTTTTCCCAAAATTAAATTCTTAACCAGGAATGTTTTCAAAAAGCTTCAGCAAAGAAATGGGAGTCTTTAGTTGTGACTCCATCGAAGCAGATTTGTCTTCACACAGTGGGCTGTGCTTAGAGCTGCAAGGCTCTGCACTGCACTAACAGCTCTCCTCACCAGGCTCTGGTGACTCCTCCACTGTTTCCCTTCTCCTGTCTCTGTCACACTCTGCTTTCAGTAATGATGATGATGATAACATCGTTGCTGTGTCTCTTCTAGGCTTCTAGAATAGCCTGAAAAAACTGCTGTCTGTCCCTTTTTAAATATTAACTTCATGATGCTCTTGAAGCTACTTTGACTGCAGAGTGCTTTGATGTGTGTGTGAAGTGTCAAGAGATTGGGGAGGCTGTTATTGCATACACCTGTAAATGCAGTGTCTCCAGAGGAGCGTGTTTTCCCTCTGACTCCAAGCAGTGACATTGTATATAGCAACGCTGCCTGCTAACATCTGTTCAAACAAACAGTTTGTCCCCATCACAGCATTCATCCAAGGCAAAGAGCTGTTGTGGATCTGTGTTTCATAACCTAAAACTTCTGTGCAGCAATAACAACAACGTCCAGATTCATTTGCGGGCAGCACGTGTGCTAAAGCTTTCGTAGGGGATAGCCAGGGTAAGGCAGGAGTTCTCTTTAAGGCTCCATTTCAAATGTCATTTGCTGGTTTTGTAATGGAAACTGTAGGTGCACTTTGCACTGTTGATTTAGACACTGTTAGCTTGGCTTTGCTGTTTGAATTGCTCCTTTTTCTCGAGGATTGGATTTATGAGGTGGGTTGAAACCTCCAGTTGCAGCTATTTCAGCCCACTTACTCAAGATAATGCTCACATTGTGGGGACTTGACAGAGCGACGAGCTCTGGCTTGGAGGAGGGAAGTTGGCCAACTCCTGCGTGGGCAAGGGACTGCACAGTGGGGTCAGGAGCGTTCAGCTGTGCAGCTTGGGGAAGCTGTTGGCTGGTTCAGCTCACCTAAGTGACCTGTTCATCTGACTCTGTTTCCCTGCTCATCACTGCAGTGACATATGAGGTTTCTGAGGGCTGTTAGTATTTGGGAAAACCACCCCAACTAGAGGATAACACAGACTTTACTCAGTGTATTGGTACTGTCCAGCAGTGGTGTCTGGAGTGTGTCTCGAGGGCCAGATCAGACCTCCAGAGCCAGGTTTGTGTGCTCTGATTGGGACATTATTCCTGCAAGAGCTGTGACACTGTTTGCTTTTGCAGTTGCATAACACAAACACACTGAGTAAGATTCCTCGGCTCGCAGCGCGTTGGCATTTCGTGAATCCAAGGAAGAGGAGCAATCCTCATCACTTTTAGGGACTGGATGTACTTCGTGACTGGGGACTGCATAGGCTGGTAGCTGCAGCAAATGTGAAAGAAACATGGTGAACTTTTAGCTAATTGTCATTATTTAGGTTTAATATAATCATAAGTTCTGTGTGTTTTAGCCCCCAAAGATTTTTCCTTTTTTTCAATCCAGATCACTTACTTCATGGTATTTACATTTAGGTAATTGATCTTACTAAACTTCTTGGAAACCAAGGAAAATATCCTATAATAAGTTCAAGCTTAGCTTTGATGCCAATTGAATTTAAGTGTCTTGTGTTACCACAAATTACAGTTGTCTGGATCTTGTAGAAATACATGTAAATCTCCTTTTTATTCCTCTTGTTTTCTCTTTCCTTTCAAGAGAGCAAAGAAGAAGCTGCTGCATCCAATGTGAGAGTCATCTGAAATTTGATATCTTAAATTAAATTTCTGAGTTTTGCTATCTGCAGTTGACTAGTTAAAAGTACAGCACCTGACTAGCCTTTTATTGCTACTTAAAAACCTGTAACTGGAGTTCTTTTTCTTCATGCCTTGGCTGATAATAGCACAGATGAGTGACTTCTGAACCCTTCCTTGTGTATAATTCTGACCTGTTTATGTATTTCTGTTTGTTCTAGCTTTTACAAAACTGATCACAGTAAATGGCCAAGAATATCATCTTCAGCTGGTTGACACTGCTGGCCAGGTAAGTTATCTTTCTTTGAATCTTTCTTCCAAGTTAGGACAGCAGGCATTCATACCCCTGTTGAGCTAAGTTGGTAGTGACTGTGCATTCAGAGGTGAAAGTTAACTCAAAAATGATCCTGACTTCTTGTTTAGTCACTAAAGAACTTTTTCTGTAGTGTTTATTTCAAGGTTTTGGTTTGTGTTTTTTTTTTCCCCTCATATCTATTGAATGAGTGCCTGGAAAAGGGACCTTAACTCTGATGTCCCAAAAGTTCATCAGTAGCTTGTGTGATATTTACAGAGTAAATGAGCAGCCTTGCTACAGATGAAAAATGGCACTTCAATGGGGAAATTTTTCATGGGTTTCTCATATTTCTGTGCTCCAGCTACACCACCATGAGTTGTATCCATGGAGCAGTCATGGGGAGCAGACAGATTCATGTAGGTGGTACTTAGTGAGTTACCAATAAACTGCTGCAGTTTGTCTGCATTTTAACGTGATGGTTCACGTGTGTGTCTGAGCTTCATGTAATGACAGAGAGTGAGGAGACAGGGAGCACGTGTCCTGCAGCGTGCTGGGGAGCCTTGGGAAGTGCAGGTGTTCATTATTTACAGCTACAGGTGTTCATTACACGGTGCTGCTTGGCTGAACCCATGCACGGGAGTGCTGTGTCTTTTGAGAGACTCTATATTAGGAAAAAAATCCATTAGGGACCCACTAAATCCCTGTATTTTTACCCGCCCCCCCTTTTTTTTTTTTTTTCTTTTTTTGCTTACGTGCTATTGCCTTCCATGATCTCATGCTATGCCTTTGGGTTTTTCCAAACCATGAGTAGTGTTGAACAATGTTAGTGTTGTAAAATATGCTGCCAGTACTTAAGGCTTTAAAGCTGCAGGACGCCTGCTCATAGCTGGGAGACTGTTCAGAGGGGTTGTAACCTTCTAGGTATGTTTGATTGCTTTCTTGGAAGAGGGCTGTGTGGCTGGGGAGTAGCCAGGCTGTATTTATATGGTGTCAGCCCGTGGCGCTCATCAGCAACACGTGTGATCACTCAGAGGTGTCTGAGCACAACACCAGCCACACGTCCCAGGGCAGGATTGCTGCATGGGGAATTCTCTGCAGAGGAGAGAGGGGCAGGCTGAGGAGTGTGAGCAGCACAATGAGCTCCATAGGTGTCACTCTGTGCCATTGTAAGTGCACTTGCATTACAGCTCCAATTGTGTAGCATAGTGATAGAAGAAAAATTCCTCTTAGAGGGGAAATCGCCTTCTGGGAAGGCAGTGTGACTCACCACTACCTACCTCCATTGCTGAGGACTGATTTAATGTTATACACTATTGTGGAGCCTAAATAGCTTCTTTCCCAGCCTGTGGTTATTTTCAGATTTAATTCTTCATGGAACGATTTGAGCTTTGATTTCTGGCTCACAGGGTTAGAGGGGAGAGATGATGTTGGGTAATGGAAGGTGTGGCTTGGACAGATTTTTTTCTCAAGTGTGTCTTGCTTAATGGCCCATAGGGAGTCCTCATGTGTATACAGCACGGCAAGAATTGTGTTGTAGAATTGTTACATACTTTTGAAGACCTGGCTATGGCTTCAAAAGTTGTAGCAACATTGTTTCATTGCTTGACAAATTTCTTATTTTGACCTCTAAGTTCCAGAGAGCATAGCAGCTTTTCTTCCTTCTCCTAACAAGCTAAAAATAAAGTCATGAATTAGGAACAGTTGAGATTATGGCACTTACTTTTCTTGGTATTCCTCCTCTGTCCTGAGCCTCTTTACTTTCCTGGTTATTTACTGAGTTTTGTTCAGTTCAACAGGGATTTTGATAACAGGGTCACAGAAGAGGAGTGTAAAAGGAAATCTTACCTAATACCAAGTTCCAGCTGGGGCAGTCCTGGGAAATTCTGGGTAAAGTCAAGCCACTACAGAGTTGCACTTTCACCTGTTTTATACAGACTTAGCTCAGATCCCTTCTGTATTGACTTTGGGATTTCACATCCAACTGGAGTGGCACTTTGGCATTTCAGAGAAGATGGGGGAGGGCTGCCCCCAGTGTGTAGCAATAAAGGCAAATGAGGGCAGCTTTTGCCAAGTGTTATTCTTTCAAACTTTTTTTGGCTGGATCTGTGCAGTTGATTTTATAAAGAGTTTTTCCTCTTCTACCAGTGAGGGAAGTTTGATTCTTTCTGGCTGTCTAGATTTAAGCTGTGCGATTGCACTGCTCCATCTGTTCAGCCATGACAATAACAGAGAGGTTATTTGATCTTCAGCTAAAACTAACATCTTCAAAAGCATAGGTTTAACAATTTGAGAACTCATACATACATACAGAAAGTATGGCTCTTGTCAAAATGGAAATGTTTCCTGGGAATATCTGTTGGAACAGGTTTTTAACATTGGATTCATAGTATTTGTGTTGCATTACCTGCAATATGTCAGTCTGTTTTGTTTGCCTCTTTGGTCAGTCCCTTTCCTAGAAGAGTAATAAATTCATTGATTAAGTTTCTGGTGGTTTTGTCTGGTTTTTTATGTATGTAAACACTTGTCATATAATGTAAACTTATAGTTGTCATAAAGCAACTAATAACTGTATTTTTTGCATCTGTAGTAAGCCACAATTACTCACTTCCTACCAGATTCCTTAGGTAATTTAGATGTGATCAGTGTCACTTGAAATCACAAACTGCTAGATCCTGTTGTCAGCTGTTGAAATTAAGATTTTGAAATGTATCACCAGCAAGATAAGAGGCGTAATTGCTAATTAGTGGAGGGACAGAGTGGATGTTTTGTACTAATACAAACAGTTAATTAAGCAGGATAAGAGGATTGGGAAGAGCTTCAGCTCATCCATAGTCTTAGAGGGAATAAACCATAAAAGCTGTAGATTAAATTGCAGAATATACAGACTGACTTTTAGCTTTCTCTTGGTTTGATAAAGATGCCACATGTGACATTGTGATGAAAAGATTCTGGAAGTGCTACCTATACAAAATGTCTTAGAGATACAACCAGATTACCTGATGGTGATCTGATGGCATCAAGGTCTGAACTGTGGCACCCTTAATTTTAAATGCAATATTCCTTCCACAGGATGAATACTCCATATTTCCTCAGACGTACTCCATAGACATCAATGGCTACATTCTTGTTTATTCAGTCACGTCAATAAAAAGGTAATAAAATCTGTTTGTGTTCTTCTCTTTAAATATTTTCTGGGTTTAGCTCCTGCCTCTGCTGTATTTTGTGTCATTATTTCAATTAATCTCTCTTCCCCTTAGAAATGTAATAGGAGTGGATATTAATGTTTTTTCAGAAATGTCCCCTCAGACCCAAATGTCACAGACACTTTGCAGACTAATGTGCAAGGTGCCATGTAAGAAATGAGACAGTGTTAAACTACATTGTTTTGAGGTGTAAGTAAAACTATAGAAAATTATTTCAGGAATAAGTGGAGTTCATTGCTCTTCCATCAGATACAAAGGCAGACTTAAATACAAAGCTAAAGGGCACTGTGCATTTATGTGAAGTACCCAGTTAGTTGCTAGATCATTCCTTCAGCCTTGTAGCTTTTTACAGTACTGAGATTCCTTTGACTTCTTGTCTTGAATTGTCCTGATTAACCATAGAAATATTCATATAAACAGCAATAGATGACTTTTGGATTGTAGACCCTCTCCTGGCATGATGCAGCAAATAATCTTTCCTGAAGGTTGTTGCAGAGTATCCCTCTTGTCCTTGCTGTTCCCTGTCCGTTCTGACACAAGGACAGAGTTTCTCATACCTGGAGTCATGCGAGACACTTCAGCCTTTGTGTGGCTTTGTCATCTTCTTTTATTTCCTCCCTTGCTCTGGTCGTCTTGCTCTGTTTAAATACTGGTTATCCTTGAATAGCTGTTGATTTTCTAATACTGTACAGCATCTTTATTAGGAAAGCTGAATATTTTCTGAAATTTTTGTTTGAATAAAGTGATTAAGACCTTAGACCTTTCAGTCTCATCACATTCAAGAGAAGTTGATGCTTCCCTTCTACTTTCAAGGCAGCTGATGAGCTTTTTACAAGTGGTGAAGTGTTTCATATATTTTCCTCTGAATCAAACAGAGCTGGTCATTTCCAGGTCTTTGATAGACCATCGTAAAATACAGGTAAAGTAATTTGCCTGTTGGCTCTTTTTACCTCTCAAAGGAAGGATACAGTCTGGTTATAAACTTCTGCTGCATGCATGTTTTTTAATGTTGAACAGATCTCACAGTTCTTCATCCCTTGGTTTTCATCTTCAGTTCTGAAGTAGAGAAGGGCAAGGACATACTAGGTTTTCATGTGTGTCTAGAGATACTAAACTACCAAACTCTGTTTGGTCTGGGTTTTTCAGTGAGAGGTTCAGTGTTGGTGCTGAGCAACTTGTATAAAATAGGAGTCAGTATTTTCTGCCTTAAGTAGACAAGTGCTCCACTCCTAAAGCAAATACAAAAGTGTCCACTTATAAATGGTCCTGTGAAGACAGAGGTGCCTTTGAAACCAATGTACATCACTCAGAGGATTCTGCAACTTGAGCTGTTCCCTGTTCTTTCTCAGCCACTTCAGTTGTTGCCTCACGGTGTCTTGAGCTCAGCAGGTGAAGAAATGAACATATGTTTTCTGTGGTAGCATTCAACCAGTTAAACCAAGGAAAAAAAAACAGGACTGCAGGTCAAAAGTCTTTTCAGCAGTATTTAATCTTGATCAGTTTATTCCAGGTTTTTATTGTTGTTTCTTCCTTAAAATTTCAAAGTGTCCATGGATCCTGTCTTATTCAATTCCTTATGTTCTGTATCAAGACAGTGTTCAGGTGATAGGAAAGATCTTCCACAGTACTCTGGTAGCTTAGATGACTTGCCCTGACAATGAGATCAGTCATCATCTGTCCTGACTTCTGTCAAAGTGTGTATATTGATCCAAACATTGATCCAGCTGGGTGAGAGCTTTGACAGCAGACTTAATAGAAATGCTCTTTTCAAAGTTATCGGCTGCCCTGCTAACCTCCAGTGGGAAGTTTAAATAGGACTTGAATAAAAGCTAGTGCCCTACATTTTTCATATTCCCAGGCTCTCAGCAGCAAGGTTACTGGAAGGCTTTTGCTCTAGTTCAGCTTAATTAAATTCCAATTTTGTATCTTGCTAGGTTCCATGATTTTGTGTAACACATTTATCTGTCAGCTAGTAAGGGTTTTTTTGTATTTCACACATTGAGCTGTTTGCTGTAACCCATTTGCTTGACAGAGCTGGAAGGGACCTCTTATGGTCTCCAAATCTCACAGTTTCACAGCTTGATGTGAGGGTGCTATTTTTGGATTGGTCAGTCCTTGCTCCTTTTTTCCTTGCTCCTTTCAACGTTATTAATTTGGAAAGCTTTCTAGAACATTAATTGGTCAAGCCAGTTTCATTCCTGGCAGTTCTTAGCAACTTTTTTCTGTGTCCGAATTGTGTTGGAGTTTAAATAGCGCTTCTCCTGTGTTTTCCACCTTGATCTGTTAACAAGGATCAGCTTTTTATTTGTAGTATTTTCACTAAAAAAGGAAGCTTGTGAGCCATCTTAGACAAGCAGATAGGTACCCAAAGTGGGGCAATGGAGAGCCCAGGCTGGACAAGAGCACCTGGCAGCATTGTGCACGGGAGCCTCAGGTGAGGACTCACCAGGCTGCTGTGGTGTTTTTCTGGCTTAGCTGGAAACAACACACCTAATAGGGGAAAGGAAACAGGGATTGTACTGTCCTAGGGTTTCAGTTAGCCTGTGGACAGTGTGCTAAGATTGTCCCTCTTGCTTCAGACTGAGAAACAGTTTTGTGGTCAGATGGGATTTTTTATTATTCTTTCAGTTTGCAGGGTCTAGTTCTGTGTGTAGTGATGCCTCTTGACTCTGTCACAGCCAAGCTCCATTCAACTCTTATTTTCTGAATAATTATGAGTGTCCAAGACGAGTTCTCAAGACTAGAATTTCACTAATACCTTTTCAGCATGAGCTCCTTGTGTCCCTGAAGTCCTTTCATTGATTCCACATTTTTGTGTAATCTGTAGTATCCTGCTTGAGTTACCAGCAGCAATTTGTGCCAGACTAAGTCACGCTTCTGTTTACAAAGAACTCATTTTCTTGATAGGATACACTGAAACTATTAGCTGAGTGTGGAGAAGCACTGTGTTCCACACAGTCTCAAATATTACTGCTGGAGTCAGACAAATTGACCTACTTGACAGAAAATCCATCTTAAATGTGGTAGAGTTTATTGTTCTAGATGTGAGAGGTTTTTAATGCTTTGAATGGTGTTTTTAGGCATCAGGTCTTTGATTGCTCTGAGCTGGAAGCGTGTTTGAGTGCTGCTCTATTTTTAAGAGTTTCAGTTCTAATTGAAATGCAGTGCAAGTCAAGACACTGCCTGTGTGTCTTGGAAACTGGAAAAGTTTTGGTCCCTTTTCTCTTGTCTAGCTGGCTGTCTTATCCCTGAGCCTGTGCCTCTCTTAAATCCAAGTTGTGCACTTCATGTACCAGCATTTTTTCCATAGTGTAACCAGAGGAGCACAACATCTGCTCTTCAACCCCGTTTATAGCTTGTTCTCTAAAGTACTGAATGTCAAATGCAGTGCATTTTGTTAGTGAGGTTTTTGACTTGATATTTTACAGTACTGCTTCTTACCTCCTGTCATCCAAACTTCACCTACGTGGCAGGGGAACAGACAAAGAGTACTTGAATAATCAGTGTTTCAGTGCCATCTTGCAGATCAGTTTACTCACTTTCCATAGAAAATTAGAATTTTGGCTCCTTTTTGCTTTTGCATAAATAAAACTTAATAATTATATATGAACGAAATGTTCTTTAAAAACAATGTGTTCTTTTAAGATGGAGCTTGCCTAACTAATTACTTTTTCTTCCAATTTGCTTTAATTTGACATACTCATCCAGGATTGTTGGACTGCAGCATTAAATTTCTCACTGCAGATACAAACCAGATGAGAGGTGGGAGGGACTTGGGGTGATTCTGTGTTAGATGCATCAGTCCTGGGTAATGTTACTTGTTTCTGCAAATACCATAACTGGGGAGGCTGTAAGGGTAGGCTCAGGCTGGTCTCTGCTGCTGCTGGGGCCAGTTTGCTGTTGTTACACAAACGGGTAAGATTTTCAGCATCTTTGTAGTTGTGCATACATAGAGTAAGTTTTAAACACAACCTACATATGCATTTAATTGCTTGTGTATTGGGTATTGAGGATAAACATCAGAGTGCATGTGTGACTTCATCCCTTTATTTTGCAGTTTTGAAGTGATAAAAGTTATCCATGGCAAGTTATTGGATATGGTGGGAAAAGTCCAGTAAGTAGTGACACTTTCATCTCATTTCATTGCAGGCATGTTGCTAGTGCTTTGTTCAGTATACTGTAACTGTTCTGAAGTTCTGAACTTTCTTTCACAGAATACCCATTATGCTGGTTGGAAATAAAAAAGACCTGCATATGGAACGGTATGTGAACTCCAGAATGTGGGAAATGCAAGGCAGCAGCCCACATTCCTGTGGCTGCAATGCACTGGGTTTGTTCTTGGCTTTCCAGAGCTAAAATCAAATTGTAGGTTAAAATAAGTTACTGGCAAAGGAATTGTGTCCAGAATGTGTACTACGAGCCATGAACTTCTGTTGTAATGTTGATTTTTGCTGTGAGGTTCCAGGGACAGTCATTTAACACTGCAGGGTTTTTTCAAAGTAACAGAAGTGTATTTGTCACAACAGCAATACCAGATGATTTTACAGATTATGAAAACAAAACAATACTTTGGGACAACTGCTCTTCTGGGTCACAGAGCAGTTTTACCTGGCCCAGAAGTGCATTTGACAGCAGCCAAAAGCAAATGCTTTGGATCAGACTTCACAAGACATTCCTATTACAATGCACTTAAGTGCTTTGGTACTCTGAGGTATTTCTTGACATATCAGATTCCAATTCTTCTGCAAGTTATAAGAAACCTATTTTTCTTTCTTTGGTCAGGGTGATCAGCTATGAAGAAGGGAAAGCTTTAGCAGAATCCTGGAATGCAGCTTTCTTGGAATCTTCTGCTAAAGAAAATCAGGTAATGGATTTAAGAGTCACTTTATTCAAATAGCAGTGTAATGGATGACTCAGAGTTTCACTAAATAAAGGAAGCTAAAATATTTGCATGCACTGTACAGATATTTTGTGTAGATGGAAGCAGAGCGGCTGTCTGCACTCAGGTTTATGTACACAAGTTTTTTCCTGCAACTGCCAATGGGAGGAGGAAGTGAAGAACTGAAAGTTCAGCTTCACTGAACGTACCAGAACACTTAGTGACAAATTTAAACTCATATCCATGGGGTGGGTGGAACAGGGTCTGTCACCTTAAACAGAGCAGTGAGTTGGTGTACGAGGATGAATCTCATGTTTTAAGGTGCTGGGCAGGCTCAGTCTCTCTAATGGGGGAATAACCATTTTGTCCAATGTTTATGATCAACAATTCTACAAGTTAGTTGAGTAAAGTTGGGTTTTCCCTGAAAGAAAAACTTGGATTATTTTTTGCCGCCAGATATGGAACACTTGGAGTTAGTTTATTAATATTTCTGTTTCTGGCTAATATTTGCATTAACCTTGTCAAAACTGGGCATGATGGAAGCATGAAATTTCTCAATATCTTCTTTGTATGCTGGAGAGCTTCAAATGCATACCAACGGAAATTAAATTGACAGTGTAAAGAATAAACCTGTTAAAAATGTCTGATCTTTTTTTTCCACCCCTTTATTTTAAATAACTTAATACTTCTGGCTTAGGCAAAGCTGTTGCCTTTGCTGTTTTTCTTTTGGCATATGTTCACAATGTGTAACAGCACAGCAATTCATATCCAGTGGAAGAATATCCTACTGGTAACTTTTCTGGAGTTTTTATTGTTCTTGAACCAAGAAGAAAAAAGTAATTTTATTTATGTAAAAAAGCTACAAACTTTGTAGGATGCTTGATATGTCCTGTGTGTTAACTTGCTCCTCTGCCAAAGTCCCCTGGACTGCCATGTATTTGTGCTCCTGTATTAAGTTAAGCTGCCAGCTGGAGTTTATGTATCAAACTTGGTACCCTTCAGGGAAATCCAAATGGCAATTGTATGTCAGATATTCAGAATTCTGGACAGTCTTGTACAAATCCCACCAAAAAAAATTCAGAAGTCCTGTGCATTCTGGGTGTCAAAGGTCTTCCTTTCTGCAGGATGCTTCAAAAGAGTGATCACAAGTCACTGTAAATTCCACCCCTCTGGATTTAGCAGCAGGTTGTTAGAGGCAGGTGCCTGAACACAATTCCTGCTTCATGCCTGCTACATAATGCACTTGGTAAATTTGTCCAGCTTCAGAAGTCTGGCAGATCAGGTGTCACTTCTGAGACGGGTGCCTGCAGCATGTGACCACCCTTCAGGCTCTCTGGTGTGTTCCTTTAGAGGCCTGGGATGTGTGGAATAAAGTGTGAATGAGCCCAACACTGGCACAGCTGCCTCAGCCTTCTCACAGCTCTGAAGAGGTGGAAGATTGAGTTTTGAGAGCCAAGTGTGGAGTCTGGAGCTGTGAGGTGCTGGGGGAAGATGAGACACCAGGCACTGTAACATTCCTCCCTGTGAGCTGGAGCAGGAGCACTTCTGAACTCATTTAGTTTTCTCCTCCAAATCCTAATCTGACAGGATCAAAAGAGCTGATACATAGACTTCTGTCAGGATTTCTTACTCTGAAACCATGTCTGGTCTGGGGGGCAGGAGAGTTTGTTTTGAGCTTGATAACAAGCAGTGTTGTCATTTTCCTGGTACTGAGTGTTCACCTTATGTAAGTCAACATTACTGGAAAAAGAAGTCTGTTGGCACTTTTTGCATGGAGGTTCATCCAAATAATCACCTGTACTTGCTTGGTACAGCAAATGTAACTCGACTATCCAGATTAATTTCAAACTCCTTCCAAAAGTGCTTCAGCTTTTGTTTGCTTAACAGAAAGCTGGTTTATGCTTAAGGCATGAGCTAAACTGGATGAGAGATTTGGAGCTTGAGCAGCTTGTTGACTGGGGGGACATGTGTTAATTCTCTCTGAAACCAAGCCCATCTGTATTGGGAGGATTTGGAGCAGAAAAGTGACAATTTCTGGTGTGCTGGTCTGAGATTGGTTGTGTACATGATGTTCTTCACAGTGGTGAGGAGAGGGAGTCTCCCTGATAGCAAAGGCTCTTTTCCCCTTCTTCTACCTTCCTGCTTTCCCCCCCTCCCTCCCCGCCACCTTCCAAAGAAATCCTTTTTGGAGCACAGTGAGAGTCCAAGGAGCATAACTGAATTATACTGGGCAATTAAAATAGTTCTATAGATTAGCATAAGCAAACTATGCCTATTCTGCCAAGAGTTATCAAAAGATAAGGCATCCCAGAAATGGCATGACGTGGAGTAGATGGAAAGTGAGAGAGGCAAAGATTAAAGCTGCAGTGATGATAAATGATAGTTGCTGGCAGGAGTTCTCAAGGTCAGATAGACTTGAGTATGTGCCAGCTCCTCCAGACATGGGTGACCTGGGAGTACTTTGGGAGGAGCCTGCATATCACCAGCACATCAGTCATCAAGGGAAATCCCTGGGCTTTGGGAAGGCAATCCTGACATTAATGGAAAAGACCTCTCTGAGATGACTGCTGGGCTGTTACTGTCATGTCTTCTCAAGCTGCTTGATTATTACCAGACTGCTTTGGCTAAATTCAGGAATGTCAGGCCTTTCTTGTGGAATTCCCTGCACAGTGTCACCTTGGCAGTAGCAGAGTGCTTCACCTTAATCCCAGTGCAATCAAGTAACTCTTAGAAATACAGCCAGAATCCAGCATGGGAGCCAACTTCTTCTGGAAGAATTTAGGAAGTAACAAGCAACTAAATGATGTTCATTCAGTTGTGCAAAATTCATTAGATAAATTGCAAAAGGGACAAGGAAATAGCAAAAAAAAATTTGCTTCTTACCAAAATGGAGCTCTCTTAAAAAGTAATTGCTTGGTTGTGCTTTTTTCAAGGGCAGCTTCATCCTGGAGCTCAGAAGATGCACTGCTTAGTAAATGCTTTACAGTAGTTTGGAATCCAGGGATCTGACGTGTTTGGACTGGCAAAGGATGGGGGGAAAGGAAAATACCCTCTTTTTCTTTACCTGGCTATTGTTCAAATTCCTGTGCCCAGTTCTGTGCTGGGATAAACCAGTAGTGTGAGCAGCTGAGAGTTTCCTCTTTGAAATAATAAAACAGTTGCCAAAGTTGACTCCGATGCTGTGGGCTGGATTTGGGTGGTTGCACCTTCCTGCTGGCTCCTGGCAGCACATTCCCAACTCCCTGCTTGTGCAGGGAATCTTCCTCCTGAGCTGCCTGTCCTGCTCACACCCAGGGCACATCTGCAGCAGCAGCTGAGCCTCTGGTGCTCGCTGCTGGGCTCTCCAGGCAGCAGATGTTGCCCAGGCTGGCATCTCTTTTGTTTGGTAGGGGAGAAAGGTAGAAGGAATAGCCAGATGGCTTCCTGTGGGCTAGGTGTGACCCATATTCCATAATTGGACCATATGGAGGCAGATGCATATAAAGTCTGGCTGTGTCTTATTCCTTGTCACAAAATAGCTTCCTGCATTGTTTAAAGGCTCAATCTAAAACTCTCCAGCATGTTTGAGCTGAATTACAAATTCCAAAGCATTCACTGCAGGACAGTGATTAAACCTTCCCAGTGAATACATATTTTCTGTGATATGAATTAACAAGCCCTGTGAACTCCTACATCTTAGTGCTTCAAACAGCACATCTTTGACAGGGAATGTGCAGGTTTTTGGTTGACAGAGTAAGTTGTGGAGGCTTTTTAATGGGTGTTGTGAAACGTGGGCAAAAAGAACTCATGTATTAAAATGAAACCATTGAAAATTTCGACTCTAAGGAAATGGTGGTGCAGTGTATTTGTAAATTAGTGCATCACCAGGTTTTGATTAAGGGGAACTTCATTAGTGAAAGCAGTTTGATAGCAACTGCAGTCCTGGCCATGGTTCTCCTAAATTTGCCCAGGAAATGTGTTGTATCATTACTGAACTAACGAGCCACTTCTGTCAGGTTCTGTTGGGATTGCAGGAAACTCCATTATATGGTGGAATACCCTATTTCCAGCTGGTGAAGTACTTTAAATAGTTCCAGAGATCGTACTGTGCACAAACAGTATAAATGTGGGAAACTTTAACATTAAGTCTAATCTTGTTAAGATTGCTGTGGGGCTTCAGTCGATGGGATTAATTTGGAAGTGATCCAGTTAAGAATTATGTCTTGTGGAGGTGGAGAAACATCTGTTAAATCAGAATATGTAGCCATAAATCACTGGGTGTTCCTCAGCCTGCTGATTAAAACCAACAAAACCCCCTTTTTATCCTCTCTCTAGCATGACTGCTTTTATGTAATGAATATATTTTCCTATGCTTGGAATTCCTGAAGTGGATGGCCAGAGGTTGAATCAAATGGCAGTCTGAGATGGTCAGGAGACCATTTCCAAGCTGAAGAGTTATACACTGAAGCTCCAGTCATGCAGTTCAGGCTATTTAAAATGTAACCTTTTCTCTCAGAAGAGCTTTATCCTTTTTATCAAAGGATATTGCTTAATATTAGTGATGGTTCAGCTTGTGCTTTCCCCTCATGTCCTTGCACTGTGTCTAATACTGATCTTACTGATAGGGACAATGAGAAAATGAAGAGTAGTAAAGTCACCCCTCATACTGAGCTGTGCAAAGTCAGTGTTGAGAGCTGAAAAATCTGCTGCCTTCTGTAATTACTCATTATCTTAAAGATTACTGAGAGCAAATGGATTGGTTTATTCTCCAGAGCAGCACAGCATCCAAACCTTCCGTGCTGTCAGTCACTCAGGGCAAGCTCCCCATGCAAAGTAAGGTGATTACAGTTATTAGCTCTGTTGTGAATCTGGCTCAGTTTGTGCCTGCCCTCCCTGCCAAGGATTGCTGTGGATGGGGGTTTGCTTTGAAACTAAAATTACTGTGTTTGCCCTCTTCACTTGCAGGATAAGCTTCGGATGTGTGTTTATCTGCTGATGTAGCTGGTAAAACTGCTAACATTTTTTTAGTTGTTCTTTCAGTAAGTGGGCAGTCCCTCCTTCCCTCCTAATGGTGTGCTCTCTCTTTGCAGACTGCCGTTGATGTTTTTAAGAGGATAATTTTGGAGGCAGAAAAAATCGATGGGGCAGCTTCACAAGGGAAGTCTTCATGCTCAGTAATGTAATTCCACTGCAGAACCTGAAAACACTGGGAATACATTCTACCTGAAGAAGCAAAACTGCCCATTATCTTTAAGGATAAACTATGCTTCTTTTTTTTTTTTTTTCCTTTTTTTAATTTTATTTTTTTTTCTTCTGTTAACCTGAAAGATAAACAGTTGGTTTGGAGCCTTTCCCTTCAGATTATGTTAAACTCTGACTCCTGTGCAAATGGCTTCACTTCCATTTTCAAATTTTAAGCAATCATATTTTCAATTTATATATTGTATTTCTTAATATTATGACCAAGAATTTTACTGGCATTAATTTTTCAGTGTAGTTTGTTGGTTAGAATAATCATCAAAATGATGCATATTGTTACACTACTATTAACTAGGCTTGGATATCAGTGTTTCTTTGTGTTAAATGTATACTTGTAAATAAAATAGCTGCAAACCTTAAATGTTCTGTTTATAATTTTTTGTTGATTACTCCATATCAACTTTTTTTTTTTTTTATTTTGTGAAAAATGTTCACCTGCTGACCTTAAGAGGAGGCGTGAGATCCTTGGAGCCAATGGATTGTTTGACTATTGCTCGGGAAGTTGTTTGCGAGTGATCCCAAACGTTTTTGCTACTGGAACTCCAGGCTGGCCAAGCAGCTCTGCTTTGCTCTGTGCCCGGTCACGGGAAGGAGAGACAAGTGCCAGCTTTATTTGGAAGGGAAGGCCTGGGTTTCAGTCAGAACCTGCTCTGTGTTTTTCCTCTGTAACCGTTGAGTAAAGGGTGCGCAGAGCCGCCCTGAGTTCCTGCGCTACGGACTGTGCACGCGGACTTGTGACTGGGAGTGCTGTCAGGATGGAGTGGATTTATCCAGGTCACAAGCGTAGACTTGTTAAGAGAACAAAAAAATGTCATTTAAAATAAATTGCACGTCCTGAACAAATCGGTGTGGGCTGTTTGTTGTGAATTCCTGTGCTCCTGGCTGGCGCTGGTGGAGGTGAGCGGCCTCCTGTCGCCTGGCCGTGCACAGTTCAGGGTCCCTGCACAGCTTTCCCTGACCGGCTCCAAGCTTTTCCTTGGCTTTTGGACTGGAGGCTTAGCAAGCCGTAATCTCTCAAGTCTGGAAACAAGCTACTTATAACTATAGATTTAAGGGAATTGCAGCTGACCTACTTTGTATTGAAAAGCAGAACAAAACCCAAAACAGTAAAAACAAACAAGGCTGACTCGGGGAACAGTTAATTAAATGAAGTGTTTTGCCTGCATTTTTGTGTTCATTTGAAAACTTAATTTCTGTTGAGAATAAACAGGAAGGGAAAGTTGGAGTGTTTTTGCAACCAGAATTAGCTTTTACCTTATGGTCTGTGCTAAAAGATACAAACAAAGCATTTTGTTCCTTTATTTTCTTTGTGCAGTTGTTCCCTCATATGATATAAAAAACGGACTAAACCTCTCAACAGTGTATGTAGGAAAACTTGGTATTTTCTTTGAATTCTCACACCTTGTTCCAAGCACAGGTTGAGTAGCTGGATGATTGTCATGCATGATGGGTTGCTGGAGTTCAGCAGAGAGCTTGTTCAGGGAAAGGAGTCCTTGCTTTGATTTTGGAACCAGACAGCCGGGGTTGTTTCCTGCCCAAGAATGGCTGAGGATGCAGAGCATGGGCTGAGGAGCACAGCACAGGGTTTGTCAGTCCAGTGTGATCCTGCAGTGCTGATCCCTGGGATGGATGAGCTGTTGCATGACCTGAGGCTGTGGCATCGCATCACGGACACAACGTCGTGTTCTGCGTCACAGGGTGGGAATTTGGGAGTAACACAAACCTCAGTGACCACATCTGTTCCATTTTTTTGGTCAAACTGTGTCTGCAGGTATACTGGCATCAGTCTAACCCCCAAAATAGCTGGTGCATTGCTTCTTGAGGTGTGCCAGCTGCTATGGGTTTTAAAGGAAATGGATGAGGACATGTGCAATTCAATAGTCTGGGATAACTGAGGTCCTGCCTTCCAATGGTGGGCTCTCCAGAAGGGCTTAAAGGCAAGTGCAGACTCTGGATGATTTGGGATGGGAGTTTCTGTGACTTGAAAGGGACATTTCATGAGGACATGTAGTGATAGGACATGGGACAACAGCTTCAAACTGCAAGAGAGTAGGTTTAGAATAATGGGAATAAATTCTTAAATGCAGCAGTACACTGGAACAGGCTTGCCCAGAGTTTATGGATGCTCCACAAAGCCAGGTTGGATGGGGCTCTGAGCAACCTGGTCTAGTGGAATGTGTCCTTGCCCATGGCAGGGGAGTTGGAACTGGATGGGCTTTTGGGTCCCTTCCAGCCCAAACCATTCATGCACTGAGCACTGAGAGATGTGTACTGCTCTTGCACTTTCCATAACAGCTGAAGAATTGAACTCATCCACATACGTTGTTCCCTTCCTGTTTCTGCTTCATCCAGTAAAAATTGGAAATTTTTCTACTCGTCCAAGCCTTTCTCTGCTAATAAGATCTAAAGCTCAGCCATGTGCAGTAGTCTTGCAGTTCTGCTGAAACGTGTAGTCAAGCGTGATCAGTGAACTCCTCATCCGTGGCTGTACAGAGATTTCACTTGGCTTTTCAGGATGGCACATTCAGCAGCTGGAGTCTAACAGAGGCTGGGGCAGCCTTGTGCTTCCTTGTGCTGAGCTGGCACGGGTTGGGTTCTTCACCCTGAGAGCCCTGAAGGGAGGCGGTGGTCAAGTGTGGAAGCCCTGTTGTGTACAGAAACAAAATACTGCTGTCCAGAAAACCGCTGCTTGCCTGGATTTGATGAACTTTTACAGCCGTGTCTGCCAGCTGCCCTGATCCTCTGGAGGCTTCTGGAGGATTGTCATAAATGGTGCATGGATGAAAAGGTAAGGCACAGAGGAAATAAGTTCTCTGGTCTGGGCTAGGAAAATAATTATTTAGACTTAATAACCTTATTTGAAGAAATGATCATTTGCAAAGGTGGAAATGCAAAGATCCTTTTCCTGTTGAGGAAATGAGCAAAATCTTTTCACTGTGAGATTAAGCACAGTCCACCATTTTCCTGCCTTGGAAAATACTCAAAAGCTACTTGGACATGGTCCCAATCAACCAGCTCTGGATAACCCTGCTTGAGCAGGGGTTGGGCCAGGTGACCTCCAGGGGTCCCTGCTGACCCCAGCCATTCTCTGGTTATGTGAAGATTGACTAAGTCAGGTTAAGTTCTCACTGACTTGTGTGGATTTACAATGCCCTGCTTTGGAAGTGACTCCTGCCTGGCTTGTGCTCCTGTCCAGCTCCTCGCTTTGTTGTGTGAATAATCCTGAGTCCCAGGGCTGGATCTGCCGTCTCCCAGCCTGCCATGCCTGGAAATGCTGCGGATGAGGAAGGCAGTGGCGCAGGTGATGGACTGCAGGTGCAAAGTGGATACATGAGCCTTCTTCCTGTTGTTTCCACGTCTAAGGAAGTTTGATTAACTCCATGACAGGGAAAGTTTGGGGAGTCAGCTGTGGGTCTGTGGGGCCTTCTTTGTAATGCTTCTCCCCAGCTTGTGTAAAGGGTTGGTGAGTCCATGCTGGAGAAGAAAAAAGCTGGAAAAGTGTTTTCATTGTTCTGTGTGCCTGCAGTAGCTGTGCTGTAGCATCTGGATGAGGTGCAGATGTCCCAGGTGCTGTGTGAGCATGGTGCAGGTGGTGATGATGTGCCCAGGCTTGCTGGGCTTACCCTGCTAATTAACACTGCTTAGCCTCTCCAGAAGGAGAAATCAACAGCTTCTAATTAGCCCTTATGTAATCAGGACTGCTCATCTTCAGAGCGTTTTGCTAATACTGACTCATCTTCACAACTTCATCTAATAAGGTCAAAATTGCTCCCCTTTGACAATTGGGGAGGGGGAGTGAAAACCTTTTCACAGATGCCTTCAACTATTGTGAGCATGCAGAAATGTGGCTGAGCTGGTCTGGGGGATGGGTGTCCTTAGCATCCAGTTTTTCCTTGAATATCCTGTTTCCCTACTGGAACTTTTACTTTTTGAAATACAATGAAAACTGAAAGGATTTCACCCCAGGCTTTCTGAAGTCCAAGTCCCATCTCATTCAGATGCTGAGGTGTATGATGATTCCTGGACAGAATATTACTGAAAACAAGACTGTAATTGGCTAAACCTGATGGCAGGTCCCATCTCCAAGGTGAGGAGCTGTTTTTCCTAGCAGGAACCTGGCCAGACCCATCATTTAGTGAGAGGGTTTGCTGAGTCTGAGGAGGTTTTTTGGAGTTCTTACCCCACACGGGTGACATGAGGTGTTGCTGGCATGGGATGGCTGGTGGGTCAGGGTGTGGGATGGCCACCCTTGGTAGAGACATTCCAGAGGTTTTTATGTCGTAGTACATCCATGCTGAAGGCAGCACCTTAAACCCCAAACCATTGCCTGGCAGCTGATTCCCATTTCCAGCAGCAGCTGATGTATTCTGCCAGCGAGGGTGTGGGTTGGGTGTTTTGCAGAGATGTTCTGCAGTTCTGGGGGCAGCACATGGTGCACTCAAGTACAGGGAGTGGGTTAATCACCAATTAATTTGGTACTTCTGGCAGCTGGGCTGAGATGGGCCAGGTCTTCGACAAGCAGCGAGCGTTTCACACAGAAACTCTCCTTTGAGTCATGAGATGGTTTCTCACTCAGGTCTGTTGCTGCTCTGAGGACGCCCATAGGATGTGCTCATCATTCCCAGCAGCAAGCCAAAATTTTTCTGTGGGAAGGAGAAAGACCCATGATTGCTTCATATTTAATGAGCTCCAAATATCTCATACTGAGGTATGTGAGAAATCTATGAGCTTTTCAAAGCAAAGTGGTGTTTTGAAAGCCCTGAGCTAGGGATTTTCTGTGCCAGGTCTTACACTGCTCTGCAAATACTACAGGCTCCTCCAGAAGCTGAAGTGTGGCCCTGTCAGAGGATGTGGAGCAACTCCTTGGCTGCTGCTCCATTACTGGTTATTTGTGTGGGGCTGCACTGGCTGTAGGAGGTACCTCCGAGCAGAATGCTAATCCTGCTAAGCCTCTGACACAGAATATTCCTGTTCACATTAGTGAGGTCACTCCCAAAGATTCACCTCCAGGAATCACACCCTGCTCAGCTCCCGTGGCTCTGGCCTGGACAATTTGGAGAGCAAATTGTCTCTCACCACCTCACTCCTCAGCCTTGTGGCAGCAAAGGCTGGCAGGGATAGCACAGCCTGGAGCTGCCCCTGTGGACATCAAACCCAATCCCTCCCTCTAAACCAAACCCACGAAAGAATCTCAGGTTTTTGGGTTTTGACTGTTAAAGCCAAATACTCAAACTTTTAAGTTAATTTCCAATGTTTCATCCTTTAAGCGGCCACAGTGGAGGAAGGCTGCCCACAACCCTTTTGCTGTGGGGCTCATGGTCAGATGCACCTGGGCATGAGCAGGAGGTAAGGTCAGCCCCAGCATCACATGCCTGAAATGCTGCTGGTGGCCACAAGCTCCTCAGGCTGCTCTTTTCTCTCTTCCATTGGCAGCCATTCCATCTTTGGCAAGGAGTTCAGGGGGTTTTTTCAGGAATTATGATTTGCCATTCTTCCATATTCTTTTTTTCCCCCATCATCTTCCTTTTTTTCTTACAGCTGAGTCCTTTCTTATTTCATATCTTTAAAGTGGTTTTTCAAAGAAATTAATATAAAGTTGCCACATCCTCTTTCCATCTCTCCTGAAACAGCTTTTGAACCTGTTGGACAATTTCTGAGAAATGTGACAGCTGGGCACAAGTCTGAGATTCATCAAGCTCTTGCACACTGAATTAAATGTCACACCTTATGATAAACAGGAAAATCCCCTCATGAAACAGAGCCGGAAGAAACCAGGCTTTTGTGGTTCCATAACAATCTCCTCCTGAGGCAGTATTTGCTGTCCTGGGTGCTTTGGGGCAGTTTGCCATGGATGCCACAGGGCTTCCTCTGCAGGCACCCAACAGCTCATGGCCAATGCAAAGAGTTCGTGGGCTGCTACAGCCTCAGTGGATGGAGAGCTGGGTCCCAATGCCAGCAGTGGTGCCACCCCATTGTCCTCGCGCTCCCAGCCACGACTCAGAAGAGGGACACTTCTCCTTCCCTCCCAAGGCACTGAGTGCAAGGCCACAGGGAATGGCTGTTCTGGATTTTTAGGAACACTGTTAATGTCCCCCATCTTGGCTGCCAGTCTTCCAAGTGGGACTTTCCATGCACTGTTACTTTTCTCTGCACCATCTGGTGACTAATTTAACACCTTAAAATTGGAACCGGCATTTCAAAGAGTTTTTGGGCAGGGTTGTTTCTTTTTAATCAGATGAGGCTTTTTTCATTGTTTCCTGCCTCACATCAGAACACATACATGTGAACCGTGTTCCTGCAATGCTGGGGCAGGTTTGCCTGCACCAGCTGGAGGATGTTTCCTCTCCCAGCACAAAGTGCCACCTCCCTCCTTCCTCCTCCAGCACATCCCAGTCAGTGACATCCTCCGGCTCGGCCTACGTGTGTCTGCACATGTGCTTATTAACTTTTACATCTCAACTGAAGGGGTGGCGCACGTTTGAGCCCTAATGATGACATCCTTTCTCCTGAAGCCGTCTTTAATCTCGAGATGAAGCAGAGCGGGGCTGCCGAGCCAGGCTGCTGGCACGTGTGAGGATGGGAGCAACCTGCCAGGAAAGGAGGTTTTAGGGCTGGGATTTAAATCATGTGCCTGATGGTCCAGGGAGAGAGGCGGCAGCAAGGGGAGGTGATGGGGGCCCAGTGAGTGAGGAGGAGGATTCAATGAGCAGGAGCTGCGTGTGAAGTCACTTCCAGAGCTATTAAAAACAAGAGAAGACAAATCTTTTAACATGGTCCCCTGGCGTGCTGGTCCAATGGCCACCCCCATACATTTGCCTTTACCTCTTCCTAGCCTGGCTCCTTAATATAAACTGATGGGGTTTATGAGCTGGGAGCTTCCTTTGCTATTTGTCCTGGGAAAAAGACAGTTAAAATCTCTGAATATTCTTATAACACAGACGAGGACTTCATGGTCCCACATAGCTGCAGTGTAAGTTACTTCAGTATGGTAACTTCATGGTCCCAAAGTCCCTCTAATCCTGACTTACAGCTGTGAGTCAGGGCTTCAGTGCTGGAAGATCAAACATTCCTGAGAACGATGCTCGTGAGTAGCATCAGTGGATTTGTGAGCCCAACTTCTGCACTTTGGAGGGAATCAGGTCCTTGGCTTTTGGAGGTGCCATTTGGAGAGGGTCAAAGGTTGAATGAGAAAGCATTGATTTGACAGATGGAGTGCAGTGTTTGTTGGTGAGGAGTCTTCAAGGACACCCTGTCACACTGCAGTAGGTGGGAAGAAGCTGGGAAAAAGCAAACCTAATACAGAGAAACTATGCGCCATGCTGCTGTTTCCTCATTTACTTGTTATCTGTTCTGAGGAAAAGGGAAAAGGAAGGAAAAAAAGATAACAGGTGAAAACAGGGAGGAAGGAAACAAGAAATAGAAATAAAGAGGGAAAAAAGTAAAAAAAAAAAAAAAAAAAAAGAAGTCCTCCAAAAAGGAGCAGCAAATGTGCACTGCTAATCGACCAAAGCCCTGCCAAGCAAATCTTTTGTCAGATCATCTGCCCAAAATCAAAAGCCCGGACTCAGCAGGCCCCGTTACCGGCGGTTCTGCCTACGAAGCAGGAAAGCAAAGCCCCCGGTTCCCACGGCTTTGTTAAAAAGCACTCACGACACCAGCCCCGGCCCGGCCCCCCCCCGCCGGCCCCTATATAGTGGGGTGTCCAATGATCTGTCCATCGCGGTTTTGGTCTGGCTCCCGCTTTTGGTCTTGGATAACAGCCAGCAGAAAATGTCTCAGTACTCAGGAAAAGTAAGTAACGACCCAACCGCTTCCCTTTCAGCCTGGGGCCGGAGAGCCAGAGCATCCTCCGGGTGCGAGGAGTTGCCGAGGATAATAGAGGCAGCAGACGTGGCGTGAGTGGTGATCCTGGGAGCAGATTTGGTAGCAGGGATGGGGAGGGTGCGGCAGAAGGAGCTGCTGTGTTTCGGGAGCCGAATTTCCTGTTTAAACATTCCTGCTGGAAATATGTGTGAGTGAGCACGAGGCGGCGAGAAGTGTCATAAATGCGGGATGCTCTGTTCCCAGAAAAACAAATACTCCTCTTAGGAAAAAATGCCAGTGATGCCACGCTCCTTTTGCTGGAAAGCAGCTAAAATAACCCAAACCACCCTGAAATGATGCATCTGCAAGAGATTCCCATCTGCGTGGAAGGGGAGTCCGGCCATGTCCCTGCTCCTCACCGCTGGCCCGTTCTCCTCCCTCCCCCCAGATCACTTTCTACGAAGGCAAATGCTTCACAGGCAGAAAGCTGGACGTCTGTGGCAGCTGCAACAGCTTCCAGGACCAAGGTTTCCTCAACCGGGTCAACTCCATCTGCGTCCAGAGTGGAGCTTGGGTCTGCTTCGACCACCCCGACTTCCGAGGGCAGCAGTACATCCTGGAGCACGGCGAGTATCCCGATTTCTACCGCTGGAATGGACGCAGCGACCACCTGGGCTCCTGCCGGCCCGTCGGGATGGTGAGTGGGATGCTGCTGGCCTTGGCTCTCCCAGCCGGAGCACCGGAGGGTTTTGTTTCTCCTGGTCACAGCAGCCCCGTGAATAAGTGCCATAAAAATGTGTGTACTTTAGAAATAGCGTGTCCCACTGAGCAGGACAGAGTTTCCTGAGTGGGTTTGTCCCCGTTCAGAGCAGTCTGTGCAGGCCACAGAGCCGAGACAGTTTCCTGTGTCCCCTGACAGGAGGAAGGTACGTCTTCTTCCTCCCACAGTGAAATGCAGTGCCTTTAACAGGATGAGATATTCCCATGGTTTTCCAGATAAGATGGCAAGGTGCTGCTGGTACCATGTGCTTTTCCTTTTAATACAAGATGCTATAAGATATTCACTGGGGAATTCAGAAGGAGATTCATTGCTCAAGGGAAGTTTGAGCTCCATCTCCCCACACACACAGAGGGGGAGAGGGCAACCCGAGGGCTTTCCAACCACATCATGGTGCTGCTCCTAGCAAATTTTAGCTGAATTCTGTGCTGTTGCAAACCACCTTCTGATGCGTAATCCTAATTAGTAATCCTAAACTAAACCCATTATTTTCCCTTCCCCTTATCAAGCTTTTAAAAGCACTGTCCAGAGGAAGGTTTAAATGGGAAGAATAAAAAGCGGCAAAGAAAAATTAATATGGGTTGGGTCTTTCCATTGATTCTCCTATCATTGAGGATCTCTGGGGCAATGATGAGCCCAGTTGGAGCTGGTGGGGTTTTTCACTGGCCCTGAATCTGCTTTTGGCACAGCAGCGGGTCTGTTTCAGGTCTGTAACATCATTCCCAAAGCACCTCCATGATCCGTACATGGAGGGATGCTCTGCCCCATGCCCTGGACCCTGGCCAGCACAAGGATGTGCTCCTCCTTTCCCGGCCCAAGCTTTTCCCAGTGAGATGCCAGCAAGGGCTTGGAGGCATTTGTGCAGTGCAGATTCCCGGAGGAATGTTTGCTCAGGCACGGTGTCCGCTTGGCTGCTGCCGGCGGCCGCCTGCCGCAGGCTTTGGCATCGCAGCCCGGCCTTCCTGCGCGCTGACGTTGTTTATTTGAAAAATGCCTTTAGGTATTCTTTGAATTTGGCTTAAAAACATCCTTTGAGCTCGCTCTGTCCCACACAGCTCTGCCGCAGGCTGCAGAGATCTCCCCAGAGTAATTTATGTCGTGTGATCGTCAAGGGCTCGCGCAGCTACGATGAGGCTGGGAAAGTTTCCTTTTCTGCTCCCTGTTTTTATTTGCCTAAAAGAAAGGCACAACATCTCCCCCCAGGAGCAGCAGCTCTGCGTGAAACTGGAGGCAATACGAAATAGTTTAGGGGAATAGTCTAATATCTTTGGACACTCAGGATATGTTTCTTTTTTCCTGTTTGGGTGTGCAGAGAGTCGGGGCTGCAGCTGTTGCTGCATTTGGGATGGAGGGGGCATCTGCAGACGGATGAGAGGCTGCGTGTGCCTGAGCACTGGCACCCCACAATGTGTTTGCATGTGGATGGCAGCTGCAGGAAGGTGTAGCCAGGCACAGGGATGAGGGAATTTTGGCTGCTTTCATGGTTGGTGTGCTGGGAGGAGGCACGAGTTTGTGCGTGCTCTGTTCACGCTGGCACCAGTAGTCTTGGATTGCTCCTCACATTCCCCTTCCAAAGCACCCTCCTGTCTCCCTCTTTGTCTCATAAAAGCAGGAGAAGCAGTCTGTTGTGCCTTATTGGTGTTGCTGCTGACTACAATCCCTTTGTCCCCAGCATGGCGAGCATTACAGGATCGAAATATTCGAGGGGAGCCACTTTAGGGGTCCCAGCCTGGAGCTGACAGAAGATTGCTCCTTCCTGCAGGGACAAGGCTGGGACAAGACCTGCATCAATGCCCTCAAAGTGTACGGCGACGGCGCGTAAGTAATTCCACGTGTCCTGGCATCAGCCACTGCTGTGCTCCTGCCCTGGGCACTGCAGGGGAGAGGGGGCTGCAGACACTCCCCCCTCATGGAAAATCCTGTCACTGCTGGGGGCACTTGGAGAAAGCCTAAAAATGTTTGTTAGGCCTATGGTTAAAGGTGAATGTTGATGCCTGCCCACTGAGAGCTGCTTCAGAGGGGTGTGATTTTTGAAGGGTGGCAGCTAAGCACGAGCTACAAGAACTCTGAGATACCTTTCTAAGGTGTATGAAACAAGAAGCCTAAAACCATCTTCTTCCTTCCTGCCTTCCTGCCTGCCTATCTGCCATCCATACCTCTTTCAAATCCATGCTGAAACTCTCAGGGAGGGTGGATGGACAACCCCAGGTGATGCAGGTCAGGGCTTTTGCTTTGCAAGTGGCTTCACCCCAGCTTTTCCTATGATGGCAAAATTGAAGCAGCAGCACCTCCCGTTCACACTAAATCCTGCCTCTGAAAGACAGGGCTGACAGCAGTGGTGATGCCCAGACTGAGGCTCAGCCCCACCCTCCTGCCCCTGCAGATGCTCCTGAAAGCCTGGGCAGGATGTCATCTTTGCCTTTTCCTTGATGTTTGGTGGCAGTTTGTATTTTCTCGATGGTGTTTGTCCTTTTTGTGTTTTTTGGTTTGGTTTTTTTTTATTTTGTTTTTTTTTGGTTTTTTGTTTGGTTTTTTTTTTTGGTGTGTTTGTTTTTTTCTTTTATTATCAGGCAGGTTGTTATCTGTTTTTCTCCCCTTTCCTCTGTCTGACAATTGCATTTTCACTGCAAGCATGCTGGGAGCAGGGGAATGCCACACCACTCTCCCAGAGCCAGGCAGAGGGTGGCTGGAGGGAGGCACTGGGGCAGAGGGAAGCCCCTGCAGAGGAGGAAGCACAGACACCTTGTTCTTCACCTGTCCTGGACTGGATATTGTGCAGCCCACAGGCACCTGGAGTGGGATGCTGGACCCTTTGTGTCCATTTTTTTCTCAGAATAGGGAAAGGTTGTTGCCATCCAAGCTCAAGACATCCTGACAGCAGCGATTGTCCTGCAGGACTTTTTGATCCAGCCAAGGCCTCTCCTCTTCCAAAAACCCAGGCTTATGATTAGGCAGTGGCAGTTCATTAAGGAGCAGAGCTACACAGTCCTGATGGGAAGAAATGGCTGAAGCCCACCAGGGACCCTGTTAGTGCTGAGTATTTGAGTACCAACTCTACAAAGCCAAGAGGGAGCCTGTGAGTACTCAGGAAAGAGCTTTAGGGCAAATTTACTGCTTGGGTCCCTGTAGCAGAGCCTGGAGCTTGAGAAATTGGCAAGTTGCCCAGAAACTTTCAAGCACTTGAATTTTTCAGATTGATTTCCCCCCTCCCCTACAAAATATATAAAGGGCACAAAGCTTTTTCTCCCTCACATGGGACTCTGGACTGTGTTAACATTACAGGACTTCTTAAGGTCTATGGATAGTGATAAAAAATCAGAAAAAATTAAAGCACTGAGAGGAGTGTGGTGAAGAAACTCACTGAGGTTTATAGCATTACATACAGATCCTGGGAAAATCAGTGTTGGAATGCTTGGAAAGGTCTGTAAAGGCAATTAAAAGGCAGGAGAGTGCAGAGGGACCTGCTGTCCAGGGCTGCAGCAGGAGGGAGGGAAGGATGAGGTGAGAGGAGAGGTGAGAGCAGGGAGGAGAAAGGGACCCTATGGCACCACTTCTCTTCTTTGGATGGACCATCTGAACACAGGTGGCTCCAGACATGCTGCAGGTGTAGATGGTGCCGGACATAACCTGGCAAAGCTCTCCCAGGACTCATCCCTGGCTGTCTGGGGAGCAGAGGAGATGGGGTCAATGGCGACAAAGGGAGTTTCAGCCACAGTCTCACTCTGATTTTCACCCTCAATTCCCACAACACGACATCTGTTGGATACAGAAATATTTGTTTCCATTTCCAAATCCATGGATGGTGTCATGTGCTGATAAAAAGTTGCTGCCTGCGCTTTGTGGAGGTGGCCGTGCCCGCGGGAAGTGATGATGGATCATCTGGAAACACGGGAATGGAGACAAACGTCTGCCTTTGGCATGGTGCACGGTGAGGCTGAGGGGGTCCAGCACCTTCCCTGCTGCCCTTCTAGGGTGGGCAATTGCTACCCCACACAGCCAAAAAGGGTGATGGTAAAGCTGCTTGAGCCATGCTGGCAATGAATTGCTATTTCAGAGCAGCTCTGAGGTGTCACCGCCTCCTCGGAAGCTGTTGCAGGTTTGTGGCGAGTGGCTTCGCCCGTCCCACGGGCAGAGCCAGCTCCAGTATCACATATGGCATCATCTGATTTTAGATGAAGATGTGTGGTTCTTGTCCTCCTTTGTGCCTCAGCCGCTCCACAGAGGACAGCCTAGAAATATCAATTTTAAAAAGCAGAATTTGTTTTGCTATCCGGGAGAGAATTCCCCGAAAAGAGCTTTTCTACACTACAGTGGAATAACTCGAAGGAACCAGACCAACCATTTAATTCTGCTGAAGCATTCGTGAGTGTTTGGTAGCTGTTCTGCAGTCAGGTTGTGAAATACAAACCAGAACAGGTACCCAAATGCTGCTGCCCAATGAACATTATCTATTTCTCAGCAGAGGCAATACCTGCCCATGGCCCTGCTCAAGTCCTACATGGAGAATGAGTGACCTTGAGCTCCACTGAAAGCCTCCTGCTTGGTTCAGGCTGATGCTGCAGCATTCCCCTCCTCGTTTTTCAGTTTGAGCAGCCAGTTTTGGCTTATAGAGTTTGAGTTGGTTCCATGAGCATTTTATTCCCATGTCCTCTGGGATTATGTGCTAATGAAACACAGCACTGAGATGTTTGAGGGCTGTGTGCTATGTGCCTGGATCAGCTCTCCCATGCTGGGCTTGAGGGCAGGATCATCTCTTTTTTTTTTTTGTTTTCTGGGCTCCTGACTGACTTGATTTCCCTCTCACTGATGGTCTCAGAGAACATAAATTTAGGCAATAAAGGAACAGCTAAGTAAGCCATACAGTCCTTCACTCATCACCTTGCAGTGCCAACACACTTCGCTCCCATCCTTCTGCTATTCCTTTTATTCCCTTGGGTTTTGGGTTTTGGGTTTTTCCAGCCTTCCCCTAAGCAGAAGGGGGGGGTTCTTATCACCACACCAGGTCACTCAGTCTGCTTCCACCTACACCAAAGCCTGTCCCACTCCCTCCATGTAACGGTGCAGACACATCAACCACGTGTATGGAGAGAAACACAGAAATCTTGGGAAAGACAGTGACTATGAGGGGCTGCTCTTCCCCCTGCTCTATTCACCAGGGTCCACCTGTTGTTGAAAGATGTCCTAGAGCAGAGGAGCTGAAAAGAAAGAGTAGAAAATTTTATAAATTGCTGTTAATTAAGCTGAGGACACTGTCACTGCACACCAAGATATGTGCTGGGGGCACACGACACTCATGTGAGCAGTGGGCAGCCTTCCCCACATGCTGCAAAGTGAGCATCAAAGGAAAAGACTGAGGATGACTTTGAAATTCCAGTTTGGATATAAACTGGCTGCAACAAGTGCTGGAGAATGAGGTTCTTTGTTTGTAGAAATCACGTGTCAGCGATGCCACACACAGGCTCTGATACTACAGGATGCTCTTTCACAAAACCAAGGCACAGCATTCCATGCTGGTATCCACGTGCTGGTCCTGCTCCTGCACAGGGATCTTGGAGAAGGGACCATCACAGTGCCACCTCACATCTTCTCAGAAACACAAATATGTCAAGGAACCTGTAAGGTGCCTTGGATAAGTACCCTAAACTTTCCTTGTTTTGTTTTTTAAACAATGCCAGTGGGTGGCAGGTTTTATAAACAACATGTTTTTCTAAGCCTCCAGCTTTTTGCTTTGGGTTAGACTGATCTGAGTTCACCAGCTGTTGTCTGACCCTTGAGGCCCAGCAGTCTTTGACCCCTCCAGTACTTGAAGAAGTTTCTCCCTGGAAATCCCACATACAGGAGGTCCCAACCCCAGTGTCCCAGCTGAATTCCTGCAAAGACAGACCACAGAAACCAGATGATTTGGAGGACTGCAGTTCTGCTTTACTGTCACTGCTGAGCAAATAGATGGGAAAAGCAGCAGCAACTCTCATAAAATCCTAAAAATATGGGGATGAGGGGAAAGAGGCCGAGACGAGCAGCTCAGCAATGACCGGGTGGAAACCTGACTGTAAAACTATCGGAGCAATGGCAAAATTTGGTCAAGGAGCATGGGAGACTCAAATAGAGGACAGGGATGACACTTGTGGCTACAGTAAGATCATGTGGGATGAAGGGAGAGAAAAGCAGCAAAATTGTCCCTCTGGACCATCAGAATTGCTCCTGACTTGAAGACCTTCAAACGGAGAAAGGCATGTCACAAGCCAGGGCGATGGAGAGCGATGCAGCCAAGGCAGGAGAAGTCAGGCATGCCAAAGTCACCACGGTTACTGAATGTTGTATCCATTTGTCTGTATTCCAAGGGGAAGTTGTCATTAAGTCTGGATGTAGAGATAAAGTAAAGATAACCAAGCCAAGCCCTGCTCTCAGTTGAAAAGCATCAAAGAGCCATTAAGAATTACTAACAAAGAGAGAAATTACTAAATATGGTTCCCATCATAGCTAAAGAATCTGTTCAAAGAGGCAGAACATCCATCAAGCATTGCATTTTTCTCCATACAGTCCAAAAGGGGTTTATGCAGGGGCTGAGGGGTCTCATGTCCTTTAGCACTAACAAATGCTATTAAATTGTGTCTGTTGCACGTGGTGAAGCTCAGAGAGATCCATTCCTACAGTGATGTGAAGCAGGGAGTTCTTGGGCCCAGGTTTTATTGCTGGTGTAACCCTAAAGATCTTCCAAAGGCAAGGTCCAACCTGGCTGTGGATAATTGCCAGGCCACGCTGGGGGGAGTGCGGGGAAGCACCCACAGTGAATTCCACCGGGAGCATTTCTGTGCATGGGATGGGATCAGGAATCAGGCGCTGGTGCTTTGCTGTACAGCAGTGCTTATATGCAGCCCCTGGGAGTGGCCACGTGGCAGGAGCGCAGTTCTGGGCCCCAGGTAACCCCCCCTTTGTGCCCAGGTGGGTGCTGTATGAGGAGCCCAACTACCGAGGCCGCATGTACGTGGTGGAGCGCGGCGAGTTCAGCAGCTTCAACGAGTGGCAGGCGCGCAGTGCCAGCGTCCAGTCCATCAGGAGAGTCGTCAACTACTTCTAGCTGAGCTTCCACCCTGCCAGCCATGGCCCGCTGAGACTGAGCATCACCCTCCTCCCCACCCACTGACCCCTGGAATAAATTGTTAAACACCAGCTTTTGGCTCTAAGCACTTTTTTTTTATCCATAAGTAACATGAGCTCAAGAGAGAAGAGGCTTGTAATCTTTCTAAGCTTGATTTCCATGCTGTGAATTTGCTTTCTTATTCTGCAGTGGTTTTGTAAGGAGGACATGGGCCAGAACTGGTGGTGACAAGCAGATCTAGGAACATGCCTGCCATTGTGGTTATGGTCTGACACATTCCCTCTGCCCCGACCAGGGCCACCATGTGATGGCCCCAGCTGACTCCTGATGCCTGGAGGGGGTCACGTTGATGCACACTTGGGAGGGAGCGCAGGCGCAGAGCTGTCAGGAGCCATGTGAGGACACATGGGAGGACTGTAGCAGGAGCTGAACGACTCGTGGGATCTGACTGAGCATGACATGCTGGTCTTGATGAAAAGGTGAAAGAAACCATTCACCCTGAGTTACTTTAACTTTAGATCAGTACATATTAAAAATATATATTAAAAAAAAACACCAAGCCTGAAGGCACAAAACCTGAGCAGCATTCTCTTTGTTCCCTCAACCCTTCAGATGACAATGCCATTTTGAGGGATGAGCAGCAAAGGAAAACAGCCACTGCACTGCCATTTATTTCACAACCCTCTTCCCATCTTTCTGCCCCTTCAGCGTTTCTGGTCCATCCCAGTTGTTTTGGTGTCCATGGTTGCCAACTGGGGATGGGAACCACTCTTCCCCTTCAGCTAAGGACCGTCCACTGCAGCCTAGGTGCTTTCCCTGGCATGCAGCCCCTAAAAGTATAGCAGCCTCCCTTCTGTAAAATCATAAGCTGAGTTCAGCACTAGCTCAGGGTGTTTCTGGCTATTTCAGAAAGGGGTAATTTTATTCTCTTCACTCTGTTACTCTATTAGCTGCTAAGCCTTGGCTGTCTGATAGATCTTGACAGGCGCGGGCATGGTGCCGGCAGAGCTGCAAAGCTCTGTGTTAATCCAGTGGGAAGGCTGCTGATCTAACCCCAGCCCCAGCCCTTCGGAGGGACATGAGTAAGGCTGACAGGTCCCCAGCACACTGGAGCTCAAGGCTCATGTGCCTTCAGGGCTGCTCTGCTTTGCAGGCCTGTGATGGGATCTGCCCTTCCCTGAGCGATGGGGAGGAGCAGGACTGTGCTCTATGCCACTGGATCCGCTTGTCATTCCATCAACTCTCACTCATCCACCTTGTCATTCATCTTCCACTTGGATCTGTGCCTTTCTACCAGTACCAGCACTGGGGTGACTGGTAACAACTGGGCCTGTTTCTATGTGAGGACATGTGCTGTCCCCATGATGAAGTAACACTGATGGATAGAGTTGCATCCATTGAGATTTGGCCCAGCTGCACATATGCTGTATACGTGCTATGAGGAGATATAGAAATGCAAAAAAAAATTCTACCTTGTGAATTTAACAGCAGTTTGGGTGATGTCTGCCTTACCACTGATCCAGACAATCATGTCCTCTTGTAGGCAGCCTGTATCCCCCATGCAAATCATCACAGAAGCACTTATAGTTACACCAGCTCAGCTCTGGACTTCAGTGGCCATGTCCTGGGTGGCTTGTGGTGACGTGGTCCATTAGAGCTGTAAAAATATTTAAGATCTTTAATGGGTTGCAAGGTATTTCTGTGTCAGAGAAGGCAGGGAAATGATTCATTCATTGAGTGGGATGCACAAATGTACAACTCGTGCATCAACTCTTGCGTATTTCATTTTCTTTTAATTAGATGCAGCTTATGAAAGATTTTAGGAGTCCTTCCAGGATTAGCATTGCTCTTGCCTCATGAAGGCTGTAATCGGCTCCTGAGTAAAATGCACCCTATTAAAAGTTAATATTCCGTCATATGCGTGCTCTCTGTTGTGACCTCCTGCCCATTAATCTGTTAAAAAAACCCCAAAGTGGCCCCAGAGAAAGACAGGCATTGAATTGTGATGAGCTTTAAAGTAGGCTTTTCATTCATTTGAAGCACACTCAATGTCACAGTGCAGCACGAAGGATAAAGAAACAAAGGCTTTAAAATATACAATAACCAGAGTCCCAGATGCTCCAAGTATTTGGAGAACAAAAGAAAAGAAAATAGAGAACAGCCATCCACCCACATTCCCCTGGGAACAACAGCATAAGCCCAGACACCCCCACACCTGGGTTTGCAACACTCAGTGCACACAGCCAGGGGAGGTGACTGTCCCACTGGTGTTGAGGTGAGAGCTGTGACATCACAGATATTCTGCACTGTGGCTTCCAGTGGTCAGTGGTCCAACTCCCCTCCGTGCAGAGCAGCTTTAGAGGGACCCAGTGACATCCCTGCCCATCCTCAGTGGCAGCGTGGGGCTGTGCATCCACACACAGCTGTGCAGGCTGACTCCAGCATTCAGCCACTGTGTGCAAGCCCACTTCACCTACACACTTCAAACTAATTATTTGTTTATATGCTCTAGTAGATTAATATTTGCTACTTAAATTGTGGAAGCATACTTGGGATCCCAGTCCTGGACTGAGCTGTGCCTTGTGCTAGGAATTAGAAGTACAAAAAAAGGCAGCCTGGTTAATCTGTGCTGTTGTGTGGAACCCTGCTTGTAACCAGCGAGTGTTTAGCTACCTATAGCACATTTTACACAAGTCTGTAATATGCCTACAGAGTAAACACTCATCATTTATTGACATCTGATATCCCATTTATGAGCACACTCTCCGTGCAAAGAGCCGATCCCTTGTGAAGGCTATTTTAAAAATTCCTCTGTGTGTACAAGCCTAATCTCACTAAAAACAGGCAGCAGGGAACTGAATTCCATCTATTTTTTGCTTTTTTGAAACCAGAGTAGGGTGGCCATGGGCCTAATCCAAACACTGATGCTGCAGGAACACGCATTGCGTTGGCAGTGGGGGGACGTGGCTCTCATTCTCTTCCTTTTCCCTCCCCCTCCTTGCTAAATCTGCACTTGTTTAAAGGACAGAATGTACAGATCCCATATGCTTGCCAGTGGCTCGTTGGTGGTTTTCTTCCCTAAAAAAAAAAAAATTATTGACATTGCTCTAGTATGAAATGGCATGATTTGTGAGTTTACAGTGTATAAAATATAAATGACAAAGATGCCAGCTCAATGTGAAGTGGATGTGAGATGGTGCAGCAGAGGTTTGAGCTGCACATCATTAAATTCCATGGCTGAATGAACTCTGCTACGTGAACCGAGGAGGCAAGCAATGGATTAAGGAAATTGGAAACTATTCCACAAAATGCTGAAGATGAAACAAAGATTCAAAATGAACAAAAGGGACAAGTTATTAATTACAAGAGAGAGAACTAAATGAAATCAGCTCCATCTGGAAAACCAGGAAAACCCTAATAATCAGCATTACTGTGCTTGGCTGGGCTGCTGCACTGTAATATTCAGAATAACTTCAAATTACATCTGGCCCCAAAGCAAATAGCTCCTGCCAGAATGCCTGCACACACGAATGTCCTTTCTTTGTAGCTGGATAATGTGCAAATTTGATGGAATATCTCTTTCAAATGAATCCTTGGAAGATACTTGAGCAACTGCAGTGCTTTTGCCTTGCTATACTACTTGGTACATGTACATATAGTGAAAGTAAGGAGGAAACTGCCTACTGATCACTGTTGGCATGTGTGATGTTGTCATGTTCAAATGAATCTCTCCTCATGCTTACAGAGGTGAAAGGGCTGACAGCCACCTCCCTTCCCTGGGGAATCCAAGAGGTGTTATCCTGATACTGAGGTTGCCCCACGCTCACATCTTCCTGTGCTTTTTTCTCTCCTCCTCCAGAGACACCTCTCTGGGCCTGGTAGAAATGAATTCACTCATTGGTGTCTGCTAGAGCTGTTTTATTACTTCTTTAAGTAGAAAGTCTGGCTTAAGAGTGACCTCTTTGACTGAGTGCAGAAAGGAAATGAAGAGCTTCAAAAAGTCTCTCCGAAGTCTGGCACCAGGAGCAGAGCCCTGGTCATTGTTAAAGCCTGAGCAATGGCAGGGTAAAAATGTAGAGAGAAGGAAGTGACTGGGCTCTGGAAGAGGTTTGCCAAGAGAGGTTGTGGAGCCTCCTTTCCTGGAGATAATCAAAAGCTCTTTGGACACAGTCCTGAATAATGTGCTCCAGGGGATACTGCTGGAGCAGGGGTGTTGGACCAGATGACCTCCAGTGATTCCTTCCAACCTTACCCATTCTGTGATTCTATGATACTCAGCAGCATTGACAGATGTCCTGGCTCCCATGCTTCATCTAGTTTTCTTCAATGTTGTATTGAAGTCAAAAGAAAATTAACTTGGGTGAAAACACATTAGGCCTTGAAATTTTTACTATCCATAGGCTCAAACTCTTGTCCAGGAGTAAATCTGATATACTTAACATGTCCTGAACCAGATAATATCTGCATAATGAGGTCAGCATCATCAAAATTGCAAATGGTGATTTGTTTGGGGTTTTAATTTTAAATAATCTGGTTTATTGGAGGGGTTAAATTCAGTTAAATCAACCTTAAGTGGCTGAGGCTCATGTGGCTTGGTGTCCTTTTGCTCCAAGAGTCACCCTTCAGCCAGCAGAGGAGGTGCAATAACATCCCACACAATTTGAGCTGTTCCCACATTTACTGGTGGCTGTGACAGAAACCAAACACACATGGAAAAGAGCAGAAAAGGACAGAAATAAAACGAATATTAATTTTCCATGGAGCAACAGGAGCACTGAAGAAAGAACAAGTGGGTGCACCAGGTTTTCCATGGACAGCTGACCATCTTTACATGATTCAGAATGAGACAGTCTGTAATCAAGTCAAGCTGTCCTGGTTTAAGCATGTGAACATATGGAGGAATGTACCAGTGTATTCAGTCAAATTGTGCGTGAAGTAAACATGAAATTGTACAGAAATTGTTAATGTAAATTCCTTCTCTGAATATGATGATCTCCAGTGGATTGCAGTAAATCCATGTGTCCTGTAGGCATTCACACCTGCACTCACACAGTCCAAAAAGCACTGAATGCTGCCTCTCTGTCAGAATGGCTCCGTGTGCTCCTGCTAGGGAGTTTGGGATGGTGAAGGATCAGTCCCTGCTATTCCATGCAAAAAACTGCAATTTAAAAAATATTTGTTTAACTCATTGCAGCAGTTCTGGTATGCTGCCACTCAGTTTGTTTAGCCTGATATGAACTAAGCTCTTTTCTCATGTAAGTATTACTTGCTGGCCACCAGTGTTGCTCATCATCTGTGATGGGGTAAGCGAGCGGTGCAACTTCTTCCCTGCAAGACACCACACCGAGCACGGCTCATGGTCAGCACAGGTTTGTTCATGTTTTGGGAGAGGTGCTTTTAAGCTTTGACGTTGCTGCCCCATGATCATGGTGGTGAGGAGGTGGGGAAATGACCCTGACTCATAGATGGGCACAACTCTGTGGTTTCAGCTGACCTTCCCCTTGCTTTTTTTCTTTTTCTTTTTTTTTTCTGTGCTGTTGGAAACCAACAGTTTAGAGAGAAATAGCAAAAGAGTGTTCATGGGACAGAGCTCTTCCTTGCATGCTTTGCTGAAAGTGGCCACCACTAAAACCAGTCCCTTACATGTCCATGAACCAGTACTACAGAAGCCATAAGCTACCAGCACACAACTGAGCCCTCTCCAATACAGAAACATGCCTAACACTGTGAGCTTCCTTTAGTTCTGCAGGGCAGGCTGGACATAAATCCTGCTCTTAAATCAAGTTTTCAGGAAGAAAAAGCACAGTGTGGGCCACTCCACACGCAGAGTTGACCTGCTAAACTCCGTGAGCGCAGCAGCTGCTCCAGCAGTGTAAGTGGGAATCAAAACTGCTGAGACCTGCAAAACTTTATGTGGTTGTCTTTGGTTTTCTTGGCTGGTAATGCAAGAAGAAAACAATAACATTTGAGTCATCTGAACCAATAATAATAGTAGTAATAACAATAATAATAATAGGATTTCAAAGGTTTTATTTTGTGTGAGTCCTGCTATTATTGACTTGCCCTTCGAAATGATTCTTCTGAAAATAATAGAGCCTTTTTTTTTCACTGAGGTCTGGGGCCAGATTCATTTGTCATCTCCCTTCTAAAAAGAGAGGAAAAAAACCAGGCAAACACCATTTTGACTTCTGGAATTTATCATTTTTCTTCAGATCTCTCTGTAGAGTTGACAATCAGCATTTCAAAGGTTTCAGACTTCTCTTCTTAAAACTTATTAGTAAATGATCTTTAATAGTCAGCTCCCTCAACAATTAAACATTGCACATCCCATCAGAACCATGGCCTTCCACGACACTGAAAATACTTCTGCTTACATTGAATGGTTCTTCTTTTCAGCTGCATTCAGACAATACAGACTTGGAAACACAAAAAATTCTGGTAGGAATCCAAAAATCTCTGTAACAACCCCCCAGGCCTGGGATTTGTCTAATAGTTTGCTATTAAAGGGTTCTTTGGCTGGAAAGAAGTACCAGACAGAGTTTCCCTTGTTCTAGTTCTTTGTTTATTTTTTCTTTTTCTTTTTCTGTTAATTTGGTATTTGACTCCTCAGCACAAACTTGCTGTCAAGATGATGGAAGCTCCAGGGAAGGACACAGGTTACCAGCTTCTCAAAGCTTGCACTAATTTATTGCAGAAATTGTTCCTTCCCCAACACCTCCCAAGCAAGACAGAATAACAATAGTATGAATAACAGTAACAACAACAATAATAAAAACATTCAAATCAGTGATTTTCTCATTTAGGTCCAAACCACCTCTTGAAAGAGGCAGCAGAGCATTTTAGCTTGTATGGAAAAGACCTGAAACTGTGTCAGGAGCTGTCAGTCTCAGTCCTTTGCTGTTCTTGCCTTCTGCTGGGTGCAGCAGTGACGGGGACGCTCTGATTTCCCGGCAGCACAGGGTGATTACCCAGCACTGAAGGCACTCAGTGCAATTAGTGTGAATTAGGGCAGGCCCAGAGCTGAGCCTCGGCTCCTGCAGCCTGTCCCAGGGGGACACCGGCTGCTTTAGGAGCCCGGTGCAGAACTGGCTCGTCAAGCAGGCCAGATAGTTCAATCACATTTATTTAGCATGACTGCACCAATTTACTGCAGCTGAATAGCTGGCCCACAACGTGCACATGTTCCTAGATGGTTAAAAGTCACTCTTCACATTTCCCTTCCTGTTCAACAGCTCCAAGGCTGCATATTTCAGTAGTGCCTCTGGAAAGTAGCTATTGTTTTTATCTTTTCAGTGGTTTAGTTGTGAAATTCATGCTTGGAGAAGGGGTGGGGGCAAGTCCCAGAACAGCCAGCTGAGGTAAAAAGCATTTCCTCTGCCCTAATTATTTTCTTCTGTCACTTCTGTGCCACTGTAACTCCCTGAGAATCCATCTCCATGCCTTAAACATCAGATATTCACTGACACCCTTGTAGAGTGCTGATTAGATGAAAACAGCATGTCAGATTTAAGGCTGGAAGTGAATCAAGGCCATTTATCTAATCAGCTTCTCTTTTCCTTCACCAACACAGAAAGCACCTTCCTCATTAACGAAGGGTAATGAGGAGCAAAGCCAAATTTAGAGAGGAGAGAGGAAAAGTGTATTCCCTACGTTAATAACCTTAGCTAATGCAACTGATTTGACTTAATTGAAGTCAGTTGTAGAACTGGGCTCTGAATCTTTTCCTCATTGCATGGCTCAGCCTAACAGGGAACCCAAGGGTTAACAGCTCAGCTGCTGGTCCCCTTTGTATATATCTGTACAACCATAAGTAATGCATATTTTGAGCAATTGCATCCAAAATGAACAGATCTGTGAGAGGAGATGGATCACTCACAGAGCAGAACAGGAAGAGCCCTCAGCTGTCTTCCAAAAGCATGGGGTGGATATTTCCTAGGTCCTAGTGCCTTTCCCAGCATATCCCGAGGCTCAAACACTTAATCAGCGTGATTATCATCACACAAATGCTGCCAGAGAGCTCAATTTCCACAGTTACTTCTTCACTAAATGAATAACCTTTTCAAAACCCCATGATGCTGGAGCCTCTGTCATAATTCTTCTGCATTTTGGACGACTTTTCTGCCTGCTTGGGGTTTGGCGCTTGTGTAAAGAGGTGCAATAAGAAAAGTTACTCACAGGAGAGTGTAAGATAAAGCAGGCAGCTCAGCCTGGTTGAATAAAGGCCTCATCCTCCTGGGGCTGAAGCCTGGCCATGGTGCGAGCAGATGCAGCAGCTCCTATTGCTGTTTCAGGGGGAACTGATCTGCTTAGGACAGGGAAGGGATTTTATTCTGGGTGAGCAGATGTTTTGTTGAAGTGGTGGTAGCAGCAGGGAACTGTATTGGCTTTGTCCTTGGATCTCAGCGGGTGCACCGATGCTGCCGTGCAACAGCTTCCTTTGTTGGCATGATCAAGGCCAAATTCTGTGTGAGTCCACCCTGCCTCAGATCCCCAGAAGATCCCTACTGGTGTGACAGCAGTCCAGGCTGAGATTTATGGGGGTATCTCAGAAGCAGCTTCCCAGAGCACCTCTTTGGGCACAGTGAACAACTAACAACCCAGGAGTGACTTGGCTGAGCCTCCTGGCCTTGGTTTCCCAGCACAGGCTCTCTTTGTCCCTCTTTGGAGGTGGGATGGGAGAGCCCAGCTGCTCTACACCTCCAGAACCAGGGCTGAGCCCCAGGGCACTCCGGCGCCTTTTGCTCACCCTTTCCCAGAGCTCCTCCTCTGCTGCAAGGGCTTCACAAGCCATGTGTAATTGTCTGTGCCTTTTCTCTGTGCCAATTTATTCTTGAATGCCACCAGAATATAGCACCAAGCCTTCTAAGGAGCCCAGGGCCCTCTCTCCCTTTACAGCCTTAGTTCTTGGCTTCTTCTCTGAATCACAAAATGTCCCTTTCCCTGCAGCCAACTCACTGCTCTTTCTCCCCTTTCTTCTCCATTTCTCTTTCTCTTAAATAGTTGGCAGGAGGCCCTTTCTTTCCTAACTTCCAGTCATTTTTGCCAGGTGACCCTGTGAGTAATCTCCCCCAACAAATAAGTGAAGGTCTCGTTAAACGACCACTTCTGGCAGGAAGAATATTCCTCTTTTGAACCCCCTCATTATTCTCTCCAGTGGGTCTCCCAGGCAAACAACACAAAATCCGGATCACCCGCATCCCCAGACCAGACACAGCTCTGTGGCACACGCACGTGGTTCTTATTTCCCCCTCAGAGAATGGCTCTGGGAAGAAGTTAACCTCTTGAGGCCAGGAAAAAGGCAGCAGAAGACTTAATAGCTTCAGTGATTCACACACAATATTCCATAAAGTGGCACTGCAATTGCCTTTATTTTCCAGAGTCACGCACACCAAGTATTTTTTTTTTTTTTTGGTCAAGTTTAACCCAACAGGCATTTTAAATGTCATGGTTTATATCCTCGATGAATTTCACTCATGAGTGTTGTTGCTAAGACAGACCATATTGTGGCATCAATGTTTAATCAGGCCATTCCCTCAAACTCAACAGGGAGTTCTGCCTGAGATCTGATGGTATAAAGCATGAAGATTTGCTGTTAGCAGTTTTTATTACTCACTTTATGCCTCTCTGTGAAAAGGAAGGGAAGATAAAAGGAGAGGGAGGGAGTTCAACTGAAAAATTAAATATTACAACCTTTCTGATGAAATCCGTCTGCATCCATGAAAATGCAGCATCAGCCCCCCTTGAAATTCAGTTTGTTTTTCCTCCCAGTGCTCAGATGCCTGAGTCTGGTACTCCTGACACTTGCTCAGTGAGGAGCCGGATGCTTGAGCCCAAAGTCTGGTGCTGGGCCATGTGTGGGTTGGGGTATCAGCAGATTGCTTCTTCCCCATCATCTTTCTGACCATGTCATGTCGGTGTCTGCTCCATTTTGCAGGACAAGGAACACTCCCCGAGTCTCCCAGCCCCACCTAACCCTTTGTTCTGGACGTGGTTCAAGCCTGCACAGAGTGTATCAGTGCATTGTTTTCGTGGGCAGCTGGAAAACCTCAGGAATGAATGGAAACAGACTGTTACAGACCAGCTAAATTGCAATCTCTCCTCTCAGCAGGAAAGGACTCCAGTCGGGGTGCCTTCCCAAAACAAGAGTGGGATGAACACTACTGGGAACTCAGGGGGGAGGTAAAAAGGAGGGCAGTGACAAGGAAAGATTTATTCACCAGGAGATACGTGGGCTATTACAGAGGAGTGAGGTGACATTCTGACACCTGATCTGTAATGCTGGTGTCAGTGCATGGCATCAGGCTTCCTTTCGGCCCCTCCCCAACACATCATCAGTCACTATCTGTGTTTTGTGCTTGGATTGTGCCATTGATTTCCATAAGATTTTGCCAGGCACTGGAACTGTGGGCCCAATGGTGCTGCTGCTGTCCCAGTTCTATTCAGCCCAAGAGGAACACAAGAGACAGACTGTGCCTGCTGGTGAGCCCAAACTCACACAAACAGAGGTGGAAGTTGTTACAGCACAGTTTCCCTGAGCAAAACTATGTTAGATCAGGCAGAAGTAAAATCCAGTCCTAAGAGTGAGAATATTTGAGAAGGCAAAGCCACATATCTTGTGAGGTGAGAAATCCACCTTATAAAGAACATGAAGTGCCCAAAAAGAACAGGTGCATCATGAAAATATTTTCACTACAAATCCAACTTGAGATATTACAGCTGAGTAGTCCAAGCTTTGGAGGTGCTTGTAAACCTCACGGTGGGCTGAATGTTCACCCTGGTGTCCTTCTCTTTACCAAGGACCACTGTGATACTTGGTGGAGAAAATGAAGAACAGCATTAGCTTTAAATAGGCTCTGGCAGAGGCACAGAGCAGGGCAGAAGCTTTGACAACCTTTGGAATGGTACCATTTACCCCCACCACCCATCTAAGAGCTACACCCATCTAAGAGCTTCCCTGCCTTTCTCAGACTCCTGGAAGATCTGTGCACTTCTTGTGGCAGCTGTGTCAGGAGCAGAGGCAGTCTGGCCCTGAAAGCCTTGTACAAAGCTCAGTCAAGGCTGCAGAAGGTTATTCTGTGGTGAGTGGGTTTGGTATCAGTTGTTCCTATAACTTTCTTAGCAACAATGAAGTGTAAGAGATCATGACTGCTTCCTCCTTACCCAAGGTTTGGCTCTGCTAATAACGAGGCAGACAAACAACTGAGAAATCTTCCAGAGGCCAGATGTGAATGCAATTGTTAAAATACTGCCTGGGTCACTGGCTGCAGCTTCAGCATTTTTGGAAATTTGTTTTTGTACCAATGTCAAAGGCACTGGGGCTCTCTGCTTGCATCAGTACAAATCTGGATTAATGCAGTTAAAGCCAGCAGAGTTGTATCTGTGCAAAAGCAGTTAAAACGGGCTCAGAATCAGACTCAGAAAGTTACCCTTGTGTCACTTAGTAAGATATATTTCTTTTGGCTTCCATTTAGATTTGGTCCTTAAGGAGTCTGTCATAAGAGATATACGGTCTGGGCAAGAGGCCAACTTACCGTCTGGAAGAAACAGCAGGGCTCCCATCGAAGCAGGGAACAGGGTAAAATGAGCTTTTGACTATTATTTTGTAATTTTGTAAATATTTGTGATTTTGAAATATTCAGGAAGGTTCCCACTACGCCGTGACATGATGGAAGGGCCTTGTCATCTATAGAGTGTGTGGGGAGAAACCTATTTACAGTGATCTTTGAAACAGCTGCCGTGAGATCTTACACTTCCTGGCATGTCACAGCTTAAAAATTTCTAGGAAATTGCATCTGCTTTCTTAGCCAGGGAGATAAGATGCCTTTGCAGCAGGGTTTTTAAGCCATTGCTTCATCACAGCAGAAAGTTAATGCAATCCTCTCTCCACCTACTCCAAGTTCACAGCTAAATTCCCATTGCTACCAGGGCCTGACATTGGGATCAGCTACTAAGAGTCCATTTGTGCAACATCACCATCACCTAACTATTCATTAGGTCATTGGATACCAGCTGATTTTCCAGGCTTTCAGACTCCTGACATTGACTGGGGCAGTCCTTTCACCCAGGTGAAGCAGCAGTGAACAGCAGAGATATACACAGGTTTTGCAGTTGGGTGTTCTTGTTAGGAAACTCATAAACCCAAGCATTTTCAGAAATAGATGTTTTGGAAATACTGTTTCAGATCTGGTTAAAAACCAAAAGAATGTTACATATAATTACAGGAGAATCTAGTGTAAGTGAGTTTCCAAGCACCTTTTGTCCTGTAGGGGAATTTGCTCAGTGTTTATACCCAAACCAGACTTCTGAGCACCCTGGGGCATTTTAAGCTGCAAAGAATTCACACTCAGAGAGGGAAGGAAAGAACTGTGTTGCCTGTAAAAGAGGCCAGTTGCAGAGGGGTCAGAAGGAGCTGCAGTGCTGAGTTCAGTCCTGCAGCTTGAAAGTCTGCAGTCTGCTCCTCCAATCCTTACTTCAGAGTAAGGCTACATCTGCTCCATGGTGATAATTAAAGCCATGTAAACTTAATTTGCCTTCACCAATGTCAACTTTTACTGCAAAGTGAAGCCACTTAGATGTTGATAATATTTTGGAATAAATCAAATCAGTAGAAGTTACATTTAAATCTATTTAAGGTTAAATTTCATTTACATTGTACCAGTGTAACTGGATTGATTTTTAAATCAAATTTAACCTTACTAGGGAAATTTTCTTAGTTTGCTCAGTGAGGCAGCTTGCCTCTGGAGAAACCATGTAGAATTCTTTTGTTTATTGTTCTCATTGACTATAATGATGTGGTTGAATCAAAAAAACCAAGCAAGGCCGGGTGTCCACACAGGATGTGCCACTATCAATCTTTCAGGCCCCTGACAGTGGTTTTAAGAGAGTTAGTTGGCTTTTGCAATTTTCTGAAGTGAAGAAAGAGGTAATACTTAATTATCAGCAATTTTGAAAGTGATTGAGGTCGACAGCCTGAAGCAGAGCAATAGATGAAAGAGAAAAGATGCAGGCAGCTGGAAAGGTCCTTCTTTAGAGAAGGAGGGGCTGGGATGATGGAAGGAGTTAACTCTCTAAGAAAGATAATTTGCATTGCTGCACACTTTATTCTTTTGTTTTTGGTCGAGCTCTCCGTGCTGACTTCTTTGGGGCGTTATTGGCTCTGCTTCTTTGACAGAACAAAGAGCCTTTGTTGTCCATCAAAGACCATTGCAACCCATCCAGATACCCAAAGCCCCAGGAGGGGGAGGTGGATATGGAGAAGCTGCCTGTGCTCCTTCCTCCATAAACAACAGCAATAAAATTATTGGAAGCATTTGCAGCATTACTGAAATACTTTCAAGGGAAATGTTCTTCAGCATTTGTATCAGCTCAGATAGTGATGTAAATACTGACTTAGTAATTTCTAAGGCTTTGGAGCCTACGTTGTGTTTCTGAAGGTCTGGCAAGTGAGTCTAAGCACAGATAATTTGGGATGAAACTGTTCACAGAGGATTTTGCATCTGATCATCACTGCCTTGTGTGTGGGGGAACTAAAGAGTGTCCCTGTCTCAGAATCAGAGATGTGAGAACAGGCTGAACCTTTGGAGGAATGAAGGTATGTTTTAAAGATAAATGTCTCAATTTGTTCTACTTAATTGCAGAGAATTTGGAACCTCCTGATGCTGGACCCCTCTCACCGTTCATGGTGAAGGGCAGAGGCATCCCTCTCCCCTTCCAAAAGACAGTGTAAATGATCTAAACTCTACATCCTTCCTTTACTTCTGATGACCGCCTAAAGAGTCTAAACTTGGCTCCAAACTCAGCAATAGCCTGCAAATCACATATTATTAATCCAGCCATAAACATCTAGAAATCTTCCTAAGGTTTTTTAACTATCTGGATGTTACAGGAGCAGCTCATGCATCTCTGTATGTACACATCTGTCTGGATGAAGGAGGATTCATTGCAGGATTTGGGCCCTGAGGAGCAAAATCAAGAAGCAAGTAACTGTCTTACTCTCTTCATTGTCCTACAATTAAAAACCCGCCACAAGAACAAAATACAATAAAGAAAACTTACCTAAAATTCAGGCAGATAAAACGAACTGAGAAAAGATTCAAAAAAACCCTCAAGAAAATGAATAAATATTCATGAAAATATTCAAAAGCTCAGATGTTTTCATTAGTCACCACAGGAGGGAAATATTAATTTGAAATAATAATAAAAAACCTTGAAAAGGCTTTAAAAAGAGCAAGGGGTGGAACAGCACACCCTCTGCTCCCACAGCTGATGCATGGCTGAGCCGTGGCCAAGGGTTTCCCCTCTAGCTCAGCCTCCCCTTGAGATTTAAACTGTGTGGGTTTAAAATGTGCAGACCTTCAAACCTAGCAAAATATCCCTTCCATCTGAGTTTTTCCTTTTATTCACACCACAGAAACACAGGAAAATAAAAAGGAGTGCTAATCTATCCTACAGTTTCCCAAGCAAGGACTCTGGGCAGGGGTTTGCGAGTGGATTTGACAGATGTACGAGCAGATGGTGAGGGACACTCCCCGAGAGCAGCCGACTCCCAGGCCTCCATGTCCAAAAAAATATCTTTTCACGGATAATGTGATTTTCAGAGGGAAGAAATACAGTACTCACGTCTCACACCAGAACTTCTCGGTCATTTCTTGAACGCATAAGGGTTGTGTGGAAACGCTTGTCTTCAGAAAAGAGCTGGCTGGGGAACCATAAGCCACGGGGCTCAACCTGACCCTCACAAAACCCAAATTTGCAGCCCGACCGCTCCGTCTGGCAAGTTCCTCCATGGCTGCATGGCTACAACTGGCAGCTGAATGGGGATCACCTCGTGTTTACATTGGGTGTGACATATTAGTCCTGTTTGGGCTCTGCCAGAACGCGCTGTGCAAAATAACACAGCCTGGGAATTATCCATTTAACGCACACATTTCTGTCCAGCCCACACGCTGGGGCACCTCGTGCCAGAGCAGGGCTGGTGCCTCATTAAACATCAGCCAGTGCCTGCTGAACCCTGATATTGCACCAACGATGTGAAATGGAGCTGGGCATTTGACCCCAAAAAGCGCTTTTCTGATCAAATAGGGCAGGAGCTAAGAGAAGAGGTTTTGTGATTTATCCTATTCCTGCCAGCGTGCTTTTAGCCAAAAATTAGCAGCAGCTCCCTTTTCTTGTGGGGAAGATCCACTCAGACCCTGCCGCTGCCTTGTTGGGATCTCTAGGCCTCTCCACATCACTTTGCCCAGGGGATTTATCCCTCCTACATTTACTTAGACCACGGTGGGACAGAACCCTTCAGCCCACGCTATCAGAGCCCTCGGCCGGGTGGTCTGGGGCCGCACAAAGCTGGGGCCCACGGCAGCAGCCGGCAAGGGGTTACATTAATAAGAAAGAGCCTCAAAAACTTCGGGTCGGGGCAAAGCGACACAGCGGGTTTGGGGCTCCTGTGGGGGGCCTGCTGAGGCGAAACGTGGCGGGAGCTCGCCCAGGGAAGGGGGCGAGAAGAGAAACAAAAGGCGATGGCCTCCCTCAAGCAGCTCCCAGCACAAGCCTTTGCGGACCCCGGGAGGCACCAGAGAAGCCGGGGAGGGAAGGCTGCTGCCAGCTGGGACCCCGTGGCGGGGCCGGTGCCCCCGGGCGTCCCGAGGGGCGAACGTGCCCCAGGAAGCGCTGCCTCTCCCGGCAGGGGGACGCGGGGGTGCTGCCGGGCTGCTCCGGCTGCAGTGCGGCTCCTAACGAGAGCCCAGCGGGGAGAGACCCTCCCCCCGCCCCGCCGGGACACTGAACTGCGGTAGGGGCGGCTGCAGCCCCGGGGAGGCGGGGAGGCGGGGATGCCGCTGCCCTGGGAAGGGGGGTCGCTGCGGGGGGAGGCCGTCTCGGAGGGGTAGCGCTGCCGGGCACCTCCAGAGCGGGGGATGAGGCGCGGAGCTGCAACCCCGGGGAAGCTGCGCGGGCGGGGCGGGGCGGCCGCCGCGGGGAGAAGCGGCTCGAACGCGGAGCGGGAGGTAATGGAGGCAGGGCCGGGGCGGGGGGTGAGGGCCCGCCCCGGGGTGGGCTGAGGGGGCACGGCGGGAGCCCTTCCCGCCTCCCCGCAGGGCGGAGGCGGTGGCGGCCGGGGGGACCCTGTGCTCGGCCCGGCGGTGGCTCCGGTGCCCCGGCGGGAGGAGGTTCCCCCTGTCCGGAGGGCGAGTGCGGGATCGCTCCGCCGGAGCCGTGCCCGGGACGGTGAGTGCCGAGATGTCGGGGGGCCATGCGGGAGGGATGGCGGCAGCCCGGGGTGTTGGGGCCGCTTGAGCCCGGGCTCCCCTCTGGGAGGTGTCTCCTCCTCGGCGTGCCCCAAGTCAGCACTAAGATTGCTGAAGAAGCAGCAGCCTCGGCGAGGGCACCAGGTAGCGGTACTGCCGCCCGGGCTCCGTCCCCCCAGGGGCTGGACGTGCCCCGATGCCCACGGGGAGGGCACACCGGGCAGCGCGTGCCGCCGTGGGGCTGCGGATCCTGCGGGGAAACGGGCGCTCAATGGCTTCAACTCGCCCCGGCTGGGGAAGCGATGCAGCCACGGGGAGATGAAATGATTTAACGCGCCCTCCCGTTCCCCTTTGTGTCCCTGTGCAGGAGCCTGGGCTGCCCTGCTGATGTTTCGGAGTTGAGGTAATGGCAGAAGTCGGTCTGTGGGGCACGGCCGGAGGTGCGGAGCGCGGTCTGGGAGCTGCAGAGCGCCCGTGATCTGCGCCGCGATGGGGAACAGCGGCTCGGCCGTGAAGGTCTGCACCGATCACCAGGGGGGCATCAACTGGCTGAGCCTGAGCCCCGACGGGCAGCGGCTGCTCACGGGCAGCGAGGACGGCACCGCACGGCTCTGGAGCACCGCCGACAGCCAGTGCCACGGGCACTTCCAAGGTACGGCAGATGCCTTTCGCCCGGGGTGTGGGTCCGGAGCATGGCACAGGCCACACAGCGTGTTCTGGTCTGTTTCAGACCCTGCCAGGCAGCAAAATCATGCTTGTTTTGTTTTGATGTTTATTACAGCAACGTTAAGCAGGAGCTGTTTCAACCCAAAACAGGTTGAAACTGAATGCACGGATCCTTTTTTATCTCAGGGTGTGCGAAGTTCTTTAACTTATGCCACTTTCTTGAAGCCCTGTTCTACACTGTGAAAAAATAGTGACTTTTTGTTATTCTCCCCCCCTTCTTTTTTTTGGTCCTTTAAAGACCACCTCATTTCCAGGTGGTCTTTATTTAGAACCACTTGACCCAGAAGTCTGGAAAGGAACCTGGCTGAATAGGTTACTTTTGTTTTCCCTCTTCATCTGACCCACAGAAATGTTAATTGCTGGGCTTTTTGAATTTAAATTAATTTTGCATCTTAAAAAAAATTATTATCCTTAGACTAGCATGTCAGTAATTGAAAAGAAAAAAACAAACTTGTAGACAGTGCAGTCATGCAAGAGTCTAGATAAGGGCTAAAGATATTTGTAGTCCCACTCATGTTCTTTCCATACAGAAAAAAATAAAGCTGTTAAATTTGGAATTTCTAATGTTTTTTTTTTCTTCCAAAGAAGAAATCACATTGCTGTGATTTCCTTGTTGTTTGGTTGCTTGCTTGCTTGCTTGTTTTTCACTAAGGAGTATTGTCTTTTTTCCCCACATCCTGCCGTGGTTCTAGCTCCTGGAAAACTCCCTGCATTTGCTTTAGGCTTAGAAATCCCTTTAAACTGCTAATTAACTTTTAACGAGAAAGAGAAGTGTATTGGATAGCATTCATTATTATGGAATCTGCCAGTCCTGCCAGCAATTGGGGTAAACTCTGAAGAAGGTTGGCCGGGTGGTTTGTGAACTGTCAGTCGAACCAGATAATTGTATGTATTTTATATTTATATTTATGCACACACGCAGTTGTCTTGTCAATTTTAATTTTACAAGGTATAATTACTGATAAACCTGTATCTCTAATGGAGTTTCAAGCTTCACCACAGCACAACCAGCAGACTTGTGTGGTGGCTGCTTTTGGCCAGACCAGCACCAGACCTTGTCTGCCACAGGGGCTTTTGGCACCCTGTGTGTGCGTTGAGCATTACTGATGGTTAAACTCTGCCTGGCAGACTTTGGTGCAGTAACCAAGATACTATTTTGATCTCAGAGCTGGATTACATGATGCTGTGAGAAAAATCCCAGTGATTGAAACCTGATCCAGTCAGGCTGTTTTGCAAAAAGTTTCACAAATATGGGAGAACGAGTGTAGTTTTGCTTATAGCCCTGGTGATCTGTTTAATTTTTGGCATCTGATGGATTTGCTTTAGAGGAAACAAGCCATATGTTTGTAACATGGATTCTGGTTTGCTTTTGGCTACAACAAGGCTTTTGAACTACAGGAATTGCAGTGAAATCTGTTTTTTGCAGTCAGTGAAACAGTGTTTTACTGGGCAGTCTGCTTTCCTTCAGTTTTTTTGCCATCTCTTTATTTTACAACATTCTGTTTTTCTAATACCTTTGTCCCTCTGTCTCTCCTTAATCACAATTGTCCTTCTTTGATTATTTTTTTCTTTTTCTCCTCAGAGAATAGTATTTAAGTCACAGTAGGGCCCACCAACTTCAGCCACGACTGTCACTCTTGTAATAGTGACTTAAGAGGAAACAGTTCTGCTCTCTTGAAAGCTTACAATCTAAGTGTTAAAACAGAAGAGTGCAAGGTAATAGTAGTCGAATGATTAGATAGGTGACAGCAATTTCACACAAGAGATCTTGGATGAAACTGGGACTTGAACCCTAAGGTGATTTTTACATGTGGTGCATTTAATATTAAAACAGAAAAATGACACGTCTTGCTAAGCAGCAACAAAAGCTTGAGGTGGTAATATTGATTCCTCTTCTCTGGCATTGCCTTGTTTGTCAGTGTGATGTTTTTAGAGCAGTGGTTGTGTCTGCTTTTATTGTAACTGTAGAATCCCTGGGTACTCTGAACATTGTATAAACAATTGTGCTCTTACTCTTTCTTTCTGTGTTACTTCCTTGAAGTTATACTGATATTTAGAAAATTGTGGGGTTTATTCATGTTAGTAGTCATGTGGGGGAAAGTATTGACTATTTAACTGGTATGTTTTTTTGTTTGCTTTTCATTCTGCCTGGACAATGAAATTAAACTTGCTGGTAAGTCTCAGGTCATTTTTTCAGAGTTTCATACTTTGATTTACGATTGTTTGTGTCCTGGCAATCAGTGGGCTGGGTTGAAATGCAGCCTTTCCCCACCCTGATTTCAGGAGAAGGAAGCAAAAGCATTTCTTTATTAAAAGAAAAAAAGCCAGTTTTTTATTGGTTTTAAACTTCATCACTCTGAATTGTATTATATTGATGTTAGTTCAGTTCATTACATTTTTATAATACTGTTTGATTTGCCAGATTGGTGGAACTGTACTGTTTTACCCTTTCACTTAATTCTGATATCAGTGAAGTTTTCTGCTGTGACTTGAAATGCTTGTGTTTTACACAAATCCTTAAACGTGAAGAGCACAGTGGTGCATTTAAAACTGGAGTTTTGCTACATTTGTTTGTATTTTTCTTTTAGTTAAAGCGAAGAGCTGAACTAGTCTGTCCTTTCTGCATGCACAGTGACTGATTTCCTTTGTTATTCCCAGGACATGAAAGCTACATCACCTTTTGCCACCTGGAGAACGAGGCTGCCTTCACGTGCAGTGCTGACCACACCATTCGCAAGTGGGACGTGGTGACCGGGCAGTGCTTGGCCATTTACCGAGGCCACACTTCAATTGTCAACAGGTGGGGTTCTCCCCTCGTGTTCTTGTCAGCTGTTATCACACACTTTATCATTTCACTCCAGTTCCCCATTCCTGCACTCATAAAAGGGGCTGTGTGAACCTCAGAGTTCGTGTTCTGTGCTGCAGTGATGAGTTTTTCTAGCAACACTGCTGACACAGATAGGAGAGAAATGAAAGGCACACAGCAGGGGAATGGAATCCAGGGCTAGGAATGAAATTCCAGAAGAAATGATCCAATTGATAACAGATGCTTCTGATAAATAGGTTTAAAAACATTGTGTTGAGCTTTTGTGTCAGCAGGAGGCCTAAAGTCAGGGATTTTTCTGAAATTATTATTCCTGTTTGGGCAAATGAAGTTTAATAATAAACTTACTGTGTGTGGCTGATTGGCCTTTTCATTTAAAGTGCCTGTTAATAGTTGGACTGGATTTAATTAATGGCAAATAGAGCAGTCAAAGATTGGTATTTTTTTAACATTTCTTTTCTGGTGGGTGTGTGGGCTTTTTAGTTCCTTTCTAAACTCAAAACACATATGATGTGTAGTGAGATTCTGTAAATAGTTAGGAAGGCTGGCTCTGTGTTTTGGCACAGGCCTGATTTTTTCTTGAATCAGCAAATGGGAAATGTGTTCCCCATTCATGTGACTTTGTTGCCTGTTTGAAAGGTTCCAGAGGACCAAAATCAGCTGACAAAGAAGGCAGGTTATGGATGTTCCCTATCTGGTTTGGAAATATGAACTGTAGAGATTTTTCTGTTCTTGTATGTTTGTGCAGCTACAACTTATTATTTTGAAGGCCCAGGAAGTTGAATTCCTGAGGTGTCATCTTTGGTTTGTTCTTCAGTTATGTAATAAGTGGGGTGCTCTTGCTTTACCCTTTTTGAGACCCTGAGCTAAGTGAAATCAGGTGTATTTTTTTTTTTTTTTCACAGTTCAGATTCCTGGAATGTTGTTTTCTTGGTTTGTTGTTGTTTTGATTCCAAGTTACTGTCATAGATCTGTTTTTAAATATTTTTTATAAAGAAGTATTAATGAATAATTACCAAGATTTAGTTAATTTTAAAAAACCCAACAAACAACATGCCAAACTTCTAGGTATTATATATAACTTAGCAAGGTTCATATATTCCTTGCTGGAAGGAATTTTAGCAAAACAAAACACACAAAATTACAGTGCTAAAGTGTAAAAATATCTGCATCAATGTATCTGAATGAGGGATCTCAATTTCAAAAGTAGAAACAGGGAAGTGTTTGATTTTTAAAAATGCCAAAACTGTTATGTTCAAGCTGCTGTTTCCTACTTTAGGGTACTTGGCGCTGAAATTGTGACAAAAGATGGTTATGTAAAAAGAACAACACTGTTCACGTACACAAACTTTATTTTTTGCAGAATCCTGGTTGCCAAAGACTATCTCTTCAGTGGCTCCTATGACAGAACAGCTCGCTGCTGGAGTGTGGACAAGGAGAAACAAATCCAGGAGTTCCGGGGCCATCGGAACTGTGTCCTGACTCTGGCTCACTATTCCTCCAGGGATGTGCTGGAAGAAGAGGAGGAGGAAGAAGAGGAGGAGGAGAAAGTGAGCAGGGACCTGCTGGTGACAGGGAGCACGGACTGCACTGTGAAGGTCTGGTGGGTGTCCAGCGGGCGCTGCTACCAGACCCTGCTGGGACACACTGGGGCTGTCTTATGCCTTATACTTGATGCACCAAACAGGGAACTGTTCTCTGGCAGCACGGATTACACCATCAGGACCTGGAATATTGTCACTGGAGAGCAGCTGAAAGTCTTCAAAGAGCACCAAGGATCAGTAATTTGCCTGGAGGTAAGGGCAGAGGCTTCCTCGAGGGCCTTTGGGTGTCAGTGTCCTAACACATGTGGGTCTCAGTTGTCTTTTCATTCATAAAGAAGCTCTTCTGAGACAGGTTATAAATGATGAGCTTAAATATTCATGTGATAACAAAATAATAGTGCTCCCTGCTCTTGAGACAATCCCCCTTTCTCTAAAACACTTAGTAATCTCCTTTTAGCTTCTAGTGGCTGCCCTGGTCTAACTTCTAGCTCAGTATCTATTTAAATCCCACTAGGTCCTGGAACTCATGAGTAGGTGTGCTGAGAGCACTGTTGATCTGAGTGGGATGGTGTAGTCAGGCTCATCAGATTTTGAAGAAAATAATCTGAGCAAATAAACAGGCACAGGGTCAGGTAACTTAAAAAATGGGAGGGGAAAAATACTCAGAGTAAACCAGATAACTTAAAAAACCCCAACCCAAAGCCCAGATCAAAACTGTGGGCAAAAGATAACAAGAGAGTATAAAGCTGAAAGAAATCCTGCATTAAAGACCACACAGACATGATTTGAGAAAAGAAAGGGAGAAACAGGCGGCCAAGACAAGAAAACAGTCAAGGAAAATGGAAAAGAGAAGCAGAGCATGGGGAAGAGAAATCAGGAAATGATGGAGGAGAGAGGGGAAAAAATGTAACGTGATCTGAAAAACTGTACTCTGTTTTTCTGTTTGCAGTATTTTTCTGATGAATGCTGCCAGCTTTGTTAATATTGCAGGGGAGAGGAGGTGGTCAGGCAGATGAAGCAAGAGGGGAACTATCGCACAAGCCCTGATCCTGTACACTCATTATCCACCAGAAAATGCTTATAGTGTATTTAAAGAGAGTACATGATGGTCTGTAACTCAGTTTCAGGTCAGCATGAATGTTTATACATGTATGTGTCTGACTGAAGTTAATGGTAACAGTTTTTCTCACTGCTCTTGTTTGTGTTTGCTGTCCATAGGTGTTTTTCCCTTACAGAGGCTGCAGGATGTATCTCTAATAGCTGTTTAATAAAAGTTGTCTTTGTTTCTAGATAAGGTAGTCACAGCTGACTCTAGCAGACTAAAAGCTTGGGAGTACTGAAGGATTTCTGTTTTCCTTCAGTTTTAGAAAGGAAAAAAACCCAAAAACCCACACAAAATCATATTGCCCTGGAGTAATGTTTATCTTGCTTGGGTAAATTCTCAGCGTTAAATCTTGTCTTTGTGATATTGTGGTAATGTACTCTGAGGATGCTGAAGTAAATCTGTTGCTGTCCTTAGTGTCACGCTATGTTTTGTTGTTTAATTGTAGCCCTTCTCCAAGGCACAGATTGGCAACAACAGAGCTTGCTTTAATTTAATTGGGTTCTTGCTAAAATTGTTACACAAAGCTGGCTTGACCCTCTCCCAGAAGCCTGGGAAATTCAATTACGCCCTTTGAATGCTCAGGAATGAGCAATGCCTGTGAGCACAGAGTTAAACAATGGCTTTAAACAAACAGAACTTCTTGTAGGGGAGAAGAAAAGCAAAACCAATACATCTATTTGGAAAACCTGAACAATTCAGAGTACACAAGACTGCTGCTGCCGCCAAGACTGTGTTGGCAACAGTCCTGGCCAAATCTTCTTGAGTGACTGGTAGCCCCTTGCTTCTCTCATCACCAGTTAATGTTTGGAACTGGGAGGGTCCAGCTGAGGTACAAACAGCCCCCACAGAGAGCATTTAGTGTCCAGGCCTCTCAAACTTATCCCAGCTTAAGCAGTCACTGCTGTTGAATAGCTTTAGGCTGTCGATCTTTCCTAATTCCTCCCTCTGCCTTTCTGGGTTCAACACTATCCCTTCTGTTCCACTTGGCTGCCACTCAGCACAGCCCACATGGTATTTTCATTCTTTTAGAAAGGGGTCAATCACCAGAATCCATACAAAGATGTTTCAACAGAAAGGAAACGTCCTGAATAGAGGTGGGTTTTTTATTATTATTTTTGTTTTGTTCTCAAAAAGCTTTTGGGGCGTTTTTTGCCTCAGGCTTCCTAGTGACAGTGTTGCAATCTGTGGCAGTGAGTTGGGATGTATTTTTCAAACCCTGGTCAGGAAGGACTCGGAGGTAGTTGTGAGTTGCTCACAGTAGCCAGCAGTTTTAATTGTTGACAGTAATTAATTTTCTTCAATGCAGTAGTGAGCTGCTAATTACATCACTCCTCTATCCTGGAGGAGCTGAGTTGGTACCAGCAATTGGTACCTGTTCTCTGGGTGGTACAATGCTTGTGTTGGGAGAAAAAAAGGGAAAGAAAAATAAAGACTTCTTTTCATTTTATTTATTCAAATAAAGATCCCTAAGGGAGGGTGACCTTTCAAAAAGTTTGAGAAATGCTCAGTGTGATTTCTCATCCTGGACACGGATCAGGAAAAATTTGGATATTGAGACCATATTTTCCCCGACTTTAAAAAGCTGTTATTAATGGGAATGCCCCAGGATGTTCTGAACTGCTGCAAATTAGGTCCAGCCTATTCCAGTCACCTCCCATTACTTTCCAGTAAACACCAATAGTGTTGCTGTAGCAGTGAATGGAAATTCCTGGAGCTTCTTGAAGGAGTTTTCTGGGTAGGTAGCCATAAAGCACACCCATGTTTTCCACCCTGCTTCCTGCAGTGCTGGTGTGTGGAAAGCAGAGGGGTGATGCCACAGACATGTTCAGATTTTGAATGTTCCCCAGCTGCTCTAAGATCCTTTAAGGTGTTGTTGCCAGGCAGTGTAAGTTAGAGGAGCCTGGAAATAGCTCTCATCCAGCATGGCAGAACAGAAAGCGTTGGTGAGCTCTGGGCTTTCCCTTGTCCCCTGTCCTTGGTGGTTCTGGGCAGGGGAGTGATGAGGTTGAACTGTTCATATTCCCCAGGCCCATCCTGCTGCCCAGGGGTTACTGGTGAAGGTGACCAGCTGAACCCACTGTGTGTGCTCTGCTGCCAAAGGAGTTCTGCAGCTTCTGATAATGCTACTTTTCTCTTCCTTCCACCATTTAAATTTTGCTGAGAGAGGTTCTGCTGGGAGACTTTCTATCTGCAGTGGGAATTGTGTCTGTGTTAGGTGCTTTGGCAGCACTGATTTCTTGACTTTCCCAGTCAGGCAAGGTAACTCACAGTGGAGCAGCCAGAACTCTTCACTCCCCTTCTCCTGCAGTGTGTTGATAGCTTGGCAGATGAAGTACAGCAGCTGTTTTGGGAGCTCCCTCTTCATATAAGAGCCAATAATGAGATTTTATAGGAAGTGATGGGAAAAAGCAAGGGTGGGCTGAGTGTAATCACATAGCTCATTTTCATTCTTCCACTTAAAAATTTCAGGCCTGGCTAAAGACCAATATTTGCAATTAATAATCAAACATGCATTTTCATTAATGTGACTGCCTGCAATAGGCTGAATAACCCTGATTTAAATATTTACTTGTGTGCGTTTTTCTAAATGTCTCTCCTAAGTAGCTTTGCAAACTGTTCACAAGGATTGCTTTGTCCTTTGCTAATTGTTCTGCCTCTGAGTATTTATCAAAATTGTGCTGCCAAAAGCTGGCAGAGAGAAATGATCCAGCTTGGAATTTAGCTTGGATCCTACAGCAAACATTCTTGCAAGAGAACTCCCTTTTGAAGAACATGAACATGAGTGGGCAAGGACTTGCTTCTGGTTTTCCTGCAAAAGATCCTTTGTTTGGACCATTCCCTTCAGTTGCCTTTTAAAGCTGACTAGAAGAAAAGAATGCTTTGAACAAAGCCACTGCCTGAACTCTGTTTATGTGCTTAACTGTTGTGATCAAGGGGACAGAAATGTTTTCTTGCCACACCACTTAAATTAAGAGTATTTTTTGTAATTTGTATTTGTTGCATCAGAGGATGAAGATGTGAATGAGAGGAATGTGAAGATGTACAACACCTGTAAGAACGAAACGTATTTCTGGGGCCAGCACTTTGCACTGCAGTGAAGAAGTTGAAAAGCATTCTCTTAAGAGCCAGCCCAGAGAGCTCATTCTAGATGAATTCTCAGGAAAAAAAAACCCAACAATTTCTTGCCCACAGGGAGTTTGTTAGCTCGTTAAAATGAATGTGGTTTGAATGGGATCCTGAAACTCTTTAACTCGGCCCAATGCTTACATAGTTGTAACTGGAGATTGGTCCAGCTTGGTGATTTTTGACTTAGAAGTGGCTGTGAACAGAGGACCCAAATTCCAGATTGTAGGAACACTGACCCCAGCGAGAAAAATAAGCTGGTGATGGGATATGTGGCCACTCATGTGAACTCATCCCAAAGTTCATGAAGGCCAGTCTGAGTGCAGTGACCCTCAGAAAAAGGATGTGTCCAAATGTCTTTGGACAGCCAATTGCCTCTCCTTGTCTGGGAGTTAAATAATTTCTTACAGCAAAGGTTATTTGGGAGGGCAAAGTCCATTGCTATAAGGTTGAATAACCTGCCAAACAGCTCTTTTGGAGATATTTTTTTTTTGCTTTCTTACTGGTAGAAATTGTCTTAAGCTGCTGCATTTATTCAGTTCAGCTAAGCTTGTGAAGGGTTGTGATTGTCTTGAGACACCAACCCTGGGTATTATAATTTGTTTTCTTTTTAAAATTCTGGTGTGTTTGGGGGCTACAAACAAGATTTTTTCTTATTAGTGAGACTTGTAACTACTAAAGTGTTTACAACTTGTATTTTGCTACTGCTATTACTCTGCAACTCACAAGCAGTTTGAACTTTTTCAAGGAATAGTTACATCTTCAATACTTTGGCCTGAGGATTAAGACAAATTCACTCCATTCACATGTCTCAGTGTTTCATCTGGTTCAAAGCAAAATCTCTCAGAGCCATGAGAAAAATTAACAATCCAGAATTGCAAATATTAATGATTTTTTTTTTTGCTGTCTGGCTGAGGCTTTAGAACTGGGCATCAAACTGTTGTCAGGTTTTTAATGTTTTTGAAGCTATGTGAGTTTGAAATGTTCACTCAGCCCACTGTATCTGAGTTGCAAATCTGTTCTGTGTCTTCTACCCTGCCACAGGTGTCCTTGTCTGGCCATGGTTTTCTGTGTCAGGAGCTTTGTTGGGCAGTTGGCCAAAGTGAATCAAGTGCTCAAAAGCCAGCCAAGGAAAATACAGCTTTGGAAATATCACCTCTTCTCTGGGCAGTCACAGATTGGAATATGTAACTCTGTCTGCTAAATATTTTTAAACCACAGAGTGTGGGGCCAGCTTGTAAGGTGCTTTGGCTGGGGGATCAGTAAGTGTTGATGATGATGATTATTTGAAATACAGATTAAATGCAGATATCTGAAGTGTTGTAGCTTAGGCTGGAGTTGTAAGCTAGACCTATCTTTAGCCAAGTGAAGGAGGAGTGATCTTAAATTGATCTGGCTACAGGTTGTCCTTGTAGGGGAGGAGAAGTAGTGACTTTTAAGGCATGATTTGTTTCAGATGTGCCTCAGGATGAGAGGAATTGTGCCCAAATCACACTGACTGTAAGGGGACTATCTTAGATATAGAAATCTGCACCAATTTAGATGAGATTATGCCTATAGTATCACTAAAGGCAGATCTGATTTGCAACTTCAGCCTGAGCTGAGAGCTCCTGATGGCTTTCTCCACTAACAGCCATTTCATGCTGTTTTGTAAAAATGCCATGGGAATGAGAGGCTGTGTGACAGAGCCTGCCCTGGGCTTTGCTGTTGGCTCTGCTGCAGGCTCAGTCTGTGGCATTGTTTAACCTGTTAATATTTCCTTTTCCATGCAAGACAAAATCCTTCGCTACTGTGCTCACCTGCTTATATTGGTGAGGGAGAGAAAGGTGGATAGAAGTGTTTTATGGGGCAGCACAGAGACTTTGAATTTAATGGAGATGGTTGGTGTGCAGACCATCTCACCAGCTCTCAGACATTGGAAAGCCAACCCTGCCCAGGGCTGCAGCAAAACCAGTGCGGGCAGCAGGTCAAGGGAGGTGATTCTTCTTCTCTGTTCTGTTCTTGAGAGACCCCACCTGCAGTGCTGTGTTCAGCTCTGGAGTCTTCAGCACAGGAAAGACATGGATTTGTTGGAGTATGTCCAGAGCAGGTTCTGAAGAGGGATGGAGCACCTCTGCTATGGAAACAAGCACAGAGAGTTGGGGTTGTTCAGCCTGGAGAAGAGAAGGCTCCGAGGAGACCTTAGAGCCCCTTCCAGTGCCTAAAGGGGCTCCAAGAGAGCTGGAGAGGGACTTTGGACAAGGGCATGGAGTGATGGGTCAAGGAGGAATGGCTTTAAATTAAAAGAGGGTAGATTTAGATTAGACATTAGGAAAAAATTCTTCCCTATGAGAGTGGGGAGGCCCTGGCCTTGCCCAGAGAAGCTGTGGCTTCCCCAGCCGTGGGTGTGTTCAAGGCCAGGTTAGATGGGGCTTGGATCAACCTGGTCTAATGGGAGGTGTCCCTGCCCATGGCAGGGATTTGGAAAGAGATGATCTTTAAGGTCCCTTCCAACCCAAACCATTCTGTGATTCTAAGGCTCTTACAATTCTGATGCTATAAATTACCTGAGAAAACCCACATAACTTAGTACATTTTTATATCTAACAAATTAGCAAACCCAGGCAAGCTGCAGCTCTTCTGTTTCACTTTGGCATTGATACACCCACTTAAATGTAGAAATGAAGCAGCATAACCTAATGTACCATTAATGCAGAGTGGCATTTACCTGCAGGAGGTTATAATTTAGTGTTTTTCCTTGCTCAATGGGCGGGTTGATGCTGCTAGCAAGATGTCTAAAAAAGAAATGCAATGACTTGGCCATGAACCACACAGCAGGATCACAACTCAAAGCATCCTCTTCCATTTAGCAGGTGCACATGACAATGCTCTTCATGCCCATTCAGGGGGAGCCTGGAATTTAAAAGTCCTTCCTCAGGCTAATTTGTGGTTCTTGGTTTTGTTAGCGCTGCTGGCCATTTGTTCTCTCTCCTCATGGAGATGCCATATTAATGCTGTTGCTAAAACAGCTTTAAAGTAATAGGAAGTGACATTTGAAAGTGCTGCTGGCTTTTTACAGTGGTTTGTGCTTTACAAGCTCCTGGCGTTCAGCTATGAAATCTCTCCCATGGGCCAGGTTCTGCTGGGAGGAAGTGTGGCATGTCCTGCTCCAGCTGGGCTGGTGGGGCTGAGGGCAGGGAGCCTCTTGGTCTGCCTGCACACATTTCTTGCGTGGGTTATCACAGCCCCATCACTGTAGTGCTTTGTATTCTAATATACCTCGTGTTTCATGTTGTAACACAGCACAGTGTTTTGTACAAAGATCACTTCTGATGCTTTTTGGGAATGGGGTCATTCCTTTTTGGATTCCAGCCTTACAGATACAGCATGTGCAAAGAGTGGGGACCAAAGGTTATCATAATCTAAGGTGGCAGAAAAACCAACCCTTCAAAGTGCCCTACGAGCAAGACCATGGCAAGTTGATTTGTCATTTGTTGGTTTCCTGGAGATACCAGAGAAGCATCAGGGGTTTGTGCACTACTGGTCATTCAAACCTTTCTGATATGTGTTTCTTGGGGGCAAACCATTCATTACTCCTTGGGCAAATTCCATTTCTTGGTGGGGGGTCAGGGTTGTCCCTTCTGTCTCTCCATCTCTGTGATACAGAGGTTGCTGCAAGTCCATGAAACTTTCCTCAAGCCACAGCTGGGTGCTGCAGTGACTGGCTGCCTTCAGCAGGAGTTGAGCTCTGCATAACAATGGTCATGAAAACCTTCAGTTTGATTTCTTTACACAGACAGAGAATGCCAGAATTTTCTATGCACTATGGAGATTTTCCTTGCTGAGCTTCCAGGCTTTGTATAGTTTGTTTACTGTGCAGTGGTTGGTTTTTTTAGCCTGGCACAGGTCAGTTATTTTCTCTGTCTCTGTTCCCCAACTGCAATCCTTCCTTTCATCATTCCTGTCCTGGCTGTGTGGAGCAAACCCCATCCTCCCCACCAGTGAGCTCTCACAATGTGCAGGATGGCTGGCATAATGAGGGGTAACACAGCAGAAGACAATCTGCTTGAAGATGTTCAAAAACCTGTGTCAGGATAGTTAATTTATTTGATCATTCAATAAGTCTAAAAAGACTTGTGGAAATGCAGATAGAGAACACTTTCAATGCAGAGTTAGTATTTCTAAATACTGACCTCGTGCAGAGTGATCATATTAAACATAAACCCTTGTTTATGGTCTGTAAGATTTTAGTTTCAATTTACCTTTTTCTTTTTTTGTTATTCAAAATAGTTCTGATTTTTTTTTTTTTTTTGTAATTAAAGCTTACCAGTCTCTCAAGAGTTCTTGTCAAATATGCTTTGCAGAAACGGCACTGCTGGGGTTTTTTTGAGGCTTTAGTAATGTAACTGATTATGGAAGTGGGGTTAGCCTTGTTAAGCTCACTGAAATCCTGCCTGCTGGCACAAGCAGATGGGCTAAGCTTTTATGTTCTGAAAGCTGGGGGCTGCTTTTAAGACCCAGAAGTCAGTGGGAGATGTGAGTGTGAAGAACTCAAGGTTGGTTTGCTCACCACTCCTCTGTTTCAAGGTGCAGCTTGTTCTCTGTTGAGTTGGAAACTGACTTGTTCTGAGTCCCTTCAGCGCAGTTGCGTCACGAAGGTGCCTGAGAGGCCATTGCTGATGTGTTTTTCTCTGCCCTCAGCTGGTGAATCGCCACCTCTACTCGGGGAGCGCGGACAGGACAGTGAAGTGCTGGTTTGTAGACACTGGGGAGCGGATCCAGACCTACAAGGCTCACAAACACAGCGTTAGCACTTTGAAATACCACGCTGGCATCTGTAAGTTGCCTTTCCTGTGTTCTCCAGCCCCCTGTCTCCTTTTCAATGTTTGTCTTTGACTGTAGGTTGTTAATGGAGAAGAATTTTGGATGCTTGTGATGTCATTTTTTTCAACTCCAGCATGTTTATCTTCAGTACCAAACTGCTGCACCACTCCGTGCGGGAAGCTTAGACCTCCCCTCTGTTTTCCACCTCCCTCTTCTCACAAATGAAGAGGCAGTTGTTTTGTCTCTGTTACCAAGGGAAGTGGCTTAAATCCTGAGCTGTCTGGGGGTTGTTTGTGTAGCTGTGGTTTAACCTCACTAGTCTGGTGTCTGCCACCTGCTTCTGCTGCGTGCTGGGGACAGTAAGTGCTGCTGCTGGACACACAGCCCTGTGCCTATCTGGTACCTTGTAGGCACTGTGTAACACCTGTCCTGAACCAGAATCACACCTCAGATGCTCACTGCTCCTTTCTAACTGTTAGGCTTCCTGTTCAGGCTCTGACCATCTCCTAAACTCATTTTCCACAAGTTCTTTTCCCATTGCCTGTCCCCATTCACGGATTTGTTCCTCAAATCACTTTTCTCCAGTAGCCAAGCAGTGCTTGCCTTAGTAAAGCTCAGGACTCAACTCTTCTGCTTTCAGTCCTCCTGTTCATAGTGGTTCCTGTACATCAGTGTCTATTGCTGACATAACAGTACATTCTGACCAGCAAACCTCCTTCTTTAAATCCCTCTCTGGGCTGGCTTTCCTTCTGCATGTCTGGGTTTGGATTGCAAGACAGCAGCTCTGTTTTTATCAGTGAACCTCTCCCTGTGCCATCCTGGACTTATCCTGCCTCTGGTGTTTGACCTGATGTATCTTCACTTGCTTCCCAAAATAGAACTTCCTTCTCTCCTTCTCTCCTTCTCTCCTTCTTCTCTCCTTCTCTCCTTCTTCTCTCCTTCTCTCCTTCTCTCCTTCTCTCCTTCTCTCCTTCTCTCCTTCTCTCCTTCTCTCCTTCTCTCCTTCTCTCCTTCTCTCCTTCTCTCCTTCTCTCCTTCTCTCCTTCTCTCCTTCTCTCCTTCTCTCCTTCTCTCCTTCTCTCCTCTCCTACCCTGAAGGAGATGGCCATGGCTGTCTTACACTAACCTAGACATTCACAGCTTTCCTGATTTTGATTTCTGCACCTCAGCTATGAAATGAACACATCACACCAAACAAGTGGTTGCTATCTGGGCCTTGATCTCTCTTTTGGCAGCTCCTCAGTGTGATGGTGATAAATGGCTGACAGATGCAAGATGGTGCACGTTAGCAGAGAGTTGTACCTGCACAGTTTAGTGGCAGTTGTCTGGCACCATTTTTGCCTGACTACATTTATAAGCCAGTAACTGAACTGATTTCTTAATTATGTTTGGAAACTTAGCATGTAACCGGGCCCAGAGGTAGAATTTTATTTTAGTTAGGAAACCTTTCTTGGTCTTCCTTTCAACATGAGTCCCACATCACTGCTTTTCTCCAGTAAAATACTTCTTTGTAATTTATGGTTATTTCAGCTCTCCTCACCTATATGGCAGAATTACCCCATTCTCCCCTACCTGCAAATTATAATTTTTGTGATTTCAGCTTCTGCAGTTGGCTAGAAATGGAAGGGAAAAGGGTCTGAACTTACACTGCACCTTGAAGTTATTATTGCTCCAAGACGCAGGCAGGTAGAGCAAGAAATTATAATCTGGGATGATCACTGATAGACAAAGTACTGATGACTCTGAGTGTGTGTGTGTGTGTGTGTGTGTGTGTGTGTGTGTGTGTTTTCCCCCTTTCAATTATAAAGACACAAACCAAAACACTGAATTTATCAAGAGTAGCCAAAGCTGAGATAACTGTGCTAAGCTGAAGTTTGCCTGATCCTGTGAGGAACATTCGTGTCTGGGTGGGAGGTGGATTCTGTCTCCTTCATTAATGAGACCTCCAGGGCTGCATTTTTTTCAGTGTTGATCCTACTCACCATGCAACCAGTAGAGACTTGACCAGACTGCAAAGGAAAGAAAGTTTTAGCTCAAACAAAAGTTTCATTATGTGATGCCACCCCCATCAGCTCTGCAGCTTCCTCTCTCTTCCCTCTCATTCTACCACCCTGTCCCTACCATACACATACATTATTTTCCCACGACACTCCTTTTTGAAATTAAAATGCAGACAATATTGCTGCATTTAGTCAGACCTGTGAAGAACATCCTGCTACTGTGGTAGAAAAGTTCACTGAGTTATTTAAGATCTTGTTTTAAATCAAATGCAAAAATTACTAAAAGTGTCAAACAGGGAGTATTGAATTGTTCCACCTGAAGGGTAGAAAAAATGTTCTGGAAAAATATTAGGGACTTGTTTGGATGCACTATATGCATTTAGATTCATGAAGGAGGAAATTTCTCTTTAAGAATTAATTCATATACTATGTTTACTTGCATTATTGTGGTGCAGTCATCACTTATTTCTACAGTATTTAATAATTTTGTTGGAATTAGAATTATAAAAAGATGTTTACTGGATACCAGGGCTGGAACCAGTCTAGCTTAAAATTCTATCTCTTCATCTGGGACAGATCAGAACTGTCTTTCAAAAATGTGGAGAAAATGCTTCAATATAAATTATGTTCGTTATGGTTTATGTCACATTTGCACCAGTGCATGAAAAAACATCTGAGCCAAGAAGTGGTAATTTTCTGTTAGAAGATCTTAATTCTGCTGCTTTCTCTCTGATCAGTGCCCAAAGGCTCATTGCCCTAAAGTGTTTGTGGTCTAAAGAAGAAAATAGAGTAGAAGAAAGAGAGGAAAAATACATATCTGTTTCCAAAATCACTTTGTAGTGTACAGGGAGTCTAGAAAGATATGAAAACTAAGCATTAAATCCTCAGAATGTGTTTCCAGTAGCTTTCCTCAGTCTGCTGGTGTAATTAATAGCATGGGGAATATTACAGCTGGTTCTCAATCTAATTTGTTTAATGATATGTTGATTATTTCTCTCTTAAAGTATGTGCACAGCCGTTTAAAATTTAATGTGGTTTATATTTTTTTCATGTTGCAAAAGCTCCAGGGGAACATTTCAAAACTGTTCTCCCAAGAGTCTAAGAAAACTAAGTAAAAAATGAAAATTAATTTTATTTTGTTGTTGTTTATTTCACAGGTGGTATAGAGAAGTATATATTTAAATGCTAAATCTGGGTTAGATCAACAACTCTTCTTTGAAACTCAGAGGTGCAGAGAGACTTCCTAAATCCAGAGTGACAGTTCAAAAGACATAAAGGATATCTGTCAGAAGCAAAATCCTGATAGCAATAACTGAAGTAAACTGGCATCTGCATAGTGAAAACAGCTCTTAATTGGTTCCTACTCTCTGCATGTCTGTAACAGAATTAAGTGATTTCCATTCCCTGGGAAAATATTGGTACCTGTTCCCTGCTTTACTTTGTTACTCATTTGCAGAGTAGGACATGATGCTTTTTCAGGACTCTGCTGGAAATTGAATTATAGTGGCCAATATAAAGTGACATTGATTTTCCACATCCAGATGTTTGTTCGAGGTGCACCCAGGAGCTGCCCAGCTCCCTGCTGTTTCATTTGAATTTTAAAAGCTTGTGGCAGTACATAGTCTATTCTCTCATCTATTATTGTAGTCCTGAATTTACAACCATGATAATATTTTCACCTCTCTTTAGAGATTCAGTCCCTGACTTCTCCCAAAAGATAAGGAATCTGCTGGCTTCAGGCACTCCCGTTTTGTAAAAAATCTTTCCATGCTAGGGGCTTTTACAAAGACTTGACATGCAGGGAGCAGTGAATATATTGCTTTTTGCAGCTCTGAAATATTTCATGCTAGATAAACTTGAGGAGTTTGGGTTAACTGAAGGAAAGTGTTTATCAAGAGAGTTTGTAACCTTTAAAGCACACAAATGGGCTCCTTTTTGAGTGTATTGCTAAGTACAAAATCTAAATATTAACACTGCCTTACAGTTTCTGGGTGCAGCAGTCAGGGGATCTGATGTGAAGATCCTGAAGTGCTGAGAAATTTTTCTTTGAACATGGAAAGTACCCTAAGTAAACCTGATGAATAGTCAAAATTCCTGGTCATGCTCAATTTAGTTACCCCAGCCCTGCCCCTCTTGCAGCAGTAGAAGTGATGGAAACACTGGAGTACTGAATGGAAAGCTGTAAAAAACTCTGGTAAAACAAATGAAAGGTTGAGTGGAAATCCTTAAAACCAGACTTCAGATAAATTTCTCGCTTAGAATTATTGAGGCTTGTTTAGGCAGAGAAATCTGTGGAAGAGCAGAAATAGATACTTGAAGCATGTGTGGAGTGAAAAGCTGGTGTGAATAGGAACTTCAGTCTGAAGACAGTTCAGTGTTTTGAAAAATACAACTCAAAACAACCGCACTGGGGTCAGCAAAATGAAAATGATCTGGTTTGTCTGAGGAGAGAATCAAAATGATACGTCAGGCTCCCTTGGGAGCTGGTTTTAGGTACATTTTTGAACTTGTGTGAACTGACCTCACGTGGCTGCTCACATCTGGCTGTGCTGTGTGGTTGTGTGTCAGTGTTCACAGGAAGTGGTGATGCCTGTGCAAGAGCTTTCAATTCCAGGAGTGGAGTCCTGCAGAAGATCTTCCGAGGACACAAGTTCATCATCAACTGTATCCAGGTCAGGAAGGGGTTTCTTGGTGGGGTTTCTTCCTTTTGATTGCTGCCTCATTTGTTTTGTGGGAACTGGTGTGGCTGACTGTTCTGTGTTTCTTGGATTGGATGTTGGTCTAGGATAAGACTTGAATATTCTGTATGTAATTTTAGAAAAGCTTGTAAATAATATTAAGGATAAGCGAAACCACGTAACGAGTCCCCAGGGACAGCCCCGTGTCTGGGATCGGGGTTTTTTCAGGTCAGGTTGGATAAGCAGCCACAGGAACTGAGACAGATGAACTGATGCTGTGTGGGGCATGGGGTGGACTCCAGCCTCACGAGACCCCTTCCATTACAAGACACTAATGATAAGTGTTTGCAGTGCTTTAAGGGGAAAAGAAGTTCCTCCCTTTTGCAGGCAGGATAATTATAGCATCATCCCCCAAACCACCCTGGGGCATGGCATCCCTAAACAGCAGCTCAGTAGTAACATCTGACCCACATCCTGCCAGGCAAATGGAAGAGTTCCTGCCATTGGCTTAAAACTGAAAGTCAATATAATATATAATATTATTAATATTTGCATATTGTCTAGGCTCAAGTGAGACTGGCATTTAACAGTTAAAACAGGAGGAATTAATAATCCTTTGTGGCCATGCAAAGACCATGGAATCATAGAGGGGTTTATGTTGGAAGGGACCTCATTTCAACCCCCCTGTCATGGGCAGGGACACCTTCCATGAGCCCAGGTTGCTCAGTACCCCTTCCAACCTGGCATTGAACACTTCCAGAGATGGGGCAACCTCTCTTAAGAATCTGCATCTCCCTGCATCAGGGTCTCAGTGTAAGCTATGTGCAGGATGAAGATTTTCATTAACAATGTGACACATTCTTGGTAATGCTGTCAGGCTGACAGTCCAAAGAAAAAGAGGAGATCCCAAGCACGTGAAGTTGTAAATACAATTGCTTCTTATATATTCCTCTGACTTAGCAAGTGGCTGGTTGGTCCTGAACTTCAAACCCCTGGTACTGGGCAGTTGTTGTGTAGCAGGCAGGCACCTGGATATATTTGGGGGAGACCTGATAGAATCACCCTGGGCAGCCCCAAGAATTGACAAGACCAAAGCTTGGCTTCCTTTGTAACTTAATTTCCAACTGTACAGGGGCAAAAAAAACCACAGGAAGAGAGAGCACTGAGAAGTGCCAATCTTAAGATGATCTTAAGTATATTAAAGAGGGCTGTGGGAGGGGTGTGGTGCTTTTGTGGTGCTTCATGTAAGCCAGGGGGATGCTCACTGTGGCAGCATGGACAGACTGCCACAGGGCACCCACAGGGTGGACAGACTGATGCAGGACCACGAACATCACCAAGACTGATGTCTGGCTCCCAGGGCAGGACGAGAACAATTGGAAACATTACCAATAGCAGCAAATGGTTCATAAAGGAAATGAAACCACAGCAGTGAATCCAGGTTAAATTACTGCAGGTTTTGAAGAACAACAGAGTTTGAAGGAGGAATTGTACCTATAACTCACAGCAAAAGAGGAAGGGAAGCAAGAAAGGAAGCATTCCTGCACCCCCCATAGCCCACTGATGTTGATTTTGGTGCTTCCTTAAGCTCCACATCAAAACCAGCAATCTGAAAACAGCGCAGAAATTCCCAGCCACAGCCTGCTCTGACATCAGGTTTAGTTCTCCACTGCTTTTCTAGAAGGTCTGGCTTATAAATAACTCTTGCTGTTTATGGCTCTGTGAAGTGGCTGAGAAATGAGTCCTGACTTGGTAATGTCTCATCCCACTTCAGCAGCTTTTGTGATAATTTATACTGATTCTTGCAACAAGCTCAGGCCTTGAGTGTTGGGATCAAGCTGTGTTTGCTCTGATTTTTGACAGTTTGATTGTGCCGATTCTGAGCCGTATGGCTCGGTATTAAGCATGACCTTGTTGTTCCAGATCCACAACGAGCTGCTCTACACAGCTTCCCACGATGGCACACTGCGGATTTGGGACATCCGGGGGATCTGCAAGAGAAACAAACGGCGCTTGAAGAAGGAGAGGTCTGTGCAGGGTAGGAGCTCCCAGAAGGGGAGTCTGTCTCGTCTCTTCAACAATAAAGTTGGCTGTATGGTACAGCAGGAGAATGGGGAACACGAGGCTGTTGAACTGATGTGACTGCCCAGAGCAGGCTTTATGTCAGTGACCAAAGCTGAACCTTTTGTTTTCTGCACCACTGTGTCCATGTAAAGCAGAACTTGGAAAAAGATGGGAAGTGGCTTTGCCTGAAGCTCTGTGTGAGGAGCCAGGATTCTCTGTGGCTGCCAGATGGGCTCAGGTCAGATCCTGTGGCTGTGATGACTCAGCTGAGCAGCTCTGGGCACAGGAGGGGAGGCAGCAGGGTTCAGGTGCAATGCCACTGTGTGTGTGCAATTTGGAACTTTCCTTACAACTGCTGGTGTCAATTCCCTGGGGTACAGGGGTGTTTCAGCTCTGGCTGCCCAGTGTCTAATGAGATGTTTTCCTATTGCCCACTCCCATGCCCCCTGTTCAGCCCAATGGGGCAGTGAAAGGTGGCCTTGAATTCTATCTTCACAGCTGTCCTTCGGGTCAGCCAGTGGCTGATCAGGCCAAGGTAGGAGGGTCTGGCTCTGCAACAGGAGTTTAAAGTAGACTGGACAGCTCTCTGGGAAGCTGGGAGCAGTAGGACAGAAATTAATTTTTTTTTTTAAACAAAATGTAAGCCACAGAACAAACTAAACCTCAGCCCTTTTGTGCCAAGGTCAGCTGTTTGCTGACCTTGTGTTGTCTTTCCTCCTTCCAAAGCTGTGTCTTGCTAGGTTACCAATGGCATTGGATAAGCAGTCAAACTCAAGAGTCTTCCCAGTCTTTTTCCAGGTTCATCCTTCTCTGATAACCACTGAGCCATGAATTAACAAGGGTTCTTATATTTTTCTATTTGCAGATGTAGCTCTTTGTAGAACCAGTACAAAAATATCTAACCACATGTTTTTATTTTTATGCCTTTATTTATTCTGTACTACAGCAAGATAAAAATGCTGTAATCCTTTTTTAGAATGGATTAATAAACATGTGGCATCTACAGACAAATGACTGTCTAGTTTTTATTTTTGTCTCATATATGAGGTGGGGGGGGGGTGGCCTGGCTGCAGAAGCACAGCAATTAAGAATGGATGGAATATGGGGAAAAAACCCCACATACACTTTTGGAAACATTTCTTGCCTTTCCCTCTGCTGGGGTTGGAGTTGGGTGTGTATGGAGCTGTCCTGTCTCCCACCAGGCACCAGAGTGCCAAAGCTCAGTTCCCCTATCAGGGGAAGGAGGGACCAGAGATAAAAGCACAGACTTAAAAGAGGAACAGGGATGACAGAGCCATGAGCCCTGACTCAGCACTGCCCTGGTGGCACCAAAGCCCCCTGTCCTGACACCTTAACACTATGTCAGTGGGTCAGGCCCATCACAGACCCTGCTCTCTTGTCCTGCTGACCAGCTTCGGTAATTCTTACCTGGCACATTTCCACATCTAGTAGGAAACAGCATTTAAATTACGTGAAATGCCTACCACGAGGCTAATTTGGGACATCATCTGCATCATGCAGACTTAATTCCACTGTAAACCTCTCAGGCTGGTCATTATGGCTCAGTGGCGCACATTTATGAGCTGGTGCTGGCGTGCCGTGCAGCTGTTTGCGTTTTGCTTCTGAGGACAACGCAAAGTAGGAGGCCTCTAGGAGACGGACAGAGTTCCCCAGACCACCTGGGCTGTATTTGCTGTTTAAACTTCACACACAGTACATGAGACACAAGGGCCTATCTGGACATACAGCAGCTGCACATGCAGGCAGCAGAGAGATCTCAAAGAGTGGAATTAATGAGTCATTACCACTTCTGCCTGTTGCTAAACATATCACAGTGCCTCCAAATGCATGGTCAAAATTAACTTACAGCTTTCAGGCAATGCCTCCTGCCCTGTTGATCACTTACAACTGCACTGGCAGAGTTACATCATTGATGAATGGCTGCTCTGACAAGCACTGCATGTTATGATGCTAATTTTAAATTCCCCAAGGACAAACCTTCCCTTCTGAAGTTGCTGCCGCCAGTTTGCTGTGCAAGCCACTTCAAAGAGGAGAACTGCTGCCTGTGCAGCTCAGTGCTGCCTTCAGTGCATGCCCAGGGGCTGGCAGCCAATGCCACGAAGGCAGGAGGTTTGGGAAGGAAGGAGTAAATTTGTTTCCCCCTACTTGTTGTTAAAATTACATCCATGACTTGTATGTTTTCAATTCTAAATTCTTTTCTATATTCTGCTTTTGCTCTGCATTTTGTCCAGGGGTTCCTCAGTGCTGGCCTGTAAAGAAACAGGATATAATGGGTGCTGGGGCTGGTTTCCCCTCAGAAGCTCATACTGCTGGCTTTGGAAATCCTTCAGCTTTCAGGGTAGAGATACAAAGCCATTCAATTTTTATAGCACTTGCCTTGATACAGAAGACTGAAATACAAATAATTCCTTAACAGTATAATCACTGCCTGCTTTTTGCTGTGCTTGGCTGAGGGAATCAGTATAAAACCCACTCTCTGCTGCAGCCCGTTCAGCCCCTGGAGCTGAGCAGTCATTCCTGCAGTGTCACAGCAGTTCGAGCCCTCATTTCCCGGCCGGTAAGTGCCGGGTAAGAGACACTGGCAGCACACGGAGGGTTGATGTTCCGGTTGGAAGTGGAGAGCGCAGCCCCTTCCCTGCTCCCAGCGGTTCCACACAGGGCCTGGGCTCCCTCTACCGAGAGCGGGCAGTCATGGAAAGCGAATGAACTACGTACAAGCAAAGCTGCCAGGCAGAGGAATTCCTGTTCCCGGCGCAGAGGAGTGCTTACACGGCAGGAAACGGGATGTTATAAAACCACAGAAACCCCCACACGCCTCTTCAGAACGCTGGAGCTGGACACAGCCACTGAGACAGCGCCTGAACCAAGCTCTGTTCAACAGCTGATTGCAGAAAATCCTGTAATCCTCGGAAATCCATCCACCTTAAGCCACACACCTGCAGAGGTTAAACAGAGCTGCTCAGGGAAAGTGGTTATTTAGTTATTAGAGGAAATTGCAGTACATCACTCTCCTAGTGCCAGGACAGGGCCCTGCCAGGTAATTCCCACTTTTTAAACAAAGCACAGAGATCTCTCACCGAAGGCAGAAGCAGCACAGAGTTACCTTTATTGCCTGTGTAACACCTGCAGGAAGGGACAAGCAGAACACGGTATAAACCCATGCACAACAGATACATTAATGTCTCTTAGAAATCTTTCAGAAGAAAAGTTGGAAAGGTGATATACCTCTACAGCCTCATGAGCTAAGGTTTATCATTTACAAGCTCATGTTTTTCTTTTAAAGCTGGTATTTTAAAATGGTATAGAAATGCTTTTTTACTAAGTGAGTTAACTTATTTCACAATAAAAATATAGTATAGTTCTATTAAATTTTCTTCTGAAAATAAATGTTTCTATCCTTCTATGACAATAAATTACAATGTATCACAAATGTAGGCTTTAAGCAGAGTTACAAATAAGCAGGAATTAAGTATTCCAACTATTCAACTGAATTCAAGGCCCTTAGTAAGAGATAAGCTAAAGGTGCATTTATAATCCAAACTCAATTTGACAAGGTAAATACATATAACTGAAGTAGATTTAATGGGATTTACTGCTGCGGTACTTGTATATAGGATAAGTATTCATGAATTATCTGCTCTTCTTCCTCGAGTGTTAAATCCAGATAATCCTCTTCATGTTCAGGAATATCCTCTAGGATTTCATTGACTGCATCAGTCTCCATGTCTTCATCTGTTGGTGAACTAGAGGAACCTTCCAACAAAAAGCACCAGCAGTGAATTCACCTCTGAAAGAAGTTGGTGCTCTCCCTGTTTCTTCCCTGAGCCCCTTCCTGCACAACCACCTCTTAAAATTACTCTGCAAAGGATAGGGCAGATGGCTATTTTTCCTTATTATTTAAATGTGGTGTAGGAAAGCCTTTAATTATTCAACAGGGATCACTACAGCTCTGACAAATAACAAGAGAAAAAATATGTGCAAGTTTCTTCTTTGCTAAATGGAAAGTACAGATTATGGTTCTATCCTGTAAGGGACCACGAGGAAGGAGTCTGAAGGCAGGTCAGCCACCTACAGAGCAGATCTGGAACAAACTCCTCGGCCCTGCCCAGGATACCCTGAGTGTCAGCTTTTCTCCTGGGCTGCACCTGCCTGCAGCTGGTACCTGTCCCCCCTGGTCACTGCAGGAGACAACAGCTGCCTGCCTGTAACTGTGTTCCCAATAAAAGCAGCCTGGTGCATTAGTGGAGCCCCTGTACCACTACTTCAGCAGAAATTGCTTAACTATTTCCCACGAAAGCCAGAAGAACAGCCTTGGCTTCCCTTCCCCCCCTGCTGGGTGCAACATTCTCACCTGCAGACTCTGTGAGCGGGTCCTTGGAAGACGTGGATTCCTCTGAGGGACTGGACCCTTCTGAGGACAGCAGCAGGGAAGGGGGAAGAACTCCCCCATAATGAGCAAGGGTTTGGGAAGCCACGTGGATGTTCCCTTTAAAGACCTTTAAAGCTTGCTCTGCTGACTCACGGCTGAAACCCATGTACATCAGCTGCAGGAGGGGGAAAAATAATAATACAGAAAATCTGGGGAAATCCAAGCTCATGCAACACCAGGGTCTGACAGGAATCTGACTCTGCATCTGACAGGCATTCTCTCACACAGAGAAAAGCTCTGCATGCCAGGAATTCCAGGACACTGACTCTAGTTTACTGGAACAGTTAACAACAGGGCAGTGACCTATTAAAGGCATGGGGATGTTGAGCAGGATCAAGAGCCTCTTGTCTAGGACAAGACCAATTCTTTTTCTGTTTTCAAAAGAAAACTTCAAAGCACTCCAGTGTATGGGGGGGGGTGTGCATGTGCTGTTTACTTTTCCTAGGCAATACACTTTTCTTGCCTGACATCAATTACACAGCCCCTCTAACTACTGACAAGCGTGCCAGACAGCCTGTCATGAGAAATACACATTCCAACTCTTTCCCTTGTGCACTGCAGAGTTTAGAGACTTGAATAAATTTCTCACTTGCTGTCTTTTTTGGGATAGACCATTACAGTGTACACACTTCCCTTCCACATCCACGCATGGCAGGTTGGTGCAATGGGCAGGAAGTACACAAATTACATGTTAGCCCGAGTGCCTTCACCATGAACAGTGGATACCAGGCCCTGGAGTGACATGGGTCAAAGAATATTTGTACAGCTTTGCTTAAGGAAAATCTTCCATCTTTGCAAGCATAATTCAGAAACAAGACAACCAACTCAAAAGATAGTCAGTGGTCTTAGCTTACTTGATCAATACTTTCTTGGGAAACCTGAAACTGGTCCGTGGCCACAGAATCATCATCATCATCTTCCAACAGTAACTCAGGATTGTCAAGAATAAACTGCAAGAAAACAGAGAGAGAACAGAATAGAGCAACAGAGCTACGAGAGTCCTCAACATGGTTGGGTATGCAGCCCAACCATGCAAACCTCAGCCAACTTAGGTGACAGCTGATTTATTGGGTCAGGAGGTGCAAGTTCAGTCATTACAGTTCAGAAAAGGTAGCTATGAACTAAAAAATATAAACTATATAAAAATAAGAATCTGCTGAACAATAAAAAAAAAACCCCAACCAAATTTCTTTTGTACAACACTACTACTACTGAAAAATCATTTACCTTAAAGGCTTGGTCCAGGTTTCCTTGTGTGTTTTGAAGAGCTACCTGAGCAGCTCTCTCTGAGTAGCCCATACTCTTCAGGGTATTGATGTCTTCCAGTCGCCGCCGCCTTTTAGCTCTCTCCTCCCTCCTGATCTGTGCCTTTTCCTGCAAGAGCACAGACACTGTAAAGCTCACTGTGCATGGGAATGCTTTAACAGCCTGTGCGTGTGGGGTTTCTTGGAATTTTTTGCTTCAAGTTTGAATCTCTTGAGGAAAAGGCTTTTTTTTTTTTTTTTTTTTGTAAATACAGACTGTGCTGCCAGACACTCGTTCCTAAATAAAGCTGCATTTCCACGAGCCAGCCCTGTCGCCACACTTCCGCTCTGCAGATCGGAGCTGGTGCCATCATAGCTATTCCAGGCCCTGTGTGGTAAGTGACAAACCCGTTTGGCAGATGGGCCCACAGACAAGACTTGCCAAGGACAGACAGTCAGAACCGGGCAGGGGGCCAGGGAGTTCTGTTCAGCCTTCCCTCAGCCAGTTGGCTTTTCTGTCCACACGTCACTGTCTCAAGTCTAGAAGTGCCTCCTCAGCTTCCCAAACATCACTTCAGATCTGGACAGCACTGTCTTCACTCACTCTGGCACAAAAAAAATCCTTTTTCCCTCCTGGATCTTCCAAGTACAAAGCCACAATAGGGGGCAGCCAAGCCTGGGAGTGACAGCTTGGTGCTGGTGGTTTATTCCCACACGGAGCACTGCTGAGTAGCAAACACTGGTGCAAAGCCTTCCATGTGCCCCTGTGGTACAACCACAGGTCTCTGGCGCTCTCATCCCATCTGTTTTGAGACAGAGCTTCCCTTGTTAATGCATTAAGTTTTGGTTTCAAACTTGTGCCAACACGTCCAACTGTCAGCTACATCAACAGTGCCAAAGCGGAATAATCCAAGCCCTTAATTTAGCACCATGCTGCTCTGGCCATACAACACCGTCCTCATGGACACCCCAACTCAGATAATCCATGATTTAATGCTCTCATTGTCCCTACCTCTCTCCTGTTGGTGATGAGATTGGCAGCATGCTCCACATTCCCATGGCATGCTCGCAGGGCAAGGCGAGCTTCCTGCTCGGAGAATCCCAGGAGTGATAGGCGATCCACTTTGTCAGGATCTATGGACAGCTCTCCGTACAGAGAAGATGCCTGGATATGGAAAGAGCAAAACAACACCATTTACACTGTTAAATACAAACAAAAAAATGCCTCTGTGTTTCTCTGAGTAAGCAAAGGACAGGTGCAAGATGGAACCCAAACTGAGGGGCTGGAGTGAAGAGTTTTAGCTGAAGCTGTCTTACCTTCTGAATGTACTCTGCAGCCTCCTTTTCTCTGCCACTGTGGTAGTGCCCGATCCCTTGAAGGAGGTAAAGCCGTAGAAATAAAACCTTCTCACGACCATAGCTTCCCTAAGGAATTGGTTAAAGAAGGAGGGGGGACCATGTAGACAGAAGCATGTGGTAGAACACCAGTTCATTATCAACAGAACACTCTACACATTTAAAGAAGACACAGCCAGGGCTTTGTGACACTCAGTGTGCACACAAGGCACCACACCTAAACCCCTGATGATGACTGTTGATGCCTGAAGGATTTTTTCTGCTTTTTCTCCTGAATATGTCTTACACTGTTCCCTATAATCACAAGTATTAGCATGCATACTTGTGATGCTTTAGGTGATAGTTTAGCCTGGTTTCATGGTGTTTAGCAGGTCGGTAGACTAAACACCCCTGAAGCCACGTAGAGTTAGAGACCAAACACCCTGTTTTCGTGAGCCCTCAAGGTCTCCTAGTAGGACAGATTTTGTAAACTAGAAGTTAGCCCACCCAGGCCCCTTATTGGGCCCTCCTGGTAGATATGCTAATGTGTAGAGTCTTTAATTGTATACTCTATTGGGGGGAGGGGGCTTTTGCGGCGTGTTCTACCTGGACGGCAGAAGCCATCAAACGGGATCCGATTAAAATACTGAGGTAAACAACCCCCAACCCTCTCACTGTGTCTGAGCCTTTATTTCCTAAGACCAGAAAAAGGCATCACTGTGCATATAAATGCATGTTTGCCATGACATTTTTGCCAGGCCCAATGTTTTGCTGACAATTACAGAACCAGAAGACAAGCTAATGATACACAGGAAAACTTTAAACTCCTCAAAACCAGTCTAGCAACACTTGAACAGTAACTGAATACATGTAGAAAAACATCCCACTCCATTTAAATCAAACCCAGCATACTTTGATGTCAATAAGCCTTTCGTGGTTCTCCCCATAGCACCTCTGGAAGCATCTCTGTGCTGTGGACAGCTTTTTCTCTGCATCATCCAGGCAGTCCAGCTGCTCCAGACGGAAGTAGCACCACACTATGTCCAGCTGCAGCACTGCATAATTATCAACCGTGTTCAGCAGCTCTGTGCTGCACTCACTGGAAAATAAAACAAGTTTTTTTTCCTGGGAGAGGGTTGTTTATTTCTCCCTCACACACACACACTTTTTAACACTCATAAGATAACATGTTAGAAGTGTGCATAGTCATGTCGGAGAAAGCACACTCTTCATATCTGAGGCAGCAAACTGATGGCAGGGGAATGGGAATCGAGTACCAATCCCCCATTGCATTCACTGACACACAGGACTGATGCCAACACTACATCTCAAAGCAGTACAGTAACAAAATGAGCTGTGGCTACTGTTTAATATGGCATCTCTAAAAGCATAATGGAATTAAATCCTGTATAATCTTTGGGAGGACTGAGAAACTGCCTCAGTGGACATGAACATGTTGATTACAGTGCCAGTCTCCTTGCACACCCACACAGAAGAGAAACAGACAGGGACAGTATTACTTTTGGGACCTCAAAAGAGCAATTTAGGGCTCTGACAGCTGATAGGAAACTAATTTACTTGCAGAAACCTCGGTATGGTTACTGACCTCAGCTATCTGCTCCACCTTTTACAAGAAATTATTGCTTCACAGGAGCAACTGCAAATGAATATCCGTAACTGTCTCTCAAGCTAATGCAATTTATAACCTGGTACATGAATATTGACAGTTTCTGTTTATGTTGTTATGAAAGATTAACTTGCCCAGTGGCAGTATCTGTTTCAGCTGTTCTACATGAAGCCACCTGTCACTGCAAGTCAGAGCTTTATCTGCTGTTTCCCATCTGCAGGAGGGGGTGTGAAGCAACCCCAGGCAAAACTGGCCCTGATTTATATGCACAGGTAGAGGTTGTGATGTTCCTTTATGGGCTGACAGTAAAGAGACAAATGGACTCAAGATGTTCTTACCAGAAATGCTTATCAGCATCCAACAAATAAGGCAGTGCTATTTCATATTCCTTCTTCTTCATTAATGCTCTGCCCTTCTCATGGTAACCCATTGCCAGCACGAGTGCCTAGAAAAACAGATTGAGACTTTTGACTCCACCTCCCCAACCCAAAGAGCTAAAAGGAAATATCCAGGTAATCCATCAGAGTCCTTGCTCTTCCTAGAAAAATACCACTGTATCAGTTCTGTAAGACCAGTGCTATTTCACACTGCTTCACACTGTTCTCCCATCTGATAATATCAGATATCGTCCAGTTAAAAGCAATGGATATTACTGGCACATGAAATGCTGCACCAAGTTTACTTTAAGTATGCAACTCCAGAGAGATTTTCAATGGTGAGTGATACAAAGCTCAGCATTTTTCTGGGTGCTACACTTCCTGACAGCACCAAATTTGTCTCGCTTTGCTATTTCAACTATCTTGCAAAACTTAAAAATTCGCCTCCTGAAAAACCTCAGCACTGAAAATTAAATTTTGTTTGTGTCAGGAAAACACTCCTGCAGTATAACAAATGGAAATGTAATAATAATTCTGGATAGAAACAACCTGCAATATTTCCTCTGATCCTTGATCGATACTGATGAAATCTCATTCACTTGAACACTGGATGCTTTAACTCTTCAGGTGCATTGTTACTTTCAGCACTTTATCAGAACAGCATGCACTGTGAGAGTGGACAGTGTCACCCTCATCACCAAGAGACTCCAGGTGATGCAGAAATCACAGCAGGCCTCAGGAGAGGCTGGAGCAGCAGTAGGCACACACTGGCTCATTTCTTCACATTTTTGTTACTGGGTGTAATTCCAAGTATTTGTGAAAATTTTACATGCACCCAGCCAAAGCTATTTTCAGTTAGGAATGTGAAACTTTCTTGAATGTGAACAAATTTAAGTTTGAAAGGGGACACAGTGAAAAAGATTTAAATTATTTTAACAGAGTCCAATTTAGAGAGACTAACCAAGTTTCCAAATGGAAATAAGGCCTAAGAAACAAGTTACTTTCATGCCTTTCTAGTACACCTGAAATTTGTAATAGGCACTAAGATACAACAAAATTAAACCCCAAAGTAAGATATAGACCACACTCGGGTCAGTACAAGATTAGACCTGCTATGAAATCAGCAGAGGTTGTCTCCAGGAGACTGAAATATTCCCCACTACAGAGTTCTACTTCAACTGTATTTCAAAATTATTTGTATTAAACAAACATCTAGTGGACACAGGGTTACATCCCCAGAAAGTCTGGCTGTATTTCAATCCCGTATTTTAAATGTTTCACAGCTCAAGCTTTAAAAAGCCATCTTAGTAGCACTGTAAGATGCTTTCACATACCTTTTTGGCTTGAGGAGGAATCTGAATTGACCTTCCAGTTTGATTAGCTATATCTAGGTATGGAACAGAGTCTGGATCCAAGTACTCCTCTGAAAGACATAAAAAAGTTTGAATTTTAAACACCACCTGAGCAACTCTGCTGCCATAAGGTTACGTAAGTACACTGTTAAACAAAACAGCAAACAACAACAAAAAAATCAGAATTGCATAAAAAGGCTGCATGTGTGTTTTTCTGGACATACTAACCAACAGTGGCTCTGGTCAGGTAAACATGAGGAACTTCTAGAAAGGTCACTGTGGAAAAGGCCTTGTGCATGCAGAAATTTAGACACAATATTAAAAGTGATACGAATTATAAAGAAGGTTTTTTTGTAGAAGACAAAACACCTACATTTTACACAACATAGAATTTGAAATGCTTTATCAACTAAAACATAGAATATTTAAAAAACAGAACTGAGCCCAGCTGTTAAAGCTGGATAAAATACAGCTCAGGATTTTCCTCCTCCACATCTTCAATGCTTATAACCAAACTATCAATTTTGTTTTCATCTTCATTTGATTTACAATGAAAAGATGATTTTCTTGTAAACAAAAGACAATTAAGGAAGAATTTGTTCAGATTAAAAGCTTCTGCCTGCCCTGTGGTTTCTCTCAGCTGAAACAAAAGGGTTGTTAAACCCTTACCACACTTCTCACAGAACCCTCAGCCTGGGAGCCATTACAGCCTCTGCTCTGTACTCTGGCACTGCCTGTAACTGACAGTGGCAAAAACCATAAAGAGACCCCACTCAGGATTCAAAATTTGGGGTCTAAATCACCCCTTAAGTCCCAAAAAGCAAACACTTCTGTCATGTGTTCAAATTCTGATATTATGGTAAGAAACCAGCAGTCACCAGCTTTGAAGCTTTGTTGGGTGTTTCTCATTTGGCAGGAATTTGTCACCTGCTCAGCTCCACAGCTCCTTGCTTGTGGATTTGTGAAACAATGGAATAGAGAAGTAATTTAAACTCACCACCAAGCACTGCAGCTCACAAACACAACCTCATTTTGAAGGATTATTACTGTTAAATGAACTATTTCCCTTTAACTTAATCCACAGTTGCCAGGAATCAACATCCAAGGGAATGAGAACACCACAGCCATGCTGCAGATGACAGTGACAAATGAGCTGCTCTGCACAACGAAACCATGGCTACACAGCCATAGCTGAACTACAAAAAAAAAGTGTTTAATGACTTGCAACACATTATGCCACTGTGCTTTTGTCTACAATAAATCTCAAACTTCTCACAAGTCATCAGTTCCTTAACTGCCAAGTGCCAATTAAATAATTGATTCATAATATATCCTTCTCCAAGTGCCAAAGTCTTTTTGTAGTGTTCTAGTTGTGTAAAAAGGGTAGGAAATAAAGTTTCAGCCAACTTAAAATCCAGTTTTCAAGTAGGCAGAAACCTAGAAAAGTATGAACTGAAATTCAGCTGTGGTATAGGCACTCTTCCACGTTGAAAAGCCCCTGAGAATGTAATTTTTGATGCACAAAAATTAATGAACACCCACCTTCCTCCCAACCCAACAAGCCTACTTACCTCTCTCTGCTAGAATTTCCAAACCCTTCTTAGTTCTTTGCATCTTGTCATTTATTTCTTTTTCTTTCTTGCACTGAAGCTCTTCTTCCTGAACTTTTCTTTTGGTTTCCTCATCACTCTGTTCCAGCTGAAGCACCATCACTTTTGCATTGTGTGTGACACCCTGGTCTTCAAGGGTTTTACCTGCAAAATACCGTGTGATTGATACAATTCAAGTCTGGGAAATTGCAAGACTTGAGAACTCAGTAAAAGTCCCTGAAAATTACTGACACATTCAGCAAAATTTAGGATCAGATCTGTGTCTTAAAAGTGCTTTTGAAGTGAGCAGCATGTTTCTCTCCTTGTTTTTTTTTCCAAAACACTTAAAAATACTGTTATTTCTATTTCAGTTAATTGCTCTTCAGGCAAAAACTGGAACAAGAACATATCCAGGATCATACACCACAAGACTACAGGACAGAGGAAGTGGGAACTGCATCCAAGTTCCTTCTGTCAGTTCCATGGTTCTTATTCTGATATATTCCAGGGCCATCAGCAAAGAAAAAGCTGCATCATCACTTCCCATATGTGGGAAGGTTGAACATGGACAAAGCATTACAAAAAGTCTTTGAAAGTGTTATTATACAATAAGGTCTTTGAAGAAAATTAGAGTTTCTCTTAAATGTGCATTTTCAGTGTTTCAACTCTAGAAAAGGGGATTTTCAGCATTCATTACAGTGTTCCTTTAATTGACCTAATTCTATTTCAGAATTTGGATTATTACAATTTAATAAAATTTCTTTAAAGCAGAACCTTACAAATATAACTGCTCTTTCTTGGAAATTTCTGAAATCATTAAAGTTGCAAGGCAATTTTTTTCTGAGGATCAGAAAACTAGAAAATGATCATAAAAGTACCCTTAACTAGACATACATACCCAGATCAAGCTGCTTCTTATTTATGATTATTTTGACAGCATTTTCTTGTAATGCATATTCCTGCGCTATCCTGTGAAATAAATAATTTCATTCATGAACATAAATTAGTAAGGTTGTACAATGTTTTTGTTATAGTAGCAATAAAACCTAAAAATTAATGCTTATAAATGGCTTAAAATTTTTGCTACAAAAGGCTGCTAGAAGTAAAATAACATCATCAGAGAGCTTTGTGTACTATATAGGAAAAAACTGGGATATAAAAAGGGAAAAAGCGAAACAGACAGAAAAGATTTTTTTAGGCTTAAAAACACAAAAGAACAAGAAGGTAATGCTCCCTGTTCAGAAGATCTGCCTGGTTACAGATTTGGAACACTGGTACTTGCTGGGGATTTACACAGAACGCTCTTTTTCCTGTTTTCCATCTGTTAAACCACAGCTGTTCCCATGAAGAACTGCCCTACAGGGACACTGGACATCCTGTTCAGAGGATACATGCTAAGAAAAAGCTTAAATCAAGCAAAAAGTGGGTCTGTTTGCATTTTTTTTAAATGCTCTGTGACAGGGTGGTGTCTCATGAGAGAAGCATGAATGGTGATTGCACTTACTGGGATCTGAGCTCCTTGCCTGTGATGAACAGACTGGTTTCCAGTGGGATTTTCCTGCTCTGTAGTAATTATATTGGGTGGGGAAAAGAAAGAGGGAATGAAAAACATGGTATCAAGATACTTTGGACATTTTCTTAATTAACTGTTCCACAATAACATTTCTTCTTTAAATAACAATCAGGTTTAGAGGGTTATGGCTGGACATACATAGCAGTAATTTCCAGCCCTGTAATTGCTATATAGTGCTAAAAATAAGCATTATAACAATAGAATATTCAGAATTAAATAAATCTAAATTCAGAACCAAACAATTTTAATTAATTTAATTATGCACTTCCAATCTTAACCGTGCTTTGCAATTATGCCACTCACCTGTGACTGGCTAAGTTATGATTAATTCCTATTAGTGTCTCTGGTCCCAGATTAGATAAACTGGAATTTTAAATTAATTAATTCCTCTATTTGCCCAGAAGCATTATAAAGTAGAATTATGAGACTATTTGGTTGTTTTAACTGCATGGCAATCACTTAAAACTCTCTACCCTTTAGCCCAGGTAATTATTTTCACTACAGGAGTATTTTATGCATGAAACTAGAAGTTGAAACTTGACTTTAAAAGGGCAAAACTTAATTTAGTTTTCTGTTGGAGAAGCTTTTAGGAGCCTGTTCAAGAAGGCTGAGCTTTGGAACGGGCTGCCCAGGGAGGTGGTGGAATCTCCACCCCTGGAAGTGTTCAAGAAACAACTGGAAGAGGCCTTCAGTGCCATGGTTCAGTTGACAAGGTGGTGGTTGGCAAAGGTTGGACTCGATGATCCTGGAGGTCTTTTCCAGCCTTAATGATTTGGTGACTCTGTAATTCTATGAATCTATGAAGGGAACAGGTGAGTGCCATCACAACAGAAAGTCCTGCTTCTCAGTTCCAAGCTCAAGTGGCATTAATATGCTGACTCAACTTCAGGTATTCTACAGCTGAAAAAAATACATCTGTTCTTTACTGCTAATACCAGCAGTTACATCAGAAGGAATCAAACTGAAAGAGACACTTAAATCTAATTTACTTTTCTTAATTGAAAGATTATTTGTTATTAAATCCTTAAGGGAAAAATGACTCATCTCCTCAATATTATATTCCTTTGCCATGATATTCCCATATAACTGGGAAATTACAACATGTAATTCCCCCTCTCCCCATTTTTTATATTCATGACACAGATCAGTCATACAAAACACCTGAAAAAGTTGTAGTGAAAATATCTGCATAGACACAGATCCAGAACTAAGAAGCTCAAAGCAAAGCTACTTATGCAGAATTTCCTGCAGTGTTACTCACTTTTCTACGAGGCAGGTATATATCAAGTCTTGCAATGCCAGTCACTTTAAAATTCTCATTTCCTGTCCCACGCTCAATTGCTTTACACCGTATTTCTTCAAGCATATTCTCTGTATCATTCTCATTGATATTCAGCTTGGATGAATATTTCTGTACAAGTTCCTGAGAAAATGAGAGGAAAAATGGGGTAAATGCATCATCAGTGTGACATGGAAGATGCATGACATCAACTCAGAGAAAATATTTACCTTCATCTCTTCACCAGCTTCTTTTTTTTCATTTGTATATGGTGGTTTCCATAGCTGAATTTTGTCCTCTCTTAAGCAGCTTGTCAGTTTTGCTATCAAATACTTCTTCTGTGCCATTCTTTTAAAATAAAAGCACAGTTGGAATGGAAAAGAAAGAAAAATAAACAATCCTTTAGTACAGCTTTCCTGTAGTAAGATATTCTGCTTTTCAAGAAGCCTAAGTGACATTTTGAAATTCTGCAATAAATTATGAGTATTAAATTCCATGTATTTTGGTGGGGAGGGGAAACTGAGGCCAAACCATGGGGAAAAATGGGGAAAAAAATTATTGAAAAGAGGGTAAAATCTGGATTGGAGTAGGGATAACTTAGAAGGGCACTGCCATTTCAAGACAAATTAAACCTCTTCCTATCCCCTCATGTGAACTGGGATTGCAGAAAGTGTCAATACATAAAAATTGACAATTCAGTTGTTCTGCCCTGCTCTGGATGGAGCTGCTCAATCCACCACTTCTGATTCGGCTTGAAGAAAGCAGGAAACTGAATTAATCACCACGTCCCTGGGGAAAAAAGCAAACCCCAAACACCCCAAAAAGCAGGGAAGGCACACAAAGGGCAAGAAAAGAGTGCAGAGATCTCAATTGAAGAAAAAAAACTGGTGCATGATAAAGCATGGGAGACTTGTGGCTCTTGGACACCTGGAATCATATGGAAAATATCCTAATTTATACAGAAAAATATTTAAAATGTTGGCACACATGCACTAAGTGGGCATGAAATTCAATTAATCAGTTTCACTTTGCTTTCAGAGTGGTTTCCGTCTTTCAGTCTTGTTTATTGGCACACAGCTCTCAGGAGAAAAGGTTTAGAAACGGAGTTCCCCCAGTTTCAAAAACTGCTCCTGGCTCAGAAAAACACTATTTGAGGGGGAAAAAAAAAGGAGGCAAATATCCAATATGTGGTAAGTTGACTGGTCAGCCTTAGCTCAAGCCCAGCTTTACTGAGCTACAAACAATTCCCTGGAAGCTGTAGTGACAACAATCTCCTCTGAACAGGAGTCAGAGGGATGAACTGGGCAAGGGGATGGTTTAACAATCCTTCCAGTTGGATTGCTGTAATTTGCACGGTGTCTGTCAAAACCAGCAGAGACAAACACACATTCTTTTTCCTGCTGTGATGCCTCTGCTGTTATTTTAGAGCCAAGGCAAACAACGGCATTTACAAAGCTAAAAGCGACAAAAACACTCAATTTTCAAAACATTGCACTGAAGTTATTAATGCAGCTTTCCCCTTTCCCAAAACATGCCACGGAATTCTCATGAGCAGCCTGTAACCATCATTTCCCCACTTCTAGGTTATGCTGAAGTGCCATAGGTTATGCTTTATAGCCATAGATCTACTTAAAATTAACAAAAAAAGTTACCCATGGCTTTAGGTCACCCAGATAGAATTTAAAATTGCAATCTGTGCTTAAGACTAAGAATTGTAAATACAGATAATTGATAAACGTCTCTTTATCAATACTACAGCTTGGTAAGTTTGTGATTTTCAAAACAGAAAACACCACTGTAGTCTCCAATCAAACTTATTCTTAAAAAATCTCTACTAAAAAACCAAAATTTTGCTTTCACAAACACAAAGCCTATGATTTCATATGCAACATTCCTAACACTTGTAATAAATTCCATCACACTATCATTAACTTGCATGAGAATCCACAGCAAAAACATTTGTGACTTACTCTTCCATCAGCTATGAAACGCCACAAGTTCTCCTGATGCAATTTCACTTTTGGTATGAGTTTAAAGGGACTTTCTCAAGACTTATTTGAGTAAACAACCGGTGGGTATTTCCCCAGAAACACCCTGAATGCAAGACTGAGCTTCTGTAAATAAAATGTCATCCTCTAAGGCCAGTTTGCCTTGTACGTGAAATAAAACAAGTGGAGAAGTAAGATGTGTGACATAACACGCAGCAACCAGATTCAAAAGGCAAACTGTTGATGGAAGGAACAGGGAGTTGTCAGAATCGACGGATAATAAAGCAGGACACAACAATTTTCCCTGAAAAGGAGGCAAGCACAGCTCTGACACATTTCCCCGCGGCTGAAGGAGGGGAAGCGCTGAAGCAGCGTCATGAGCAAACCCACAGGGACGACAGCCCCATCCCTGCGGGCCCGGGGTGCCGGAGCATCCTCATCCCTCCCCAGGAGCACATCCAGCGCCTCCCGTGCCGGGGGACCGCCACTCCCCCGCTGTCCCCGCGGCGGTGTCAGCACGGCCCCGGCCCGGGCACCCACCTGCGCCCCGCGGGCTCGGCACAGCCGCCGCCGGGGGAACCTCGGGGGCCGACGCAGGTGCTCCCTGAGCTGCTTCCCGGGAGGGAGGGAGGGAGGCGAGGCCGCTGTCCCTGAGGGAGACGATCGGGAACGGCTCCTACGGCAGCCCGGAAGGCCCGGGGAGACGGGCGCGACGTGAGTGAAGCCGCGCCCCGCCCGCCATGTCCGCGCCCTGCCCTCACCGTGAGGCGGCGGGGCGGGCCCGGCTCGCTGGCGGAGGCGCGGGGTGTCGGGGCTCCCCTCAGTCGGGGTGTGAGTTGTGTTGGGTCTCTGCGTGCTTTCGAGCCTAGCGAAAATGAGAGGAACCATAGAATCACAGCGTCAGTTAGGCTGGAAAGGAGCTCTGAGGCCATCGAGTGTGACAAGTGACGGCATGCCAACCAGAGCCTGGCACTGAGTGCCATGTCCCGTCTTTCCTTAAACACCTCCAGCGACAGTGGCTCCACCACCTCCCTGGGCTGGCCATTCCAGTGTCTAATCTTCCTTTCCATGAAGAAATTCCTCCAAATACTCAACCAAAAGCTCCCCGGCACAGCTTAAGGCCGTGTCCTCTCGTCCTGTCCCTCAGGATATTTACCCCATCATTGTGTGTAAGTGCCTACAGAGAGGTGCCAAGAGCCACAGACCAGGCTCTTCTTGGTGGGGTCCAACAGTAGGGCAAGAGCCACCAGGCAGAAACCTATGCACACAAAATTCCATCTGAACATGAGGAAAACAACTTCCTGAGTAGTGACCAAGCACTGGCACAGATTGCTCAGAGAGGATGCAGAATCTCCCTCATTTTCCAGAACCATCCACACACAATCCTGTGTGCTGTGCTCTAGGATGGCCCTGCTTGAGCCAGATGACCCTTCCAACCCAACTCATTCTGTGGTTCTATGAGACATAACCCATGAAACAGCAACTTAAAAGTTCTAAGTGATGTCCAGATGTTAGAAAAATAAATGACTTGTTGGTAGAATTGCCTTGTTAAGGTTTAGGGCTTGATGTGTTTCAATGATCTCAGACCTTGGGGAAGGTTAACAAAGCTTGGGAAGAAGGAGCTACTACTGATAGTAGACACAAAAAATGTGGAATTTACAGGCTGCAAGGACATTTGGCAGAACTCCCAAGATAAGGAAGAAACAAATAAAACCAACTCAGTAACTGCTGAAATCAGCAGCAACTGGGTAAAAGGTAAATCTGGCAGGGACACATCACAACTACTGACCCAAGAAACCCACAGACTGAAAAGATGAGAAAGTGCTTGTTAGCACAAGAAGCAGAAGAATCATTAACCAGTAGAACATAGAGCTCTAATTAAGAAAAGAACTATCTGACTTGCAGCAAATGAACAATAATGCCTTTGTTTGCTAAAATGTATAAATAGTAAATAGTTTTGAGAGTTGATGTGCTTGATTTGTGGGAGACCGTGAGCACCCAGGCTTGCATAACTGAAATAAATAATGTCTCTCTCGAGTGTGTAGATACTGGTTTGTTGCATACCAGTTAATGAATTCAGTTCTGTGACAACAGCAGGGGCTTCTGGCTCCAGAATATCTTATGGCTCATCCCTGGGATGTGGTGGGGGTCCCCAAGGCTGCCTGAGGGACTGTCCCTCCAGGAGAGGCTGGGGCTGGGTTGGGGCTGAGTGTTCTGCAGCCACCCCTCATCTGCCACCTCTCTGTGTGTGAGGCAGAAGTGTGCAGCTTGGGATTTTTTTCCTTTATTTTTTGAAGGCAGCAGTGTTGAGGGTGAGATTTAGTGGGAGTTTCTATTTCCCCATCAGTGGGGGTAGGCAGGGTCTTGCCTGGTTGTGGGGCTGTCAAAAGTTAACCTGTGTTCAGAAAGAATTTATGAGGGGTGTGGAAAACCTGGTACTAAACTCCACCTCAGGCTGGGGCAGTGCTCCAGTGTCACTTCTAGTCCCCAAAATGTCCTGGAATGTGAGCAGGGTGCGAGGCTTCAGGGATTTGGCTGTACAATGTGGGCTGCTCCGTGCTGTGTTTTGTATTTGAAGCCTTCAGAGGGTTGGGGCTTGTTCCTAGAATGGTTTTGGTGCCTGTAAAAGACATAAACTTTTCTTTTAATGGGTAACACCAGCTACAAGTAACCCATGCCGGCTAATTCTTTCATGTGACCAGCAGCATGCTGTCCCAGCAGCAAAGGAACTTTAGTTTTTGATATTTTATTTATGTGTGACTGAAGTCATTGAACAGCAGTGTTTATTCTAGAATGGATGGACCTGTAGGCCTGTCCTAACATTTTCCTTAGGCAGTCAGGCAAACTACATGAGGGTCCTGTTACCAGCTTTGGAAATGGCAACCTCACAGGGATCATGGGCTTGTGAACAAGACACTGAACTAGAATTTCAGGATTCCAGGTTCCCCCATGTGCATAAATCAATTAGGCTTGCCTACTGATAAACTTGGAGTAAACCTGCTTTATGGCAGTCTTGAGTTCAGTGCTTGAACTGAACCTTTAGGTTTTTTCTCATTTTTTTTGTTTCATTTTCACTACAGCTGCTTTAAGAAAAAAACCTGTGGTTTTCTCATTAGACAACTGCGTGAGTGTAATATTCCAGTCTCATGAAATGTTAGTATAGCAACTTTTCTCATAACTGAAACTACTCCACTAACAAATGAAAACTTACTGAAAATGCTCTTTCATAATGTCCTTGGAAATTACATTGCAAGACTCTCCAAAGGCAAAATGCCTTTTCTAAATTAGTTCCAGTCAGTACAAAGCACAGTAATATGCTAGAGAAGCTTGAGGAAAGGACAAAGTGTTTGTACGAAAGAGTTTCCAAAGGAGTTAGTTACTTAGTCCATGCATAAACCTGCACTGACTGTAAAAGCAAGGTTTTCAAGGTCCATGTTTAATTAAGATAACTAATTCAATCACAGGACAATGAAGTTTTTGAAGTATTTTCTTCCAGGTAATTTCGTGTTTAATGTAGACCAATTGTTATCTAGTATTTTTCCCTGTTATACCTATTAGGTATATCTGTGCTTTATCTTTTTTTTTTCTTCCTAATCATTCTTTAAATACTGAACTACTGTGAAGAAAAAATCCCAGTTACTATGGGGAGACATTTCCCATCTCCAGTTTTTGTGAAGCCTACATTTGAAAAGGAGACCTGTCTGAACACTTGCAGCCAGAAGTGGGTGATACATAGATCCTGTTTGTGTCATTGAAAAGCACCTGCAAGCGAGGGTTTCCTCCCTCTAAAGATCTTGGAGAAGGGCAGACCTCATTAGTTTTCTAATGAAACACTGGGCATAGATGGGAACCAACAATATATTATTATAAAATTTGCATATGTGAAAAAAATTATTGTTATTAAGTCTCATTACAACAATAGAAATGAGCAGAGGTTTTATTGATTTAAAAAATACATCAGAAATTATCTTGAATATCTTGAAAGTGTATGATGAAATCATATGTTAAAAATTATAAAGGTATTAAAGATTATATAGTCAGGATCTTCTGTGACTAATAAATTTAGTAGACCCTCAGCAGGTTGATCTGTGTAACTAGAAAGACTACTTTGCAATTTTAAGTTTTAGTCAAGTTTTTGACTACGTTTTAGGTATTACTGAATGACCTCATTGTGAGACGTATAACCCAAGCCTCCTTGCTGCTTCAGAAATTCTGGGCCCTTTCCTATTTGGGAAAGGGTAAAAGTTCAGTTTGTTGCAGGCTGGCATGCATTTTGTAGGAGAAATGTGCTGATGTGCCCAAAGTGCTGCAGTGGCTGATGTCAGAGGAGGCTTTTGGCAGGAGCTTGGAGCGTCGCAGCCGTTCTCTTTGCCGAGACTGTTCCACACGCTTGAACTTCCCAGTTGCCTGAGCTCAGACAGTTCACTCGCTCCTGCTGATTCCTTGGTCTGCGGTGCGCCGTTTCCCTTTGAAATCAGTCTCTTGTTGTCAAAACTCCACGGTGTGCTGAGGCAGTGGGAAAGATCCCAGGAATCTCCCTGTCCAGGGGCCTGCCCCAGGCGGTGAGCTCCCAGGTGGACATGCCATAGGAAGTCGTCTTTTGAGTCGCCACTGTTGGTTGTCTCCAGTGCAGCCTTTCTGACAGGGACGTCTCCTCTCCATGACTTCGACCGTTTAACTTTCTTGTTAATTAGAACAGGGTTGACCATTGATTCTGGGAGAGCAGATTCGTGTCCACCTGCAGGAGAAATGCATTTGTGCACATTACTATGGTGGTGAAAATCAAGGGTATGATTTCTGCAGCATAAACTCATCTGAAAAGCCTTAACATCAGTTTATCTGTGCTCTTTCTTTCGGTGGCTGAGAGTAGTGCAAGTTCTTCTGATGCCAGGTTAAGGAGTAGAACTACCTCATGCTTGCTTTTGCAGTTCTGAGGGCATAAATGGTATCCTAGTTTTAGTTAAATGAAAATGGAAATTTATCAGGATAATATTGATCTAACTGGTACTCTAAGACTCATTAACAGCACAGATTGAGAATTGACTTTCAGTAATTAATTGCTTGTAAGCAAAACTTCTTAAGGTGAGTGGGGACTTGTTCAGTGTGTTGGCAAGTGCTATAATTTGAAAGACAAAAATGTTCTGTTTGATAGTGTTTGAAGTTTGTATTCACAACTTAATAATATTGTGACTGTTTCCAGATGAAACAAGTTGTGAACATCTTCTTTTTCTTAATGAGGGATCACTAACATTATAGGCTTGTATTTTGTTATTTCACTGCAGTTTTACTATTCCAGTCAGTATAAACTGTGTAAACAGCTTATCACAATAGTGTTGCCTGAATGATTACTTAGAGGAATCTGCTTCTTCTGTGAAAGGTATAGAGTAGCTGTAACAGTGGGAGAAAAACTGGTCTTTTTTTATTCTTCTACACTAGAGCTTGTTTTCTAAAGCACATGAAAGTTGCTGTCATAGGTGTTTAAGATACTAGGGACAGAAATGCAAGTGCTACTTTAATTACGTGTAGCAGTCATCAGATGCTGGACGTGATCGGTTTTCTGTGTCGTGAAAATGAACAGAAACTGATCTATTACACTGAAGATGATCTGTTGACACTAATGAAATATACTTCACTTGGTATAAATATTGTTTAAAGTAGGGGTTGTGCAGAATGCTGGCCTTATTTACACGGTTGAGTTATAGCGACTGTGTTTGTTGCAGTATAAGTTCTGAAACACATTAAAGGGAGAAAAGTAGACATAGAAGAGTGCTGATTATATTCTGAGTGTCTCTGAACAACTGTTTTAAAAGGATTGTGACCCTGAATTTGAAATGAAGATAGGATGCTGCGTGCACAAAAACCCAACAGCACAACCTCTGCTTTATAGCTGCCTTTTTTGTCATTTGAAGATGTCAGACCCAACGGAGTTACTGGCAGTAAATGAGCCTGTGCATAATATCACAGAACTTTTTCTGCTCCTTGGCCTTGCAGAGCTGATCTGATAAGAGCTGTTTTGCAGCATGGCTGGGAGGGAGAGCCATGTCAGCCCACATTGGCTCTCCTGCTGCATTACCAGGAGAAAGGAGACTGAGGCACGTGCAGAGCTCTGAGATACAGGTGTTTGTGCATCCATCTGTACAGTGAGGTGTGTTAACAGAATTTCTCAGGGTGACACCACTCAGATAAGAATACACAGTTCTCTACCATGCAACAGTGAGAATCAAAGTTATGACTGGACCTAGTCCAAGAAATAAAGCTGAGCTTGGCTGGCTACAAAAAGGTTCACGTGCAAATGAGAGCCCAGTGTGTTCTGCAGAACAGCACAGTGCAGCACCAAGCTATGAAAACCAGGGCTTGTTCTCTGTGAGAGAAAAAACAAGAGAGAATGGAACTGAGAGACTGAGGTGAAGCAGCTTTGCATGTTCTTGTGGATGTTAACTGTGCTCTTGGCTGAACTGACATTGATAGGCAACATCAGAACATCTAGAACCTTATAAACTGGTCATTGGAAGAATTACCATCTCTCTTGAGCTGGTCAGAAAGTTCAGAGTGGCAAACCTAGTCCAATTTTAATAGTGTGCACTGCTTTTGAGTTCAAGGTTGATTTGATTCCTTGCTTGGCTGCAGGTGTGACACACAAAATTGAGCAATGACCTTGGACAGAAATGCGATAGTCCTGAACCACTGAGTGTTGAATTAACACACTTTCAGCACTGTCCAGACTTCTTAAGAAAACTGCAATTATACAGACCTTTCTTTCTGTTTATCTGTCTTATTTCTCCATGTAAATTGTGCATTGTAGCTTTGTTGCAGAGTTGTTTACCATCTGGCCATATGCTGTCATCATTAATAGATACTTTTAAGGTTCTGGGATGGCAAAAGTTAATCTTATCTCAAGCTAGCTTGGGAAATACTTGGAAGAGATTTCTGCAGTCAGAGCCCCAGTATTTATTCTGTTGTGACTGCATGTGCTGAATACTCCCACTTAATTCCTAAAGTAAATACTGTTTTTCAGCTTCTTAGCCAATAAATAATGAATACACTGCTGTATTATTCCCTAGCTGGTGACTTTCAAATCTTGCCATGGTCTTTGTTCTCAAGTAATCAGGAGTGGGCAGAAGCATGAATGTAGCTGTGTGTATTGGGGGAAGAAACAGAACAAAGTTGTTTTCAGGTGACCTCTTGGTTACTAAGCCCTCTGTCAAAAAAATGGAGAAGTTAGAGGGTCTTAAGTTCTGTTTAAAGGTCCACAGTTCCACAACTCCTGCAGACAGATAGTGACATACTAAGCTAAAAGTCCTTCAGAAAACTTGGAATTACTATTCCAACTGTGGTGCAACAAACCTACAGTGCTCAAAATGTGTGGTTACATGGAAGGACAGCTGCTCTGCCAGGCAGGAGGAAAGCAGGGTTTACTGGTTAGAGTAAAGACCTTTGGCAGGGACTTTTCAGACCACAAGGGACTGAAGGTGCTCTCCTTCCATAAGAGATTGTGTGTCTGGCCTTTGAAGTTTGTGGTGATGCTGTTGTTGTCACCCCTTTCCCAGCACAGCCATAATTTTACCCTCTAGGTAGGGAAATAATTTGCTGTCAGTACAAATCACTGATTCATGTCTTTTGGAGCTACCTGGAATTTCGGGATAGTGGAAGGCAGTCCTGATATGGCAACGTTCATTTCTGCTCGACATATTCTTGAAAACTGATGCATGTAACAGATGTAAAGGGCTGAGCCATGTCATAGGTTTTCCCAGCTTCCACAGGAATGCAGAAGATAAACTTTTAGGACCTTGAGAACTCAGCATAACTAAAAATGCCCAAATTACAACTGCTTGTAACACTGTCATGAATTCTTTCCATACAGGTTGTTTAAAGATAGAAGTTCAGTGCAGCAGATTATGTGGTTTTGTGAATGTTTTGGGTATGTGGGGTATGTGCATGTGTATGAAACTATTCTTATGTGGATTTTTAGCTCTACTAAATTTTAAACTCCACGGAAAGTGTGCAGTCTGACTTTCTTACATGTTTTATCTTCAAATCGCCATGCAAAAAATCTGCTTTGATTGTATTCATTATATCTGAAACTTCATTTGAATTAATCTGAATAAAGGCTTCTGCTCCCTTTCTTTAACTAACATATTTTTGCTATAGCTGATTAGATGGGCTGTTTTGTCTTCAAGTTAGCTACTTTTTGATGCCTGATAAAATAAGTTTGTATATATTTTTTTCTTCCTCACAGAGATTTCAATTCTTTTAACATGAAAATTTCAAAACATTTGGATGAAAGAATATTGAAGAAGCAAATCCGTTGTATAGTTCATAGTTACATGGTTTTTTTAGATTCCTTTGATCATAAAATCTGACATAGCCAAATGCTAGAACTGCTGAAAAACTCAGAGGAAAATATTAAGAATGAAATAACCTAAGTTGTAGACTTATTTGTCTAAATACTAATATGAGAGATGAAGGAAGCATGTTTTTTGTATTACAGTTAAATTCAGAAGACAACTTTGTTAGTTGTCTTAGTATTCTCAATGTCTCTTTAACTTGGAAAGCTAATGTATCAGTCTAGTATTGTAAGCAGTGCTAATTAAAAACTTTAAAATAATTGCTAGTTTCTTATATAAAATCTGTTTGCCATGGCAGGTACATGAGTGATACATTTTCTTACTTGCTTTTCTATTTATGCACTTTCCAAGCAATATGTACTGAAAATACTTCCAGAACAGGACCTTTTGTTCAAAGCTTGCATCTCAGTTACCCACTATGACTTTTAATTAAAGTTATTTTTTTTACAAAGCCCCAACTTGTGCTTCTTACTTGATATTTGCTGTTGCTTCCTGTAGTCTTGCTTTACACAGATAGAGAAGGGAAAAAGAGAAAGATGACCCAGAATTGCTGGTTCTGATGGAAGCATTCAAGAGAGCAGAAATATTACAGAATACATTGCACAAATACACTTATCATAGATGTGAAGAACATTGTTCCTGTAGGAGTTACTATTTATGTGTAGAATTTTATTTTACTGATATAAAACCTGTAAAACCTTACCTCAAATACGTTCATCTGTTTCAAATACATGATAATATTTCACTGACGTGAAGCTTATTGATATAAATATAAAACCACCTTTCAGGAAAATTATTAAAACCCCAAAATGACAGAAAAGGAATTTACTTCTTCCTCCCTTGAAGCTGAACACAAAAGGAACAAACTAGGCATTATTCAAGATTTAAAAGAAATAATCTTTACATTACATATGCATTTTTTTTCCTACAAATATAAGCGTACCTGTTTTATATACAATAATTTGTGGTTGCAGTTTTTGCTTCTGTTTTATATGGTCATACTGCTCCTCAAGTACGCTTACATCCATCTTGGTGAGCTTCTTATCACCATCTGAAACCTGTGGCTCTGAGCTATGAGTCACTGAAAAAATACCAGTCACGTATTTGTAAGCCTTCACCATCTGTTCCAACAAGGAAGAAAAAGTCATGCAGAAGCACGACATTTCCTTCATTGTGCTGGCAGAAAAAGCAAATCAAGTGTGAGGCATCTGAAATCTTCTTAAATGAAGGAGTAACTTTGTTCCAAGCACGGGGACTTGTGTCAGGAGTTGCCTGGTCTGCTCTGAAGCTGTGGATGTCACTCAGGTTGTTTTCATGCCGAGTGCCCGGAGCTCCTGCATATGAGAGTTCACGATCAGGACTGCATAGCTGGATTTAATGTTTACTTAGGGTTGTGAGCATATGAACCTTCGCCAAAAAAAACAGTGAAGTACAAACCCTCGTTGAGCACAGTCAAGTGCACAAATGGCTGGGTAATACTGGTTTATGTAGCAATGCTAATTCTTAAAGGCATGCCGTTGTGGAGGCATCCCCAGGCCAGGAGTTCCACATGGAAAATCTTTTTCTATGTTTTTTCCCATGTATTTTGTGTCTTTTCCACCCCCATTCTCCCTTCCTTAACTTTCACCCAGTTACATTCTTGCTGTATTTTTTGGGGCAGTGGGGTGGGAGGGGAGGATTTATTATGCCTTCATACTTTTGTGCTCATTGCTGCCTTTTAAATAATATGTTAAAAGTATTCAGGCTGGATGCAAAGTCAAAAAATATGTGCCAACAACATTTGGAATTGGGAGGGTGGAGGCAGAAACACTTTACTCTGACTCATTCAGGACTTCTGCTGTTCTATAAAATGAAATAAACTACAGAAATGATAATTTTGTTAATGTGTGCTGAACAAACTCTTCAAATGCATGGTAAGCTAATTTGAGTGATCTATTAACAGTATTATAATGAGGGAAAAATTTGAAAAACATGTGGCTTTTGATCATATAAGGTAAAGCATAAAGCTATGCCTGGACTGTGTACTGCAAGTTTTTGTCCCTGAAATAGGTCCATCAAGGGCCCAAGACTGTAGTATGTAAAAAAAATGCAATTAAACTGTAGTTTTAATACAGTTGTGCATCTGCTCATTTTCATGCAGTGACCCACTTTTGGTAAGTGTTTGAAAGAACTTTCTCAAAACTAATTTGAGTAAACAGTCAGGGGTATTTCCTAAAGAGCCACTTCGAATGCAAGACTGAGGTTTTGTAACTAAAATGTCATCCTCTCCAGACAATTTACCTTTTATGTGGCATAAACCAAGTAGAGAAATAAGGCTTGCAAGCCAAACTGTTGATGGAAGGGGCAGATAATTGTCAGAATGGTTGGCTAATAAATGCAGGCTAATAAAGCAACATTAATTTTTTCTAAAGACAAGGAGGAAAGGTACTGGGGCACAGCTCTGACACATCCCTCGTGTCTGGAGGGAGCAGAGGCACCAACGCAGCATCCTGTGCATCCCCCCGAGCCAGAATCACCCCGCAGCAGCCCCGAGCACCCACCTGCAGCCCGGGGGATTGGCACACCCTTCCGGGGATGCTCGGGATCCAACCGGCTGCTCCCTGAGCTCCTAACCTGGAGCAAGGCGAGAGCCGCTGTCCCTGACACCAAGGATCCGGAGCGTCTGGGGCGGGGTCCGATGGAACCCAGGGACACGGGAGCCAGGAGGGCGCTTGTCACAATGGGCAATGTGATGTACGGCCGGGGGAAGCAGCAGTGGGTTCCACCATGGGTTTTTTTCCGGTTTTGTGGGCTTCAGGTCCTGTGATACACTTAGAACTGTAAATCTCCTGTGCTGGAAGTGTAGGTTCAGATGTGTCTGTGCAAACATCTCCGGGTGTAGTATCCTCCATCAAGCACTACAGAAGTCACAGAATGATAGAATATCCTGTGTTGGAAGGGACTCACAGGGATCATCAAGTCTGAAGTGAATGGTCTATACAGGGATCAAACCTGCAATCTTGGTGTTATTAGCATTATGCTCTAACCCACTGAGGTAAAGTCAGTGGAATTCTAGGGAAGATTAATGGTTTGAAGTTGCCTTGAGTGCAAAGAAAATGGTAGTTTCTCTTAGAAATGGGTAACACTACTATCGCTTTGACAATAGGATTTTGTTTATCCATTGGTCTCTTTCCAAGATACCTTGTGAGGGGATGTTTTATTTTTCTGGCTGAGAAGAGTTTGTGTCTAGAAGGACATAAACTACAGCTGTTAGACTGGCAATAACCACTCACTTATGAAAATTTGCACTGGTTTGTGGTGCTGTTGGGGCACAAGAGAAGTTCATAGAATCATGGAATGTTAAGGGTTGAAAGGGATCTTAAAGACTGTCTTGTCCCAACCCCCCCTGCCATGGGCTGGGACACTTCTCACTAAACCAGGTTGCTGAAGGCATTGTCCAACCTGGACTTTAACACTGCCAGGGTTGGGGCACCCACAGCCTCCCTGGGCAACCTGCTCCAGTGTCTCACCACCCCCACAGTAAAGAATTTCTTCCTAATATCCAGCCTAAACTTCCCCTCTTTCAATTTGTACCCATTACTCCTTGTCCTGTCACTACAGTTCCTGATGATGAGTCCTTCTACAGCTTCCCTCTAGGGTTCCTTCACCAGGCAAGATATTAAAACCTCTCTATAAAAACCAGTTGTGCTACTACAGTTACATCTGTGTAGTTGATCTGCTTGCATTCCCTTTGTGCACACATGGTAAGAGCAGAAAGGTGTGTTACACTCTGGTAAGAAAGGTGTGCTGTTAGATGGTATCAGGGAACTGAGTAATTAATTCCAAGTTTTGCTTTTTAACAAAGTAGTGGGGATAGTCGGGATGCAACAATATGTTACTATAAAATTTATATGTAAGTAAAAGGTGCCATTTCCTAAGACCCATTAAACAACAACAGAAATGAGCAGAGGTTGTAGTCATTGCTTTTAAAAGTTATAAAGATACTAAAGATTATATAGTCAGGATCTTCAGTAGCTAATAAAAGTAGTGGACCCTCAGCAGGTTGATCTGTGTAACTAGAAAGACTACTTTGCTATTTTAAGTTTTAGTCAAGTTTTTGACTTCGTTTTAGGTATTACTGAATGACCTCATTGTGAGACGTATAACCCAAGCCTCCTTGCTGCTTCAGAAATTCTGGGCCCTTTCCTATTTGGGAAAGGGTAAAAGTTCAGTTTGTTGCAGGCTGGCATGCATTTTGTAGGAGAAATGTGCTGATGTGCCCAAAGTGCTGCAGTGGCTGATGTCAGAGGAGGCTTTTGGCAGGAGCTTGGAGCGTCGCAGCCGTTCTCTTTGCCGAGACTGTTCCATACACTTGAACTTCCCAGTTGCCTGAGCTCAGACAATTCGCTTCTTCCTTCATGTTCCTTGGGTTGCATCATAAATGATTGACTGAATCAGGCTGAAATCCTGCAGATCTTGGGAATTCCCTTGGAAGTTCTGTGTCTGCAGGTGACAAGACTCTAGATATGCAGTGCACGGAGCTCTGGGAACACTCAGCAGGCTCACATGTGTAAGTCTGCTCTAGCTGCCTTGTTAATAATTACTCCTGCCTTCCCAAAATGTTTGTGTCTTACAGTTGTGTTACCTACCTCAGCTGCAGTCCTTTCCTGCCTTAGTCAGGGAGAGAACAGTAAACACAATATTCTGTCAGACACTGTGGGTACTCTTGAAGATGGCTTCTCTCTACCCCAGAAAAAGCACATCATGCTAGAATTATTCTGATGTATCGTGGCTTTGTTAGACCTTCAGCAGTGACAAACACCTGGTGCTCTGTAGCAAGCAGGGCCTCAATTTTCTTGCTTGCCCAATGTTCTGAGTTGTCACATGGAGTCTGCCTCTGGACCTTCAGGCAGTTGGTTTATACATTAGGACAGGAGATTAAATTAACCTCATTACAGTTTGAGCCAGCATTCAATACAAACATTATTAATGGTCATAAAAGTTACCCAACCTTTTTAAAATTCCAATCACACTCTTTGACTCTCTGACCTCCTGTGAAAGTGACTTGTGCAGGCTGCCTGTGTGTCACGGGAGGAATTACTGGGACAGCATCCTTAAACCTGAAACACAGGCTCTGTCTTCAGACATGTGCGCTTCACTTCTCATTAGAAGAGCATTTAACATGTAACGAGTTTGTGTCTGATCAGAAATTATTATTAATTATTTGTGCTGCACCATTCCCTCGGGATCACAGAAAAGCCATCACACTGAGTCACATGAATGCTTTATACCAGGCAGTCCCCTCCCAAGCAGTTGCATGGGTGAGCAGCAGCACCACAAAGCAGGTAAAGGAGCCAGATGGGCAGTGAGATGAAGGGAATGAGGCCAGGTGGTACAGCAGAACACAGGAAGTGTGAACAGGATTAGCTCAGCCAATCCCATAAAACACCGGGGAAAACTTGTGAGCAGAGTCTTCATAGAATTGATAAGGCTGGAAGGAACCTTTAAGGTCAGTGAGTCAACCCAGCACCACCGTGTTCATTAAACCATGTTGTCAGGTGCCATTCCCCAAGTGTTTTTTGAATACTTCTGGGAATGGTGACTCCACCACTTCCCTGGGCAGCCTGTTCCAATACTTTATAAACCTTTGCTTGAAAAAAAAAAATTCCTAATATCCAATCTGAACCTCTTCTGGTGGAATGTGAGGCCATTTCCTCTTGTCCTGTCACTTGTTACCCAGGAGAAGAGACCTACCCCCACCTCACTACAACCTCCTGTCAGGGAGTTGTAGAGTGAGAAGGTCCCCCCTGCACCTCTTTTTCTCCAGACTGAGCCCCCATAGCTGCCTCAGCTGCTCCTCACCAGACTTTTGCTCCAGGCCCATTCCCAGCTCAGTTGCTCTTCTCTGGCCACACTAGCAATGTCTTCCTTGTTGTGAGGGGCCCAAAACTACACACAGGATTTGAGATGTGATTGATTCAGTCTCTGGAGCTGTGTATGGGTTTATGTCTGTGCAGGTACACTTTGCCATCAAGGCATGTCTGTGTGTCTGTATAATACACACACATGTGTGTGTGTTTTTTCTGAATAGTTTGCAACCAGGATATGATTAATAAAATGAATTGCAGCTCTAATCTGCATGACATCAGAAAGAACATGAGGTTAATTGTGACTCTGATGTATAGTGAGCTGATGTAGCTAATCCTTATTATGCTACTGGGATAAACTTGAACACGGATTACCCATGGGTTCTGTTCTTATATCATAGCGGAATTCCTTTTAGGTATTGCCTGTTTAGGTATTACTTCTAAATAAAAATAAATTCCTCTTGTCATACACGCACACCAGTGTGTGATTTGTTTTTAAATCAGTCAGTCAATCTCTAAATCGAGTTCCCTGGAGCTCCAGAGCCCTGTACACTTTCCCAGTCCTCAGCAGGTGGCACTATTGGAGTGGCCTGACTGTGTTTGCCTGAGCCTGAAACGTTAGAGCTCTCCATTTGGGTTGGAGGTTGCTGAGGAATATAAGCAGCCAAGCCATTTTCTAGCAGAGGCATACATATCTCTGAACAGCACTAGAGGTTCTGAAAATTTATTGCCATGATTAGGTTTGTGTCAAAACTTGTTCTTTTTTAATTGAACAAACTCCTGATCAAAACATCATCTGAGTGGTTTTCACTTGATTATGCACTGAAGTCTGAAGTGCCCTATTTCCCTTAAGTCTTTTCTTCCATCACAATGGAACCAATTCTTCATTTCCTTGAGGCAAAAAAAAAATTGAGAATACTTCATAGTCCAAAAGCAGTGGCTTTTAGAACCTGAAGGAGATGTTTACTGCCCTTGACCTTGGTTGCAAAATCTCATTTAAAAAGATGCAACTAATTTTATCTCACACTAATTAATTTGTGTGTAGTAAATTAGTTTTTTATTAAAAATTGTTTGGAGGACCTTTTAGGAATAATTGTTGATTTAAAGATAATTAAAAATGCCCATAATGGTTAACTGACTGAATGCACTTCCTGTAACACTGGGTTTTACTGCACACCTGAGACCAGAGGTATATTATTCATGATATTCGTGTGCTGAATTATAGACATGTTCAGCACTGTTCATGGAGGTTAAAAAGGTAGAATACAAACGTCTGTAGATTTTAACTGGCACTGAGAAGGAAAATCAAAGTTACTGTGATAATCCCCTTTCTCCAGCTTTCTATAGTGCTTTTCAAATTTTTATTTAAGTGCAGTCTTGGAGTGTAAGAAAGTGACTGTTTATTGTTAGAAAATGTAATAACCCCAAGAAAGATAGAAACAAGGTGGCTGCTATTGTTTGGATTCCAGACAGTATTAGTAGAATCAATAGTAATTGTTTACTTTTTAGTGAGATTTTTGATAAGAGCACACACATTTCTATTGTTTGAAAGCACAACCTTAAAGCATGCCCCGGTTATGGGATGTTGTGAGTAGAGCACAGGGCTTCCTGATGGTGCAAGATTATTTCTGCTGCTCTCTGCCTGTCCTTGCTAATGGGGTGAAGAATCCTCTGATGGAAGTTTTCAAGATGATCTTGAGATGTTTCCTGTGATCTGATCTGATCTTTATGTGCTTTCAGACCTAAAGGGTTCAAGTATGTCAAAGAGAGGGACCAGCTGTGCTTAGGGTCCCTCTGAAGGTTTGGTAAGCTTGGGTTGCATGTAGTCCATCTTCACATTTCCTTGATAGGATTTGAATTACCCCTTTTATTCCTTGTGTCTTTAGGTAAATACAATTATGTAGTGTGTGTATAGGTAGGCTTATACCACATATCTCTGATCCTGCACTCTGCCTGGGTGTCTCTAAAGGCTTAAATCAAGCGCACCAAGTTAGCACTGAGGGTTTCATACCAAATATCTTGTGGTTTACATGCTTTTGCCAAGAAAGGTTGGACCAGCTGATCCTTGAGGTCCCTTCCAACCTGGAATCCTGTGATTCTATGATTTAGTACTCATTTATATGGCTTTGCAGGTGTTGGGAGCTTGGTGCTATCCAGTTTCCTTTGGAGAACCACATTTCTGTGCTTTTTTCCCCTTTTTGTGGATGGTAAATGTGGTCAGACAGAAGTTACTGTATTCCTGTATGTCAAATTCAGTTGTGCTGCCTGTGAGGAGTTAAATGCAGCAGAAGTTCTGCATGTGTTTTTTATGCCTGACATAAACAGCATTTGAAAACCTCTGTTCTTCTGTCTTGACTTGCTGAGGATTAAATAATATTCCTTTGGAGTGTGAGTTGCTACAAAAAGTAACTAAAATGCTGAAATTTGCTTTGTTAGAAGCCTGCTCCCTCTGTTGGTAGTCTCATTGATAGGACTGGAATCTCTCCTGTGCAGCCTCCAAAACTGAGGGTCAGGAGTTGTTCGTCTTAAATCTCTGCTATCCTTGCCCGCAAAGAACTTCTGAAATTCCCTTTTAGAAGTGACAGTGTACAGAGGCAAGTCTAAGAAGAAAATGAATGTATTTATCAGTTAGAAATTTTAACCAAATAAACTTTTGACATCTTCCCTCACAGTTTCTCTGGTCTCCTTCTATTCTAAGCCACTTCTCTGGCTGTTTCCCATCCATGGAGTTATGAAGGCTACAGTTCTGGGAGGTGACAACAGCCTGTGGTTATTTGTTCTCCCAATGGATGTAATAGGCATATAGGAATTCTGTGGAAATTTCAAGCAGGGTCTAAACCAAATTGTATAAGCTATGTAACTTTTCTGCCTTGGTTTTTCCACCTGAGAACTACAGGATTGTGATTCACTCTTGATTGCAAAAAGATTTTTGGTCCTTGCAGGATGGTGCTGAAAAGTGCAAGGTTTGTCCCTTATTAGTTTCCAATTCAGGCATTGTTTGAGTAGGAATGAGTTTATCTTTGATTGCTTTTAATCAATAAGATGTACTTATCTGTAAGTGAAGTTTGATAATGATCAAGTACAGCATGAGAGAAGTGGTTAATCTGTTGTTAATGAAAAGTTTTATCTGGATGACACCATCTTGCTTCTGAGATATTTGCTTTTGAGCATTAGAGCACAAACCACTTTGGCATTCATCTTCAAGAAACTCTGCTGGGTGCGTAAGTTAACTTTAATAAGCCTTGCAAATGGCTGTAGTTAGGATAGTCCTCCAAAGAGGATGGTTAAGTGTTATTACTATTGTGAGAATGACCGTGGACTTGAAGTCTGTGCAGAGGAGGAAAGTATCCTAAAAATAATCTGTTATTCAGAAGCATCCTTTGCTTCACTTCCATGCAGAAATCTCATGAGGAATTTGTACTGCACTTCATAATCACTGGTAGCCTAATTGAGTCAAGGAAATTACATCTGTAAAACTAGAGTATATAAAACCAGATACAATTCCACAGCGCCTGTTTCAGTACCCACTGAAGCCAAAACAACTTCTGCTGAATTCAATAGAAGTGAAATCGGAGGATTTTATGTACATGATTAAATAAAAGCTGCAAATTGACCAATACCCATGAAACTGATGGTATAGCTGAGATTGTGTAGTTGAGCCATCATTTAATTTCTTTTGTTGTACCCATTATTTGTGTGCTCCTGTGTGATTTTATATGGAATCCTGTATCAGTTCTTCATGAGTTCTCTGTAAAGGGCCTTAAATAGTTAATGCAGTTCCGCACCTGGCATTTTGAATATGCACATGTCAAAAAATTAAATCAGCCAGTAAGTTTGTGGAATAATTACTACACTTATATAATCTGCATTTTTAGTCTCTATATAACAACTGTGCTCTGGGCTTCCTCTTGTGGAACTCATTCACAGGGATTTTGCTGGATCTTTGTACGTGCCTTCAAAGAATCACAGAGTGGGTCAGGTTGGAAGGGACCACAGTGGGTCACCTGGGCCAACATCCCTGCTCAAGGGTTCTCCTAGGGCACATTGCACAGAATTGTGTCCAGATGGTTCTGGAATATCTCCAGTGAGGGACACTCCACAATTCCACAACGACTCTGGGCTGCCTGTTCCAGTGTGTGTTCACTGCACAGTAAAGAAGTCCTTCCTCATATTCAGGTGTTCACAGTACAGTCAGAAAAAAAAACAACCACCTCAATCCATTGCTTTTAAACAAGTTCTTATTCTTACAGAGTGAATAATGAGACTTTCCACTGCATTTGGAGGTATGGACAAACATAATGGTTACCACAAGATCACATGCAGAAAGAACTTTGACAGATAAACACATATTTAGGGAAAGAAAAACACTTTTGGTGTTATAATGCCGTCTCAATAAAAAGAAGAGAAACTTCATCTTTTAATTTATTGTACTGTGGTATTTTATATTCTCAGTACTTGGTTAAACATTGCAAGAGATTTTGTGATAAAGAGTACTTGCAATGCTGAGTAGAAAGGGAATGACCTTTAGAGCATTGCCATTGTTCAGATATTGTTCCAGCAGGTAGGTCTAGTGCTCAGGCTGGGATTATTTCTTTTTTTAACGTGATGTGTTAATGTGTGATTATTGTGTTACTTGGAGCTTAACATGGTAAACATCTCCCACCTCATTAGCAGCAGTGCACGTGACTCAGGTTACTTGGCAAAAAGGTTGGCTTGCATCTGACCCAGCTTACTATGTTTAATGTTTCTGGGGCTAATTAAAAAACCACAAGATTTCTTATTGGGAAAAGGATAATTGTGCCAGCAGACTTAACAATGCTTGTACTAGCATGGGCTGCTGTGGTTTATTGCATGTTCATAACTTTAGTCTCTATTTGCAGTGACTTTTACCTGTCCCATTGCTCCTGCTGGACCCACCTGTGCTGATGCACCAATGTGGAATACCTGCTTGGGGCTTAGAAACACTTGGCTGCCCTGCTACTTAAAATAACTAGTTATGTGCCCAAAATCTACTGCTGGAAGCAGAAGGAATGTCAGATTTGTAGTTGCCCATGGGCTTCCTGTGAAGGTGTGAGTCCTTCCACATCCCATTAAATTATGTAGCTAGTATAAATCAGGTTAGCTGGACTGCTGTCAATACAGTCATCCTAATTTATAGCAAAGGTCTGGTCTATCTGCTCTCTAGCCTGGCATGTCTCAGATGATGTGATGATAATGAAGCCTGGAATTTAGGCTATCACTGTTTTCGAAGGAGTTCCCATGTGCAAAGCTGAAGAGTACAGTTAAATCTAAGTTCATGTCAGGGTGCAGCTGAGATCAGAGGCAGGTTTTGATATTAGGAGTGAGAATAAAAAGTGAAAAATCTCAGTATGTAGGAATGTGGAATACAGCTAATTTATGTTTTGCAATGAATTGATATAAATGTGCAGTTGCAGTTAACTTGACAGTGGGGGAAGGAAAAATAGCTTTAATTGGTGTCCTAGTTGTATCTTATCTAAACAGCCAAGGGCCTAGGAAAGCATGGAAGTATTGCTTCTCCATCAGGCCAGAAATTAGTTAATAGGAAAAGGGGAATAAACTTGCTTTTCCCTTTACTCTGCTCCATGCGTCTTGAGTGATTAATCTGTGCTTTGCCTCAAGCTGTTAATCTGCAGTGGTGACATTTCAATTATAAACGGCATTTTGTCCATCCCCTCTGGAAATTCTGGATTTGTCAGTGCTAAAACATCACTAGTACATGCATGCAACTTCACTGATAAATGCACAACTAAATCTTCTTTGCTTTCAGGAAACATTTTTGGAGGCTATGGCAGTATCTGTGAGCATGAATTTGAGTCCAGAAAGAACAGCAGCAATGCACATTTTCCATATACAAACAATAAATGTGAGACAATGTTGCCTTGATGAAAAGAGGGACAACAGAGTGACTGAGTAAGGCATTGATTCTCCAAACTTCCTTGCTTTCTTTTAAGAAACGTGAACAGTGAAAGTAGCAACAATAATATTCCCACTTTGTCCATCAGTGGATTCTCCTCCTCATTTGTCTTTGCCTAAATTCCCTAATTTAAGGAGACTGATAATACAAATGGGGTAATTCCAGCCCCAACTTTTCTGTGCTGTTTCTGTGCTGATTTCTTGGTTTTTTGAGAGTATTCTGACCTGACTGCTGAAGAATATAATTGATTCCTACATCCTCACAAGATTGCTTTATTTATTTATAAACTTTGGATGCCTTTCTACTAGCCAATACCTCCTTTAAAAAAATTAAAGTCCACTAATTTCTCTTTTTCAGAAGTCATTAATTGTTCTTACATTCGGACTTACAGACATCAGTTTCTTTTCATTTTTTCAAATCTTTTGAAAATTGCAGCACTTCAAGCCTCAGTCTTTGACTCTGTTATTGTTTACAGGGTCTATGTAGCCAGTGAAGAGGGCTGAGAAAGCCTCTCCTCTCTGGCTCACCAGTCACATTCTGCATTTATAAAACACCCAGCCTCTCTGTGTTATTTGATCCTTTGTTTTCTAGTATAAATTACACCAAGGAAACAGTTCTTGGTAGCATTTCAAAAACATTATTTCCTTAACAGCCTCTGGTTAAGTGAGACCTTTGTTCAGGACAGGTTCATCCAGCATGAGCTCTTCAGGGGCAGGGAAATTCCACCACTACCTAGTGGCCATTGTTCTAAAGAGTGTTCTTTGCAATAGGAATTGGAAATACTGAAAGTATAAACCTATGGGTGGTAGGGCTTTGAGAATGGCTGGATATATTTTTAAATGCTCAGTCTATGACAAAATTCCATAATATTTTATAATCAGAATCACAGAATGTTCTGAGTTGGAAGAGACCCACATGGATCATCAAGTCCAAGTCTTAAGTGAATGGACCATCCAGGGATCAAAGCCACAACTTGGCATTATTAGCACCATGCCCTGACCAACTCAGCTATCTCAAATTAAGTGTTTGTATTGTAAAAATAGTTTAAGATCTTGGGCATGCAAAACCTATCTGACTTCATTAAGGCTCTGCTGAGATATTGCCTTGATTGCAGAATGGAAGTATATTTTAGATGAGTCTTCTTTTGATTAAGGAATACCACTTTGCTTCTCACATGCTATGGCAGATAATGCAAAACCCTAAAAACTCCCCAACCCTCTCAAGTGAAAAAAAGGCAAACTAGAAAACAATACTTCAGCCAAAGTAACAATACTGTGTTTTTTAATGGAATGCTCTGTGTGTTTGTGCTGATTAGAGTGCGATACCACAACAGGGCTGTGGGATATTAATCCCAGTAATGAGATGTTAACATTTAATTAATTCCTTGGGAATGTGGCTTAAGGTTGCTCGTTTTGATTTGGTTCTGGCTCCTGGGTGGTTCCTACATGGCATCTCCAGTGTTCTCTCACTGGTCTGGGCTCTGCTGCTGGGGATTGCTGTGTATGGGTGTTGGTTTTCAGTGCTCAGCTGCCCTGTGCACCACCCTGACACAGTGTAACACACCATCACATCACCCCACCATCCCATCATCCTGATCCCAAGCCCCTCAAGAGTTGAACAAGGGTTTGTGTCAAACTTTGCAGGTGGTTTTTTTGCTTGTTTTTTTTTTTTCCAGTCGCTAACCAGTAGCTGTAGCTGGACAGTTATGATTAAGCAACTGCATTGTGGATTCCGTATGCTTGGCTAATCTGTTTTTTTAAGGAAAAGGGAAGACAGTCCCAAGATGAATGGGCTGTCTGAACAAGGGCCACTAAGACTGAATTCAGCAGAACTGAGCAGTAACTGAGGAAAAAGGGATTCCAGCAGTGGGTAATCGTGGCTATGGACACATGTACCGCCTATTCAAAACGCACTCCGGACTCCGATCTAGGGAAAAGTCATGTAATTTGTAACCAATGAAAGGTGACGCCTTTGTTAAAATGTATAAACAGTGTAAAGTTTTGAGGACCTGGGCGCCAGCCTTTTGTGGGTTAGCACCCAGCTCCCTGCTTTGCGCGAACTGGAGTGAGGTACAGCATCACCTCGCCCCGGCGTGCGAACCGGGGCTGCGCAGCAGGGAGCGGGCCCGCGTTCGGGACAATCCCACCGCAACATCACCGCACCCCAGCATCGCCCCACCACGGCCTCCATCCATCGCAGCATCACCGCACCACAGCATCTCCCCACCACGGCCTTCATCCACCGCAGCATCACCGCACCACAGCATCGCCCCACCATAGCATCACCGCACCACAGCATCGCCCCACCATGGCCTCCATCTACCACAGCACCACCGCACCATAGCATCGCCCCACCACGGCCTCCATCCATCACAGCATCACCGCACCCCAGCATCGCTCCACCACGGCCTCCATCCACCGCAGCATCACCTCACCCCAGCATCACCGCACCACAGCATCGCCCCACCACGGCCTCCATCCACCCCCGCATCACCTCCCGAGCTCTTCCCGGCCCCTCTGTGCAGGGGATGGAGCGCTCGCCCCGCTCCGTGCTCCCTGAGCACTCATTAACCGCGGTGCTGCCTCTCCGGGGAGGCCGGGCCAGCAAAGCCACCCCCTTCCCGGTCCCTGCCCCGGCTCCTGGCTGAGGGCCGTGCCGTGCCGTGCTGTGCCTTGCCATGGCCGCTCCCTGCTACCTGGGCTGGGATTTCAGCACGCAGCAGGTACCGCGCCGCCTCCCCCGCCCCTCCCCTCCTCTCCCCCCCCTCGGCCGGGCGGCGTGGCCGGGGCCGCCCCGGTTCCTGCGGGCCCTGCCCGCTGCGGGGCTGCGCTGCTGGCACGGCTCCGAACGCGGGCCCGGGCTGCGGGGGTGCGGAGCTGCCCCGGTGGGATGCAGGGGATGAGCTCGGCGCTGCCCCCGCCGCCACCGGCGAGCAAGATCGGGGCCAGGCCTTCCTCGTCTCGGCCGCTTCCGTCCCCTCCCCGCGCCTTCCGTGCCCGCGTTCCTGCTCCCCGCCGCGCGTTTGCCGTGCGGGGCTCATCGCCGGACCCGGACCCGGCCGGGGCTGCACGGAGCGGGGCTCTGCTCCCTGCCCGCTGCAGCCTGGCACGGCTGATGCCTGATTATTCGCGGAATCACACAATCCTTAGGGTTGGATTGCCCAGGGATGTTGTAGAGTCTCCCTCGCTGGAGATCGTCAAATTTATGAATAGACAGAATCATGTGCCGTGAGCTTTGGGACGAGCCTCCTAAAGCAGGAAGGTTGGACTGGATGATCCACTGTGGTCCTTCCAACTTGAGTAATTTTGTGATGCTGTGGAAGGGACCTCAGGAGATGATCCAGTCCAACCTCTCTGCTAAGGCATGGTCACCTGGAGCAGGTGACACAGGAACGTGTCCAGGTGACAGCACGTGGAATGTCTCCAGAGAGGGAGACTCCACGTCCTCCCTGGGCATCCTGTTCCAGTTCTCTGCTACAGTCAATGTAAGAAAGTTCTTCCTCATTTTGAAGTGGAACTTCCTGTCTTTTCGTTTATGGCCATAATAATTCCCAGCCCTTCGTGTGTTTTAAGATGTCCATGGCCTGCAGGCAGTGCATGTACCTAGAAGTTCTCATGTCCCTTTCACCTGTATATATGAACCCTTCATCCCTTTCTGCTTGCCCTATCTGAAGCAGTGGGTTGTGTGTCCAAATGTATCTTGCTTTCCCATCCTGCTAGGGGTGGGTTAAATCCTGGAAAGGGGTGCTGTGGCCCTTTTCTATGTGCAGGCTGCATAAAGACCCCTCTGTCTGCTGCTGTAGGAGCTGGGATTTGCACCCAAACCCTGTTTCCCAGTGTCCTTGTGTGAATCAAGGCTGCAAACCTGGATGCTCAGGTTGCTGCTGGAAATTCTGATTTGTCAGCACAGCCGAGTATTGCTGCACTGTGAATAGAAACTGCCCAAGTTGTGCAGAGGCCTGAATATGTTAAAAATAGGTGTTCGAGCATAAATCACCATTATGGTTGTGCTGAAGTTTGGGAGCTTGAAAAGACACATCCAGGTTAGGTTGATCAAGTGTTTTTTTGGGGACATGCTGCAAGCAGAGATCCAATTAGGCTGCAGTGGGTCAGAGCCATTTTTAAGCTAGTGCAGGTTGGTAATGAGTTGTACCAGGGCATGGATAATGGCCCTACACTAAATGGCAAAAATGGGGATGGCCTTGTTATTTGAATGCTGCTCCTTGAGATGACAATCTTTATAGGTTTTTTTTTATCATTTCCTTTAGCAGCAGTTTGCACTCTCTCCCTGGCAGAAATAGGCATAGAATGTGAGCTACCTTCTTGCTTTTCTGTAGGCTCTTATTTACAGAAGAAAGACTCTTCTGTCTTTCTTCAGAACTAGGTGAACTTAAGTGATGCTAGATGAGGAAAGGTTGTGGTACCCTTCTAGTTCGTGCTCACAAGAAGGCTCAGCTTTATGGAGTTGGGGATGCTGCTTTCTGTTGCAGGAGCTCAAAATACACTTATGCAATGCCCCCTGAGCTTTGCCAAATAGGCAGAGTTTGATTTATTCACCATCTGGGGAGCAGGGAAGGTGTTCAAGGTACCCTAGGGGGTCTGTAAGGTAACTTGTTAAGATGGGACAAAAAACTGAGGTGAAAAAAAAGGAGGTGTATGGCATCTTTAATCTAAGATACTGTATCCTTTGGAGGAATTGGAAAAACTGGCTACTGTGATGCAAGCTATGAACCTGGTAACATGTTTGCTGTTTAGCATGTGCCTGTAGCCTTACCTCGTGAATTAGAGGAGAAGGAAAATGAAATTAAATACAAACAAACAAACCCACATGTTGCTGAATAGGTGATATGCTGGAAATTCACACAATAACTTGTTTGATGTAAAATTATGCCCATGCTTTCAGTGAGTTGTATGGATTGGGGTGATTTTTTTTTCCATTTTGTCTGTGGGAATTAAATTATTATAAATGAGTCATCAGTGCTATTCAATCATTGCTAGATTTTGTTAACTTCCTGTTTTATATCTTCTAGTTGAAAGTCATTGCTATTGATGAGCAACTGAGGGTCATTTATGAGGATAATGTCCATTTTGATAAGGATCTTCCGGAATTTAAGTAAGGATTTTTATGTTTTATATTTATATGGATAATGTGATTTAAAGCTTTGGAGGCTGGGGTGAGGGGACTGTTGCCCTATTTGTCCTCATTGATATGTATGGAAAAAGTCATGCCATGTTCATGTTTCCTACTTGGCAAGGATAGTATATGCTCTTGCCTTCCTTGCATGTAAATGTGGCAAGAGCTCCCAACAGGAAATAAATTAAGAAAATATATTCCAAAACTACCCCAAAATATGCCTCCAATATACCCCAAAATAAACCTTTTTTTTTTTCTTCCTTTTGGGACTTCAGGCTTGTGGACATGAGTGGGTGGGATGCTCTCAGAACAGCAAGTAAATTACATGAGGAGGACATCTAAAAGGCATTTGGAGATAAATTCAGCTGTTCAAATCTCACAATAAAATGTAGAATGTATTTGTTTACTTAAACAGTAGATTGGAATTGACAAATGCCATCCTCCAGTCACAAGTTTCAATGAAGTACATTTATGTACTTGATGGTTTAATAAAAAATTGAACTTCATTGAGGTTCAAGTCACTAATTGTGACAGAAGTAACTATGAATTACATGGAGCCCATGAGCAATATCAGCAATGGATTCTATCACAGATCTTCCTTCAGGATCAGGGCCTTTCCTTGAAAATCACTTACTTTGCAATTGGGTCAAACATGTCACCTCCTAGGAGCTGGATTTTACTTTTTCATGTTTCAAACACCAATCCTTGCTCTTAACATAAAAGCATTGCAAATTCTCTTTGGTCATTAATAAACTTGAAGAACTCTGCTTGGCAGGGAAAAAAAATTGCTGAATTTACCAAGAGAAAAATCCTGTTTTTCTGTAGGACTCAAGGTGGAGTCTACATTCAGAATGACAGACTGACAGTCACTTCACCAGTGCTTATGTGGGTCAAGGTATGAACAAACTTTCTATGGATCAACTTTATCCTTGGTGTTACAGAAATGAAAGTTTATTCTCAGCAGTAGTGGAACTCATCACTCAAATCAACATAGTCCTTTTGCTTACATTCTGTTTCTTTGAAGTGTTGTTCTGTGTCTTTGGTGTGCAAATAGAAATGATATCAACAAACACAGTAGAAGTTGCTAACATTTTGATGGGTTTTTTTGTTTGTTTCTTCACTCCCTACTAATGCAGCCTTCTATGTGTGAGAAATTCCTTCCTGACTTGCCCTCATTTGAAAAAAAGACTGGTATTTTTTCCCCTCATGTGCAAATGGGGCAGCTGTCACTTTGCCTTGCTTAAATCTGTGTTTTTGTAGCACCCGGGTTACTTAAACTATTTTGTTTAGAATAAGCTTTGCTTACCAATTGATGTTGCAACTCGTACGTGGTGAAAGGGCAATTTATTTTCTGATTCCCTGTAACTTTGACTGATGTTTATTTTGAAGTACAGCATTTTTTTCTATCTTAAAATAAGGCCTTCCTTACTTCTGTGCAGATTCTGCAACACTTACTCTTCCGTGGTACTATTTAAATTTGTCTTACTAGAGGGATTTGAATAGTTAAAGTATTTGAAAAGTCACAGAACCCCCCCCAGGTGGTGTTCCACAGTAGCTGGCAAAGGTTTGGTAAATTAGTTTGCAGTTGGTTTTTTGAACCCTAATGAAGAGGAAGAGTTGTAATTATTAAATTAATAATATTATTAAATTAATAATATAGGTATATGTGGTGTTTCTTTGGAAGTCTTGCAGTGGTCCATTTGTCAAGGAGAGTCTGGGAAATGCTGATCTAAATTAAACTATTTAAAGATTAATAGATTAATTTTTGGTTTTAAACTTCAGGAAAATGTGTCAAGAACAAAATTTACCTAGGTGCTTGAAGTGCTAAAATCATTGAATTAGCCTTCTGTTGAAGAATCTTTGAATTTGCTGACACTGGGGGCACTGGTATTGAGGTTACCTAATGTCTTGTAGGATGGGGTGGGGGGTGTACCCCATTAAGATTTCATAGATTGTCAAAAGTAAGAACAGAAAAAGATAATCTTGCTTTGTGTCTAGCACTCTTGAAAGGGTTTTTTAATGAATTGGCATTCTTTAATTTTTTGCCTCTTATTTAGGATTCAAAGAACGGATCTTTGTGATTCAGCTTCTTTAAAGATCTTATTTTTCTCCAGTGTGACACAACTTTTCCTTTATGGACTCTCACTTAATAAATTAATTTATGCAGATTTTTGAGAAGTCCATAGTCATTAGCTAATTTTTCATTATCTGCCAATGAACTCTTATCAGTGATGACATGAATTTACTGTTTAATTCCAGATTGTGAGTATGCATAATTTGATAGCTCGTTACTGTCATTCTTGATTCTGTTTGTTGTTGTAGGCTTTGGATATGATCTTGGAAAAGATGAAGTCTTCAGGCTTTAACTTCTCTCAAGTCAGAGCTTTGTCTGGTGCTGGCCAGGTTAGTTTATAAAGAAAAGTTCAGTTTTACTGTATTTCTTTGATAGAGTATAAGGTAGAGTGATAAATTTAAACTATTGTGTGGCAGAAGATTGTAATGGCGTAAAATAAAATCTAAACTTCTACATAAGCATCCTCAGACATTCCTCAGGGGAAATGGACATCTGAAGCACACAAAGCAATCACTAGAAGGTAGTGGGAGTGGAGGATGAGGTTTGCAGTGGAATTGTTTAGATCAACATAATGCAGAAATGCTTGGCTTCACGTTGTTTTAATTGTTGGTTCATTTTGAATTTCATCAGACCCAGGAGCTTGTGGAAAATGGAGTAGAAAAAACAGTGAGGAGCACAGTTTGCTAAAAGCACATTGAACAGGTTTTTTTTTTGGCTAGGACAGGGATCTGCCCAGAAACAACAAAATCCAAATGATGTAGAAATAACAAAAATGCTGCCATGATTTAGCCTGTAGTGCATAATGCCTTTTTTTGAGATTTATAAAACCCACCCTGACATTTAGTCAGTTAGCCAGTCTCCTCCTAGAACTCCAATGAATCAACAAAGGCTTTTTTAACTTTCACAGATGATATTCAGGGTGAGGACAGCACCAAAGCAATAGCTGATTCTGACATGCGAGGTTTAGGTAATTCATCTTGATGTATCTGCAACTAATTAATCAAAATCCCTGCTTTTATCTCCATGTTTCATTGATTGCAGTTGAAAGTCTGAGCAAAGTGTCTGAAAATCAGAGCTGGTATCAAGGCTCTGTTATGAATTCTTCAGTGGAGCAGAAGTTGGGGTCTGCCAAGTGAAAAAAGGAAGTGCATTTCCAGACTACCCATATTCCCTTTATTTTGCCCACCTGTGCTGAAATAGCACAGAACTAAATCTTGACTGTGGAGCCCTGGCTACAGCTCAAAGAGCCCTCAAAGAAGTATCTAATGCCATTAGCAGTATAATAATAGTTCCCACTAGAATATTCTGTAGTTCAAAATAGTATTCTGGTTTAGTGTCTGCTTTGCTCAGTCTTAAGTAAGAATTTTTTACGAGACCCTTGATTTGAAAAGGGGCATTTTTGGGTCCTAGTTTGGAGAGAGTTTTCTTGTTCCTTAGAGTGTAAGATCAGGATATGAACTTGGCAGTTTGGGATCCAAACTTGGCAGTTTGGGGTCCAACTCTTGTTTCTGTATTTCCTACAGCAACATGGGAGTGTGTACTGGAAAAAAGGAAGCATCCAGACTTTAAAGAATGCATCACCTGAACTGCCTTTACATCAATCACTGAAGGTAAGGTGCACAAAAGCTCTGAAGGGAGAGCTCCACTGTCCTTTTTCTGATCCTTACACATTGCTTTTCTTCTTGTTTGGCTGGGCTGCAAGCCCCTGCAGCATAAATGAAATGTAGCAGTTATTCCTTCAGTTGCAGGGTTTTTGACATTTCATTTTCTCCTGAATGGCAGTATGTGCTGCTTTAAAAGCTCACAGGTGCCAGTGGGTGTCCCAGAATCTTTCAGTGTCAGAGTAACAGCCTGTTTGTTCTTCTAGAAAATGTAATATTTTTGTAAACAATCTGTAAATATTTTACATTTTTAATATATTTGTGTTAACCAAAAATTGTGATTAAAAAGACTGTTGTACCTGAGTTTCCTTGCAGGATGTGCAAGTGATTTCATAAGAAAATATATCTATTAAAAAATGACCAGTTTACTCTTACTGCTGAAAGGATGGAAGTGCAATGTTTTGAGGACTAAAAATCCTAACCAAGTACTTTGTTGAACCTCAACATTTTGTATGTGTGTGATTGGCAAGCTTTGAACACAGCCTTGACAAACTTTTATTTAAAAAGAAAAACTGGGAGGAATCAGCTTTCCTCTAGAAGACCCTTACTTTCCTTACTTTGGGGTCAGATGTGTGCTGAAAGGGAGATGTTTTCTCCCTTTCTGATGTGTTAAATCATTAATTTTGGGACTGTCTTACCTGTGCAAAACTTATGGAAATGGCATTAAAATGCTGGAATAAATGGTGTATTAAGCCTCAGTTGTATTTCCAAATGGTTATGCCTTGCATTAAAGAGAAATGTGTTAGTAGGGCTGTGGGAAGATAATCTGATGGTTTGCAGAAGAGTTCTGAAAGGGGCTGGGGTTTTGTGCTGACACATCGTGATGCAGGGCTTGTGAAGTGACAGCAGAGAAAGAATGTTGCCTCCCTCTGATGCAAAATTTGGGTTAGACTTTTCATCACTGGCCAACATTCTGCCCAATATCTGCTTTCTGTAATTGCTGAGAGAAGGGCAGAAGGCATGTCAGAGAACTGAGCTGTGAGCTGATATGAATGGTTGCTGTATTTTCATTACTCTAGCAGGGACTTCTCAGAGATCAGACTTACTAATAGAGGATGTTGTTCATTACAGGGCTGTTTTTCAGTCAGCAACAGCCCCATCTGGATGGATTCCAGCACAGCCTCCCAGTGCAGAGCTCTGGAGAAAGCCGTGGGGGGAGCCCAGCACCTGGCCAGTGTCACTGGCTCCCGGGCCTACGAGGTAAGGGATGGGTGGGGAGAAAATTCCCAGCAGAATCCTTGGGTAGAAATAATTCTGTCATCACAGGGAACTGCAGCAGGTAACCATCAGCCATTAACTATGAAAGACAGAGCTTTTTAAGAAACTCCAACCATACTGTGCTTTGCATTAGTCTTACGTAGGAAGATATGGAAATTTTACAGTGAAATGAACCAAACACTGGAAACTTTGCTGCAGGAGGCAGTTGGAGTGAGCTTTTGGCCAGTGGTTCCCAAATACAATGTTTGGTGGCCATGCTTGAAGCCTCAGGGCCTGGTTGTCCCCTGGGAGCATCTTGTGTAGCCACATTTCTACTGGGATGGAAACCCAGTTTGTGTTACAGGCTTATTTAGGGTAAATCCATCAATCCTATTTGTGGATCATACTCTAGGTTACTTCTGCAACTAAAAGATTGACCTTTTAATATTCCTTGGAGGCTAACAAGCAGCTGTTGACCTAAGAGAAGTGTTTCAGAGTTTTGGGACTCTGTCAGAGATACCCTGTCACTTGTCTCCTCTTCCTGACTTCCCACCTTGTAACTGTGACAGTGAGTTATGGAGTGGGATCAGGGCTGCCCTCCAGGCACCTCAGCACCTACTCATTCTCTTCAACAGAATAAGGCTTTAACCTCCCAAACTGATGTTTCTGAATTTTTGATGTTTCTGTTTTTGAATCATCATGCAAGGTTTACAGCTGATGTTGAAATCAGACTTTGCGTACCACTAACAGTTTATTTTTCACCTGTTAAATGTTAAGGTTTCAGTATTAGAAGGTTTTTTTTTGCTTGTTTGACATAATGGGTGGATGAAAAATAAATATTCTTACAGCTGTTTTTAGTCTGTGCTGGAGTTTCTACTTTGAGTATGAAACTTCTTGCTTTAATTTCAATTCACCTGCCTCACAGGCAGGTAAAGAGATTGTGTAGCTTAAACCTTTTCAAGGATTTGAAGGCAGCATTTGAATTGTACTAGTTCCTGTGCACAGAATAAGTGTGATTCATTCCATTGAACTGTCATTTCTGAAATGTAAATTATGGATAGTAATGCTTTTCCACATGCCTTTTTTCAAAAGGTGAACAAAATTCTCATAATGAGACTATGTGTTATACCCTGTTTAGTGCAGATTGCCTGCTGTGCACTGACTTTCATCATGCATCAGGCAAATTAAATATCCAAAGTGCAATGTTCTGAACTCATTACACAGAGTTAATGATTATTGACTCCATTTAGGGTTTGTGTTTCTAAGCATTTGCATTTCTTTCTCAGCGTTTTACAGGAAACCAGATAGCAAAGATTTACAGCCAGAATCCTGAGGTCTACAAGCAAACTGAGGTTGGCTTAACTTCAATTCCCTCATTGGAAAACACGGTTGAAAATCTTTTAAAATGAATTTTGTGCAGATGTTTTTACAGACCTTTTTTGTTAAAGATTGATCTGATTCTTGTGTTTGAATTCAAGATGAAAATGAATTTTTAATTATTTTCTAATTTTGTTAAGTTATTGGTAGTTAGGCAGATAAAAATCAGACATCAGTTCTATTTTGGGTGTTACATTTCTCAAGCTGGTGATTAGAGCTTTAAACTGAAGTTGTTGGGGGAGGAGAACCTCAGTCCCTCCCACTCCTACCAGTTTGTGCCAGTGCCAGGAGATTCCCAGAGCCTGGAGAGGGCTGGCAGGTCAGCAGGAGAGCACCTGAAGGACAGCAGCAGGCAGTAAAGTCACCCTCACTGGGGACCCAGCTTAAATGTGTGGGCAAACACACATGGCACAGGGAATAAACAGGAGTTAGGGGGTTGTGATCCTTTTGGCATCATGGAGACAGAGTGGGATGGCTCCTGGAGTGTTGGGATGGAAGGATACAGGCTCTCCTAAACTGGTTAATATTCAAGGATCACCTCCTCCAAGCTCTGAAGTGATGCATCCCAACAAAGATGAAGTCAGGCACAAACACCAGGAGGCCTGTATGGATGAGCAAATTGCTCTTGGACAAACTCAAACACAAAAAGGAAGCCTACAGCAGGTGGAAGTGAAGGCAGTAGCCTGGCAGGAATACAGAGAGGTTGTCTGAGCAGTCAGGGATCAGGTTAGGGAAGCTAAAACCCTGACAAAATTAAATCTGGGGGGCATCAAGGGCAACAAGAAAAGCATTTATAGGTACATTGGTGATAAAAAGAAGACTTTGAAAAATGTAGACACTCTCCAAAAAGAACTGGGAGAGCTGGTTACCCAGGCTATGAAGAAGACCAGGTACTCAATGACTCAAGAGTTCCAGCCACATCACCTGAGTCACAGCAGGCAAAGGCAGGGACTGGGACAATGAAAATCTGCCCAGTGTAGGAGAACTCACATTCAAGACCATCTAAGGAACCTGAAGCTGCACAAGTCCATGGGACCTGATGAGATACTGCCATGGGTCCTGAGGGAACTGGTGGATGAAGTGGCTAAGCCACTATCCATTATATTTGAGAAGTTGTGGCAGTCTGGTGAAGTTCCCACTGACTGGAAAAGGAGAAACATAGAGCCCATTTTTACAAAGTGAAATAAGGAAGACCTGGTATTCCATTATTTCAGTTCTTGATAGCATTCATCTTATTTTTGGTGCTTTTTAAAAAAATCTTACCCTTGTCTAAAGCAGTTCATTTCATGAGAAAGTGAGTTGCAAAGTTTATTCTGTATTTTGTGGGAGAATGCTTAAGTTTTAATTTTATTTCCTTCTTTTCTTTTACATTCTCATTGCAACTAGTAAGATGTGAGATGAAACAGAACACTGATATGGTCTGATCATAAGCTTAAGACAGAATTCAGAGAAAGATATGTTAATGGGGGGAAGGGGGTCTATGGAACTGAGAACTGGGCAGACCAATTTCAGACTTTGAGGTCTGTTTGAACTGATGGCAACTTTTACCAATAAAGCTTATGCAAGAAGTTTTCAAGCACAAAATATCTCTCTGCCAGAGCTGCTCTTGGGAACCCTCAAGAAGCACTTAACAGCTTGGCAGTCTCAATGACATGTGGAAGGTGGATGTTTTTGCTTCTGTAGGTCAGCTTGCTAAACTGGCTGGCTGTTTCACAGTTTAACTTCATCCTTTTTTCCTTCCATTTCAGGCAGCTAGTGCCCACTGGGGCACCACAGAAGGTAGGCATTTGTTATCTGAGCACAGTGTGATGTATTCATGGGGAGAGATGCAGGGAGAGCAAGTGCATCATTAAATTTCCTGGCCATTACAACCACCTCTTAGAGCTCTGGCTATAGGCTGTCCTTGAATGCTTTGTGAAGCAGAGGTTTTGTGATTGTTAATAAAAAGCCTGACATTGCTGGCTCACTCCACCAGTAGAGGTTTGATTCTGTTTAGTTATTGGGTGACAACCATGTTTCTTCTGAGCAAGTCACAGCACAGAATGAGGGATTTGTCTGCTTTTGAGCCAGCTTCTGGGAATAGACAATACTTGATTACACAGAAAGCCTGATGGTGGCTGGTTAAGTTGGTAGCTCACACTGCAGATGTGGAGAGGAAGCAGGTTCGTGGTGGGTCAGTGTCTGGTGTCATATGGGGCACTTTTTGGCCCGCCCTCCAGCTGGATTTCATGCAGTTGGAGCATGCCCTGAGGCAGAGCTGCAGGCAGTGGCTCAGTTCAAAGCTGATTCTTACCAGCTCCTGGGAGAAATTCCTGGGCGGTCTGGGGCTCAGCTGGAAGGAAGGCAAGGGGTCATACAGAGATGCTAAAGGTGCTCTCAGAGCCTTGCCAGAGCTTCTAAAAGCTTACAGACCTGTGCTCTGGGTGGGGCAGAGAATGGTTCTGAGCATTTCCCCTGTCATCAACACACAGGTGGTTCTGTGTGGGTTTTTTTCTGTGTGTTTTGTATTTTTTTCTAAGAAAGTATTTTTCTTTGAAATGAGGTTCTGTGATAGACTGAAGTTGTGGATTCATGCTAACACAGAGGATGCTAACATACATGTGTTTTGCATGTTTCAGAAGGCAGAGCTATTAACAGCCTTTATCATGGGGTTACTTTTAGATTGATATGTGCTGTATTACTGCAATGGTCAGAACTGAATAAGCCTTCTAGGTATATTTTTGTTTATATTTTTGTGTGCTTTCTTGGCCTAACCTTAAGCATCTATTAACATTTGCTGCTTTCAATTACTTTGCTTTCCACTTGCCTTTCTTTGAAGTGAATACTGATGGGACTCACTATTTCTCTCTTTTTTTTTTTTTTTTTTCCCCAGAGAATCTCTTTGGTCAGTAGCTTTGCAGCTTCCCTTTTCCTAGGAACTTATGCACCCATTGATTATAGTGATGGTAAGTGTGGGCTTTTTTCATAGTAACAATTTAACAAAGAGATTTTCCTTCCCATCCCCGCCTTACATAGATGGGGGACAAGGTCTCTGATATTTATTTTCAGTATTTACATTTTAATGACAAGTATATTAGATTTTAAGCTAAGTTGCTCCTCTCAGTTTGTTGTTTGCTGTGCTTGTCTATCATCATCCTACTGATTCCCACTTCCATCAAATGGACCCACAGAAAACATTCTTAAATGCAATTATAGCATTTTTTCATTATTTTGTGGTGTAGAAAGGAGTGGTGAAAGATCTTTTAGAGGCATCAGAAAGTTGTGGAACCTTAAACTAAACTTCAGAGCTCTGGTATTTTTTCTTTGGTTTTGCTGGTTTAGCTCAGAGGTGCACAGGATGTAAACATGGTGGATATTGTGATGATTTTTTCCCCACCTAACTGGAGTATGGATCTACAACAGAAGTAAATTTTCAAAATGAACCAGGAAAAAAAGCATAAATGAAGAAAAAAAGTACTAAATCCATTAAAAAAAAAAATCTTCCATATCTCTCCATTCATCATAGCAAAGACAAAAAAGTGACAAGACTACTGTCTCTTTTCTGTTGTGTGTTATCTCAGTTATCCAGCCTTTAAATGGAAATTTTAAATGACAATTACAAAGGAAGGCATTTTCCTGGGAGCTCTGCTGTTGTTTCTAAATAGCATTTCTGATTTCTGCTCTGAAACTAAGAGAAGATATATTTCAGAGCTGAAAGGTTAGATAACAAGGCTCTCCACGGAATTTTTGCATTATAGAGACGTGGTTGACACCCATGTGTTAAGGCCAGTTCATTTTTTCTCCTTTGTTATGCCATTAAATCTTATGGGTAAAGACAAGACACCTCAATTTTGGCTAATGGACAACTTACTTGCTATCAGAGCTTCCAGTTACACTCGGGACCTCAGAAATGGCAAGGCAATCCATGCTTATTTCATAACACTTGTGAGATTATTATATCTGTTTTCTGGTCCTGTCCTTTTATTAGCCAAGTATTTCACAGCTGAATTTCATTTTTTTTGTGTATTATTGGCAACAATAACTCTTTGGAGATTTGCACTTTGCTCCTCAGAAGGTCCAAATACTGAGCACTTGAGCTGCTCAGCCACCCACTGTATTTCAAGGAGAGATAGTGAGATCTTTAGGTGCTTTTTCTGATCAAGAAACATAATGATTTTTTATTTTTCAATGAGAGTGAAGTGTTAATTTTAATTTGAATGTTTAAAATGATAATCATTAAAAATATCTGGGTTTGGGTTTGTTTTTTAAATTTTTAATAATGTTCCTTTTCTGCTTGGAAGCAAGTGGAGGAAAGTCATGCTTCTCCAATTTCAGAACATGAAAATTTGTTGGAAAACAAAATATTTTAAAGTAAAGAAAATTAAAATTCCCTTAATTGGAAAATTTTCTTAGAAAATGACTCACATTTTTCAAATAGCTCCAGGAGAGCCTGTTCTGTTGCACCTATAGACATTTACAGAACTTGAATAAATGTTATGTGCTGTTCAGAGCATGTAAGATTATTAAATCTTTGTGTGAAAAAAGATGAGAGAACTAAGCAGGATGTTACAATTCTCTTTACAAGACAAAAGATTTTTTGGCATTGTAAGCTATATTTTGCCTCATTCATTCCTTTCTTCTGTTAATATAATGAGAGAGAATTCTAATTCCAGTAATAAAATATAAGTATAGTGATGCAGTAGTTATTTGGATGCAGCTGAAAAACTTGTTTTCTTGTCATTTACAGTTTCTTGCAATTCACTTGATCTTTTACTTAGCACCTGTGTATTCTAGTTTAAAATGCATCTCTCAAAATAATATTCAGATAATAGACCTATTCTTCATTTCTGTAGGTTTAACTTCAGGTCATATCGTCTTTAAAAGACCCTGTCAAATTGTTTAGCTCTACACAATAACTTATCTCTCTAAATTTGCAGGTTATTATGGGAAAAATGCTATTCAGTTTCAGGATTTTTTTCTTTTCTTCTTAAAGGCCCAATCTTTTAAGGTTCAACTCACTTGTGAATGGCTGAGCACCCTGAATGATTGATTTAAAAAAAAATGAAATTACCTTCTAGTGGAATGAAGAACGAATTTCATTTATATTGTGCAGATGTTAAAAGTAAGATACATCTGGGACCTAAACAAGTTGAACACTTGGGGCATTGTTTCTTTTAGAAGATACCTTAAAGAACAGCAATTTAGCTCTTGACCTAGAGAAGCTTTATCTTTTGAAATGCTTTTTTGAGAGCCTTAGGCAAATTGTAGCTTAGCATACTTGTTTTTTGTTGTTCTATCAAAAAAGGATGTGTTGGGCTGAAGCCTTTTCAAAAGCAGTGTGGTGGGCTGAATTTACTCTTCCTGTAGCTTGTGTGGTGTCAGCATTTACACTTCTCATGGCCTTAAGCTCACTGAAAAGGTGATCCAGAGGGCTGTAATGCAGAAACAGATGCACTTAACTGCTTATAAACATGTGCAAATATTGATCTTTGCTTTGTTGATTAATAAAACCAGTTAGTCTGCATTGTTGGGTCATTGTAATGAAAATGTTTGTGTTCTCCTTTCTCCCCTAAGTGATCAAGCACTTACATTTTTGTATTTGTAGTAAATATTAGCAAGTCCTGATTGTGCTCCTGGCCATTCTGTGCTAAAAGTCAGTGATGTTTCCAGTGAAACATGGAAATCTATTCATCCACATATTGACCCTTTCCTTAGTTCTTATTTTGCCATGGCCTTGGCTGTTGACCTTCACTGCTGATGGGGTGACAAGTCAAAGGGCTACTTTTGATTATTGGTTTTTTTCTCCCTTTGCTCCTCACATTATTGCTAATTTTATAAGTTAAATTTTATGGTGTAGATCATGAGCAGAGGTGCTAGAGTTAGGAACTCAGTGTGCATCACCTCTTGTATAATCAGAGGAGCATTCAGCCCTTTTTAAAATTTTCCACTGACTAGAGATTCCCATGTCCACAGCTGGATAGGATGAATCCAGCCCAAGAGATTAATAGTTCTTCTAAAACAGTTATTTCACATTTTTCAAATGAGTTTCTGAGATTGGGGCAAATTGCCTCATCTCTCTTTTCTCAGGGCATATGAAAATCTTTGTGCCACTCTACATACCAGTCAATAAACTGAAGTGTTGTTTCTGTAGAATGTAAACATTCAGTTATAAAGATCAGAGGCTTTTCTGCTTTATGCAGGAAGGATTGAAGGCTGCCCTAATGCCTTGCAAAATTACATTGGAGGATACTGGTGAAATGTTTGGGAAATGTTTGTCTAGGCTTGTGGGGTGTGGAGCAAGAAGGATTTAAAAAAAAAAAACACCGAAAACAACTACTATAGAAAATTTTATTTATTTAAAGATTTTGTTCCTCACTGCTTTAGTTTAGTGAAGAGGTTCTTGACCTTTTAAATCATGGACTTTTCCAGGGAAGTTTATAGGTTTGTGTATTTCCTTGTGGAAAACCCTGTTATGCCTGAGGGCATGGAACACGTGGCTGCTCACACCCTCTACTTCTGAAAAGTGCAAGTGGTGACTCTGGGCTGAGTTTACCTTGCCAGGACACAGGTTACACTGGGAAGGGGGACATGACTGGATTTAGGAGTGATCTCCCATAGGGAATTGAGAGAAGCTGGAGTAAATCTTGCCATCCTTCCTTTTCTGTGTGTGTAGCAGTGATTTTGGTGACAGAAAAGGAATTTGCATCTTTTGCCTGTGGGAGGGTTGTTGCACTTCTTGCTCTGTCAAATTCCTGCTGTTGCATCATAGGCAAAATATGTTAAATCTATTGAATTTGCCTGAAATAGGATTGATTGATTTGGATAAAATGAATTTTATTTTTATGTTATTAAGTCTAATCCAGATATCCTGCTGTTTGGCTTGGGTTATTCCTGTATTTCAGCTCGAGTGTGCAACACTTTCTGTTTGCAACACTGTGTGGAGCACGAGGTCCAGACCACGCTGGTGGTGCTTAGGGTTGGACTGATAAATATAAAGTTTGTTTATAAATGCTATTATAAACCCATTTTTAAGCCTGTATGAAAAAGTCCGCAGGGAGTTGATAGGGTGGACTCATTTGTGCATGTGTAACCAACAGTAGAAATATGTGTGGAGTGTGTTACAGGCCCTTTCTCAGCAGAAGCACTGCTGGAGCCTTGTGATGCTCTGTCTGAGATGGGGCTTGAATCCTTCTCTTCCTCTGCATCCCAGCACTGCAAGCAAAGTCTTGTCCCACAGACACTGCATGGGGCATCAACTTCACCATCTCTGTGATTTAAAAAGCTTAAAAATGTACTGAATGGAAGGAAATACCAGGTTTTCCACTGTGCTCAGCTGAGGATGTGGCTGTGTTTCTGAGATAAATAAGCTGTGGGCAAAACAGTCTTTGAAATGAAAACGGTATTAACTAGAATAAGACTGCCATGTCCCTGAGCAGCACAAACCAGAAATACATACAGATTTTCAAGTCTAATGAAATGTGCAATTAAAGGCATCTCAGAATCCTAAGCCAGGGGTGTGGAGAGCTCGTTATGTTATATAGATTTGGCCACTAACCAACTTCAATTAACTTTTAAACCAGCAATAAAACACTGAGGAAAGAGCAATGAGAAACCAAACCAGAACTGCACAGGCCTTTCTCTAGTGATGACCTAGTTAGGTTAGATCTAGTTAGATCCACTTAGATTTAGTGATGGTTCTGGTGAGGAAACAGGTGACCAAATCAGTTATTTAGGTTTTTTGCATGCTGTAAATCAGTTCACAGAATCGGCCCTTTAGAGGTTTGCACACTTGCAGGTGTTGCGATTTCAGTTGGGCTGCTCAGCATTCCTGAAAATCATGGCTTTGGTATTCAAAACTGGATACCAAATTATCCTCAAAATTTGAGGTTTTTTTTTAAAAATTGAAAAAGGAAACATTGATGTGGAGGAAGACAAGTCAGCATGAATTTACATGCTTATAGGATACTCTGCTCAAAGGTAGGAGTAGCGTAAAGCCATCTCACCCAGGGGGGAATTTTTTCACTTTTAGGCCTCTGCTGAACACAACACACCTTCAAAGGATAGTGCTCCATCACTTTTAATTAATTCTATGAAGCTTTTGTCTAAAAATCTGGGGGGGAGTTGATGGGGAGGCATTGATGTTATTGTTTTTTCTCATTGCTTGTGAATGACTGAATTGCCCAGTGCATTGTACATCAGAGAGGCATTTGCTGCTGCTTTTGCAGGTGAAAGCTCTCCAGAAGCTGAATTATCAGTATCCTTTATTCTTAGAAGAGCTGAAACCCTTCTCTTTAAATGTAAAACATACACCTGCAAGTTTTCTGTTGTTGGAATTTTTTGGTCTTTGCTTAATCCTTCCAATTAATCTTTGCACTTCCTGTTTTGATCTGTCTTGTAGGTTCTGGTATGAACTTGCTGCAGATTTGGGAAAAGGCATGGTCAAAGCCCTGCCTTGATGCTTGTGCCCCTGGATTAGAGGAGAGACTGGGATGCCCTGTACCATCCCACTCAGTCCTGGTATGTGCCTGCATAGAAGAGTTGTAAGCAACAGCTGGGGCTTTGTTGGGAGTTCTGCCAATGGCACTTGGAGTGTATTTGTGTGTGCAGTGCTGCTGATTTAATATTTCCAGCTGTGCTGTGAAGGTGTTTTTCAGAGCAAATGCAGGCATCTCTGGAAACTGTTAGCTGGCACCCATCATGGCTTTGGTCTCCTTGGATTCTTGCATGCCCTGGGTTGTGTGAGAGACTTTTTTGGTAGATGCTCCAATGATAACAATTTTTGGGCCCCTCTCCCATGCCCCAGAGCACCTGGTCACTGCAGAGCTGTGCATGGGTATTTATTGCTGCAGAAACAGAACCCAACATTTGCATTTCTCGACAGAGATCTAGTTTTAAGCTGTTTCTTGAGTTAATGAGGTAATCTTTGTGAATAATTTGGGATATTTAAAGCTCCTCAGTTCTTGTAGCATAATGGAGAAATCAAATCAAGCCTCACATCTCCTGAGTAAATGAGTTTAGTCTTACTACCCAGCACAAAACCCCCTATTCTTTAGCTGGTGCACATGTGAGACAGTGGAGACACCCATCACCCGAGCCCTCTGAATTCACTGCTGATCTGTAATGGGGAGGAACATATAAAAAATACTTAGAGATGCCCTTGTATTTGTTATGTATAGTTTTCTTCTGTTTTTTTTCTCTATGGCTATCAAACGTGGCTTAAAAGAATACGGTTCTTGACCTCTAGAATAATAGGGGTCATATTCCAGCATTTGATGCTGTGATGTATATTAATGTTGTGTTTCCTCTCATGTTTGCATTGAATTTCTAATTTCTATCTATTAATATTCATGTATATGTGCAAAACAGATAGATGTGTTTATGTTGCTTGATGTGAATAACTGAAGAAAGACCCAAAGCTAAAATGCTGCTATTTACTAGCATATTTCCAAATCTAATCTGAGGGTATTTCTGTGAGGTTCTCAACAGCAACAATGAAAAAAGTGCATTAAAATTTTTTTAAATATTCATTTATACCTTAAATGCTCAGAAATTATTCTTGTATCTGCTCTAGGGTTTTTCAGTTCTGTGTTATGATACATTATGTCATATATTACAAGATTGCATTTCATTTTTTTGAGCTTTTTTCCCTCTCTTTCTTTCTTTCCTTAGGGGCCCATTTCTTCATATTACAGTCAGCGTTATGGGTTTAGCCCAGACTGTAAAATAGTAGCATTTACAGGAGACAATCCAGGTGAGATGATTAACTGTGCAAGATTCAGTGGATACGATTATGTATGTACTGAAATTCTAAATCAATCTTACTGGTTCTCAGATGCTGCCTGTAAAATGAAAGAATATTGTTTTTGTCAGCATTAATTCCTCTTTCCAACACCCTTCCATCACTGGTTCTTCTGAGATAGAGATATCTTGGATAAGTTGTGTATGACAAATTAATTCTCTTTTGCCAAGTAATCAGAGGTAAATTCATTTTCCTCTTGATAACTTCAGTTTTTGTTTGCTGCCTCTAAGAAACTATCCCTGCTATGAACTGCTAGCCTTTTAGCTTATAAAATATGAATTTAAAAAATGCTCTTGTGTCTTTTCAAGAAAAAAGGTGGAGATGGACCTTGTTGGCTTTCTCTAAAAATTAGAGCTGTCCTTTTGTCAGACTGACAAATCTCAGTACAAGGGAAGGTGTTAATTTAGGGTAATTTTTTTGAATTTTGGAGACTGTTTCAGTGTAAAGTAAAATTTTCTGTTTCTCAAGACTGTGAAAATAAAATCCTTCCCCATAATACAGTAGCTTATGCAGGTTTGAATCATGATAGAAGCTTCATCATTATATATTTTACATTCTTATTTTGGGAGTTGGGTAAACTCTGCATTTCCCAAAAGTCCAGTGTTTTCTCCCACAGACCCAAATTCAACTTAACCCAATAAATATGTGATTAATCTGATGGAAGTGGGAATGTTCCTCCTTTAAAGTACATTGTGAATCAAGAGTCCACTCTATTTAAAACCTGAATACATAAACCATTAGAAAATCATGCTGTTCTGTAGTCTTTTGTCTGGAGCATTTTGAGTTTATTAAAAATCACTCCCTCACCCAAAAGCTTTGCCCATGTTTTATAGTGGACAGCCCAAGGCCATCAGGAGCATATTTATATTGTACTTTGAGATGGTGTTTGTAATGCCCTGTGATGTCTCAACAGGCTGTAATTGAGTCAAAGAACTGCCTTTGTACCTGGTATTCTTTTTGCTTTCAGCATCTCTGGCAGGGATGAGGCTTCAAGAAGGAGACATTGCAGTAAGTCAAAACACACTCCTGAAAGCTGCCCGTGTCCTCGGATACTTGAAATACTTGAAATGCAAATAGCTGCAGGTTGCCAGTTAAATGTACCTGCTAGTGTTGATTTGCTGCTTATTGGATTTATGCCTGTTCTATTTCTATCAATCTGTAAGCTGCCTGAAAGATTTTAAGTAAACTCTTGTGATTATTTTTAACTAATACTCCAGACATTAAAACCTACGTCTCCATCTAGTATGTATTTCACTGGCATGACAGCCTAAGTCAGAACTAGCTTCAACACGAATCCAATTGACTTAATGTGTAATTTAAAAACAATTAGTGGTAATAACAAATGGTTTTAATTTAATTTCTGTATTGCTTTCCATGCACATTGTGATAAGGCTTCAATTACTTTTTTTTCCCCTCCAGATTAGCCTTGGCACAAGTGACACATTGTTCCTGTGGATTCAAGAGCCAACTCCTGCCTTAGAAGGTCATATCCTCTGCAATCCTGTTGATTCTCAAACATATATGGCACTTTTATGGTAATATCATTTATTTTTTGTACATCTGGGATCAATAACGTATATTCCTTTCTCTGTGTTAGTGCTTTTTATTTCTTTTGTGAAATGATAATGAATAGAACATTCAGCATTCTCTACGGTATATGGCAATCTACTGCTGAAACATTTCCATCAACGTTATAGCATTCCTATTGTTTAATTTGAGGAACTGAAAGTGCAGAGTTGTGGGGGATGAATTCTCGTGGCAATAAAAAGCTGAAATTATTTCGGCGTAGGGATAGAGCCAGTTCACTGTGTATCTCAGGTAATGCACTTAATGTACAGGAATAACAAATCTGCTGAGATAGAATGTGAAATGTGTGAAGCCTGACCAGGCTGTGGAACTTTTGTGCTCCTCTAGTGATCCAGAGGGGTCATAATGGAGTAAGTGAAGATTCCCTTTCCAGAGATGAGCATAATCAGTGCTGGTCAGGGATGTGTTAGGGCTGTGCTTGAGGAAAAGACTGAGATCTCAAGAAGATCATCCTCATGGTAGCTTTTGGCTGCTGTGATTTAGGAGTTGTTTGGCCCCTTGCCAGCCAAGTAGGTGGAAAGGTGGCCTGGAGCTGTGTTTATCCTCACTGAACAACTATACTCTGGATTAAAACTTCCAATCCAGGTCATAGTGTTTTGGCAAATATTTGCAAGTAATACGCAGATAAATTTTGTGTCTAAATGCCCTGGATTGTAGATGCTTGAAACCCAAAACCTCAGCACAGCTGAAGTCTGCCCTGGTGCTATAGTGTTGAGTCCCACCTGTACAGTAGTAGATGACGGTGGGAAAAGTGTTCATGAAGTTTGAGTTCCAAAACATGGTGTCAGCTGCAAGTTACTGAGTTTTATTGTGTGATTTCCTAGCAGGTTTTGTTTGTTCTGTTTTGTGTGGTTTTTTTGTTTGCCTTGTTTTTAATTTACATTTGAGATTTTCTTCTACCCAATGTTTTCTTTACTTTTGCTGTGTAAAAGAGCTATATAAACAACCTGTTTGTAACAGGAAAGCAGATACCGAGGCATTTTTCTGAATAAATGTTACACTGACATTCTTTCACTGCAGCTTAAAATGTGGTTTGGTGGTGGCCTTGGCTGTGCTGAGTTAATCCTTCCTGTTCCTCCTGTATAGTAATTTCTGACCTGACACTGCCCCTTTGGCACCAATGCCTCTTTATTTCTAGAATATTACAGTTAATAGGGGACCCTCAGTAGAAAATGCCTGGGTTACCAGGCAGAGTATTTGTATAGAAAACTCAAATGACTTCAGCTGGTGCCATTGAGCAAGTTCAGTGATTTCCTTGCCCTCATTTTTGATATTTCTGTGCCTCTCCTGCTGAGTTGCTTTGATATCTCTATGCTGGAGAGTGTTCAAGCTGCTTTCCCCTGGATATGAGTCCAGTGCTGCAGTATTTTGCAGGAGTGTGATATTCACAAGGAAGGTGACAGCATAAAGTGTTCAAAGATCATAAAAATTGAAGAGATGCATATTTTGCTGCATGGTTTGTTTTCTGCTTTCCTTTGCCAGATCCTGGCACAGAACTGTACCTCATTATAAGTCTTGTTGGACCCAAGCTGGTTCCATACAGGTACCATGCTCCTGAAATCATAAATGCAACGTGGAGACACTCCTGCTGCTCCTTGCAGAGTCATCTCAGAGTGAGTGGTGTCAGGGCACTTCTCTGAGGAGATGTGCCAGCTCTTCAGAGCTAGTCTGGGTTTAGCCAGCCTGGATCTAACCTCACTCATGGAGAAATGTATAACCCCATCTCTGCACCGTGTTCCTCAGCACCTCCTGTAAAAGTTGCTTTTTCTTATCTCACTCTTCCTTCTCTATCTCTTCCCATAATGAAGTGATTGTATCTTTTACCTTGCCCAGCTTTATTCAGCTGATAAACTAAACAACAACATCACGTAAAGGAGCAAAATGCTTTAAAAATCTAGAGCTAAACATTTTGGAAAATGCATACGGTGTGTTTGTGTGTTTCAGTTTTAAGAATGGTTCTCTGATGAGAGAGAGGATCAGAGATGACTGTGCTTCAGGCTCCTGGGATGAATTCTCCAAAGCCTTATCATCAACGGTTGCTGGAAACAGTGGAAACTTGGGTATGAACCTTAGCAGGGCTGGGACCTTGAGGGTTTGATTAGACACATGCTACAGTAGGTGTTGTACCTGCTTTTCACTTGGGTCATCATGAAGGTCAAGAATTAAGTTAACTAGAGCAAGAGAAATTCCTGATGTATACTTGGAAATGCTCTGTTGACAGCCTAAGTGGCATCACAGTGTTTTCCTGCAATATTCACTGACTAAGAAAATTAAATTTATGGATATCTTTTGGTCATTGGAAGGGTGTTAGTAACATTTTAGCTGTGGAATGTTTAAAACTAGTAATTTTAAAGGATGCTTTCATTGAAGTTCATTTCTTTTTCTGAAGACTCAAACCAAGTGAATTAAATAGTTCTATATTATTTCTTTCTCAGTTGTTACTCTAGAACCTTGTTCATGCATGTGTACAAAGCAATGATGCCAAGGGATGTCCAGATTTCCTGCATTTCTCCCACTGTGTGTCACAGAATCATTTCATCCCTGTTTTTTCCCCCATGTTCTGGTTAGTAAATGAAATACAACAAAATTAAAATGATGGAAAAATGTAAAAAATACTATTAAACCCATGGATTTGAAGTTTTATATTATTTTCTTTCCCACAGTTTAACATTTTACAAGTCTAATATGTAGCTCTTAAACAAGCTGTTGAAAAGGGAACATGTGTCTAATCAAGATTAAAATGGACCCATTGCAGAGCAGGGTTTGAAATCATCACCATCATCTCAGGTGTGAATTGATATGAGTAAAATGAATGTAAAAGTTATAGGCAGCAAAGTTTTTAAATGCAGGTATTTAAGCTACAGAAGACTTCACTCCTTAGCAAAGTGAATTTAAGACAGAGCCTCTTGACACTGTGAGATTAGATTTTTCATTTTTAGGAGCTCTGTTATGTTGTCTGTCAAATCCAGTCTCTGTGGGGTATTAAAACGACCGGGAATCTCTTTTCACTAGAAGACAAATCAATTCTGGTGTTTTAGAAAATTGGAAGAAATTATTCTAAAACCCCAAAGTCAGCCAGTTTAGACAATATTGAAAAAAATTGGAAGTTGATGAAAATATTGTTACTGAACCAGCACAGTGCCTTAAAGTATAAAAATTTGTGTTATAGTATATTCACTTGAATATCTCACTCCTCTATAAAATGGCTGATCATGGAAGTCATCCTCAATTTCCTATATATTAGAATAACCTCTGGGCATGCCTATAGAAATGCAGTAATCTCCATAATTTGAGTGGCTGGGGGAAGCAAAGCAAAGGCATTGCTGGTTAAATGTCCCCTCCCCTTTTATTCCTTGTTCCCTGCACTCCCTGTTGTGTGGGGAGGTGCCTCTGCAGAGTTCTGGAGGTCAGAATTGGAATTTTGGGATGTGCTTCCCCTGCAGACAGGGCCTGCAGATCTGTGACACTCAGGGTTGCTTAGTGGCAAGTTTGCAGAATGTTTGACCACAAAGGTTATGTGTGCTAAAGCACAGTATTATTTTGGGTTTTATTTTGCCAAAAATCACAGTTCTGAGAGGGCAGCATACTTTTGTTCCAAGGTTTGAACCTCAGAAACTCTCCTTAGTTTCTTAGCTATTCTGTTCAGTTTTTCTGTCCTCATTTTTCCTGGTCTCCTTTCTTGAGTATCTTTTCTGACCAACCCAAAGAAATCTTTGTCCAACTGTCTACAGAGCATTACAGCATTTCCTCAGATCTCATCAAAACTATTCAGAGAGCAGCTCTGCTTCGTGACTTAACATATCTGATGTTCTCTAATAAGCCCATGCAATCTAATCCAGGGTATGAAATGTTCCAATATTCCTGTACTCTTCTTACCAACTTGTGATTTTTTCTGTGTGTGTGTGTGATTTCTTTTCCTTCTTTCACCCTTGCTTATGACCTACTCAGACTATTTCTAGAATTTGTTATGTATTATCTGTGTTACTTGCAAATGTGGGTATTGTGGTGGATGTGTCCTCTTTTGTAGGCTTGGTGTTTATTCCATTGTTTGGCATGTTTAAGATCCACATTTTGTAAACTGAAAAAATAATAGAATTATAGAATATCCTGAGTTGGAAGGGACCCACTGGGATCACTGAAGTCCAGCTCCTGGCTCTGCACAGGAGAGCCCCAAAAATCTCACCACATGGCTCAGATCACTGTTAAAAAGTTAATGTGTGGACTGAAATTAGTAAAGAAACAGGCTATGTGGTGACTCAAATGTCCAAATAATGATCTATTATCATTTTAGATGTGTGCAGAAATAAGATTCCAACTTTGGGCCTGGGAGCAAACATGACACTCTGTAATGTTCCTTGATGCAGGTTTCTACTTTGATGTGATGGAAATTACTCCTGAAGCAGTTGGGATTCACAGATTCAACAGAGACAATCAAAAGGTAGTAATAATCTAGTTACTGTCTCAAACTTTGAAGGAGTGCTGTCAAGGTTTCAAATCTTTGTCGTTATATATTTTTTTTCTTGCTGTCTGAAATATTTGCTTTCCAATTTAATTTATTGATGCAAGTCCCTGGGATGATTTTCATAAGGAAATATTTGGTCTGTAGCTTGAGAGCATCTACAGAGCAATGTCTGAACTAGAACTTATATGGTATTTTTTTTATGATATACTTTCTTTACTGGAAAATGTGCATTTACTGAAACCAACCCTGTCTTTGAGACAGGATTAACTTTAATCTTACTGAGAACTTAGTACACGTACATGACTTAGTCCTTGTTTTTTAAGTTTCAGACACATAGATAAGGGTGTGCTGAAACTTTGGGCTGTAATATTTTGTCCATGTGTGTATAAACTAAAGACCTCATTTTGCTGTCCTGCGTGACTTGGAGTAACCTACAAGCCACATAGTGGTATGTGAGTAAGCACAGGCTCAAGTCCAAGTGGAATTAAAGAGAAATTAAGTAATGGGAAGTTCTTTGTAACTTTTTCCTTATTTTTTTTGAGGAATGGCTGTTGTTTCAAAGCCTGGCTTTCTGGGTGGTACTGAACCTCAGGAGATGTCTTTGATCAATCATGACTCCCAGTCAATTAGACCTCACGTAGGTGAACAGAGATTGATGCTATCTGGTGTTTGCAGTGCAGCTCTACTCTCTTAAGAGTTGGCTGCTAAATGAATGCTTAATCACTCCTAGCTGTTACACAAATGTAGGCACTTACTGCAACTCAACTTTGTGTGAAGGATTCCCTCTATTTGTTTGCAGTTCAATATTCTGCTTCTGTTGCCTGTCGATGAAAGAAAAGAAAAATATTATATATAGAAACTAAATAAATTCATGGAAAGATCACATGGTTTCACTTTTGTGCAGACAGAAATAAACTTACATGACATTGCTTAATTCATTTGAATTTTATCTAATTGCTTTAATTTTATATTTTTGAAATATTGATATCTAAGCAGCTCTTGGTGGTGGGAAATGCAGAGGGAAAAGTTTACAACTCACCCTTAACTTCTTCCCATTGTGCATCAACTTCAAGTTTGATATATTTGCCAACAGCACTGAGGTTATGAGTTGTGTTCTCTGTCATGAGTCTTTAGGTCCATCTTGTGTGTATGAGTGAAGAGCTGGGCCTAGATGAGAGCAAAATTCAGGGTGAAGACAAAGATAGTCAGCTATAAACCTATCTTGTGTTTTTAACCGCTCTGCAGCTTGGCACTGTGTGCTGGGTAGGGTGGTGTTAATTCATTCCCTCTTTGGTACAGGTTTCAAGCTTTCCAAAGGAAGTAGAAATACGAGCACTGATTGAAGGGCAGTTCATGGCCAAGAGGATTCATGCTGAAAAGCTGGGATATAAAGTATGTAAGTATGATGAGAAGCTGCAGAACTGATGGCAGTAGAGACCAAAGGCAGTCTGCTGTGGTTCTTGTCCTGCCTGATGGATGCAGAAACTGGTATGAATTCTGAATGTGGTCTCTTGGAAAAATTATTGATGGTGTGTTGAATGCACATTTTTGCAGATGTTAACATTAGAAGAACTAATGGTTTAACTTTAAGAAGACTTCATTTTCAGGTATTCTTGCTGTTTCATTGTTTCTGAGCTGCATTGCCCAGTTTTAAATTAGAGTTTGGCCTTCAATAGCTTGTTAAGTGAAAAGAAGACCAGCCTTCTGCCTGGAGCACAAGAGTGCAACTCAGAAAATCTGAAATCTATGTTCAGTTCCTGGATCTGCCATAAGCTGGTCACGTACCTCTTTACCTCAGTTTTCTGTTAATCAGGCAGAAGCCCTTTCTCTGTCTTTTGATTTAGAAAGTGAGAGGTCCTGCTTCCTAGAATTTATTATAGAATAGTTTTCAGCACATTGGAACAACAAAGTCAGCCAGTATTTTACCTAGAGAGGTGGGTTCAGATCATTACTAGGTGTACAATTCTACAAAAATAATACGGGCAAGCCTGTAAGATTTTTATTGGTGTTTTCTGTCAGTGTATCAGTCAGTGGTTTCTTAAACATACTGAATTAACTCATCTGGAGGATTTTTAATAAAGATTTTATTTTAAAAAATCATATTAATTTTATTTACATCCTGACTTCCTCCTTCACAAGTCATTGCTTGACTCCTACCCCCAGGCTTTTATCAATAATCATGAAGGACAGAATCTTTTTATTGTTTATTTTTACAAGAGAACTCCAGAAGCTGAAAGTTGAGAAAATGCAGAGGAACAAATCACAAGGCTTGACAACACCACCTCATAAATTTGTGCTGTAAAGGTTTTCATGTTATATATTTTCTTATATGGTTGAAACTGTATTTATTTGTGGAGGTTGTTTATGGAGACAGGCAGAGTTTCAAATAGGCTGTGTTTAAAATACCTGTTTATCCTTCATTCTTAGATTCTGCTGCACCAAAATCTTGGCTTATATAGCCTAGAAAGCTCATGGCTGAGGACACTTTTGCACTCTGTAAATGTCAGGGGTTAGGCAAGCATCAGAGTGTGAGAAAGAACTATTTGAGATATCAGACAACCCTGACACAGGAACAAATGGGGATAAATCATCTGTAAATACATTTAGATCGAGTAAGACGGCCAAAAATCCAAATAGTTTTAGGATGTGGCTTAATAAGCTTTAAGAATTCTTCATTAGTGTTTTTTTAAATGCAATAGATGCCTACAATGAAAAGGAGGCAGGTGTGATTGGACTGTATTCCTACAGATTCCTTGGAATATCTTATACTTTTGTTTTGCTGCATCCCCAGGGCCTTTTAGCTATTTGGTAACTTAACAGATGAGTTGCTTTAAAAAAGAACTGCTGTGCATAGTGTAGGCTGTGTGCATCTCCCACTTCTCCTTAGTGGTATTATTTAAATGTCATACTCAGTTGTTTGTGTAGTGATGGCAGGCTCACATCTGCATTTGTTGTGTGACAGCTCTGAAAACAGGGTGTGTTCTCAGTGTGTTTCAGGGTAGGGATGAGCAGTGTGGGAATTACTCCAGCATTGTCAGGCTTTCTCTTGTTTAATAGCTGCTGTTTTTCAGGCTGCCTTTTTAAATTTTTTTCTCTTCCTTTTAATGTGATTTAAAAGCTTATTTATTTTTTGGATGAAATATGCAGTCAGGACCCTTGTGTTTATTCAATTCCTTTTAGGCCTTGCCTACATGGGGGATTTACTTTGATATTTCCAGGAATCAAGCTGATTTACATTCAGAAATATAATCACAGCAGGGTAAATCTTGGCTGCTTTTTTTTTGTGGTTGTTGCTGTTGTTTGCAGCAATGTGAGAATAGAGTAAGGAGTGCTCACAGGATCTGGAAGTTTCTATGATGACACCTGTTAAATCAATGTGTGAGAGAAACGTGCGTGACAGGGTCAGTCACAACAGATGCCTGGCTGCGGTGCCCTGAGGTTTTTGTGGTGCTGTCACAGTGGTGCATATGAGTCAGAAACCTGGCTAGGAATTTCCCTAGCTCTGGCACCAAGGTGCTGGAAAATGATTTTGGCAGCTATGAACCTGCCTCTCTGTTCCTGGGCCAAATGCAGTTTGGATGGCTGTAATCAGAAAAGCAACAGCGTACGTGAGACAGAATTGTGTAAAAATAAACAAATAAAAGCCTGCCATATAGAGTTCTTGGTTATGCACTGTGAACATGACAAACATTAGATAATCCCTTAGAATTTGCTTCCAGTTAATGAATATATTATCTTGCTAGGAGCAGTATTTTGAATCCTCAGTCTAGCTGGTGCTGTGGGAAGAAGTGCTATGATGCTGAAAGAGCTTTTTATATCTGAGGTTCTGTTCCCAGTTGAATGTGTCCGGCACATTATAGTTCTGATATGAATGGCAAATAATAGTTTAAAATACCCCTTAAAACAGCTCCTCAGGTGCTGTTTGTGCTGCCTGTGACATGAGCTCAGATTTCAGTGCAGCTTTGGTGCCAGTAGAGGGCAGGGGATTCTGTCTCATGAATTTTGTCTCAGAGGCTGGGACGTGTCAGCCTTGTTCTGAAAATGGCACAGAGACACCAGATGATCCTTAGGAGAAAGGTTAAACCTTATATTAATTGTGATTTAAGGGCTTTCAAAGTGTGTGTCACTCTGTTCTAATTGCTCTAATCTTTCTCAATCAGGTTTCAGAGGAAATCATTCAGTAACACCCTGTATCCTGTTTTGCTTATGTGCTTAAGGGGTCGACTGAGTGTTGAATCTAGAAACAAACAAGTGAAGTTTGGTCTGTCCCTGTTGTTTACATCCTCCCATTCAGAGATTCATGAAGATAAGGTGAAGGTTTGCTGTTCTGCCTTTATTTTCCTGAATTTTTATTGTATCATAAACACCTTCTATTTTTTTACTTCCTTTTACTGCTTGCAGCCATCCCCCTCAGAGAAGCCAAGCTCACAACTGGAGTTCAGAGGGTGGACATACAGCCATTCTTGCTGCATGGTTTGGGGACTCTCTGAAGTCAAAACCACAGTAACTTTGTGGAGAAATGACAGTGTCTGCAGCTCAGTGACACCAATGATCACTGCAGCTATAAAGCTGTCAGTGGTACAGACTGATCTGCCAGTATAAACTTCAATAATCTTGATGATCACTTCAGAGTTGCTTCCAGTCCTGACCAAGCAATCCTAAAGTTCATCCTAAAATTGACACTGCCTGGAGAATGTTGCCATGGTCCTTGCTTGGACCTAGTGAGGCTGTCCTGGTGAAGAACCACAAAACTGATTAATTTTGGGAGCAAAATCCATACCCCTGCTTACTGATAGGTGAAGTAAATATTGCCATGGTGTGTGTTACATATGCTGAAGGTAAGGCTTCTGTGTTGATCACACACGTAGTCAATTGATATTTAAATTATGTTCTGCTCTACAGTGTAGGAACCTTCATGTCAATGGCAATCTGAGCCCTGAGTCAATACATGTTGGGTCAGGTGTGTGCTAGAGTTGTGTTAAGTAAGATTTGTGGGACTGCAGCAGCAATTAATAAATCCTGTCATGTAGGAAGGCTGATTATCTGGGGTGGGGTCTGTGTTGAAGCTGTTAGCTTTGGACAGGGCTTTCTGCCTTCATGTTTTTGTGCCTATCAGTGAGTTCATAATGCTCCAGTTGCCCAATGTGCTGCTCTGTCACCTTTATACCTTTAGGAATCTGATTCTGCCACCTGACTGTCATCAGCAGGGGCAGGTGGAGAGAAGGTGCCACATTTTATGAGTGCAGGCTTTGTCCATAAAACCCTGTCCCTGTGATCATTGTGTAATTTATAGTTTCTTGCATACATAAATCCATCACTCACAAATAATGTTGGTGCCTTGAATTCTGGTGAGTGTACTGGTGCTTCAGTGCTGGCTGGGGTGACACTGACATGCCTGGGGCTTTGCACTGCTGTAAGAATGAGCTGATTTTTTTCAGTGGGGTGCATTCTTGAAAAAAATAGCAGTCCTACTATGCTAAGAAGGAAAAGGGGAATGTCAGAGCATGCTGGGCCTGATTTCTCAGTGGTTAGAGGGGGGACTTACATTTCTGAAGAACTCAGCCTAAGATTACATGAGGGCAAACTCCAAGGTGACAAATTTCCTGTTTCCTCAGGTGATGTTTTCTTCTGATGCTCTTTTCAGCAGGCTGGAGCTAGCAGTAATATGTGGCTTTTTACGTGCAGGGAAGGCAGTCTGATGGAGTCAGGGATGCTCAGAAAATAGAATCAAGGAATCATTAAGGTTGGAAAAGACCTCCAAGGTCATCACATCCAACATTTGACCTAACGCCACCATGCCCACCAAGACATGTTGTGAAGGGCCACACCTACTTGTTTTTTGAACACTTCCAGGGTTAGTGGCTCCACCATTTCCCTGGTGAGCCTGTTCCAGACTCTCAGCACAACATGGAGCAGTTGTGTTTCATTGTTCCTGTTGTCACATGGAGGCACAGAAACCCAAAGGTGAGACAGGTGGCTGTTACTCCACACCAAAGTCTTGGGTTCATCGGAGGATGAAGTGGCTCTCCTGCGTAGCAGGGCTGATGCTACTGGTCCTCAGGATGCTTCAGGGATGCCTTTGTGTCTGGCTGGATTTTCCTGCTGGTGGTTGTCCTTGACTGTCTGGCATTTGTGACTGTGCTCTCCAAAACTCTTGCGAATTATTGGGAACGAGGGGATACTTGTTCTGTCAGCCTTTGCCTGCACTGCTAAGTGTGTGTTTACTCCAGTTGTAGCAGTGTTTTGGCTGAAATAAGGAACACTGGGAGCGAGGCCATTTTGTAGTTGCATACAGATTAAATTGATGTTTATGCCCTGCGGGATTTAAATTTCTTGGAGAAATCAATACTAAAATGTTGTGTTGGCTTCGTGCTTGTCTCTTGCTGTTTGCTGCTGAGAGTGCTGATGGTGTTTCAGCAGCACGAGGGTGCTGGCTTTGTTAGGGGCCTTTTGCTTCAGCAAGCTTGTGAAAGCAGTTTAAAAATTATTAGAGGACAGTGACAGGTTGAAGTTTTCTTTTTGAAACAATAGTGAATAGTGGCAACATCAGATTGGAACATGTGGAACAGAGATGGGGCAGAGTGTGCTGCTGGGCATGCAGTACAAACAGACCTCAGAAATGCCTTGCCATTACATCTTAAGCCTATATTTTTGAGGGAGGAGTGTTGGCTCAAGAAGTACTTTGAAATTCATCAGAGGCAGGATCTTCCTCCCAGATAAGCCAGGCATTCTGCTGCAGAGGATATTTGTATTTTCTGATGAAACTTCTGGCTGATAAGAGTGCCAGTGTGAGATGGGCAATAGCTTGCCAGGAACTTGACTCTATCCCCTCTTATTTTTCACAGAGCATCAGACTTTTATCACATAGCTGAGCCTTCAAGGCCCAATCAAGCAAGGCTTGGTTTTAAGCCAGTGGCCTGGAAAGGTTGGTTAGCTCATTACCAATTCCCTGACCAAGTATTTTACAAAAAATGGCTTTTTATTATTACTTGGCTCAAGAGAGTAAAGTATTAGTTTAACTAATTTTTTAAAGGGTTAGATAAAATGTCTCTGAAGGAAATGACCTCATGTGCTATAAGGAAGCTGCTTACGTGCTGTAGAATTTTTCATGCAGTGGCTATTGTCTTGCTTTTATTTTGTTTTATTGTTGTCATACATACACAGGAAACACAATGAAGACAGAAAATCTGAAGAGTTAATAAAAAGATTGGAAAGGGTACTATCTGTCTTTCTTTTCTGACACCATGATAAAATGTTGTCATTGTTTGAACAATTGCTTTTAATGTTTGGTCAGCAAAAGACCAAGTACGTAAATGGTTCAATTCCTGTGCCCTGATGTTAGGAGAGATTGTTTATGGCTCTGTCAGTGGACGTACTGTTCAAGCAGTACTCAGAAAAACGGCCAAGCTGTCAGTTTGCTGGGTTTGTTAGAGCTTTGTGGATCTCTGGAAGCTGGGGACCTGGAGATCAGTTGGGTTATCTACTAAATCTCCTTTTATTGCTTGTTTTTTGAGACTGATCTACAGTTTTAAATCCAATTAGATTAGCAAGGGAATGACATGACTGCAGTCTGTAAGTACCTTCTTGGGGAAAGGAAACTTGATAGTATAGGACTCTTGAGCCTTACAGACAGAAACATTATGGTTCAATAACTGGAAGCTGAAAGCAGGCAAACCTCAAATGACAAGCAAGGTGCAGATTTTTAACAGAAACTGAAATCAAACTGCAGCAATTGACAGTGGTGTAGTGAATTCTTTAGCACTGGCAGTTTTAAGAACAAGATTTTTTTCCCCCTAAAACCAGGTGCTCTGGTCTAAAGAGACCATTTATGTTATAGAAGAGTGAGTTTAAAAGATGAGAGTTGTCCATTCCATCTCGGACACATGGGAATCTGTAAGAAATGCCATTGCTAGGAAGTTAATCTGATTCACAGCTATATAACATCGCTGTGTATTAATCATTTATACCCAGAGCAGCTTCTGGTATCACTGTAAATGAAGCCCTGTTTTCACAACCATTCTGCTTGTAAAATACTACATTTACCTTAGTTGGCACTTAGTGAAATGCTACATATTTATTACTTTAAAATCTTTCTTCCTGTGTGTTCCCGTATTTTCATTTTTGTTGCTCAAATGTGACAGTCCTGTTGGTGAACTCTAATCAGCTCTCCCAAGATTCCCTAGTCCTCCCAGTTGTTTTTCCTTTTTTTCTGGTTTAAGGTTATTCTGCTTCTTTTACACATCTCAGGTTATGCATCTCTCCTGAGCACTGAGTATCTCAATGCTTTCAGCTGCATCAACCCACACTTGAGGTTTCCAGTGTTAACAGAGGTTCCTACTTGACAAGTCATTCTGTCCCTGCTTCCTCTATTTGCCTGCACATACAGTGATTTTTAGCTGTGATTGTTTGCTGCATGAAATTAGGCAAGGCAATTTAGCCTTACTTAAAAAGAGATTACTGCCTAAATTTTAAAAACAATTTTGAATATCTAAAGCTTTGTTTCCATCCAGACTTTGATTTCCAGAGGACAGCTACTCAGTGCTTACCCAGATTGTCTCAAGAAAAAAATAGCTAACCACCTCCCACATTTCTTGTTTAAGCAATATCCAAGTAAACTTCACACAATTGTGGACAAGAGTTATTTTGCTTTCTACTTGCATAACTTCAATTCTCTTCAGACATGAGGAATTAATTTGGGCAACTTTTTTTTTTTCTTATTTCTGGCCTGTGGTTTTCAGTAACACACATGAGGGATATTCTTTAAACTATAATGTTGTTTAACCTGTATGTGGTGTGTCTAACTCAGGCACTAGCACAGGTGTATGTGGGGCATGTAAAATGACAGGTCTCAGCCCCAAGGCTTTCACAACGTCAGTTTAGTCCAAGTGTAAAAGCTGGCAAATGGGGGAAAGGTAATGAAAAACAACCTGCAAGTGCAGTGTGTACTCCTCCAGTTCTCTCTCTGAGGTAAGGACAGAAATATGTTACCTTTGCACTTGGAGGCTGGAACTGGGGGATCAGTGACAGAACCAACCCAAAGAAGACAATTGGGTGTGTGGAACAGTGAGATTAGAGCATCCACAGAATTAAGTCCCTTGAGGACATGGTGGGTGACATGAAATTCCTGATCCCAGCTTCTGGACAGTGATATAATTTTTCTCTTTGATGTTCAAAAGGCTGGACCTGCCAGTGTCTCGCAGTGACCTCCAGCTCGTCAGTGCTGTAACTTTCCTAGCTGGAAAAATCCAAAGAATGGATAAAAGAACACAAAGAAAGTTTGCTTGAATGTGAAATTGTCTTTTTCTGACTACAGTTACTGTGATTGTACAGCATCAGACAAAGTAAAACTAAACTCAGGAGTACCTGCTGAGCATTGAACATCAATTACTACTCAAGTAGAAAGTGAGTTTAAAAACAGCCACTTCTCTACCACTTCTGTTGGTTTTAAAGTATTTGTGTTCCATTTGACAATATCTGAAACTTAATAAGAAATGTCAAGGAATCTCTGAAAGATGGAAATTTGAAATTAAAAATAGAAGTATGTATATACATACAAGCAAAGGGTGGGTTTGTGATGGTTTTATTTTTCATAGTGTCTCAAAGTGAATTAGTTCTTTAGAGGATAGCTCTACTGCAGATAACTGCACTTGCCAATATTTATCTGATATGTTCCTAAGGTGTGGCCTAGCACTTAATGTTTCACCTCTGCTTGTGCCTATATCAGTGGATTCTTCTGAAATGCATATTTATTAGACATTTTCAGTTCTTGGTGGATGAAAGTTCGATTAGCTCCCAGTTGTAGGAATCAGGTGCATCTTTCTCAAATATTAATCTTTTCTATTTCCACTTTTGCAGTAACACTAACAAATGAACTGACTTGTAAGCACATTCAGTTTCTCTAGCCTAAAGTTGGCAGCCAAAATTTCAGCTTGTCTATCTTATCAATGTACTCCATCATTCAGCAGCTTCCTTCAGGCTGTTCTTATGTCTTGTTTTCAACAGCTTAATATCACTTTTGTTGCATTTCAAATATGGGCTTTGTTTGTGGAGGGCTCTGTATCCTGGAGGTATCCATGTTCTCCTGGGGACTCCATTCCAGCACATCCCTGGCTGCTTTCTTTGTGTTTCCAGGATTGGATCACTCAGCTCCTTCCCTCTCCATTGCCAGTATCTGTTACTGAGCAGGGCAGGTGTCAGAATTTATCTGCACATAGCCATTTTTTTTGGTGGCCAGCTTAAAACTTGCAGAAATATCATATATTTCTGTGGCAGCAACCCTGTGAGTAGCATTGGAATGAAGGTGGTTGCTGGTCACAGAGCCAGAGGGATTTTGAAGGGATTTTCAAAAGCATCCATTCTCTTCACTTAAGGTGCTCTTAATCTTTTTTTTCCCTGTGTTTATTCTGGTCAAAAATGAACTTTTTGTTATTTTGAAGTAGTTCTAATTATATTGGTAATACAAATGTACAAGTGAAGAGCTGCTTGACTAATCTCTTCAAATTAAGTGCACTTCTAGTTAAATGACTTAAGGTTACCTGCAAATGAACAGTTTTGCTGCAGAGAAAGTGATACAAAGCTCATATTGGGTACTTAATGTTGTGAACACAAAGGCCTGGTACCCACCGAAATGGAGGTAAACATCTGAAACCATTGTTTTAAAGTATGACACATTAGAATAGGAAATTGCTGGCATATCTATTTGAAAATGTGGAATTGTGTTTATAAGTAAATTGCAAGTAATAACTCCTTTAATAATCATGGGCATCTGATGTTTTGGAGCAATGCCACAAAAGTGTGGAAAAAGTGATCTAATGGATGGTGTGTACCTAAGAGCTCCCATAAAAGGCTCAAAGAACAATTATCTAAGTTGAATGCAGTGTTTTAAAAACAGCTTCATCCATTTTCCTGCCATTTTTTGTGCTTTTCCTCTAAATAACTCTAATGTATATTAATTAATTGCTTGAAATAATACCAATAAATCTAACAAGGTTTGTCTAAAGCTTCACTGCACAGAGGAAACTTCACGTTTGTTTCAGTGGTGAGAGAAAAAAATCATTTACTGAAAATATTAAGAAAGCTAATATTAATTTAGATGGAACTTAATGAAATCTTTAATGGCTTTTTAAAATTATTTTCCTTAGATTGTAATTTGAATTAAATCATTACTATTGTTAAATTAGTTAAACACTAAATTAAGAAATGCAAATGAAGTGAGCCCAAAATCCAATGTGGTTATTGTTTTTATTGATATATGTAGGCTAGTGGTGCGGAGCAAATTCCAATTATATCTGATCTGTTATTTGCAATACAAGTTCCTGACTCTTCATTAAGTGTAATACATTAGATTAAATGCTTTGTTCGATAAGAGCACAGAAAATACCAGTATTACAATAAACCTCTTGCTGCTCTTGCCTCTTTGTTCGGGCTGTTAGCACCGTGTACAATGCAGGCTTCAAGGCTCTCTGGTTTCAAGTTTGAAAATCCTGCCCAGCTGTGATCATCAGAGGGAGATAAATGTAGGTAGCACAGTCACAGGAGGCCCAGGAGCGAGGGAGAGTTGCTGAAGGCAACTCCATTACATACATGAGTTCACCTGAACAAATGCTCAGTGGCTTCTGTTTTGCTAACTTTAAATACTGGTAGCTAGTGAGGAAAATGCTCGTTTCACATGATATATTCCTCTCTATGATTAAAACATCCAAAATAAATGAAGCGTGCCTCCATGTATCAGAACTCGATTGATCCAAGTTGTTCTTTATCCTTTGGTTTATATTTTTTAGAATAATTTTTGTATTTATAAAACACTGACTGGAATCAGCAGAAATCCATGGAGGAAAGGGGAAAATGTGTGTGCCATTTTGGGCTTGCCTGCTTTGTGCACAGCCAAGGTACTCGCCTGTGTAAAAGCTCATTTTTCATTTTTAAGCTGCTGTTTTCCTTGGAAGCCATTCGGGAAGGTGAAATGGAGCACAGCAGCTGCCAAACCTCCCTGTGGCTACCCTGTGACAGTCCCATGTGGAGAGAGGACACCATAACCAGGGCTGCATGACTGGGCAAGCCAGGCACACGTGGTGGGACCAACATTCCCGAGCTGTGCCTGTGCCTCTGCATCCATCCTGGTTCTGCTTGGCTCTGGATCAGGTGATGGGGCTCCTCAGGTATTCTCCAGAGCTCCTTGTTTAAGCTGCTAGGGGAATCATTATTTTATACTTTGGAAGAACTTGCCCGTCCTGTTGAGCCCCCATGCAGAAGTGTTCTTAGCTTGTCAGTACAGTGATAAAAAATACTTGCAGCTCAGTGTGCTCCTCAGTTCAATTTATTCTGCTGGTGCCAAGGCATGTGTCCAGCCCAAGTGGAGGAGCTGCCTCTGCTCTGGCTGCTCTGCATTGGCAGCAGGGTGCAGAGACAAAAAACAGGAGACTTCATCAATGTTTTTCAGCTTTCTGGAAAGCACTGTTGCACTTGGGAATCCATGCAGGCAGGACGCTGGCAGAGCAGTGGGGACAGCTGATGTTTGCAGCAGTTGCTGTGGTTTCACTGCTCATAGATCCCTTTTATCTCCCAGTGTATGAGGTAAGCAGTGCAAGTAGCTCCATAATCATGAGAGTACAACTGATTCAGCTTCAGCCCATGGTTAACCCTTTCCTGGCAGAATAACTGTTGGAATTGATGTGATAGAGGCTTGTGAGGTGGTTGCTTCTCTGTTTTAGCCTAACATGGTGGGCATGGCTAGTGTATCCAGAGTTTGCTTTGGGAGATGGGATTCCAGTGCTGGAATTGTTTGCAATGTCCGTGTCTACAGCAGGAGCATGTGGCAGAGTAGGACAAGACACTGAGCACTGAGCATGTTTTGTGAGCCTTCTTCCCAGTTACCAGAGACATTTTTGCCCATTGTACTCCAAATATTGAAACTCAATCCTTTTCCCATGGTGTCTCAGTCTTCCTCCTCTTGTTTCAATTTCTTGGAATTCTGAGTCATCCTGCATCCAGAGGCATTCAAAATGGTTCTGTGAAGGCACTGAAAGACACCATAATGTTTTATTACTGGAAAGAATTAAAAATCCCCTGTTTTCTGCATCGTGATGAGGACCCTAAGGATATTTGCCATGTTGCTTTGTTTCATGCCTTTGAATGCTCAATAACTGCTACCATACAATTAGCAAAATGCTTCCCTTTCTTGTTTCTCTCCGATGCTCCTCATTGCACAAATCCTTGGAGTGTGGCTGCAGAATGAGCCTCTGAAATGCTTTTGTCTGTCAGTGTAGTCAATTCGTCCCACTCCATTCCCGTGGTCATCCCTGATCTGTGCTGGGATTAGAAATGAACCATTCTGGCTGAAAAACCTCCCAGATGTTATGCTGGCTTTGTTGCTGAGGGTGGTGGCAGGTAGGGAATGTCTCCTCACAGTGGTGTTGTGTAGAGAGGAATTTCTGGGTTGGAGACAGAGATCTTTACCTTGCAGGACAAGTCTTGTGGTTCTGAGGCTGATATTGCTTGGCTTTCTCCTCTTGAAGATTTTTGAATATGCTCTTACACAGATGTTTTCAGGTTCTTCTTCCAGGCTTAGGGGCCTTTTTGCCATACTGCTGTCAGAGGATAACTGGACTTCCAGAAGGATTCTCTGGCCTTCTAGGACCATGTTGCAATGGCATCATCTTGTACTTGAACTGAATTGAATGGTGTGGCACCAGCAACCTGCAAAGAATGAGGATCAACACCCAAGCAGAGCAAACAGTGGTTATTTACAATGCATGCTGTTAAATGGGAATCAGTTATGGAGAAGCCCTGGAAGCACTGGCAGAGAGGAAACGTGGTTGGTGTTGACCTTTAAGGTTTGACCATGCTGCACAACAGGAGCTTGTGCTGCTTCCTCCTGCAAAGTAGCATCAATGAAAGCACTGGGTTATGAATTGTGCAGCTGCTATGAATAGTGAGGATAAGCAGTGCTGGATTAGAATATAAATCTTAATCAGGATTAAGCCTCAGCAAATATGTATCTGTGAAGCAGAACGTGCTGCATGAATAGGGAACAAGCTAGATAAACAGATTCTATAAGTTCAGAGACAGCTCTGCTTCAGCCTGTAAGGGGTTGTGCCATTTTACTCTAAGGAGCATTCTTATTGCATGGATTTGAGGTTTTTCTTTGAAATCAAATTTGTTCACGGAATTGCAGAGCTGTTTGGGTTGGAAGGGAGCTCTGGAGATCATCCAGCCCTACCCCCCTGCCAAGGCAGGGTCACCTGGAGCAGGTGACACAGGAATGTGTCCAGGTGGGTTTGGAATGTCTCCAGGGAGAGAGATTCCATGACCTCCCTGGGCATCCTGTTCCAGTGCTCTGCTCTGTTTGTTGGCTCACAGCTGAGAAAAACTTGCTGCAGCATTTGTGCAGGATTCACTCACCCCATCTGAAATTCTATCAGGGATGAAATGAAATGTGAGCAAGAGGAAGAACCATGTAGCAGTAGAGGCTCATTTGTTTTCACATGAATACATTAGAGCAAAATCTCACTTTCATGAATCAGCATTTCCTTTGTCAATAACTTTCAATATTAAACAGTAAGGTGACACCAGAATTACATTGGAGGGAAAGTAAATTAAACTGCAACAAAAGATTCTAGAGGGTAAATTGACACTTCAGGTCTTGATTTAGGTTCAGCTACAGAACAGGAAGGGAATAACTGTTTCCTCCCCATCATGTTTCAAACTGTTTTTTAACAGAGGGATAAAAAGGACATTTCCAGATTCTTAGTGGATACCAGCTCATCCAAATCCCACACTGTATTGAGAAATGATTCTTTTATTCTCTTCCATATTCTCTGAAAATTGTAACACTTAGTTTGCCAAGATATGGAGCGTATAGTGGTGCACGTCCCTTGTTGCCTAGAAAGAAAATAGCTGATGTTTTAATATCCTCGTGTGCTGAAATGTCATATTCTTCTGCTGAAGTGCACTGTTTCCTCCTCTTCCTTCTTGCCAAATCCATTTTGTGTTTCCACACATTAACCTCTTCCTGACCTAGTGCTGCTCATGCATGAAATGCCCAAGTGCTTCTAGGTTGCAAGCACAGCAGTTGTCTGATGTGTTAGTCTTGACAATGATGCAAAGGAAATGCCCAGGTGTATGAATGCTATCAATAATTTTCGTAAACAGTCCATGGAAGTTATTTAGGGATGTGTATTTTGGTGAAAAGGCAGTCTTTAAATCTTCTGAAACTGTTTTTAAAATTACACAGGCGTCCTGCTATTCTGATCTTAGTGGCAGAAATTATTTTACCTTGAGACACACTTGGTTGATATCCATAAGTATCCATGGGTTTACATAAATACAAATACATGCACTTCTTGGCTTGTCAGTGTAGTGGCAGCTCTTCCCTCACACTTAATTGTGTAAGTATCCTGTATTCTTTCACTTGCCATTACAAGTTCAGAAAGCCAGTCCTGAGCTGTTTCCAAAGTTCACAGAAAATTTATAAGGCAAACAAAACCAAGAGGGAGCAGAGTTTCTGCAGGATCCTTGGTGGAAATTCAGCTGCTTCTTTAGTTGCAGAATAGGGTCTATAGCAGTGAAACACGTCAGTTGCAGCTGTGACTTAAGAAAGCACCTTTAGAAGAAAATGTACATATTTTTGTAAAAATCGACTTTACCTCTAGTCTGGCTTTTTTTTTTTTTTGTTTGTTTGTTTGTTTTTATTGTGAGCCTATGTTTAAATACAGACAATATCATCTCATTGACTTGATACTAATGATGCTATTTGTGATTTAGCATGTTCTGCAGCAGTTTCCTAAGTTGAATTTTTCACCTTCTCCTGAAAGCCAGTGAGAAAACTGAGTCGAGTAATTTGTGACCCAGTGTGTGCTTAGCAATTCCTAGCAGAAATCCCTCAAATAGGGACATGGGTCTCTCAGAACATAGAAATATCAGCAGTGAGACCCCCAGTGTGTCAGTCACTGTGAGTATAAACATTGAGAGAGGCCTTGTGATATAATGAGAAAAGGCCAGAGAGGTGAGCTGTGCAACACACTTCTCCATCCAGCTTACACCTAATCCTGTCTTACACATTCAGCTCTATCTCCAGGCTTATCCACTTGCTGTGATGATGAGCAGCTCATGCTTGTGACTTGAATAAATCATGGAAGTTGCATGTTAAACAGAGAAATGGTCTGTTGGGAGCCTCATCAAATTCAACAAGGAAAAATGTCAAGTCTTGCACCTGGGGCACATAGACTCCCTGCCTTGATAAGAATCTGGGGGAAAGCTCAGCTGAAAAGGATGTGGGAGGTCTAGCTAAAAAATAAGCCAGCAGTGTGTTCTTGCAGCAAGGAAGGCTGAGAACGTGCAGGCTGCACCAACAGAAGCACAGCCAGGCAGTTGAGGGAGAAGATTTATCATCCTTAATTCAGCAGCCCAACAGATGACATCTGGAGTGCTGTTCCTGGTTTGGGGCTCCTTAATGTAAGAAATTTATTGACAAACTGGACCAACTGCAGTGGGGAGCCATCAAAATGCCCTGTGGCTGGAGGACCTGCTCTGGGCAGAGAGGCTGGAGGAGCTGGGTTTCCTCAGCCTGAAGAACAGGAGGCTTCAGGGGGCCTAATGGCAGCTTGTTGGGGTGCTCTTGTCTGGGGTGCACAGCAGAAAAAGGTGAGACAATGTCCATAAATTGATAGAGGAGAGTTTCTAACGGGGTATATAAAAAAAAAAAGATCACAGGGAAGAATATAAATACAAAACATTTTATTAGGGAGTTCTTTGTAACTGAATGTCTTGAAACCTTGTCTGGGAAATGTGACACGACAAGGCTAATTTGATGTTGTCCTCCTTCTGAATAAAGTTGGTATATTGACCTAGTTCTGTCACTCTGCAGCCACGAGCCAATTGGATCCCTCAGCTGCCACCCCATCTCATTTTGCCTCCTTTGGACAGATAGAGCTAATTACAGTAGGTACTCCATCCAAATTTTTATGGATTAATTTACAGCATGATGAGCAGAGTTAGTGATGGAGATGCAACCAAGGAAGTGAGGGTTGCTCTGACCTTGTCACTCACAGGGATGTGGAGACACACTGGTCTTTTCCCTGATGGCTCTTGAGTTTTACAGAAAGTCAGTGACAAGTTTAATTACTTCTGACAAATACAGAGTGCTTTCTCTTCTGTCTGCACTGTGTTATACCCTTCATGGCAGTGGAAGAAGGCAAAGCAGCACCTTGACCAGCCACACTTTGGGTGGGATATTATGGACTGAAGTTTTGGGGTTGAAGTCCAGAGTTTTGGCTCCAGTTGGCTCACTGCTGTCATGATTAGGTATTTCTGATGCAAGAAGGTGTTTAGGTACCTCTTAAGTCAATGAAACTTCACTGCCTGCCTAGCTAATGTTTGGCAAAGAGATGTTTTCTCAGCAATCAAGATGCAGTTTACATGCTGTATGGCATTTGATAACTCCTGCTAAACAGAGAAGATTAATGTGAAGTTGCATTAGCACGTGGGTTAAAAAGGTCAAGATTGTTGCAATCTCCAGAATTATGATAAATATAATTAAGGTTGTAAGACTTTTGTCTTTTTATAACTTTTGAAACAAACACATTGTGGGGGGAAGGCTGCACTTGGACATTTGGGCCTGGTAGAATCAAATATTTCTTTGCAAGATTTGAAGATGCTTTATTTGTTGGCTTGATTGTGAATTTTTTAAATACCCAATGTAAAATACGTTCATGTATTTTGTGATAGGGAAAGGAAAATTGTGCAAGGTGGTTCTTCCCAGCTGGAAAGTCTTTTGGATCACCTCTGATTTGACCTGATTTGCAGGCTTTTGTTCAGAAGAGAATTAAAGGGAGGTTCTTGCAAGAGTTCTCAAAGCTTAAATAGTTTTGTTGCTCTTTGCGAAGGCAGAAATGATTATCCTGAGTCAGCCTGAAGGCCCAGCTATGCCAAAGTCTTCCTCTGACAGTGGCCAGTCTCTAACACACAAGCAAGGCTTGAACATCCTCCCAGCTTAGCAACTTCCTGAGCCTCAGGGTTTTTTATCTAACATTTGTTGACAGACTTTTCCCCATGGTTTCTTTAATCACTTTTTAAAAGCATGTAGGTTTTTGGCACCCGTGGTATCCTGCAGCACTGGGAGCTTCACCTGAGCTGTGCCTTGTGTGAGATGTCCCTATTTTTTGTTTCTGTTGAGCATGTCACCTGATAACTTCATTTGCACCTTGATAGGGTTTGTACTATGAGAAACAGAGAATAGTTATTCTGTGCTTATCATCTCTGACTTCCTGTGCTCTGCTGGCCTCCTCCTGGTATCCCCTTAGCTATTTCTTTTCTTGGCTGGAGAATTGTAATCAGGATTTACTCATGTCCTTTGATCAGCCTTGCTGTGTCTCTCTGTATTGTTTCCATTTCAGCTAAATTCTTTCTGAGATGTAGGAGTGGTGCTGCATGAGTATCCAGAGACTCAACTTTTATTTAACTGGTGGCATACTGCTGCTTCTGGCTTTATTCTTTTTATAAGAGTTTTTAATGTACTTGCTTTTTCCATTTTTTGAGTATTGATCTGGTATTTTCATGAAATTGTTAATATTTATCATGCTTTACTTAAAGGTAATACTTTAGAGTGTGCAAATTTAGGTCTCTTCAGTGTTGGGTTTGTTGCCTAATTCTCTGCTTTTTTCCAGTTTACCTTTCACAAGCAGCTGTGAAAACTGATCATTTACTTCTACTCTTTGCATCATTTTCTTTTTAAAAAATGATCATTAATTCATGAGATCACTTCCATTCTTGTCCTGTGGCAGCCTTCTTTCTGCAGGAGACTTTGGAGAAGGACCTCATCTAAATGCCTGTTAGAAATCTGTGTTTATGCTTGTGTAAAGCATTTATATTTTCCACAGGTAACATTATAATATTTGGGCACTCCATTTGTACACAACTTTTGCATGGGTGGCATGTGATTTGTTCTAAGCCCCCCTTGCTGACATCCTGAACCCATGGATTTTCTGCTTAAGATGAGTGAAGAATTGCTTGGGTTTTTTTTTTTTCTAGCGTTCTCGAGAAGTTGTAGCATAAAGCAGATGTGAGCATGATGTTTACCCTAACATTTATTAGTTTATCCTAATAGAGGGGTAACTGTATTGTGTCATGGCTCTTGTATTGCCTGTCCAGGCAGTCTGTGAGTTCTCTTTGTGTGTATTTTAATCATTGCCATCATCCTGGGCAAGTGGGCTGTTGTATGGTCCTGGTATTGATGTGATGTTCAGACCACATGGATTATGTTACAGGTTGGGACAATTAACTGCTTTGTCAGCTCTGGCTTCAGGTTTTCATTAGTGTACAGCAACACTCACTGCTGTGGTTTTCCTATATCTCTGCAATATAATTTGTTCTTTTATTTTACAGCATGTAATGATTGCCTGCCTTTCACCAGTGTGTTGCTTCTATCAATATCCTCAGTGAAAACCAAGCAGTTTAAACCTTTCTATCTTATTTTTTTAACATTTCTAGTGTCAATATAACAGCACTTCCACACTTGGCTCAGTAGCTTATTTTTGTGCTATGATTAAAATGGAATTGTGTCTTCTTTGTGGTTACTTGTTAAGATTTATTAATGTCTGCCCTATCTTTTATTTATAGATACAAAGTTTTAATGATTTCAGCCCTAGAAAATGTGTCATGTCCATTTGTGCCAGCCTTACTGCACTTGTAAGTTTAAGGATTCTCTTGCAAGATTATTAATTGTAAATGCTGGCAGTTTGGTACCAGTTTAATTTGGATGAAAACCATCTTTTATGTATAAGCAGCATTTCTTCCAAATGTTTCTGCAGTTCCTACTGAAACAAAAGTTCATAGTGAAAACGAGGAGAGAGTTACACCAGGAAGGAGGTATTTTTTTAAAATCCTAAGTGAAATATTAAACAGGCTTTATTAATGGAAAGGGATTTGTTAGAACAGGTGAGTATGCTTGATATACAGTAATCTGTGGATGCTGGAAATGAAGAATGGTGGTTACCAAAGCAATGGGCATTCAGGTGTTGGCTATGACTTTGGAAGAACTAAACTATAGAAGAACATTTTGCTCTACTGGTGACTTGGCAAAAGACATTCAGAATCCTCAGCAGAGGGGAGAATCAGGCTAATAAAGGCAGATTCATGGTGTACGGGTAGGATTTGGTTGTAGGAATTTGAAAGTTGAAGACAGTAAGCTAAGCAGCTTAACATCTTCAGAATAAGAGGGAGTGAAGCTTGTAAGTGCGTCAAGCTGTTTGCTTAGATCTGGACTAAGGAGCTTAAGTAGCTTATAACACCACAAGCTCCCGAGCTCCAGAGGAAGGGACTTACAAGCTGTGCAACAGCCACACTTCAAAGGCCTTACAAGTACAGCTGATGAATCCTGCAGGGCTTCTAGGGAGCATGTCAAGTAAATGTGTCCGTCTGTCTGCGTCCAAGCGCTTCCTTTTGTTTCCTCCTTACAAAGTTATGGGCCACTCTCCGCCCTGGAGTTATCACATTGTTAAATACCACCTCCTCAAAGCCAGGAGGTTCTGAAAATTAATTTAGTCGTGTCCTTTATACATATTCTGTCTTTTTTACTCACTTAAAAACCGTAGGATTATGCATGCTGGGATGTACCACTTGTTTTTCTGATGAAATGTTGTATGAGGAACTTGAAAATGATGAAAAGTCCCCTGCTTATAATGGGGGAAAGAAAATTATCTCAATTGTATTATCTCAAAATGTAAATTAGCTGTCTTCAAGGTCTTCAGCTCTAAACATGTTTGGTTCTAGTTGAAGTCTTTAGGACTAGATCATCACAGCTTGCAAAGCTGCACTGTGTTGCTGTGGTCCCACCCAATTCCCACTGAAATCATTTGGCTTAGTTGGAGTCAAAGACTTCTGCAAAGCAGAGATGGCTACTTTCAAAAACTTTTGCTCTCCAAAATAGCTGTGATGTCCTCAAAAGTGTCATTACTTGCTAGTCCAAAAAATTACCTTCATAATGGTGCTTTCTTAAGTAATTTTGTCATCTTGAGCTTGTTCTGTCCTGATTTCATTAGGTCTACTGAAGATGCTCTTTAAATTAGAGGCATATGACCACATTTCTGTTTTGCTCTAACTCCTTGCTCCCCAGCTATTTAGTTTCTATATATTTCGAAGTAGATCCTTACATGAAGCTTAGTATTTTTGTCTGTACAGACTGAAACATATGATGATGAAAAATGAATCTTTCTACATTAATATCTCACCCAGGCTGATTTTGCAAAGTAGTCTTTCAGGATATTTTGCACTGTTTGCTGTTACATGTAGTGTTATACTAAGAGTAATTCAAACCACAGTGTGGATGGAAGAGGATGGAAATGACCTCTGGAGCTCACTAGTCAGAGCAGGGCTAGCTGGAGGAGATGGCCCAGGACTGTGTCCAGTTTGGGTTTGAATCACAGAATCACTGAATAGTTTGGGTTGGAAGGAATCTTGAAGATCATCTCATTCTATCCCCCTGCCATGGGCAAGGCCACCTTCCACTAGATCAGGTTGCTCCAAACCCCATCCATCCTGGCCTGGAACACTTCCAGGGACAGGGCATTCAGACATTTTCTGGGCAACCCAGAGGGTGTCTTACCACCCTCACAGTGAAGCATTTCTTGCCCATAGCTAATCTGAACCCACCCTGTGTCTCAAAGGGTGGAGGTTCCAGAGCTTCTCTGGGAAATCTGCTGCAGTATTTGATCACCTGTACAATTTTTAAAAGAAGTTTATGTTTGAAAGGATTTTTTTTTCTGTTCCAGTTTGTGCCCTTTGCCTCTTGTTCTATCACTGACCAGTACAGAGAAGAATCTCTTGTCTTACTCTGCCTCATGAAGTATTTATGCACACTGGTAACATTCCCTGTGAGTCTCTCCTTCAGGCTGAGCAGCCCCAGCTCTCTCAGCCTTTCCTGGGATGCCAGATGTTCAAGTCTGTTAATCATCTGCACTTTCCTTCTCTGGGCTCACTCCAGTGTGTCCTTGTCCTTGCCCTCTCTCACCCAGCCCAGAGCCAGCACTGCTGATGTGTGTCCCACGTGCTGGGCAGCTCCTCATCCTGGGAATGCTGTTCTTTCTAGTGCCACCCAGGATGCTGTGGGCTGCCTTTGCTGCAAGGACATGTGGCTGGATCTTGTTTGCCTTGCTGTACTCTGGGATCCTCAGATCTTTTTCTGCTAAGCTGCTTCCCTGCCAGTTGGTGCCTCGGGTATTTCCTCCCTGATTGTAGGACTTCTCACTTCCATTTATTGAACTGGTTGAAGTTCCTGTTGGTCCATTCCTCCAGCCTGCTGAGGTCCTGCTGATGGCAGCACAACTCTCTTGTGTATCAGCACTCCTCTCAGTTTTGTGTCACCTGCAAACTTGCTGAGGATACACTTTGTTCCGTCATCTAGGTTATTAATATTGAACAGTGTCAGGCCAGTGCTGACCCTTGGGATGCACCACCAGTGAGTTGCCTCCAGCTGGACTTTGTACCACTGTTCCAAACCTTTAAGTCCAGAAGTTCAGCCAATTTTCAGTCCACCTCACTGTCCATGTATCTAGCCTGTACTTCATCAGCTTGTCAGTGAAGATCTTGTGGGAGACGGCGTCAAAAAGCTTGCTAAAATAGAGATAAAAAACATCCCCTGCTTTCTCCTCATCCATCAAACCAGTCATCTCATCTTAGAAGGCTGTGCTGACTAATGCCAGTTACCTTTCTATCCTTCATGTATTTGGAAATGGTTTCCAGCAGGTTTTACTCCATCTTCCCAAGGATCAAGGTGAGCCTGACTGACATGTAATTCCTGGTGTCCTCCTTGCCATTATTGAAGATAGAAGTGGCATTTGCTTTCCTCCAGTCCTGAGGAGCTTCCCTGAATTTCCATGACCCTTCAAAGATAAAAGAGTGGTCTCACAATTTTATAAGCCAACCATCTCAGCATTCAGGGGTGCATCCTGTGAGTCCCATTGACTTCTGTGCATTCAGTTATATAAATGTTCCCTAACCTGGTCTGTTCCATTGAGAGTTTTCTCTGCTCTGGATTTGCCTCCTGGCCTCATGGACCTGCCATTTCTGAAAGCAAATCAGACTTTGAGGCAAAGTCAGCATGGAGAATTTCAGTCCTTTATCACCCAGTCCTGTTCCCTGTCTGTCTGTGCTGCAGACCTTGGTCTGTGTCTGTGTGTGTTTACTCGTGGGCTCCTTTCCAAACAAACAAGCCTGAGTTTTGTGCTGATTTCCCAGACAAGCTTTTCCTGTTCGTGGCTCAGGATGTCAGCCAGCTGCCCCAGTGAGCCAGCAATTCAATTCCAGGGGAAGTTCAGCTTGGGTGAAAACAAAGACAGCAGCACACATTTTTCTTTGGGTTTTTAATTACTTCCGTCTCTGTATCTGAAGCATTTTTCTTAAAAATACTTCACTTTGCAGGTGTTGCCTCACAGACTTTCTCTCATCATAACTTTTCTTATCATCTGTAGCCATTAAAGGGTTCAAAATACTTTTGGCAGGGGGATTAACACAGGTGCCCTGGAGCAACTCCCACTGGGATAATTGCATTCTTTTTACTTAAAGTCCCCTTTTTGTCAGGTGTTATCTTAGGGTTCATTTCATGTCAGGAGTTTCTGTGTTGTGCTGTGCTCTCTGCCAGAGAGGGATGTATTTCACTGTGGACTTTTCTCGGGCTGAAACTTTTGTAGGCAAAGTAATTTATTATTATTTTTTTAATACTGGAAGGACAATCCAATAAACCATTTTCTTTCTTATTGGAAATTGAAATAATGTTGCTTTTTTTGGATGGAAAGAAGTGTACAGGCTGGATGTTGATGTCTCATTGATTGTAAAGCAGTGCCATGGCTGCAGTTCACAGTGAAAACATGGGGTGGTTTCTGTGCTGCTTCGACCCTCAGGAGACTTGGCCTGCAGTCCTAGTTCATCTAGATGAGTATCTTCTCTTTTTCTCACATTTGAAATCAGGATGCTGATAATTCCTGTCTGTCAAGGGTGTTCTGAGCACGAATTGACTATTTGTAGGCTGAGATTATCAACTCCCTCAGCTGTTAAATGGGAAATGAGATTCGGACCTGGCAAATTCTTTTTTTGGTGCTTAATTCTCAGATGAAAACTTTGCTGAGGACCCTGAACACCAACATGTACAAGAGTCCAGAGCTGGATTGCTGAAGTTTTCAGGTTCACAGGGGGTTATTTGCAGCTTGGATGAGATGTTTGTGTACAAGCAGAGGAGAATAAACCAGGCTGACACTCAGTTCTAGAGAGCAGCAGCTGTTGCTTGTGCAAACTTTGAAGCATATGGTTCAGATTTCTGTGTGGTAGGAAAGTGGAAGATGCTTGGTAGGGTTCCCATGGTTTCATCTGGGAATTTGTGGAAGGAAATAGTGGCTGATAGGCCATGTAGCCTTTGCATGGTGAGCATGATGTCTTTGATATGTCAGATCTCTGACACATGTAGTGCACAGGAGACCAGGGCCCATATGGTAAACCTTGATGCATTTTGTATTCCTGTCTTTCCAGCCAGTCAAAATTTGAGCTTAAGAAAGGAAACATGAAAGCAGAAATCTGACCATATGGCAACCCTAATTAAGGGGGTGATGTCAGGTTTTTCCACCTTCAAACTCAAGGCAGTCACAGTGACCTCAGGGTTCTTTGCTTTCCTATGGTGCATTTCAGCATGAAAAGTTTGCTTTCCTGAGCAGGGAGGCTGAGGGAGCATCTGCAATCAAACACTTGTAGTTTTGTATCATAAGAAATAATGTGCTTTCAAAATTTCTGTTCAAACTGTCTCATGGTTAAAGTCACATTTTAGGAGCCTTCTGTGAGGATACATGGGGGATGCATCTCCTTTAGGAGACTGAGATCCCTTTTTTGAGTGATAACAGAAATGAGTCTTGAACCTAAATTTAACATAAATCATGACAGTGCCTTTGCTATTGGGTCTTGAGTCAGTCTGTCTTCTGCTTGGGGCTATTCTGCCTCTTATGAAATATTCACCAATCCAGAGAGACAGTGTGACTTTGTGTAACTTGGTGGTGAAGGAAAATCTGCAGGAAAAAGCAGATCCCGATTCAGGTTCTGTCCCTGCTGTAATTCAGGGGATTTATGTCCTAACTGAGTCCATAGGTAGCAAAGTGATAGTGTTTATTTACTGTCTGATCTTTCTTCAGTTGCACATTTTCCATTGTGGCCTTGAAAAACTCCTCAGCTGTTCTGGTCCAACAGAACGTATCTGGCAGAAAAATTCTCGACCAGCTCCTTCAGGATTATTTAATAAGTTATGAATTACAGAACAAAGGTGCTAATATGTTCCAGGTAATAGTACATAGGGTTTCCCATTTCATTTAGTCAGTCTTTGCTAAAGTCAGCTCCTCTATTCAGATTTTTAGCTTGTTTGCTGCTGCTATATTCCTACTTTGCATAAGACCATATAAGCAGAGGGTCTAACACTGTCTTTCTCATGACCAGACCTTTGTTTTTCCCTTTTTTTGTGTGATTTTCTATAATTTAGATAGCTTGACAGTGTGTCTTAGTGGATTTTTAATTTTGCAGCACTTGAGTCGATTTGCTGTTGAAAAATTAACCAGTCCATGCCCTTGAAAAGTCATTGCATCTGTTATTACCTCCACATGTGATAAGTTTAAGAGAATGATTAGCAAAGGTGTCACTCATTTCTGCGTGCTGTATATCAGATCGCACTGGCTGTGAAGTAGTGAACCGTATTAAAGCTGTGAAATCAGCCCTGCTCTGCAGGGACTACAACCAGCTGCACCAATTTTACTACTTTTTTTCCCTTGCAGATTCAGGAATGATTGGAATGGAGTTTGACAGTTTATTTACAGATTTGCTGTGACTGACAGGATGCCAGAGGGGAAATGTTTGTACTCCCTGAAGATAGTTTTTAGTAACTAAGGCTAAATATCTGACAGGACTTCTGTTACAAAACAGAGTGTGATCAACAGTTGTGTTACTGCAGAATTCAGTGCAGTTTTTCATTTAAAATACAGCTAGAAATACAGAACTAAAGCCAGCATTGGCTTTGATGTAAAATGTCCCCACAGATAAGTGGGGACTTGGTGAATTCAAGCCTTCCAGTCCAATTCTGATCCCTCATCCCTGTAAGAAACTGGGGAAAGGAGGATGAAAACCACTCACATGCCACTTTCTTTCCTCTTAATAATTGATTTTCAAACTTAAAATTTCTAGGGTCCCTGAATTTTTCAGTGTGGGACTGGACTTCTTGCATGGTAAGCTCAAGTCTCCTTGGCAACCACTGTGTTTCTCTTACGTTATGGGCTGCCAGGAGTTCATGGACCATGCACTGAAAACTTACACCCATGTGTGAGATGTTAAGGTTCCTTGAGGTTTAACCTTGAAATGAAGAAAAAAAAAATCTTGTTTTCCTCTTACATTCATCCCTTGGCTTTTAAACTAGTGCAAGTAGGCTTTTTCTTTTTCATGATCATTCTTTTTCTGATTCTCAGTGTGAATCTGCAGTAACCTAAAGTATCCTTGTGGTGTATAAAAGTCTTATACAATGGTAATTTGAAAACAGAGACCTTTTAAAAGAAAATGCATGAGCTATACACTGTATTATGTGCAATATATGGGTAGTAATATTGTATTTTTATTCCCAGAATTAATATTAAACTTTTAGTCAGGAAAGTATTTTTTTGTTCATTAGGAGCTCTTTGTTCATTTAAGAGGCACAGAAGCTTTTGTACATTGCAAAGGTTAACTGTGCTCAGAGTAAAGGTACTTGAATAAATTGTTTTATGGGTAGCAGAGGTTGAAGGTGGGCAGATTTGTCTAGCACAGAGAAAAAAATATTTTTATTAGATTGTTAGGTGTTAAGAAGTGCTGCCAACTTGCCAAATGTAATCTGAGTATTCATGAGCAAGAAATGCTGAAATATTGCAGGGGACAGAAAATAGAAACCTGAATGCCTCTGTCCTTACTTGCATTTAAGACAGTCCTGCTTATATCAAATGTCACAGATTTTAGTAGGGTTATTTTTTCTTAATTTTGTTGTTTTTCTGGCTGTATTGATAACCTACTGCAGACTGTATTATTTGCTGTATGTTTTTGTTATAATAAGACTGCGCACCAAGGAAGAGATGTCGAGCACAATGAGCGAAGAATAAATGAGAAAAGGCAAAATGAGCCTTTCTCAGTCATGATCTTCTAGTGAATAAGTCCCTTTTTAATATTGATGTGTGAAGAATGGCTTATAGAAAGACCTGAAAGCACTCTGCTGTGCCACAGCCCTAGGGAAGAGTTCTCTGGCTCTCTGGTTGTCACCAGGCTGAGCTCATCTCCCCAGTGATGGGTGTTCTTCCAACAGTCTTTATTCTGCATGCTACAGGTGAATTCTTATTTGCCTTTTTTAATTGTTGGTAGTAAAAAACATAGTCCTGGGAGCAGAGATTGACCTCCAGCTCAGCCCTTTCCTGGTGAATTCTTTCATTGGACTGTATGGCCATGGTTGTTCTGGACCTCTGTCTATGGCAGTCCTGGCTGCACTGTGACTTTTCTGTTGAGGCAGAGTGATGGTTCTTTGTGTCTGCACCATTTTTTTTTTCCATGCAGTCAAGGAGTTCCTCAGGGAGTGGGAATGGTAGCTAACCTGGTCCTGTGTCTTGCTATCCTGACTATTAAAACCTTTTCTTGCAATAAGTCCAACTTTGGTGTGTCTCAGCTTAATACTGCCAGGCTTCCTTCTGTCTGTGCTGGCTGTGGAGTGGCAGTGATGGTTTTCTGTTTCTGCACCATTTTTATCCATTCAGTAAAGCAGTTCCTCAGGGAATGGGAATGGTGGTTGTGGCTCTGTGGTTCTCTGGTGCCTTTCAGGGCTTGAGAAAAGTGACCAGAATAGTTAGAGAATGGTCAGTGACCAGTGTGCCTGATAATATAGTTGAAGTTCTTCAGCAGTTGGATTATGTTATTAAAAAAGGATTAGATGACAGAGCAGGAATGGAGTGCTTTGAGATCAGTAGCAGAGCTGTGAACTGGAATCATGAGCATTACTAAGACTCTCATCCAGTGCCTAAAGACAAAAGTATAATTACCATCAGAAGGTCATTTTTCTAAGCAAAGGACAGTTGTAAACTGCCTTTACCGGGAAAAAAAAATCAGTATTTGTTGCATTGCATCATTGAATTATTCATCAAGATCAGACACTTTCTTGTTCAATTTACTTTGTCATTTTCTTCTAGCTTATTCTCAGCAGTTTGGATGAAAATATAACACAGTAGCACCTGCTTACAAGAGACATTCAATTCACTGGATGTCTTGATTGGAACGACATTTGCTTTGGTCCAAGGCAAAAGCAAATGCTCTTTGTTTTAACGGGATATTCATGTTTTATGGACAAATAGCTAGAATTGGTGTTATGATACCTTTCTGTTAACCTGGTCTTATTATTTCTGTGAGTTATTTCAGACTCTTAATTTAGAACAAATGAGATTTACTCATGGATCAGGTCCTGCATCTTTTCTTCTGTTCTATATGGCCTGTGTTGAAACAAGTGTTTTCCCAGCAGTAAGATTTGATTGTCTAGAAAGGTGTAAACATTCCTTTTTCTGAAATTGCTTCATGTATATAGGTGAAAATAACACTCTCTTAGGAAATTCTAGGCATGGTTAGATTGTTTCAAGACCCTGGTCAGAGTAGTGAAATGAGTAAATAATAGTTTTTCTGTCACTTCACAAGCTTTCCTTCTCATACACACATACATAGAGAAACTCAGAAACATGAGATGATCAGAATCTGCCCCCATATGTTCCTCTCACCATGATCCCTTTTCTTCTCTTTTGTTGCTTTCCCCCATAATTTACTTCGTTTGCATATTTTAGTGTTTCATACCATGGTGTCTGAGTCAATTTTCTTTTGAATAATTAAACAGGTACATGCCCTTGGAAAGTCATTGCACCCTTTATTGCCACTTAATGTGTTAACTGTGAGGAATTGGGAAAAGATGTTGTACATTTTTGTTGACTGCTGTTTTATGGGAGGGTTGGATGTGGTGCAGTGAAAGGGACTCAGAGGATAGCTGGATTTTGGTGAGCCACATGTCAGGTACCCAGAGGATGTACCCAGAGTGGAAAACCTTGTCCTTTTGCATTTGAAAGGAAAATGTGAGCAGCCTCTTACCTTAAAATAACAACAAAAATAATGAAAGTAAAAACAATAATTAAAAAATTAAAATTGATTTATAAGAATCAGTGGCTATATAGAGTTGTCACATACTCAGGTGGGGTTGGGTTTTAGACAGTGGATGATTTTGGACTTTGCAGGAGAAAATTCAAAGAAAAGAATTGGCCCTGAGTTCTCTGTGCTGTGTATTCAGGAGAAGGGGAAGAGAGAGGGAACAGACAGGAGGAGTTTTTCAGCTTTTTAATGAAGGTAGCTGGGACTTCTCTGGAGGGATGACAGAAGCAGGTGGGGATTGGAGTGGATAACACGCTCTGAGCTGCTCTGGGAAAGGCTGGGGTAACAGGGAAGTTTCTGTAAGCAGTGGAGAGCTCCAGGTTGTCATTAAAATCCTGAGCCAGGTGAGCTTGAGCATAGCTGTGCTACAGATATTATAGGGATTTGTTAAAATGGTGCTGGCTTGGATAAATGAGTCAGTGTTCTTGTTGTAGGAATGAGGAGTGTGCACCAGCATAGGCCAATGACAAAATGTGCTTTGCTGAATTGCATTTTATTTTACTGTTGTCTGGCAGTCAGGCTTTACTTTACTCCCTCCTTTATCTAGAGCATACTCTTAATTGTAAACATATTTCAGTGTCTTTGGTCACTCTAAATGACATTAAAATGTCCATTTGCCTTCATTTCTCATTCAAGCCCTACTCTTTGCAATTAAGGTGCTACTAGAAATTTATATTGATTTCTGTGTGGTTTTTTTTTTTTCCCTTAGGATAGGACATATCTCTGCTTAAATGCTACAAAACAAACCAAGGCAGTTTTTGTTTTTTAATGTCACCAAATGGGTTTTTTGGGATTGTGCAGCAAGAGCAGGGGAGAGATCCCAGCTGATCCCTGTGGCCAAGGCAGCTGCTGGACTCCAGCTCTGTGGCAGGGAGGTGAAATCTCCTCTCCAGCTGTCAAAGGCTGAGAATTCCTTTAAAACATAAAACTTGTGCTTGGTCAAGCTTGAGAAAAAAGTGCAGACTGCAGCTTATGCTTTTGATGTGTGAGTTGATTAATAAATGTAGAATAGGAGGAAAAGGTTGTGGCAGGGAGGGTTTGGGTTCAGTGCAATCAATAGTGATTTATCCAGAGAAAAGGGACTCCATCCATTGATACAGTTCTCTTCTCCTGGCCTTTGGAAGAACTTTCCATAGAATTGCTCAGCTGTGCTTAAAATATCCCCATGTCAGTGTAGCTGGTGTGTTCAGCCAAATGCTAAATGAAACCTGATTTTGGGGTTCATCAGTGGGAGAAAACATGGGGAGTATGGCAGCAGTTTAAAAAAGAGCAGCCTCTTGAATTATGGAGATTAACATCTCAGGGAAGGCTACAGGCACAAAGCATACCTAAATAATGATCATTGGTTAAAAGGCATCAGTGCCTTGGAGATAAAGAACTGCTATAGATTGTCAAAGAGATTATCAAAATCCTTCAAACCAGGCAGTGTTAATGATGCAGATCATGAAATGTGTGGCGACTGAGATTTAAATGTGTGTTTTGATATGGATTGTATGATCACTCATCAAAGGATTCAGACCTGTTGTTTTTTAAGAGGGTTTTCTTTACTATCTGAATCAAATATGTCAGCTCTGCAATCTGTGGCAGGTTAATTGAAATGCAGTGGGAGTGCAAAATCTGAATCAAGCATGAGGCTGGCAAACTTTGTTTATCTTTTTATTTATGCAGATCTCTAAAAGTAACTACTTAACTTGAGAACTGTTGGTGAAATCAGTGTGATTTTCCATCCTAACTCAGATAGGAAGTATTTGTGCCATAAAGGAATAATTACAAAGATGTCTTACTTGGCTGGATTGAGTGAAGGTATATCAGGAGCTTAAGGAACATCTAATTACTAGTAGCATTGTAGTTAAGTTTCAGTGGGCAGTGATGGACTTCATCTGACCTGAGTGAAATTCTGCAAGTGGCATGCCAAAAATATGGCAAGGTAATTTTTGTTGTCTTCTTTTTCCTCAGAAATGATTCTTTAATTATACCTGGTGACACTGAGTGCACATTAGAGGGAGGCATTTTTGATGATTGCTAAGTTAAGGGTGTTTCAGGTTCATCCTTTGTGAGCTGTTGTTGTTGTTCTGCCAAACCCACGTGCACCCCTGCCTGTCAGAAACCTGTCCCACACCATGCCAGGGCTTCTCAGGGTTCCTGCCTTTAGATCAATGATATCCTCAGATACCATCAGAAACAAACCCACCAGACATGTATTATAAAAGTATTTGGATTACAGTGTGAGAGGCTGGAAATGTTCTTTTCTTCTCCTCAGCTGGACCTTTGGTTCCCATTGCAATGGACTCTTTGTCTTTAACTTTTATTGATTCTATGGGAACATGAAGGCAGCAAAGGATGGTTCAGGTACAAGGATGATCCACCAGGTCCATGTACCACAATGCAGGTGCAGGGGATTGTAATAAAAATAGGAATTAAAAAAGCCCCTTGCCATCAGAAAGTCCCCACTTTTCAGTGGCATGAAGCTGTTCATGTGTGGGAGCCTATGTTTGTACTCAGGGGTTGTATTGTTCAGTACCCAACAGTGTACCCTTCCCAGATCTAATATTTCATTTAAAAACAATTTGCCTGAATGAAATAAAATATGCATGATGGGTGAACACAGATGAGCTCTGTTAATGTATTCTAATTAACTTGCTAAAAATATTTTAAAATCTTAATAAGCTTAAAGAGAATTTCTGATGATCAGATGCAATGTTAATGAGCATGGTATAAAAACATAAGAAGGTAAAGTGTAAAGCTGATTGGCAGTTGCAGTGCTGTCTGTATACCTAACAGTTTTCTTGGGCAAAAGAAAGATCTTTGGGTTAAATTTTACCTTTTGTCTTGGTAGCTAATTTCTCAAGATCTATTTCTAGAAAGCTTAATGAGCAAAACATTAAAAAAAAAAAAAAAGAATTCACCTGTTTGATTTGGGGTGTAGTGGGAATTTTATTGCTTAATTATGCCTTAGAAAAACATGCTAAGGACATTTATAATAAAGTATCTGTGTTCTTTGTGTGGGGGAGAATGACTCTTTCCCTTTTATATGTGCCATAAATCTCAGATTGTAGTCCTTTTTCTCTCCAGGCTATTAGGTTTCTGCAGACTGTATTTCATTCCTTAGCACCTATAGTTGCTTGGCAACAACATCTGATTTACATGAACCCAGCCCCGTGAATGAATAGTTACCTGGAACCTTTCTGTGCAGAAACCCTGAGAAACGTAGCAGTTCTCCCATTCACCATGACAATTATTAGGAAATATTAATTGCTCCTCTCTATTCATCTTTCCACAGCCTTTGTTTTTCAGTTAAGGGGGAGCAAACAGTTTAGTTCTAGCCTGCCAGAGGTCACACAATTCATTTATAAATAATCCACTTGGAAAGGAGGAGGTTTATTAATAACAGGAGGTTTTAGTGGTGCTCAGAGACCCAACTGGTACAAGTGGTCCCCAGTGCTGTGTTCTTTAGGCACAGAAAGAATGAGTTCAGGGGAGTGAAGTAACTCAGCACAGTCACACAGAGCAGGTCAGCGTGATTTTTTTCTGTGACTATGTCTGGTATAGTTTTTAGGGAGAAAAATATTACCTCCTCAATTTATTTTCTTATCTTCTTCTTGATATATGGAACTTAATTGAACAAACAAAATAAACAGGTTTTCTGCTGCCTCAGCTAGTGCTTGGCAAGCAGTTACACCCTCCTATCAATTAATTTTATTCTTGTGGAGTACTTTTCAACCTGTAGGTTATTTCTATTGAGAGGAGGAGTAGGAGGTATGAAAGAGAAATATCAAGAAGAAAAATTCTTCATCAGCACTGAATGAACACAAACCAGTCTTCCTGGACTAGGAGATGAAAAGCTACAGGCAGTATTTGCGGATGCCAAAACTGTTGTAATAATTCTTTTGAAAAAAATGTTTAAAGAAAACACCCAAATTGCCTTGTTTTGGAAGTTCTTTTCTGTTTTTTATCCAGCTTATGCTTTGCAAAAATAAAATATTGCTTGGGCTTGAGTCTTTTCTGCTGCATTTCCAGAGGCTTTTATTGCTGTTGTTGATAACAAAGGCTGGTGTGGAAGGAAGCAGAGCAGACCTGAGATGTGGTAGAGATTTGCTTTGCAAATCTAGATCCCAAACTGATTTTTCCCCTAGGTTTGTTGTGCTTTGGGTTTCTCTAGAATCAAAATACTTGCTAGCATATTCTTTTTTCTCATCACTTGAGTGGCATTCAAGGTCAGGTCATTGCACCCTGTGCCTTTTAATTATATCCTGTGCCTTTAGGTAATGCTGAACTTGCAGCTCATTATTATTATTATATTTTCTCCCGTGGACATGTCTTGCTAGTGATGCTCAAACTCTGCAGATTAACTAATGCAGAATTGAATGCATTTGTGATCTAAGTAATGAAGAGGCCTTTGTTCTATTCTCGGTTGTTCTTCTGATTTTGTGTGACCTTGGGTGGCTCATTTATCTCCTTGCTTGCTCTTCTCATTTTAACCTTCCATGGATGGTGTCATATGTTGCTTTACCAATGTGATTTTCTAGTTCCCTTAGAAGATTTGCAAGGCTGAATATTGCTGCACGAGGACAAATCTTTGTTGGAAATGAAACTGTGTTTTTTGTCTTCCTAAATAACTCAGTAACAAGCATTGTTTACTGATGTGTGATCTGCAAAGCCACATGTGGTACTTACACACATCAGAGTTGTGATGGGCATGGGAGGCTGTGTATTTTGCTGAGTTTCAAGCATAAGTCAGAATGCTTTGAGGAGATACTGAGCTGTGCTGCAATGAAAGAGCACATTGAAAAAATGTTGGAGAATGCCTAAGGTAGCAGTGACCTTTTTATTAAAACTAATTTTTGGGAATATCTTGCACATTCCTGTCTCTGGGTGAATGTCTCACCTTAGCCTGGGCACTGAGCAGCAGGAATTGTCAGGGTTGCCAGAGGCACTCAGTGCAGAGCTCCCCAAAACGCTGGGCTCCTTGTGGTGGGGACCACAGGACACCTGACCTCCTCTCACATGGCACCACAGAGTTTGTGCCTGTTGGAGCTACAGACATTCAGAGCCAGAACATTCTCTCCAAAAAGTTCTCCCAGGCAGCTCCCCAGTGCAAGGTCCTCTATGATTTACCAGGAGTTTTTATAAACTGGTAAATATCTGGATAGGCAAGCTGACAACAGGCACTCAGACACTTCTGGGACAGACTTCTTAGAGCTCTTACCAACTCTGCTCCTTTTTTTTGGTAGTGGTTCAGAAGTGAAGATGTTTCTGTGATGCAGTGGTATTAGACCAACAGCAATAAGCATCAGTGGTTTGTGGTCTTGAAATTATGCCTTTTAATGAGTGGCAGAACATAATATCCTTAGCTTACCAAAAAGAAATACAAGACGTAATTTAATTGTGGTCTGTAAAGTGCCAGCATGTGAAGGGGAAACCTAAGTTTTATACTAATATTTTAACTGGAAGGCTAAAGCCACAAAGCTCAAGTGACTAGAAGTTTAAAGAATAAAAATATAAATTGTGGGAAGAGTGCAACTATTTAAAGGTATTAAGCATGAAAACAGTCAGTAGACGTAAATTCTCAGTCACTTTAACCGAGTTTCTGTCTTTCTAAGGTCTCTGTAGTTCAGTGATTCTGGGATCACTGTGTGGAAGTTGTGTGATCTCATTTAGGCAAATTGTCCACTCTGATCTTTTACTATTTTGGAAATGTCTACAGGTAGGTTATTAAAAAACTGGATGTGATGGACAGATTTCAAATGCCTGGTTTGCACCTCCTCTAGGTTTTGTTTTCAGACTGGAGCCACCTGCTTCAGAACATTTTTAGAGAATCAGTTATTTTGTCACATTGGTCCCAGATTTCTTGTTTATTTGCTGAATGACAGGAATTCAGAAGTGGAAGATTATCTTGTGCCAAGAGTCTTATGAATAATTGTGGCAACATAAGGTAAATCAAAGCAGGTTGTTCTTTGTTAGGTTAAGCCTTTAATTGGAGCCTTGTCTACTTTATAGATGTTTGAACAACTGCTGAAAAGTTTTTGTGGTTATTAGTATTTTTCCCCCAACACACAGTTCTTATAATATCCAAACTTTGGGTAAGAAAACAGGAAAACTGTGTGGCCAAGAAACAAAAAAATGAAGCCTGATGTAAGCAGTTACATTGGCATATGAATCCTTTTTATCTTGCTACTTCATGAAATACATTTTTCCTTTAAGGAATTGGTTCAGAAACTAGAAATTAGACAGTCTAGAGATAGCAAGGGTTTATTAAATTGCTTCCAGTAATTATGTCTTCAGGAGAGGGCTTCCCCCCAATACATTTTCAGTGTTGACCAAACAGATTTTAAGTGTTCATAGAATTACAGAAAGGCTTGAGTTGGAAGTGACCTTAAAGATCACCTGGTTCCAACCCCTCTGCTATTTCTTCCATCTCTTTCCTTAACAGCTTCAGATAAATATTTTTCCAAAATATTCAACCTTTATCTACAAAAAATATTGGTTTGAATCTGCTACTTTTTTTTTCTCCCTTGTCATAAGCTCTAGTGCTGAGTTGTGGATTTTTTTTTAATATCTTACCTTTGGAATTTGTCCCAAGCTTCATCATTATATTTTGTCAAATAGAGATCTGTGTCTAAAAAAAAGAAATTAAAAAATCACTGTGAATTGATAAGCAATTGCAGCTCTGCAGTATTTCTACAAGAATTGCAAATATTTCAGCGGCCTTGTTGCCAGCATGTCAATGTATATGTTATAACAATGTTATGACTATTGATCTGCTTGTTCCCAAAGAAGTCTTTACCACTCATGTACCAAAGTTTTCCCTGCAGTATAATTCTGCTGCAGTCAATGAAGTTGAATTGTCAGTGGGGTTGTATCTTGAGTAGATTTTGTTCCCTCTGTAGTACCTCTCGGGCTGTGTGTATTTTTTGGTGTTATCTGCAGTAATTTAAACTGCTGTCAGGAGACAATTTATGTGCATGTTTTTCTTTATTTCTTTCTGAAATCAGTCAAGAAGGAGAAGGCTTGAGTCAACATTATATTTTAAATTAATCTCTGAACTGAGCTAGACTAGGAGGATTTTCAGTAGGGTGATTTGGTGTCTTTAAGCTTCAGGTTCTGAAATATGAAGTTTTGTCTTGATTGAGACAAGGTCTTAGGAAAGCCAATTTTGACATCTTCATGAAGAACAATTCCTTGAGAACATGAGTGGCCTGTGACTATCACTGGCACATGGTTACTAAGCTGTTCCTACTCAGTTTCAACTTAGTTGTTGCTCCTCTGCTCATTTTAGTGGTGTTATTCTTGCCTGGCAGCAGTGTGAACAAGAAGAATCGTGCCTGGTCTCCCCTACATTGTTGTGGAGACTTTATCTATGTAAGTAGCATAAATGGTGAGAATATTAAGCATATTTGTCATTGCTGCTGAGAAAATAAAGACTTTTTTTCCCCCCTCTGTTGAATTACAGCTGATTTAATGGTAGCTCTACTGCATTGGCCTTAGAGGCTGTTGATCAATTCTATCTGTAAAAGTTGTTTTTCTTCCCCAGGCACTGCATTTAAAAAATAAGACCAAATTTCGTGTCTGGAAAATTTCTGACAAACATTTGAGCAACCCTCGGTGAACTTAAAGCATGTTACAAAATAGATGGAAACTTCTTCACATGCCACTTAGAAAGCAGCCACCCTCTGTGGCAAACCTGGCTTGCTTTTGTCAGTAATAAATTAGCTGATGCTTCAAAGTGAAAGTCAAAAACTCTTCTAAAATACAGTTTTTGAATGGCTTTTACTTGGGCAGTTGTATTTGTCTAAATTAAAAACAAAAGGAAAAGAAGAAAAAGGGATGTATTACAGTTTCCATTACTTTTGCCTCATTCACATAGTTATTGTTCAGGACCCAGTCCTAGGAGTCTCAGGGACATAAAAGGCCATATTTAAAAGGGTTTAGATAAGAGAAATCTTTTGCCATAGTGGGATTCTTTACATGAATAAAGAAAATTAGCATGAATTTTGGAAGAGTTAATAAGCGAGGAGGATGATTTTGGAACATTTGTTTGGTAAATGGGACAAAATAACCATATATTTTTGTTTTGTTTTGCTTTGTTTTTTTCTTGAATGGAAAGCTAGCAAATACTTTCTTTTTAAAAAAAATTATAGTGTTTGAAGTTAATCAGAGAAATAAAGGAGGGGCTTTTCTTATTGCTTGCAAATTGTAAATTGCAGTTATTTGCAATCATGCTTCTAACTGGCATGGGTTCATGTGCATAATCAGCTGCTTTTTGAATACATGTTCTATTGTTCTGTTTTATTTATGGATTCAGTTGTGATGAGAAAGATATTATGAAGCTATTTGGATGAATTCTTGGAATTGCCTTTTAAGAGTTTTGAAAGTCAGCGAAGGCCTGGAGTTTGGGGTACAGACCAGGACTGTGGGTAGCACTGAAAATTTACATGAAAAAGTTGAAGAGTTTCCAGCCTCAAAATGGAAGGTCAAACTCTGGTTTTGGACTTTGAGGTGCATGAACCAACAAAACTCTGCCGTGACACAGTGACACAGACACACTGCTTCTGTCCAGTTGGAAAACAGCCAGATCCAAAAGCCCTGAGCTCAGGAGTCATTCCACCAATTTCAGCATCTGGATCTGTTGCCAGTCTGATCTGATCCACTCCTGCTGGAACAGGAGCCTGAATTTCCACCTCCAGTCTCCTTGCATGAGTGATGTGCCAGAAGACTTTGGTGATAATTATTAGCATTACCCTTCTGATTGGTGAGAGTTTGCTGATAGAATTATTTTTTTAATACCTACATTTATCATCTTAGAATCATGGAATGCCTTCAGTTGGAAGGGACCCACAAGCATCATCAAGTCCAACTTCTTCCTCTGCTGGGAAGGCATCAGTTCTGTGTTTGTAAATATACAGGGATGCAGGACTGCAGTCTTTTTGGGACCACTGACAATGGTGAACATATATAATTGTAATTTCCCTCTTTTCTCAGGGACAGATTTTCTTCCTTTCCCTATGTACCCTTCAATGACAGCAATAGTTTGTCTGAAAGCAAGAGACAGGAGATGAACTTTAACATCACTCAGTTCTTGCTGGCTCTCTGTGGAAGGCACAATGAGTATTTTTGTGTGCGTAGTGACATGCAGAGTGTGCTGCCTTCTCAGCCTTGTGTGGGGAAGTGCCTTGTGCTCAGACTTCCTACATAAACAAACTTCTTGGGTCTTCCTCCCTCCTCCTGTCCAGTGGGAATCATTCTTTTTACTCTATTTTGTTAGGTCAATCACCAAGTTCCACAGAAGAGAATAGATCTCCAGAAGATGTGCATATGGCAGAGCAAAACTGTGCCATGTGCAGCTGCAAACACTTTCTAGACAGGGTTAAAATTCAGCATCAGCTCTCTAAAAAATAATTAGTTTTTCAATAAGAAGGAAATAAACTGGTTGGTTAGGTACTATGCAGGGAGCTTTTAATTAAAAGATGTTTAAATCTGATTCTCTCAACTGTCAAAGAATTGAATTCATGAATTATGTTTGCTACAGTTGTTGTTGTGGTTTTTTTTAGTAACACTGTGAAGTTCTCTTTGTGCAGTGCTGTAGGGGATGGATGGTAGCTCCTGACAGATTCAAACACAGCTGGCTGAGAGCACTGCTGGTGATGGATGAACAATGTCTCTGTTAATGCCTTTTATACATAAATGATGGGTTTGCTTTATTTATTTATAAGATGTATCCAATTACACATCTCAGAGCAAATGTCCACTGTTCAGTAAAGCACACAAAATTAGCATTAAAAAGACAATCCCTGAAATCAGTGATCAATGCATTTTCCTCATTCTCTGGAGAGAGACTGAAATAAGAAGTAAACCTATAATTCAGCAAATTCAAGTAGTTCTTTTGGGACCTTTGTCTGTAAGCAGTGACTGAAATTTAACGAGGGACTCTGTTGTCTCTGCTCTGGCCACTTGCAGAGCACCACATTCACCTGAGGTTTTGCTTCCATGTGGCCTGGATGGATCAGTTCCACAGCAGCTCAGAGTCTGTCATCCCACAGTGATGGCTAAAGCTCACTTGGCTGTAACCTGCTGGGATGTGTTTCAGTGAAGTGAGCCATCTTATTTACTCAAAGAGGAGGAGAATGAATGGTTTTGTCCTTCATGTAGCTGCAGCATATGTTTTTGGGTGCTCTTACTGTGTGTCCTGTACTCATGAGTGGATCCATTTAGAACTTAAGCTGTCTAACCAACATTAGAAATTTCATGGTGTAAATTAAGTTAGATTCTTTTATCAAGTAGGTTAGGTATATTCTGGAATAATTCTTAGTATTTTGCTACAAAAGAATTAGTCTGGATTAAGGTGGGTGTGCAGATAGCAGCATGTTAATTAAACAATTTTAGACTTGAGATCTGGTTTGGCCTCTTGGAAGACACCTAACTCAACTAATAGTAGGGTGAATGCATATTTGTGTGTGATCTGTTTTAAATAGCAAATGCACTGTAAATTCACCCCTACTTTTCTGATAACTCATTGACATAGAAGTGGTTTGAATTACAGTGATGGTATGAATTTATAATGCAGCCAAAACCTGAAGCTTCTGACCTAGCAAGAACTCTCCCATCCTTTCCTGGATTCCAAATGCAAACCTTTGGGGAGTTGTGGAGCAGAAGCCCTGAGACAGAAAGCTGGCATGCAGATGGAAGTCCAGGAAGCAGCTGAGCTAAGATGTGTTTGCTGTTCTCACAGGGGTGGTTGCTGTTTGGCACTTTTATGTTGACCACTGTTTTTCCTGATGGTGGGAGCCCAGCAGTGTCTTCAGCCCCTTTCCAGAGGCACTGGAGAGCAAGCCTGCCTTATTCCTTGGTTTGAGCTGCTGGGAAGTGTAGCCAGTGTGTTTGTTTCTCATCCTGTCTTGCTGGCTGTCTCTGAAATGTGGTGTTTTCACCTTGGATGTGGTAGTTCTGCAAGAATTTATATTCACAACAAGGTTTAGCAAGACAGAATTGTGACCACCAGGCAAATAATTTAGAGTTCGGTTTGGTTTCTAGGAACAGAGGCTTACCAGTTATTTTTCACTGGTTTCTGTGCTATTATGTTGTTGTGATAATCTTGGCAGGAATCTGTCACTCTGTGTTGGTATAATTGAAACTTGTTTTCCCTGAGGAATCACTCTGCTGTTTGTTTTATTTGTTTACTGACATTGACAGAGATCCTAATGGCTTTTAAAACCCAATTTGTGCATCACTGAATATCCTCCAAAGAGGAAAATAAAATTAAATTTATCAGTAAAATAGGGTCCCCCATGCAATGCTTTGTCTGGGTCTTGGGCTCCACCTGAGCACCCAGATGGGGGTCTGGAAATGGTGTGGTGAGCTGAGCTACATCTTCTGATTATTTCTAATTCTGTCTTCACGGCTTTTGTCATTAAGATACTTGAAAGGATAAATGACAATAAGTTATTTAGGGTATCAGTGTAAGTTGCCCAACTTTGCCTTGTGAGAAATAAATTATCTTTAGCTTTTGTTAAACTAAAAAGGAAGTTAAGATAACAAAACAATAACCACAGTGAAATTTCCCTTTTGGGAAGATATACATGATGGTATCACTTATTCTTGTCATAAATCAGGGTAATTAAGTGTTTAGATTTTTTTTCAATGTATGATATCAAAGTATTTATGCATTTGTTTTGTTTGAAGCCTTTGAAGAACTTCAGTGAGACCATTTGGACTATTTATGTTGGTAATGCCTTGCTGAACTGTGATTATGGGTAGATGTGTGGCTTGTTGCACGCCGTGCTCCAGAGGAGCATGCACACAAATAAATGATGAGGCACAGGGCAGACATTCAGGAATGGAGAAGAAAGGATGGGTTTCTTTAAGCCTAAAGAACACAGGATATATTTTTAACTCTCCCAAAGCTGCTGGCTTGTACTGGATGAAGATTCAGATGGTTTTTTTTTATTTTAGTGAGGTGATTTAGCCCATCTCTAATTGCCTTTTGACACACTTCCTTGTCATTCAAGCGCATAGGGATTGCCCAGGTTTCAGTGAACTCTGACTGTGAACGTCATGAGGAGATAAGTTTGGAAAATACTGCTGATTTTAAAGGTTATCTGTCAGTTTGTATATATACAGCTATGAGCCAAACCAATCTGACCTCAGACCAGAGCTGTAATATAATAACACTGCCTTCCTTACTGTGTATCTCCTTTGCAAATCTCCCTGACATTGATAGCACTATAATAATAATAATAATAATAGATCTGCAATATTTATGTTGCCTCTTTTAAGGAAGTGTTCTAATGTGCCTTGAAAAAGTGGGTAATTAGTGTTATCTCCTTTTTTACAGAAGGTAAATTAGAGGTACAGAGAGAGAACCCTGACTCCCACCTCCTGGTTGGTTCAGTAGCACAAATCTTGACCATATGTGCTTTCAGTCTGATTTGTGCTTTTTCTTGCATTGCAGTGCCTAGAACAAGGATTTTGGCTACTGGTGGTGCATCCCACAATAAAAAGATCTTACAGGTAAGTAGAAAATTAAATCCTGAACTGAACTTGCAGTTACATCTCCATTTTTATTTTGCTATACTGAATCCAAATCACTGCAGCTGCAGAGGAAGGCGTGGATATGGAATTGTGAATCTGCTGCAGGTCTTTGGGGTTTTTCTTCAGGTTTAGTGTGAAAACCTTTAGCCCAGTGCTAATTTTATATTGAACTTAGAGGTTTTTTCACACTTGACTAGTTTTTTGAATGTGTATCTGAAGCACTGGTGATTTCCAGGTCTCATCACTTAAATCAAATCAATCAGCAAAGCAATCACAAAGAAACTTCTTATATAATACCTGAGGTTTTTTTCTTTTTGTCATTCAGGTCAAAATTGAATCACTGGTTGCTTTAAACTGAAGGGGGATTATGGTGGTGTTAAACACTGAAAAAACCCAAGAGGGAGGGAGGGAGGGAGGGAGGGAGGGAGGGAAGGAAGGAAGGAAGGAAGGAAGGAAGGAAGGAAGGAAGGAAGGAAGGAAGCAAGGAAGGAAGGAAGGAAGGAAGGAAGGAAGGAAGGAAGGAAGGAAGGAAGGAAGGAAGGAAGGAAGGAAGGAAGGAAGGAAGGAAGGAAGGAAGGAAAAGAAAGAAAGAAAGAGAAAGAAAGAAAGAAAAGAAAGAAAAGAAAGAAAGAAAAGAAAGAAACAAAATCATACAAACCTCAACCCCCTGCCCTTGAGTTACTTATTAGCATCATATACTGGGAGGAGGCTACACTTTTGTATGGTCATTCCTCTCTCAACCTCTTTTGCTGCTGTTGCTGCTCACCCAGTCTGGGTAAGATCCCTCATCAATCTCGTGGAGAACAGAGAACTGTGTGCTCCCTGCTCCTGCCCACTGAGACTTGGCAAAGCCTCGCTCACAAATGGTGAGAGACCTCTCACCTGGCTTCTGACAGCACAGAGTGAGACATCTGGATTGGGATTCATCCTGCCCAAACCCAGTCATCTGTGATGTGATGTCTGTTTACGATCTGTCAGCCCTGTAACAGTCGGGGGAGATCCCGTCTGCTGCAGTGCAGAGGAGAACGGATGGTGCTTTAACTTAACAAATGTAAATGTCTCCCTCTGGATGATCCAAGGAGCTTTCTGGGCTCCAAGGGCTGCCTTGACAAGCTCCCCTTTAGCCACAGGCTCTAACACTGACCTGGAGGTAGACACGTACACCAAAATTCCTAATTTTGGGCCAGGTCTTATCACTGGCAATAGTGAGCACGGGGTGAAATCTTTTCTGGGGATTCCAGAGAGCCGAGGCCAGCCTCAGCTGCACACCATTCTCTTTGACAATTGCAGTCAATTCTCTGCTCCACAAAACCTGAGCTGGATTAAATGGAGATCGAAGAGCTAAAAAGCAAAAAGCTGTTTTCTCCTAAGGCATCTAAAGCACATGTGTGTGCAACTGCTGGTTGTGCAGCTGATTGGGGAGCAGCAAATTTGGCATGTTTTGCCTGCAGATGTCACTTCTCTTCGTCTGCTTTGGTTACTTTGCCTAAGAATGTGACACTGGAAAATTAACTGATTGGTTAATTGCTTAAAACATTGGTCCTTACAGCGGGAATTCTGCTAAGGGTACATCAGGAAAGATTGGATTCACAGATGAGTTTGTTTTTAAAGCTGTATTTCCAGTTTGGATGCCAGGAGGATCTCTTTGCTGTGGAATGAAGGCAGAGAAATGAATGTTTTTAAAAGATGTAATTTGGTGACGTGCACAGCTGAAAAATCATGGGACTGGGAGAGTGGTGGCTGGGGTGCTTGCTCTTCACGTATAACAATTCAGTTGGTCTTGAAACTCATTAGAAGTGGCTTAAAATAATATGATCAATACAGTGTCATTCACTTAATTCAATCACTGGTTAATTGGATCTCTCTTTTTAATTTAATCAAAACCTCAGAAACCATATCAGTTGCATAAAGAATAACAGCTTCCACCCTTATCATGGTCAATTTTGGATAATTTGTTCCAGGGCTACAAAAGACTATCATTTAATTAATCAACGTTCAGTAACTCCTATATTTTACACCACAAAGGAGACAACTTAGGAAAATCTGTTTAAAAAAAAATTTAGTAGGGCAGCTTTCTCCACAGTTCCAGGAAGCTTTTTATAACATATGTGGTGTTTGATTAATGATCACATGGAACGCAGTGAAATATCTTAAGCAGTAGAACCTCTAACAGTTTCTTTTAAAATTATTTGTGAGAGATACCACAGTTCCAAATGACTTACCAAACAGATGAACTTTGAATAATTTTTATTTTATAATTGTGGTAAAGAAACATTATTATTTAAGTTGTTGAAATGTTATTTGTAGTATTACAGCACTTCTTAGCAACCAGTATAGCGTAGAGCTTTATTGTATGAGGTTCTGCAGAGATGCAAAAAAAAAAATTGTTGTCCAATGGATTGTACAATATAAACTTAAGACAAGAAATTCCTGAGAGAGATGAGGGGAAGATGCAGATGGGGAAAGTGTTGAAACAAACTGGTAGCATTGGCTGGCAGGATGGGCAGTGGGACTAGAGCTCTGTGACCTTATAATTTCCAGAGGACTTTTTATAGATAACCATGATTAATTTTTCATTTGTCCTCTAGCTTTGAAGCCCGTGTGTTGCTCAATGCTTGCTTGCAAATGAAATTAAGCAATCCTGACTTCTCTGTCTTACCAGAGGAGAGTGTTTTAAGTGTATAAGCTCAGGATTTCCTTGGGTTCTAGTTAGCAAACAACCACTTTCATTTAAATTGCGAAAATCAGTGATTTTCAAACGTTTTGATTTGAAGGATCTCCACAAAATTTCATAGAAAGAAAAATACTTAAAAAATTCCACATACCATGTATTTCTATAGGTGATCTAGATTGAATTTCTTAGTCATCTTTTATGAAGCCCTGGGGTCCATCTTCAGCAGGGTTATAAATTCCAGGATCAGGGTTGCTTTGTACTAATCCAAATGGTTTGGAATGCTGGACATTCTGGCTTCATTTTAGACTCAACTGCATGGATTTAAGTCAGGTGAGACACTTTTCCCTTTGGCAAAAGTAATAAAACCAGCACAGGTTACATCTGAATTGTTGCCTGCTTCTTGCGTTGCTCAGCCTGAGGGGCATCTGTGATCCTAAAGTGATGAAACCAAAAAAGAAAGCATTTGTTGACAATGTTTTTGGAAAGGAGTTATTGAACCTCCCATGTCCCCATCAAAATATGTCTTAATTTTTCCCTTTCTGTATTGTTTTTCTAAACCTACACTGTGGGGAATAGCACATGTACTCAGTGGATGTGAGGTGCTGATGGTGTTGATTTCAATGCAGAATGATGTGTGGTGGAATAACTTTAGTATCTGTTGGATACCACAATAAATTCTTTGCCTGTAAAATTTTATTTGTATTACTCAAGCCAAGTGTCTCAATATATCTTCATAGCTAAGGTTCCCTTAAAAACAGGAAAACAGGTAAGTTTAGAGACCATGTAATCAGCTCCTGTGTCATTCTCACTACTGATCCTAATAGGATGGGAATGTTGGAGATGAAGAAAGGCTTAGCAGGCCTTCATATTGCTGCAGACTTATTTTCATCCAAGTTGAGAGCTGAGGAGCCATGATTTGTTCTTCTCTCTTTCCTTCCCACTTGAATCAATCATAACATGATGGAAGAAAACAAGCTCCTGTTGTGGGTTCCTGAGCAGGTCTCCTTGACCTGACATAAACCTTTATCATGGGCTCATTGTGTGAGCTTTTGAGGGATGGTGCTTGAACCAGGGCTCCTTTGAACTTGTAACCAAGAGATCTGGAGAGAAATGGGACTTTATTTCTTGGCTAGAGTTACTTCTGTAGCTCAGAATTACCAACACCCTCTTGTGTGACAAGTTCAGAACTCACTGTTGCCTGCAGTGCTTCTTTCCATGTGTCACTGAGTGCTTGGCTGGGGCTTGGGACAGCTGCTTCTTTTCCTGAGCAGTGATGGGGGGTTTGTTTTCCCTTTGTGTTTCATGGATGCTTTGATGCTCCCCAGGTCCTGTCTGACGTGTTCAACGCGCCCGTGTTCACCATCGACACGGCCAACTCTGCTTGTCTGGGAAGTGCTTACAGAGCAATCCACGGTAAGGAGACACTTGTGAGCAGTCAGGGAATTTAATTTCACTTGGTTAATACCTGGGATTAATGGTACTGAGCATGAGTGGGGAGTAAAGCTGTGCGCATCTGACTGGAAGGTCACAGGTCAAAGAGGGATTTCTGCTCCTGGTACACTTGGATTAGGCCAGAGAGTATCATTTACATTGTAATTCCAAGCCTGGTGGCTGCTTCTCAACCAAGGAATGGGGTGTGGGAAGTGTTGGTACTGTCCAGGAAAGGTCTGGAACCTTCACATGCATCCATGGAGGAGTACAGCCAGCTGAAGGTGAGGGTGCAGCCTGATGCCCCAGTTTGTGGACTGGGCTGTAAACTGGGTTGCTGAAATGGCCAAACCAAACCAAAGGTTGATCCCAGCAAAGAAGATCATGAGGGCAGGGATGACAGGACCAGTAATGCTGCTGGCCAGTATTAAACCTGTATTTTTCTTCCAGCTTTTAAAGATCAAGTTGAAGGATATGCAAGGTGTCCTGGGCTCCATGCACTTCCTCTTGTAAAAGCACAAATCTTGGGATGCTCCTAGCTTGACCACTCATCTTGCTTGCTGTACTACATTACTCTCTGTAATACAAAGTCTAAGCCCCAGGATTTACATGTTAATTAATTTACATCTATTAATGCATGCATGTGTGTGTTAAGTGGGGGCCATCAGCTATTTAAGACTTAAATCTCAACCATGAAATTTCATTCATGTATTTTAAAGTGATTTCTAGTATCTTATAACTAAACAATTCAAAGAGTATGGAAGTCCTTGTTTAGGTCAATTTCAGTTAGCCTCAGTTTTTTTATTAGAAATTTTAGGATTTGGGCCTTAAGACATGGGTGACTTCCCTACAAGTTCATGTAAGACCATGGGATTGCAACAAGCACAGAAAAGATAGCATCAGCCATCAGAAGAAATCAACCAAGTTTTAATTTTAGAAGCAAATTCTGCTGTCACATTATAGCATCTAAAGACTACATGATCTCTTGCATTTGAAAACAGCACAGAAAATTGCACAGCCATAACCTGAGTTGGTGTGTTTAATGCACACAGCATGCTCTCCTCTTTATCTCCTGAAAAGGCACAAATGTTTTGTCAGGCCAAGAAGGCTTTTGCAGGACAGTGGAAACACTTGGATTATCTGTGTATTTGAAGCCAAAATGGGACTGTTTTTGCACCTCATGGGTCGAGTTTCCAAACTGTTTTTCTTTATACTCAAACTTTGCCTGCTGCTCCAGAAGCCTCCCAGCACTTAATGCTGCAGGCAAATTCCTTGTCCTTGAATGCATGTGAAATGAGGAGCCATCATTAAAGTTTGAGGGGATATTTTGTGTCTGTGTGAGATGTGTATTCCCTCTGCCAGTTTGGCATATGAGGTGTGGAGGTTTGGCTGGCAGAGCGTTTGAGCGAGGATTTTGGATGCTGTGCTGATGGAGGGACTCCTCAGCTCACGTCCTCTGCCAGCCAAGCCCCAGGGGCTTTGCTGTGTGTGTTCCTAAATGGCATTTTTGATTGATGCTTTCAGCTGCCTCACTCTTGGTCAGGCAAAGGAATTGAGGGAAAGTAAGGACTTGCTAATATAAATGAAATCCTGATGGCAAGGGCTCTTTAATGATACTACAATGTGCATCTGGGGTGTTTCACAGTTAACCTGGGGTTCTTAGCAGGTGTACAAGGAGCTCCTGAAATGCTGTGATTTGCTCACAAAGCAAAATGCTGTCATAGCAGAACTCCCCTATTATTCTGCTTCCTTACATACATATATGTATGTTTAATAATTTGCAGCATATTTTCTTGAGTTTTCACTTCTCTTCATTTTTATGTTTAACCACATTTTGTCCTTGAATCCCTTGCTTCCACATATTTTCATTGCTATTTACTCTATTTTGTAACCACAAATAATTACTGATATTGTTGAATAGCATTTCTGCTGCTTACCTGTTCCCCAGGGTACGAACTGAGTGATTGGCAAAAACTCAATCACAGAGTCCCCACTTCCCAGGCTAGCTCATAGGAATGTAAGATCTTCTGCCATTTATCCTTCAATCCTGAGTGCTGACCTGACCAGGGAAGATCAATATAATGTATTAATTTGCCAGGGAGTCAAGGCACATCCCTCATGGTGTTTTTTTGCATTGATCAGGATTGTGATTCTCATTGCAGGACTTGTAGCTGAGAGGAATGTGTCCTTGGCTGATGTTGTGAAATTAGCACCAGAGCCCAGATTGGCTGTTACACCCACCCCAGGGGCTGAGGAGGTGAGCAAGCTTGGGAATACCATTTTTCTTTTCATTTCCTGTCTGCTTCAACAAGTAATGCTAATTCTTCTAGTAAAACAGATTAATTTTGGAAAAATTTCATTACACAATTCTTATTCCTTGTTGTGAAGACAGATTTGATTTTGGGAGATCTTTGGTGCTGTAATGACAATAATAAATAATCTGATCCCACCATCCAGGTCTGTGAGAGTGAATTTTCCTAACAGGGCATAATCAAAAAGCAAAATCTCTTCCTTAAGGGACAGCAAAAGTTTTAAAATAGGTTGAATTTGAATACAGGTCAGTCAGGTTGTAACTTGACAAAACAGTCTGGACTTGTTTGCAGCAAGCAGCATGGAAAAAGGGGTGGTGACTGTGCTTTCTGGCCTCTTGGAAAACATCTCCAAAAATCCTTCCTGTCTATAAACAGTGGTCAGCAGTTGTGTATAACCACTGGTACTCCCACTTGGAAACCATGCCAGCTGGGAGGATTCAGTAGGCACAGGTCTTTGGGGCTGTGCCCATCCTGTGGATTTCAGCACGTCTGAAGGTGAGGCTTGTGCCTTATGGCCCACGTAGACAAAGCAGAAGAGACAGCCATTGTTGGGAGCTATGTGATTCCAGCCCTTGTAAAACCAAGGAAGGAATCATTGTCTGAGGCTCTCCAGTGCAACCCTGCACGTCTCACTCTCAGCCAAAGGCTTTAGTTTACAACAGCTTTTGAAATATAATGTGCAGTAATAAATAAACAATGCAATATAGCAAGATTCCTGGAGAACACATGTTTAAGTAACAGAGGTGAACCTCACCAAGGTCTTCAGCTGTGCAAAAACTTCTTTTACATCAGCACAGCCTTACACACTCCACCATTTATGAGATTTGGATGTGCCCTAACTGCAGGCAACAAGGTTTTAAAGCTTTTATTTAAACTGGGAAATTAATGATCTGCCAAAACTACTAACTCCCAGCTACATGTGTAGAGGAGCACCAGATATCATCATGAGTAATAATAGAAATGATCATGCTGCATTGTGCCTGCCAGCGTATTATTTAATTATTAACTGAGATGGAGGAGCTCGGTAATCGAATAGAAGTCCCCTTCAGAAATATTAAGACATTGAATAATTTAAACTTGATTGATCTGATCTCATTTACTCAACCTTCCCCCCTCATTTTAAAAGATAAAATAATTAACAGCAGTGGCCTGTGCCACGTGTGTTGCAGCTGAAGCTCTCTGCAGGGAACACACCGCAGGAGCAGCTCCCTGGTGTCTGATTCGGCCTCACGTCGCTGCCCTGTTCCCCCCCAAAATGCTGTGTGCAGAAAAGCTGCCAGCCTGGCTGGGCTGGAGGTGGGGAGTGCTCAGAGACCTGCTTTTGACCCCCTGGTGCTGCTTCAGCTATAAAACTCAAGGGCAGAGAATACAGCTGTCACTCACAGGGGCCTTGCGAGCACCTTGTACCCCTGCAGGGGCCAAGAAAACCTGACTGCAGAGGTCCCTGGGGAATTCAGCTACCTCCTTCTATTTTGCTCTCTGCATAAAATGGCCTGGAAGCTAAAAGAGTTAATTATCTCCTTCTCAATATTTTCCTTTTCCACATGGTTAGACCTGGGTCTCCTTGCACATCCTTTTATTGGTTTTAGATGATGTACAGCAGTGAATTGGTGCCCCAGTAGATAGGAATGAGTGACAGGGAGGCAGTGGCCAGACAGCATGGGAAGGAATAACCATTCCTGCTCCTTGGCTTAGCTTTCCAGCGTTATTCCATTAAAACCAACTTCTTGCAATTATACATTCCACACCATTTCTTTTTTCTTCCTGCCTTATAATTTTGCACTTGATGGTGGATTCCCTGGCTAGTTTCATGGCTGTGAAACTGCAGAAAGCCAGAGGGCCTGTCAGTAATACAGAGTGTTAGCATGAACAGTGCAGTAAAAATTCATAATGCAATGAGTCAGTTTGATTCTGTTTTATACAGAGCTGCATCTCCCTGTCCATCCAATTTCATTCTGTTGAGGTTAGAGCCTTTCACTTAAATGATAGTTCTTTTTATAAACTTCAAAGACATCCCGAGGTTAAGTCCTGTCTTGCTGAGGAGCTCTTCTGAAAGAGTCTGGCTCACCAATGTGAAATTCCCCCAACCACTTCCCTACATTTTTTGGACGGCTACAGCTAGATCTTGGCAGGGTGGAGAAAAAACAGGTCATAACACAGCAATCTGCTCTGGTTTCATCCTTTCTTCCTGGTATAGGTTGGAGACAACATGTGTTAGATCATTGGAGAGAGGAAAACCTCCTATAGACAGAGGTCAAATGGGACAGTTTGATGTAGCTTCTCCTGCATTGCCAAGGCCTATGCCCGCAGCAGGGGTTTCCAGGAACCAAAAATGCAAAAAGCATTTCTTTGATTTCTGAGGGATCATTGTGATAATGAATGTGATTTAAAAAAGCGAGGGCAGGGCACACAAAGCAGCTCTTCTGGTTCAATTAAACTGATGGGCAGGTGAAATAGAATAAAGTCACAAGATGGGGAACACAGAGCTTGTGGCGGGCAATGGATCAGTAGCTAGTGGAAACTGAAGTCTCAAAAGTTCCAACTTGCCTGCCAACAATGTGACTTTGTCCTGTAGCAGACCATCCTGCCTTGAAGAGAATTTCAAAGAGGATGAATACCTCTCTGTGGGTATGACCCCAAGGCTCTTAGCTGAACCTGATTTCCCAGTATTTTTGTAGGATATGGGTATTAATCTGAACTTGTTTCTAATTCTGTCAATACCCAAACAGGTCATGAGATGTTCTGGTGGGACCCACTGTGGGTAGTCCTTGGTCACTCACTCAACCAGACCAGTTCAAGTCAGTCTTCTGTGGGTTAATCTGATGAATCCTTCCTTTTTTTTTCCAGAATAGCAAAAATTAAAGAGTCATCTCACCTTTTTGGGGCCTCCTCTCTCCCCCGAGGGAAAGGATTAATCAGAACCACTAAGCATGACAAAAATAACCAGGAGATTCTAGAGCAATAAATATATGTTAACAGACTGAAATAATCTGTTATCCCAGCATTGGAATTCAGATCTATTTTAGTAATCTATTAAAACAGGGATGGTTGGCTAGTTGGTTAATTAAGCAAAAATAAAACATGAGAGAGAACATGATTGTCTGGGAGTTGGTCACTTGTGTTTATACAAGCCACGTGCCTGTGACAGAGTGCTAGAATGGTTGTGTGCTAGATATTGTCCTGTGGGGTTTTGTAGGGAGAAGGCACAGAGCAGCTCACTACTGGGGTTTTTGATTGCATTATTGACTCTGCTGAGATGTATCAATCTTGCAAAAATTCAGGAAGGGAAAAAGTAAAACCTAACACATTTTCTTGACTTTGCTGAATTGCCTTGTGAGTGGGTGGATTTATAGAAGTGACCCTATTACCCAGGAAGGTTATAATGACCTATTTATTGATTTAAAATAATTATATTTTGTTGAGTTAGATTTTGGAGGGGGGAGGTTGTTTTCTAGAATTGGTTTAGGTTGGTAACTTAGTGCAAAGTAGGTAATAATAATACAACCACAAAAATATAATAGGTATTGATGGAAGTTTGATTAAGGTGATTTGTGTAGCCAATATTTTTTAACCTATTTAACTGATTAAGATAGGCTTGTAGAATGGATATTTGAAATAAAGAATGTAATTGCTTTTAAAAGTGTGGTTCCTTGTTGAAGTCTTCCGAGTATTTCTGAACACTGTTTTATTGTTTCTGCTCTGTTATGAGTATTCTTTCTCTGTTAAGAAAGGTGAACAACTGCTATGATTTGAAAAAAAAATTACTCTTGATTTCTTAAGCAAATCTCTATGAGTAATTTGACTTTGGTTTAAAAAAAAGAAACCTATCAAAAGTAGCAAGTGTTTGTGAGAGACTGATTAATTTTAATCTATTCAGGGTAGATTAAATGTACTCCGGTAGATTAAAATTAGATAATCATCAGAATCATGTTTTTAATTTGTAAATTTTGCATTGCTCCAGTGATTGGCTAACAGAGCATTGCAGGAGAGAGGAGGATCCACGTGGATTGTCACTTGCAGTAATAATTTGTAGCTGGTTTTGCTCTTGGAAGGTGGCAGGGACAATGCAAACAGTAAAAGCCCTGTTGAGTACATAGGCTGTAATGTGGTGAGATTTAGTATCAGGATAACACATTTGATCTGTTCCAGAGAACAAGGTAGCATTGTATGAATGCATTTTTCAGAGAGGCCAGGTTAAATTATTCTCTGTTATAATGTATTATTTATCATTAGCATTTTCTGTGGATAGTTGTGGGACTGTCAGGATGTGACCAAATTGTCCCAGGAGAGAAGTTTAGGGTTTGTAAATGAAGCAGTCAGAGTACTGTCAGTGTTGTGGAGTAGGGTATAAAGATAAGCTGGAGAAAAGCCCATAATTAAGCAAGGACAATTAAATTATGGACAATAATAAGGTTTGTGTTGTGATACATGTAATTACTTTTGTTAAATATGATGGATGATATATTAGGTTTGAGGCTATGGCAGAGAGGGAATTTATGTCCTTGAGTTTGTATGCATTATTGAGAGTCCTTTATTCCCTTTGGACCTCAATTATAAAAATACATCTAAATAATTGCCTCAGGGAAGAGACTCCCAGAATGGCACAGGAGGAGTTGCCCAAGGTTCTGTGGAGGCACTTTAGTTGTGGCAGACGTGGAGGATCACCTTGCACAGACACACCTGGGTGCACACTCAGGCCACGCTCTGGGTTGGTGCTGTTTGGCTTCTCTTCTCTGTGTTTCAGGGGAACTGCTCCCAAACCTCAGCTGGCATGAAAAATTCTGCTTGTGAAAAGCTGTGGTGCTGCTGCACTTATCAGCTATGATGTACTGGTGCTATTACAGCCAAATTCCCTGAGGAGGAGGAGTTTAAGGCTTTGCTTATCCCTCTGAGCTGTGCAGCTTTTTACCCCAAAGAACAGGAATAGAGTACAGGAAATATTCTTAATTATTTGTTTGCAATTTTTTTTCACATGGTCCATAATGCAGGATTCATTTACACTAATGGCTGAGAAGCTTATTGCAAATGCCTGAATTTTCTCAATTAGCAAGCTAAGTGCTTAAGTCCAATAAACAGGAAAAGAAACTGTGTCAGTAAATGTGATTGTTCATTTATTTTGACACACTTTAATTTAGAGTGATGTATTAACAATAATACTTCCCAGCCTTCTGGTAAATGCATTGTGTGTATTTTGTAAAAATACTGCTGGGCAAGTAATGTGAAGGCTGCTTTCTCAGTGCCTGAGCTCACTCACCAAAGCAGCTTTGCTGTGCTGAATCTTTGCTGAGAAGCACTTAGGGTTTATCAAATTTACAGAATAGCGGAGTAAGAAATAGCCTGTCTTCATTACAGATGCTTCAGTGAATAGAGGAGCTGGTTTTGTTTGAAATACTGATACTCCCAGTATAGCCATAGTTGTCTGCTCAATGTTTTGTTTACTCTGATGTGCATATTTACCAGAAATGGGAGCAATAATGTTCTTTGGGAACATGAAAAGAATGAATTTATATATGTACTTCTCTGAGCCCTCCAGGCCCCCATGTAGTTAGTTAAAAATACCATGCTGAGTAATGTGACATTTCATAATAGTGGTGCATTTTATTTTCTAACCCCATAAATCTGCATAAACCTCCAGGATGTCAGTATCACTGTCCTGTGCAGAAGAGGAGCTGGGGCACACGCATATTAAATTCCTGGCCTGGGGTCACTGAATGAGTCTGTTGTAGAGGCAGGAGTGAGTAGGATTCTCTGCTTTATTCAGTGGAAAACACTGTAGATGGCTTTAAAAACCATTTTATGATGCCTTGGCTTACAAACAGTGTCTCTTCCCACTTGCTGTGGATGCTCCTTCTCTTCTGTCCCTTCATATATTTAATCTGTTGTGAAAATGTAGAAATGAAACTTTAATTTCTATAACATCTGGTTTGTACAAAGGGAGGAGTTGGTCAAAACTGGATCCTTCTGCAGAATGTGTCCATTAAGGCACTTCTACCTGCTGTTGTGGAATGTGGAACTGGGAATGAAGAGATAAATCCAGTGTTCACTGGTCAGGCTTAAACTATCAATCAGGAGGAGGGAAACATAGAAACTGGGTATTTGGAAAAATACCCAGTTGAAAGATAAAACAAAACCCCACTATTTTTTATTTCCTGGATGAGAAAACTTTGTGGTTTTTTTTTTTTTAAATCTGTTGAAGTATGACTGTTACAGAGGCTGCTGCAGGACTGTACAGAGACCTGAACAAGAACACCCAGGTCTCCTACTATATCCCCATAGTTTACACTTGAAACATTTTCCTCCTGAATTTTTCATGCATGTGCACACACTGTTATTGGCTGTCCTGAAAGGGATAAAATGCATTGAAATGCTAGATCTGGCTTACTGATGAGAGCAGTAATTCAGTTTGCTGGGTATGATTCATTAGGGCTCCATAACCTCTCTGAACCTGGAGCCAGGAGCGAGGCTGCCCTGATTATGAGTCAGTGCAGAGGGCTCATACACCAGAGTGGCAGCCTCTAGGATTCACTGTGGCAGGGATATGACCTTGTGGCATCCTCCTAAGGACTGCTCAAGCCTGTACCAGACCCTGCACTGGCTCCTGGCAGTCCCTTCTTTGTGCTCGAGCCAGCAAATGTGCACAGCTCTCCTGGTATGGCTTGTCAAAATACTGATTTTATTAGAGGGACAGTTGACACCAGAGAGAGGAGATAAGGAGAAAAGTGCATCTCCAAGATCTAGATGAAGTACAGATTTCGCTTGGAGTCAAGACTAGAGATTTATTCAGGGTTTTTGCTATGTCATGGATCTCACCTATATCCAAAAGCACAGGACGTGTTTGAGTCTGGAGTTTTGAATACATTTGAGCCTTGATTCTTCTTTTTATGGTTGTAACAATACTGGATCTAAAAACTCCTGGGAAATCCTAGCTAGGGAGATACAATAAAGCTTCTCAGATACTTGATGTGTCTGTGGATAGAAGCTGGGTCTGAATTTGTCCCCCTGGGCCTGGAATCAGGGAGTGAGGAACATGGCCATGGAGCAAATTATGGATGGGAAAGGGTGCGGCTGTGAAAAATGTGAAGGAGAGAAGCAGCTGAAACAGGTACAGGAGTCTGAGAAGGAGTGTGAAGTGCATTTTAGGAGGCCCTGGTCAGCACATTGGCCAAGGAGGACCTGCCTGACTGTGCTGGAGAGTGGCAGTGGGGTGATCAGAGAGGCAGAGGAGGAGGGGACAGAGGCAGTGATCCATCGTGGGGCACTGGAGGGAGGCAAGGACAGCAGTTCTGCCTGGGTGATTAGCACAGCTATTACTGAGGGGGCATGTCACACTGGGAGAGGTGACTTTAGCTGAGCTGCTTCTGCTGGAAGTAATGACTTCTGCTTATAGCAAGAATGCAGTCACAATAAGAACAACCTGTGCATGTCATAAAATTAGGCTGTAAAGGGGATGGTAAAAAGGACTGTGACATTTAAAGAGGGAAAACTCTGCAGCACTTTCATGAGGAAATTGGGGAAAAACCAGCCCAAACCTTCAGGTACCTGTGAAGATGCCGCATTTTTCATGTCTGAAGATGTTTTTTAACTGCAGTGTAATTTAAAAATCTAATTTTTCAACGAGACATATTTATTTGTTTTTCCTTTTTAGCTCTATCGTCCACTTCTGAAAAGATACGCTGAGCTTGAACAGAAGGTTATCTACAACCCAGCTTCTTCTTGTCTTGCGAAATAGAAGCAAACAAAATTTATATGTTGGCTGAATGGACTCCCAAGAAGAAGAACAGAAGAGATTTGCTCAGAATTTACTGGAGCTGTTTAAATCATTTCGTTCCTCTTTGTAGACAAATAATTTTTAAATGTCTGTGTTTGAGTGTGTTGGTGGGGAAAAAATTACATTGTGATTGAAAACCTGATTAAAAAAGCATCATATTGCTCTGTGTGTTTGTGGCCTCAATTTCTCTTAGGTATTTTTCAGACTGTGCTTGGTGTTTTGGGAGAGCTGGGTGACAAGGTCAAGTGCCGTGTGTATGTGAGTCACTCTACCCATCTCTGTCAGCTTTGATTCTGTGTGTTTGCCATGCCAGCCTCTGCATACCTGTCCAGCAAATTATCTTAATTCCTCAGCTTCTCTGAAATGTTTTGAGACTTTCTGTTCATCTGTAATCTGGAGATGTTTTTATGTTTGCCTACACAGAAAGCATAAGCACACTCACTTAATCCCATCTTTCTTTAATATGTGGAGGAGGCTGATTAAAGTCTTTAAAGACTCCCTGGGAACCTCTGAGAAGGGAAATTCTTGTCACATGACACTATGGAAAGTCTGTTATGTGCTAAAACATGATATGGCAGGGGTTTATAGATTGTGGGAAGCACAGAGATCTTATGTGATACAGACACCACTGCACAATGTTTTATTTGACATCAGTTTTGTAAAAAAGAGAATAAGAGACCAAACATGGGAAGTTTTCCACATCTCCTTTCTGCTTCAAAAAGGAGTCAGTTCATCTGCACACCAGTTTGGGGTAATTCTCTTTCTTCCTCCTCCCTGTCATGGCTGTGAATTTCTGTGTTGTGCTGTGTTCTCAACAGGGCAGGAAGGTAAATTTTTTCTTACACACCCAATATCCCATTTCTTTCTTGGAGATCTTGAATAGAACAGCTTTATTGTCTTGCTCTATTGCTACTGTTTCACTTTAAATGTTTTTAGTCCAGATTAAGTAGCCTCTAGCTGAGAAAATCTTAGAAAATGTGAGCCAGGAGATCTTTCTGCAAAGATGTGTGGAAGTTGCAGAATTTGAATGAACATCCCTGTGCCAGTGGGAACACTTTACTGCATTCTGTGGAGCTGGTATCTTTCCCTTAGGATAAAATTTCTCCTGGGAATAAGCAGATGGTTTAATGAAAGTGACTGAAGCCTGTCTTCCCTTGCTGTAGAAGCTGTAATATGTTTTGGGAATAAACCAGGGAATTGTAGAGAGTAGAGGATCTCTTTATTGACTGAGAGCTGGGTTGTGCCCCTGCTGGAGCTGGGTGACTCAAATTCATACTCTTCACATTCTGGGGCATAGGAGCACTCCCCTTGTCCCTGCCACATCTCTGTTCAGAGTGGGAACCCCTTGCCATGACTCACCTCTGGAGTGGCCAGAGAGTACTCACATCCCTCCTTTGCTCTCCTTTTTATATTTAAGTGCTTCACTTTTGAGTACAAACAGTACCTTTTTTTTGTTCACAACTGAAAAATTACAACTTCTCCTGATATTAGCCTGATTACTCAGGAAGGTCAAGAATTACATTTCCGAGTTGCTAAAGCAGGCTTCTTTTAAGCAATTGCTTTAAAAGGTGGTATTAGAAATACACATCTATCTCTTTTATGTGCTTATTATTCTGGGTCTAAAGGTACAGTGCTAAAACATATAATACTTCTTGCAGGCCTCCACTGTCAGCAGTTGTTTTGTCATTGAGCAAGGCTGCAGAGAAATGCAGGATTAATTAATACAAGTTAAACAGTGAAGACTGATGAAAGGCAGGCATTCAGTAACTCTGCCTTCTCTGCATCTTTCAGCTTTGTTCAGTTTTGGTGACAATTTCTTGAGTAGCTCATTTGGTTTGTCAGGCTGAGATGATCGTGGTCTCTTGTAGCTTTCTGGCTTTTTTTGCTTGTGAAATGGGAGGCTCAACATCAGTTTCTTACTCAGCTGAGGAAGATTAAACTCACATTTCCCAGCTCATAGCACACGGTAGAACATTTCTAGTTAATATCTTGGCTCCTAGCAAAGTATTATGCGGTGCTGGTAGGATATTGTCTGGATGATTTAACTACTTTTTGGGCCTGAATTCTTCTCTGGGTAGGGAGAGGAGACACTTCCTTGTCTGTTGGGCTGGGCTGGAACTCTCCCACATTGGCATTAAAGCACTGTGTCCTCAAGGCAGCTGATCACTGTGTGTTTGCTGCAGGAGTCCCTGAGAAAGGACTCAGACGCAGGGCTCTGAAGAGTGAGCCACCACTGAATTATAGTATTGCTGTGGTGATGGGTTTATTAGGGCTGGCCTCTGAGGAACAGTGTCTGGAGTACCAGAATTTATAGACAAGCTCTTTTTTTTCCAGCTCACCCAAGTTGCACATGTTCACTGACTGGTGTCTGATAGAATAAGACTCAATAAATCTCCCCCTTGAAAGGTCCTTTGAAGAAATGCTTCTGTAAGACTTCTACTACTCTTCTATTTTTGTCCTTCTAGGAATGCACATCAGCTCACCAAGGAAACACAGGCTGCTTGCTCTCATGTGCACATCCCTTTAAAAATGTCCCCAGTGATGGAAGGATCTGGTGCCCTTTGGTTTCCAAAACCACGTGGGCTTTTTGCCAGCTTGTCTACATTATGTTACTCTGGTTGTCTGGAGTAGAGGTGGTGTTATGGTATCAGCTGGGCTCAATAATCTTGGAGTTGTTTTCCCACCTCAGTGATTCTATGACTTAATCAACAGCTTAGCTAAGAGAAATCTAAAGGCAAGGCAGTACCTTCTACCTCTAAATATTTGATAAGGGTTGATTCCCTCCCTCCTCCACAGGGGACCTTCACATTCTTCAAGGTGAGCAATGTGGCATGCCCATCTTGTCTAGATGGAAGGTTAGCTTTTGTGTTTAAATATCTGATGAACTATTCCCAGTACAGAATAACTTGATGGAAAATTGATCTCATCTCCTGTAAAAAAAAAAACAAACAACCCTTGATTGCCACAAAGAGATTGTTCACTGCTGTCCAGCCTGCAGCTCCTGTCCTGCACAAGCAAAGCTACTCTAGGTTGGAGGTGGGTCATGGAGTTCCATGGAAAAATCCAAGCAGCTTCCCTGGCTCGATGGCCCTGTGCTCTCACCAGTCAGTCAGAGCTGCACTGGATTCACCCACAAGCTCTTGCTGTACAACAGCCCAAAGACAAACAGTTTTCTTTGCAGCCTGAAGTCTTTAAAGTCTTTTGTGATGCAGCTGGAAACAAACAGGGGAAGATGTTTGCTTTTTCTTAAGGGATCAGTCTGAGAGAGCTGGAGCTCTGATTGAATAAGTAATGTACTGAAAAAAAATCTATGCTGTGTTGGTGCTTTAATAAGTAATTGAGCTGAATACTGCCGTGTGTGCTCCCAGGGGGACCTTTTTGTTTTCCAGCTTGCTTTTCCTTTGGAGTTGAGCTACCACCACACATCACAGAGCAGTGCAGTGAAGGATGTGTATCTAAAGCCACAAAAAGCCAAAGCAGGACTTGTGAACAAATAATTTGTTTTATCCTTATTTCTATTACCTTGGTCCCCAGACTGCTGGGTGCAGGTTAGGGGCTGAGGGAAAAAAAGCAACATTTTAGAGAACTAAACTGTCTGGTCTTGGTGTTGTCATCAATAAGAGCCCAATTTAGAACCTCCTCCTTAGGAGAAAGGGACTAATTTGGATTTTTCTTCTCCTTGGCTGGTGATTTTTCATGTAACCTCTCTGATTTTGGCTTTGGTGCAGTCTTGACCCTCACGTTAAAATAGGTTGAAATTGCCAAACAAATGGCAAAGGAAAATAGGCAGAAAATTCACTCATCTGATACCAGGGCATCACTGCTCTGTGAGGAGCGTTTCCCTAACAAGCTTCTCTGAAGGTGACTGTACTCCTGATTCCATGTGGCTTGAAATTTTATACTCTTGTGCAAGTTGGGTACAAAATCATGTCTGCATCAAAGAATCTTATCTCTTTATTACTTTAAACTCATTTTGTGCAGGTCAAAAGCATTATGTGATGTGCAAGGCAAAAGAAGTCTGAATGAATTTCTTGGGTAACCCCTGCTGACCTTCTGTGCTTTGATTGCAGTCTGGATCAAGCCTCTTTGGTTGGCCAGTTCAAGTGGTTTAGCTTTCAGCCATCACAGCTTACATTGCCAGAATGTAATATTTTTAGATTTTTTTCTCCTCTAGAACCAGTTTTTTCCTCTCTTGCAGCAGCTAACAACCTTTTCTTGTAGATGGTTTGCTTTGTTGGCTGTTTCCACTTCTGAGGGATGCTGAGAGCTTTTCTGACAAGACACTTCGCTGAAATCCAGCCCCAAGATTCATTTTGCTTTTCTTATTTTTCTGCTTCTCTGCTGCTTCTAAAATTTGGTCTTGACAAACAGAACAACATTTCTGTGGTGACTCCAGACTTCTGGGAACATCTCAACCACTGTGGGGACTCAGTGACTTGGTTCAGTGTTCTTGAAGCACATAGCCTGAAGGGAAGTGTGGAGGAGCAGCTATCACTGCCTATGGATGCTGCTACAATCTCTGATTCCAGTCTTTCACTGGGTTACCTCATCCACTGATGTGCCAGCCTGCCCATTAGCCCATTAGCCATGATATTCAATCACCAGCCTGACTACTTTGGGGATATTATTAATTGTGTGCAATGTTTTTTGCTCTAACATCTTTAGATGACAGGTATTTGTGACACACTCTTAAGATGCTTTTATTTGGTATATTTTGGCAGAGTACTCTGTAATGCATCCATCTGGTTGTTGTTCCTCTTTTAGCACCTCATCAGCCAAACAGAAGTCTGGTCACTCAGATGTGGGATTCATCTGACCTGTGCAGACATCTCTGTCTGCTGTCATATGGGCTCCTTTAGCAATCCAAGGAGAGGACCACAAAGGAGAGGAGTTTCTGGCTGTTGTTCATCTTACCTTGTGTCAGATGTCTACAACAGATCAGGTGATTCATCTCCTGAGTGAGCAGTTTCTCCCTACTGAGTAGAAAGGCAGTGGTGTGGAGAAGAAGACAGAAAAAACAATTTCTCTTCTCATGCCAAAACTCCTGAAGACTTGATTGAAAGGTTATCTCAACTTTGGAGACATGATTTGTCCCCAGTTCCCTCTGTAGAGCTGGAAAGCTTTCTTGTTCCAGGATTGCTCTGTTTTTCCTGTCAAATCCATGAGAGTGACCTCCCCAACTCCCCTCAGACTGCTTCTCCATGCACCTGGCATGGAGGTGTCCAGCAGACACAGTTTGAGAGCTTTGTTACTTCCATTCTTGCTTTTTGTCCTCTAGTTGCATGCCCTTGCTTGTGTTTATCCCTTCAAGATGGATTCTCTCAGGCATTTTTGTTATGCCTGCGAGCTCAGAACCCTGGTTCAGTGAAAGACAGCTCCCTCAAGACTGAGACAAGCTTTCCCCAGGAAAACAAAGGTCTGCCCAACTTGCTGTTCGAGGACACTATTTACTCTCTGATTGACATGTATGCACTACCCTCCTGAAACCTCAACTCTCTTCCAGGTCTGATAAATACTGGTGTTTTGGAAGATGGAATTCTCCTTAAAAAGTAGTTCAAGCCGTGCTGTGCAACAGAAGGACTTGGAGCAGAAACGAAGCTGCTTCTCAGCTGAGGACTTTTATCTTAAAATGAAACATCTTGCAGAAATCAAGTGAGAAGCAAAGGAGTCACACAACATTGATATCACAGCTTATGCCACCTGGGAGCATCTCTTCACAGGGCTGTCACAGCTTGTTAGGTTAGGATGGGACATTCCCCCGTCACTCCTGGAATAATTTCTTTGCTGGGTTCCTGCCCTGCTTGAGGACAGTTGCATATAGCAGAAATACCCTTTTGATCAAGAAAGATGTTGTCAAAAGGCAACAATATGTTTTCCCAATTTCTGTTTCTCATTAAATTATTTGGGTCCCTGCACTTGTTGTCCCTTAGAGGGATCACCTACTCAAGCAGAGGAAAGAGAAGACATTGAATGCAGCGAATCCAATATGTGATTTAGTCAGGGAGTTTAACTGAATGAATAAGCAAATAAGCTGCATTTCAAGCCCTCCCTCGCTGTGAAAGTGTTTTATTTTCCTCAGAGTGATTCTTGGCTCAGAAAATACAGCAGTTGTTTTTCATTTGTGGAAGGTGTCCCTGCCCATGGCAGGGGGATTGGAACTAGATGATCTTAAGGTCCCTTCTTACCCAAACCATTCTATGATTCTGTGTTTGGCAGACTCTCCCAAAAACCTTTCAGCACAGACTCATTTTGCTGTTTGTCCAGTGAATACAGACTTCTTTTTGTTCTGATCTGTGTTGTGTGTGGTTTTGCATTATTTATAAATGGACTGGTTAAACAAGTGTTGCTACAACTGCCCCTGCCTGCTGTCAACTCTCCTTGTTCATGGGCTTCCACAGCAAGAAAGATGAGCCTCTGTGGGACAAGGGATTCCCATAAAAGCCAGAGTAAATGTCAAGAGGCTCTTTTCCCTTCCCTCTTGGTCCAGAAACTTTGTTGTAACTCAGGTTTACTGGACAGTGTTGGATTATCCACAGTATGAGTAGTTTGAAGTGAAGGATACTGATGTTCAGCCAGATTGCCTGGATGAGAAATCACTGAGGTGAGACTGGACAGGAATTTGTATCAACTTCTGCATTTTGTAATTTATACTCTGAATCTTTAAATGACAAAGTAAATTAACTTGCTCAGATGAGTGAGAACCATGTTCAGAGGGGGAGGGAGAAGGCATCTGGACTCAGGAATTTTTGGTGAGGGGACCCAGGCACTCAGAGGCTCCCTTTTTTCTGGCCTGATATATCTTGACTTTCTCCTCTACAGCAGCTCAGGTTTACAGCAGATATGGAAACTTCTCCCTCCCTGAGCTTCCTGCAGCCTGCCAAAGGTGGCCTGCAAGCTGGGACCTGGGGTCAAACCCACCAGGCAGGGGGAGCACCCAGAGCTCCCTGCTCCCAGTGACAGGCTGTTGTCCTGAGGCTGTTGTCCATAAGGTTGGCTGTTTTGCATCAGCTGGACACAAGGCTCTCTTTGGGGGCTGAGTGGTGGTGCCTCTTTGATCTGTCTCAGAGACTTCTCCTTCAGCAGGAGTTAAAGAGGTAAAAGGTAAAAAACACACTAGTTTTTTTCACATGATGAGTAAAAACTGTGAGTATGACCTGGCCATGAAGAAGGTGACCTTTATTCTGGACTTTCCCTGTGTGCCTTTCCAGTTCAGATGGAGCATTGCCTCATGCAGAACTTTGGTAAGACCCAGCCAGATCTTCTCCCTTGTGCTGAAGAAGAATTAAAATTGGAAGAGGTGAAGGAGGGGCTGGTACCTTGAAGAGGGGCAGAGAAGGGCTGTCCTAGGAGAGGAAGCTGAAAGTTTAAGTTGCTTTGCCAGAAGCATGGAGAAGCTGGATTATTCAGTAAAAATTATTTACTGGGTCATTCAGTAAAATCCTTCAGGTTGGGGTGGAGAAAGCTCTTCAAGCCAAAGAACAGTGTTGGCACATGAGCAAGTGACACATACTGATTGAGAATAAATTTGCACTGGAAATTAGGAACAAGGTGGGGGCTGAAGGACCTCTTGTACTCTGTGCATGGTGCCAGGAATACAGAGCCCCACACCTGCAGCACAACATGCTGCAGGGTGCTAACAAGGTGTTAGAAATCCTGTGTGAGAACTGGTTTGGATAAATAGTGACCTTTAGAGAAACTGTTGTTTGCTGAGTGGACAGAGCAGGGTTTCACACTTGACCTCTTCCTTCTCGACTGTGTTTGGTTTGTGGGAAGGAACAAGTATGGAAGGGACAAATAATGGAAAACTTCCAGCTCTACTTCTTAATCTTGGGATATGTAATAGCCCATTTTGCTATCAATTTGCTGGGCTGGTCCTCTACAAACAAGAGGAATTTACCCCACGGCAATCTTTCTTCACTAGAACCCTGCAAAAGGAAGTGAGGTTTAATTAGCATTTTAGAGTGGACAGCCTTGAAGTTAATGATATTCAATAAAGAAAAATTGTTTTAACCTTATTTGCACTTTTCAATTTACTTATTAGAGGCCATCTGTTATATTTTAAGCAAGAGCACTGGGAGCTAAACTCTCAGATTGTCAAATGAGGTTTTAACTGGCTAAGCAGAAGGGAAGGAACAGGCTGCCTCAAATGAGCAGTTAGGCTGTTTTTCTTCAATTTCTCACTTTTGTGTCAAAAAGCAAATGGTCACCCTTTCAAGAAACAGTCAAGTTGCGACAATGACATCTGTTTTTACAGGTGCTGATGAGTCTTGGCCAATGTCACTTGTCCTCAGATCTCAGATATGCTCTAACATGGATGAAATTCAAAAAGCCAAAAGTGAGATGAAACTGGTGAGGGTGTGAAGGGCAGGAATAAGGATTTATCTAAGTAAATCACCAGGAAAGGGAGAATGGGAACATATTGATTTGCTGCTGAATGTGTTGGCCAACCTAGTGACAAAGGGCACAGGGAAAGCTGAGGTGCTCTTTGCCATTACTGGCAAGGTCTGCTGTCAAACCTCTTCATTCGTGTGCCTAGTGGCAGGATTTAGGAGAGGTGGGTGCCACCTGTTGTAGGGGAAGATCAATTTAGGGACTGGTGAAGCAAAATGGGCATAAAGGGGTGCATGGGACCAGGTGGGATGTGTTCAGGGGTGCTGAGGAAGATGAGTGATGCCATTGCAAGACTGTTCAATGTGATCCCTGAAAGGTGGGGGTGATCATGGAAGATCCCCAGGGACTGGGAAGAGGCTGATGCCGAGGTCATCCCCAAGCAAGGAAGGCGTAAGAAAACTGCAGACTAGTCAGCTTCACCTTTGTCTCCATGAAGGTTTCAGAACAAATCTCCTTGGGGAGCATTTCCAGGCTGTGAAGGGTAAGAAGTCACTGTGGAATGCAGGGACCTGATCTCCATTGACTGTCACAGGATTTTGACTCCTAAGCTCAGCTCTCTTAAGCTTGAGCAGCCTCCCACCATACCTCTGACAAACTGAGTGTTTTTTCCTGTGTCCCTGGGCAAAACAGGAACCTTTGGTAGGACAAGAGCAACACCTTGGTCTCCCAGGTCTCATGAGAGTAATTTAAATACTGGGCTACACATAATTCCTCCTGGAGGGTTGGGAAAGGAAAGAAAAATGTCCTCTCCATATCTACTGAGAAACCCATGGGGTCAGTACAACTGCTGCAGCGCACCTGGATCAGGGACTGTGCATTCATGCCTGGTTGTTTGAATTCAGAGGGGTTGCTATAATAGATAAACTATTATTCACCTGAGCAGAGGCTCTGAATCCTGGTCTCTGGGGAATTTGGCTGTGGTGGCTGCAAGGTTGCCATGCCCAGAGTGGGGTTGGGATAATCCCTTTAATCCCTTTTGCAAACGAATGCAAATTGTGATCGATGCCATGGAGCAGCAATGTAAATTGCCTCAGCCTGAATCCCTCTGAACTGGAAATTTGAAGACAGATCCTACAATTGTTTGAAAATTTAGCTCTTGGGCTGAAACTGTGAGATTTCTCTCTCTCTCTGTGAGATTTTGTGTGTATCCCAGATTTTCAGGGGACTGACCCAGCAGCTGCTGTTGGTGCCAGGCTTGCTCTACAGCCAGCTGTGATTCTGTCCTGCATGGTGAGTTATGGCAACAGAAGGAGGGAGAAATGATCCAAACAAAAGAAACAGGGCAGAAATGTAAACCAGATCACACTGATTCACAACAGCACTTGATCATTAGGAAGAAAATCCCCACTAAACCAAATGAACTATGAAGTATCTGTAGCAGTGAAATCTGGCTGCCAACGATGTTATTGCAAAACATAGTCGTGGGTACTGTTAGTTTGCTGTAAGCGCTGAAGCTGAATGAGTGGGCAATAAAACAGCTTTTATAAAACCTGGCTTTTGTGTCATTGCAAGCCAAAAATGCTATTTTGTGTTCAGATCTATAGATTAAAAAAAACCCCACACCGCAACTTGGGGTGACTTTTGTTTTAAGACTGTTTTAAATTTATAACTGAGCTGGCTAAAATGCTTTTCATCAAAGTACAAAAGTTTCATGCTGTAATTAATGGCAAGTGATATCTGATGCAATAAAACACCATCATTTGAGTGTTCTTACAAGACTATTTATGACTGGATATTGAAACTGATAATGATTCTGCCATTTGTCCTCATAATTTATTATTCCAAGGAGAGGCAAGTGGTGTTAAGGGTTCACGATCCGTTTTATGGAAAGAGTGCTGAATTCAGCTTTTTATTGGTGCAAATGACAATGTTTGGCTCTCTGTGGAAAATGAGCTTGTGACAGTGAGTGCAGGCCCTTCTGAGGGATTGAGGTGGGGGGGATGTTCATGCCCTTTCTCAGAGAGCTGAAGCCCCTGGATGTGTGATCCAGTTGCAGGTGACTTTACTGGGAACAATGCAAAGACTCAGTTGCCATCTCAGCAGGATCCCTTGGAAGACTAGGGCAGGATTTTTCTGAAAACCTTCCACCTGGTTTCTCAGCTAGACGGTATCGCATTGGGCAGACAAAGCTGAATTCACTATAAGGAGCCTAATCTAAAGCCCATGGAAGATAATGGAAAGAATTAAAGGCTCGGGTAAAATCTTGTGTCAAGCCAAAACAAAACTCAACTCTGGAGGAGACTTCCCTTGATCTTGTAAATTGCCAGCCAGGCTGTGCCTCCCTGAGCCCTTTCAGATTGTACCAAGCCAATTCATGGAACTCTCAGGCTCTGATCCTCACCTTTTTCAGGCTCCTGAAAACATGGAGGAATTTCTTTTAAAACAATGTTGATGCAACTAATGGAAAATCTGAATGAAGTTAGACCTTGTCTTTTTTTCTTTGGACTGATATCTGGAAAACAGAGATTATACTTTGTTCTGACACACTCCTGGCCCTGAGACTGCAGATTTTTGGTTTTCCCCAGCCTGCTGTTAATTTGCTGTGGAATAAGGTCCTGTAGGTAAAGATTTGCATTTCCATCAATAGTCCTAGCAGCAATCTCACAAGTTTCTTGCCGTTTTGCAAATAACTTGGAGTGAATCTGATGGCATAGAGTCAGGGAGCAGGATGTGCCTGGTGTCTTTGCTTTTCAAGAGCTGCAGTCACCCTCCTCTTCCCTTCCGCCTCCCCTCGTTTATTCTAATCAGAGTGTCAAAAGGGAAGCCGCTCCTTTATTGGAGGTTATCCATGTCAAGGGAAGTTATGTTTCCATCACTACCTGGGGGCCCATCAGCAGATGAGGATGGAGAGCAGTGACTCAGAATGACTTTGAAGCAGCACCCAGCAGCAACTGAAGACAAGAACATAACCTCAGCTGACATTTAAAATAACCTGATACACAAATATATAAACCCTTCTGCTAAATTATGCATCTTTTTACTCTTGGCTGTTCTTAAAGGAAAGGGACTGGGTGTTTTCTGTGTGTGCCTCTTCTTTTCCCCATACTGGGAGCTGAGTGACAGATGCACACTGATGGAGCAGAGTGCATTGATTTTTGTGGCTGTGGTACTTTATGCTGAAAAGAAATACAGCTTTTAAAACGATGGAGGGCCCCTCTTCAGAGAAAAAAAAAAGTGAGGTGTATGGGTGAGTTTTGCTGAATGTGCCTTAGTTATCTGCTTTGAGTTAAGCACGTGCTTTAAATGTTTTGTTGACCAGCATTGATGGGAATACACTTAACAGTAAGTTAGAGTTGAACTAAGTAATGGCCAAAGAAAAAGCAAGAAGAATAAGATAATAGGGATATTGAGAAAGAAATCTATCTCTGTTTTAGTGACTGAAACCATGAAATAATGTGCTGAGTTTAAAGCTTCTTCCCTAATGACACAAACACAGGTAAGTGCCATTGCTTGAGCACTCCTGTCTCTTCCCAGCTGAGATGTGAGGACAGTGAGATGATGGCTGATAGTGGGCTACCAGTCAGCAGTGAGCCTGGACAGCCAAAATGACAAAATCCATTCTGGGGTGCCACAAACACATCATGACCAGCTGTGCAGAAGAGGTGATTGTCCTGCTCTATCCAGTGTTGGCGTGGCCTCATCTGGAGCACTGCAGGCAGTTCTGGGCCCTGCAATTTAAGAAGAGTGTGAAGGTCGTTGAGTGTGTCCAGAGGAGGGCAACAAAGCAGAGGAGGGAATGCCCTGAGAGGAGCTGCTGAGGGCTTTGAGTTTATCTTGCTCAGAAAAAAGGAGGCTGAGGAGTGGCCTCATCACTCTCTACAGCTTCCTGAGGAGGGGAAGTGGAGAGTGAGGTACTGAGCTCTTCCTTCTGGGAACCAGTGACTGTGTGGGAATGGTTGAAAGCATCACTGGAGGAGGTTAGATGGGACATTAGGAAGCATTTCTTTACTGAGAGGGTGGTCAAACACTGGAACAGGCTTTCCAGAGATTTGGTCCATGCCTGAAGCCTGTCAGTGTTTAAGATGCATTTGGACAGTGCTTTAGTAACAGGCTTTACCATGGTCAGCCCTGAACTGGTCAGGGAGCTGGACTAAGTGGTATTTGTAGGTCCTTTCCAACTGAAACAGTCTATTCTTCTCTTCTCTTCTCTTCTCTTCTCTTCTCTTCTCTTCTCTTCTCTTCTCTTCTCTTCTCTTCTCTTCTCTTCTCTTCTCATCTTTCCATTCCCTGGTTTCAGCTCCTCAGTTTTACAACAGCTCAGGCTGTTTCTCTCATCATCACTGATTTCACTCTGCTCTCACCAGCACAGCCCGTGTCCCCTTCCCGAGGTCCTGTGGCCAAGACCTCACCAGCTGCAATTTCCATAAGGGAGATGCATAGACTGACCTTGAGCAATGGCCTGCCCTCCAGCTTTCATTTAATGGCTCTTATTATTATTAAAAACTTCTGGGGAGGGCAGGGGGAAGATGAAAGATGTCCCATTTGATTTGGGTATCACTATATTAGTTTTCCTGGTGCAGCAGCACTGAACAGCTGTGGGTGTGGATCACTGTGACGTTGCACTAACGTAGATCAAGTATCAGGTTTGGACCCCAGTTTCTCTTCTTTTTGTGACCTAAGTGCATAACTAGGAAATAAAATCCAGTTTTACATACTGAGTTGTCTGTTTGCTACTCTTCTTTAGGTTCTTGCTGTGGCAGGCAGGATAGAGAGCCACCAAGGCCCGTTTTCAAAGTGATGTCCTTTGAAGCACTGCTTCTGTTCAGTTTCTATGTCAAGACTGTATCTTTGTTTGGCTTCCCAGAAAGATTCAAGAATCGCACATGTCAAGATAGCTGTGGTTTGCAAGTGGAAAGGCTGGTGTAAGAAAGTTGTTTTAATGTTTATCCTCCTGCCCTGCCTCCCAAAAAATTGCTGCTTCTGATGGGAGCTGGTGATCTGGTCCTAACTTTGAAGCCTTGAATGTGGCTCGGGTCACCTCTGATACCTTTAGCTCACTCAATTCAGTTTATTCATTTTTGGTGAGCCTCTGGTTTGAAAATAATAGTTGATTTAAAGAAGAAATCCTCCCTCTCTAAGAGGGAAATGTCACTGTTTTTTGTATATGTTGATCAGCTGAGTTCAATCTCTCCCATGGATGGGCTCTGTGAACATGTGTCCACATCATAAAATGGCCATGCAATTTAGCATGACAGGCAAGAGGCTTTTTAAAGGTTATTAAGGGGATGGATACACTGGCTGATCTGCCTGTGAAAGCTTGCACAGATCCTGGCTCAGCCTGTGTTTTTGTGTTTCTGCCTCTCTTACACTAACTAGCAATAAAAATTTAAGCTGTGTAGCAAAACTCCTTTTGTTTCAGGGCAGGGGCCAGGCAAATGTTCCAGGTTTTGTGTTTATTTATAGGAGATGAACTTGCTTGTGAGATGGGTTTTGTAAAATTGGATCCAGCTTTACCCAGAGCTGAGCCAGATCCATGGCTTGCACTACTGACAGCTGGTTTTCATGGGAAATATCCTGATTCAGAGGAGTAGGGTGGTGAGGAGGGCACAGAGGAGGGCGGTGAGGATGCAAGAGGTGATGCAGGAGACACGTGGCCCTGGTTTTCCCCTACCCAAGCAGAGTCCTTTGGTGTTGGACTAACAGGACAAGGAAGAGCGTGAGCTTGTAGAGAGGTGAGGGTTGGTCTCTTTGCAGGGACCAGAGGAAATGTCCTCAAGGTCAGCCAGGGGAGATTTAGATTGGATTTTGGTAAAAATTTCTTCATGGAAAAGGCTGTCAAGAATTGGAACAGGCTGCCCAGGGCAGTGGTGGAGTCACCCCCTGGAGGGATTTAAAAGATGTGTAGATGTGGCACTGAGGGACATAGTTTAGTGGTGTAATTGGCAGTGCTGGGTTCAACTAACCTAGAGGTATTTTCCAGCCTAAATGGTTCTATGAGGGATGAAGATACTGCTCTGAGATGACAAGCTGGCCCTAAACCAAACACAAAACTCCATGCAGATCATAGAAACCTCCAACATGTAAAAATAACAGCAGTGATGTGTCAGGCAGGGGTGACCTTCACTGACACAAAGGTTGCTTAGATGCCAGTTCTTCAAGGTCAACAGGGACACTCACATTAATGTCATTGCTGTAGCACTCACATGCCCTTTTGGGACTTGGCTCTGCTCTGTCTCTGATGGCTGCAGTTGCTCCTACATCACATCTACACCATCCCAGGTACTGAAGGGCAGTCCCACATGGTCTCACCCCAAAACCCTTTCACTTTCAGAGCCCTGGGAGAGAAGGACATTTTGTACAATATTGTACTTGGAGGTGGTCCCAGTGCCCGGGAGGGGACGCTGCTCACTGGGTTGGGGTGTTTTATCTCCTCTTGCCTGTGCCCTGTGCTGGTTCCTTGGTTGGGAACCGTCATCCTGAGAAATATCTGGGTGCCTGTTTACCATTCATGGAGCAGTGCTGCTCCGATGACACAGCATACATTACCCAAAAGTTCACTGGAGGACGGGGAAGGTGATTAGGAACGGAAGAAAGATGTTTTTCTTCCAGTGACTTGAGAGCCAAATCGTAAAAAGTGAAATGTGCTTGGGTGGCTGTAGCTGAGCCTACACTGCTGGGTACAGGCTGGACTGGGACACCCTGACCTATCCTTGGAATTTTGGTTTTTTTAAATTTAGATTCTCTAAATAAAAATGTCCCACCCCAGATGTCACATAGTCAACTGAATCTGCTCTCTCCCAGCTTAATGCTGTCCAACAGCAATATGTCTAATTTCCTAGCATGTGCCCTGGGTCACATCTGCTTTCATGTCCAGCCCTGCACATGTGGTACTGCAAATGATGGTAGCCCTAGTGCCCTGGCATTGGCACTTCTTCACTCTCAGCCACACCAGGTCCCTAAAGCTTTGAAAATGTCCTTTAAAGCCTCTCTGGGCTGTGCATCTCCTTCTGATCAAACTCACACGCTCTGGATGTCTTGGGACACGACAGTCTCATCACGAGGAGTTGCTGCTCGCACTAATGAGTTTCGTGTCTTGCTACAGTGGATGGTAATTAAAGGGGGTTGATGAGACGGAGCCTGCGGGCACGGGTGGGCGGTGTGGGGGTGAGGAAAGAGGCTGCTGAGGAGCAGCGCTGGGTGCGGAGGGACGAGCTTTTCTCAGAGCGTCACACTAGAGGGTGCCAGATGGCTTTCCTCCACCCTGCTGCCTTCCCTCGCTCGCGTTCGGACAGATTTGGCTCTGTGCATCTTGAAGGCTCCTTCCACCCCCTAAATGCTCATTGTGCGCACGCAGCATTGCTGTTAACTGGATACAGAGCACTGGCCACCCCAAAAACCGTGCCATGGACATGTGGTGTCTCCTTCTGCACAGCCTGACTTGGCCCCAAAGCCAGAGCTGCATCTTGAAATTCAGCAGTGGCCAAAGAGCAATTTGGTCTGATTGTGGGGTGTGCATTGACCTGAAAGCAGGAAGCATCCCTGGTTTTCAATAGGGAGCCCAGAGGCTGCCCTGGTCTTGGATAGGGAGCCACAGCAGGAAAGCTGGGGGTTATCCCCCTTATGCCATGGCAGGTTCATGTGCTTCCCTGTGGATCCCACTGCTCTGACGGGATGCTGCTCTCATTGCTGGCTCTTTGTGGCCCTTTTCCTGTCCCACAGACCATAAACCAGCACCTCTTGTCGTTCCTGTGCTCTGGAGATGTTCCTCCTGAGGGCAGGAGGTTGAACTCACCCCTCTGGATTTCCTTCTGGCCGCTTTCAATTGAATTTCAGGCTGAGGCATGTCTGAATTCTGCTCCTGTCCTCTTGAACATTTGCAGCCCTTTAGGACTTGATCTCATCAGGCATTTTACAAGCAAGTTCTCCACCCTTAACTGAGGGCATCAATCAAGACGTTGGCCAGACCTGGGGCAAACCTCTGCAGGTTTGGGAGTGAGCCATCACTAAACACTTTATATCTTGTCTTTCAACCACTTGTGCCCTTAACTCTGTAGCTTTTCTGCAGCCTGGGGCCATCATCTTTCTGGGCCCAAAGCATCCACAGGATTAACCAAGATCCACAGATCTGCCCATGGACACTACTGAGCAGTCCCAGTCCTTCAAGGACAATCTCGCCCTGGTGGGGGTCTAGGCCAAGCTTTCTGAATTGACTATAATTCATGAGGACAACAGCTTTTCCTTCCAAACTGGCTGATGGGTGCGTGTTCATTGCACACAACTCTCATCCACATTAACTGGAAGCCCCTTGGAAGTACCTGTCTTTCCCAGAAAGTTGGGCTTGGCATTGCTGATCTCTGTAGGCTTGACGTTGTCTCCTAATTTGAGACTGGAGTCTATAAAAGAAGGGGAAGTATATGAGACAGGTGGGAGGAAATAATTATGAACTTCAAATCCCTTCAACTGCAATCCCAGCCATGCCCAAACACACTCTTCCTCACATTCCAAGCAGAAGTTTTACTCCCCAAATGCCTATAACGACTCCCACTCCATAAAATCTCTAGTAATAGAGGTTGGATATTGCAGGGGTGGGTGGCAACTCTTGGGTAGGTAAAGCTGCATAAAGGTAAATTAGACTCAACCTGATTCCTGAATAGCAGCAGGATAAATGTTTCTTCAGTAGGGAATATCTCCAACTCAACTCCTGGCCACTGTGCACAGTTCAAGAGGTGGCTTTCCCTGTTCCTCTTTTTGCTGGCACTGTTGGAGCCAGACCTGTTTGTCACCTCTTTCTCACCCTGCTTGGGTAAACTGGAGCAGAAATGATGTGGGGTGTAATCAAAGCTGCCAATTAGAATTATGTTTGCTTATACTTAATAAACCTAATTAGAACTCAGTGTAGATCTGCTGGGACTCAACGAATTTGCACCATGGATGGATTTGGCCCAGTGTTTTCATGCCATTTGCATGTGTGTGTAAATGGTTAATGTGTGACAACCCAGTGGCATCACAGAACAATGCAGGAAGGGGAGATGTGTCTTCTATCCCATCTTCTCTGCTTGCTCCTTCATCCAGCATTTTGCATTCATATTTGCCTGCTTTTATTTTAGAGTGTGGACACTATCAGGAATGACTGGCTTATCTAAACATCTCATTTCATTTTTCTAGAGGTTTTAGTAATGCAAAACCAGCATATTCAGCATAATTTCTTCAATTTTTCTTATGATTGCATCAGAATAAAATTCAAGGTATTCTCCTCCTTCCGAAACTGAAATCTCACTGTTCGAAAAAACCAGTGTCACTTCTCTTGTCCACCCCTACCTAGCAGGGTCTTCTGATCTTACCAAATTTTGCAGGCTTTAAATATTCATGCTTAAAATGCAAATGAGGGCAAAATGGGAGTGTTCCCTTGGCACAGTTGCAGCCTGGTCTCCCCAGTGTCAGTGAGCAGGGATGTCTCTTAGGTTACAGTGGTACAGGAAACAGATGTCCAGGACTCTGCAGCCTACAAAGTGTATGGCCAAGGCTTTGAAATAAGTTATTCTTATTGTGATTCTTGTTTATAACACCAGATTCATTGTTTGTAATTTTGTTCAGTGGCATCCAATCAATAGCAGACAATAAAATATTATTTCGAGTGGTGTAGACATTCCATGAGGATGTGATTGATTGCTTTAATTTCTGCCTTCCTCAGTGTTTTTACTAAGCCCTGTCTTCATTTCTTTCATTCTGCCTAGTTCTCTTCAGCATCAGTTGTTAAATAAAGTGACATATTTATTATATCAGCTTTATTTGACAGATTGCAGGGTGACATATTTCAGATTAATTTTTTCATTTATAGATGTATGTATGTGTGTGTGTGTGAAATTATACATATATATACACACACTGTATAAAATCAGTGTGTGCCTGAGTATACTGAAGGCCAGGATTTTCAAGCACAACTGGAGATTTTAGGTGGTGGTTTTAGTTGCCTAAATTGACACCCTTTGACTAGCCCAAAATCAATTGCCAGCAAGTGTGTGATCATGCAATTTAAGTGACGAGGTTAGTGTGTGTTATATGAAGTTCTCAGTGGTCAGAGGAGGTTTATTATCTCTTCAGATGTCTGCAGAAACAGACCACACAGCACTCCTGGTTTTCCATGCCTGACAGGATACCTTAACAGCCCACCACTGAGAATTTTTATATTAAAACAAGCCCTGTAAGGTGGCTTTAACAAGTGTTTCACAGAGATGTTTCAGAAATGTCTGGAAAAGTTCCTTTTTGTCAAAAATCCAGGGAATTTTTTGGAGCTATTTCTGGTAATCATCAAACCCTCTTGGAGCACCTTTGTTCCTGTAAGTCTGGTGTTTGCAGGGCATGGAGATTAAATTCAAGCTCTTTGGGTGGTGTATATTGACTTTATCCACTTATTCCACATTAGGATATGGGCCATGAGATTTAGTGCACCTCCTAAATTACAGCCTAAATGAGCTCTTTCTCCCATAAATATTGCAGGACTTTAAGTCAGGTGCTCCAGAACCTTAATAGCCTGTACCAGAAATCCAGTGTTGAGGGGAACATGTCAGCTGATTCCAGCTTTAGCTGCTTTTGATATTGGGCTGTAAATCCTAGCCTTGGTGGAGGACTGAGCATCGCTTCAGAATGTGCCCAGTGTGCTTTGGGCAAGGAATTTCATAGCTGGAGAACATCTGGGTGCTGTTAAACATCCATTCTTGATCCTTTTTTTTTTTTTTTTTTGTGCTGATCTGAGTTGCACATTTAAAATGGCAATTGTCTGAACTTGTTTAGCAATTTGGGATGTTCTCATAGCAGGGAGGCATTAAAGACTACACAGGCTCTGAACCGCATATTGAAAATGGAGCACATTCATGTTTCTTTCCTAATCCTTTCAAAATGTTGTTGGAGTAGGGTTTAAACCCAGCCATCTCCCTTTTCATGAACATAGCTTGTTGTCTCTGAGCTTAAAAAAACCCCACAACCACCAAACAACCAACAAATAAATCCTATTACTCCAGAATATGATTAGTGCTCTGGTTTGAGTTATAAATCCCCTTCATTTAAAATGCACTGTTGCTACAAGTTGGGATTTGAAAGTACAATCATGCAAATGCCATTTGCAATGTTTTCACTCTAGTAACCTTGGCAATACTGCAAACAGCTCTCCTGTTTGATACACACAGGTTGGGAATCTCAATTGTAAAGCAGAGAGGGGGATGCTGCCAATTTGTGCTGCTCCTGGGAGAGGAAGAGGTAATTTCTGGGGTAAAATTGGTTGCTGCAGGAGCCACCCCTTTTTAGTCCACCCCATTCTGGATACTGGTGCTTTGTTTTATGTTGTTTTATGCTGGCTATATCCAGCTTTACAATATTTAAGCCCCTTGTATAAATCAAAATCATGGAGCATAAATATTTATCAGCACAAGAAATACACTGCACAGGAGACAAGCTCGGGAACAGAACAAGCCAAGTATTGCTCATAAAGGCAAAACCAGTGGGTTACATTTTCATACCATCCAGAATTAGTGTAAAGCAGTCACAGACCCAAGCACTTTAATTCCCTCTTGATTTGATATTAAACATTCCAGACCAGCATGGATGTTCACACTGTGGCCACCTGTTACTCAGGGCTGGTGCAGAGGAGCAGTGGGGCTTCCCTTGGGCACATCTCCCTTCTGAACAAGGCCCCATCTCCTGCAGGCTCTCAGCCCCAAGCTTGGGCCCTGCCCAGCACTGCTGGACCTGCCCACGATGGCTGGTGGTTGTTTTTGGTGGCCCTGGCAAGGCTGGTCACACCTGACCACTGTTTTGCTGCCTGGTGGAGTGTGAAGGATGCTTTGTAGGAGGTGCCTCCTCATGAATGTGGGAGAACCAGAATTTATTATTGCAGGTTAAAAAAAAGCCCCTGTAAGACATGGCAGGAACCTTGTCTTTGTCAGCCATTCCCTACTGACTGACAAGCTGGTCTGACATTTCCCCTTCCTAGAGGCTCCTCCCTGATGTTGATTTTCCGACAGCAGCCTCTCTGGAAACTCCTGCACCTACCTTTTCCACGCCATGGCCCACTGCTCCTGGATACCAGCACTGCTCATAGAATCAGAATCATTAAGGTTGGAAAAGATCTTTAGGATCATCAAGTCCAATCATCAATTGTCTTTGAGCCTAGGGCACCAAAACCTGTTGTACCTTGGAGAGTGAGCAAGACCACAGAATCACAGAATCACAGAACAGGTCAGGTTGGAAGGACCACAGTGGCTCCTCTGATCCAATGTCCCAGCTCAAGCAGGGTCATCCCAAAGCACATGGCACAGATGTGTCCAGATGGTTCTGGAATATCCCCAGTGAGGGAGCCTCCACACTCTCTGCTCAATCTGTTCCAGTGCTTCTGGTCACTGCATAGTAAAGAAGTTCTTCCTCAGTATCAGTTTCTGCCTGTTGGTTCTTTTCCTATTGCTGGAACCACCAAGAAAAGCCTGGTCCATATTCCTGGCACCACCTTTTAGATATTTGTACACATTTATGAGGTCCCCTCTCAGTCGTCTCTTCTTGAGACTGAACAGCTCCCTCAGCCTTTCATTGTAAGAGAGATTCTCCAGACTCATGACCAAATTAGTAGCTCTGTACTGGAGCTGCTCCAGGAGGTCTACGTCTCTTGAGAGCTCCAAAAGCCTTCCTGGGAGATGTTCTGTCCACTTTGATCATAGCAAGCAAACGGAAAACAATAAAAAGGTGAAAAAATGTATGAAGACTTCTAAGGAAAAAAACCAGCGTTATGTGCATGTGTGTCTGCAGGAAAAATTATTGCTGACTAGAAGTATCAAATCTGACCTTACAGATATTCATGGCTGCTTGAACTTCAGCTGATTTACAGCACTGAATGCATTAGCAAAAGCATGAGTTTAAACTTAGCCTTTTCCTATGCCGTTCATGTGATAATCTCCTGAGGTCTGGAAAACTCATTCAGAACCATGGAAGAATGGAAGTCACACATGTTGAATGTGCAGAAATGGAGCAGAACTAGAGATACAAGGGCTTGGCTGAGCTCAGGAGGTGGCTCTGTGGCCGCTTTTACACATCCTCGTGTTCTTCCCACCTCCACACAAGCAGAGCAGAAGGGAATCCCTGGCCTGAGTTGAGTATGGGAGCAGAGAGCACCTGGAGGGCAGAAAGCAGAACCTGGGGTGGGTATCTGAGCACAGGGCTCTTGTAATTCCCGTACAAGGCAATGCCATCGTGTGCCCTGCCTTTCTGCAGTGCATACTTCATTCAGAAAGATTTCACTTTGAAACAAAACACCTTCCCTGCACCTTTTCGGCATGAGCTTAAAGCTCTCCACGGCTGGGCAGAGGCTGGGCAGGGGCTGCCTGGGGGCCCTTCCTGCCTCGGCGAGGGCTCTTTGTGTGACTATTGTTTTTTAGTGCCTTTTCAGACAGCGTTTCGCAGCCTTTAGCATTGTTCGAGTTCTATAGCAGAGTCAAATGTTAATCGGTTTGTTGTAGAGAAAAGTTTTACGGCACAATTTAGCTCCAGCTGTGCCCCCCCTCCCTCCTCCCCCCTTGTTTTCCTTCAGAAGGGGAAAGGACCCGCATGATGCTGTTTGTCAGGGTGGGAGAGGTCTCCTGACCACGCTCACTGTCCTTTCCTGCTCATCACTTGGGGTAATAATTTCATGCACATGTGGGATAGGTGTTTCTCCCATCTGTGGTCTGCAGGTGATCCTGTCTGCATCTGTGGGCTTTGAGGGAGATTCACCCCACCCCACACAGATACCCAACACCCCAGGGACAAGGTGCTGCGCTCAGGAAACTTTCCCACTGTGGGGATCATGTTTTCCACCATCCTCCACACAAACGTTCCCAGTCCTCCCATCATCACCTGTGGAACTGCAAAGCTCAAAGTGTTGGTTGGATACATTCCCCTGTGCTCACTGCAATCTTTCCAGACTGAAAGGGCAATTTGGGAAACAGAGAGTGTTTCTAGTGCAAAACCGTTACTTGGAAAACAATAATCCATCATTTTGGAAAATCATGTTTTGAACAAGGGAGGGATAAGGCACTGAACCAGGCTTATTGTGTCAGGCTGCTTAATGTCTGTTCTCCAGCAGCTTCCCCAGGATTAGTTCTCCTGATAAGATCTCAGCTGTTCTTGGAGACTGTCTCTGGATGCTGAGATACTTCAGGATCTGTGGTCATGTTGTCTGTGGCTGACTGGCTTCTGGTTAAAAAGCCACCTGGAAGCCAACACAAGTGCTTTATGGACCCGTTGAAATCCTCCCTTAAAGCTTGTCAGGTGAGTACTGTTAAATTCAAAAGCGTTTGGAGTAGGATGTCTGAAAGCAGACCCTTTCCAGGTGCTGCAGCCTGGAAAAGCAGGGGGTAAAGCAGGCAGCGCCTGGAAACAAAGGCACTGTTTGAATGCTCTCCTGTTTATGGAAACCCCACAAAATTCAACGACAAGAGGAGCTAGAGCGTCCTCAAAGCATCAGATACATAGCAATGCCTTTCTCTGCATACTGTAAAATTTAATACATTTAAAGATTGCTTCTATGAGTGTCACTAACAACTTATTTTCTGTTAAGTTCTGTTGTCAGGGTCTGAAACAGAAAACATACAGTTGCTATTACAACATGTAGAGCATCCTCCTAAGGATTTTTTTCCTCTGTTATCCATAAAAGAAGTGTGTTCCAAATCAGTTAAGGCTACCCTTTTATCACTTTTTCCATTCTCCCCTAATCCTCCAGTTATCAGAGGTCTTCAGTCAGCTACAAAGAAAATGCCTCCACTTGGTGGCTTAGGATCCAAATTTCAGCCTCTAAACAAAATTACCCAGACATGATTTAGTGTTTTTGAGAGACATTGCAGTGTTGGAACGACAATGTGCAAACACATCTTGTCTAGTGTTTGTATTGTGGACAAATCCCAAATCATGAGCTTCTGCAAGAAAAAGGGCTGGAGGGAAAATTTCCCTGCATGCTGGCAATGCAACAGGCATGCTAATTAGCTGGGCTGTTTGCTGCTCTGGATCTCAAAGGACTTGGGTCTGCCCAGGGATTTCTTAATTCTTTCCCTCATTTCCCCCTTGTTTAGTTGTTTTGCTTTTTTCTTCTGGCCTTCACCTGTTTGCTCGTGTGGGAACAGCTATTAAAGACTCTGAGGAGGCCTGTCAGTGAGTAATTGCTAGCACCCAGTAATTAGTTGAACTAATCAGAAGTGGTTAATTGTGATGGGATAATAAATGGAGTGGCCCACCACTGTGGTTTGCAGAAGGGAGGAGAAGATGCTCAGGTGAGTTTTAGCACTGAAGAGTGGGCAATGAGTGGGATGCAGGGGCCTGGCATGGGTCTGGCTATGGGCTGTAGGCCCTCATTCAATAAATTTGATGACTCTTGATATCCTGATGTTTAGGCACCTCCAGTCCCTGAGCTAAGGTTAAGCTGCATGGCTTCCAGGTCTCTTTACCCCACTGTGGTTTGTCATTCCTTACACCAGCTCTAGAGTTCCAGTTCAGAAGGTTGCAATGCACACTGGATCAGGAAACTCCTAGTGTTTTTCCTTGCCCCTTGTTTATAGAGGTGGCTCTGATCTGGAACAAGGTCTTTGAAATCACCAGTCTGGATGTTGATGAGGATCTCTACACCCTGAGTCCTCTGCTTGGAGAGCTCTAAGCCCTGAGCACTTGCATTGCTCCTTTTCTGCCTTGGCTTGCTCTGATGAAGGGCATGTTTTGTGATCCCTGTCTTGTCAGACAGCAGGCTTTGGCACATCCTGAGACACCAGTCTCTTGGATCAAAGCTCCTGCATCAGGCAGTGAATAACTTTTTATACCTAAGAAGCAAGTGCAGACACTACACAAAGCATTACTGCAGTGGGCAGAACCCTTCAACAGAAAAAGTAAAATTGTTGTGCTGTATCCTCTCTCCTCACTGAAGTTTTAAGCAGTATCCCTGTCTCCCTGCTATTCTATGCCTTTGTTTCTGAAGAAGCATGCTCTGTTCTTTGCTTGAACTGTTGCCCTGATTGCATTCTCCTTGTTTATGCACCCCAGCTAGAAGTGACCTATGTATTTTGCTCTCCTTTTATTGCTGACCAAAACTCCAGACCCTGGCTTGGGTGGGCCACTTGTGTCAACTTTGATCATCTGTTGCCACAAGGTTTGGTTTGCTTTTTTCTTTTGTAAACAGGGGCTGCAAATGAAGTGCTGGATTTAAAGCAATAATGGGGAAACAAACCACCTTTTTTACCACTCTCTCTCCTGAGGATGGACCTCATTTGCATGGGGGTTCCTGTTGCTGTCCTGTGCGGAGTTTATGTAGAAACTTCTGACAGGATTGTCAAAAGTAGGTCATGGAAGCTGAAAGTTCATGTTGGAAGGGCAGAATTTCTGGCCAGAGAGAAATAGCCTCATCTGGAGCACTTGAAGATGGGGTGAGCTTAGTGGTCACCCCAGAGAGGGGAGACTGAATCTCGTGCCAGTGCCATGGCTTGAAACCTACTCTGCTGCATCCTGCGCTTCTTGCCTTGCTCACAATTTAGTGCTTATTGCATATGGGTTGTTTTTCTCCTCTTGCACCTTCCCCACTTCATATGAATAGCTCAAGAACCACGGACCAGGAGGAAGGTAGGAACGAGATTTTCTTCCTTTTGTTCCCCCTCCTCTCTCCCCTTTGAATGTCACAAGACTAGAAGGTTTCTTCTTTGCGCAACCAGATTTAAAAACACTCTGGAAGTGATCACCGTTTCTTATGAGACCGAGTCCTTCTGGGAGGTCTCTATCCTGCCTCAGGGGAGGTGAGGAATGTGAGTATATCTACCTATCCCAGTGCCTGTTTGCCACAAAGAAACATTATTCTGACACTTTTTTTTTTTTTTTTTTTTTGGTCACATTACTAGTTTTTCATTTTTAAAGACTTGACACACTGCCTCCAACATTAACTTGCTGCTCCTCTCCTGGGATGTGTCAGAGACCCTTTGGGGCAGCTTATCTTCAAAGAAAGTCAGTTTTTCCTGTTTTACTTGAGGACTTTCCTCACTTCTTCTTCAACCTGGAAAAAAACCCCCAAGCCCTAAACAAGTCCATGTGCAGGAGCCCAGACAGACTGGATTGTACCAAAAGGACAAGACACAAACTGTACCTTACACTACTAAGCCCACAGAACTCTAATCCATTCCAATTTTAAATCCTTTTAAACACCTTGATGGCTTGTATGGCTTAGAGAAAATCTAGTTTTCCTTGTCTACACGTTGTGTTTGCTGTTTGCCTTTCTCTTGATGTGTCCTCTTCTCTGCCTGTCCTTGGCAAGAGGGAAGCTGTCACTTCTTGAGCATTAGAGAAAAGCTTCTCACACTGTCAACTTATAAATAATAATAGAAACCTATAAGTGTTCATACAGTAAATGCACATTAAGCACCATCATATCTGGAAGAAGTATTCATATTTTATGAGATACTCTGCACAGCCACCTAGGCACACATCATACAGAGGTGTCCTGAGCAGGTGATCAGATAGCAATGTAGGCCATAAACTGTGTTTTTTTCCATGAGTGGGGGCCTGTTTGTTTGCCCAGAATCACTCCTGCTTCCTGACATAAGTGTGGCACAAAGTTCAGAAGGGTACGTGCATGACTGTAGGGTCGGCTTAAGTTCTCTCACTAAATCCCAATATGGATGGCTTTGCCACAAATGTAACATTAGAAACAATCAACAGATGTTAAAGATGTGTTGTACTAATGACCTATTTCATATTCAAGTTCAGTTCCGAATTCCCTTCTCAGCCACTAATTTGCATAACATTTTATTCACGCTCATTAGCCATCAGGAGATTCCAACTCAGAAAAAGTGGATATTCATCAATTTCCCCTTTGGTAATGAATTGATACAACACCAAAAACCATTGTAAGCCTCCCTGTACCTGCTGCAGTACCTGGAAAGAATGTGTCGTGCAGGCCAGTCACTTCATATCTGACAAGGATGCCTTGGGGGAATTCTTGTGTTTGATTTCAGTGGAATAAATGAGCCCTGCAGAGAGGCAGTAAAAAATACGAGACCATGAGCGCATGCTAATGAACCTGCCAAACTGTGAAGGCTTCCAAAACCTCTCCAAAATGCTGCCTGAAGTCCAGGAACCTCTTATAGCTAGCAGCTGAAGCCTTCAAAGATGCAGGAGTGCAACCAACAGGGAAAGAGAGATGGGGTGAGAACCAACATGACCAATAATCAAAAACTGGTTCTAAATCTGATTGATGGACCAGCTTGCATCCTGCCCCATGTCAAACTGCACCATCAAAAACAGCAGCCACCACCTATCATGTGAATGGAAAGCAAATGACAGCCCAACATCTGTGTCTGGAGAAGACCAGAAAATTTTTGATGACCAAAAGCAGTTGACTAGGCTGGTTTTGATTTTTTTTTTTTTTTTTTGGTCCTTATTTTAAATGCTGCTGGAAAACTTGGTGCTTGGGACACACAGAGTTTGTTTTCAGCATTAAAGGGAGATGTCTTGATGTCAATGAAATTTGTAATGGTGATGGCACAGAGAAACCCAGCTAAAATAAGTGCAGCCCATTGTTAAGTGAGGTAGACTCGATCATGAAGATTAATTTAACCTGTTTCTACACAGTCCAACTAGACCTGGAGAAACTTCAGATCCTGGTGTTTATTTCTGAATGTGTCATGCTAAGCACAACAAATCTTGTTTACCTTCAACTGTCAGACCTAGGACAGAGTGGATTTGTCTCTGCATGCGGGACGAAGGCACTGGGGAAGGTCTTTCTCACCCCGCTCTGCTCTGGACCTGGAGGGACTCTGTGTCTTACAGCTCTGAGTTGTGATTTTAAGTAATTCCAGGACAAAGCCAAGGCTCAGTTAATAATGTAAGACAATTCTGGGAGTGGGGGTAGGGGGTAGCCTGCTGTTCCTTGTATTGATCAGGAATTAATGCCTAACCTTTAAAAATGCAGTGGAGAAGCTCAGTGTGATTGTGAAACCCTATTTGTGCTGTGATCAGTCACCTCTGGGGACCCGTGGGGCTCAGCCTGCTGATTTCAGATGCATTTGGAAAAACCTGAATTTTCAATTTTTCACATGAATCTTATAAAGTGAAACAGACTCCTGCTGGGATTTATGGAAACTGGTTTACTCTCCACTGCACTCAGTACATCTACTTAGCTAAGTTGGGAGAGTGCTTCAACCAGAGAGGCACTGCAAGAATTATTCCACCCTCAGCAAGTTAATTGCTGCATCGTCAAGTAGCATGGTTATCCATCCTATCCCTTCTGCTTTCTCTCTCTTTTTTTCCCCCCTCTTCCTCTCCAAGAGCTGATGTGTGATGTCTTTTATTTTTTTTTTCTCCTCCTTGCCATCTGTTTCATGTTTGTAACTTGCAGAGGGTGGGTGTGTGGTAGTGGAGCTTGTGATGAAGTTTGCTGGTGGAGGCATTTCTTTCACTCTGTTAATTAGATTTGTGTTTTCTTTACTCCCAGTTCTAAGGGCCATGCAAATAGGACTAAATTATGCATTAGTGATATGCCCCAGTGTTTAAAACATTCTTATTGTTGGGGGACACCGGCTCCATCCTGTATTCCTCCCTTTCATGGAATTCAATTATATTTAAACTATTAACATGGAAAGTCTAAAAATTCTATTAAAATGTCAGTTTAATAAATCTTCCTAGGTTTAATCTTTCATTTCTGGACCGGGGGAAGGGGAGGATGAATTATGACAGTTTTAAGTTTTCCCTGAGCAGCCCCTTCGTGTTAAATTGTCTGTAACAGTCAGAGTGTTTCTGAACTTATCTCTATTGGTAAAACAATCTGAGGCAATAGGAGGGTGCCTGGGGTATTCACTGGGATCAAGCACTTCATGTCCAAGTCTAAAATTCACCAAAATTGGGGGAATTTGGACCCAGTTCTTTTTTTCAAGCCATTACAGAGAGGCAAGGGAAATGGGGTGCTTCATGCCTGGTCTCCACTCCCTGCTCCAGGCTCTCAAAGATGGGTGAATCTGGCTTTAGACATGTGATTTGGACCCAGAACTCTTTAATTCTGATTAGATTGTTGTTTTAATTCCTTTCTTCTTCCATGAGCCACTTCAGAAATACCAAGGGCCTGTCCATAGTTCTAGTTTGTACCCCATGGTGCTGAGTACCATGTGAGCATCTCCTGTAAGCAAAGCTTTCTTCTCTCCCTCTTTTTGTGCTGTACTTCTGCTTTTAATAAATGCTGAAATCACATATCTTCTGTTTGCTCCAGCTAACTCTTGATTTGAAGCTGTTCCAGTGTCTAACACACAAGGAGTTTTTTACTATTTCCTCTCAGCATTCCTGTGCTTGAAAACCAGGACTCACATAGGACCATATAAAGAGATTGCAATGGTTTAGCCCAAATAAAGAAAATCCAGCTCTTGGTCATTCACCCCTATGGCTGTAACACAGAGGATGCAGGTGAAGTGGTTGTTTTGAGAGCTGGTACATGAACAGAGCATCCAGGAATGCTTTGTGGCAGGGCTGCTCCTATCAGGTGAAGATTCAAGAGTTAAACATCCCTTGTTTTGTGGGCACTGTCTGGGAGGGCAAAGATCCAGGTGGTGATTTGACCCAAGGGAGTCTGCTCACACCTGAAGTCCTCCTGGACCTGATGTGGAGACAGTGATGAGGATGGTGGTGGGTGATATTTTTTATGAGGCACTCGATATTCCTGCTCTGCCTGTCCCATAAAAATGTGGATTGCTAGTCTGTAGATGGTGATGGTTGCAGAGAGCTGTGAGTGTCAGGTCTGACCTGGCTTGAAGGGGCTCAGCTGGGGTTCCTCTGGACAGCAATGGATCATGATTTGTGCTGGCTCTGCAGGCTTTGCTCATATGTTGGGGTGCAGATCCAACACTGGGAGAAAATCCAACAACTGCAGGCTCTTCAGAGGATGGATGCTGAGGAGAAAAATCCAGCTGCCCCTCCATGGTGCAGACTGGTGCCAGAGCCAATGCACATGGGGATCTACATTGAAATGGAAGAGACTTTCATTAGATTCTTGGCTTTGCTGGGGATCCCTGTGTGCTCTCAGCAAAATGCCTGCACAGCAGGAAAATGTGGTTGGCATGGGCATATGGCTTATGGCATCTCTGCCATACCAGCAATGAAGTATCTCTGACAGAAGAAAGTTCCATGTGGGAAATGTTGCTGTGGCTGTTAGTGATACAGCACTGAATGAGGAATAATTCCCCCCAAACAGTCCAGCTGACCAGCGACCCTGTGATGACCTGGTGTGCTTGGCTGTGCTTCTCCAAAATGGAAATGGTTATAGTCCGGCACAGCACACCAAAAAAAACCAAACTCCTCTCTTTCCTCCCTCTTGTTCACATTTTCAGCTTCTCCCAAATATTTAAGCTCAGTAGAGCTGAATTGTCCTATTCCAGCCCTGGAGATGGAGAAAGTCAGTGACCAGCAAAGAGGGTCAAAATGTCCTTGGTGGATTTTGGGGAGAAAGAGATGATAAATGGTACTGGTTGAATGCCTTGGTCAGCTGGGCTGTGGCACGTAGCTAATGCCAGGCTGCAGGGAGAGTGTTGGGGCACAGTGCTTTGTTTGGGTGAATAAACCATGCATGTTCATGGAATATTAATTAATAATAAATGAACATGCATGAATTATTCATGCTCATAAAAGCAAATTTGCCCTGAAGGCATAACACAAGATAGGTTTTAAGAAGGTTTGTTTTCGCTGGGTTTTTTTTTAACTAAGGGATGGATTTGTACAGGGCATAACTGATTGGTGGTAATTTGAATCCAAACGCAGTGTGACTGCCATGGCCAAGCCAGTGTATCCCAGCACACTGAACAGGCACTCCTGCTCCCACTAATGCTATTTTAGTCTTTCATTTGTCTTCCAAGATGCATATAGGGACCTTCTAGCTCTGAGTCCCATTTGACTCTGACAGGTCAAAAGCTGTCCCCTGGGTTAACACGGTTGCTGTTGGAACAGGGATAGATTTGTCCCCGCACGTTTGTTCTGCTGACAGATTTGTTCCACCAGCATGCAGCGCAGATGTCTCATACATGATGCAGGATTCAGGTGAGATTTGAAGCAGTGAGCTGACACAGGAAATGCTGCCTCTCTATTTAAACTCTAAGTTACACTGAACAGACCAGCAGAACCTTTTGCAGCACCCTTGTCCATCCTTCTGGACAGCACAATAAACCCTATTAAGGAGGATTTAAATTAAAAAAGCTTTTGTGTCTTGGTGATGTGCCACCCTGCCATAAGAGGCTGAAATTGTCCCCAACATACGGAGTATCCTGACTCACCTTCAGGCTTCACTTTGCCAAGGCAAAAATGGATGGCTGCAAGCACTGCATCTAGGACAGGCATCACTGTGGGACTGTCACCTTGTTCACTGTGCTCTGTAAAGGCTGACCTTGCAGGGGCCAGGAGCATAATGTGTTGTAGCCATGCAGAAAAATGTGCAAACATGTGCAGTATCTTTCGAAGTGCCCTGCTCTGTCACTGGTCCACAAAGTGAAATGCAAAGTTTTTTTCCCCATCTGAGGCCATTAAAGATTCTCAGGCTGCCATCACCCACAGGTAGATCCTAACACAGTTAGAGACATAGCCCCCCACCTATCTACATCCCTGCACAAGTTTCATGTCAAGATATCCTGGTTTCTCCTGATTATATGTGGGAAACCTGGGTAAGCTGGATGTTGCTGCACTTGTCCAGAAGCTGCCTATTGATGGTGGGTGATTTGTAGCCCTCCCTGGGTGCTAAAATCTCTCCAAAACACCATCCTGTTGCTCCCAGAAAAGGAGCTGTCTGGGTGGTGTACATGTGTGACATTGTAGCTGAGACCCCTATTTTCCTCCCTGGGCTCCTTTCACACTCCCAGCCTTCTCATGTTTTGCACTTCTGGTCAAAAAGTGCAGCTGGCTTTTAAGACACGCTGTCCCTGCTCCACAAAGACACCACAGTTTGGCCAAAGTGTTGTTTCTGGGCAGGCAAATGTGGCCATGGTGTGTCAGTGACCAGCTGGGGAAAGGGCTGCCTGCATCTCTGGAAAGTGGGTGCATCTCTGGAAACTGTGAAAGTGGAGAATGGTTTGGGCATTTGCTGAGTGCTGCTGGATGGATCTTGTGGGCTGGCAGGATGGCAGGTGCATGGGAAAGGATGTAGAGTGGCACACCATAAACATGGTGCTCGCCAGCCTCCCAGCCATCATTTCATGGGAAAACATCAGGGAACGTTAGAAATAGAGGAGAGATCCCCAGACACAGCTCAGGTCTGCTATGAATCTGGCCTCAAGCCATCAAAATAATCTTAAACTCCTTTTTATTTCCTTTCCTATTTTTTTTTTCCCCAGAAGCGTGTGTTGACTTCCTCAGCTAATAAAGAGCAGGGCCATAAACTCTGCTGCCTTTCCCTGGCAAGGCCATTCCCTTTGGTGAGCAGCTTCCTCCCGTCTTCATCTTCCTGTTATTACATTTTTAGTTTCTGCTTTTCCAGCAATCCTTCTCTGCTCAGCTGCTGCAGTTTGATCTCTTCTTTTTCTGATTCCACAACAAACATGTTTTAAAGCCTTTGCTGCTGGTCTGCAGACAGTTTTTCCAGGAAAAGTGCTTCATGTATTACAACTTAAAACAGGGGCAGATTTTTTAGGATTTAACGTCTTGGGAGCTAAGCCTTTGGTCTCCTCTTTCATACAGTCATGAAGGCAGACAAATGGGAATGATTTGAGTAATTTATATGTTAAGAAGAAATAATCTTTGCAACCATTTTATCCATCCAAATGCTTTTAACTTTGATCTGTTTTCTAGCAACACCTTGTATTTTTTTCAGACCTCTTCCCCTTTCAGAGATAACCACCCCTGATGACTCCTTTGAATGTTTCCCTCAGCTAAATAGAAGCAGTGTCTGATTGCCACCACACCATCCATGTATCTCCATGATTAACTGAGATAGATTTTGGTGTTTGAGGATAGGGCAGAAAAGGGAAAAAGCTCTCTAGACCTTGAAAGCTGCTTAGGTCTTGCTGTGTTTAGAAGTCCGTAAATTTACTAATTAATGTTCTTCACTCAATTAAAAAGCCCTAGATCTGAGCCTGTCAATAGATTTTCGGTATCTATAGAAATCTTGGCCTTGTGCTGAAAGATTTAGCAATTTCCTTCTCTCCCTTCAGACTAAGTCTCAGTAGGGATGAGATGGTGTTTGGCAAAATGGGCTTGGCTGCTCTGCTGGGCTGTGTTGGGAGCCCCGCCGGGAGGCTGCAGCTGGGAACTGGGCTTAATTGCAATAATTTACTGGGCCGGGTAATTATCAGATTAAGGGTCAGTGTTGTAGCACTGAGGGAAGGCATTGACAGAAGATGGGGTCTTGTCCCGAGAAGAATCTGGCAGGGCTGGTGCAAAAGCAGCAAAGGCACCTGTGATACCTCTTTTTGAAAGGTCCCACAGCATAGAGAACAAGGCAGCTACAGACCAACATCTACTTTACTCAATTTATGCTATAAACAAGGAGGGGAAGAAGAGAAATATTTTTTATTTCACCTTGTAACAGTGTAGAGAGAGTCAGTGCTATGCTGTCTCTCTTTCACCTCTTGCTATAAATACCTTCTTGTGAGAAGGATCTTCTCAGCCCACTTGGTTTGCATTTTAATTATTTTCACTGTCTGGCACTTTTCACCTGTTGAGCTGTCTATTGTTGTTGATGTTTTGTAAAGGCAGATAAAAGCTGAGCATCACTGTGAACTGGACATTCCAGTTTATGTTGGAAAATACATATGAAACTTTTCCTCATAAGAGAAAACCCTAAACTTAAAACTGGATGATGGCAGGTTTTCCCAAGACCACTGGCACAGAATGATGCACCGATGTCTTGAGCTGACCTAAATCCAGCACTTTACTGGACCTATTTCAGTGTCTTTCACAAGAGGTTTAGGCACGTGTACCCTCCAGTTAAAATCTCTGTCCTCTTGTAAGACCTTGCTGAAGTTGTGAGCCTTAATAATCTCTAATCATGTTCCTTTCTTGAGAAACGTTTTCATCATTGGTTGTCTCATTAGCCGAGTTCCCTTTCTTCTTTGCAGGATGAGAACCCCTTATTAGTCTTGTGTGTGTGGCACATGTGGGTTTTGGAGTATTGTGAGGTGGCAATAGAATGTGTGATGGGGAGGTGATATGAAGAAGCCAGTTCCTAAAGCCTGTCCTTGTTTGGCAGTGCTGTGGCAGAGCTCACTGGAGAATGTTCTCTGCACTCACAACTGCCCCAGCTTGGTGTGGGCAGGAGCTGGAGAGGAAGGGCCAGACAGGGCCAGGGGATGAGCCTCTGTGGCTTGAAGGGAAGGCAAAGCTCAGGAACTGTCATCTCTCAGCTATCACACTGAAAATGAAGGGGCAGGCGAGGTGTGAGCAGCACAGGCCTCTGTAACACGCTCCCCCTTCTGCTTTGCTCTTTAGCAGCCCAGCTCTAAAGCCAGAGGAGTCATCAGCCCTGGGAGGCTGCATGGTTTCACATCCAAAAATGTAGCTCAGACATGATTCCGTTTCGCTTGCCATGTGTTTGTCTGCTTTTCCTAAACCCTCAAGTCTCTCGGTCGGAGCGGATGGGACTCATCTCATCAAATTGGCATCCACAGTGTCGGTGCTGACTTCAGCAGGAGCCACCCGGGGCTCCCGAAGGGTCTGCGGGGACGGAGCCAAGGCAGCCGAAGGAGTCCAGGGCATGATTCATCTCTTCTTAAACTAGATGTCTAAAATAGGTCTGGAAAGTTGTGCTGGGGAAGTGCCGATTTCCCTGGGCTGGCTGTGAAAGGAGCTGACGGTGATTTGCTCAACATCCCTGTTGAGGATATCTGTGTCTAGTCGGATGAATCCTACCCAGATGGCTTTTGGCTGTGTTTGTACACAGAGCTCAGCACAGGGGGGCTGTATCCTCAGCCACCGAGGATGTTATCGTGATATAAATAATACCACCACCACCACTGAGGACACGTACTGTACATCCCTCGTTACTCCAGCTCCACAAACACTCATCTCACCATCTTCTGGGGTTCCATATGTATTTGTTAATATAATAAGAATGGGGGGGGGTGGACGTGTGTGGGTGAGTGTACGGTGTCCTGTATGAATAGGTTGAGATGGGCTGATATCATCAGACAGCTCTTCTGCATCCTGATTGATTGAGGTGTTCTGTTTCCACATTAACTTGCAATAAAGTGCTCTCCGATGCCGATACGCATTCATCATGTGCAATTGTGGAGACTGTTTATAACTTAATTTACTCCAAGGTAATGATGATTATATCTAAATATTTATGGAGAGGTCAGTGCAAGTAAATTTCTCAGTAATTTTGTTTTGCTTTTCTTTTCTTTCCCTTTTCTTCAGCTAGCCAAATTATCTCAATGCTCCCTACAGACCTTCTGCTAATTCCTTTGTTTGCAGTGACAGTTAGTGGAGAAAGAAGGCTGATTAACTGCAGGCAGCCTCTGTGCTGTGCAAGCCAGCAGTCTAACCAGAGGTGCACGCTGAGTCTCTGCCTTTTATTTTAATTTTGACCTGCAGGAATGTCATGGGCCAGAGCTGTCTATTAGGATATATCTGAATCGTGTGTGTGTTTGTGTGAGTTAGCAATGCTAAACAAAGCTCTCACTAACACTGTTAAAATTGATACTTTCTGCAGACATGAGAGTGGGTGGCATCTATGCAGCACTGGCTGTTCATCTGATGATGATCTGCTCGGTGCAGACCATGGGTGATCATTTTTAGGGTGGGCTCAGTCAGGAAATCAAGTTATTTGTGGCACCTCAGGGTGTTCGTTAATTTTTGGGTGTGGGCTTCTTCCTCCACTTCTTCTGCTTGCTCCTCCTCTGTGCTCTTTTTCTCATGATATAGACCACTAAGGAGATCCCATCTCTGCCAGCAGGATTTAGCCCCGTGGGGCTGTGGTCTGTAGATGATTCCCAGCCTGTCTGCTAATATTTAGGACTGACTGGAGCTGGAATTTTTCACCCAGGAATTTTCTGAGGCAGCTTGGAAAATGGACCATTTTGTTATCTCAGAGGGAATAAGAATTTCACGATATTGGTATAAAACAGCTGAGAGGATGTTTCATTTTGATGTCTTACGAAAAACATCTGTGGAACCCTGCACTTCTTGACTCTCCCTGCTTCATATGCAGAGCTCCAATACATCCCATTATCCCTTTCCTTCTCCACCTCCTTCAGCCATGCCTGTGTACTTGTGTGACCCTGAGGGCTGTGTTTTGTGCAGGAGTTTTTGTCATTAGGCGAGCAATGAACCCCGAGTGTGACCCTCAGGCAACTCAGGCAATGGGATGCCTGGATCCTGGATGAGTGATGAACTCAGAAAGAAGACAGATGCTTATGGATATAAGGATTCAATCCTACAAAAGTGGCACTGGGTAAGATGGGTCTGTAGGGTCTGATTGTAGCCGGATGTCTCTTGCTCTCTTGGGCATCAGCACCCTCAGGACAATTAATTTCTGCTCAGGAGGTGCAGCCACCCACCAGCAGGCTCTTGTCAGCTTTGGGGCTGGCAGTGGCCGTGAGACGTGGCAGCTTTGAACCTAAATGGTCGGCAGAAAGATGCTGCAGTCTTCCTTTGTGTTTGGCCCTCACTGGTACTCTTCTTGTTGCATCCCATCACGGTGGTCCACGCTGCCTTTAAAATTTACCCTCATCCTGCTTTAAATACTGATTTACTTCCATCCCTGGCATTAACTCTTCAAATATTTTCTGCTTTTCCCTTTTCCAGTTCTATTCTCCCTGGAGAAGCACTAGAATCCCTGCAGCCATGTCTCCCTGAGCAAGGACCACTGCCTTTTGTCCTCACCCTGTGCTATGCCACAGCAGAGGGATGCCCAAGCTCTGTGACTGCTGATAAGTGCTCCATGCATACACTGGTGATTCGGAGGTGAGGATGTATTTTCTGATGTCCTTCAGAACATTTGATCATCCAGCTGTGGCTCTCAGCTGCCTGGATCCAGCTCGAAAAAGGCTAAAGTCTTGCAGTTCAGTCTTTATGGTGAGGAGAAAGGCAATTGTATAAATCCACTGTCAGCCTGAATCAAATGCTAGAAGAGAGAAAAGATATTGGAGTACATTGAACCACAGAGGGAAAAAAAAAATTATAAGTGCAATCTGTTCCATTAAAAATTTCATAGGCCATTACTTTTACAGTGCAATTAGCTGAGTGATTTGGGTGCTATTGGAAGCCAGAGCAGTGGATAATCAGAGGCAGAAATGCCAGTGCAGGTACATTTGCAGAAAACCTTTAGGTTTTCGCCGCTTCTCATGAGTTCCGAGCGTGCTCGTAAGTCACCAACTGTTGATCCCTTCCCTTCAGCCTCACTTTTCTCCTTTGCTTGTGTTTCCTCCCACAACTCCAACAAGCCCCAGCCCCTGTGCCTTGATGTCTTTGTTCCCAGTGCAGCTGCTGTGGGACAGTGGCACAATGGGACCCGTCAGCGCTGGGAGTGGGGCGGCGGCGGGCGGGGGGCTGCTGCAGGCAGGCAGAGGGGGGCTTTTGTCAGCAGGGAGTGTTTGCTACCTTTGATGCCAATCATTCTGGAAGAGTTAATGCTGACACGGAAAGCAGCAAGAGGGCTTTTCATGTGAATTCTGACGGAGAGAAAGGGATCCTGGGAGCCACATAAGCACGTTTCCATGGCTGAGTGCTTCGTACCAAGCTTGCAGTTTCTTTTTAATGCAAACTGATGGCCATTTTTCCACTGCAATACTGGGGGGAAACTGCCCATTTCTTTGATAAATGGCCTGATTCTGGTCTTGCTTGCACCAGACATGCAGGAGGAGGCATCAGGGGATAGGCTTTCCTCATGCAGAAAAATGTTTGGGGTTAAATTTTTTGCATTTCATCAGGAGGACTCCAAGCCATGAGACTTAAAGCAGAAAGTTTTTACCACCAAAAAGTGTTTGACACTTGAGCACCCTGGTTGTGTGCTTATGTCCAAAGGCTCAAGTCTCCCAAACCTTAGAAATCTGGAGTGGGCAGGGGGATAACTTCAATTATTGAAAGCTGCAGACAAATGAGGAGGCAGACCCCAATTTTTACATCTGGTGTCTCTGTTCTGGCAGCTGAGGGGATGCTTTTGGCTCAAGCAGTCGTGCAGCATGGGAGGTGAACTCTGTGAGTGGACACGCATGGTGGCAGCACGAGTCAGGCCTGCATTTATGTGCATGTCAATGACCAGCCAATTTACTGATTAATTTGACAGCAAGCCCCGTGAAAGGTGCTGGGAGCTTTCTGCCCCCACCCCAAAGCCTGGAGTTCAGTGTTGGACAACTGCACAGCAATCACTAATGAGAAAAAAAATGTTCTTATTCCCTTTGGCTGAAAAAGATAGATTTCCTTAAAAGCCAGACCCCGACATTTCAGTGAACTGTAGCTGAAGACAAAGAATGTGCATTGTTTCTAAACAGATGCAAAAATAATAATAATAGAAGATTCTCTGCTTTTCAAGCCAATCTCACAATTTCCAAACCTGGCTCATGGTTTTTCTCATGCTTCATGTTGACAATGCCAAGTCTCTGTTGTCAGACTGCTAAAAACACTCACTCACTTTCACCCAAATACCAAAGAAATGAGCAAAATCACATCGGTCTCTGCAGTTCAGATGGAGTTTATATCTCTTGTTCCGATGCTGTGCTTTAGAAGAAGAAGAAGCAAAGGTAGGAGGCTGAGCTCCAAGATGTCCTCCTGCTGTCTTTCTTCTGTGGCCATGCACAGGGCTCCCTTATCTTCCCTCTCTCCTAAAGTATCTCTTCATAACACACTGCTTTTCCAGAAATGATTCATAATTCAAGATAATTCATTTCTCTGCATGAAGCCACATTGCAAAATTCAGACTGCCCTGATGTTACTGGTTCTGCACAACAGCTCTACCCCGAGGCTTTCCCTTCACTGCCGGTGCTTCTGCTCCCTGGACACTTCCAGACCATTTCAAAACTGAAGTTTCTCTTCTTTCCTCCAGGAAAGGAGAACTCCAGCATCCAGGTCCACTTCCAGCTCTCTTGTGTGAAAGGTCCCATAGCCAAGTTTTGGACTCACTTTTGGAAAAGCGTTGGACTCCCCAGAATGCAAAAAGAGTGTTTTCCTTCTAGGTTATTTCACCATCACAGCTCACAAATCCTGGGCTGCTTGGGTGCCCTTTGCTATTTGGGATCAGATTACTGGCCAGGGCTCCCAGAAACAGCCTTAATAGAGCCTGGGGTGAAAGTAGGACCCCAAATCCCATTCTGCAAGGGAACCACTAACGCTGCTGACTTGTTAGCACTCAAAGGGCCCTGGAGAGAAAAAGGAAAATTCAGCACCTTCTCCCCAGGTCAGGAGTTACTGCACTGCAGTCAGGGTATGAGTGGCTGTTACTCTGTCAGCTATGGAGTAATTTTGGAAGATCCAGGCACCCGCACCTGGTAGTGGGATGGGGCTAAACTCCATCAGATCTGCATGAGGTCCTGGCTTGCATAAAATCCTCATTGTTGTGCTGTGTTCCTCTACATACAGGCACTGTTGTGCTCCCTGCATGTTATTTGCAGATGATTCTGGTAACCAGAGGCTTAAGATAAATCAGTTTTTTTGTTGTTGTTGCTATAGCCATGGGCAGCCTGGTACTGCTGAACTGTGGCCAGGGTCTCCAGTCCAGCATATTCTGCTGCCTCCTACAGCTCTGCTGGAAATCAGCTGTCAGGCCAGATGTTTAGCAGCCATTTTTCCTAGTAGGAAATTAGTCCCTATCAGGTTGCAGGTGGCGTTTTCTCTCCTTGCTGTACAGTCAAAGGCTTTGGAGAGTGAACATCCCCATCCTCTCTCACCCACAGCTATTTCCAGGGGGCAGCAGCATGGAACCGGCACCAGCAAAGCCTATTACTTGGAAGAACAGAGAGGAAATGAAGGTAAGAAAAATAAGTGTCTCTAATGGACCCAGACCAACAGCAGAACATCCATGAAATTGTAATTTACAGAGATTTTGACTTTTACGAATACAGTCTCAAACAATGAGGGGTATCTATTTTCTGTTGGAGGCACCGGAGCGTCTCCCTTTAATGTTAAAAAAGCTGTGCACACCTGGAGAGAGGGATATGAGGGCAAATGTGCCAGACAGGAGATGTAGCTTTGCTCTCCCAGCTGCTGCTGCAGAGATGGGTGGGGAATGGGAGGGCAGAGTCTTGCAGAGGGGTTTGGTTGCAGCTCCAGTGAGCACATGTGAGACGCCGAGGTGCGATTCCCCGCCGATGTGCACCTGGCATCTGCTTTACCTGTGCCAAGCACAGCCCCTGCCAGGGCTGGCTCCAGGAGCAGCAGAGGTGTTGCTGAGCAGGGATTAAAGCCGCTGCCTTCCACAGGTTTAGGGTGTGAAGGAGAGGAAAACTTTGTGCATTGAAGATTCCCCAGGGAGCAGACTTAGTAGCTGAAGTCCCTGGGGGATGCTAGATCCTGGATACCTACTTATCCACAGGAGTCTGTGTGCAGGAGAGCTTACAGTTTTCCCTGGAGACTTGCAGCTTCTGCTGGTTTCCCCAGCATATAATATTGGCTTGACAACTGTAGCTAACTCCTGGTTCCACTTGCTTTTCCTGTTAGCTGGGAGTGGTGTGTGCAAAGAGGAGCAGACCTCGTTTAAGTCTGCAGAACTGAGGGAGGTCAAAGGCAAGCAGGAATGTCCCCAGATGCCACTCAGAGCTTGAGGAGGGAGATGTGGGCAAACTCTGCATGTGTAACCCTCAGTTGGAGAGCACTGTGGGGATTTCTTATGTGTCACATCTGTATTTATGCCCAGAGCTGCTGTGTTTGCCTGGTGGGAGCGTGGACACAGGTACATGTTTCATCTGCCTCTTGGCACCCAGCAGGTTATCACGTTAGCTCACTTACCAGTTCTGCCTTTTAGTGGTTAAGTACTTCCCAGATCAGGTCAGACTGTGCAGAAATGAGCTGTGTTTGAGAGGGTTTTGGGATAGACCTAAGGGTTTGGACACTCTGATAGCAGAGGCTCTGATGAAAGACAAGCTGAAAGTCCAGCCCCTTGTGGTACCCAAATATCAGGACCCTCACTGGGCTCTCCAGGCACTGCTCCAGCTTTATGCCAGATGTCTCCTACCTTCCCTGCAGGGTCAGCATGCAGCCAGTGACTCCACATGATCCTTGGCTCTGCCACAAAATGTCCCCACGGGTCAGAGGGCGACCTCTGAGGCTGCTGGCAGAGGATACTCCTTGAGGGACTGGTGTGTCCAGTGATGCTGCAAACCACAGAGACACCCTGGCCCTCACTGGAACTGCAAAGGGTCTGGTTTCCAGCGGGATACAGAAAGAGACTTTGAAAAGGCATCAATCAGGATATCTTTGCTCTCACAGACTGCCACCCCATGGCTTGTACTCACTGACTCTTGTCACAGCTCTCCTGAAACATCTTTGGGGTCCCTGAGACCAAATGTGAGTTCTGAGCAACCACTGGATGCACCAATGTGCAGGATTTTGGCAGGACAGAAACACAGTGGAGGTGACAATGTGGGGAGCAGCCCTGGCCCCTTGGTGCCTGATTGTCATGTTCTTGTTTTGGGCTCCTGTGGGAGAAGGATGGGCAATGTCCCTGCTGGTGATTTGGGCTGCCAGGTGTGACTGAGGGCTGTCCGGAGCCAGGGAATCAGCAGAAACCCACAGAACAACAACAAGACCAGGAGAAATGGGGTCTGAAACGCCCTGCCACGGGGCAGAGACGTCAGGACCCAAGAAGAGCTAAAACCTTGTGCTTGCCTGCTGTCTGCTGGAGGTAGAAAACGCAAAACAAGACAAAAAAACCCAGCCAAATCCTCACCTGGTGCCAGCAGCGTCCTGATGTCATCTGAGGCTCAGCCCTGTGCTGGTGCCTGTCCTTGCAGGCAGCTGTGGAGGGGGAGCGGCGCTGGGCAGCAGAGCCGCTCCTCTCTCTCCTTCCTCCCCATCCTTCCCAGCCCCCTTCTTTACGGGGTTAATTTTATTTTTTCCTCCAGGGGTTTAGGAACAGCCAGCTGAACTGCGCAGGCCAGCTGCCTGCCGGTGGCAGCAGGAAAACAGGCAGACAAAGCAGATGGACGCAGCAGGGGTGAGGGAAGGAGCAGTGTCTTCAGCGGGCCATGGGCACCACGAAAGAGTAAACAGCTCTCCAAAGGGAGCCGGGAGCGAGCTCCAAACCCCATCCTCTCCCAAGTACTCAATCACAGCACATTAACAAGAACGCCTGGACTGCTGGGGGAGAGTAAACAATAAGAGGCCGTGCTGGCAGGAGAGTGGGAAAAGCAGAGCCCCCTCCAGCTAATATTTATTGAAAAGGGTGTAAAAAGTGGCTTGTGGCTCAGCGTGCTGTCAGCGAGCCGCAGACTGTGCTGCTGCTCATCTCCTTTCGGGACGATCGCCCTTTCCCTATCTCTGACCCGATCCCCGCGTGTGCTGGGGATTTGTTTGAGAGGCGGAACAAAGAAAATCCAGAAGCTGGAGGTGAATCCACCGCCCCCTCCTCCTGAACTGGCTGCGGCTCAGCGCATCCAACCTCACGTCCCAAACCCGGGCTGGGTCTGGCATTTGGGGACGTGGCTGCTCCAACACCGGAGCCACTCGGCCGTGCTGCCACCCAAGCGCTCTGCTGCCGTGTGGGAGGGGGGAATGGTGTTTAGGGGACCAGGGCTATTGTATAGCAGCAGGAGGGGGTGATTCTTCTCCCGCTTGTGCCAGCGGGACTTCCTTGATTTTGCTGGAGCGGCTCCTGATTTATGCCTAGGAGCTGGATCCCGCTCGCCAGGCGCTGCTCTTTCATCTGCAACATTGCAGTGAAGTTTGTTTACAAAGGTTTTTGGCACGGCCGCGGATTCCTTCTCCCCTTCCCCCCCTGCCTCCTAATCAGCTGCAGTTTTCTCTCTCCTTTGGCTCCCACTGAAAAACTGATTGACCTTTCTGAGCCGTGGCTGACACACGAACCATGCAAAATCCTTTCTGCTCCCTCAGCCCCGTGCTTGTTTGGGAACCCGGCCGCCTGCAGCAGCCCGAATGGGTGGCCTCAGGCAAATGAGTCTGCTGCCTTTTGGGAGCTGCTTTGCTTTTAATATTGGGCATCCTTGACATTGGGTGAATGTGTGCTTCGTGGCTGAGCCTCCCCAGTGGTCTTTGCAAACAATAATGACATTGCTAAAAATGTGCCTCTGACATGTGCTCAGTCCCAGGTTGCCTCTAAAATGGACCCGTTTAAGCAAAACTGAATTTCGAGGCAGAATATGAAAACTTCTGGCCCAGTGGCTCCCTCAATCCCAGCAGGGTGTATCCACATGGAGAGTGCACAAAACCAATTTAATCCTTTTCGGGACCAAACTCAGCAGAGCCCTTCCGTGAGAAGCCAGCCTGACCTGCAGCAGCTTTATGTTTTACCATGGGGTAAGAGTTGCCCATGTTTGGCGCATTGGGCTACTAAAAATCTAGAGAGAGCCATGAATTTGCCATAAATATGCTTAAACTGTTTTTTTGTTTCTATATTTCTTCAAGGTAAAGAACCATGGGGGAAGAGGTGGTCTGGCTAAATTGTCTTTGCAGCTATTCCCACAGACTCAATGTCCAGTGATACTGGGACCTAAACACTCTCTTTCACCTTCTTGAGCACATTTTGGACCTTATCCCTTTTACCACATTTTAGTGGTGATTGAGCTTTCTGTTGTGTTACTTATCTGTCTTGCAAGAGTGAGGTTCAGAAGCAGCTTTCCACTGCTGGTAGAAATTGAGTTGTTTTTGAGGCAGGCCAGCCTCTGCCAGAGGCCTTTTGCTGTCTGCCTTGTGTTTGAAAAGCTGGAATTGGAGGCAGCTGAAAATATAATCAAGGTGTTTTCTTGCTGTTGGTTAATGTAGTGTTTTCTTGTGCTAACCGGAGTGTGTTGCACACCTTGGTGAAATCTGAGTGTTGCTCACCTTGTCCAACACAAATCAGAGGAAATATAAACAGTAATTTGTAGCACACACAAGGACAGAGCTCTGAGAAAAGCGCCAAGGCAACCAGGGATGTGTCAAAGAGTGAAGGCTGCTCTGGCTCTGGAAGCAAGACAAGCAGTTTCCATTTTCACAGAAAGACAACAAATTGTCCAAAAAACTCTGCACGGTAATCACACAGGCTGAGCCTCCTCAGACTCAAAATGTAAAGCAGAAGGGTCCCATGGGGCACCCACATGTGTCTGGCCTGTATCCAGCCAGGGGAGCTCTCCTGGACTGTAATGCATCCCAAATGACCCATCCTCAGGTCAGCAGAAGGCTTTCACTGGGCTGGAGGAGAGCATTGGTGTAACTTAACAACAGGATCTCCCTCCCTTTTCCAGGAAAAGACATGTCCTCAAGTCAAAAAATTAAAACTGTTTTCTTCTCTTATCCCTCCTACGATCAAATTCCTCTGGTGCTGATGGTAAGCTTCTCTTTTCCCTGGGAAATACATCAATTTGATTTTCTCCCTCAAAGGATAAGTCACTGATAGACACCAGCACCCAATTTCCCTTCAGTTGTGGCTGCCTCTGAGTGCTAGGGGAATATCATTGAAAGGAGCTTTTCTTAAGTCCTTCTATGCATACTCATTTTATTTCTCGTGATTCCTTCCTCTCTGGTAGTTTTTTTCCCCCAAAACTTCCATTTCTTCCCTAAGAGCTGGTGCTGCCTGGGCTGTGCCTGTAGCAGGTGAGCACACCCCAGTGTCTGTCCTGGGCAGTCTGTCCCTACCTCTCCTCTGCCATGCTGATTCACCCATCAGAATAAAATTGCAAAAGCAGCAGCAGAGCCCAAGTGCTTAGACCCTGCTGGAGGGCAGTTGCACTGGATGGAAGTGTCAAAAAATTTGACATCTTCAGCTGATGGTGGCAAAGCCCTGACATGGTGAACGGGACCAGTCAGTGATGGGAAGTTTCTTTCAAAGGGCAGTAAATATTTAGCCCTTCATCTTCTCTGGGCAGCAATTGAATAAGATGGGCTCCAAAAATATCCTGAAGCTTTCAGCACTGTACTGGTTTTCACACTGTACTACTCCATAAGGGTTTAACCCTTGTGATGATGCTTTCTCTTTTACCCCATGACCAAGTAAAAGCTCCCTTATTTTGGGATGTTGCATGGGTTTATCAGGCAGAGTCATGTGAGACATGCTGCTCCTTCCCTGCAGTTGGGCAGACGAGGAGGGAATGAATTTTGAAGACACCTCAAGCTTACTTTTCTTTTTTCCTCATGCCAATTCCTCACCACTTGGATAATTGGCTGGAAAATCCAAGTGGAGCAAGGATCTCAGCCTCTTGCAGCTCTGATCATGGTCTGCAGCCCCCTCCTGAAGCCCTCCATGCTCTGCAGGAGCAGATTCACCCCAACCCAAGGGCTGAAGGGTGACTTGTGTCACTGACCCTGGGACCTGTGGCTGCTGATGCAGATCCCAGCTGAGGGCAAGAGCTCCTGGGGCTTGCAGAAGGGGTTTGAGAGTCAGTCTGATACTGCCCAGTGCTGCTGTGGAGGCTTTGGCAGCGTTCACATGGGAAGAATGGGGTCCTATGGAGGGCATCAAAGGAGGTTTATCTTTGGCCTTAGTGATTTAAGAATGCCTGTCCTTGTCTCTGGGGCTCTTAATTTCATAAGATTGGATGTTTTATGGATTTAGGGTATGTTTGTGCCCTCCAGAGGTCTGCCAGGAGGCACCCAAGGTGGATGTACCTTGCTTTTGGGAATGAGTCTGCTCATTTCTCTGGGATACAGCCAGGGCTGGATGTTACAGTGGCCCCAAAGAGTTCCAGAGGGTAGGCAGCTCTGGGCTGGAAAACAGCTGAGGAGCACACTGTGCCTGTGGTTGTCTGGGAGTGATCTGTCAGCTCAAAACAGGAATGACATCATTTTAAGAGCAAGAGCTTTCCAGCCAGTAGTTAGGGATGTTGTGAAGTTTTCTTACTCAAAGACTGTGGAGTGTTTGGGGTCCTTGGAAGCAAGTCTTGCACCCCAATGTTTTTCCCAAATGCGGTTTGCCAGCAAATTACCTGGATTTGAAATTCAGGTGAGATGTTGGATGAATAAATATTCTTCCCCACATTGCTCTGACCTCTGAGGTGGCTGGTTTATTTTTTAAAGACATCACTGCTCCCATTGGGAATGGTGTCTTGCTCTGTTTTTTGCTCTAAGGAGGTAGCTCTTTTCATGTTTATCTTTGATTCGAGCATTGTAAGGAGCAATCCCCCGCACTTATGCGCTTCATTGTATTCTGGCCATGAGAGATTCTCCCCTACTGTTTGTAGCTCTCTTTTCAGTGGAGCTAGTAAAATATTTGAACAGAAAATAAAAAAAGAAAAGAAAAGGGAAAAAAAAAAGACACTAAACAGCCTCCAGCATTTAGAGAATAAAACAAGATGTAAGTGGAGGGCTGGCTGTGGTTAATGCACAGGGCTGGGAGGCCTCAGATGGACCATGGCCTGTCTTGCTGCTCTTCTTCTGACTTCTTCTGGGACTTTGCCTCATTTATTTGACCACCTTCTGCTGCAGCTCTGGGGTCTTAAACATACCCCAGGTTTTCTGCCTGGAAAACCCATGCAAAAGCAGAGTGACAAGCAGAGATTTGAGGTCTGAGGTGGGAGGGAGGATGTTCTTTGTTAGCCCATCTGATGACAGATGAAGAGTGGTGGAGGAGTTCAGACAGCATTTGATGGAGTGGTGGAGCATGTGAGAGGCTGTGCACAAGCAAATCCAGCCTCCAAGGCCAAACAAATTAGGAATTTTTCTGACTTCAGCCTTTTTTCCCTCTTGCTGGCCAAGAGAAGGCTTGGGAAGCAGTCAGCCTACAGGTAGCAAGATATTTTGAAGCATGAACTGTTGCTAGTGTCAGGATTCACACTTGCTGGACACATTTATGGGAACTGTTTCAACATGGTTTCACATCCAAGCATCTGTTGAGCTCCCAGCTAGGCTGAGGTCTCTTTCCCTGCTGATTGTTTGGGGTGAAGGCAGTTTTCAAGGCATCTCTCTGCCAGGTCTAATGCTGCAGGGAAGCTGTTTTGCACCAGGTGGTTGCAAGGCAATGGCTCATCCACTGAAAAATAAGTTGAATCTCAATGGGCTGTAACAGGCAAGTGTGTGTTAAAGGGTCTTGAGGTTAATTTTGTCCTTCAGAGACCTGCTGTGAATTCAAAACTGAGCCAAACTGGCATAAAGGGGCATCATAGGGCTAAGTGTTTGGAAAAGTAGAAACTCACTGTGAAGGTGATTATGGGGTGGTTTGAGGGGAGGTCTCCACCATGATGTGGTGCAGTCCAGGTAATTCCAGGTAATTTTAAAAAAATCCCAGAATTTGTAGGGTTTTTTTTTAAGTTCTGGGGCATAATGGCATGTTTGGGGATGGAACAAAAAAAGTGAATATTTATATAAGTAAGCCAGTGTTTCTCTGTGGGAGAGGGTCAGAGTGAGCCTGTGAATTAATCATCAGTTTTTAATTTGTCCTTTCATTGGGATCAATGAAACTGTCAGAATGATTGAGGTGTATGTGCTCACAGGAAAGATGTGAGCCCAAGAGAACACCATCAGGACTATTCTTAATATTTTTTTTTTCCATGAAGAACATACTTCCCTTTACGTCTAATACCAAAAATATGATAAGAGAAAGCAAAAGAGCAGCCTGAAATTTACCCCTCTGTGGGGGTTGGTCTGAAGGTAGTGATCCCTTAAGAGTCAAGTTATTTATCCTGCACTGCTGTGTTTGCCATGAGTAATTTCCCAGGAAGCCTAGACAATGCTCATGTCCCATCAGAGTTTTGAAGTCCACCATCCCTGTGCTGGCAGCTGCCCTTGGCACAGGACTGAGCCTCCTTGGTGTTGTCAGATGTCTTTTTGCTGGCTGCAGATGTGTGCTGTTTGCTCTCTCCAGTGCTGGGTGGTTCAGGGCTGGATGTGTTTCAGGACACCAGGGGAACAGTGAGACACTCGAGTTTCTGAAGATCCTGTTTTGGAAAGGCTGGTGAATGTGGAAAGCTGGAATGAATGTATTGGAGGCAAAACCAGCCTCCGTGGTCAGATTAGAATTCTGATTACTGGGGGTATTGGTGTCTGGTCCCCACAGCCACATCTAGTTGTGCAGGATGACATTAACCTTGGCTCTGCACAGGGTTGTCACATTTCCCACTGTGGGACCAAAAGGACTAATGAGGTTTTCAGTGTAATGAAGCTTCTTGAGGGTTTTCTTCGAGAGCAAGCAGTTCACCCAACTTCATCCTTACAACCATACATTCACAGCTAAAATGGGCACCTTGTTTCAGCCAAAAAATTAAAAGGTATTTCTGAGTCTTGGCAATGCTTAGGTTTAAGGAAGCTCACTTTTTGGCTGCTCACTTGGTGCTTTTATTTATCATCAGGTTTTTGAGGGGCTGGTTAAGTGTTTGGCTGCCTACAGGAGGGACCTGGCTGGAAACAGTGGCCTGAGGTTGTAGACTCCTTTGTGCATCCCCCATATCGATGGAGGCTCTGGAGCAGCCCTATGATAGGGAGAATGTGTCTGCAAACTGCCAGGCGTGCCTTGGCTTCATTAAATATTCATTGTGACAAAATGCCACAAACACAGGGGAGTTTCCAGCGATTGCTTCACCCCAGGTAACAAACTGATGCTGGTTCACACTGTGGGGCTCCCACGATGCATTTCCTTCCTCCCTCCACACTCACTTCTTGCCTCTCTCAGCCTTGTGTTCCTTGTAATGATCAGGGAAAGATCGAGCCGGGCTCTTTTCTTTCGTGGCTGCATTGTCTTAGTGCATCCATCCTCAAAAATGTTTCTATTTTTGTCTCATGGGGGCCTGATTATTACATTCTGCACTCTGCTCTGTGGACTCTGGCTTTGAGTTGAGGTCTTCTCCAGGTGGGTCAGCTGCCAGACTGGACCTACCGCCTCTCTCTTCCTTCTGCACCTTGGCTCAGGCTGGGTTTTTGTTACAGAAAATTTCTCATTCTCAACACTCCCAGACATGAGCAATGCAACTGTGCTGCTGCCAGCAAACACAGCCCCCAGCAGGAACTTTTATGACAATATCACCTCAGCTCTTGCCACTCATCCAGCCCCGTGCTGCTGCCTCAGGAACTGACCTCATCCTTTCCTGATTTTGAGCTCAAAATATGGGGCACGGGGCACAAACGTGCTCAGCACTGATTGTTGTGAAACCTTGGTAGCCTGGTGAGCTCATCCTGTGTAAAACCTCTCCTCAGCCTGTCCCTGCACTCCCAAACCAATGTCCTGTGTCAGGGACCAGGAGCTTCCCAGGTGGTCTCAGCAGATACAGGTTTTAGCCAAAAGAAGGGTCACTCTCACACACACCTGAAAATAGAAGCGGAAGGACTGAAGGTCAGGCTCCTGGCTTCAAGCTATCTTTCTTTTCTCTTTTGAGATGAATATGCTTCTTGTGGAAGGCATCAAGCTGGACTGTCCTCAAGTCCAGCTTAATTCCCATCCCACATCCTGGCCAATACTTCTTATCCAGGGCAGGTGCAAAAAACCCCTGCTGTTACAGAACAACTTAATCACAGAGAAACTTTTCTACAAAATCCTTGTTTTGCTTTCTTCTCAATCCCCCATCCCTCCAAGCAAGGAGTTTTATATCCCTGATGACCTGCTAGGGCTTTTTTAACTCCTTGCTTTTATTACTCCTGCAGCTCATAGAATCATAGAAGGGTTTGGGCTACAAGAGACTTTTAAAGGTCATCCAGTCCAACCCCCCTGCAATGAGCAGGGACATCTTCACCTAGATCATTCTTATTATTGAAGTGTCCAAACCTGCCCTGAACATGTGGCTTGTACAGATGTACTAGAGCAGTGAAATACACGGGAAAATTATGCATTATGTCAAATTTGGGGCAGAAATCATTTAGTGAGCTGATTTTTACTGACTTTATTTTCTGAGTTTCCCAGCTGATTATTTAGCCATCTTCACCAGAAAGTTGTCTCAGTGAAATGAGAACTCACCCACATTCAGGATAAACTCACAGTTTATTTTGGTTTTTTTTTTAGGTTTGAAAATGTCGGGTTGTCTCTGGTGGAGGATGTGTGTGCTAGTTTTATTTTGTGTGTGTGGCATCCCTGCATATGTTTTGGATTGGTTCGGGAGCTGAAATAGCAAAACAAGCTTTTCTTTATTCAGAAATGGAAATGAAATGATCAAACAGCTGAGACGGGAGCTACAAGTAAATACTTTGTGTTTTACTGATTATTTAGTAGATATCAATAGCAGTGATTATTATTACTGTGACTCTTTCTGCTGTTACTTTCCCCATCACTCCCGAGTTTTTTCTGAGTTTTCCTAACATTTTGATAGCTCATTCCTGTTTGTTTTCAACCCATTGAAGGTGTTTTAAACTCTGCTGCAATCTGCCTAGAGCCAAAGACAGTGGTTTGTGCAGAGCAGGAATCCAGGATCCCTTCACAGAGGTGGCTCTGGGTATGCTGCTTGCCCTTACCCTGCCTCTGTAGAAATGTGCATTTGACTGATGATTAGCTACCAGGGAGCACCTTAAAGTCCTTTAGGTGAATATCTGGTCACAGGGATGCTCTGATTTTTGGGCTAGGGATGCTAAGACTCAGGAATGCAGCAGAGCTTGATTGGCAGGCTCTAGCAGGGGGAAACTGAGACCTAAGGGATGGTTGTTGACAGCAGAGGGCAACTTCAGAGAAAGTCCTGCAGGAAAGAAGGCATGGGTAAACAAGGGAAGGGACCTGCATAAATCCTTTTGCAATTTCAGCCATTAGAAGCTGTGGAAATGCAGGGTGGAAATCATTTTAGGCAACTAGGGTTTGTTGCAGCTACACTGCTAAGTGAATTATGAAAAGGGGAAAAATGCCAAATCAAAAGTTTTCAGGCTCTATATTTTTGGATGGGGCTTTGCTGTGCTTTTTAGTAGATTTTTCCCCCCTGAATTTGGCACAGTTAGCATGACAGAAGCTAAGATGATACATATGTTTTATAACTGTAGCTCACGTTGTGAGTTTAAAATCAGTTTGTCAATGTCTCTTCTCCTTTCTCTCTTTTCTTGTTCTCTGTATTTGCTGTAACTGTTCATGGAAAAGGTCTGCAGCCTCAGCTGAGGAACTGGATGTCATTTTGTTGAGGGAACAGCAATGACATTTTGTTTAGATGGGACTGACATTCTTGCAGTTCAGATGGCCAAGAGAAAATGACAATCAGACAGGATTTTTTTTCCTCCACATCATTTCTCTAATCCTGGCTGTGGTCGTAAGAGCATTTATTTAGAAGAAAATTGACTTTAAGAAAGGAATTTCCATAGCTAAGTCCAATTAGGCAGAGCAAAATGCTTAGGATGGATCATGGCACATTTAGATGTAACAGAGACTCTGAAAAACACTAACTTCTGCTTACCCAGAGGTGCTGGCCACTGCAGATGTGTTGACTGGATGTGCCATGGAGCAGAAAAGCCACATGCATGCAAATCTTCAAACATCCCACAGCTAAAAGTTCAAAATATCCTATATTTCTACATTGGACAATAGGATATATCAAGATCAAGTCTAACACTGCAGATGTGGGAAGGTTGCCCCACACTTAGGTCTTGCTTTAGCTTCTCAAAAGTGAATCCAAAGTCTGTACATGAGGTATAAACCTGGGAGTGCACCTCTTTCCTTGGCATACTGGCAAGTTTGGGGATGGGATTAAGAAGGATACAGCACTAGTTTAGATTGTTGGTTCAGCTTGCTCAGTGTTATTCTACTGACTTCCATGAAGCTGAGCTGAATTACCTCTACTGAAACCAAATCCATCTAATTTTCTCCCCTTGCTTCTTACCTTCAGGCTTGATGTATTATGTCTGGAAGCAAACAGTTAGAATAAGATGCATTTGTTAGATTGTGTTTTTTCATTATCCAGACAGAAGGAAGAGGCAGTTGACAAAGTTTCAGCAGACGGTGCATAGTTGTTGTTTATGTTAAACAAAACGAGAATGTGCAGCATTCAGGGGTATAAACAGCATGACAGCAATAAGCATAAAACATAAGATTGGAAGCAGATTTCACTTTCAGGCCTTGGGGAGCAGATGGATCTGAGATCATTGTGCATTTGTGTACAACTCCAAGACCTATATAAACTCATTTATTCCCTGTGTCTGTGTGTTTTACAAGAGTCAAATGTAGCACGGCTGCAAATGGATGCAGCTCCATTGAACATAATGAGCTGGACCCAAGCACCCAGATCTGTCTCCTAAACTGCTCCAGCAACACTAAAAGGATGGGGAGATGCTTTAGTCTTGCAATGGAGAGATGCTTTAGTCTTGCAATCAGAGATTGCCTTGTCATCTTAATGTTCTGGTGGCATAAAGATGAGGCAGCCCCAGTTTGCATCTCCTCTGTGCTCGGGCTGGAGGGAGCTGAATGTGAGAGGAGTCACAGCTGGTGGGGTTTAGACTTGCTGAACTTGCACAGAAGCTCTTTTCCTTCCCATATCTTACATCTATATGATATATAGATATAGAAGAAGCTGTAAATTTTTCCCTTGATTGCTGTTTTCTTAACTCTCAACCCCCGAATTCCCATCCCAGATCTTGCAGCAGGGTGAGCATAGCTGGAAGAGATGTGGCTCAAGCAATGGAGTTGCATCTGTTGGTACATGAGTGGTTCAGCACTGATGCTGTAAGTTAGAGAGGAAACCAAGCCCACCGTCTGCACATTGGTGGAGATAAAGTCCTTATTTCTCAGTTTCACTGGGCCAACTGGATCAATTCAAAAGCTGCACTGATTTAGTACTTACAGAAGCAGAACCACACGGGATGCCTATTATTTATGGCCCTGATTCCATGGCAGATCCATATCATTGAAGTGAAGGACATAATGAGGGATTTCAGGCCCAAGCAGAGACTATCCAAGCAGGTGGGAAAGTGACAGGCCAGCATCCAGCCTTCAGAGCACAGACCAAAGCAAAGCTGTTTTAAATAGCAACAATGGCCCTAATCCCCCGGCAGGATGGAGAGATGCAGATTGGTAAAGGGAAGAAAGGGGAAAAAAAATAGCACCACATCAAGTGTGTGCATGTGAGAATTCCTTTCAGGATGCATTAATGGGATGCACTGAATAGGAAGAAGAGACCCTGGAGTGTGTTTAAAACTGATTCCTGGTATAATATGAAGTGCTGTAAATGAAGCGCTGTACAAAAGAAATAATAAAAATACATCACTGTAGTCAGTACCACTGTCTGGGTCACTGTTTAACCACGTCAGGGCTCATCATTAACTCAGAGGCAGAATAACAAGACGACAACTGGGAGGGAGAACACGAGGACAACGACAGGACCCCAGCGAAGTTCCTCTTGCCGCTGCTCTGAGGAATGGGAGCACAGGAGAGAGAGGAAGCCCAGGAGGGAGAGGAAGCCCAGCCTGCAGGCACAGCTCTGCAGACACCTCCCATGGTGGTGTGGGTACACGCTCACCTCCTCCGTCACCAGCCCGCCTGGAGCAGCCGCTCGCCTCCGAGCCAGGAGCTTTAATAAATGATCATCACGCGCAAGCCGTGCCTGTGTGAGAGAGAGAGAGGATGGGGACGGGTATTTTTAAACACGAAAACTCCCACCAGCCGCAGTTTGAACATGGACTGTGTGATCCTCGGGGGAAGGAGGAAAATGTGCTGGTTTCCTCCAGAGTTGGGCCGTTTGCTGTGAATTGGGTTGTTGGTCTGAGGAGAGTTATGGAAAATGCAGTCCGTGGTGGTGCAGTACCACCAATTTCAGGGTTTTATTAATTTTAGCATGGCCTGTTAAAGGCCCTGTCCCAGGAGAGGTGTTTTGCACTTTCTGGAGATCAAAACATCTCTAGATGCTTCAGGCTGGATTGCTCTGACTCCAGCAGTTGAGAAAATAAATCTGTATGAGCGGTTTTCCAATGCTGGTTGTAAATAATTTGTGCAGCCATCAGGAGAAGGGTGAAATTCTGACTTCACCAGCGTTAATAGTACATGTGCCACTGACTGCAGTGGGGTGAGGACTTCCCTGGGCTGCCTGGCTCTGTCCCCTTGTCTGACTGTGGTCCCCAGCTGGGATCTGAAGCCATGCCAAATCCAGAGCAGCATACCCAGTGTCTCAAAGTAGCAACTCAGACCAGTCAGATTTATCTACCCCTTTGTATCCTGGGTGTTTTACTTCTCTGTGTTTAGTACTTTGCCTGATGTAAGCTTTAGTCATGCTGAAGAAAGCAGCTTTATTGAATTTGGCTCTAAGTTAGCATTGACTGGACAGACTGTATCAATTCAGAATGGACTATTACCATCCCTTTTGCTACTTATCTGGAGCTCAAATATCCTGAATAACATGCTCTGATGATGTCAGTGTCTCAGGGTCAATAACTGGTCATCAATATGAGACCTGCTGCCTCTTCCTTCTCTTCTTTTTGAGTATGGGAGAACATACACATATTGTGTGACTTTTACATTGAAGACCATGCACAGAAGTTGAAGACTGGCACAGAAGTCGCTGGGGATGCACCACAGCAACCATGACCTGAGGCACTGGTCCCCAGGGCTGGCTGGGCTTTGGCTGCCCGACAGCCTCCACTCTGAGGCTACTGCCTTTGGCTCAGCAGTGTTACTCCAAGGGCAGCTTGAGCTGAATTTGGGGTTCTTTGTGACTCTTTGAGGAAGCTGGAAAGGTAGGAGGTGAGAGGAGGAAATACATAGCTATAGTCTCTTGAACCGCTCCAGTGAGTGCAGTGGGATGGAGGATGATGGGAGCAGGAGGAACCTCATGAGTAGGAAAGGGGAGAACAGGCAGAAGTACAGACTTAATGAAAACATGCCAGATAGGTTTAACCTAAACACCCACCTGCTGCCCTGGCCTCTCATGGCCTCTGGGGACTTTTTATGACAGTTACAGGGGGGTTGTGCATGACAAGGGGTTTTAAAAATGCACTGTGGAGAAAGATTTCCCCACGACCTCAGCCTGACCTGCCAACCCCAGGTTGGTGATACCCTACATTTCTGCACGTCCCACTGGAATACCTGCATGCCTCCAGCAGCAGACAGAGCCCCAGGCTGCTGAGGCAGGTTTTAAGTCAGCTTCTCAAAGGTACTCATCTGTCATCTGTGTGCATGGTGTTAGAGCAGCATTTCATCCCCATGCTGGAAGGCTGCTCAGAGATGCTGGGTGGCCATCGTTTGCAGCTCTAACCTTTACCAAATCCAGCCAAATAGAAAGGGAAAGACAAAAAAATGGTTCTGTATAATTTCTGCTGAGGAGGCATTTCATGACAAGAACAAATATAGAAGTTGCTTTGACTTCTGGAGAGATGCACTCTGGAATCTAAAGGATGTTCGAGGACAGATTTTCAGAGGTTGGAACGTACATACTGACTGTAAAATTACTTCATTGTGCCTGGCTGTGCATGTTAAGCCCATATTTGCCTGCACAAACAAGGTGCTTATGCATGCAGTTAGAGGTTTTGCAGACACAGGGGCGAAGGTGAGTTCAAACCCTGGATTTCTCCATCTTTACAACCTAGCAGTACTCTCTCCTTGCCAGGAATGCTTCCCTGGAACCAGTGTTTGCAAGGAAGGACTCGTGCCATGTCCCCTAATGGAAAATATTTAAGCTCATAGCTTGCTTTGATAGACTGTTTTAATTGGGGTGGTTCCCAAAGCAAAGAATAATAAGCCTTGAGTTTTAAATTACCCCCGAGGAAAGTCTCTTTGGCACACAGTGGGAAGGTGCTTTCAGTGTGTTTTCTCACTCATTTGATGCTGCAGCTTCAGCTCCCAGTGTCAGCAGGTAAAGCTCAGGGTGGCTTTTAGGAGATGCTCAGAATTACCTTTGCTTGTGCCCCAGGGCAAAGCTCAGGGCTGGTGTCTGCATTGTGAGATGATGCTCAGACCCATGAGCAGCACAAGCTGTGGCAGCACTCCTGTCTCCTCCAACTTCAGACCATTTCACCAGTGGTAGGTGGCTTAAGTTCAACACCTCCATGGTTTTTAGGGTGAGCTGTGGGTTTCCTTTGTCCAGCCTGCATGGGTGGGGTTTTGGGTCCACTCTCTTCCCCTGCCAGACCCTGTGGAGCAAAGCTTAGGTGCAGTACTGCATTGAAACCAGATAGTGCTGGGACAACTGAGATGGAGGGTGGGCTCACAGGCGGTAGAGATGCACAGCATGGGGAGAACAGAGTTATATCAGTCACAATATAATGTGCAGAACATTGTCTCTGTTTGATCACATAAAAACTGCCTGGGCTTTCTGTGTACGGGGAATTAAAGCTGCAAAAGCAGCTGGTCACACCTCAGTGTCTGGAGGCAGAGAGAAAGCGTGCTGCTCTTAGGGAGATAATAAAGGCCTAAACATCCACAGGCTTTGAAAATAATTCTTGGAGTAAAGCGTGCTCCTAATCCTGCCTCTCTCATGACATTCCTGCCTCCCTCAAGATCTTTGTCTCCTGCTTGGCTGTCCGATGCAGCTCAGCGAGAAAACTCGTGGTAGTTAATAATAGCAGCTTGGGGATAGAGATTACAGCCAGGGCAACGTAAATAAGACATTTATTTTCAACAAATGGGATAGGGTGTCTGCTCTGCCATGTTTGCATTTGGTGCTCATGGAAATTTAAGGCCTGCTATTTGGTGTCAGGCACGTCCATAACAATGTGGATTCATCACGGCCCTAATTATAGCTCGTGGGCAGCTCACATGGGGTAGCATGGCTTATTTATAGGTAATATTTATAAACAGACCCTCAATCTTCCCAGGAAAAGGTCTCTTAAAGTGAGACACATTTATGGTGATTACTCTGAGAGCCATGACAGGGAGCATCACTGCCAAATCCTTTCCCCTTCCCAGTCAGACCATGCAACGTGGCTCCCCTGCAGCAGGCGAGGGCCAGTCTCCCCATCCCACCCCAAACACGACACACAACCCCCACAGACTGATTTGCTGCTCTTGCTGGTTTCTTGCAGGGGAAAGGGGATGCCTGTGTGAAAATAGTGATTTCCCAATGCCACCGATTGCATGTGACAAGCGTGCAGTTGTATCTCAGTAGGCCACTGCAGCTTTCAGCCCCAATCATGTGCCTTAATCACCTGACTGTATAAATGAGTTTCCCTTGACAAGATTCTATCCCTTCGGGCCCCTTGACTAATTACCTGCTATTGTGAGAGGCCCTGCTTGTTGGGAAAAGCAACTTTTGTCCCCCAGCAATAGCAAAATAGAGAAATAAACACACAAGTCTGGGGATCAGAAGGTGCTTATTTATTCTCCATATTTAGTGCCACATAAAAGGATGTTAATTATGTTCCTCTTTGATGACAAAAGTAGCTTTTGCAAACAGTTTTGCTTGTTTATTCTCTTTTTGAAGCAAAGGTACATGTACTTTTGTCTTCCTAATCGCTCTGTAGCACACAGCAGCCTGGTGAGGAGAAACTGGCAAGTAACAATGCCACCCTCTGTATGCAGGGATTTCTCATTGCCCTGAAGAACAGAAAGTGGAGCTTCCTGTCCATTGAACATCCCCTGGATCAGAGCTGAAGGTGCTATGCAGATAGAGGAGCTGCCTGGCAACTTTCCTGCACGTACACAGAGGCAGGAGCTGGCCAGAGAGTGCAGGCAGGTAGGAGTCAGGCCAAAGAAATGTTGCAATACCTGAGCTCTGGAGAGAAAAGTTTTTAGTGTCTGCTCCCTACTGTGTGTGCTCACAGGCATCGTTTTCCATGCTTATGGGTGACAATGATGTGCAAAAAGCATTTGAGAAGGTAATTCGAGTTGCCCAAGAAGAGAGCTGGCATCTCTTCACAAGAAGGCATCAAGTCTGTTGTACACGTTGAGACCTCTCATTGACTCTGCCAGGCTTGCCCCATTCATTTCAGGGTACATGGATCTGGAAATGGAAGGTGACAGAGCACATGGCCCTTTGATCCTGATGAGTGGTGGAGAGGGTGTTGAGATGTCAGAGCTTTCCACACCCTGCATGTGGGTCCTGGCTGATTTACAGTCCCTGCCAGAACAAAGCTACCTGCAACCTTTAACAGACCAGGTTCAACCTTTATTTTTTTATTTTAAGTTTAAAAATTTTTTTTCTTTTTTTTCTGAATATGCAGAAATCCACCCCAAATTGTCCTAAATTAACTTCTCTCCTGACATGCTGTCTCACACCTCTTTGGTGTCAAATTCTTTTTTAGGTAGTGCTAGAAACCAGAAAGATGAAAAGAGGGGAGACGTCTGACCTGTGCCTTTTCTTAGAGCATCACATGGCTGTGGCTCACAAGCTGGTATAATCCAGCTCCAGTGGTGTCAGTCACCCTGTACCAACCTGGAACTGCCCTGGGATGAGCAGAAAGTCTTCTTCTGCCCTTCTTGGGGAGAAGGGGCCTCTTTGGTATTTCCTAGTGGGGATGGTCTATTTATAACTGATAATCTCCTGAGAAAATGATCAGGAACAGCCTAAGGTCATTTTCTATTCTTACATTTTTTGCTGCTTTAAGCTCCACATAGGGCAATGGAGCTGCTGCAGGCTTAGGAAGCTGAAATCCCACTGAAATGGACACTTAGAAACATGCAGTGATGCATTGGTCCAAGGTTTCTGTCCTGGATCACTTTGTCCAGTGAAAATCCAGGATAAAGTGCTGTCTTCCAGGGTTCTCTTTGAAAGCACACAGTGGATCTGTGCTTTGAAAATGCAGTTTCTTCTCCACTTCCATTATGATTTGATCTTTATGGGAATCTTCCAAAGAAATTACCACTCAGGAAACACTCATCTTTCAAAAGCAAGTTCTTCCCAGAAACAAATATATTTCAGTGAGACTTTTGAGTTTCTTAAGGTGAGAATGACAGAAAATAAGAAAGGGATATGTGGATATTGACTCTTGCTAGCTAAGACATCCTACATATAAAGCACTTGGGTTGGAAGTGCAAGGGTTACACTCAAGACCCTGTACTGAGCTGTGAGGTGTCACAAGCCCAGTGTCTTAACCTGTGGCTTTTTCAGTAGTTTGCTGAAGCAGAGCAAGTCAGTCAGCATTTCTTTGGTCTGTCTGACTTTTGAACAACCCCCTGCCTCATCATTCAGTGCAGACAGTTGTTTCCCAAGTTAAATGTTTATATTCTCACCAGCCTGAGCATGGGGCTTTCACTGTGCCTACTCATCAGTGAGTTGCACTTGGTGTGACTTGTACCTTGACCAGCTTGCTGCAGCTCTGCTTCCAAGAAGTCTTGTGTAGCCATATCACACAGTGGAGATGCTATTCCACATCATTATTCCACAAAATCCTTCCCTGCCCCTGAGTTCTCACACTCCTGCAGCTGGGTTAACAGTAACAGCATCTCCCTCTTGGAGCCTTTTTGTCCAACTTCAAGGTTTCTTTCTTTGGGTGTTTAATTTCTTGCTGCCCAAATTAATTTCCCCACTTGAAATTTTTTTTGACTGACTTTAGTGAAGCTTTCCCAAGACTCCTAATCTTGATGACCTTTCAAAGAAGAAATATAAGTAAGCTTGTTTCCCCAGGCAGTTTTTCCTAATTTCTTACAGCTCTGTTGACAACACATTGCCACCTCCCTCTAATTTCCTCTGGATACGATGATGTCTCTCCTAGCTCTGGAGAGACTAATCAATGTCAGGAGGAAAACCAGCCTTTTTGGCTGCTTGCAGGGGAAGCAGTTTGTCTTGTTTAAGGAAACTCTGGAGAGGGTCTGTGAGACACAAACCAGAGTGAATTACCACCTCTCACGAGCTGACAACTGACAGATCTACTGTTTTTCCTTACGCTGATTCTTTCGAAGTCTGTGTGAGCCACGAGCATCCCCACTGGGGCTGTTCCTCACCTGGCTGCTGAGATTCCTGTGGAGGACCACCACATGACTTTTTTGCACTGTGATGTAGCTATTTTGCAGCCAGATGAATTAGAAGGAGATGACCTGCTGAGACAAGAGCTGGAGCTCAGGTCTTGAGGCATGTGCTCCTGTTGAAATCGGCCTTAAAGAAGCAGCCTAAATGATTTGCCGAGGATCACCCAGGATAGCTGTGACAGTGACAACTGAAGTCTGCTCTCCCCTGTTCAAATCCAGTGCCCTAAACAGTGGTTTATCATTAGTCTTTTCTGTAGGACTTGGAGAAAGGAGATACAGAGATTTCCAAGAAAAAAACCCCTCTCTATTCTTCAAACCCCTTTAAAGGATGTGAAGATGTATCTTCCTTTTCTGCAATGGGACCAATATAAGCAGGGCAAAAATAATACTAGCCTTCAGCTCAAGTTGGTCTGCAATCAGAACAGCCTTTCCCAGCTCACCCCCTTTCTTCTTCCCCTTCCATATTGAGGACATTTAAAGAACAACAAAGACTCAAAGACTAGTCACAGGGTCTGGATTTCTGGCACAGCCTGAGCTACTGCAGAGGAGCAACATCTTGTATTCAGATGACTCGCTGGCTCTGTCATAGCCCTGATAAAACATCATTAAAAACAGTTATTTCTAATGACATATTCCAGTGCAGTGGAGATTCCTGTGTACACTAATTTGTTTCGAGGATTGCATCATCCTGACGGAAGTGCAGCCAGAGAGATTTAAAACAAAAGCAGTCTGTCTCCAGGCTGAGCTGTGGTACTTGGCAGAAACACTGCTCTCCACTGAGCCCAACGTGCTGTTTTAGCACACTGCTCCCCTCTCTGTAATGTCACACTGGACGGGTGGCATTTCTGGGCTCCTGATCCAGTAAAGGATACTGGATGAGCTATTCAAGCTCCCAGTGTCCTTGAATGAGGTTATTGGTCCACGTGGGGACTTGTGCTGTCAGCATTACCAGGATTTCAGGCAAGATATCCAGGAAGCAAAATGTTGAAATAGAGCCTCTCATTATCAAAGCAAAAGCCATGGAAAGCTGCTGATATATTGGTTAAAGGGCTGACATATGTCTCCCTCTTAGTGTCTCAGTAGAGTATTAGCTAAGATCATAAGCTGAGGTCAGTTGAGAGGGTTGGATGTCCAGGATGGGGGAAGCATTTCCTTGCCCACCTCAAGGATTCACACAATCCCAAGGCACCCATTTTCAACCCCAAAAGCTGACATGTATCCCTCGCTGCCTGGCAGGACAGCTCTGGGTATTGACCTTAGGATGGATAGAGCTGGTGAAAATGTGGAAGGTATCTTCTGGGTGTCTGTGGAAGAGCAAAAAGAAAAAGAGAAAAAGAGAAAGAGAGAAAGAGAGAGAGAAAGAAAGAAAAGAAAGAAAAGAAAGAAAAGAAAGAAAAGAAAGAAAAGAAAGAAAAGAAAGAAAAGAAAGAAAAGAAAGAAAAGAAAGAAAAGAAAGAAAGAAAAGAAAGAAAAGAAAGAAAGAAAAAGAAAGAAAGAAAGAAAGAAAGAAAGAAAGAAAGAAAGAAAGAAAGAAAGAAAGAAAGAAAGAAAGAAAGAAAGAAAGAAAGAAAGAAAGAACGAAAGAGAGAGAAAGAAAGGTAGGTGGGTCTTGGCTTTCATGATTTCACTTCTTGACAAATCCACCATAAAAATCAGCAGGGCTTATAAGGATAAAGAAAGAAGAAACTTGGTTTGAAAAATTGTACCCTGTTTTAAGACTGATCCATAGAAAGCACTTGTTATAGTACAGTTCTGATATTAGTGGTCATGTGATGGGAATGTGAAAGGGTAAAATGCTCCCAGGATTTGTTAGCACAACCTTCTTCATTTGGAAGAAGTGAACTCTTAAAAACCTGGCTGAAAACAGGTGACAAGGTGTCCTGTAATGGACAACCTCCCTTGAGTTCCCTGGTACATCCTTGCTTGCTGTCCTAGCATGAGTAAGAGTATAAAAAAGTGGGTTTTAATCAATCTCTGCTGAAACGTAAAGCTGTGGCAATTATATTACATCTTCCCTCCCACCCCACAAAGTGATTAATTAAATTGCATACAAATTCTGCCTGGTACTTAAATGTTGTGCATGCATTATCTTCATAGTTCATTATCCATTCCTGCGGAGATCAAAAAGCATGGCTCTGACTCTGAGGAATATCTCCATTAAAAATGTAATCTTTTTGTTATGCTGCTCTGCTGACTACCTGTCATCAGAGCTTCATCTGCCCCTCCCTCAGCTGGGGGCAGCTGCTGCCTCTGCAGCTCAGCATTGCATGGGAGCTGCTGGGGATTTAGGCTCAGGTTCAAAGGACTTCTGTGGGATAATCGATCAGTTAAAAGCAGGAGTCATTTCATCTGCTCTAGGTACACTTTCAATGGCAAAGTTTAGTAGTGCTGAAGTTTAAAGTTGGTGGGTGTTTTTTTATATTCACTGGAAAAATCACTCCAGGATCCTTTTACATTTTTCTTGGTGGAGAAAAATGACCCTTTCTAGAGGATGGTTCTTCTGACTTCTCTTAGATACTTATTTTAGGATGAGATCACTTCCTATCTTGCTGTTGGCTGTAAATGAGGCCAAGGGTGAATATGTCTCAGTTGGACATTTGGATACTTAAATTAGAGTAAATGGGCTGCTCCCTGCTATGTTCCTTCAGGTCAGTTGGGCCATGGGACTCCCCTGCCCCCAAGGAAGGGCAAGCTGCCTCTTGGCCAGTGCCAGCATCCTCAGCAGATTTGTTTCCCGCACTCAAGCTCTGCTTAATTTCTTCTTCATAGAATCACAGAATCATAGAGTCACAGGACCACAGAATCATACAGTCATAGAATCATAGAATCATAGAATCATACAGTCATAGAATCATGGAATCATACAGTCATAGAATCATAGAATCATAGAATCATAGAGTCACAGGACCATAGAATCATACAGTCATAAAATCATAGAATCATACCGTCATAGAATCATGGAATCATACAGTCATAGAATCATAGAATCATAGAATCATAGAGGCACAGGACCATAGAATCATACAGTCATAGAATCATAGAATCATGAAATCACAGAATGGTTTGGGTTGGAAAGGACCTTGAAGATCATCTCGTTCCAACCCCCCTGCCATGAGCAGGGTCACGTTCCACTAGACCAGGGTGCTCAAAGCCCCATCCAGCCTGGCCTAGTTTGTCAATAAATGAACCATAGGACATCCAAAACTGAGGATGAGTTTGCAAGGTAGGTGGACAGGTTTTATTTATTTGGAAATGGAGCAGGCTCCAACCTTGTTGGAGGACAATAACATGGAGTTCATGGGGGTACCCCAACAGAATCAAACTTCAGAGAAGCTCCCACACCCTACAAGAGTCTGGCTGATCTGGGAATACAGCCAGGGAGGCTTTAGTCTCTCTCCTGCTCTGTAGTGCACACTTCAAGCAAAAGGGATCGTGCTCTTCACCTGCCAGAGTGAGAGGAGCCGAGGGGAAGGCAGGAGCTCAGCGCGTTAACAAGCCACATGCCTTTGTTACTGAGGGAATAAAAACTCTTTGCACTAGCCATTCCTTTCTGTGCCTATTTATAAGTGTTTCCACAATACAAGCAGTGTTCAGAGTTCACTGCATCTGACTTTTGTTTTTTAAATCTCTGTTGTGCTATTATCTGGAGCATATTAACCCCTAGGTGCTTAGGTTTTTAAATGGATATGAGATGCCACAGGGAGGAAGAGGGGAAAAAGAAAATATCTAACTCTGCTTAAAAAAGGACCAGAAGGTGAAATAGCAGATTAATCACTCTTTAACACAATTTGCTGTCACCTTCACCAGAAAGTCTCTCTGCTCTCAAACCCAAAATTGAGAGACAAACTCAACTAAGTTGCTGCAATTCAAAAAACTCGCACACACAGACACACACACACACAAATAAATCCAAACCATTCCCTGTGGTACAATTGTTGGAAGCACAAACCATTTTTAAACTGATACCAGAAATGAAGTTTTATTTTCAATCATATTTACTGTAAATTAGAAATTACTCAGTAAAATGCAATCTGTTAGGCAAAATGCATCCTGTCACTTTCAATTAACCAGCTAAAAGGTTGTTAATGAATAAATATTGACTTCTAGAGGAAATGCTTCTTAACCAGCTGCAGATACATGTGCATGATATTTGACAAGTGATCAATAGAGAGCTGGTACACTCCTGCTAACCTGGAGGTAGCTGTTCAAAATGCCTTGGCACAGCTTTAGATGAGGAGTTACACAGTACCATGGATGTAGGGGCAGGGCAAAGAGGTGCTGAGATATTACAAAAGTGCCTTTTATTGGTGAATCCAGCTCTACACCTGCTTCTAAAACTAAGCACCCTGGAGTGTAAACTTGGAGACAGAAATCAGCCATTCAAGCATCCCTGCAACTTTCACTTGATTTTTCAAAGCCTTGAACATTAATGAGAGCTGAGACAGCACAGCTCCCTTTTCAAGTCAGGCCTTTTCTTAGATACCAAAAATGTGCATGTAGGTGCTGTCCAAATTGACTCTTTAGGATTCTAACAGTTTGTCTGACAACTGTGTCTAGAAAAATTTCCAAGGATGACATTCCTGGTCTGTACTGGTTTGTGTGTATGGTCACCCACACCCAGCTCTGGGCTGATCCACAAAACTGAATCCTTGAACCAAATGCTGCTGTGGGACTCTGAGTCTCACAATCCAGCAGAAATAGTTGGGTTGTAGCATCTGTGCATGAAGGAGAGCCAGGCAGAGAGAAGGATCCCATGGTGAAGGAGCAGGGCTGGGATTCTAATCCTGGGCCCAGGCTGCACTCTCAGGGATGGCCACAGAGTTGCCTTAGTTCTCATTTGTATGTAAAAGAGTGGGGCTGCTTAGCTGAAGGCTGTGGGTGGAAGGGTTCCTGGTAAGTCAGAATCCTCTGGATCCCAAGTATGGAGGTAATTAAGTTTCCAGAAACTTCAGACCCTTTGTTAATAATGGCTGATGTGCCATGCTGTAAGTAATCAACAGCATGGAATACAAAACATGGTGTGGTTTCACGTGTATTTTCTGTAAGCACTAAAGCTGTTCCCACCTCAAAACACAGTTGGGCACATGATCTGGGGAGAGGTGGGGATGGGGAAAGGCTTCCATGCCAAGGGAGGTTATTTGAGCTGTTTGTAATGACTGTCGAATGAACACTGTTACAATCTGGTTTTCTTCCATGTTCCAGATTCATGACAATAAAGGTTTCTTGTTTCAGTGTTTCAGCACTTACAGTTGTTCCTACAGTTAAAAAGAACTTTTCAACTCACCATTTCTAAAAACAGAGAGTGTAAAACATGACAGCTGCCACTGGACATTGTCTGGGAGTTTAAAGAGTTACGTGTTTTCCCCATGTTGGTGTTTCAAGTGTTTTTCTTGCTTGAATGGAAACAATTGTCTCTGGCTCCCTGGGCTGGAGATGATCCAGATTATGAAGTTCATAGATGCTTTTCTGCTTTGGCATCTAAATGGAAACGAGTCCATCAGCTGGGCCTCCTCAGGAGACCATTGCAAGGTTACTGTTTGAACTATGCCAGTTTCTGCAGAGGTTAAAAAAGGGCCTTGTGGAGATGTGTTAGCCCTGTGTCAGATGGGCACGATTGTCTTTATTCTAAATATCCTGCTCATCCTGTTACTGTGATGGGTTTGTTTTGTTATGTGAGGACTCAAAACTTATTTCAGTTGCCCCCATGGTACCTGTGGCCCTGTGGGAACAGAGGGCTCCACCATCCTGCAATTGTAGATATATTTGCTCCTTTCTTTGTGCCTGTCCCATTTACCTGGTTTAGTTTTTCCTTTGACCGGAACAGCATGGCCTGATATGTGCAGGCTGATTCAATAATTGGAGCACCTTTGGGGTCTGACTGGCATCCTAGGGCATTTTGGTGTGGTGCTGTGCCCAATCTAACAAGCCCCATTCCTCAGCAGGACTATTTCTCACACTCCTGATGGTCCAGCTTTGGCTTCTGGCTCTGAGGTGGCTCAGTCAGTGCTCACCAGGGGATTTTTTACATATGTGCACAAAGTCAAGATCAGGGGACTCTGCCTTCCAGGTAAGCATATCACTAGATTTTTCTCCAGCTCTAATGCACAGCAAGAGCTTGAGTGCAGTAATGCTCTCTCTCCATCTGCCTTAATTCCTGTGCCTTGGGTGCACCTGAATTCCTCTCACGTTCTCATTTGGGTGATGCAGCACAAATTATGGGAATGGACATTGGGTGTATCAACAACAGTAAAAGCTAACAGCATTGCACAGGGACCAATAAAGCTGAGATAAGAACTGCTGGGCTTTTCTCTTCTTCATTGGCAGTTAAATGTGATTTCTATTATCTCACTGTTTGCTTTAATGTTATATGGAACCTGTCAAGGCCCCATAGTTGTGCCACTTACTGTTCCACTAGAAGGAAAAGACTCCGTAAATTACAGAACCTTTTGCTACTGAAAGGTGTGTAAAACTATTCCATCTAATTCATGGTCCCCTTTATCATAAGTGATAGTGGAAATGCAGAAGATTAGCAAGGTCAGATGAGTTTGGGATATCAGGCCAAATCTGTAAATCTTCTGAGCTTGCTGTATTCTCACCATTATCCCTAGACCTGCCAAAACCTATCTGTTCTTCTGGCATGCTTCACTTCCAGTTCAGCTTTTCCCCTAAAGTCACCCATTTTGGCATCCTGCTGGCCAAAAATACCAAAACTTCAACAAACCAATGTATGCCATAGAGGATGTGATTTATGGGATTGTAAATCTTGTGCATCTCCACACTCAGACTATTTCCTCATGTCTCTGTGTAGACAACAGTGGGAGTTAGGTATGTTGAAGAAAGAGAAAGTCATTACCTGTGTCTCAGCTAATGAATTCAGGCATAGTCTCATGCTAACCTCACTACACTCTTCTTCCAGGGATTGTTCTTGAGCATCTGCATAAATCTGCCTTGCATCATTATAGGACCTAAGATACACCTCAAGGCACTTCAGAACCTTTATGTGTTTTTATTCTACTTGTGGGGAGAAGCTCTGTCATCAGCCTTTGCACAGCAACATCACCCACTAACCAAGATGGACTGTTATTCTCCTGTCTCTTCTGTTCTCAGCACAACCCAGCTTCTGGCTGGTGAGATTTTACCCAGCAGCACTGAATTAGGGATTGGCTTTGACAGCACAGTTGAGTCCTTGCTGTGGGGCTTAAGTTCCCTCCCTGGAGTTGTGCCAGTGGTGGCTGTAAAACAGCCAGAACAGGACATGAGTGTATAAGGTATGTGTGATAGAGGAAGGAGACTCAGTTTCTTTGGTAAGAGTCCAGATCTTCAAAATGATCAGATTTCTTCAGCTGGTCATTTGTAGAGTGATTTAAATATCAAGGGTATAATGAAAATCTCCCAGGACACATTGCTCCTCCTCTGCCAAAATCCCCATCACCCTGGTGTTGTTATCAACTAAAGGTCATAACATTGCTACTTAATATTTATGTTGCAGAATAAATCAGGAACAATTGGACCATTTTGGGGTATATACTGCACAAGTAAGTGGAACCACATCTCCAGCCCCAGGAGAATTCAAAAATGTGTAGGGCGTGTAAGGCATGGCAAAGGTTGCTGGCTTGGGAGGCAGAACCTGCATGGCAAACTGTGACATTTTTCAATCTCTGGGCTCTCTCCTCAGCTCCCTACAACAGCTGAACAACCTTAAGAATTTTTTTAGTAACTTTTAAGGGAATAAGAGTTACTTTATGGGAATTGGTGTGAGCAATGAGAAGGAGTCAGAATGTCATCTCTGGTTCTGGACCAAACCAGAAGGATCCTTTCAGATTAGATGCATTAAAGACCATTGAAAAAAAATACCAAAGGGGTGAGGGATGGAGTACCCTGTGATTACTCCAAAATGATGTGTGCCTTTTTCTAACCTTCTCCTGCCTTGAGTATTATTCTCCTACCATTGCAAACTCACCTGAGCCAAGAGCTTATCCCTTGGGTCTTTGGATGAAGATCACCTACGTCCTACAAACTCTGGTGATGCCCAAATCTACAAACAGATTGGCTAACCAGGATCTAGTGGCTCCTCTGAGCTAGCTAGGAGAAAGTGACTTGCACCCTGGATCCAGCTCTGGGAGTTGAAGAGGAAAAATAGAAGATATGTGTTGGTTTGGATCCTACTGGAACAGATTGAGGTCTGTGCAGTCTTGCTTAGTCCTGATAAGTTAACACCATTTTATGTAGGGAAAGGACATGAAAAGTGTCTGATTTCAGACTGGATAAAAAGGTAATTTTTGAGCTGGCAGACCTATGGAAGGAGGAAGAGGCTGAGATTCACGTTCATGGTCCCCAGTGCACCTGGTGGAGAACACAGTGCAGGAATGAGGATTGGAGAGAATCCACTCCTTGTGCTCACAGCAGGAAAGGATAGAAACCTTGTCATCCTCTCAGGAGTTTCTTTTCTGACATGCTCTTAAGTAAGACAGTGATTAAATTCCTTCCCTGGGAGCTTGCCTTTCTGGGACAAATGAAACAAGGAAAGGAAACATGTAAACAAATATTAAACAGACAGAGCAGCCTCCCAGATCCCATCAGGCTTCAGGCTGTTGCTTGGCTTGCCTTCTGAAGGAGGTGTGTGTGCCTGTGTTCCTGGGTTTACTCCAATTTGCCCTCCCTCTATCTCTGTGCCCATCTCTGCTTCTCCTTGTACCTGAGCTGTACAGAGAATTGAAAATTTTGGAGGGGGACTTTTGCTGTTGAGAGTTCCCCTCCAAATGGATTTGAAGATGATGCTTGATTATTCAGAGCAGCTTTGGAGCCCTTGCAGAGGCTGGGCAGTGAGTGTGCTGCAAAGGACTCGACGAAGAGGGCTGCTGGGAGGTGTTCTGGCACCCAGAGCCAGCCCACAGTGCAGGCAATGCTGAACCTGTTAAGTGTTAGAGATCTGCATCTTCCCTGCATTGAGCTGCATGTCCAGAGAATGTTCTGTTACATTATGTCAGGAGCTGCCATAACATGAGGTAATTGGCTTTGATATGACATAATCCACCCATAACACAACATGTGATAGATGAAAGGACTTTCCCTGAGGCAAGAAGAAACCAGCTGGTACTGTACAACACCTGAAAAGAACGGGAGGTTTTTAATCATCTCCTCCTGCCTTGCTGGGGTGGCAAGGTGTTCAGTCTATGCACATCCCTAATTGAAAACTCAAGATGATGAATTGTTTTTTTAAAATACCACGGCATGTCTTATTGCGTTTGAAACAAATTAAAGTTTCCATAAATTCGTATCAGCCATCCACATGAAAAGAAGAAAAAAAGACAAACCAGGCTCAGGTGAGCATCTACAATGTAGGAGATACAATCAGCTTTCTTCAAGCTCTTCTGATCTGAAGCACCTTCTGCTCATTCTTGGCATGTGCTTGTGTTTAACCTCAGTTTTTCTGCTCAGGGAAACACAGATCTGGATCCCCATCCAGATCTGACCTTGAGCAGAGCTTCTTGTGGTGCTTCCTGCTGGTCAGAGTTATCTGTAGAGGAGGTGAAACTTGGAAATGGAAAAACTGAACTTAATTGGACATTTGATCATTTTTTCCTTGGAGACATCCCAACCTATTATGTCCCCTGAGTGGAAAAGGAAAGCCATGAACAGATGATTGTTCATGTCTTAGGAAAGTGTTTTGGAACCTTCATTTCTGAATGAAGACATCCTGTGAAAAGAGCTTGGTGGAATGGAGGGCAACTTGCTTTAGATAAATCAAAAGAGATTTGATCTTAAAGGGACCAGTCCCCCATCTGATTTGATTCAGGTTACTGTCATTCAGCTGTTTTACAGGTTTCCCTTTCAACATTACTTCCTGGAATGCTGTCACCTCTTCATTCACTGCAAATGTTTCAGAAAGGTTTAAAAAAAGTAGTGGTATGAAATCCTGACAATTATAAGGATGGGAAGAAGAAGGTGTCATTTTCAATGTATGTGTCCTAATTCCTCTTGGCTTTGATGTATAGCTCTTGTCTTAAGGAATTTAGCATGGACTGTCTTGTGCATGTGGCACTCACACTTTCATGACCACACTCCTTATTTTTTGAGGTGCAGCATATGAAGTTTCATGTTATATCACTTGTCTGTCAAAGAGATGAAATACTCCCTTTTGTCTCATTTCAAAGCCAACCCTACCCTCACCATTTTTGTCCTCGGGAAAATCAAACAAAAATTGCAGATGAGAAGACAAAAGTGCTTACCACTGTCCAAGGATGTGGTTCACTTAGGGGGAGGAGGACTCTTTTGCCATCACTGGTACCAGCACCCTTGCAGCTCCACAGACTTCCCTGTCCTCTTTGCTGGCCCTGCAGTGTCCAGGCTGGGCTCTCCTGAACTTCTTGAATTCTTTTGTAAGAAAAAGAAGCTTGACTACAAAAATGAGACATGTGACTTACTATGATGATCTGCAAAAAAGAGGTAATTTTATATTCCTGTCCCAGGCTCTGCTGCCATTTTCTCTTACTGCTGTTTCCAACTGCTCCTGCCCAGTGTTGCTATCCCAGTGGGTGCCCTAGTGAGCAAAGGCAAACTGTGTTTCAGTGCTGGCCTTGAATGTCCTTCGGCGGACTGATAGAGACACTGAATGTTGTTCTAAGCTGTTTCTTTTGTGGTGCCTTTAGTATAAATCTCTGCCCTCTTTCTTAAAAGCCAGCTCAGCCACATGAACGAGGCTTTATTTTATGAGGCTCATTATTTTTATATTGATGTTCATTTTCTGAAAATAGTGTGAAAGCTAAATGCATACAGCCCCCTAGATGTTTTAACAAAATCATATTTCAGTTGCAGTATTGATTGTCTATCTATAAAGCAATATATGGCCAGGAGTTAATGTTAACAGTGCACTATGTTAACTGAAGTAATGTAGTGAAAAACAAAAATGAGAGTTGGGTTGCCTTTACTTTTTGCTGCAGGGTGACACCTCCAGCTGAGCTTTATTGCTTCTCCTGAGTGTTAGGTAATCACAGAGATGACCTATAGCTGTTTCTCTTAATGGATGATAAGCAAAATCAGCCAGAGTTCATGGTTGCCTGTATGAGGGTGGCACATAAACAATACTCCTTTCATTGCATTTACACTCATTTTTTTCCTGTCCTTTGAGCAAGAAACAGTCGGGTGCAGGTTCAGTGTTAAAATGGTGCCTGCCCTTGGTGACTGCTCTACACTCCTGTGGTCTTGAAACTGTTCTTGCTTTGCTGCAAATGGGCTTTTATAGGAACTTTATTTGTTCAGCCTTTTTATCAGAGGAAATGAGGCTTTATTGCTAAATCCAGACAACTCTTTAGACTGCAAAACATTTCTTCTCTTGTTACTGCAGACACACAAAATGAGTTGGAGGACCCTGATCTATAATACCACTATCCATTGTAGGATGGATCAGCTCCTGTTTTTGAAAGTCAGCTCCATCCTGGCAGATCCATGACCAGATGAATTTTGAATTTTCTAGGTCTGTTACTTTTTTGTTTTCCTGGAAATGGATGAGAGCTTTGTTTCTGTATATTTATAGAATATATGGGAACATTGATAAGTAGAGGAATGTAGTGGTCTGACCGGTCACATTGTCCCATCAAAATGGGAGCAAACCTAAAAACTTTTGGTGTAAGAAGACTGTGAGGGACTCTAACTAATGATCTAGTCTGTTCCTCAATCTGTATGTTTCTTCAGTTCAACCAAAACCTTTTGTATTTTATATTTTAAACCCTCCAGTGATAATAATTTCAAACACCACCATGGTGCTACTTTTCCATGTTCTGTTCTCTGGTCTTCCCTGTTCTGGTTCTACACAAATCATGATCTCTTTCTTGTAATGGATTGGATTTTCTTTTCTCTTTAATTCTTTTTTAAAAATTTTAAATTTGTGTCTCCTCTCTCTCTCTCTGTCACATTAATCCAACTTTTCCTGACATGCAGAGGCCAAAACAAGAAAAAGTTCTCCAGTGAAGCCTTTACCAGCAGCAAACAGAGCAGAAGGCTTTCTTCACACATCTCAAACATGATGGTGCTCTTTGCATGCCTCAGCATGGTGTTTGCTGTTTTCAGCACAACCCTGTTGTTTCACATCTCTCTGCTGATCCACTCCAGCCCTCCAGTCCTTCTCTGCAGATCTCCCCCCCAGTCTGTTTCTGCTGGCTTGTAGTCATGCAGTTGTTGTTACTCTCTGATCCTGATATTTATTAGGGATAAAAGCTCATTTGCATCCTAGTTTTTCAGACCCTTTCTATCGTTTGCCAGGATGATTTAGAACTCTAGCCCTGTGTTTTCTGGTGTGCTGGTAGCCCCTCCCTCTGTGGTGTTGTGTGTGAATATGTAAACATAAAGATTATGTTGTTAAGGAAAATATTGCCTAGTGTGACATCCCAGTCAGAACCTTGAAGATTTTTTTCTTGATATACACCTCCTTCTTGCAAGTGTGCTGCTGATTACTACTATACTAATTTATTATTTTTCCCATATAGTTTTGCATGCTCCAGTAGCAATTTCTCCTCGAGCATATTTCTGCACTTTGGTACAAAATGTTAGAAGCTGCTGAAGTTGAGGTATGATCTCTGCTGCTCTTCTTCCATATACTCTGCTGAAGTGAATCAGATTGGTTTAGAAATTATTTGGTCTAACCCCCAAAATATTCCAAATGTGAGTGTTGCTGAGTGTTCCTGGGTGTCCCTGAGATATTTAGAAACATCATCAAGTCTTGTGCTTGTATTTTTTTGGAAATTGAAGTTAAATTGTTTTTCCTCCCTCTCTTTCTCTTTCTCTCTCTTCTTTCTACATTTGCTGTTTTTCAGTTCCCTGTGACCATTGCCATCCTTCAGGAGCTCTGGATAAGTACTGCTAAAGGCTTGGAGACCTTCTGTCCCACTTGTGAAATGCTGTGGTTTCTTGGCCACTTTGTGTCTTCTCAATCCTTCAGCACTGAACTGCTGGATGCTCTTCTGCTGCAAATCCTCAGGAGATGTGTGGGGCAGATATTCAGAGTTTGTGTCCTAAATGGAGGATTCATTCTCAGCATCCAGGAGACTGATCCATCATGGCTCCAGAAAGTTGTCTCACAGTCATGACAAGGGGCAGGGAAAAGTTGTTGACCTCTATTCCAGCTGCTCAACGGCTTCCACTCTTCCTGTCTAATGAGGAACTATCCCAAGCCAAGGAGAAGGTATTTGTCATCCAGTGGCCTTTTATGGGAGGAGGAGCCCCAGCTTTCACTGCCTTCTGCTCCAGGGACTGGTTTTGTCATTTAATGTGTTATTTTATGCATTTTTTTGATATGTAAAGTGGATAATTAAACCACATTAAATCTCTTCATAGACCCTCATTCAAGTTTAAAATAACATTAATTTGGCTGAGCTTAATTTACTTTGTAAACTGAATTAGTGGCACTCTGATTCTGAATGAGAGTGTGTATAAAGGAGCCTAATGTGGATTAAATAATCCAAATTAACTTCAAGAGTGAACAGAAAATGAATTAATTTCCCTGAATTTCCCAGTGTAGATTCAATGTTTCCATCATCCTCTGCTGTGACAGTTCATCCCACACAGGTGAGGATTCATCTCCAGTGATTCTCTCCCTTTTTGCTACATGGGTTTCTTGTGTCTCCATGACCAGATCCTCTTGGAGCACTGATGTGAGCTGGATTGGCAGCAAGGGAGCAGGGAGAGTTGTCAGTAGAAAAGGATGTGAGTCCTCAGAGCACACATGTAAGCCTCAACCAATGGTTAAATGAAGACAGGAGCAAGGAACAGCCTCTCCTGGCCATAAAAAGGAAAAGAAAAAAACCTCTTTCTCTATTCTTAGCCTTGTTCCACTACCACTCCTCATTTACACTGAAAAGAAGGGCTGGGCTCATGGCCCCTGAATGTAAAGTTTTCCTATAGGACACCATCCATTACTGTGCTGTGCAAGCACTAATAATCCCATTGAGTGCTCTTTCACTTGTGCCTTGATGCTAATGCCTTGTACACCAGCATTCTCATGCCTCCCCCTTCACTGGGAGCTCTGGGGAGAAAACTGAAATCAACCACAGATTACTCAGACTTGCCAGGTGTGCTCTGCAGAGCAGAGAGTACATTCTCAGCACACTGCCTGGGCATAACTCCCGTCCACTTTAATGGGAATTATGTGCTTACATCCACAGGAGGCTATTCCCCAATGCCTGACGTCTTGTTTTATCATTTATGATACTGAAATGACCTGCAAATTGTAGGGGATGTAGTGATTGCAGCCCATGCCAGGACATGGGAGTGGTGCCAGGGTTACATGGACTGGAGATCCCCTGTCCCTTACATGACAACATTGCCTGGCCCAGGACATCTCTGTTCTCTCACTGCAACTTCTGGATGGTTTTGCAGTGTTTCCCCCATGGAATTGAAATAAGACAAAACCTCTCAAACTCTTTGACACCCCTATGGAATAGACTTATGCCGGCCTTACGTGGAAGGGAATTAGCCCTATGGCAACAATCAGCAATCATACATGCCAGGGAAGAAGAGCAACTGCTGCAAAGGGGATTAATTAGGAGTAATGTGATAAAACTGATGGGAGGGGGAGTTTAGTTTGGATATTAGGTCATGCTTTATACTGTTGCATTTCTCAGCCCATGGAACAGTCTTTAATCTTGCCACTTTGGAAATTCGAGTGTGCACAAAGCTGTAAGCCTCTGAAGGGGCTTTGCTTGCCTCAGCTGTAGTAGGGTAGGATATGAAAAGGATGGGATCTCCTTCTCATGATGAATCAGCCTCTGGCATCTCTGTATGTCCTCCTCCTTGCTGAAGGAGACATATTGGATATTGGATACTGTGAGACAATTGTGAGTATATTGGAACTGCCCCACTGAGCAGGTATGAATATGTCTATGCTGTGAGCAAGAAAAATACAAATCAGTGACCAATGTCTTCCTTTCCTCCAGGAGTGCTGAGGTCTTGCGGCTTCATTGACTGTGGAAGGGCAGTTGTTCAGAAGCAAAACAATCCTGTGACCACAGGGGGAAAAAATGAAGTGCAGCTGGGGAGAAGATTGCTGTCTGCAGGCCCTGAGACATGGTGTAAGAGGAGGACTTGGTGGGTCTGCTGTCACACTGTTCCTGCAGCCATAATTGCATGGCTCTGCAGTTGGAATTTATTTGTGCCCCGGAGTGCTTACACATGGTTTTCGTTTTGTTTTGCATCTGGACTATCCCACTAGTCCTGTTGGCCCAGGAGACACACATGCAGGACAGAGACTTGCACATTGTCCTGTACAGAGTGTCCCCCACAAAGCAGGTGGCAGAGCAAGCCTTGGCCCAGCCTCAGTCAGGCTGATGGTGTGGATGATCCCAATATTTCTCCTAAAAGGCCTATACAGGTGTTCAGTTATAACTGTGCAATGGTTCGATTTTTAAAGACAGAACCCACTTTGTATCCTTTCAACATCATCACTACAGCTCTAGACAGAGGCCTGAACAATCTGCTGTTCTAACAGTGGACAATGTTGGAGAAAATAGGCTGGTTTCTTGTAATTCTTTAGTGCTCTTCCCTAAATATTTTTGAATCTTATTTTTTTTGTGTTCTCCTGAGTTCATTTTTGTCCCTGAAAAACTCAGTTGGTCACTAGGCTCATGGGTGTGTCTCTTTAAGCCTGAATGCATCCATGAATTTTATGTTTGTATTGTCATGGTATGTTGCACCAGTATGTTGGCATACACCATCCAAATTGCCTTTGGCTGGAATTTGTTAGTTCTCTAGTGATAGTAGGTGGTAAGAACGTTCATCTTCTCAAAACCATAAGGACTGCAGGAGTAATAATCATGTCTGCTCTGCTACTCAGAGGTCCCCTCTTTACTTGCAGAAATCTGCTAGAGCAGGGAAACATCATCCTGCACTATTTGTACCCTGTAGATCTCTCCCTTTGCTCCCTGCCTTCCCTCCCATCCACAGTGACATGTCTGCAAGGAGTGATAGCTGCTCAGCATTGCACCTTCAGCCAGGTGAAGGTTTCCCTGAACCATGATGGAGCTTTGCCTTCAAACTGACAGAGTATTTATTTATAGTAAATGGCATTTTTGACCTTCCCCATCTCCTTACTGCTCTTTTAAGTCGGCTTTAATCTCATTACATAAGAAAGTAAGAGCCTTAGAGGGAGAATCTGCACCCAAGCAGGCCAGCTCAGATAAAACTCTAAGCACTGTAGGGTGAAAACCCCCAGTATCTGGTTATTAGCTACGTGGGAATCAACGGGAGTGAAGATGTGACCTGGCAGCCAAGTGACAAAAAGACTTAGAATGAGGCTGATTCTTCCCTCTGCTTCCCTTTTGGTTTAATCAGACTTTTTCCAATTCATCTGGGTAAAGAAAACCAATAGAACAATCAGATTCTGACTCCTGGGCTTTTTCTTGAATGAGCTTTGAGAAGCAGATTCCTCCTTGTCCTGGTGGAACACCAGAGAGGAGGTGATCTCCTGGTTTCTGTTGCTGTAGGGAGCTGCTGAAGGCTGGTTTGGCTCCTGGCAGAATTTGCAGCAGGTCTAATATTTTATTCTGTTCCAGGAGGAATGGCAGCTGTGCTTGGCCAGGCTCCTTCCCATTCCCAACCTGCCCTGAGACAGGAGACCACCCACCCCCATGGGACAAGTGGAGGTGGCAGGGAAGCACTGGGAATGCAGGAGAGAGAAGTTTGTGCTGTGCACAAACTCTGTATAGACCTGAAAGTTTGGGGCTTTGTTCTTGCAGCTGTTTTGGGGCTGTAAGCAGAAGTCTCAGTACCTCCATTTGAGCTCTTTTTTCAGAAGTAGAAAGGGATCCGTAATTTCAAAGTGTTGGGCAAATTTCAGATGAGTGCCATAAATATTCCTCTCATGCATAATTCCCCAGTTAAGGGTTTTTTTTCCCTCTATCCCTGCAAGCTTTCCTGGGGTACTGTCACCTCTGGTCTTAAATTTGGCCTCTCAGCAGCACTCAGTAAAAGCAGAAGCATTTAATCTCCCCTCCTGCGTCCCTGCTGATGCTTCACTTTTTATTGTCTACATATATCTGTAATTATTAACTTAGAGCAACATTTCATTGGCCAATAAATGTTAGTTATGGTATATTTGCTAGCTTTATGAAATGTAATTAGTGCTGGAATAGTGTGAGATACTCAGGAGCTTGTGTGCTGGTAGATGAACCTTTTATCAGCTGTGGGCATTTAATTCACTTTAACAGAAAAGCTGTAAACAAATAACAATATTGCATCCTTGTGCTGGCTTAGTTTCATCTTGTTTGCCTGCCTGGCTGCTGTGTTTCTACAGTTTCCTTATATGATTTTTAGCTCCCCCAGGCTTGTAGTAAATTGATCGTTGTTAGTTCTGAGATTCAAATTTCCCTTTATACCATCCATAGTCCATTTATTACCACTTATCATATTTCACTGGAACCTAGGAACCCTCTGCCAGTTTTAGAGGACCTTGCTTAAGACTTTAAGAAGTGTGGGACAGAAAAAAAATGGAAAAATACTGTCACCAAAGGTTTGAAAGGATGCAGTTTGGCAATCAAAATAAAACATATACCATTTGGATTAAGCCAGGTTTTCTGGCCAGAATAAATAACCCCAATTTGTAGAATCGTAGAATTGTTTAGATTGGAAAAAACCTCTAAGATAATTGAGTCCAACAATTAACTCAGTGTTTGCCTCTAAACCACGTCCCCAGGTGCCACATCTAGATGTTTTTTGAACACTTCCAGGAATGGGGGTTCTACCACTTCCCTGGGCATCCTGTTCCAATGCTTTACAACCTTTTGGTGAAGGAAGTTTTCCTAACACCCCATCTAAACCTCCCCTGGTGCAACTTGAGGCCATTTCCTCTTGTCCTATTGCTTGTTAATAGGGAAAAGAGAACAACCTCCACCTGGATACAAACTCCTCGCAGGGAGTTGCAGAAGAGAAGTCCTCCTGAATCTCCTTTTCCCCAGACTAAACACGCCCATTCATCATTAGACTCCAGACCCTTCACCAGCTTCACTGGTCTTCTCTGGACACACTCCACACAGCCTTTCTTCATGATAAAGCTTTGCTGATCACGCACAGGGATCTCCTCAACAAGAGGAATGTAGCAGGGGAAGAGTATTTTCACAGCTCCTCACTCTCAGGGACTTGGAGCATTGTTAGCTAAAATCCACGGGCATGTGCTAATCTAGTGAAAAAAGGAAAATAAGATGCCTTTAATCTGACTTTATTTACCTGGGAAATAACACAGAGTGCTTGGACATGGTGCCCTTAGGAAGCCTTTTGGAGCTGCCAGAGATGCCTTAGGATTTACCTTTTATACTTTTCAGATTCTGTACTGCTTTAGTGTATAACTCAAAAACTCCATAGCCTGTCAGCTGCTGTTCTCCCATTTTATTCAGACAAAACAATTCCTCTCAAGGCCTGAAACTCAAGGACACCTGACTGTCTCAGGCCCCAAAAAGTATAAACAAAATGAGTTGAGGGGAGAGCAAACTGGGGCTACATGACTTCATTACCTGAAGCTGTAATTGGAAGATTAACCCCTGATATGTAAATGGACTGAACTTACAACTGTGTGAAAAACTCGTGATCGTCTTGGGTGTAGCTCCTCTCTGAGGCTTTGACTGCCCAAGGTGTAGCTATTGAAGACCTTCAATAAATACCTGCTTTTATTCTCTTAATCTTGTCTGGCCTGTGTTCTAGGTAGCCACTCCAAGGCATCACCAGCACCTGGCACAGGGTTACCAGCAGGTTGTGGGGCTGGTCTTGGTGCGGGCTGGCAGAGCTGGCAGGAGGGGAAATTCACTTGTCATCCTCTGGGTTATACCTGATTTATGGCTTCTCTCACTGACTTCAGAAATCTCACGCTGGCGAGCTGCATCGTCTTAACTTTGCATTTGTAGATTATCCACACAGCAGAGTTATAAATCCTTCTGAGCACAGCGTGCTTCCAAGGTCTAATTATATTGTCAGTGATAGGGTCTGGAGCGGGAGTGGGTGTGCGACAATGCTCTGCCGGCCCCAAGTTCAGGAGGCATTCATAGAGGCATTTTATCAGTCAATTTCATGAGACATTAATTAATGAGATACTTCAATTAGATCATTTCTGTCACTAGGAAGGAATTATTCTTCATGGTCAAGATTACATCATCTTAATTAGTCCCTCTCCAAGTAATTTGCTTCTTTTCAAGCCCCGAAGAAGGGTACATTCATTATAGATAATTAATATTCAAGTTAATTGACTGTACCCTACAATTCACGGAGCCCCTTTGAAACAGATTTTCTAGTTAGGCATCGGGAAGGGCTGTTAAAGTTGCACTGTGCAGTCCTCTGTAAGGCTTCTCAATCATCCAGGGGACCAAATTATAATTATCAGCCCCGGGCCTGCCTTAGCCACTCCAGTTAATACACACAATAGAATGCCCATTCTGAGCAACTACTATAGAGATACAAAAGTTGAGACCAGAAGGTTAAGCTAAAATCTCTTGTATTTATGTATACACTATGTAGGGAAACTAATTTTTTTGTTGTTGTTGTTAACACACATTCTTCACAGCAAAATTGCTTTGATTTGTCTGTTTCAGTTTTAAAAGGGAATTTTTATAACAAGCCAATCAGGAATAACAGGTACTTGAAGCTCGGATGCTCTGTTTGTTTATTCTCTCCAAAAAAAGGTCATGCAATATTAATGTTGTGCCTTTTAATGTTGCAAATAATCCACAGAAACCACTGTATCCCACTCAGAGTAGTAAATTTAAGGGAGCTGGCTGATGTCATCAAAAATCTCTCTGGGCAATTTTTGAGTGGTCTTGGGAATCTGAAGAAGTCCCAGCTGATTGGAAGCTGGTGAATGTTGTTCTGATTTTCAAGAAGAGAAAGAAACAACTCTGGCATCTACAGGCCTGCAGTATGGTCAGTCTCACTTCTGTGCCCGGTAAAATTATGGAGAAGATTGTCCTGGGGGGTATTGACAAACACCTGGAGGACAACATAGTCATTGATCACAGCCAGCATGGCTTCATTAGGGGAAATTCCAACTTATTAAACCTGGTTGCCTTTTATATCAAGGTGACACACTTTGTTGACCAAGGGAAGCCATTGGTGCAATCTTTTTGGATTTCAGTAAAACTTTCAGTGCTGTCTCTCACAGTGTCCTCCTGGACTCGATAAACCTGCCATGGGATGGGTGACAGGTTGGGCACAAAGGGTGACAGTGACAGGGGTGACATCAGGCTGAAGGTTTGTCACTAGTGGGGTTCCATAGGGTCCATCCTCAGCCCTGTGCTCCTCAACATCCTCATAAATAACTTGAGTGCAGGACTGGAAGAGGTACTAAGCAAATATCTAAAAAGAGAAAGTGCTGGATTCTGTACCTCTGGTGGGACAACCCTGAATGTAGGGAAAGACTGAGGAATCAGATGTTGGAGAACAGGGCTGTGGAAAGGGACCTGGGGATCCTGGTCAATGGCAAGCTGTATGTGAGTCAGCAGTGCCCTGGCAGCCAGGAGGGCCAACAGAGTCATGGAGGGCATCAGGCACAGCATCATGAGCCAGGTAGGGAGGGGATTGTCCTGCTCTTCTCTGAGCTGGGACAGCCTCACCTCAAGTGCTGGGGGCAGTTTTGGGAGCCATAGTATAAAAAAGACAATAAATTATTAGAGAGTTTCTAAATCAGGGCAACAAAGATGGTGAAGGGCCTTGAGGAGAAGCTGTGTGTGGAGTGGCTGAGGGCACTTGATCTGTTCAGTCTGGAGGAGAATGAGCAGAGACCTCATTGCAGTAACAACTTCCTTTTGAGGAGAAGAGGAGGGGCAGGCACTGATCTCTGCTCTCTGGTGACCAGTGACAGGATCTGAGGGAATGGCCTGAAGTTGTGTCAGGAGAGGTTTAGGTTGGGTATCAGAAAAGGATTTTCACCCAGAGGGTGGTTGGTCACTGGGACAGACTCCCCATGGCAGTGGTCACATGGCAGCATCAAACCTGGCAGAGTTCAAGAAGTGTTTGTCCCTTCCAACTCAGTTTTTTCTGATTCTGTATCATATACAACCATCAGTACATAAACTTTCATTTCTAGTATTTCTACTGTAGTTTTTACATTTGACTTAAGTCAAAACTTGACTTCGTTCTGTTTCAGGCTAAAGTGGTGATTTGATATTTGAAAATGCTGCCTGCCTAAAATCTCAGAATCTGGAAACCTCAAATGCCAGTCAGTGTTTCCATAAGCAGCTATTAAAAAAGAAAAGAAATTGATAACAGAGGCTAGCAAAGTTACAAGCATCTTCAAACCTGGAACAACTCCCCCTGAAGCCAGGGAATTGCGCTGTCTGTGCTTGGATCAGGGTTAAATCTGCCTAATTGCAAGTGCAATATTGCTGCTCTTTATTTTTATGCAGATTGCTGATCCTGTCTGATCCAAGCAGAGCTTCCGAGGAAAAGAGATTCAGTCCATACGTGTGCAAGTCTTTGTTTTTAAAACAAAACTTCCCCTTTGACTTGAACTTTAAATAACAGAGCCAGGCAAATAATGTGGATAACGTCACTGAATGTGTGCTCAGATTTCAGTGGTTTATAGTCCTTCCTGTCTTCACGCCACTTATTAGTTTCCTCTGAATAGTCTTCCAAACAAATTAAACTGCGGGAATGTTAGTGGAAGCAGTGAGATATAAACAAACACTGAATATTCAGAGCCATTATTTTTATTCCCAGCAGAAACCTAGTTTTAAGATCAGACTTTCTCCAACTGCAGAGAAGAAATATTGGTATGAGTACAGCAGTGTTTGTGTGCTGTGGTTTTACAGGAGCCCTGCTAGAAGCCTGCCAGGAGCAGGATGCTGTTGACTGAGGACACACAGAGTGAGACTTGGGAAAAATCCGTATGTGAGAGGGTTTTTGGCCAGTATGGTGGATCTACTGCCTGCATGGCAAGGACTGCACAGAGAAAGGAGTTTGCTGTCACACTATTCCCACCAGGATCTGTTGGAATAGGTTTGCAGCAGGGACAAACACATTGGATATTTGAATTTAGCAATATTTATGAGGAGCTGTTCTGCTTACACTGCTCTTTCTGCAGACATCCTGACCTCCTCCAGCCACACTGTGAACCTCACTGCAGGAGGTGAGCACCAGACCCCACAGCAGCTGTCCTTGCTGAAATGTTACCTGTTCTGAAAATGAGACAAAAGAAATGCAGAATCCCAAAGTGTGGAATAATTTTGGACACGACTGTATTCTGCAGTTGGCCACGTGGCAAGAAAAGGTCTAGAAAAATAAGAGAAGTACATAAACTTCAGCTAGAAAATACTTTGTTGAGTTATTCACCAAGGGCTGTTAAAAATCTAGCTTGAATTAACATCCTGTCACTTACTTAGTACCTCTGTGTAATTCTGTTATCTCTGATTGTCCAAGAGCAATTCTCTGGAGCTGGCCCAATTTTTTTTATTGCTAGTTGGGCCAATGAAAAGCAATCATCTAAAACTTCTTGTTGTTTGTCCCCCCACCCTCTCCATTTACATTCATTTTCTCTAGACAACTCCTAGCCCTGCCTGTGCACCATTGCTGCATTTGACTTGCTGATACTTGTTTCCATTGTTTCTGCCTCACAGGAAACAGCAGAACCCTTTTGCTGCTGGTTCTAGAACCCACCAGGTTTGACATTTTGTGACCCAAATCAGATCTGTGTTCTTCTGTCACCTATTTACAAGAGTACAGGCTCTGCCTCCACTGGCACAGAGAACAGTGAGTGCACAGACAGAGCAATGGGCTGAACCTCTCCAACTGTTATTTTAAAATTTATTACTGATTTTGGGGTAAAACTGTGCTAGAAAAGCTTTTCTGCATGTGTTACCAACTCACGCTCCAGGCTGTCGCTGTGGCTGTTGACACCTTTGCTCTCCCAGCTCTGGAGCTGGCAGCAGTCTCTGCATAATAACAATCACAGGGTTTGTTTAGGAGGATCACTGCAATATATTTGCACCTCTGGAACAGCCAATTTGAGGATCTCAAATTGCTCTGCAAACAAAAGTGCAAAATCTCCCAAAGGTCAGTAGCATTAACCCTATCTTGACATTGACTAATTTAATGTCCAGAGAGACAGAAGATCCACACTGTGGAGATGCTGAACAAGTGCATTTTGAATTGAAGTCTGGAGGAGCTGTGGGTGTTTGATGTCTGTGTAAAGCAGAAATCTTACCAGGGATTTGTTTAAAAGTAAACAGAAGAACAAATCAGGAAGTCTTGACTCCCAGTCCTCTCCTCTGATCACTGAATCACTCCAAAGGGTAACTAATTTAATCATCCTGTGTCTGTACAACACCAGCCTGAAGCTTGTAAAAGGTGTTTTGTATTTCAAGGGCTTTGTTTCTTATGCTGTGAAAAATACTTGCTCTTTAAAAATACTCTCAGTGTGTGTGCAGTTCTGATGTTTAAACTGGGCACATTTAGGTCACTCACTGCTCCTGTGGGAGCACTGCAAGGTGCTGATGGAGATTTTTGCAATATTGCATCATTGTACTTGGTAGTCCAGTTTTCCTCGCACTAAATTTTCAAATACCCTGGTTTCTGTCCCCAGACTTTTATTGACATCTTCAGGCCCTGACTGACTCCAAATTAGGAAGGAAATGTCCTGAGACAGAAAGCACTCATCAGCACATCCTGCATACTGAATAATTACAGTGAAAAACCATGTCCATTAGCAGAGGTGAGCAAAATCATGGAAAAAAGATAATGGAGTCCACTGGAGCAAAAAATCCATTTCAGCAGAGATCTCTGAGAGCTGGGGGAGCTGTTTTCAGTGAGAAAATAACAAATTGCACATTTTAAACTACATTTTTCCTGGCAGAAAAGTTGGAGAACCAGGTAGATGTTGTCTTTGGACAGACTGGGTCCCACAATCCTGCTTAGATGAACTGGAAATTTGAGAGCTGTTTGGGATGGGAACAGCCTCCTGACATGATGCTTTGCCAGACACAGGGCAAGAGGCAGAAATCAGATTTCTTCTGGAGTGACTGATAGCCTCTGACAACATGAAGCAACTTAATCACAGATTATGCTGTAACCTTGCCATTAGGCAACTTAAAAGTGCTTCTGCATGTCTTAATGGTGCAGTATGGTACACTCAGCATAGCAGCATGGAGGGCTTTTCCCAGCTAAGCATTTCCTTTTTTTAATAATCTCCAGCTTTTCACGAGAAAACGTCTTTTAATTAGTTTTCTCTTACGTACTTGGAGGTTTGCCCATCATTGCAGCATCTGCTGTTTGCTTTGTAGGTAGGGACCTGCTGGCACTCACAGGAAGAAGCTTTTTGCAGATCTCTAAAGAGGCTCAGGGAAGTGTGGTCGTGGCCCAAATCTGTGGCCAGAGCAATATGAGTCATTTCCATATGGTGCTTTGGGTCTGACAGGCTGCAAACAAAGGGAGAAAGGAAAGCGCTCCCAGACCACAGCCATGGGGCTGAGGTGACAACCTGACGGGACCTTTCCAATGAGCACTGAAAATACCCATGATCTGCATTCCGGAGAAAGTCTTTTCAAGCTTTTCCCCACCCCCTTCTTTTCTCCTTTTGCTTCTTCTCTCTTTCATCCTATCCTTTTCATTTTCAATTTCAGCTACTTGATCTTCAGATATATTTGAAATGGCTGGGAAAAAGGGAGACAAAGATGAAGCTGACACAAGGGAAATTGAAGTGTGGGGAGAAACTGCAGCAGTTTATTCCAGAACTTGTTTAATAAAAAATAATTAGAAAATTTCAAAACCCTCTGCAAACTGCAATCCCATTTTCTGTTTATTCATGATGGACGAAAGCCTCGAAGCTTTGGTTTCTTATGATGAAAGCAAGCAATACTTACTTTTTTAAGTCTTTTTTTCCCCCCCTCATTTAATAACTTGAAGGGCTTTTGTATCTGAAGCAGACAATATTCAGAGCTCTGCATTCTTTCTAATTCTTCTTGTCCTGCTCCCCCAGCCTGGCTGACATTTACCTTCATGACTTCCATCCCCCCTGGGTGGGCTCAGAACTAAAGCCATGGCTTGAAGTTACTGGTGAAGTGGATCTGGATCATGGAAGGAGATGACAACTCCTGCATATGCCCTGTTCTCCCTCACAAGGAAGAGTGGACGGAACAAGCCAGGCTTTTCATTTTGGGAAGCAGATGACAGAATAAATTAGAAGGCATTAAAATCAGGAATGGAAAGGAGGAAGTAATGAGCAAACAATGATTCACATTTTCTGCAAATGCAAGATCCACCTTGATCCAGTGAAATAACCAGGTGGTGCACCTGAAACAAACAAAGCCAATGTTTTTCATCCAAGGAAACCTGTAAAACTTATTGCCTGTGGGTGCTAGAGAGACCAAATGTTTAAGCATTCTTAAAATAGGCTAAACAGTAATGAAAAATGTCATTACTGATGACTATTAGACATGATGGTTCACACCCAACTTCCAGCTCAGGAAGACCTGAGCTGCCACCTGACAGAAGGTGGAGGGATAAGCCAGGTTACAGCCTGTTTTGTAGAACCTTTCTCCTCCTTCTTCCACCTCTATTTCCACCTATAGAATGGACCTTTCCCAAGTTGGAGCTTGGTGGGTCTTTCAAACCAACATGCTATTCCCCAGATGAGTTGGACTTAGAATCTGTTAATTAAAAATTGAGGCTGAATTAGCTGAATCAGTAGGTAAATTTAAGCTGCTGAACAAAGACTTCCTTCACAATTATCCATCCCATGAGTGCACCAAGTGCTGTGGCAGAAAGAATAATTTTTTCTGGACTTCTAAGCTCTTGGGTAAAATAGTTTCTTCTCTGATTACTTTCCATGGTTACTTTATTTTCTCACCTATATTGGAGGTGAAAAGAAAGTTTTCTCACCTGGACTGTTTGGAGCAGAACCTCTTAAAAATTCTAGATGTCTTCAACTGTTAGTAGACAGACTAGTGCAAGAGAGCTTTAACCTTCTAAAGGTTTCTAGGTTCGTCTTTAATACAAGTAAAGAATTCTAATTTCTATAAACTACAGCATCTTCAGTTAAGTCTTCATAAATATCTTCTAGTAAAACAGGGCTTGTAATAAAATTACTCTTTGATCTTACTGAGTCATGAGAAAGGTTCTCTCTTTGATGCTATTTCTCTGCTTTCTCCTTTGAATAAAATGGGAAATGTGCAAGGGCTGCTCCCTGTGCAGGTTCATTGTCTTGCAGGTGGTGGAGTGTTTTTAAAGACATCTGACTAGAGAACCAAGCTGTGTGGTGTAGTCACACACTGAAGGGAAGGGATGCCATCCAGTGGGACCTGGACAGGCTGGAGAGCTGGGGCTGTGGGAACCTCATGTAGTCCAGTAAGGCCAAATGCAAGGTCCTGCACCCAGACTGGGGCAATCCCAAGCACAAGCACAGGCTGGGTGGAGAATGGGTTGAGAGAAACCTTGCAGGGAAGGGCTTAGAGGTGTTTGTTGATGAGAAGGTCAAAAATGTGGACAGTCTTTTTAGCAGGGCCTGTTGTGATAGGACAAAGGGTAAATTGAAAGACAGTAGATGTTGCAAAGAAACTCTTCACTATGAGGGTGGTGAGCCCCTGGCACAGGGTGCCCAGAGAATCTGTGGGTGCCCCATCCCAGGAAGTGTCCGAGGCCAGGGGCTTGGAGCAACCTGGGATAGTGGAAGGTGTCCCTGTCCCGGGGCGGGGGGCTGGATCTGGATGTTCTTAAAGTCCCCTTCCAACCCCAAGAATTCAATGATTCTGTGAACCCCAGGAGTGCATTGATTGAACAGAACTAAATATACCAATATCCATGTCAGTGTAGAGGTGGGATTTTTGTGCTGCAGGAGATCACAGGCAGAATGGGTAGTGGAAGCTTTCCACATAATGGTGCTTGATCATACGTGTAAAAGAAGTTAAGAATTACCTCTTAAGAAGTTTTTTCCTAAGTATAAATTATCTCCAAGTGCTGTTGTGATCATCTCTCTTCACAAATGGTTATTATTCAGCAGCACCAAGTGGTGTTTGGTTGTACATTGCTATGTGGAAGATATTTGACTGATCAGGGTGTGATATTTTTGGGGTTGCTGGTACAGGAATGGGAAGATGACCTTCTGTAAATTTGAACAATGGGGGACAAACACAGACTTTTCTTGTGACAAACATTTAACTCGCACAATATGAAATTTTTTAAGGAAGTGCCTGGAAGACAATTTGGATTCAAATAATGTTTTCTAGGAGGAGCTGCCTGCTGGCATTGTGTCTCAGTCCGCTGTGTGTTGACAAGCCCCAATGCAGAGTTAAGAGGCCCTCTGAAGCTGACTGAAGTCAGTGTCAACAAAGCTGGGATTCCTTCCAACCAAAAGCTGTGCAACCAGTGTGAAATGTTTGTCAGGCTGCAGAGAGGAACAGCCAGAGGAGCTACCAAAATATTTAACTGAGGCTTTCTGAGAGACATTGGGTTTCTGCTAAAAGGTACTGAAGTGGCATTCAACCCTGAGTAGGGCTTAATCCAGAAATTTCCTTGAGTTTCCCTTTTGGAAGGATGTCACAGGGAGGTATCCCAACAGTTGCTCCCCCTGTCACTCACAGACAGTTGCTACCACACTCACACACCACAGACATCACATTTTCCATCACTCCCCCAGAGCTCTTGGTGTCAGCTACTTGCCAGTAAATGGATTCTTCTCTAACTCCCCCACTATCCTAATGTTCAGGATGATTCCCAAAATGAGAGTACTGCACAAAAGGCTAACTATGAATCCACTGCTCTGTGCTGGAGCAGCTCTAGTGAGTACACAGGCTGCAGCACTGATGGGGCCTGGCCTTGAGGTAGGGCCTTGGATGGCTTTGGAACAGCCACCTGAAAAGCTGAGAGGAACTCAAGGCAAGCAGGCTGGTGAGGACACTAAAGGCAGCTGTCCTGCTCTTGAGAAACTGTGTTCTGCTGTGATCACAGATGCTCAGAGTCTCGGCTTTACGTCTCATCCAAAGGACAGGACATTGCTTGGGAGCCAGTTTCTTGCTCTGTAAAATTGTATCAAATGCCCACTGAGGCCATCTCAAGGAACATTTGCAACGGCCTTAGTAAACGAAGATGATATCACTTTTAAAGAGGTAACATTCCCTAGAACAAGGGGCTTATATGAAGCTATTTCTACTTGTTTGCCACCTAACTAGAAGATTCATGACTGAGTGAAGTGCATGCTTCCTCAGCATCCAGGATGGTGATCCACTGGGATTCGATGGTGATTATCTACAGAGCTTAACCATGAAGCCAGGGTAGTTGATGGACTCATGGCACCAAAGATCAGTAGGATACAAGGCTAGAAGTGGCTATTGGGTTTTTATGTTCTGTTCTCATGAACATACAAAGTAGAAAAAGTCATCTAGTGATGCCTGCACTGAGCCCAAGGTCTTATGCTGATTAGACCACCTGTGTTGATTCAAAATCCCTATCACCCCTCTTTTTGGACTGATTTAACCAGAAGTCCCACCTTGCTTGAGAATTACTGGAGTGAAAAAGCAACTGATGAGTCTGTAAACAGACCAACATTCTATCAAATATTATTTTGTGATAATGTTGATTGAAAGCTTTGCCCCTTGGCATAGGAAGAAGAGGAAAGGCAGTATTTACATTGACTGGGGGAAGCATAAATTCTGGATTCTCACGGGCTAATTTATAGGACCCTGTGGAGTGCTGAGGAGTGGAATGACCATGTTGACCTGGCAGGGTTGAAGCCAGTTCTGTTCAATGCGCTTCAATGAAAATGTTTTTGAAGGATTGTCCTTGCTATAGTTTGGTGTTAAATGAAAGAAAAAGGAAAAGAGACAAGAGTAAAATCAAGAATAGAAAAAAGGATCAGAGAAAAACACTGGCATGGAGCTCACCATTTTTGGAGGGAGGAGGGCAGGGGGGAAATAATCCCTTTCCTCAAAGATTTTGGGGAGAAAAAAACCCTGCTGTGCTTGCTAAAATTCCCTTCCAGCTCCCATTGTCAGTGTTAATTGGTGATAGCCCCCATCACACAGAAGCACTGTGGAGGTAAAATGAAAGGAAGTATGTAAGGGTGTGTGTGTGAGTAAGAGGCTGCTGTATCATGTGAATGAGGAGCACAACAATGGCCCAGAATAAGCTAATATATATAAATGAAAATATCAGCTTGATCCTCCGCTGGACTTTTTGATGCTTTGAAAGTTCACGTTAATTCCAGCTGCGTGGGTCCCTTTATTAATTAAATGGTCAAGGCAAGCTCCATGTGCAGTACCAGCTCCACTAGCAAACGATGAAAGCACCGTGTTGACATCCTTATTCTAAGCTCCACAGTCACCTTCAGGGCCTGCATTCAGGGTGAATTACTTTGGCTTCAGTGAACTTAAAGAATCCCAGGCTTCTCTCAATAGGTTTTAAATCCCTCGGTGTTGTTCACCTAAGAAATGAGGTCTCTTGCTGACACCCTTCTTGATGTTCCTGATAGTAAAAAAACTTTAGAGCCAAGTAGGTAGATCTAATTATTTCAAAGGGTTCCCAGCTGCACCGCTTCTTAGCTTTCCCTTTCATCATTTATTTAATTAGAAAAGGGCTTTGTTTTATTTATTTTTACATGATCTGCGGTAGAACTTCATTTTAGACTCCTGATAGCTCATGGACAGAACAAGACAGAACAATCTGCAGAATCATGGATGACTTTGGTGACATAAGAGGATTTGCTTTTTGGCTCACCTGAGGAGCTGCATGGAGAAGTTACCTGTGCTCTCTATGCAAATGTAGGACCTAAATATAAAAGGTGATGGTCCTTGCAATCATACTCTCAGTCCAAAGGACACCTCTGATGAATATGCAGCCTTTGCTCTTTATCACTTCAGTGTGTGGTGTCTCTGGGTGGCTCTGCAGAAACATACTGAATGCCAACACCAAAGGTGTGCTGGGCAGGAGGAGGGATAACTCTATGCTTAAGGAAAAGAGATGTTCCAGGGCCCTGTGCCTTTGTTTCATGGATAAAATAGTGTAAGGATTGTCCTTCCTCACTCTTCTCTGCCTGGTCAGGTCTTGTGACTTTTCCTCATCATCTTTTCTGCAGTCCTGAAATTCTGCAGCAGCCAATTCTCTCTGTAGGTGAAGTGGTGCAGCGTTCAGGTGTTGTTCTTCTTTGGAAATAACAAAAGATTTAGCTGCCCTCACTAGAGGAACAGGAAAAGTCTTTGTCTATGCTAATCTATATTTGTGACCCTCTGAGTTGAAGGAAGGAATTCCTAACAGCTCTTCTTGACCCTTGTCTAGGTTTTGTACTCTCCTGGAAACCTTTTGTAACACCAAATTGAACACTAAATTAGGGCTGTGAGAATAAGGGCAATGGCAATGACATGTGTGAGGAGGGAGCACAGTTCCAGCCCTGGTGGGAGCCACAAGCAGAAGAGCTTCCCTGGGGACAGACTCTAATGTAGCCGGGTCCTTCTGCCCTGGAAGTGCTTGGGCTGGCAGACCCAGCAGTTTCCCCCTGCAGCAGCTCCTCAGCACCAGTGTCCAGGTTTGGGTGCTGTGTTGAGCTTTTAAAGGATCACAGAACCATTAAGGCTGGGAAAGACCTCTAAGATCATCCAGTCCAGTCACTGACCCAGCACTGCCAGGTCCACCACTGAACCTTGTGCCTAAACACCACATCTACATGTTTTTTAATGCCTTCAAGCACAATGATTCCACCACTTTCCTGAGCAGTTTATTCCAATGTGAAGCAACTTTTAGTAATACCCAATATAGACCTCTCCTGGTGCAACTTGAAACCTTTTTCTTCTTGTCCTAACCCTTGTTACCTGGGAGAAACAACACATTTTCCTACACATCATGACAAGTCTTGATCCTTAAGTGTGTGAAAATAAAATCTGATCTGATTTAGAGGTGGATATGGTTATTCTACAACGATTAAACATTGCATGAGCTTTCTCTGATTTAATTCACTGTTATTTTACTCTGTCCTATCATGGTTCATCATCTGTGGTTTGAATCAGTAATGTAACAATTTCTTTAGGGGTCAAGTCAGTTGTTCCTCCTGGATTTTTTTCCTCTCTCTTCTTACATTAACAGCAGTAGGGGAGATGAAGGCACTGCATTAGCAGGTGAGCCCAGTGGCTCTCCAAAGTGGGGATGGCTTTTTCCCAAGCCAGCACATGCCGCTTGCTACACGGTTTAGCGTGCCAGGTGTCCAGAGGGTAGAGCAGCTCTTAAGCTGCTTGTCATCCCTGGGTGGCATCATTAGTGCATCATATGTTTGGGAAAGAGAGACCCTGGTGAGAGCCCCGCGTGGCAGAGCAGAAGCTCTGGTTCCTTGCCCTTCTGCCGAGGGGAAAATGTTGCAGAGAATGGTTGAGTGGGTTTGATGTGTGGGAGCATCTCTCCCCTGCTGTGCACACTGCTTGTGTGGAGCACCAGTCCCACTTCTCCCCCCACAGCAGAGCACAGGGCAGAACTGCCCCCAGAAAAGGACTTGGCTTTAATTTGCAGTGTGAGGCTTGTGTTGCTTCTCTCATTTTTCTCCCTTTTTTTTCTGCATGTGCTTGTGCACACACTCACACACTTGCACCCTGCTCTTCCTTGGGTGCCTTTGTGCATTTACCTTCTCCTACAACACTGGGAAAAGCTCTACAGCACCTCAGTCTATTTTAGATAATGGACTCAAGTTGCAACACTCATGTCTTGGCTATTTAATACCTTTCTTTGACCCTCCTGCAAGGCCAGAGGACATGGGTAGCTCTGCTAGTGCTCTCCATGGGGTACAAAATGTGGTCCAGGGATGCTACAGCCTCCTGTGGTCCAGCATTGTCCCAGGCTTGGTGAGATGGGGTTGGTCCATGCCAAAGTGGTTGCCCCCCGTTACATCTCCTGCCTCATTCCACAGTGATGATGGAGTCAAGGCAGCTCGGTGGGAAGAGTAATTGTCATTAATTAGGGTTCCTGTGAGCTCTTGTGCTCCTCAGTGGCAGCCACGTGGCCTTCACAGATGCATAAAATTCTTTGGGTTTTGTAAGCATCAAAAAAATGCTTAATACAAACCTGCAATGAACCCCACTGTGCAAGAGGTGTTTGGGATATTAATAGGGGATTTGTGTTGGCCAAACATTATGAGGTATCAGGGGGAAAAAACAACCAAAAAACAAACACAGGAGAGGGATTTTTTTTTTGCATGCATATTTTTGGGAGGATCTGTGGTTATTTCCCTGTGAAGGTTTCTGTTTCTCCAGTGACAGGGGTCACCTTCATGTGGGCTTGTAACTACACTGACGTGTTTGCAATGGGAAAATCCTTAATACAATCACCTGCACTTATATTGGAGATTTGCCAGCATAGAATTATAGAGTGGTTTGGGTTGGAAGGGACCTTAAAGATAATTTAGTTCCAAAAATTTAGCTGAGTGGAAGAACTCAGTGTAGTCCCCCCTCAAGTGACTGTTGCTCCACCCTTCCCCAACTCTGTGCCTCAGTTTCCCCGTATCTAAAATCATGGGACTCCTCAAGAATTACAGCACAAAAAAAGAATTTGGGTGGGAATTGAGTGTTAATACAGGCAAGGCCACTGCCCTGGCTCAGGGGGGTCTGGAGGCTCTTTCTTTCTCATGCCTTTTCTCTCTTCTTCTTTTTTTTTGTGACAAAAAAAAGGCTTTGTGCATGCTTGAAAACAGCCAGCTGAGGAACACAAGTGCTTGGGAGAGGCAATAAATGTGTGCATTTCTGTGGGTGTTGCACAGCCCTGCCTGAGCCTGGATGGTGCAGAGGCAGAGGGGTCTTGTGCAGAGAGGAGCAGCTCAGGGGATGCAGAGCTGCATCCTGGTCCTTCCACCATGGTGGTGAGGAGAGCATCAGAATGTGGCAAGTAATGCACCTTTTGTTATTCTCAGGGAAAATAGCTGAAACGAGATTTCTTCATAAATGCGTTCTGTGTTCTTTAGGAGGAAAAACCATGTGGAAGGAAATACTTTTAATGAGTAACATACACAATTAGATGCTTCCAAAAATGTGTTTATGTTATCTAATAGCTTAATAATGAAATGTACTGTCATCAGGGCTCTTTGTGGTGTTTGCAGAATTAAAGTAAGTGTTACCATGTTTTGTGGTTCTAATATTTTTCTGCTGCTTGTGGAGCACAAGGCCCCAGCCTGGCTTAGGCCCCGTCATGGCACTGCACAAACACCAGCCAGAATGGCTGAAGGGTGGGTGAAACCAGGTGGGGAAATGCTGACAGGACCCTTGGCTAATTCCCATTTTGGCCCCCTGGGATTCCAGCCCCTCTGGAGCCACAGGGTGAGGAGGGGAGGCAGTGTGTGTGCACTGCACTGGCACAGGGGTCTCATGTGCATGCAGCACGTGTTCACAGCTTATTCCACCACTCTGAAGGGACACAGTACAGTTTCCCACTTTGTCACCAACAATGATTAGCTCAGCAGCAGCCTGTGATGGGAGCTTGCCCTGAGGTGTGTGCTTTGGCTGCAGGAGGTGCAGCAAGATGCTCCAGATGATGCTCTGTGCTATTTTGGCCATGCACTACTTGCAACAAGGGAATCAGCATACAGCAAGGGGCAAAAACCTAGTGCATTTAACCATCAGGAAATTTTTGGGTATACCTGTTTGGAGTGGTACAGGTGCTTGTAGGCTTCTCTTTGCCTTCTACCTGCTCTCTGCACCTGCCCAGGTGGAGCAGCCTTCCAGTTTAAGCATTTTTCTGACCTCAGGGAATGCGGCAGCCTCTTGATATGTATTAACTTCACACTCTGGCACTGCTGGTTTGCTTTCTGTCCCAATGAGTTCCTTGCCATTAAAACAACCATTCATCATTCACCATGTACAATAAACCAGGAGACTGTATTTTATTTGGTTCCAGCCCCAGGCATCTGAAGCAGGTATGAATCTTTTAAACGTAAGTTCATCTTTAACTTCTCCCAAACGTGCCATGAATTACTTACGTGGTTTGCTATCTGTCTGTAAAACAATCCTGAAATTGTAAATGATATTGTAGCCCAGGCAGCTCTCCAATACTTGCAGAGGGAAGTTTGGTTTTACTGTTGAACAGAACTACCTTTCAGACAAGATTTCTAGAGGGCTTTAAAAAATGCTAATAATTGTGGTTGGTGCCATCCCAACAAGATTTGGCTGATGTGAATCCAGCTCCTGGAGTTTTCACCATGTATGGAAGAAAATGTTCAGATGGAAGAGTAAGGATTTAGGAAAATTGCAATTTACTAGGTTTGTGGTGTTTAATGACCACAAGAGGTCAGGGCTTCTGTTTTCACATCTCATGTGAGAGAATAGCCCTGTCTCTCCAGAATGCAGCATCTTTAAAGGTACTGTTCCCTGAGCAGCTTGAAGTCTGTGCCATCAGCTGGAAGAGGCCTCTGCACCCTTTCACCACCCTGGGCTGTGTGTTTTTGCCTTCTCCTTTGCCCTGACAGCTGTAATTTCACTGCCAGGTGAAGGCAAGCCCCAGTTCCTGATCTGGCTGAAAACACAGGGGTGAACCTCATGTTTGCAGTTGGCAGAGCAGAGGAAGAGGATGGCTGGGCAAGGAGAGGAGGGGACCAAGGGTGGTGTTGCTTTTGATATCAATACATCCCTTAATGGGCTCATGCTCATTATGAAACCATCTCTTTGGACCTGCAGCATTCTCTGGAGCTTTGGTAGGCCCTATTATGTTCAAATATTGACCAAAAACTAGATGTGGGAAGCATGGGAAGTCTGAATGGCAGCTATCCAAGCAGCATGGGGTGCTTGAGATGACCAACTTTGATGAGAACCAAAGGACAGGATGGGAAATCTAAATATGTAGATTCTCATGGGCAACTGAGAACGTGTTTAGCTCATCAAATATTCAGCAAGGAATGCAAATTCCTCTCTGGAATGGATCATGTTTCATCTTGGAGGCATGCAGGTAATTTGCCCCTCTAATCTGGCTGGAATTCTGTCATCTCTCGCTCTCCAGGTGTAGACACTGTCTTCTTATTTCTAGACAGGTAAGACATTGCATATTTTAACAATGGAGAAAGGAGGTAGACAGAGCTGTTTAGAGAAGTCTTTGTCCTGGTCACTTGGCTATTGATGTGGAGAATGTTGTCCTGAGTTTCAACTGAAATTGCACTGAAAAAATCCAAACTCAGGTTTTGCATACTCACATGGTAGTGAGGCTAACCTCAAAAAGGAAAGGTTACTCAGGGGAAGGCTCTTGAGAGGAAAAGCACTTAGGGCACTTTATAATCTGGGCTAGAAGTGCATCCAGTATCTCAGACCAGTGAAGATTTGAAGCAAAGCCCAATGCATTGACCAAGCAGCCCTTTCAGCAGGCATTCCTCTTCTCCTGTGCTGCCACATGGGTTTATCCCTCCGATTTCCATTCCAGAGTCTTGTATATCACTACTGATGGCATTACAGGTTTTTCTATTGAAACCTACACTAGAGCACTTCCTCCCTAGGAGGCAGCCTCAGTAGCAGCCTGTACCAGCACTGTCCTGACTTTGGAGTGTAGGGTCTGTAACTGCTGATGAATTCATCAGCTTGGTGTTTCTGAGCTGGAGACTGAAGAAATGTGTACATTTTGCTGTATATCAGGAATCAAATGCCTGGCCATGCCTGTGCTAGGAACTTTGCCATGAGTGAATTCATGTTGTGCCAGAAAAGTCATTTGCTACCAGCCTCCTGCTTCCAGAGCACCACAATGTAACACCTATTGGGTTGCTGTTTTTGCTTTAAAGTGTGTGTCAAGCCTCAGGGATGTCATTGTTTTGTAAAAATGAAACTCTCTGCCTGCTCTCCTGAGACAGAGCCAGAAGTGTGAATTTTAAAGGACCTGGTAAAGTCCTAAGTGGCTAAAATGGATAAAATACCAGCACTGGGTACTTCAGCCCACTGTGCTAACAGCAAACAGGAGCTTCAGAGGCACAAGGGCCTCCTAAATACTTATGGTAATGTCTAACAAGAATAGAAGATGTCAGACAAAACAGCAACTACACATCTTGAGGAAAAGCCTTGATGTTTCCTTAGCTCATTGGACATTTATCAAAGCATAACCTGTAGGTTAGCCTACAAAGCACCAGAAAACAAAGGCTCTGTGTTCAGATCTTTCAAGGGGGGAGGTTAAACAAAGGACATTGAAATATGCTATGTCAGAAGATCTTTGTTTCTAGACATCAGTGGAATAGAGGATTTGGAATAGCCTTCTCACTTCCTTCATTGTCCTTGCCCATGGGTGTTTTTTTTTTAAAGAGAATAAAACAGATGAAGAAGTGAAAACAATTGATATCTGTTGATGCAGTCGTTTGAATAGCCATATGTGCATCACCTGGAACATGAACTACTCATTTTTCAGAAAGTAAACTTGACCCACTCTTCTCAGATCTCCAGAGTATTCTGCTGCCATAGATGTAGGATTTTCAAGATAAACTAATTTCCTCGGGGAGTAATAAATGAAAAAAATGAGTAAAATTAATCTGCAAGCAAGTTCCGCAAATGGGACATGTGTTATGTATATTAGAGGGATTCATGCAGTTTTTTCTTGGGATGGGTAAACCACTTGTACCTCCTGTGGCACATCTTTGGATGCCATAAAACACAACCACTGCTACAAACTAGCCTGTTGTAAAAGGATTATCATATTTTTAAAAAGCCTTTTTTTCACAGGAAAGCCATCTTCTGGAGTTGATTATTACTTGTTCTTATTTTCTGAGTTCTTCCCTATGACATTCAATGGCTAATACCTTCCTCTTACCTCAGTAGTCTGAGCCAACAGACCTTCCCAGATTCCTTCCAAAGCTCCCTTCTCTGCACTACCAAGAGGAAATGTCTTTTCTTGCTTTGCACTCCCTGCTCTGGAGCCCAGACACCACTTTTCACAGCAGCCTGACATACGACTTTATCCCGTGGGTAGCGGCTGCTTCATGTAAAGGTTAAGGGACTCGTGTGGATGCCAGGTAATAGTTCTGGTCTGGCATCAGCCCATTCCTCCAGTTGATGCCAATGCCAGATGCTCTACAGGGTAATTTGTTGGCATGCAGTCACATCTAAACAGTCCCTGAACATTTCATAGAATGAACAGCTCAAAGAATAAGAAGAAATGCTTTGAAAGCAGGAAAGCTGTGGTGAAAGCACAGAGAACCAAGAAGGTCACCTTTAAATACAAATGAGATGCCTGGTCTTACAGAAACTTAGTGAGGCTTCCTCTGGGTGAGGAGAGGTGCCCATGCAGAGGGGTTTGGGGATGCTGGTAATGCCCTGCTCATACAGGCAGAGCTAGCATTGGTTGGGTATCTCAGACAGATTCCTTTTCTCCAAAGCAGCTGCAGTGGGAAACCATACCTTAGACTGGATATTTCCCTGGGATGCTTCAATGCCTGCTTTGTGTCTATTCAAAACCATACAGTTCATCTCCCATTGCCTTTCAGACCAAGAATGTACTATTCCCTGATGTCAGTAAAATCTGCCTATTGATGCTACAGGTTTAAAAACCAGGGAAGTTAAAAATTGGCCTTTTTCAAATAGGGAAGGTTGCTTCCTGTGTTGCCTGCAGGCTTCACATTTTGAGAAGCAAGTTTCCCTCTCTAATGGCTAATTCTTAGGAGGTGATCACACAACCTGGTGATGATTACAGCTATTGTAATGCCTGTAATGTAAAATTGAATGGGTCATTCTGAGTGTTTCAATGATAGACATAAAATACCATAAAAGTTGGGCAACTGCAGCTGGAAATTATGTTTTTTACCTTTTTCCACTGAAGTGAGTATAATCAATGTACAACAGAGTATAAAAGGGTTTAGCATGTACGTTCTGATCATGGGGACAACTCCGCTGAACGAAGTTAAGATGCTTAACTTTTAATGTGATTGCTTGAAAAAGCCTCTCCAGGGGAGTTTTCCATTCCCTGGAAATATGGCCAGGATAAATGCTCCATAAATAAAGGAGGGGACACTTAGTGGAACTTGAAGTGATCAGAAGAGACGTGAGAGATGGCCCTGGGTTTCAGGTACTGCATTTCAACTCCAAATAGCTGGCTTCACTAGCTAGAAGGCTTCACTTCCCACAGGCTTCCTGTGACTGAGAGCAGTTACCTGGGGCTGCACTTCCCATTTATAAACCAAAGGAACAAAGCAGCTTTAATGCACTTTTACAAGCCCTTGTTTACTACAATCTCAGCAGTGAAAGGCCATTTTTTTCTCTCTGCTATTGGAGGAAAGCTGCTTGAAGAGCGACCTGGACACATCTGCTGTATTTTATCTCATTCTTCTTGATGCAGTCTGTATTTAACATACAGGGGTTTCTTGCATTTTGCTGATTTATTTTAAAATTTTAATTTAAATTTTAACTAAATTAGGCTACTTTTATCTCCACTAGTCCTTCATAGACACCAAGGGCACTCAACAGCCAAAATCACACCATGGCTCAAACCCAGTGAACTTCTGTCACACCTGGTCACACGGGTCAGGGACGAACCTCATCTACATATTGATATAAAGCACATTAATGCAAGATTCAGCATGTGGAAAGGCTTTTCCCTAAAGTCTGCAATTCCCAGACAGGAAGGAGAGCTTTACCTTTAAAAAAGCAACCTTTAGGTTTTGATGAGTAGGTTCAGCTCCTGTGGGCTTTGTTTGGGGTGAGGGGGATTTTGGTGGCTCAGGGCAGGGCTGTGCAGCCCTGGTGGGATGTTGTCTGGGAATGAGGAACATGATGTCCTGAGGACATCTGACCTTGAAAAAACCCTAAATAAATTGGGATAGTGGCATCCTCATGGGGAATCCAGCTTGGACTAGGGGGTATGTATTAGGGGTGTATTTACATCCTGTCAGCAGACTGGGGAGCAGGGCAGCCTTTTGACCTGGGGCTAGCAATGTACTCACTTGGCAACAGCTCAGATCAGTCTGTTTCCTTTACTTTTCCGTACCTGTGACTTCAGCAGCTGCTACAGGCAGCATAAACTGTGAATATGGTACAGTTCCAGAGTAGGACTGCAAAATAAAGCATTTGATGAAAAGGGCAAATAATCCTCACTGTGGTTTTCAATTTTACTCCAGGATGGCTCCTAAATATCCATTAATGGTAGGACTTTACTAGATGTTCTCCCAAAGAGCATCTTCCAGGGCCCTTTAGTTGAGAAGGAATCCCCTTCCAGTGCTTAGTGCCTGTGCCATGATGCCAATGAAAGTGTGGTAAGCAAGGACTGTAAGAGGGTTCACTTCCAAAGTGCACATCTGCTCCAGCATAAAAGGCTGCTGTCAATGTGCCTCCAGGCACCTTGATGGAGAATGCAGTGATCCTTAAACCTTCAGGGCTGGATCCTTCCCTTAGAGTGGAATTCAAATGCCTAAATATAACTACAGTGCAGGAATTTGGGGAGACCTGGGGTAGGAGCAGGAGCCCAGAGAACAGCATCTAAAATGGCATTAGGTGCCTGTGCTGAAGCAGCTGAAGCCCATCCTCTGTGGCCAGTGTCCCAGTGCAGCTCCAGGCCACCCAGAGAGGACCAAATTGCATTTCTGCTCATGCTGTCACATCCCATGGGAGCTGGATCAGGCTGCTGTAGCTGGGTGGCTTGGGAGACAGCTGTGGGGAGAGATCCAGAGATTTGGAGGGGGCTTCTGTGCTGTGATGGCATCTAATGCAAATGGGGTGGCTCTTCACACATCTGAGGCAGTGACTTGCAAAGATTTTATTGCAGTGGAAATCCTGCTACAGTGAACATTTATCCAAGTCCCTTGGGGGTTTGCTGTACAGGGAAGTTAGATTGCAGTCTCCTTTTTCCTATCGTCTATGAAGACTGTACGTGATTTGTGGAGCATATATCAGCTTTTCCTCCATGCTCAGCGCTGTGAGACTCAGGTCTCTGCTGAGCCCTTGCTATGATTGTGATTAAAGAAGTTTGGGGCAAAGGGTGGTTTGTGGTGTTAATCCAGAGACCACAAATAATAGAAACAAGATGCGAAGTGAGGTGTGGTTGGAATTCTTGGATAATGCTTCCTCATGGCTAATTTAGAAGGACATAGAGTTTCTGTGGTCAGTTCAGCCACTGTGATCTGGTAACAAATCTGTCATTGAAGAGGCAGAAAAAAATAAAAGTCACATCATCATGTCCTCTTGCACAGCCCAGATCCTGGGGTGCTTATTTAGAAAAGCCTCCCGTTGACTCTCACAGCATGAACGAGCAACATCGGCAGGAATGCAGCCCAGAAATGTGACCCAATAAATGCCGTGTCTTCAGCCATCAATCTGGTTTGCATCATGTTGTTCTCTCAACTGTTAATCCAGATGTTATTTACATCAGTACAGTAACATTAAACGCTTGTACAAGCAGTATTAATAGCATCAATAACAATACTAAACATAAATAGCGGCAGCACTGATAGTAATACTTCCAAAGCAGCTTGTAATTGTAACAACCTGTCATTCCCTTGCTAACTCGTGCTGACTCAAGATTAAATTGCTCTATGTGTGGAAAGCAACATGCAAAAGAGCCCATCTGTGCCAAGACTGTTTTCCTCCCTTTGTATTTTTGTTTGTTTGCTTACACCGACTAGCAGAGAAAATGTCACCGTGCTTCACCCTCTTTTATTGTGGCCACGTTTTTGACTGGCACCATTCACAGACTGTTAGTCCTTGGGAATGGTGTACAGAAATGGAGTAGCCATGAGTCCTGAGCAAAGTTTGGCTGCTGGTGAAGCTGCACTGACTTTGGGGTGTTGGATCCTGATTTATGGTGCCGTAACCTGACATCCCTGGACAATTATTTTAAAAAACCCCCAAACTCTACATGTTGTCAAAATATCCTCTGGTTATGTTTCCTGCTGTTTTGGTTTTGAGCTGTTTCTAGTAACTTCAAAATATCTAAAGCAGCGAAATTTCCCTTAAATGGCTCTTTTCTAGAACAAACATGACCCACTTCTTGTTCTGGGTGTGAATGGAGTCTCACAGGAAAAGATTTGAGACTTCTGATGTGCAACACACCAAAAGCATCTGTGGGTTTTATGAATTCCGTAGCTTTATACAAGGATTGTGCCCTAAAAGAAGAAAGGTAGGCTTTTAGCTCCTAACATTATAATTTGGTTTTTTCCTTTCAGTGCCCTATGACATTGTTTCTCATTGTTTCTCATTAAATGGCCATGTTTTCATGTGTTAAAAACATGCAGAAAGCAGGGTTTTCCTGTGCTCCTTGTAGAATTTGCTTCACAGCCCCATTCACTCTGAAGCAAGTAAAGAATAATTCCTATAAGATGGGAATTTGATATGCCTCTTTCTAGTACATGGCTTATCACAGATCAGGGAATATATCTGCATGCCTTCATTATACCAGGGATCAAGCCCTAGGTCATTAAGTTGTTGAAAATTTCCCACTCTGAGATGTAACTAGGATAACAGAAGGATTGAGGTGTAACATTTATTGAGGAAGATCTGAGAAAACTTTCTCAGTTTAATGCAGGTGCAGCCAAGGTATTTTATGGGATTCTTTTAAATCACTGTTATTTAAATTTATTGGCTTGAACCCTACCCTAAGTGAATACGTCTGCTAGACTGGAGTCCTTGCCACATGTGGCTCATAATCTATTCTCCCATGGACTTCCAAGGGAGCTGAGCACCTTGGTACACACATCCACAGCAGAAGTTTTGGGCTGATTTTCTTCTACACTTGCAGTCCTGAGATGATGAATGGAGCCAGGGGATGGTCACTGTAGAAGTTGTGCACTGTGGTCATCTGTCCAACTCATAAAATGGAGAAAACAGTGTTCAGCTGCAGAAAAGGGACGTTGTGAAATGTGGAACACTGACAGCTGGTCCCTGGCAGACCCTGTACCTGCAATTTCAGATGTCATCATGCTTGAGTATCACTCTCATCTAGGAAAAGTGGATTTGTGCTAAGATGTAAACCAAAGAAACTGAGGGAACATCATCAGTCGTGGACTGTGAGGGTCAAACTTGAGGCAGGAGCACTTTGAGTCACCACAATAAAATTCATTAGGAAGTATCATCTGTTATCCTTCAGTAAAAAAAAAATATTAAGTGCCTAAGCCTATCTACAGAAAATAGCTAAGTAGGGAAAAGTTGTATTTGCACATCCCCTTTTCTGACAGCCTCACCTTGAAAACCACCGTGGAAGTCACCGTTATCTCCTGTCTTTCAAGTTTTCCATTTGATTATGCCATATAAGTTATAAACAGAATTGTAAAGTTAACAATAAAAAGCCCAGCCCAGGACACCTTCCTTAAAGAATTTAAACTACTGCAGTTTCATAGGCCCTGTTTAAATTGGTGGCTGGCTCATTGACAGTTTGCCAAAGGATTGGTTGTCCCATCCTGTTTCTGCTCCCTATCCACTGTCTCAGCAGGTTTCAGGCAGCTGCTGGAGAATTGTGGTTCTCCATATGTGTCAGAACAAAAGAACAATTTTGTAAGTGCATGTTGCTTTGAGGTATTGGAGCCAAAGGTGTTCATCTGGCCTGGGTTATGAAAGAAGCCAAATGAAAGGATCATTGTAATGATCTCCTGGCCATTAAAAAAGAAGTGTTAGAACCTGGATTTTGGACATCTTGGAAGATATTACACAACGTTTGCTCATAATAAGAACTGTAATAAAACTTCACTTTGAACTTTAATCACCTTAAACCCCCACAAATTCAAAAGTCAAAAAATTAAATGTAGTCTTGGCATGAGATGTACCTTTGTACCTCACAGTTCTAGTTTGATGTAAATGAAGCTCTGGAAATCTTTTTCTAAAGAAATGAATTGATTTGGATTGGGAGGGCTCTTCAGAATATAGAACAGGAGTTTCAAGAGGCAGGGAGAAACTCTCCTTTGTATCATGAACTGTATTTTAACTGTATTAGAAAAGTACAGCTTATTTATGTAGCCAAAAATTAGTGTGTTTACTGAAATTTATCTCACCTGCAGAAATCTCTGAGAATGCCAAATTAGGCAACAAATTTTTGATAACAAGATTTTTCAGGAAAACGACAGTATTTCTGATAGGTCCCAAAATAACAGCAGCATAATCTGCTGCAACGTATTCAGCCCACTCTCTCCTGATCACGAAGGGATTGCGGAAGAAAAGTATGGAAATAGAAAATGTTGATAATGTTGGCTTTTTTTTTTTTCTTTTTTTTTCTCAAAAAATATCTCCAGCTGTGAAAAATATTGTATTTCACTTGTCAGTTCCAGAGGGTTTCGTTTCCCTCCTGGCAGTTGTGGCCAATTTCCGCTCCGATAATGGCAGTGCCAGACTCTTTTCCCAAGAAGTCAAACCATCCAAATTGCTTTGTTTGCTGTGGGATGAAAGCACAGGCACGAGCTCACATGTCACCCGTGATGTGGCTGCCTTACCCATTATCTGATCCCTGAATCCTGGTGATGTGGAGTTTTAGGAGCATTTAGCAGTTCCAACATGTAATTTAGCACCTAAAGTATTTCTGAAAATGTTTCTGAACGATTTGGTGTGTAATTGTCATTGAAACCTGAACCCAGCCACCTAAGCCCCTCTTCCAAAATGGGATGTACGTGGCTGTAGCCTTTGAGACTTCTTAAGTGTATGGCCCTGTACCTCACACATTCCCAGCAGAGCAATGTCCTTCCCCACCAAACCCAAGCTGTGACACAGTTCCCACCAGGGCAGTTGTTGCAGAAGGCTTTTCCTCATCTCCCTGCAGGAATGGAAGCTGAGCAAGATTTTGGCTTTAGTTGGTCACATGAAGGATGCTCTGGGGGCCAGGACCACCTTGCCTTTGCTGTTTCTGTACTGCCTGCAGCAGCCACAGAGTCCTTTTGCCTCCAAACCATTCAAAACTCTGCTTTTTGGGTTACTTCATCCACATGCATGGCTGTGGGGCTGAGTCAACTAATTTTTGCAGCCTCTTTCCTTGAGTCTCGAATGAGAAGCTCCCCAAGCACAGCAAGCCCTGTGAGTGCACACACAGCTCGTGCCAGAGCACCACTGGAATTTCAAATGCTCTGATTAGATTGGAGAACCAAACATGAGTCACTTGGTAGCGCTTGGGTGTTGCTCTGCCTTCAATATCTTCTGAAAAATGCCTCTCTCTGGAAACAGCATCTCCATAGCACTCCACAAGTGTTCCAGTGTTTGGAGCTCATTTCATCCCTAATGTAAACAGCACAAACCCTGAGCTGGAATTTGAATGCTCACATTGCACAGAAATAAACAGGTTTTCTTTGTTACTGCTTCGTAATGAAATGTCACTTTGTCTGGCCCCACGAGAAGAGGGTTTTGCTGTGCATGCTCCTGGGAAATTCCTCTTGGCTGGCAGTCAGGAGAATGGTGGCATCTTGAGCTGTGCCACGAGATGCTGAATTATTGTACTTGTGTTTCTTTGCATTTCAAGCCTCTACCTTAATATCAGCCAGTGCATATTAAACATGACAGTTCTCTGTGATACCACCACATCCCTGGCAAAAATGGATTCCAGGAACATGGCTATTGAGGAGTTTTTTGCTTCTTTTGCCCCTGTCATTTTTGCTTGTGGGACTAGTGGCAATTCAGGCATGAATCTGGAGCCACTTTAAAATGCACCAAAAACCTGAGTGCAGCTATGCAAAACGCTGAACAAAACACAGGAACATTTCACAGGAAGGAATTGTGTGTGCTGCAGTTTTTTGATTAAAGAGCTAGAAAGAACCAGTGTGATTCGAAGTGGCCACATAATAATAAAAATAATAATAATAAATAATAAATAAAAGCTGCTCCGAAATCTTTTAATTGGAAATAAAAATCAGCTTTTGCTAAGCAACCTGGAGAGAGGGTACAAAGGGAGGGGAGGGAGCATGGATTTGGAGCCCCTTTGAATGATCTATTATGCTGAAACTGCTTTTATCTTTTGTTTGGTGCAGTTGTTGAATGCAAAGTTGGCTTCATCTGTGTGACATGTGTGGCAGACGCCTCTTTGGTCCGTGCATCCTACAGGGTGCAAAAGACCAGCTGGCTCAGCAAATTCCTCCCAGCATTATTTGCTCCTTATCTTAGTACTGAGTGCAGCGATCTGCTGACATCCTTGGGAAAGATGAACTTGCACAAGGAAAGGGAGCCTGGGAAGGAGGGCACAGGAGACAGGGAGATGAGGTGCATGGAAGCAGCTGTCTCCCAGCATCCCAGGTAGATTCTTGCAGTTCTCACATCCTGTCATGGGCTGTGGAAATTCTTTCCCTGTCTGTCCCCTGTCCTCAGTCCATCAGCAGTTTGTCCCATTCGATGAATGCACAAACCTGAAGCCACAGGTTCACTAAGTGCTTTGGTCAGGCAAACTTTCCTAAAACCACCTCCCACAGCCTCTCTCCAGGCTGCTTAGAAGAAGCAGAGCCTTTTCCATTCTTACAGACTTTCCAAAAAGTTCCTTCTTATTCATAGTCATCACTGCTTGGTCGCTTTGGAACCCCTGTGCCACCCCAGTTTACCTTAAAGGCAGTACGAGCAGAAGGCAGCAGCAGAGGTATTTATTTACCCATCATATGATGGCAACCAACCCCCTGAGAAATGTCTGACCTAGTACTTAATGACAGCTTGGACTGTGAGTATGAACATTCTTTTCCCCTCCTTTTATGATTCCATTGGAAACAGGGGAAATTTCAGGCAGCTTCTCACAGAAGCCACCACTGTGGCCCTCCCTGCAACCAAAACCTTGCCATACAAACCCAACACAGGAGGTGGTAGATGTGAAGGTTGTTGCAACCAAGCCGATAAAAAAATACTTATTTGTACAGAACCACCCTGGAAAACTCTGAAAGTGATTCTGCTCCAGGAGGGGTCTGTCATGGGACATCTGCAGAGGGCACATGGTGTATTTTTCATTTCCGACCTGTGCCTGTAATAACCTTTATGGCTGAAAGCAAAGTCGACAACTTGCAATAAAGGCGCTATAGCCAGAAAAAAGAAATTCTAATTTATGGTGATTTAAACACACTGTACCTGCACTGCCATTTGAAAACCATGATTGTAAAAGAACTATAACATGAAAAACGTGGGGAGGAATTTATTAAAGGCCAGGCCACTTTAGCAAAGCCAAGATCTGAGCTGTCTGAGATGTAATGTGGTGCTTATAAACTAAAGGCATAAGTTATTAACTTAACCTAAATGATTTCAGATTTGTGTTCAATGGACTTGGTAATTATACCAAAGAATTTAAGCTGACCTCATCAAGCCTGCTTTCTCCTTTAAAATGTATTTCTGTGTCAATTAAAATGCCTGAGTATAAAAAGCAAAGTTTTTATAGGCCCAGCCATACAAATTCATTATCGCGCTATTATATACTTGGCAGTCTACAAATATGCCAGTGATTAACTTAGTGTGCATTAGCTGCCAGTATTGCAGCATTTCAGATAAGTGTGGCTATTGTCTACATTCAGCTGACTGAAATTGCCATGGATATAGGCCTTGGATCTCCTGGAGAAAGCAGGTCCTTTCTGGCTGATAGTGGCTGTCTGCTAGATGGAGCTTGTATTGGATATGGGAGCATCTCAGTCAATAGACAGATAATTGCTCCTGGAAAACAGCTTCTGGAGAGGTTTTCTACAGGGTCCTGGGCAAGGATGGTGAATTCCCAGGCTGGGATCACTTCTTGCCTCTGACCATGCATGGCTGGATAGCTTTAGTCAACAGCTTTCCTACTCCATGTGTTTCCATCATTATACTATTCCCATTTTGTTCCATTTATATGTCTGCTTTACATTGTAAATTTTATGGGGCAGGGACTGTTTTATGAGTGGCTGTTATTGTATTACTGTAAAATATTATCGGCTAAACTGAATTTTCTCTAACACTTGTTTCTGCTTCTCTGTCTTAGCACTGTGGTGGCAGTGGTGGTGGGGAGATGAAGCAGATCACCACTGGACACCAAGACCCAGGGGAAAATGCCCCCTCCCTTTCCATTCCATTATTAAAGTGATTAATCAGTCCAGGAAAAGCTAAATATCATGCCCTGGGGACATCCAGGAGGGCAGAAGCAGAGCAGGGTGCATCCCAGTCCCCCAGCATTGCAATTGGGTGCCATGGCTCTAGATGGGCCCTTTCCCTCTGTGCCTTCAACATGATTTAATTAAAAAATACAATCATATCTAACCCTGCTGGTAAATGTTTCAGAATACCTAATATAAAATTCAATAAAGTTATAATGTTGATATGGGAGGAAACTGTTTCCTTGGGGTAACAGGATCTTTGTATCAAATAAATGCTGGGGCGAAGGTTTGAACTGGAATGGTAAGAAACATCATGGCAGGCTCAGGGGAGAACTGTTTGATGCTCTGACTGGGGAATTTTTTGCTGGTGCTTTATGTGTTGGCATCTAAGAGCATCTCTTCTGGAGGTGCTGAGTAGCCACATTCCCTGTGGGAGATGGTGGTGCTCAGCACTTCCAAAAATTAGGCCTCTAAAGATGAATCCTGCTGATTTTGGCTGTATCTGAAGGTGAGTGAAGTTATGTTTTGCAGTAAATCCCTGAAGGAGACCATACAGGGCTTTCCCTCTGCTGTTTTCTACCCTTGGGAAGAGCTCTGTGCTTCTGGCTTCCAGCTGGAACAGGCAGTGCAGGGGGACAGGCAAACCTCAACCTCAGTTGCTCAGGAGGCCACCCTGTTCTTCCACCATCTTTGCCTGCATTAAAGGACTCCCAAAATGTGGGCACAGTAATCTGGGGAAGCATGAGATTGGGATTCCCAAGACTGGTGGTCTCTTTTCCTCCTTCAGTGGCAGCTCTTGGCTCTACACATCCCCCTGGAATTAATGGATCTCTCATCCTGAGTCTACTGCAGTTGGGAAGCCTGTCCTAGAGAAGACTTTTAGGCTTCACATCCGTGTCTGGGCTTCCAGACATCATGTAGTGAAGTGCCAGGTCCCTCTTTAGTCAAAACTGAGGGCAGCTACAGCAACAAAACCTCCAGCTTAGACACTGGCTTTAGGCTACCTGTCCTCAGGAGGTGCATGGACATACAGGAGAGAAGCCCAGGCTGCTTGCTGACGTTAGAAATTCAATTTCTCTGAACGTATAAGGTGAATTCCACCTTGGACTGGATTAGCTGATCAGCAGTGTGCATGAGCTCTCAAAGACCACCAAAATATGAGCATGGTGGTCTCCAGGTGTCTGACCTGAAACTGAGACCTGTAACTGATAACCCCTCCAGGCACAGAAGAATAGCCCAGGACTAAGAAATATCAATGAAGTCATGTTTATGTATATGAAATGATCAGTTCTGTCACAGACTATAAACAAAATCAGGCAATGTAAAATGAGCCGTGTTCTTTTTCTTCTTGTTGTTGTTGTTTGAAAAGTACTTGATGAATTTATCTGCATATGAAGTCTGGCTATGATTAGACTAGACCAGCTTGGAAGGAGCCTAGAGATTTCCATACCAACTCGTCCATTTTCTTTTAGTAGATTTTGCTTTATATTTCAGGTAATGATGGAGCCAGAAGTGTTTACACCACTTAGTAAAATGCTGAAGTTTACTACCATATGAAGCTCACACTTGTAGGCCATGGTGAATTTTATAGTCTCTCAGTTTTAGCCAGCCTGCAAAGAGTCTCTTTCTGGAATGGTAAACTGAAGACAAGAGAGAGCTCTGAAGGAGATTTGTGCATTATTCTTTCTTTATAGCTAGAGAAATAAGAAATAGAGGAGATGTTTGTGGCAAAGACTAAATGGAAATTTCCACTTTTTCTTCAAAGCACAAGATGACTACAAGCATCTCTGGGAAGGAGACCAGTCCCACTTGGGAGACAAACTCTTCAGGATCACAAACATCTTAGTGGGTTCCTGCTGACAGAATCTTGTAGTCTAGGTATGGCAAATTCCAAGGCATGAGTGGAGGGGGATGTGTTACAGGTTCTGATGCATATTTTACTCCCAGGCAAATAAAACTCAATAATTGAAGTTTTTGGAATGAAGGAGGACAATTATGCATGCAGGAGAATACTTAACCCAGCTAGACATGTCACAAAATGAGACTCTCACTGATGCATTATTATTTAATGAGTATTGCTCCATTTAGGCAAGGCCATTTGTACTTGTACACAGCACAAGCCCTCAGTACAATCCATCCAGGCACAACAGTGGTGCAGAAACAAGCATCTTTTTAAAAAGTACCTTTTGCAAATGGAATAGTAAAAAGTTTACTCTGGGTCCAGTGAGATCCTTATCTCTCAGCTGAGGAATTTAGCAGTTTCCACTAAACTCACTTTCAGATGTATACAGGGTACATCTGATGGTGGTCATATATCTTCAAGGTACTTCTGGCACCACCTCTGCTCCCCTCTGTGGCCAAATAGCTCCCTGTTGGACATAGCAGAGGGAAAAGTTGGGGATATGACCTCCAGGTCACTGTCTTGAGACATCTGCAGGTCTGTTGAAAGGAGTTCTTGAGTGAGGGGATTCCAATTGTGTTACAGCCCAAAAGGTGCCAACCTGTTTGTGTACACAAATACTGCACAGGTGTGCTTGTGTGAGCTTGGACCTTCCTTTGTCTGTATTTTAAAATGTTAGAATTTGATTTTACACCTAAAATAAGCAAAAAAAGTCTAGTCCTCATCACCGTTGCTCTTCCCAGACATGGATGTGCAGCGGTGCTTGTCTAAGTCTGGAGACAGCCTGCAGATATCTCCAGGGAAATAAAGTCAATCCTCAGTTTGATGGTATTGCTGCAATGCCATGGCACTCATTTTGATCTTGATATTAAGGACTATGTAACTTATCAAATTGTCTACAAAAAGAGAATGCAGCTGACCCTATATTTGGGGAAGTAGTGATCAAAATCCCTTCCAGTGCTATTTTCTATGATTTTTATATGAAGACTGTGCTAGCATAGTCAACAGCAAGATGGAAAACCTGGGAGAGTATCATAATTTATTTTTTCCTCTGGGAAATCATGGACTTTTTTTTTCCTTGTCACTTCAGCCATTCATTGTCCTTGCTTAATCTCTCCTCTCTGAGGGGCTCAGCAAGATGGCAGAAGCCGTCATGCCATTTGTATTTGATGTAATATCTTGGGACATATGAATGTTTTTTCACCCCCCAAACTGGAAAGAGGATGTTAAAGTGGATGCCTGCTCACCCCCTGCCTGCTGAGCCAGTGGAGTGAGCTCAAGGGAATGTTTGCTAATCTAATGGGCTCCTGGCATAGCCCCAGTCCCAGTTCCAGCTGCATGGGCCTGAATCTGTCCCTGCTGCTATTTGGGTTTCTAAAGGTCTGGGTAAGAGGGGTGTGACCTTTTCGTGCATTTCATCCCCTTGGCAGGGAAGAGACATGGAGGGAGTAAGTTACAGAAAGAGGGATGATTGTGCAGCGTGCTGGAAGGAGAGGGAGAAGGGCAGTTCACTTGGCTGCTGATGATAAAACTGCTCGGAATATCTCCTGGTGCCTGAATCAGTGGCACTTATAAGGACTCGAATGAAAGTACTGCAGTGCCATGACAGGTGAGCATTTGTTTTCCTAGCCCAAGCCTAGGCTATGCTGTGAGTGATCTGGGCCAGAGACCTGCCCTGACAGCCTTGTTTGTCATTAGAGGAGGTTGTGACAACATCCATTAATCTTTTTTAAATTCTTTTCTCACCCATGTATTTTCTTTAAGCGGGGGTTTGTAAAATGAGCAATTTTGTCTCTATTTCCAATGATCAGTCTCTGTGAAGTCAAGATCTTATTTATTTATATAGGGTTAATATTTGTGAGGCTCACTGCTAAAGTGGCCAATAGCTTTCTGTCCAGTGCTGCCATCCATCTCAGCTGGGTCTTTCAGAGGACGCCAGTGGCCAAAGTGAGCTGTGCTTTTATTTTCTTTGGTAATAATTTGAGTGGCTCACCAAAAAGATGAAAATTTCTCCCTCATTAAAATAAAATCATTCACCTGCTTGTGTGAAAGCTGCCTGTGGCACTCATTACCAGCAAGATATGCTTTTTCTTTCTCCTTTCCACTAAAGAGGAATGCACATCAAATAGTTAATCCAGCCTGATTTTCTCTCCTCTCCAGCTTGGTCTGGGCACCAAATGAGGAGCACATTTCAGAGAGATACGTGTCTGCCATGCTGTAACAGTGGCATGTTTGTTAATTATCTGTAAGCAATAATTAATAGTTAATTATCAGCTAATTATCAGTATTAGTTAATAATCAGTAAGCAATAATGTAAGCTGTGTTTGCTGCTAGAATGACATAGTAATTACTGAGCTCCATGGCAGCTCCTGGCACCTGAACTTCATGTGGCATTATTTGTGAAGGTCAGAGTGCTCCCAGTAGAGCAAAACTTGCTTTGTAGAGGTAACATCTCCACAAGTGTGTGTTGGGTGGGTGTTGCATGACTCAGAAACACCTTGGCTTAAACATAAAAAAATGAAATACAGCATGATGGCCAAGAATATTGCAAATTGTAATTTTAAACATAACCAGCATGGAGTTTGGCCTTGCAGGGTGTTGGCTTAAATAGTCAATATCAACACCAGCCCTTTTATTAATGAAAAATATTAAATGTTTGGCTCACTATATCCACTCAGTGCCATCCTGGATGTAATCTATTTATGCTGGATGGAAGATCTTCTAGAGAGCTGTCAGAGAGAAGGAGCCTTTGAGGGATTTTTTTCCCGCTAAATATTAGCTCTATTGCTGTTGAAGACAGTGGACTTTGAATGGGTTTTGTGTAAAAATATTTTGAGGAGGATCTAGAAGCCCGCAGGTGGTGTGCTTTGGGATTTGCATTATCATGATTTTGTCTTTTGACAAGAGGTGGGAGAGATCATTGGAGCTTCTCTGAGGCAAGGGAAGCAATTTACCATTCCTTCTTCCTCCCTGTGAGGGGACTGAGGCACTGGCACAGGGTGCCCAGAGCAGCTTTGGGAGATGTCCTGGAAGAGTTCAAGGCCAGGTTGGATGGGGCTCTGAGCAACCTGGGATAGTGGGAGGTGTCCCTGCCCACGGCAGGGGGTTGGACAAAGTGATCTTTAAGGTCTCTTCCAACCCAAACCATTTTACGATTCTGTGAATTTCTCAGCTGAGCTCCTGAGGAAATCTGAGAGAGAAACAGTCCAGGCCAGGTCCTTCTCACTCTTTACATTTCTTACTTTGTACCATACATGAATGTTGATCTGATGTGCCTCTTGTTATGTGTATATGAGTGACCCAGTACAAAAGGCCTCAAATTACTCAATAACTGATACAGTAGACATGCTTTTTAATATTGCTTTTGCCATGCCAAAGCCAATGACTTATTAAATTAACTGAAAATTAAAGAGGGAACTAAACTCCAAGGAGTGCAGTGCACTGTGGTATTTCTGGGATTGGAGTGCTGAGTTTTCATGATCCTTAGACTCCACCAGCTCTCTTCCCTACAGTCTGAATGCTTTTGGGGAGCCCCAAACCTCCAGGATTTCCTTTTAATCAGTGGCCAAAATTGCAGGTACTGCTTGATTATTACTCATTCCTTTTTTATTACCTTTGTCATGTTAAAATATTGTTTAGTGATTTACTGCACTTTGTATTTAAATACATTGATTCAAATGTCTTTTTGTATTAGGCTGCACTTGTACTTCGAAGATGAAAAGTGCCAGGTATTAAAGTACAGTGCAACAACTCATGAATCCTGTTATTCACAGTCTGTATAACCTGAACTCGACAAGCACCTGGTTGGACACTCTTCACATGTGTACCTGGATGAATTTTTGACTCCTAAAATTGAATTTTGCAAGGAACTATCTGAAAGTGTAAAGACTTTTTTGGTCCATTTGTGTCCTCACAGCTGGTACCAGAAGAGCCTTTAGTTTGAGTCCGGAAGAAAGAGGAAACCCAACATCCCAGAAAAAAACCTATCTACCCATTTTTAGGAGAAGGTCACAGACTAGGCAGGCTGAAAAGGCCATTCAGCAAAAATAAACAGAGGGAAATATGACCATCTGTGCTCATCTTGGATGAACAAATGGTATTTGGCATAGTCATAGTCACAGCTGAGTACCATTACCTTCTGTCCCCTCCAGAGAGGGAGTGTGAACTTCACCATTTAAGCACCAGGAGGTTTTGCAGTTGAACTGGCACGGTGAGCTGTGAAAGCCTGTCGCGTGAACCACAACCTTCACTGCCCAGCTCTCCCTGTCTGTGGCTTTTCAAATCCTTGTGTTTATGTAAAGCACACAACATGAACCATCTCTGGTGTAACTCCATTGCCTGCTGTGGCTCACAGTTGCCCTGAGTTGCCCCCAGAGGGCTGATAGGGAGGATCACAGTCACCCCAGAAAGCCATGAATCTTGGCATTTGGAGGTGCCTTACTCAGACACTTGTGATGATTCATGGCCAAACCCCAGACATCAATCTCACAGCTCTTGCCACCAACACTTGGCCCCTCCCCTTTTGCAGCTGGTTGGTCATGTGTCCTCTTGAAGGAATAGTCCAAAAATAGGGGAGAACTCCATGACAGAAAGAAGAATGGTGTACCAAGGGAGCTCTGGTGAAAGACAGCAAGTTTTCCTGTGGTGTGATGCTGTGAGATTTTCTCCTGACCAATGCCTGCTACACCCAAATTGTCATGCAGTCTTGGCATGCAAGATCAGATAAACTGTGCATTTAACTGGTGGATTCTGAGCATCTTCTAGCATGAGGCAAGGACATTTTTGGTAACCCAGGGGCCTGAACTCTCCTGGTGACACTGGTTCAGCTCTTATGTAATGCCTGAATACAGCGCTTTTGATGTGAAGAGCTGAGACATCAAGTTCAACACAGCCACTTTCTTAACTTATTTAAACACTTTTGAAATGTCCAGATCCTGAAGTCATATGGTTAAATCTGACTCTCAACTTTCATTAAAAGAAAAAAGGAGTGTGGCTATTGAAAAACTGTCAGGATGAGACTTATTCATTCATAACCACAGGAAAGCAAACTTAAGTAAGGCAATCCTGTCTGATTTTGAGGTGGCCTGATCTCTGGTTAAGCAAACCTGGCTGGGGTGAGCTCGGGCTGCAGTTGCAGATGTCTTTTCTACAGCTATGTTCCAAAACTGCTCACCTTTGGCTGCATCATATCCTTTCCTCAGTCCCTTGGGGGTTATGACTGATATGGAAGCACTAGTCACCTCTTTCTACTATACCTTTTGCCAGATTTGTGAAATAAAGTATTTATAGAAAATAAAACTACTGAAAATATACTATTAAGCTGATGGCCTGAGGGGAATATAGCTAATAGTAGTAAAACTATACCCCTATTTCAGTTTCTGGTGTGCGTGTCTGGCTGTAGGTTTTAGAACTCCACCAGTAACCACCCTGTGAATGGTTCAGTCTCCTAAATACAATATTCAGGCAACTTTTCATGCCACTTGAAGTTCCACTGCACAGCTGAAATGTCCTCATGGACTGGGCAGAGGTAGACCCACTCTGCAGTGGCAGCCAGGTCCAGACACAAGCAGTTAAGACAGCCCAGATGGCCACAGTTACTTAGACACCTAAATTACAGCTGATGTGTCCACACTATTTCCACTGTACAGAGAAACTGGCGTGGCTTCTGCAGCGCTGCAGGTCCGTCAGTTACCCTGACGCAAAGTGGCTGGATGTGTCTCAGGCACACAATTGCATTTCCACATCCAGAGTGTGTAATCTGAGTGATGTTCATGCTGCCCATCTGCTGACCATGAGAGGAAAAAGATCCTAACCTGGCATAAAGTCTTCCTGAACAAGGTAATTTCCTCGAATACATTTAGAAACATTTGAATATGGGTTTGTTTGCTGGTTTTTCAGGGGATGGTGTTTCAGTTACATTTGTGTTCTCTGGCCACAGGGCTTTTGCTGGAGGACTGGACACCCTAGAACTTAGTTTACTGGGTGGTGGAACCACCCAATCTACATGACCCATCTACACTGGCACCAAGGACAGGACATCTTTGTAATTGAGCAGCTCCATCTGCACTGAGGCATGTGCCAGTGAAATGTAGCTACTTATGTGCACATAGTACACAGGAACATGAAAAGTAGCAGTGGGCTTGTCTAGTTCCTTTCTATCAACTGAGATTCTGCAGCTACTTTTCTGTATTTTCTTTGCCTATTTCTCTTACAGGACCTGCAGTTTAGCTTCACCCCTTGTCACTGAAACATCCACTACTGAGCTTAACTCACAACAAGAAGCAATTAGGTTTTACCTTGCCACTTTAAGATGCTGTAATTCAATTGACTGATTGCATCCTGGTGTTTTAGACCAAGTCTATCATGGCTGCAAATGTTAACTTAATTTAGGCACTCACCAAATGCTTGTTTCTGGCTGGGGTCCATCTTTCAACAAATGTTTCAATCCTGGAAGATGTATTCACGGAGGATTGCTGATTTGCAGTCCTGTTTGTTAGGACACTTTCTGTAGCAAGTGCTTCTGTTGTGGAAAAGTTTTTCTGCTCTCTGCAGTGGGCTGTGGAAGCACCAGCCCCCAGTATACCTGTCCTGTCTCTGTCCTGTAAGATTTGTGGCTCTGATCAGCACTGCTGGCTGCCTAAGATCACCCAGGCTTTGCAAAACTCCTAGCAGCAAGACCTTTGGTGGATTTGGACTTTGCATGGATTTGCAGAGATTTGGAGTAAAGCTGCATATATGCCTCAGTCAGCTGCCATGTGTAGGTATGACTCAACATTGCACCATGCCCTGGCTGTTAAGTTGTCCTCTGGTGAACCAAGAAAACAAGAGAATTTTGGGATTTAGCCCCCCTCAGCTGAAGCCGCCTTCTCACTGCTCACGGTTTTCCTGGAAGTTGCTGAGAACTTCTTACGCCTTGTATGGGGGCTAGAAGTGACAAGTGACAGAGTGAACCCCCTCGTCAAGAACTGCATTTCAGTTTGGATATGTCAAATTACACCTTGAACAAGAAGCCAAAACAGTCTCAAGAGCCTCTGCAGGGAATGTTGTCCCGTGGTTTCTGTAACCCCTGCAGAAGGGAGGGGTTTCTACACAGACTTCAAAGGGGGGTTTGTTTAGGATCATGTTCTGACACCCTAAATGGACCTCTGCTGAACAAGGGGAGCTGTGCATAGCCCGAGGTGCTGGCTGCAGGAAAAGCCTTGCAACATGTTTGGGCAGGACTCAACATTTACAGGGCACACCAGAACACAGATGTAGAGTCCAGAGTGGCACGGACATGTGGACAGAGATGTCACTGGAAGAAAAATCTTTCCAAACCCCCGAAAGTGGGATTTTGGGCATAACTGGGAATTAAAAATTGGAGGAAATATGATTGGAAATGGATCAGGGCAGGTGATAAGGGAGGTGGGACCAAACATCCCCATGCAGGAGAAGAGTGCCGGACCCTCTCAAGCAGGCAGTTTTCCATAATTCTTAAATCTTGACCTGTTTCTACCCATGTCCCAGGGTATCTGCTGTGTTGTGTCTCATACAAAGGAGAAAAAGATTTGCCTCTCCTAAGCAGAGAGACTTCCACTGCTGCCTTTGGGAAAGTCTGTGCCAGAAAATATTTAAGGGGAGTATTCAAAGCAGCAGCAGTTCTAGTGTTTAATTTCTCTAGTGAGAAAAGCACAGGGTGGGCTGCAGATGATCTAAGCATGTCAGTTGTCAGATGAAAGCATTTCCAAATGGCTTTCTGGTTATATTTATGTCTTCTGGCTGAAAATGCATTTGATATTTTTTTCAGATGAGGACTTTTTTTTTCCTTGCCTGTCTTAGAAAGGGAATTTACTGATTAAAAGTCACTGCATTGACAGCACTAGAAATTGAAGTTCCTTTTTTATCTACAGAACAGGTACAACATGTGCAGAGACACCACACACCCAGGCTGCTGATGTGTCTTAACTCTGTCCTGGGCTTAACAGCCTGGAAGGAAGAGGGAATAAGCTGATCCTCATGGTCTTGTTAGGCTGTGCTGTTGTTTGGATGGAGAACCCTGACTTTAAATCTGGAGTAGGATGTTTAGTTAATAGGATTGTCTGTTCAGCAGGAGCACAGCTGAAAACCTCTCTGGGTGGATTTGCAAAGGAGGCAACTGGACAGCTGTCAGGTACTGACAAGTGTTGGTCTTCTGAGCTGGTTTTGAATGGCTCAATATTTGGTGAAAGACTTTTCCCACTTCTGAGTAAGTCCCTTTAAGAGGAAAGTGGTTTGACTGCAGAGGAGATCCCATTACATACTCACAATGAGGATATCGCTTTTCATGCAGGTCTCATTCTTTACAAGGCTCTGAAAGAGGTCTTTGTGTCATGATTTAGCAGATCCACTTTTTTCTTTTTTTTTTTTTTTTTTTTTTTTTTGAGAGATCTATGCCAAGAGCTAACCATTTATAAACTGATTTGGGCAAAATAAGTCCACAACAAGGTAATAGGTTGGGCCATGAAAACCAGTGGTTGCCTCACTGTTTGGTGTATAGATGTTGTCTCTGTTTGCAAACTTAGACAGCCAATTCTACAAGCCTCAATTTTTCTTCCTCTAGTGAGGCCAAAATATCTTGACAACAGTTTCCTTCTGGTAGGCAGTTGGGACACTGGGTGTCAATGTAAAAAGAGGGCACTTGTTTCTTCATATGGAATAAAACCCATAAACATGAAATTAGTGGTCACTGACCTTTCAACAGGTATCTCTGTGCATGTGAAGAAAGACAGAAGGTGTATTTCTAGCCTATTTTCCTTGGGAAATAAGACTTACTTGATGGGAACTGAGAATTACATGATTTCTGTGTCAGTATAAATATCCCCTTGCTACCTTCTAAACCTCCTGGCCTATTTCCATAAAATTTGTCACAAGGCTCAAGACATTTCATTCCTAGAAGTTTCACTGAAGTAGACAGTGCAGAAGACAAACTCAAGAGAAAGGTTGCAGTGTTAGTATGGCTCTCCATGGACACCAGAAAATTCCTCCAGAGATGAGAAATTTGTGAGAAAACTGGTCTCACTAGTTTTGTGGAGTTATTTAGTGAACTATATGGAAAGATGTCACTGTAGGACCTGCTCTGTGTGTCCATCTATCCCTGGGAAGGGGTGGCTCAGGAGCGAAAGCAGCACAGATGATGCTCAGCCAACAAATCCTCACTGTGGTACCTTTAGGGAGGGAGGAAGTAGTTTTGGTCTTTTTTGTCTTTAATTTTCATGTAAAACTTAGTGGCCACAACATCTCCTATGACCTCCTGAGGTTATATGTATTCATCAGTTTAGGTTAGGTTCCTTGAAGTCTGTGATGTTTTGTACTAAAGAAATTTTGTACTTCAACACAAAATACAAAATAAGAGAAAAATAAATGCTACAATCTTAAAAATGCTAACACTCAAAAAACCCAAAATATTGAGGGGAAAAATATCCATAGCTTGACTTGCTGGAGAACAGATGGAAATTTTTGAAGCTTTTCTGCTCAAATGTTGAACTGATTTTTTTCCAAAGTGTTTCTTTGAAAGCTTCCATTTCATCTTCATCTTCTTTTTTTAACACACTCCAGTGCGAAGAATTTAAGCAAGTTCTTCAAATGAGTAAATCCATCATTGAACCTGGTGAGTGTGTTTTATATAAACCATTTTTCTCTTGAGCCATATTAAGTCCGTATAATAGGGGTTTTGGTAGGATAATCTTTACGTGTGCTGTTTTCACTCTGCGTGTTGCACATTATTTAAAAAATAAGTGGTGGTCAAATAGCTGAGGTGGTACCTCACATCCATTGAAATAGAGGGTGAAGTCTTTCTTCACTGTAAAAGACACTCCCCAGAAACAGTCCAAGCTGCTGCCCTAACAGGGGTCACAGAAGGAGTTTTGGTGGTTCTGTGTTACTTGGGCCACTGTAAGAGTGGCTGGAAAGTGTCCAGTGGGAAAGGACCTGGGGGTGTTGGTCAACAGTGGCTGAACAGGATCCAGCTGTGCCCAGCTGGGCAAGAGGCCAATGGCACCTGGCCTGTATCAAAAATAGTGTGGCCAGTGGGACCGGGGTGTGAGTGTCCCTCTGTACTCAGCAGGGGTGAGGCCACACCTCAAATCCTGTCATCAGTTTTGTGCCCCTCGTGACAAGAAAGATACTGAGAGGCTGGGGTGTGTCCAGAGAGGGGCAAGGGAGCTGGGGAGAGGTCTGAGGCACAAGTCAGATGAGGAGCAGCTGGGGGACCTCAGCCTGGAGAAAAGGAGGTTCAGGGGATACCTTCTTGGAAGGAGGGTGTAGCCAGGAGAAGGTTGGTCTCTTCTCCAAAGTAACATGATGGGACAAGTGGAAACCATCACAAATTGTACCAGGGGAAGTTTAGATTGGATAGTAAGAAAAAAGTTCTTCACCTAAAGGGTTGTCAAGCACTGGAACAGGCTGCCCAGGGCGGTGGTGGAGCCACCATCCCTGGGAGTATTTAAAAGATGTGTAAATGTGGCATTTAGGGACGTGGTTTAGTGATGGATTTGTCAGTATGGAGTTGGATTCCACAAGCTTAGAGGTCTGTTCCAACCTAAATGATCCTATGATTCTGTGATTGCATGATTCTATGATTAATAATAGGGAGGTGTGGAGAAAGGGAAAAGAAAGAGACCAGCTGAATAGTTTCAGCTACTCAAAATGCATGTGGTCAGTAAATCAGTTAATAAACCTGTCTGCTGGAAATGCCCCTGCTTACACTGATCAAAACCTTCCAGCAGGCAGTGCCTCTGAGACCTTACAGCTCAGCAGAGTACTGCAAACTGTTAATCTGAAAAATATGAAGAAGCAAAGCTCAGAATAAAACAACCCTCTCCCCTCGACATCCCTGAAGGCGAGTGTCTGTGGTTCTAAATGCACTTTGTCTATGTCACCCCAGCTGCTAAATGCCTTCTATTGATTTCTCTCTTACAATATTTCTCCCCCATTTTTCTTTCTTTTATTTTTCCCCCCATCTCTCTTTACATTTATTTCCCTTGTCCTATAGGTACAATGCACAGCTTTAAACAAAGGCCACAGAGTGACTATTTGGAAGATCACAGCCCTTCCTCTTGTCTCAGCCAGCAACAACTTGGGAAACAGATGCATTTATTTTTTCTATATACTCCTCCATTGCTTCCATCCATCCCCTTAAAAATGGGAAGGGGCTAAGAGGGAGACATTTCCACTGCACAAGTCCCAGCACCACCCTGAACATCCTCGAAACCCCCAAAAGCTCAAATGACCAGACTTTTCATGCTACTTCATACCCTTCTACTGGCTTCACTGAGACTGAAATTTAGTAAATATCCCATAAAACTGGGCTCTCTTGGGACCAGCACGAATGGTTAAATAACAGGGAGCTTTAGAAGCTTTCATGCAACAGCAATTTCATTTGAGTGACTCTGTAGCATCACAGAACTGTTCCATCTTTTCCCTCGCCTGCTTCCCCAGGGAAGGAGCCTGCAGAGATTTTCCAGCTGAGTGGGAATGGCAGGGGAGTATTGGTCAAATGACATGTGAAGCAGCACTCTGCAGTATGGGTTGGAGACTTCAGAGGGGACATCTCGGAGGAGGAATTCTGTCTCCAGAGGCTTTAGTGTTTGTGTGGGTTTTTGTGGCTGCTGTTGTTTTCTCCTTTGTTTTCTGCAGCTCACTGTATTGTGCTGATACAGAAGGGCATTGTGGGAGTTGTTAAAACATAAGGTGTTTCTCCCCTTCCCACTCTTTAGGAATAAATGGGAGTGTGATTCCTCTAAGGTGGATGTAAAATGTGGTGTGCAGAGGTCTGAGGCACCTGGCTTGAGGTACATGGGCGAGTTGCTCTCCCCTCCCTCCCTGCTTTCTCACCATCCATCAGAGTTCATATCAATTCAAGTGTCTTGGCCACAAATTTGGTTAGTGAGTGGGGAAACTATGCCTTTGTTCTGATGCTGGCAAAGCTCAGCAAGCTTGATTACCTAAAATAAAACCATCTGCAACCACTCTAATCAATGGCACATGCACGGAGCAAAAGCTCTAAGCTCGTGGCTCATGTAAAGTGCTCATTACATCAGACTGTTGTGCCGCAGGAAAGAATTTATGGGGGAGAGCAAGTGGCTCAGTATTACCCAAACCTGTTGGTGGGACACGTGTACCCCTTGTGGCTGGTTCATTCCTGCAGTTTCCTGTCTGGAGGAAGGGCTGTGAGCACCCCAGTCATTCCTAAGGCACTGCAGATCCTGGGTTCAGGACTTTTTACATGGTGATGTTTACAGGCAGGCTTGGAAACCAGAAAGGACTCACGAAGTTATCTCATATGACTTGAGGGTTGAATGAGATTATGGTAAATATGTCACTGGGTTTGTAGGAAATGGGTTAATCTATTTCTTCATCCACTGAACCCCCTGCAAGCTGAGAGCTCATGTTTGGCTTCTTGTCTCAGGGGTGAGATGCAGCCTGTTGATCCCACACACCATGTGGATCCAACTGGTGACCATATTCTGGATCACAGCCTAACTTTTTAGCTGTGTTTCCACAAGCTGGAGTGGATGTCCAAGGCAGTTTACCAACAGAGGAATCAGCAATGCAGTACCTACGGTTTCCATATCTTTTAAATATGTGTATGCTACCCTGGACCAGAGCACAGAGAAAGGTATTTTGAGAAGCTCATGCGGCTAATGAATTTAACTCCAAGAGAATTTTCTTAAAATCTGATGGCAGATCAAGGCCAGGAATAACTTCCCATGCTACTCCTATAATTCCCTTTTCCTACAGCTTTGTGCAAGACAGCTAATGATCCACCTGTCAGGACCAAATATTTCCTCAGGCATCAAGAAAATACGTCTCTTCACCACTGGAGCTCACTTGCCCTGAAGTTGTTCACTCCCATCATTTTCCATTTCCACTTTTCACGTCAAGCTATTATGCCAAAATTGACAGGCATGGCAAAGCTGGGAAGCTGTACACATTGTCTTGGCTGATGATAATCACAGCATCTATTCCTCTTAAAAGTATAAAATCCTGGTCCCCCATAGTCTCTTTGGAGCCACATGCAGCCTGATACTCGTTAAAATCTTTTTCCGACTTATCTTTCTCCTCTTGTTTGAACAAATGTTGAGCCTGGGAGATCCTCTCAGAGTTTGTGATCTTCCTCCTGCAAAACCCACGTCTTTGTTCAGCAGTACGTGGGGTGGTGGTAGACATAGTTGCTTTGTATTCTGAGACAGTGCTTAAAACTAGACTTTTCCCTTCAAAATCTGATATATGGGTCAAAGGGGTGACTGATCACGTGGCTTCATCTGCACGCTCCTGACAGCTCCCATCCTCTTCTGCATATTCATCGCTGCCTCTTTCACTGCAAAATGATGTATTTGAAAGTCTAGTCCACATCTGACCACTTTGGGGACTGATTTATGATAGCAGAGAGGTTTTTTTTTTCGAATTGTATTAATCTTTACATATTGAACGAGGCCCTGGGCTACAGCACGTCGGTTTTGGGCTTGCATGCTTCTGGTTTTTGCAGGGATATTATGGTAGTTTTTAGCAAAGATTGATTTAATCAGAAGAAATCTCCCCACCTAGAATCAAATCCTAATTTAGCAAACCAAATCCACTCTGCAAAGCACGTAAGCTTGTGGTTTATGGCAAGGCAGTGCTTAAATTGCCATAGGGTCAAGAAGGTTGGAAGGATTTTTCTTAGGGAACTCTGCTGAACCGGGCAGGGTAAGTGGGAAAGGAAATCTCTGCTGCTTCTCACACCTCAGTCTGGTCATTTAGGCACAGTGAAAGCAGTGGTGGGAACTATGGTGGTCAAAAGTAGGCTGGCTTCTTGTCTCTTATTGTAGAGGCCAGTGCAGGATTGGTGGTGAAATCTTGACAAAACTGCCCCAACAGATTTCCTGCATGCAGTGGATCTGAGCCCTTCTCAAGTAATTTCATTATCCCTGCAGAGGATACTTTGCCAGGGTTGAGATCTTCTTCTCCAGGGCAAATAGGGTATCTAGGTGGAAAAAACCCCTTCCAGCCTCAGACACAGGAAGAACTCACCCTGTGATCACTAATATGCATCCACAGGAGAACTCTCAGCCTGCAGTGACAGCAAAGTGATCTGGTAGTTTAACCTCCTTTGAGGAGAGGCTCAATTAATCCAGGTTTCCTCAGCCTGAGAGCATTCACAGGGGCAACTATCATGGACCAGCTGTTAGGCTGAAACTTGCCACTCTCCAGGAACTTTGCCCATGTTTCCAAGCCCTCAGATTTGCTACAGGAGCTTGGGCAGCTTTGATATTTCCCTTTCTGTAGCACTGTTTGACCCTTCACGAAGGGGAGATTCTGAATTTGACAACAACACTCGGCAAGGGTGCGAATTTCCAAGTTTTACGCTCATATGTGCCGTTTGAAATTCATCCTGCTGTTGGTTGGTTACATAAGGCTTTCCAGGGAGGGAACAGGAGTGTTACCTTGACATTCCTACAGTGAACCCACACAGCATGAGCTGCAAACTGTGACTGCTCGCTGTGTACGGCTCACAAACGATCCGCAGACTGATTATGATTCACCGAAAAAATCCGCAAATAATTTCAGATGAAGAGTCCAATCAAGAATCTATTTGCAGACAATTCACAAACACAAAAAGAAGTGAGATTCATTGGATAAATTATGCACCATGAATTATTCATCTGGCTCGAGTTAATGAGGTAAATGGTACTATCAGTGTTTAAAGTTAAGCTCATTTGTATATATTGGGCAGATCAAGGCTGAAGTAAGAGCTGAGGTTTTGGGGGAATAACCAAGTCTTCAGAGGGTTCAGCAGAACTGCTAACTATATGTGCAGCCAGGATTTCATTCCTTCAGTTTGAATATAATGGCTTGTCTCTGCTCTTGAACCAGAGGAGCAAGAGAAGGTATTCCTAATTCCAGGTTTGGATCTCTACATTAGATACCACTCTATGGGGCTTGCAATCAAGGCAGAATACATAAGGAGGGAAGAGAAGCTTGGGGTGGTTTCTTTACAGGTTTTGTGATGTGTTTAATATGGGGATTGACGTGAGCTGGAAATATTAGGTCTTTATTGATTTTTTTTTATTTTCTTTTTGCAAGAGTTCAGTGATATCCAGGCACCCATATCTGTTACAGTATGAAAAAGTCCCATTGAAGGAGGAATCGTGAAAATTTGATTATTTTCTAAATAATTCCTCTTTAAGTTAAGCTGACTTTGACCAATATCTTAAGACTTTCATACGTAGATTTTAGACCACCAAAGCAACAGCAAAGCACATGCTTGACTTTATTCACATGAGTAACTCTATGGAAATAGTAGAGAATACTTCTATGACCAAATATATATGAAAGCATAAATCCATTCAGAAAATCCAAGGTTTAGTTTTAGCCACTCAGAGATTTAATCAGAATTAAATGAGAGGTCGAGTGGATATTAACTTCTTCCAAAACATTTTTCTTTAAGAGTCTCAAGGTGGATTTAATTATTTCATTTAATCACCTAAGTTTGAGAGTTTGCACTTATAATATTCTGGAACCTCAAGCAGAAGAATTTGGAGAATTCATCATGGAAGTGTTCACTACTTTACTGGAAAAGCCTACAATTTCAAATCTAGATTTTATTTTGTATATTCAAATTTTGAAATTTTAAAAGCTGATTCCTATTGGTTCTAGGACTTGACATTTTTTACATGAAAGGACATTGTCAAGAAACATTTTTCTGACATTTCTACAATAAATCTTTAGCAGGTAATGCTTGAAATTACAGGCCACAAATCTCGGTAAGTGCTATTTACTAACATGATAATTGTGGAACATTCAATGATGTGTTAAGTACCATGGAGTGGCAGTATAATTACAGTACATGGCACGTTACAATATAAATATAAAGTAAATACATGATTATTTCTGGCTTAGGTCACATGGTAAATACTAAGTGCAATTACGGCACCAAGTAATCTGCAGGAACGTGTAATTACTCTTGGGCTCAATTCATTTACAAATCCTTGTCCAGCTTTTCACACCGTATGGGTTGCGGAAACTGTGGAAAACAGATTATTCATGGCTGCAGTGGCCTCCTTATTACCACAGCCAAACCTCATACGTGGATGATGGCTCTTCTGCCCTCTCGCACGTCCCAGAGGATGGAGGTGAAGATTGGCATTATCAAGGCAGCACTGAGTAGCCAGATGTCCATGGCAAGCTGGGCCAAGAGCTCTCCAGTTCTTTGACAAACTCAGCTGATGCTGTCTAATAGTTCCATCTTAACAGTTTTGCTTTGGTGAGATCATTTCACCCCATTTTTCAGTTATCCATCAGCAGTGTGGATTCTGCCTCACTCTGCATCCTGGAAATCCAAGGCTGTGGCTGAGTGCTGCTCATCACCAAGGCTGCTCCAGGAATCTGCCATTTTTTCATCTCTACTTGGATCCCTCTGCCCTTTTAGCTGGGAGGTTTGACAGGCTGAGAGGGATGGTTTGGATAACACAGCCAACAACTCCACAGGTTCAAGAGAGGAGATGGCAGTAGAAGCAACCAGGGCATATGGAAATTCTGTACACCTAATGGAGAGCAGACATTTGATTCAGGTGGTGTGAAATAGTCAGTCTATGGACAGCCACAGTGTGTGATAATTGGAGAAAAGTCTATCAGAGAAAAAAAAAAGAAGTAGGAGAAAAACAATTTAAAGACACCAGAACATCTTTCTGTTTATACAGACAACATGGTGCCTCAGACATCACCTGCTTCCTCTTCTCCCAGGCACCTGGGGCCTCAAGAAGGTGATCCCCACTGTATTTTGCTAGGAGAGATTATCAGTATTAATCTTACAATCTGTCAGCAGAACCTGAACCTGGGACCTTCTCTGTTAAAGCCCAGATCCCCTGAGATAACATTAACAGCTGCAGCTGTTTGCCATTAGCCAGCCCTGCTCTCCAGGGATTGCTTCTGGGGTAGCTGGGATTTTGGCTTGTTTCCTTTAGGGTCAGCTGCAAAGAATTTGAGGCAGAGACAGGAGCTGGGGAACCAAGCTGGAGACAGCAAGAAGCTGCCATGGTCTGTGCTGCTCTGGAATGCACATGAGGGGCTGGCTCCCAAATTGAGGTGGAAGATGCTTGATAGGGTCTGATGAAAACTTCCAGAACTCAGGATGGGCACCTCCTGAAGATTTGGGACTCTTGTGACACTTGGGAGTGGGAATATCCCAGCTGAAGAAGTAGGCACAGGTTGGCTAAAGCGCAGTGTGACTCTGGAGAGTCTGGGTATAGCTCAGAGGAGACACCTCTGCATTTTAGCTCTCCTCAACAGCTAAACTGACGTTCCTTGTCTGAAAACTGCTTTCCTGTCCTCAGCAGGCCAAACACAACTTCCAGGCCTGGGGAGGTGGATCACCCCAAGGCACAGAAAGCAGCCCATGCTGCTTTTCTCTGCTGTGGTCTCCTCGTGCTTCCCTCTCCCTGCAAGGGGAAAGGCTGCCCTGATGAGCCAAAATACTGGAGCAGAGATGAAAGGATGTGATGTCTTTATGCTCCCATCTGTTGTGCTTTTCTTTTGCCTTGCTCAGTCTTACTTGGTTCAGTTTTTCTCACAGTCTCCCTTGACCAGGAGAGAGGGAGAAATAATAAATAGCATGAAGAAATATTTCCAGTTGTGTGGCACACACTGAAGTGCACAGGGATATTTAAACAGGGCCTTGGGCCTAAAACAGGGGAAAAATAAGAGAAACACCAGTGATTCTGATTTAGCATCAAAATGCATCTATGTCTTCCCACTAAAACCATTGAAAACTCCTCTGAGGTTCCCAAAACTTTGCATAATGCCTACAAAGAGGTATCAGTTTAAAGTTCCTGCCTTGCAGTAGGCTGGAATATATACTTGTATATTAAATGATTATGGTGTCAAGAGAAACTCCAAAGCAAGAATCTTCTTATTTGTTGCACACCATTTGCTTATCATGAAATACGAAATGCACTTTACTCTGTGCTGCAGCCTTGAGAAATCACTATAAAAATCTGTCACTGCAAGCAAAGGCTTTGGCTTACTCCAACCACAGCTAAGGCAGTAAAGAAGTCATGAATTATGTGTTACCTAACTCAAAAGAAAAGTTGCTTGCCCTAGTTCAGCAGACTAGTATAATTTTTAAGATGCTGTGCCTAATGCTGAGTGTCTGAACACTCTCAGGTTGTTTAGAATCAATTGGCTTAAATCTTGTGTAATGAAAGTGTATTTGCCAAATAGGTTCGAGTTCATTGCCATGCAAATTAACATTTGCAGGGACACATTTCTAAGTCCTTCCTCTCTTTGTTACTTCCAAGATGTTATGGATACAATTTTGCACTTGCAGTTATGTGTGGGTGCAGTTCGTGTCATTTAAACTTCTAATTACAGCATCTGATTTCACCCACGTATCTTATCAGCTAGTTAGACACGTCAGTGACACACACCAAAACTGCAAATAACTGGGGGTACAAAATTGCACCAGCAATTATTTGCACCCACTGAAGGCGAGGATGGGTATAAAGCAGACCATTAAAATGTTTAAAATACTTTCCTTACAGTAATACAAACCACTGCTATGGGGATATTACCTGTGGGAATGCAGAACAAACATTAGGCTGAATTCTGAGCAGCAGCTGGTTTGGCTTTGTAGCATGAATCTAACCAAGGTTCCCTTTGTGGGTGCAAAGTGTGTCAGCCAGGTCTGAGTTTACTTACCTGGCTTCCTCCCTCAGCTCTGCTCAGGATCCCAATAGAACCAGCACAAAACTCTTCCTTGAGTCCAGCTGAAGCCAAAAGCGATGCCTACACTGCACCCCTTAGAAAATGCGCTCTGGCAGTGTCTGAGTCAACACCACAAATTCTCTGTGAGTACAGTCTGATTTTTTAAACAGCCTGGGGGCTTCTCTTAGCAGCCAGAGGAGATATGTTGATTGGGTTCATACTCATATTTAAATTTAAGCTTGCACGTGTTCTGCTGAAAAGGGGTGTCAATGGAGTGAGGACAGTTTAGGTAGAAAGAAAATAAAGCTCTACTCAAAATAACAGAAAGCAACTTCGTGACCTGTCAATTAAAAATCCAAATAACAAATTTTAGTCATTTTTAGGACCTTTTGCCCCAGTCTCTGGGATTTTACCATTACTTCCTGGAACTCTCAAGGGATGTCACCAGCACCATGGCAAAATGTAGAGGTTGCTGTGTGCAACAACTCTGTGTTAGTCCAACCCTTTGGCACTTGGATTAGACTGATCCTCCTCTGGTGCAGTATGGAAGGATGGTCCCTGTCTCAGAAACCTTCCAGGCAGGTTCCATTCCCTGTACCAGGTATGGGGCACACAAACACCATTTGCTCTCACAGATTCATGAGTAGCTGAAGGTAGCACAGTTACTGACAGCAGCTGAAACACTGGTGGTTACATTTCCTGCACAGCATTGTGAAACTATCTGTTCTAATGTCTCATTTTTTAAAAATAGTTGTCTTTTAAATGATAAACATCCTTACTCAGAAATGGTGTACATTTTACCAATTATGTTTTGCTGTCTGGATTGTAGTCTCCCACAACAACCTAGGTGTACATGTCTTCAGATATCATTTTTTTCCCTATGACAAATACTTGCAATTACTCAGGATTAGAGCTGAGCCTTCCCAAGCAGCTGAGAACATTACAGGAACTGAGCTGGCAAGGCGTTGCTTTTAGAAAGGAGCCCTCTCAAGAGTTGAATACAGTGGGGAGCACAGATATTTTGATCCACACAGATATTTTGATCATCACAGTGATGATGAAAAGGTCCTACCTTAGAGCTGTATGGATATTAGCTGCTTGGAGCCTGGCCCTGATAGAAAACCTGGGAGGGCTGTCTTCTGTTCTCATTTACCCTGGGGTAAATCCAGAGCAAACTCAATGATCCAAGTGGAACTAGTCCAGATTTCTGCTGGCCTAAATGAGAACATTGTTTTCATATACTGGTAGGGAATTCTGCCTTCTTTAATACCATACTTTTAAATTTTGCTGTCACCATGGGACACTGAAGCTTTATTTTTTGGCTTATATTTTGCCCATGAAAGAATTAATTGTTTCAGCTTCCTAGAAATCATTGCATGATTCAAGTTACTCTTTTTTCATGGCTTATTCAAAAGTTGGGCTTAGTTTCCACCACAACCGTTCCCTACTCTAAAACATTATTTATATTCATAAACCACTGCAGGTTGGGAGCAGCCAATGAAGAAGTAAAATAAACACAGCATTGCCTTTTAGCTGGAGTTGTACTCAGCTCCCCAGAAGGGATAACATTTATAAATTAAACACATGTTTAATTAACTTTCTGTCTTCACACAGGATTGTGAGGGCGGGCACAGTTACACTGATTTGGAGATACAAGGTGCTCACGTGACTCCTTCACAAAAGATTCAAGCCAGTACAATAATTCATGGTTTAATAAACTAAGGGCTGGGTTTGGGGCTCTGCTGGTGCTGGACCAAAACTGTAAGAGCCACACTGAAGTAATTTCAAAGCAGTGGCATCAGAACATGGTACCCAAAGTGAGTATTTCTGGGTTTTACCTGGGGAAAAAAAAGGTTTTTTCTTTTCCTCAGGGGAAAACGGTAATATATATCCTGAGATTTGGAAGGTGGTTTGCATTTACTTCACCATCTTACAGTCTGCAGTCATACACAGTTATCCTTACCCTGTCATCTCAGTGAGTGACTGTGGTGTAGTCAGAACCTCCTTTCTCCCTGTTACGAGAGAGAGAGAGAGGAAATTCTCCTTTGCTTTGATGACATGCTGTATCCCAGTTGAAAGGCATCCTTCCTGGGGAGACCCTGTTTGTATGAGGAGGAAGTTTAGTAACCATTTGTAGCCTAAAATTAACAGTTATCATAAGAACAGTCAAAGAGGGTTTTGAAATGAAGTTAATTAACAACATTAATGAAGGTTTGGGTGCCTTTTGAGAAGAAAAGCTCTGGCTCTTCACACACAAGGTGTGAGTGTTTGATGCAAGAAGCCTGGGGCAGGTTTCTGGGTCTGTCACAGTACGGTTGTGTGAGATGTTCAGACAGATTCCTGTGGCCTTTAAACTCCAAGTCTACCAGCCCTGCCTGTGCTGGGAACACTTTCCAGAATATTTGTGCTCTGGATGACATCATTGGAATGCCTATATTCCTAGTGGCAAAAGAAGGTCTGCTATCTACAGGTCACCATTTTTGTTGCTGTGCCTGTTACAGCTGCTTGGAGCTCAGGCTGCACGGATCCCCCAACCTTTGCTAACCCAAGGCAGGCAACTGGAGCTAGCAGGGGAGGAGGCACAGAGCTTTGCCTGATGTGGATGAGGCATGAATATTTTCAGAATCTCACTGGAGAGGTCTGCAGATGAAGATTAATGCTCACAGAAGTGTCAGCCTTGGTTTTCTGACTGATCCAGAGCTGATGTCCACCTGGCAAAACCTTGTTATAAGGGTAGGCTGTCACCACTGCCCAGAATCTCTGGTTCCTGAGGTGGCTTCATTCCTGCACTCCCACTTGTGACTGCACTGGTATCAGCAGGTATCAGCTTGGGAAAGTGTTTGGCACTGCCTGGGAGCTCTGGCAGGATGGGTGTCTACGCTTTCTATAAAAAAACCCAGTGATGCCTGGGAATCAGGCAAAACATCTGAGTCCTGGTCCCCAAGGCTAGGGAGAGTCCCAGCATTGAAGGGAAGGAGAGGGGCTGGTGGCTGGTTAGAGGGATTTGCTCTTTGGGAAGAGCTCAATCCTGCCCTGATATCTACTTGGAGGGAGAGAATTTTCTAGTTCTAGTCCCTCTTTTTTTGGATTTAAGAGAAAACCCAGATGTGCATTTTTCCTTGGTTTTTGTTGCAGTAACTTGGCAGGACAAAAGTCCAACCTTGCTTGAACAACCTCTGCCACTGGGCAGACACCTGGCTGCAGTTCCTGGCTTTGCTGAAGGATATTTAACAAAGATTTCCCCTTTCCATTATTTTAGTTTCCTTTCTCCTTCCCATTACAATGGTGCTATATTGCTAAGAGTTTGAAGACCACCTAACTGCTCCCACTGGGGGAACCCCACTGTCAGCTGAATGTCCCAGCCTCCCTGGTGAATCAGACACATGGAATATAAAAGGCTGCACTGCAGGGCACTGGGATGGGGCATTGTAACCCAGCCACAAGGGGAGGTAGGGAAACCACCAAAGAAATTACTCTGCAATGCACAGTGCACATGTGTGTGCAAAGGATGTGTGAATTCTAACTCCATTTTGTGCTTCTTCTCCCCAGTGAGCATTGCTGATCCATGTTCCTCACTTGCTATTTCCAAGGAGTTATCAAGTTTAAGTGCTGTCTTTTTCTGTCTTACAAGAAGAGGATGCTTGAGCCTGCTGATTAAACACATCCCTTGCTTTTCCTTGTTCAGGCGCAAATTTCCAGACTCAAACTCTGAATGTAATTTCTATTCCTCCCACACCATCTGCGTGTTGAGGAATTTTACTGTCACATTCCAAATCTTGCTGTAAAAACTTTTGAAAGTTATTAACAGACAGGATGGGTACTTCAGCTTTGGCTTCTTTAGACTTTTGGATCAGGATGGGCTCTTTATTTTGTTTGTTTTGATGTTTGTTGGGTTGTAGTTTTTTTTTTTTTAATAATGAGGGAATTCAGCCCTTGGAGATCTGGAGAAAAATGGGTTGAGATACGATTGCACGGATCAGTCACAGTTCCTTGCACCGTGCTATCAATCAAGGTAAAACACTACATCCTAGATGACCTTGTAGAAGTTTATATACCAAAATGGATAAGCATGTCACTCAGGTGAAAAATGGCCACCGAAAAGGTACTGAAACCATCTGATCTTATTACAGTGTGTTGAGCAAACTGTCTGTTATGGTGTCTGTATTGCTTTGCTATTGCACACATGGACATGGCCATGACACAGTGCACCACACACATTATTTTTAATTCCAGAAATATCAACAGGGAAACCATTAGGTGCAGGGCACAACTTGCAGCGTGTGTGCATGTGAGCAGAGGAATGATTGAGGGTGATTTGCAAAGGACCTTTTAAAGGCTTTAAAATGATTCTCAGGGCCAGGCTGTGAACTCCATTCTCCAGGAGATCCAGCGCTGTTCACTGGTTACTCATGGGAATGCTCTCCAGTGGGAGTGGGAGGTGCTCAGTCTAGCTGTAAATGCTTGTTTCCCTGGGTTTCTCACCACCAAGCAACACTGATAATTATAGTCACCCTCAGGTTGGAGACATGCAAAACGAGGCACTTGGGAGCCCTCCCTGGAGTAACTGTGCTCCAGGAGTTCCAATTCCTCCTATTCTGAATGTGGGCTTCAGGATGCTTTCCTGCCTCCCACGTTCAGTCTGGACACTGGATTTTCTCTCTCAAGATGTGGCTCTGGAACTGTGATTTACAAGTGATAGATAAGGGAAGGTGGGAAATGAAGGTTTAGCCTTCAGTAACATGCCCTGCTGTGTGACCCAAAACATGGAGTGCCATCACAGCACCAGCACCCTCCTTGCATACTGTTTGTGTCCCACCACAGTGAAGTTGCTCTGAGATTTCTTTATGAAGAATGACAAGTGATTTATACCTTCAGAGGGCTGAATGCTCTCAGGGATTGCCTCTGCCTGGAGTACACAGGGCAACTGATGTGACTGTCTTCAGGCCACACTCAGATGCTTCATGGCTCTCATAAACCCTGAATGGGTCAACCTGATGCTCACAAGGAGACCTCTGCCAAAATCAGTGAGAAAGAAGGAAAGCATGAGTTGTCCTTTTCTCACCTGCTTTTCAAATGTGTACAAGATCTGAGCATTCAGGACCTGATAAAATGAACTCCTGCATTCAGAATGGTGGGAAAACAGGATGTTGGGGAGCCACTGTGCCCCTTAGGCAGTGGACAGAGAGCAGAACTGCACCAGCAGTGCCTGCACAGCCACATCCCAGTCGCTGAGTTGGGAAACTTGAACACCATCAGGAGAGATTTCAGCCAAGTGTGTCATTGATGGCAACCCTCTGATGATTCTTTAGGGCTCAGCACTGTAGGAAGCTCTTCGTAGACAGTGCTGGGGCACCTCTGAGGAAGTGGCAGAGCTGAAACTGCTCCAGCCAAGGCCACAGAGAGCAGCAACTCAAAAGCTGATCCCTGGGGAGGACCCTTTATTCAGTTCTTCCACTGGGGATGGATCTCCTGGGCCTACTGTGCCCTGTAGAGATGGGTTTGGATTTGGGGTCACAGGGTGGAAGTATCTGGGGGATCACATTGCCCTGTTGGTTTCTCAAGACTGGAATCTAATGCAAAGAATGCTGCCAGGACATCCTGGAGTCAGGGTTTTCAGATGAGATCACATTGCTGATCTGTTCATTGCTGGGCTCCTAACTTGACTCTGCTTTTCCACCTCCTACCACTGTTTTGAGCCAAAAAATGTTCCATTTCTTTTAACTCCTTGCACATAGTACTTAGGCATAAGAAAATATTGCACATTAAAGAATCTCCCGAAATGAAATGTTTCTCTGGAATTTCACTGAGGTTGTTGATGTTTTTCTATCCTTCTAGTGAATATATTCAGTCACTCTGAGTCTTTGGGCTGAAGCCACTGGCCACCCCAACCCTGTCCTTCCCAGAACAGCAGCCATTCAGCTGCACAAGTTAGTGGAGAGGAGTAGTTGGGGAGCAGATGGAAACCATGTGCAAATCCCCAGCTATGCTCCTGCCTGAGCTTTGGGCCAGAATCAAATCCTGAATTTGAGCAGCCTTCTGGCTGTGGAGGTGGCATAGACAAGAAGCCGTGTAACTCAGCTCACAAAGCCAGAAGGAAAAAGTGGGATATATTTCCTCACTTCCCCTTGGAAACTTCCACATTTCTCTTCCCTTTATTCCTCTTCTCCTTTGTGAATTCTCCGCTCTCATCTCCCTTCACAAGAGTCCTGTGTGACAAAGGGGTGAATATCTTTGATATCTTCCTTTCCATCAAGCTGCAGATATGATGAGAGGGAGATTCACCACAGTCTCGATTCACTCATCAAACTTCAGGCGCTTCACCAAGGCTCCAAAATTAGAAGCCTCATTGTACTGACTTACTGCTGTTTGTGCCAGCAGCATCTTGAGAAATGGAGAAATACTGGCATCTTGAGAGAATGATTCACCCTCCTCAGATGTGAATCCCTCTCCTGAGGTGTCTCTCTCTTCTCTGTGTGACTGTAGCTGGTGCCCAGATAACGACAGTCCTGACTTCAGTGTCTCTGCCTGCTATCAGGTGGGATCCATCTGAGCCGAAATGCCAGATAAGCAAAACAGCCTGTCAGAAGTCAGGTGGGGAATATGAACAACAAGACTGATTCAGCCTTTGTTGTGAGAGGAATAAAAGTTATGAGAAGTCTTTAAATCTGTTTCTGGGATGATATTTTCTTTTTTTTTCTTTTTTTTCATTTTAATCTATCCTCTTGCAACAACCTCCTGGTAGCCCACTTTGAGCAAGAGCAGAGGCAGTTCTTTAGTGGTCACCTTTCAGGACAGTCAAGGAAAAGCACTCCCACTCTTCCCCACTGCTGACAGATGATGTGTTCACTGAAGAAATCAAAACAAGTCCCACTCCTCCGCCTCAAAAGAAAAAAAAAAAATTAACCCCCCCAACCCCTACCAGTAAGTAAAGTTTAAAATAAATGGTTGTTGCTTTTCAGGAAAGGGACCTAATAGGAAATATAAAACCTCTTGAATGACAAACCTATATCTAGCCTGCTAGCAGGTACTACTTTCCCAAAATATTGATGCTTTTAAGCCTTAATCCATCTGTCAGAGCTGATAGGGTATTTTTAAAAGGAAAACACTGCTCCAGGCTATTGGGGGGAAAATGGAACAGAGTATGTTAGCAAGATGTGTTACCTGTCTTGTGACAGCTCATGTATCTTCCTTCACGTCACGGCGCCTTTGTCCTCCTCTGGTACCAGATAAAAACAGAATCATTATGGATGTCCCCAAAAGACATCTTGGTAAACACAGAAGATGAATTAAGTTCTACATTTTCCCAGTTGGATCTCAGCATAGAAAACTCAGCACAGAGTCTGAGTGGGGCCCAGGTACCTCTGCTCTGTGATTGTGTCTGGAGCCAGTGGGAATGGCAGGACCTTACACTGGATAAGGGGTTTTCTTCCTTATTTGTCACAGTTCACTCTTGCCTTTTTGCTAAGGCTCTTCTGCTCATGTGCATGGTCAGATGATTTGACTTTCAAAAGCCACTTAAGCCAATTAAAGAAGAACTGATGAATCTCTCAGGTTAAGGCACCCCCCACACAAGTTATGGTCAGATGAAAGCAAGAAAATCAAATGGAAAAGATGTGTTGGAAGAAGCAAAGGGGAAGAACAGGGGTTTGCAGATGAAGGAGGGAGAAAAGAACATACAATCGAGGCAACTTAGAAACTGTCTTCTGGTAACTAAAGAATAGATAAGTAAATATTATTTTGAAAAAACCCCAACATTTACTTGTCTGGTGGCAGTACTGTGTGAAACCTTACAAATAAGTAATTCAGAAGAGGACAGCATGAATTTAACCAGCCAGATAATGGTTCTGCATTGTTTTCTTGCATTGAGGAAGAAACAGGATATGCCATCAGAAGTGATGATTCTGCTTTCAGCAGAAGTTGCTATCAGTATCTTCTTACAGAGAAGAGTTTTCAGCTGAGCTTTTCATTAGCCACCTGCACAAGTTTTTCAAGCAATTTGTGCTCTGTGATTTGTTCTGCTGCCTGCTTGAGGGCATGGTCCCAGGTCAGTCATGTGAGACACAGGAAAAGCAAATGGTTCCTCAATGAGATATAAAGAAAATGCCTGACTTGCTTCCACCCAGGAGAATTGAACTGTGGCCTTGCAGGTCACCTGCTGCAGTAGGACTTGTGTGTTTGGGTTCACTTTCCAGCTCCATTACAGATGTCTTTTGTAGTCCTAAGAGACTTACTTTGGAGCATTTCTGGAAATCTATTCTATTTAGTAGATAAACTGATTTTATCAGTCTCTTCTGGCCTTAAATTCTGTACCTTGGCTTCACACTCTCATATTCCTTTCTTTAAAACCTCCCTTGGGCGGCACTATAGGATAACACAGCCATCCTCAAACTGGATTGACTTTACCTTTATGGATATGACCAAAATTTTTAGCAGGAGTAAATCACTGCTGCTCCTCTGTAGGGAATAATGTAAAAGGTCTTACTCATTTAAGTATGTGCAAATCAAGGGGAGTTTAAGACAAGTTAAGTAAAGAATTACACTAGTAGAGGAGTAAACACGGAGAAAAAGGAAAGCAAAGAATGGGTTTTATTGCCAATACACAACAGTATGATGATGCTTAAAGTGGATGTATTTCTAGCCATGTCCCCTTTATGATGTTATTTTCACCTCTGCAGAACACACATAAACCTGTAGCAGCTCAGGAAGGTCCCTTTCACATCCAATTGTCACTGCATTACAAAGTGCTTTAGGATGTAAGAAGGCAGGAAATCCCTTCACTGGGAAGTCTTTCCCTGACATCCTGACTCTTGTAACATTTTGTTGGGGGCTGCTGGTCCTCCACCTCCTTCCCAGAGGCCTCCCACAAACACTCACCAGCCCAGGTCTCCTGCTGCCTTCCTGCTCTCTGCTTCCAATGCAGCTTCTGTGTGGTTGATGTTTTCCCATCTCACAGACTCTTTCATATTCCCGAGCTGCTCTTGGAAAACAGCCATGAGAAATTCTGACACTAATATACTGCCACCTGCTCTCTGAAAACCTTGATATCTGGTTTTCTTGTAATGCATGTGACTTCTTTTTTCAGATTCCCCTCTTTCTTTCAGCTTTTCATGGGCCCTTAAATACTTTTCTTACCCCTTTTATCTTACTCTGTGACAAGTTCCCTAACTTCTGGGGCAATAAATTAACAATGCAAAGCCTCTCACTGTGGATGTCAAGTGACTTATTTCTTTCCCCCCTTCCAGCCTCAATGGCCTAAAAAGAAGCTCCTGTGAAGGCTACAACTCCTGCTAGAAATGCAAAAATATCTTAGGCAGCAGGACATACTGACCACTGATTGTGGCTTTGATGCTTATACACACACACACACCGCTGTCCTGGAGACTATTCCTTGTGGCTATTCAAGTTAATCACAATCACAGAACAAATGGTCCAATACTGCAGGAGAAGTTATTTTTTTAAAGATATTTTGAGGATGAAGTCTTGAGAAAATGCTTGGTAACTGTAGGAAGATCCTGTCTGGAAAGGGTTGTGTTGTCATTACTATTTTGTACTAACCAGAATGGCCATACAGGGAGCTATACTGAGTTGTAGATTTGGGGAGCTTAAAATCCACAAAAGAAAATCCCTGGGAGTATTCAGCTAGTTAGACAGAGATGGAAAAGAGTGGGTTAGAGCTCAGGAAGGACTGGAGCCTTCTGCACTTCAGTCTACTGTCTCCTTGGCACGTACATTAACAAATTTAAAAAAAAAACCCAACACTGAATGATCTTTTAAACAGAGGAAAGGTTTATGGGTAAGTGGTATTTTGTCCTCCAATTTTTTTTTAATGAGGTCAGAACATGTTTAAAAATATTTCCTGAGGTATCTTGCTTAATGTGTAGTGCATGTGTTTAGATCAGAGAATGGTCAATGAAATCTACAGTTCTCCATCTCTCTGTGGTTTTTAGCTTGTTTAGAGACATGGACAGTTCCCATAAATACTGTGCCTTTTGGGCTGACTCCATGCCAGACATACTTACATATTTTGGTTTCCATGCTGTATCACCTTGAAAAGCCCAGCCTTGAGTGTTGTCCCCAGGTCACCTCCAGCCCTGCTCTGGAGGAAGGCTGAGAGCAGCAGCACTGGGAGACATCGGATCTCCTGCTGGTAGCTGATTTTCTGTAGCAAACTGCTCACCATCATTCATGTGTTCTGTCTTGCTTTTCATGTCTTTGAGCAAATTCAGTCTTTAAGGTGTAGATTAATTCCTATGGAGGCCAAAATTTCATCAGGACAGGGCTGGGGTCTCACTGTCCAAATACACTGAACTTAAAACAGCTGGTACCTGCCAAAGCAGGGATTTGGGCTGCAGAAGCAGGGATTTCCTTGAACCAAATTGTATTCTTTTTTCCTAGTGTCTCTGCCTGCCTTCCTGCAGCCCCTTTGGGATTTGACCACACAGAGTGCATGTGCTTAATTAAAATTAGTTTAAAAACAGAAGCAGTTGAAAAGATGCGGAAGATGCTGGAGACACAGCTGGCAAATTCAGAGCCTCAAGTTAAACTGAATTTAAAAAAATAGGTTTAAATCCACTGAGAGTATCTACACAAGGGTTTCTACCAGTTTAAGTTAATTGGTTTAAAAGAATGCTTTTAATTAATCCTGTGTGTTCCTGTAGGTGGCTGAGACCTTCCTTGGAGGCAGTAGAAAGTGGCCGGTGTTCTCAGACAGGGCTGGTGACAGGAAAGAGCATTTTTAGTCACCCGTGTCCTCCTCCCATGGGAGCTTGGCTGCTGTGCCAGGGATGCTGATTCAGACCCATGAAGTACCATAAAACTTTTTGTGTCACCTGGGGCAAGCTGCTTAACATTTTACCCATTTCTCTGCCCAGGAAGAAAATGATAATTGCATCTAATTCCCTGGGGTGCCTAAGAATAAATATATAAAGCATTAGGAGGGGACAAGATGCTGCAGTAATGGGGGCCAAGTTAAAAGTACCTCTTTCTTTCTATGAGCTGGTTCTAATGATGTATTTTGCTTTGCAGGGTAGCTGCTGGCCATACATTACTTTGCAGACAATGAAGGCTTTAGATGTGTCATCAGAACGATTACTGCTGAACTTGTGATGTATATTTTTATGAAATTTAAACGGTTATAGTGCCTTGCAAAAAGAAAGCCAAAAAAAAAAAAAAAAAAAAAAAGAAGAGGAAAATTAAAAATCTGCAAACCTTTCACCCCTAACATCTTTCAACAGATCTTGTGGTGTTGGATGGAAAATGAATTTAACAGGATATTACAGTTCTGTTGCAATATTTCTGGTGTACAACAATATTATAGTTGGTGTTAAACTTTATTACTAGCCCTGTGATAAAATTAGTTCAATATCGGGTGCTTTTATAATGTGGTTTTACAATTGCAAACATGGGATAATGTGATAGTGCCAAAAAAAAAAAAAAATCACAAACAAACCTAAACGCCCTAAACCCAAAAACATGGAGTGGAGGGAAGGAACAGAAAGTTACCTAGCAGGAAGGTGCAGGAAGGTGCTTCATTTTTATGTGGGGTGTTGTGAATTTTTTTCTCTGGAATAGCTTGAAGACAGAATCAGCTTTTTGATTATATTATAGACTGGCTGATGACTGTCACTGTGTAAAGTGTCAAATGGGGAGCAGGCAGGAAAGACAGGAAAGAAGGTAACAATTTCATGGCAGTGACTGGTTTGCCTAGAGGAGAATTTAGAGCAATGTCATTGTGCTGTCACTGGCTCCCCTAGGAACAGAGGCTTCCAAAATGGGGCTTTTTTAGATTATTTGTGTTCTTAAATTGGGTGAGCTCAACCTCAGAAGGGTTTAGCACATTAGGGTGGAAATACAAGCCTAAGCAGTGCTGTAACAGCAAAATCAGTGTGTGGTGCTCAGACACCCAACCTGCAGCACTCTGCCATGTTCCATCAGACAGCTCTCTGTCACTGCAGTGTCACTCCCTGTTTCATTTAGAATCGTGGAATCTTAGAATCCTTAAACTTGGAAAAGGACTCCAAGACCTTCAAGACCAATTGTTAACCCAATACCACCATGTTCACCACTAAATAATGTCCCCAAGTGCCACATCTACAAGGCTTTTAATGCCCCCAGGGATGGTGATTCTGCCACTTCATTGGGCAGCCTGTTCCAATGCCTGACAACCTTTTCAATGAAGAAATTTTTCCCACTCTCCTGTAGGTGTCTTATCACCTGATGTAGCTCATGGACATTTCCTATTCTCCTATTGCTTCTTACTTGGGAGAAGAGAATGACTCCCACCTGGCTGCACCCTCTTGTCAGGGAATTTTAAGAGGGTGAGAAGGTCCCCCCTGAGCCTCCTTTTCTCTAGGCTGAGCCTCCCCCAGCTTCCTCAGATGCTCCTCATCAGACTTGTGCTCCAGAACCTTCCCCAGCTCCATTCTCTCCTCTGGACACACTCCAGCCCCTCAATGTGTAGTCAGGGGCTTTTTTCTTTCAGTGAGCTTCTTCAGATATTATCTCTTACTGCATGTTTGTGTAGAGCTTTGTGCAACGGGAACTATTCCCTGGTGTTATTTGTGGCTTCTAGACCAGCATAAATCCCAAAAGATTCAGGACTGGGATAGTCTAGATCTGAACTGGTACAAACCTGGACAGCTCTGCTGGAGGCAGGACAAAGCAGACAGAGAAAGAGGGAAGAAAGCTCTGCTAAAGGTGACTGAAAATCTATGTCTGGAAGCAGTGACTTCAGAATTGTGTTTAGCATGGTGTTTTAAAGGTATGTTGTAGGTGGTGTCTTGCTGTGTCTCCTCTGGTCTTAGGGATACCCTTCAGGGAACAGCTGGCCCTTGCTGCACCTTGTCATAGAGTACAGGATGAAATCAGAATAATGTTTTAATTTGTTTTATACTATTATATAATTTTTTTTTTGTGAAAGTAGGAATTTTGCTTCTTGGGAATTATGGCATCGACTGGATGCTGCTATTGGAAACAAGGCTGGAGTTACACAAACTGTTACACAAACAGTTACTGTTGTCTGTTCAGAGCTCTGTGCTGATTTCCAAAGAAATTTATGCTATAAAACTACAGTGTCAACATGGCTGCAACATTTCCTCTGCTTCAGCTTAGCCTGTTCTCATGTTGGAGCACATCTCTAGTAAAAAAGGAGTGGAAGGTGGAAAGAATCTGGAAAATGTATTGCCTATATGAGCAGTAAAAACAGCCAGCAGAAGCAGCGTTTCCCAGTAAAGAGAGCTGGGAATAGTTAGGAACACTCACTGAAGAGTATAAAACCCTTTGGGCTTTGTTGTAAAGATCCAGTGATACAGATATGTGGTAGTTTCCAGAAGGAAAACACAGCTAATGAAAAGGCATGGCAAAGTTTCAAAACTTGGAGGTGAAGTTGAGACGTTCCCAAATTAACAGCTAAGCTGCAAACTGCCTGTGGAAGCCTGGGCTGTGCTAACACTTTTTTAACCCATCAGGAGCTGAAACCAGGGAATGCTTTGTGCTGGGTACTTGAACTAGATTGCATCAGCACAGACCTGGCATGATAACCACTCCCCAGTCCAGAATGAGAGCAGGGTACTTGTAAGGACCTCCTCAGAAGGACATCACTGCCAGAATCCGTGTCTAGTGCCTGGTGGCTCTAACATGCTTCAATCTCACTTTGATTGCCTGATTTTGCTGCTCCTATAGCTCAGACACTTTGGTTTTCTCAGACCCTTCTCAGACAAGTTGGTCCTGAAAGCCTCCTCTCTGAGACTCCTTCTCTCCAGCCAATCCATGCAGAAGATTTGGGTTTGTGCAGGACTTTCTTGGAAGCATTTGTTTGGATCTGAATTGCCAGATTCTCCACAATGCTCAGTCCATTTCACGTAGCTGAGTTGCACCTCAATGGATGCATTTCAGCGAGCAAGGTGATGGATTGGAGAGCAGCATCACTCATTGCTCCGTGATCTTAAGGGTCATTTCCAGCTGAAATCATTCCATGTTTCTATGAGCAACACTTAAAGGAGAACATAGCATTGTTGTGGATGATTTGATTAAAAATGGCTGAAGGGTATGTGAACATGTAGGTGGGGAGAATTTAAAATGGTGAATAATTAAATCCTGCAGATAAACTGTTTGCTTAACATTGCAATGGCCTTGGTAGCTAACAGTACTGCCTCCACCCATGTCTGGAATTGGTGGGATGCTTAAGCTACACTGAAGAGGGGAAAAACTTCCTGAAATTGATTGTCTTTTCCCACAGATGTACATTTGACTCATCAGCAGCACTGTCCATTGCAGAGAGCACAACATAAGCTCAGCCAGAAGGACTGGCTTCACCCTCGGTGACACAGATGGACCTGAACTGGGTGGCATCACTGCCTTTCTGCTCCTGAATGTACATCCAAGATCCACCTGCCTCCGTGTCCCAGCTTTTGCCTCTGGGCAGGATGTCTCCCTCTGGTCACTAGGGGCCATCTCTGTGCCCTGCAGCATCCTCCCAGCAGCTGGCAGCCCGCAGATGCCAGAGCAGGAGCGGGGCTGCCTCAGCCCCGGCCCCACATGCAGCCACCCCAGGGTGCCCACAGATCACGGGAGCGAGGCCTTTTCAGGGGTGATTAGGAATACAAAGGGCTGTGCCTGACAATTAGAGAGAGGCTGTGGGAGTGTGACAAGCATGACTGGAATTTGGAGCAGATGAGCGCTAAAATCACCCATGGCCGCGGCTTCAGCTTTATGTTTCAGGAGAAAGTTTTAAAGCTGGGGGACATGTCTAGTTGTTTTGTTTTTTTGGGTTTTTTTTTTAATGTAATTTTTTTACGGCTTTCTCAGTTGGAAGGAAACTGTGGTACCGAATCATCCCGTGGTGGAGGCGGGAGGTTTTGCAGCATTTAGACCTGGAGTAAAGAAACAAACTGTAATGAGAGCGTGTCCTTTCAGAGCCAACCATCAGGGAGAGCAAATCAATCACGCCCTGCCCTCCGCTGGGACCAGGGATGATTGATTCAGCTCCTGTCGGCTGCCCATGGGCCGGGATGTGCGCGGACATGAAAGGAGCAGAACAAAGACCCCATTACCGCAGTGGGCAGAGAGAAGGCTCCCCTGCTGCTTGATGCATCTCTCCCTCTCTAAGCCATTGCAGCCTCCCCCTCTTTGTCCGCTTTTCTCCTCTACTGCTTTGATCCTTCCTGACCCTGCTTTCCAGCCAGCCTGGCCCCAGTTCCCTTTTCCAGTTACTCCCAATTGTGTTATTTTCATGGCGGGGAAGTCCCAAATACCCCCGTGTTGCAGCTCCTGTCCCTGGCCTATCCTTGTGGTCAGTCCTTCTTTCCCATCTATTTTTCTTTCCTCAGCCCTGTTCATCCATCCTTGCAGAAGTGATAATAAAACTCAGGCTCAGACAAGTGTCTGCATTTTGGGATTCATTACTGGTGATGCACTGGCCTCCCAGTTCTTGCCTGTGGTTCCTAATGTCTGTTTCTCTCCTTCTGGGGTGCTCCCATTTTTCTTTATTTATTTGTCTCAGGACCATGGAGTTGAGTCACAGAAGTGGAATGGAGCACAGTTATTTTGGTTTGAAAAGAGTTTCTGTCCCTTCCCACTGCACAGAGGAGTGTGAAGGGATGAAAATTTGCCTGTGATTTTTCTTCCCTACACTTCTTGTTTTCACCCACATTATTCATAGTGCCTGGCTCTTCCCCCTCAGGGCTTTTCTGGGCTCCTGTTGCTGAGGCCCCCCCAGAAAATTGATGGCTGCAGCTGGCAGTGCCAAGGCATGAGCTGAATGGTGTGAGAGGTGTGGTGCTGCCTGGAGCTGCCTCACAGCTCTGCTGAGTGGCTGATGAGTTTCTTGTACCTCAAAGACAGATGGTGAGAACCTTCAAGCTGTAGCATCTCAGGTGCCTTCTAAGAGCAGGGCCAGTGGGAGGCTTGTCCCAGCTCCAGATGTCCCCAGGTGTGGCTCTTGATGGATTTTGAGTCCATCCAGCTGGAGTTCACAGGCTGTGGTGTCTTGGGCGCTGCTTTCTCTGGGACTCCCTGATTTCCTGAGGAAGAACATGAGTGCTCAGAGCTCCAGCACCCCAAATGCTGCTCTGGTTGGCCTTTGGCTTGTGAAGACAGATCCTGTTGCTTGTTCTGCCAGGAACAAGCACTAGAGCTACAAGCACATCTTCCTAAGGCCAGGGGAAGCTTTGTTACTCCAGGGTACCTGGAGTTCCACAGCTCTTTACTGCTTCCAAACACGCAGAGTGGATCAAAGTAAGGAAGCCTGGCCATTCCTCTGCTGATTCATGGGACAGCCCTCCTTTTAATATGTCCTTTCTTTCTCAGCTCTGTTTAATCACCCCTTCATTACTCATTCAGTCTAAAAGAAGTTTCTGGTTGTGCCGAGCGAAGAATTTTTTATTTCTCCAATCCATATGCCCGTGCAAGCTCAGCAAAATCCACTGGCACAGAGCAGCTTGGTTAGAATTCTGCAGCTCCAGGGGTAGGCTTTGAGAGTGGTTTTTTTCCCCTTTGTCTTTGTGTGGACACATATACACACACAAGGAGAGGGCAAAGGCTAAAACCTCAGAGGGGCTGCTTACAGTTTCATCAATATTTCATGATTAAGAAGGTGACAGAATTCTGCTTTATTTAATAAGAATATTCCCTAGGTAGGTCCTGTTTTCCCAGCCTGCTCCTGTAATTACAAACTGTTCGTGCATTAGCTGAGCAGCTTCAATGGGTTGTCCCCCCCTCAACTGTTTTAAATTAAGGGGTTGACTTTTGCCTTGGTCAGACCCATGCTTTTCCTGGAAACCAGTGACATTTTTCATAGATTATTTTAAATGAATCAGGAAGGGAAGAAAAGAAAGTGTGAGAGAGAAACTGGGTGTGATTGGATGAGCTGAATTTCACCCTCTCTGAGCACAGCTTGTGAGCATCAGGCCGTAGTAGCCAAAATGTCAGAAGAGACTCTCTAAATTAAGAATTGTAATCTGGGGGCAGCACTGCCCACCAGATGGATAAATGGTGGCCTGCAGAGGGGTGGGTTTGGAATCACATTCACCACTGCCGCAGCTGCCTGCAGCAGAAGCTGTCACTGGGGATTTCCACAGCACAGAGTGCAATGGGCCAGTGGCTTCTTGGGGCTACCACAAAATACCTTTTTGTGAGTATGCTTGGTGCTCTGCAAGTCCCTGGAGCTTTACAGACAAAGGAAGCATAGAGAGCATGGCCAGATTTTGAGCTCCCAGCATAGAGGTTGGAAGGGGCTACAAGAAAGCACGGCAGGTCTTTGGCTCCCCTGCATTCCTGCAGCTCAGTCTGGGGATGGACACAGCTCCAGTGTGAAATGGGGACAGGTCATGTCCATGGGACTGTTGCCTCACCATGGGAGCGTGCAGTGGTGTAAACAAGAAGGCTTAAGGAAGGCTTAAGGCTCCTTAGCACTGTCATCTAAGTAAATCTGTGGCTTGTTTAGAAGTGTTTCTGTTGCTGGTCCATGTTGGTTCATCTGTCCCTCCTGATGCTTTGAGGAGACACAGGATGCATAAGGGGCAAGCACAGGGCTTCATGCTGGGGGCTTTGACCCTTGAGGAACTCCTCCTGGTTGGTGTAACACACTCTTCTGTGAGTTTCTGGGAGAAAAACTGATTTTCCCCTTGGACAAAACTATGGGCATCAGGACCCCAGGAACTCTGCAGCCCTTGGGATTACCCCCTTAACAGGATATATTTCATTAGCATCTCCAAGGGATGCTGTTAGATCGTCTGGAGGTGTCACTGTGGGAAAGCTCCATCCTTCCAGGACTCCCCACCACGCTCTCTGTTTTAGTCCACAGTCACAGCTTAAAGGAAGCAGTGTTTGCAGTGAGAGCATGGCAAGCAAATGACAAGGTGAGCCACCGAGGGGTGCAGGAGGACGTGGGCAGAATTTCGGGAGGTCACTGCTGCTGTCCTGCCTCCCCACATTCATCTGACTTCTTTGTTCCAGCCTCAGGAGGCCAAATTCCACAGGCCATCAGCGATTCAGCCTGCAGCAGGATCAAAGCAGCCTCATTTCCAGGGTTTGTGTCTGGTGTTTGGATTCTCTGGCGCAGGGACAAAGCCAGGATTTTCCATCAGCTGGGCCATGGAGAGCTGTATGTGTTCGTATGTGTGTATGTCTCTATTTGGCTCCTCTCACATCTAATGCTCCTTGGGGTCTCCACTCTTCCTTCTGCTTGGAGCTCTCTCATCTTCTGGCTGCCTATTTTAATGAAACTTGAAGGAACCTCTAAGCTTTGGGAATGTTTAATCTCTTTCTTCTTGGTGTGAAGTGTCTATTTGGTTCAGAAGTTATTTGGGATGAAGATACATCAACAAGAGGTTAGGATTTCATAAATACAGTAGAAGTAACCCTTCATTTTCAGTGCCATAACTCCCACCTTGCCTCTCAACAGGAGCTAAGAGTGTAATTTACAGAACTGTGATTTTTTTCCCCCCATTTAAATGCATATCTGAAAACATGTAATTGGAAATGCTCAGTAAATGCCATGAACGTGTGCTTTGGGTAAAGATAATTGGTGTGATGTGAACATCACTTCTCACTGGTCTTTTCCCTCTGAACACATCCCAGCAACCCCTCCTTCTCCTGGATAGTTTTCCCTCAGCCAACACCACATGGAGTCAGTGTGGTGCAGCAATAGGATCTGAACAAAGAGGGAAAAACCCTAATCTGTGCCTAAATATCCCACAGAACATTTAGGACCTCCTTAAAACATCTTCTGGGGCATGGGGACATCCCCCAGTAATGCTGGACATATGGTCTCCTTGTGGGGCAGCAGCATAGGTGGCTCAAACCAACGGGCAGAATTATGTCCCACAGTTGCCTACATTTATTTGGGATTCTGATGATGTGGTCTGGGGTTTCCACCTTCTCTGGGCTGCAATTTTCCTTTGGTGAAATGAGGTGCTGCTCCTGACCTTGTGTGAAGTGCTTTGGGGTCTTCAGTTGGGAAGAAACCCATGAAAATTGAATGTTATTGGGAAGAAGAATATCAAGCTGTAAGTTTAGAAGGTGACTGAAAGAGCTGTTGGCAGTTTAGCTGTCATCTCTGAGGGATACTCTGAAAACCTAATGTCAATAAATGGGCACTGTGATGGCTCTGAAAACTCCTGCCATGTAAAGGCAAGATGGGAGTGACTCTGAGAGGCTGCAAAGGCTTCTCTTGTCTGTGGCAAATCATGACTTAAATCTGAGCTGAATTAGGCTAATTTACTGCTCCAGGTTTAGAAAACAACCACCAAGTTCTAGAGGGTAGGACATGCCTGGTGGAGATAATACTCAATCTTTTTTTTTTTTTTTTTTTTTGAGACCAAATTTTATAAATGATGTTGTCCTCAGAAGACAAGTTGCCTTAATGAACTTTTTCACACATCAAGTTCAGCTCTTATCTTGCCCCAGGACATGGGTTTGCTTTTAATGGAAGTTTTGAAATTAAACAAACAAACCAACCAAACAAAAAACAATAACTATTTATTAACTGTTTATGCTCCAGCTGAGAGCTTATGGCTTGAGGTGTTTGTAATTTTCCTACATTCCTGCATGTGGATGAGTTTATACCATTCTCTTTGAGCTTTTCGGAGGTGGGGAGGCAGCTGGGGTCAATAGGAGGCACAGGCTGTGCTCTGCTTCACAGCAGAGCCTTCTTGCAGCAATTAGAAGTGGATGCAGTTCTGCAGCAGCTGGAGAAGGGACCTCCAGTTTAATTAGGCTGAATAGCCCCTTAGCAGATGCACAAGTGTCTCAAGAGGAGGAGAAGCAGCTGGACTTCATGCACCCATGTGAGATGCAGGACAGTGATCCAGAGGCAAAGGGAAGTTAGGGGGTCTCTGAAGAAAATTTCCATTTGGCTGTAATGCCTTTCCAAGCTCTCCTGTGGCTCCCAGTCCTGTGGCTGATCTGCAAGTTCAGACTGCCCCGTGCTCCCAAGCAGCTCTGGAAGATGAATTTGCAGAATCAGGCTTGGATGTTAAGGGAAAGGAGGGAGTCTGTTTGCTCCGTGGGGCTTTAGTCCTTCAGACACCACAAGCTTTGGCCAAGTGAGATTCTACTACACAGTGGAATGTGTCACCAACTCCAAGGGCTGCTCCTGGAGCTGGGAGCAGAGCTGGGTGCCCCAGACAGCCTCTCTTGCACCACATGGCACCACAGCAAGGTCTGAAAGCACCAACTGCATCCATAGACAGCAGGTCACTGGTCTCATGAGCTAAAACACCATCCACCCTTCAACCCTAGAGGTGCTAAAGCATCCGCAGGACCTTAAAAAGTTGTCTTGCACTCCAGGGGAGTCCCCAGCTGCTCAGCCTCTCTGCCCCAGGTCACTTGGGGTGACTCCAAAAGAAGCCTTGGTGTTGGGCTATGAAGGCTGCTGGATGAGCAGCAACACTTGAGTGTGTGCCCACAGACACAGCCTGTCAGCACTGATTGCTTGTCTCACTCTTTTCAGAGGCTATTTTTTCCTGCTTTGGATGTACAGGCAGGATTTTTTTCTTTGGAAACCAGCACTGACTGGACTAAAAGTGGAGCAGCCTGGGTACACAGGTCTGTAGAACTGGCTGTGGCACAGACATGGCCAGCAGTGGTAGAGTGGAGGCAGGAAGGGCAACAACTTCAAAAGGTGGATAAATACACCCAGTTCTTCCATCAGTGTCTGTCTCCACCATCCAGAATACAGAAGAATGATACGCATGACTGAAGAAATTCCAGGCAATATTCCTGGAGTTCCCTGCAGCCTTTCAGAAAGACAGCCTAGCCAAGGAGGGAGAAGTCACAAGGTATTTTCCCTTATAAAGATAACACAGAATGGATGGGTCTCACATACCCATCTCTGAAGCTCTGTTTAATCTGATGACTCAGTTTGCTGCAGTGATACTCACTGAGACAATGAGAAAAAAGCCTTCCTAGAATACAATTTCTTAGAAGAGGTGGGCTCACCTGAAAATCAGCTCTTGGTTAATAAACCTTCATCTGCTGACTCATGTCTTTGTGCAGTCTGGGCTGGTCTGCTGTGACCCAGGGAGGTTTTTGTGGATCTGAATGCAGAAATCTGTGACATCCTTGTGCTGCTACAGAATCCTTAAAAACAGTTTAATCAGGAGTAGCTGTTACTGCGAAAAACTCTGCCTCACTTGCAGTATGTTTCATGAAGTCAGGGTCTAGGAGAAAGTTATATAGCAGACAGCAAACTCCACCTACACTTCTTTTTAAATTTTTTTTTTCTTTTTACAGACAGATGTCAGTGCCTTTGAGTGTATGCTACTTTTCAAAGGGGCTTTGTAAGCTGATAACACATTCTTCCGAGGCTACACAATGCTTAGCACTGCTCTAACAATTTTTATCTTCAAAGTGCTCTCCCCTGTGCAAAAGAAAAGTCAGTCTCTTCCCTGAAGAATTTCAAATCTAAAAAGACAAAAAGGGGTTAGTGGAGAATGGAGCTACATGAAGCAAGTTCTCAGACAGTAGTTCACTCTCTATAAACAAGTCATTTTTGGTTAAACTGAAACTTGGCAAAATGACACCACATTTTTAAGGTTTTTCACCCCCAAATATGTAAGGAAAACATTTTTGAAAATATTGCAGTCTTGCACCTTGCTGTTTGCTAAACCAAAACTTTACATCTCAAATGAGTATTTTGCTTGGAAACACAACTAATTTTTTTTTCTTCAAAGGACTGTAAATATAAAAAACCCTCATAGGATGAAACAGATAATCCATTTTATCTTTCTTGGTTCAGCCACTGAATCACGGAAAATAAAATCAATGCAGGGAAGAGCCTTTAAAAAAGAAAAACATTATAACCCTTCCTGTAAAATGGAGAAACTAAATGGTGGTGGATACCACTGCACTGATTTTTATGGTCGACCTTCTGGCTACCCTTGCCCTCACCAGCCCCATGTCATGCATCAAAGCCAGCTTTGCTGTACTCATGATTACTTGAGCACGGCGCTGAGATGAAGCTGCATTCCTTCATCCTGTACAGACCAGGACCCTCGCAGGAATGGCTCTGCACAGCACGTCTGCCTCTTAGCTCCTCCTTCATCAAGATCAGCAGGCAGCAGAAGGAATACAGGAGCTTCTGGAGGTAGCAAAAAGTACTGTGGGATGGCTGCTGCAGATCAGTCGTGTTGTATGGTCCAGTTTGGAGTATAGGTAAAAACAGACACTGTGTTGGGCAGCAGTGAGAGAGATGTGAACCATCAGCCTTCTCCACAGGATAACTCCCAGGTTTAGGCTAAGCTGAGTTCAGAGTTTTAGGTATCTGGCTACCAGATAAGAGCAATTTTCCCTTGAAAATTCATCTTCAGTACCAGTGGAGACCCAATAAACAGCTGTATTGATTGGAGAGAGGGTCAGGACCTTGGATAGGATCCTGGTCTTGAGTTATGGCTGAAAGCTGCACGAGGTGTGTCCTATAAATGAGAATGGCCAAGGGAATGCTGCCTTTGCAAAGGGGATGAAGCATCTTCTTGAAGGCAGAGTGTGGAGAAGGTGACCTCAGCTGCACTGATTCAGGAACACTCAGTCTTCCTGCTTTGAGGCAGAACCGTTTGTGGATCTCAAACTCCTTTCTTTCCTCATTTGTGGCTGAGGCTGCTTGAAGGGACCTTGAAGGTATTTTCTCCTAAAGCAAAGACCTGTGCATGGTCCTATCCTTGAAGGAAGGGAGGTTTTGGAAACCTCTCATCCTGCAATGGACTCAAAGGATGAAATCCATCCCTCACTGGGGTTTGCACACCCTGCTGCAGACAGAGGTCGTACAAGGGTGCTGGAGAGTAAGGTGAGACTAAACAGTGGGACTTTCCTCAGAGCACCCTTGCTCTGCACACTGCGATAACAGCTCACACCGCACATTTACAGAAGAAGCAATAAAAGATCACCATGAGCACTCTGAGAAGCCCGAGCATAAGGCCTCAGCCTTAAAATAATTAGTATTGATTTGCTCCAATAACTCGGGCTGCATGTGATAGTTCCACAAGCTACATCTGCCTAGAGGCTTTATGCTCAAAATAGCTTCCTTTTCCGCTCTCCTTCAGCTCCTGCTTCCTTCACTGCTCCAAATCACTGCAGAGTAGCGTTCTGCAGGGAGCTATGGGGAAAATCCCATTATAGACTGTGTGGGAGCTCAAAAGATATTCAAAAAAAGTGAGCCAGGTTAAGTGAGGTTGGAGTATTAGAAGACAAATTGCTGAAAACCAGGCCACACTTCTGTGGCGTTTCGCAGCAAACAACCGAAATCAGCGCCTACAAAATCAGTTCTTTCAAAATTTTGTTTGAGAAGAACGAACACCCTGCAGGCACCAAAAAGCTGGCTGGAAGTGTTGGTGAACAACTTTTAAAAAGTCCTCATAGCTTACCACGGCTGTGCTAACAGCACAACAATTCTCCCTGGTCTTATCATTTTGGAATATAATCCCTGCAGAGGGGGGATGCCTGTTTGCATTTTCTCATTAGTGACCAGCACTGTGGGTGCATCAGAAAGTTTGATTATGGTTGGGCTGAGGCAGATGAGATAATCACATAGGAAAGAAAAGGTTTGGTAATTGACCATCATTTCTTTTTCCCTGGTTTCTCAGAAAACCTCAGGGAAGTTTCTCATGCTTCTCCACAAACAGAACGGGAAGGATTTTAAAGAAAATTTTGGGGGAGGTTGGAAGAAAATTAGTTCAATGTGTTCTTCCAGTTTGTCTCCTTATGCAGCCATTACCCTCTGCATTGGTTACCTTAAAGCTTTTCTGACGTGTGCAATTACTGATCCCCAGGGAGACTGAAAAAACACATTTCACAATGTGATGCTGGGGTCGCCCCTGGGCTCCAACTCCTTCCTCTCACAGCTGGGCACTCCTCAACCCCCACGTACATTAATACATTCCAGAGTGTCCCACAGCAAAGATTAGGGTCATTTTCCCCCCTATTTTTCTATTTGTAAAGCCAAAAGAAATAAAATAAATAAAGGCTCAGAGATTCTAACAGAACTATATAAATCACTGGGCTGTTATGTAGTAAAATAGTCATGCCCTGGAAAACATGCTTATACCATTCTTTTGGGAACAGCCCCACTCTCCAAATGGAAGGAAGTCTCTTCCTGTAACTTTCCAGAGATGCACGCCCCAAAAGGGGAGATAAATATCCTTCCAGGCAGCTAAGAAGCAGCAAAATTTGGGAGTATGATTTAAAGGGATGAATGTTATGATAGCAATACTTACCATGAAAATGAGGCCTTAGATGTGAGATCATTGGGGGTGAAGTTGGACCAGCATCAAGATCCAAAATGATGAAATAAAGTGGAAGCCAAGTATGATATGAACTGCTTGGGGTAGACCAGTTTGCTCCCTGCTTTAAAAGCACCTTATTTCCGAGGGAAAGAGGTAAGGGACTCAATGACACTGGGAAAAGGAACAATTATCATATTTCCATCAGTGCTGTTGGCTGCAGGGTGATCTTCTGGTTTTACTGTCATGTGGGACCATGTGTGGTGGTGTGTCCCATGCTGTGCACACGTACATCCACTGCACACACATGGTACTCCTGGGTCTGGGCCTTCCAGGTCTGCAGGCCTGTCCTCAGACTAGATTTAACCTCTACTTTGAACTAAGTGGTTGGGATATGAGGAGAGGGGGAGCAGATGGACTTCCTCTGCTCAGCCCCTATTTCATTCAGAGGGACTCAGCCTTGTTTTGATCACACTTGCAAGCTCTGCAGCTGAATGGATGCCAAAATAGGAGCTGCTTTCTTGAAAATCTGGCCTCTAATAACCTGCTCTGCTGAAAACGAGGAGATTTTGACATTTTTGGGTGGGATTCAGCTCACAGATTTAGATGTCCAGTTGTCCAAATTCTCATTATAGTCAATGAAGGTCAAGGACATCATACATTTGTCTAAACGTAGGCATCTAACGTAATTTTAAATGCCCTCTTTTATCCAAGGTATCTCCCTGGGGCTGACAAACATTACCCAAAATCTATGGAAAGCTGTAGCCCTATGGAGCAGTAGCTGGGAACCAGCCAGGACACCCCAGAACCTCTAATGGTACCAGATGCCTCTTTTAGGCAAAATATTTTATCTCCTGATCAATATTATGTAGAATCAAGAACAATGGACTTCTACAGGTGATGAGCATTGCCTAGATCCCCACTGGCTACAAAAGACATTAAGCATCTAGCTCAAAATACACCTAAATTTAAGAGTCAATCTGACCCTTGATCCCATAACTAAGAGCTGATCCCTTCCTTTTGCTGCTTGGAATTCATACCCAAGTGGAACAGGCCAGAGCTCCGGACTGGTGGCCCCTGTCCCAAACCCCAGTGTGTTACAGCAGACTGGCTGGGACACCTGTTAGGTCTGGCTCCTTTGAGAGCTCTTGACTGGCTTATGGGGAGACCATGACAAGGCTGTGGCCCAGGTGGCTCCAAAGGGACTGGTGGCACAGTGGAGCAGCCTGATGGCCAAAACCCAGGATGGTTCTGGTTCACAAAGCTCTGGAGCAACCCATGCCCAGCTCTCCATGTAATCCTTGGCCTGGCTTTTCTGTTCTGCTACGTTCTGTTTGCACTGTGTTCATATTCTCCAGGTTTCAGGCACTGGTCATGGTGCTTTCACTCCCTTGCAGCTAAGGTGGTTTTTCTTGCTTAATTTTCAGGCTTATATAAATTAAAGAGCTAAGAAAGTGTATATGAATATGACCTCATTTTTCCCTCCTACCTCCCCCCACACACTTCCCCAGTTGACATGTTTGTGCAAATGTTGAAGATGAATAACGTAAATAGACTTCTTTAACAGTGATAGCTTATTAAAATAGCATGGGTGTGTGAATTTCTATCGCTAACCGGGAACCCTGCTGCTCACCAGTGGCAATGCCATCCATGCATTATTCAGCAGTTGAAAAAGGCCATTGTTCCTGTGTTCTGGAATTAATCAGTTCAGTATGAAGATTACCTGTCACCAAAATATCGTGTTTACTCAGTCCATCAAAGCAGCCCTCTCTGACAGCATTTGGGTTTCCTCCATAGGGCCTTTTGTGCTAAAATACATGTTTGTAAATATGACAGAGACCTGGTGGTGTTAAGGAGAATGCAAGGAACAACCTTTTTAATCTGCCTTGTGTGCTGGAGTTTAAAGCCAGTTGTGGGGGCAAGAAGGAAGAAATGCATGGAACAAGGAGCACCTGTGAGTTGTAATTCAATCAATCTGAAATCCATAACGTTATTGTGACAGATCTAAATCTGACTTTCAGGCTTAAGCGCTTTCCAGCTGCAGCAGAGGCATGTGAGGTCCTTGACTTCATTATTTTGCTTCCATGCCATTTCTGAGCTTGGGTACTTTTTTTTACTGAAAGTTGTGGCCTTTCTTCTGTTTCTCTTCTCCTGGCCCTTGACCTCTTAACTCCTTTCGCTTCTCTTGCTGCCAAAGTGAGGTATTTGAACATCTGGCCTTCCCTATTTTCACCACTCTGCTGTATCAGATTAAGGAGGCCCAAGGTTGAGCCATGCTGTGGCACATCTCAAAAGACTATTGTGGACAGACCGACGGAACTGAGACCTGAGTGGACAGACCCAAAAATGTCAGTAAAGCAGAAGACTGGCCTGCTTCGCTGTTTTATTTTGGCTTCTGAGGGCCCAGGATATTTAAAATAGGTAGAAATGCTACTTACACATAGTAACCTCCATTTTTTAAAATTTATGCACAGTTTTTCCCCAGCACATACATATTAAAACATCCATTAAACAGGATCCCATACCTTCAGATACATGTGCAGTTGCAGAGTCTCAACTAAAAACAAGTGATTTCCTGAGAGGTGACGGAGGAGGTGGATGGAGCTGCCCCTGTTGTGTCTCCAGGTCCTTGCAGAGCCCCGGCTGGGCAGAGGCAGATGTGCAGCAGCAAGGTGCTGCCTGCCTCTTTGTCTGCAGAGGCACTGATTTCAGTCTCTCTCCCCTTAATTTGCCCAGATGCTGCTTTTAATTAGGCTCCGAAAGTTTCATGGTCTTTGAGACCTCTTCCACTCTGTCAATTTTCGTAGGAGCTGGCAGGCAGTGTGATCACAGCCTTGCTTCTGCTTAAATTCAGGCTGAGGTTTGTGCACAGAGAGGGCTGTTTCCAAGCAGGGTTAATGTATTCACCTGGGGTGTGAAATATCAGCGATGCTGTGTGTTTCCCAGATGACCTTGACTCTGAGAGTGACTGGCCATATGCTCACTTAAGCTGATGGCAATTTTTTTCCCCTCTTGTTGACTTCAGAGGATGTCTGATCAGGGCCCTAATCTCCATGTGTCTGTAATCCCAATCAGTAAATGAGCACGCACTTTGCTTTATTTAAAATGCGAGCTCCTCACGAACACCGTTTGTACGGATTCCAGGAGGGCGATGTGGGGGCTGCTGTCTCCTTCTGGATCAGCTACATCCAATAATAAATACCAAGCCTTGCCACCCTCCCAGAGGGGTGCTGTCCCACGGCCAAGGACTTTCAGAGTGTGTCACTGTCTCTGACTCACAGCTGTAATTCAACTGTGACAATGGCAAGGAGTGTAATCCAGGGAATAGGTTGGCCTTGTTACAGGAGGAATATGTGCCCTCACAGAAAGGCAACTGTCTCCATGTCTGCTTGGTCTTAACTAGATAAAATCTGGTTGCTTTGAAAGGATGTTTTGATGATGTTCTGCCATTTCTGAAATTTCCCAAGGAGAAAAATGGATGATTTTAATGATAATCTCTTCAAAACATATTTTGGGGTGGGAGGGGGGGAACCAGATAATGATGCTGCTTTTGAATATTCCAATTAGTGCTTTCAGAAGAAAACTGTTTTCAGAAGTGTTTCTTTGTTCTTTTGACTGGCTGAGGCCCATTTTGTCGGTCTGAATGCTGGCGTCTCTGCTCTTGCTGTATGGATCATGTCCCTGGCCTGGCCACTTGAATTCCCTAAGCTGGAAACAGCTTCATTCATTGCAAGTATGTCAGCTCTGCTCCAGGCTCTGTAATAATAACTCTTTCACTTCAGCTGATGAGATCTAGATATCAATCTTGCTGAGGTCACCAAAGGAAAAAAAAAATGAGCTTGGTCACTTCTCCATTGACAATTCAACACAAACCATATATCTCTGCCTAGGGCACCTCACACTTCCTCCTTATTTTATCCAAATTGCACAAAAAGCACAACTGAGATTTCACTGAGCTTAAAAAATGAAAAATAAAAAAACCCCTCCATGACATCATTCATATTTGGTACCTCCAACGTCATAGGGACAAGTGGCAAAAGCCTTCTCATTTTATTAATACCAACCATCTCTAACAGAAAGCTGTGAGGCTGACCTAAGCTCTCCTCGATGCAAAGCACAAAAACCCTGTACCCAGAGACATTATATAAAGCTAGTAACAGACTTTTCTCTGGTGCTACGGAGCAGAGAAAAAGGAGCAAATGAATTCAAGTCTGTTTATCCCCATCTGGTTAGATGATGTGTTATTGGCAGGCCTGGCTGAATTTGCTTTGTGTGGCACCTTATACAAGACACCTAAGGCATATGTCTTCCAGATAAAAGCCAAGTCCCCTGATTAAAGGGTCAAAGCAGAGTGCTGACAGTAGGAAGACGAAGCAAGCTGTTACTGAGCTCTGCGGAGGGATGGGAGCAGAGATTTCAGAGCAAGGCAGTGAAAAGCTGAGAAAAGACGCATTTCATCCAGGCGGAGATACCAGCATTGAATGGACTGCACAAGATGCAAAAAAAAGTACCTGCTGTTCATGCAAACTGGAGAGAATTCCCTTCCAAGGGCCCAGACAGGGGCAGTGGGGAGTGGTGTGTGAAGCAGACCTGGCAGGGGCAGATGCTGCAGTGTGCTCCTGCAGCAGGTCCTGTGCTGGTGGCCTTCGCCACCCCTCTTGCCCTGCCTGTCCCACCATCACCTCCCTCCTTCTCCTCAGCCCCACTCTGGGCTAGCTCTGGGGACCTTGGCCTCACCACCACACAGGATTGGGGCTGTCCCAGGAGAAGACCCTGACCTTCACTGGATGGCTCCAGGTCCACTGGATGAGCACTGGGGAGTAAGAGTTAGTCACCACCATTCGTCCCTCTCTTGTCTACATTGCCTTTTTCTTCAGCATTTTGCCATTTCATATCTACTCTGGGGACATCAAGGCAGCCCTCCTTGCCTCCCAGAAGTGGAGAGCTGAACTTTCCCTGGACAAGAAATTTCCTACCCCCAGCACCAGGCATGCTCTGGCAGCTACAGCTCCATTCCTGGGGACTGGCTTGTGGTGCCCTGTGGAAGAGACTGCAGCACAGGATCCCTGAAGCAAAGATTAATTAATGAGTGTTTGCACAGCACTTTAGAGGTGTGAAGAGCCATATAGATGCTGCTAAGTATCATTGTTAATTATGATTAGGTGTAATATATAAATATTGCACAGTAAATAGTGTAAAGAGCATGAGAGAGGATTTCTCGGCAGTCATGGACATTTTGTCTTTATAGCTGGAGACACTTCTACCCACTGGACACACACCTGGTCTGGGAATTTGAAGGGCACAAGCAGTGGGAGGAGAAAAGTCAAAAAGCTATCTTGGTGGTAGACTGACTGTGTGGACTTTTTGTAGGGAGCGGGGAGAAGAGAGAACAAAGTGGCATTTTAAAACAAAACATTGGACTAACTGATTATTGAATGAACCTAATTTCTTCAGTCCACTTTAAGGAAACCAAAACCTCACCAGTGGCAATGTTTTTGCCAAGATGTGTTTTGTCCAAAGGCAGGCTTTTGCTGCTGAGCACTGAGAGGGGTGACTGCAGCCCAGGGACTGTCCCTAGAGTGATGCAGACAGCCACTTAGAACTTTTCCTTCCCTGTTTAGGAGCTTTCTTGGATGCTGGAGGAGTTTCATCTGCACCCCTTGGTGTCTGTGCCAAATGTTCAGGTCTCCATCTGGGTAGGCAAATAATGCCAGTCCTCAGCTCTGTGGACTTTTCTGTGAGCATCAGCATCTGTCACCCAGAGGGGCCAAGGTGGACAAAAACCGCCCTCCACATTGCCTCTGTGCTCAGACTGAGCAAATGGGCTGTAAATCTGAGGGTTAAGATCTCGAGCCAGCACACCTGACAGACTTGCAGTTTTAAGTGAAATTCAGTTAAAGTCAAACACCTGAGTATCCCTGAGCCTGGGGCCCTAATTTTTCAGATTCTCACTTTCCTCACCTGTAAGACTGAGGACAATAATTCCCTTTATGAAACAGGTGGAGATGTATGGCCAAAGGGCCTGAAGACAAGGAGAGTTAACTTTTATTAAGTGGATTCTGAAGGCCAGAAGGACCACTCTGATCGATAGGTCTTGTCCGCATAACCTTCCTCAGCACATTCTTTGTACCAATCCTTCAGCCTCTATCTTAGTGCTGGTGTGTTGTTATTCTGTGCCTTAACCCACCCCTGAGACCTCCATCTGCCTCCCCCAGTGCCACCCCAGAGAACAGATCTGGTGCCTGGTGCCTTTGATAGAAGGGTTGCTGTGAGGATGAATTTGTTAATATTTGGTAAAGGCTATAATTTGATGGCTGAGGGGCAGGTATATTAATCAGGGGCATGTGAATGCTATTGAAACCCTAATTTGCCAGAAAGAAAGGAGAAGAAGTGAGTAGAGCAGGGAATTAGCACATGATAAATCTACTTAATAAACAGAAAGAGAAACTTATAGGGAGCGAGCTGCTCTGTTTCCTCTCCTTTCTGTCATTCATGCCTTATTAATAATGCTTGTGATGTTAATTTTCATCTCACACAAATGACAAATAAAAAGGCCTGATTTATATTGTTCTTGAAACACAAAGATTCATACACAGCCTTGGAGAGAAACTCTGATCACTCATTCTCCCTGGTAAACATAAATATTCAATAATTAATATTGAATTTTTGGAAGGCTGATCTGTTCTCTTGATCTCTACAGCAGCCTGTTGACCCTGTCATGTGCTACAGGCAGCATGAGATTGAAAATTGAGCCTCTTCTGTAGCTGCATATTCCAAGTGAATCCCAGCTAAAAGCTGTTGTATTAACTGTGTCTGACTTGCCACCACCGTGTTGCTGCCTTGCTGAAGAAGCAGCACCCTGAGTACACCTTTCATGCAAAGCTTTGGAAATTGTTATCCTGTATTTGCTCAAGGGAGTCCTTGATAAGCCCCATTCCAGCTTGCAGAGAGAGCTCTGCTGCACAACAGATGGCAGGAGAGCCTGGTTTTCCCAGGATGTGCCCACTCTTACCCCGAGAGTCCTTTGAGGTGCACTGCAACCCTTGATCGTAAATTTTCTTCTATACCATGTGACGATCTGTGCTTTCTCCAAATCTCTACAGATCACCCAAGCACCCTCTGGAGGGAAGGAAATGCCCTGAAGGAGAAAGAGAAGAAGCAAATGGTTCAGTCCTGTGGGGAATTTGGACCTGGCCCTCTCCTGGATGCTGGTGCATAGAGACCAGCAGGGAAGAGAGTAGGGAGTTGGAATTTTTGGCTGGTACCAACAGCTTCTTTCATCCATGAGGACAGTGGTGAGGAAAAGCCTGCTCATGAATTCTCCCAGCTCAGGGCAGCTCATTGCTTGTGTAATTGCAATTTTTTAGACCAGCTTTTAGACAGCACAGATCACTCCTGACAGCAGGGTACCAGCTCCTCTTGAGGCTGAGTCCACAGAGGATCATCTCTGTCAACTCACCAAGAGCCACTGACACGGAAACCTCTCATGACCTGTTGTGTCATCTCTGAGAAGAGTCTTCAGGACTCACTCTTTTCTAGACCATCACTGCCAAAATAGCCACAGAGGAGGAACATGGAAAAACCAAAAGAAGGAATAACTTCCAAAGCATGTTGTTATTTTGTAAATGAGCATTAAAATAAAAAGCGCAAAACCCAAACAACTCCAAGACCACCCCCAACACAACAAAATTCCTCTCTGGACTCCCTAATCAGAATATCTTCCTCCTTCCTTGACCTCGCACAACACCCCTGAACTATAAATAAACTTGTGATAGTTATGACATAAGCCAGGCTGCCAAAGCAGGCGTGGAAAGTGGATGGAGATGCTAGGAATGATCTGTACCTGTTGAAGTGTTACATTACTGTATTTCTTCCCAGCGACCAAGACAAGAGAAAGAAGAGATAAAAAGTTGAAAAATGTCTACTCATTTTGCACTTTCAAAAACATTCCCTTTTAAAAAAACTGCTTTTAAATGTATAGGTGTTTCTTCTGCCTGTAAATAAATGGCTCTTTTGTGCAATAAACATGCAAATTGGTCTATCAAGCATTTCAAATACACTGAGTTCCCTTTTAAGTATCATAAATATCACATTGTAACCCCTGCCTCTGTTAGTTTCTGTTTCTTAGTGAAGGCATAGGAAGACTCATTCTCACAAAAATACCTTACTCCCTGGAAATGGCTTGTTGTAGGTTACCAATCAATCCCTTAGGACTCTGTGGGCAGACCCTTCCTTGCTATAAATTGGTGGCACTCCACTGAAGTCAATGGAGATTATATAAATCGAGGGTCTGACTCTGTGTGTGTCTCCCACTCCCTTACTCATGGTGTGTTTTAATCAGCTGAAATAGAGAGCTTGCTGTATAACCTACTTGAGGAAGGAGGAAAAAAATAACATTACAGAAGTGATCTTCTTTATCTAGGGCACGGATTTTCTGTTTGAAGCTTGGGCTTGTGGTGATGGCTGGGAAAAACCTTGTTGGTGAGTGTTTGCAGGTCTGTAGTGGCTAAGAGCACTATTCTTTTAAATATTCTGAACAATATTCCAGGAGTTTCTTGTTTATGAAGTGCACTTCTGCCAGTGGCACCTCTGACCACAGCAGCATTTCTTGTCTGAGGCTGCGCTCTTGAGTTCTGTTTGCTGACCCATTACTGCATCAAAAAAGGAGAGATTGAATTTAGCTCCAATAAAAATGCATTAAGTTCCCAAAAGACATCTTTTATTTCCAATTGGATATGGCATCTCCCTCTGAAAAAAGAACCAAGTGCAGCGTTTCCAACAAAAACCTCTGGAGGTCTTATCTGTGACCTTCTCTCCAGAACTTTTAGCAAAGTCCTGTTGGTTTAGGTACTTATTTTGTTAGAAAACACACCTTTGAACTAATATTGATAAATATTTCTGACTTGACAACACTTGAAAACTCACATTTGCAATAAAGCTGGACTCACAGGACTGTCCAGAACACTCCAAGATGATCCTTTTTTGTAGAGTGAGGAGATTACGTACTGTAGAGTGGGGCATTTTCTCTATCTCCACAAATATCTATGGGAAAGAGGGAAATTTTTAACACCATCTTGCTTTTGTCTAGACATGAACCAAATGTCTCCATGAGTATTTGTTACTTAGCACTCAATAATTTTTTCACACAGCAATGGTCAGGTGTTTGGTTTTCAAACTGTTTGCTCTGCTCATCCACTGCTTCCACTGGGTGACTGCCTCCTATCTGATTAAAAGAACACTCCAAACAGGAAAATAATAGGATACTGCATTGTGCTTTATTGAATGATGAATATTATTAGTTCAGCCTGGCACAAATTTGGAAACATTCTGGGCATTGTGTTTGGTTTTTTATGTTTTTTTTTTTGAATGCCCAAAGTCCTAGCTCTCCTTGTTTACAAAGAACAAGCAAAGCAATTCCACAAAATACCAGGAATCAAATTCAAGCTGTTTTGTTTACACTCATTTACAAAATCTGTTTCCATTCTCTGACTAGCTCTCATTGTAGCTAGAGTTTATCAACATTTTTCAAACGCCAACATTTCAGTGAAACAGATTTGTTTGGGGGGAGGAAGAGGAAATATTCACTTCATTCCAAAAAAAGAAGACTACTCATGAGTCAAATTGTTCAATTTGATTTTAAAAAAGCCCTATTTTCAATAACCATTCCACACATCTTGCAAGTTTCTCTAATGAATTAAAAAGTCTTCAAGATACTTCCAAAAGACCCCTAAAAATGCTGCTGGATGACATTTGCACATTTCCCCTGTTTCTGTCCAGCGAGACAGATGTTTCTGAGTATCCCTATGTAGGACAAGTACTTCATTTCTCTTCACATGTCTGGGGCTTCAAGGTTTAATTATTATAAATTATGAAATTATCTAGAACTGAAAGTGTACATAGACACCCTGAGGGCTTCAGAGAAACAATACAGAAGGAACCAGAGCTAAGGGAGACTAAATCAATATGTTCTTGTCACTGCTTAGGAGGTGATACATGTCATGTTATTGGCTTCACCTCTTCTCCTGACCTGTCTCCCTACCTGATTGCAATCCCTGATATACATACTGTGAGTAATCTGTGGCATGGATTTGTCTGTAATTTCTCATTCTTACTCAAAACAGAAAACCCAAAAGATTGTGCATTGGCTTTGGTGAAGTGATGCTTATAGCAGAACTGAGCCTGACATTTGCGGCTGGGATTGCTGATCTATAACATTACTGATTACTTAATATCAAATGTTTTGTGTCTGAAATAAGTTTCCTGGTAGTTTGACTTAACAAGTACGGTTTGTACAGCCCACATACTTTTAAAATAATTATTTTCCTCCCACAGCTATTAGTGAAAGCTGTGACATCTTCCCCTTCTTTGCAGCGATATGTCATCTCTGCTTCAGCACCAGATGGTCCAGGAAAATGAGCAGGAGAAATAAGCATGTCTATTTTCCCCTTCCTTAACATGGCAAGAAAATAGATGTGAAATAAAGAAAGTGTTACCTGTGCTAGGATAAAGCCTCTGGATGTGATGGCTCTCTCTGCCAATTTCCTCCCTTGCTCTTTCCTCCCTGCCCCCTCCACCAGCGCAGTCACAGCTGGTAACTGGGCATTATGGATGGACTGGTCCTTCCCCCAGAGCATCCCTTGGGATCTTCAGGTGCAGGAAACACCTCAGCCATCTTTTTTCATCAAAACCTGCTGTACATCATGTGTCATACCTGACCCATCTCATGATTAAGGCTCTTTGTTGGGATTAGGAGAACTAACATTGGTTTCTGACTCTGCTGTGGGGACCTCCAATGACCTTGAACGTTGTTCATGTTTCGTGTTCCCTCAGTTGTCAAGAGGAGACAGTGATTATTGCTTTTTCTCCTTCATATTTAGGAACAGGTCTTGTCTGTGAGTCTTGAGTCAGGGAATCAGTGTAGGGATTCACTCCCACGTTGCTAGAAAGGTGATTCTTACACCTGTGAAGTAAAACTCAGAAACGTGAACTGAGTATAATGGAGAAAATGGTATCTATACACGTGTAGAGGCAACTGACAAAATAGTTTCGTTGGGAATCATTGTCCCACCACCAGACTTCCAGGCCACAGTGCCAGGCCATCGATGCCTTAGCTTTGACTGGAAACTGAAGATGGCAGTAAGTGCCAGCAAATATCCTCTGGTTACTGGATTAATAAAAGAGGACTTTTTATTGACCCTCATGGCCTTGCCTTGTCCAGCACTGCTGGACAAGTGCTCTCCAGCCTGGTGTCCAAGCTCTCCAGGAGGGTTCAAAGCTGTGATGTCCCCTCTGTGATGTTCCCAAGCCAGTATTTACCTTTATTCAGTCTCAGTGTTCAGAGGCAAGGGAGAAAGAAAGAGGAGTCAAGGATGGCCTTTCCAGTTCTCCTGCAGCCAGAATTCCTCACGTGTTAAGGTTATTTCACACACATCTGCCCTACAAGTCCTACACAGAATCACAAAATAGGTGAGGTGGAAGGGACCACAGTTGGGCATCTGGTGGAACAGCCCTGCTCAGTCAGGCTCTTCCCAGAGCACATTGCACAGGATTGCATCCAGACAGTTCCAGAACACCTCCAGTGAGGGAGATTCCACAACCACTCTGGGCAATCTGCTCCAGTGCACAGTCACCAGCATGGTGAAGAAGTTCCTCACTCAGGCTGGAGTAAGAGCAAAGGGAAGGTAATTTGGACATTCACTCTAGTTAGCATGTAGAGCTTCATCTTCCCTTTTATTTTGAGCTGAAGTTGCTAAACCAGCTTGACATTCAAACTGTCATACCACAACTGCCTTAAACTGCAACGTCATGTCAGCAACCCATGCAAGGGACAGACCTTTTACACTGGAGGCACATTTTCCCTGCCCTAGAGGAAAATCCAGTCTTGCAGTTTAATCTGCTTGCATGGGAGGAAACAGCATGCATAAGGGTGTGAGCATGAAATTCAGCTGTGAAATGCCTGTCCCCTCGTTTTATTTTGCTGTCTGCTCATCAAAGTGTTTGTTAATCTTCAAATTCCCTTCAACTTCTGCTCCAGTGAATACATGTTTCAGAGTTCCCTAATACATGTTTCTTGTCCTTTTTCTTGAAAGCCCTGTCATTTATCAGATAATAGAAACAATATGACTGAGATCTAGCACAACTCAGTAAGGATATAAAATATTCTGGGTGAGCGTCTTATGAAGAAAAAGGTCTTGAACTTCCTTCAGCAATAGCTTGACAAAAGGAGGAATAAAGAGTACCTTTGCTGAAGCATAGATTGGGTCATAAGTATTTTCTGGTCCAAATTACAGCTGTTTATCTCTTCTTATAGGCATCCATCAGAAATGGTTTGAGCAGTCACCCATAGTTTTTATTCTTGGCAAAATGCCATGCTTCCATTTTCTTTTCATTACTGGCTTACAATAAATTGCACTCATGTCCCAAAAGCTAAAGTCTCTCCAGTCCATTATCATTCCCTAGGGTCATTCTTTCAAATGTAGTTAAACTTGGATCTCTCGTGCCTCTGAGGCATCTCTCTTTTTTAGACCCTTTTCCATTTGGACTGACTAAAGTCCTAAAAGGTTAAATGACTTGGCCAGGGTCATACAGTGAGTCTGTGGCTAGGCAAGAGAGAGACTCTGCACATGACAATAACCAGCCAAGCCCCCGGGCCCCAAGCCCTCAAGCAGCATAAAAGGATTTTATAGGCAAACCAGCTCAGAAAATTGCAGACTCTTAAATAGTTGAGTTTATAATGGAAATACTAAGAGAAACCTGACTGTAGCAGTGGAATAGTAGTAATGCATTACTTATTCCATTAATGGCTGTGTTCTTAATAGAAACAGGTTCATTACATGGTAAGAAGCAAAGTTTGCATTAAATAGAAACATCATTTGGTGTTTTATTGATTAAAAGGAGATTAGATTTCCATGATGTTCTTTAGCAAATAGGATGCCTCGGAGGAAATGTATATATTTATATTATAAGCAGGAGGGTTTTATTACAGCATAATGGAAAGAAAATGTATCTCATAATGATAGTTTATATCACACAAGGGATCTGATAACTAAAAGTTTAACTCCTAACCTAGCAGTGAAGTCCAGAAATCTGTATTCATGTGTTAGTGTAAAACTAATGTTTTCCATTTGGAAAGTCAATTGTTCCATGCTGCAGGTGACATCGAGGTTAGACCTTCGCTTCTTAACCAGAAGATCAAATCAAACCTGTCCCTGTGGACTACATGGTGAGGGCAAATTATTACACTGAAATATCAGCATCAGCAGAAACATAATCACCTCCAATCAGGGAATATGTGGCACACCCTTGTTTCACTTCTCCCTGGATCCTTAATGGCATAAATATCAGCAATGCTAATTGCACACCAGTGGTTTCACTGCTCTCTTTCAGACACATGTGGCTGAGAAGGTGTGCTTGTTCTGAGCTCCAGGACTGGGGGTGATGGGCTGAAATTCAGCTGTGTGAGAGCCACCTTTCCATCTGCCCCACTGCTGCAGAGGAGTCAATCTCTGGTATCCCCAAATCACAACAGAAAATTCTGTTAGACCAGAAGCACATCAGCTCCAGTTGGAGAACACCCTGATGAAGGCCAGGATAGGCTAAGCCACCTTGCAGGCTGTTCTGACCGACACCTTGGACCATCCTCAAATGCTGTGATACATATTCCCCAAGGATTGCCCTGGGTTAAGGCTGATGGATTTAAAAAATAAATCTTTAAAACACAATGTGGATCCCTGTGCTGATATGAGTGTGGCGGATGTGAAGGCTGACTTACAAGCAAGCACCTCCATGCCCCGGTGTGTCTTTTCAGTTCAAGCAGAGAAGAAATACGACAGGTGAGCACTTTTTCAGGGGTGGATGGGATTTTACTGAGTACCCCGAAGTGGATGGGTTGTTTCAAATACTCCCTCAGTGTGCAGCCTCTCTGAGACAATGTCCCTTTAGCAGATGTTGCCATTCATGGATCTATGGCTTCAAAAGAGACCCATCCCTTTTCTATCTGCCACGAGTCAAATCCATCAAGTCAGTCAAGAGTTAATTGAAAGGCTCCCATTAACTTCAATGGGGCCAGACTTTGCTCCTAAATAATTCTGAGGAGTTCAATTAATGTTAATGGACACCTAATGCTGGTAACTAACAATCTCCCTTTAACAACCTAATTATTTCTTGACAGATGTTGGACTAGTAAATAATCTAGTGGTCTTTGGTGGTAGCTGTTAGACAGCTTTGGAAAAATGCCTCTCAAGGCAAAGTAAAAATGGTTTTCCACCAACCACCCTGCAGATGGTCAGATTTTACAACTTGGCTGTGTTTTGATGACCTTTTTTTTTTTTTTTACTATGGCTGAAATATGTATGATAGGAAGGAAATACTGTAAATTTAGCTTGGTTGGCTTTACCGTTCCGCCAGAGCACAAGATTATAGTTCCTAAGTGCTTACTGGCAAGTATGACCTGATCACTTGTAGTCTAAATTTCTGTAAAATAAAATACCTATTTCTGAATATCTGCAAAATGGGGTTGAGGACTCCTGTGCCTGACTATGAACTTTACCCAGTAAGCAGCAACAGCTCTAACCAGCCTTTCACCAAGTGGTGCATATAAAGATGCAGCTGTTCAGAGATACAGCAGGTTAGGGTTTCCAGATGGGTGCAAGGGATGAGGTGGGAGCAAAGATCATTTTAGAGGTCTCCCGAAACTTTTATTACTTAACATGACAAGTGCCTCTTGCTTTTCAAATAGTCAAACACAAAAAAGAATAGTAAAAACCAGAGAGACCTGTGGAATTCACAGCCTACTTCATCCACTGCCCTCTACAACAAGTTCCTGTTGTGCTGTCCTTTTGTGCTGCAAACAAGGGTTCCCAAAAGATAATTGACATTTGTCACACAGGATGTAACCCAGCTGGTCTGTAGGTAGTGATGATAGTGATAGGAGCATGGAATAAATCAACAACAGCTTCAGGAAACACAGCAACACTTCTAGATGAAAAATGACAAATTTCTGAAGAATTTGTGGAATATCTAAATTTATGTTGAAAAATGAAAACTCTTCCATAAGTGAGAATAGGGAGGCATAATTAGAGTTGAATATTAATGTGATTCCCCTCATTTTAACCATAGTCATTGAGTTTGCCCCTGTAGCCCACCCAAGCTCTGAGATCAGTGCAGCATTCAGCCTCCCTTGCATCTGCCTGCCTTTCATGTGCAACCTGTGTGAAAACCTCCTTCACTCACCAAAGCCTTTTTCACCATTTTCAGAGATGAAAAGACTGTTTCTGTAACCACGTCCACCTCCTGCCCTGGCAGCTTGCCTGGTGCTGCCTGGCACCAGCTTTGCCTCCTAGGCAAACAACAAAGCTCTCAATACTTATTGTTTTTATAGGAATGAGGCATAACGATGATATTTATACAGTCCAGCATGTGTTTGATTCAGATTAAACTGCGTGAGGACCATTTTTAAGGATATGGTTTCCTTTTGGATGGCCCTGAAAGTCTTCTCAGTGTGTTTAATGGTGCTAGACCTGGACAGGAAAAAGGTAAATTCGATACATCTGTGAATTCTGTGTGTTCGAGAGCCTGCTGGGGAAATGCCAAATAATTTCCCAACACAGTCCTACCTGAAGATAAATACTGGGGTGTTTGTTACAGTGTGCTTGAAGGCACCAGTCCTGTATTTCAGGGAATTTGCCTGGCCTGGGTGTTGGCACGATGGTCAGAGCAGAGACAGAGGTGGCCACTGAAGGTGCCACAAATGGCTTCTTTGACAGCCAGTGTAGAGAAAATGGGTGTGATTATCTGACCCTAAAGCTGTGTGGTTTAGGATGAGCTGAACCGCATAACACAAGTGTCTCCTTCTCTGCATGGACACAGAGTCAGACTGTTCAGTGCAAGCTCTGGGTCAGCTGAATCTCCCACCAGGCTTTGGACATGGATCTCTCAGTAGTGACTGGAGCAAGCAGTGTTAGCCCAGGCCACAGATGATGATTTACAATCTGTTGCTCACTTTCTTGAGACCTGTGATCACATACTGATCTGAGATGATTCCTGTATGTTAATTTTTCATTTGTTGACTTCTGTTCTTCAGTAACTTGGTAATAACATGCTAGTTTTTGCTTCCTGAATGTTGAGGTAACATCAAGTGTGACTTGTCTCAGTGTAAGGCATTGCTGGGAGCTGGGACACTGTGTGGATGAAAAATTTTGGATGGGATTGGTTGAGATGCAGAGAAGCAAAAAACACAGTGGCTAAAGACATAATGCTGACATCTGTGCTTATAAATAAAACAGGCCAGGACCTGTGCTGTGGTGCTAGAGCCACTGGCATCTCACAGCTCATTCCCATGCATCTGAACTCTTTTACACTCATAATTAGACTAAGAAGTGCCCCAGACTAGACTGAATGATCTAAAGGTTTGTTTTTTGGGGGTTTTTTTGGTAGATCAGATGTGGATGCTGATCATAGGATTCATATGTGGGAATGAAGAAAACATGGAGATGTGATCTGTGAAAGTCAGGAGGAGGTAAGGGAAGGCAGGAAGGCTGTACCTCTCTTGTTAAACAGGGGAGGCTTTGAATCATTGGTGGCAGAGGAGGGACAGAAGGCCTTATGAGGTTTTAGGCATAATGTTATCTGTTTGTCCAGGTTTATCACCCTGGGTGAACCTGCCCCTGCTTTATCAAGGCTTTTCTTAATAGTCATGGGCACTGGAGACTCCTCCAGTTGACATTTTTTAGTTCTGCAAGAGTGAAGGACTCCATGGAGTTGAAAGAATGTGCCAATCGACATCTGTGAAGCTTCACATCTGGCCACTGGCTGATAGTTGGAAAAACATAATTTTATGGTCATGTTTATTGCTCTGTGTAGCCGTAAATGAGGATTAATCCATTTCCAAAGTAAGAACAACACTTAAGATGATAAGCAGACATTGGAGAAGAGTATGGGGGCACCTGGAACTTGTCAGTGCTGAAAAAAGTAAGTAGAGATTGTTTGAAAAAGTGAGATTTAAAGACAGATTTGGATGTGTGAAGATAGAGGCCCAGATTCTCAACTGTTCCCAGCTGCTCCCGAAATACAACACAGCAATAAAATTAGGATTTGAAGCTCTGGGTGGCACAGAACTGGCAGATCCCTGGGGGTTTTTATACCATTCATTTCAGGAATTAAAATTAGGAAATCCTGCTTTTTGGAGCTGTTTCTTAGGATCACATGTATAAGTCAGAGAAACTCTACTTCTGACGATTTGAGCTGTAGATGGAGTACCTCAAAGTCATTTATAACCCCCTTTGGTCATCCACTGGGAGTATTTCAATGAATACCAGAAGAAAGTGGCCCAGGGAACCTCCTCTCAAAGAAGGTTGGATTCTGGAGCAAAACAAAAACAAGAATGGGAAAATGTAACGATAAAACCAAGAAGACAAAAATAATTATGTAATAGTGTAGAAAAGGGAAAGATGAGGTCAGAGACACTACAGGAAGAACAAACTGTATTTTCCCTGTCCCCTTGCAGCATCTGCTAGCTAACACATTCTCTCTCTCTTTTTCTCACTTTCATTTTCTGCACAACCCAAAGATGAAACTGCTCGTGGCTTTATTTTTGGCTTTTCAATATCTGTGTCCATATGAATTTTGCTCATCTGTATATCTCAAATAAATGAGATATGAAATGTAATTAAGCAAGTAAATTAAATTAGCGTGATTTGTCCTCTCCTTGTTCCTTGCCTCAAGTCCATCTCTTACATGTTTCCATGACTTATAATTTCTGTGGGGAAGGAGATTGAAGGCCTAAAAAGAATAATGTGTTGAAATTAGCATGGTGCTGATGGGGTCCTTGATTTAGTCTTTTGTACATTAACAATATCAAAAGGTCAAGATCCATCCTCACACATTTTGAACAGTGACTATTTCCTGGGCTATATTTACTTATGAAGGGAAGCAAATGAGGGAAGGTGAAGGTACATGGTGTATCTACTCATACTGCTGCAACAGAAGCTCTCACAGCTCATCCCAGTGCTGAAACCACCAGGTGAATGATCAGGTTGAGTGTGTAAAGCGGAGGAATGCTGACCTGAGTCAAGAGACCCTGTGGGTTTTGAAGTGAGGAAAAAGAGCCTTGTGTGAATTTTGCATTTTCATTACACTCCAAGTAGCTTGGGTGGAAATTTTCCCTTTCATTTTCCCCCAGTACTTGGAGCTGGTGAGATGATTGCTTTGTATTTTGTATTTTCCTTTCTTTTTGTGTTTGTTTTCTTTGTGGAAATGCATATTGCAAATGTCAAGAGCCTCCTGTTCCTGTATCTATTTCATCTCAACATCATGCACTTCTTTGGGCTGACAGATGATTTGTCTCAGTGCTGTAACACTGCAGTGTTATGAAAACATGAACCTATAGACCAAATCTCCTTTCCAGGCTTCTTCTTAAAAGTGACACTTGGCCTCTGCTTCAGAGCCCCTTGTGCCCACCCCCAGTGGCACTGTCTTCTGTCTTATTATCGGGGTTTATCATGCACTGACCCCCATGGGGAAATGATGGTGAAAAGAGGCTCTGCCAACCTTGGGCAGCAGCCAGTGGCCACCACCAGGTATTGGAGGGGACAGCTGAAGGGCCCTGTGGCAGCCAGAAGATGACTCTTCCCTTGCCATGTTCACACCCCAGTTTCCTTGGTTAGACAGCCAGGTGCCCTTACAGGTTTGTCTTTCCCTTCTGCTGCACTCAAATCCAAACTCCGTGCCTTAATTAAGTCTGTGGCACATCTGAATAGTCTGAGGTCTGTTCAAATGGCTTTTCCCTTTTCTGCACCCTTCTGAGATCTCAGCCTTGGTCAAGATGCCATCGTTTCCTTGGTGCAGCACATCACTGCTGAATTACACATGGTGCCAAGTACCATTCTCCTGCACAATCCTGAATTTATCCTGTGAGCTATGTGATAGCTATTAAAAGCTGTACAGTCCTTGCTGACCTGCTACTATTGAGGGAATGGTGTTACCTTAACCTAGACTGCCCAAAAGAAGAATGGATGAGCCGTTTCTGGTTCTCCACCTCCTCCTACTCCAAAAGCTGAATTTATCTTTTACAGACCCATTTCCCTGTTCTTTGGGGCTTGTTTAGTTCATTCCAGATGCTTTGGAAGAGACAACACGAGCACCAAGGCTTGACCTTGCAGAGGGAGGAGTAACATGTCCTGGGCTTTTTCTCCTAGTTCTGCCCCTGAGTATTAGGGACTCTTATTTCAATGATCTACTTTGCCTCTGGCTTATGAGATGTGATTTTCCCTTTGGTCCAGCCTGGAGCACAGAGAGGCTTGAAGGTGCTGGAGAAGAGGACTCTGCTTGGCTCTAGCCACTTCTGGCAGTGGTGACCCAATGCTGCCTGTGACAAGCTCATTAACCACTTTGCTTGTTGGCTCTTACCTCCTCCTGAAGAACTTCTTCCTTGGGCTGGCTGTGCATTAGCTGGAGTGCTGCTTTTGTGATGGAAATAAAGTGGTTCAGACAGAAACATGAACTGCCCTCTTGGAGCTTCAAACAAGACACAAACCCCAGTTGTGGCTGAGATTGGTTCCCCTTTTGTCTGACACCAGAGGGGGACAGGAGGAACTGGATAAGGGACACCATGAACACAGCCTGGGCAGTGGAGAGGGATTGACTTGCATGATTAGAGAAAGATGCACTTGGTCAAGCTGTTTGCAAGTTTTGGGCAATGCCAGAACAGAAAGAAGACTCTTTTCAGTGTTTTGGGCAGAGTGTTATGGGGGAACATGAGCAGAAACATTCAGTACCCTGTGCAGGCAACCCCATCCTCTCCTTCACCATCCTGCCAACAGCAATGAAACCCAGAGAACTCACCCTGGGATCTCTTGGTTGGTGCTCATGGTCTTTGCCCATGTGGTTCACTGATGAAAAACAATGCAGAGCTCCTCTCTTCTTGGAAACACAGCCAGGAAAACTCCTTCTCAGAGGAAAATAGGACCAAGTGCCACAGTATCAGCTCCCTCAAAACTCTGGGAGGCACTGGTGCAAGTCACCCCCTCTGCAGACCTTCCACTGGACACAACAGCAGTAAGAAGAACCAGTCAAAACCCCTGACACTGTTTCCCCAGAAAACCATTCTCTTCTCATCCCAGTTGCCTGACACAAGGACTATGCACTGAGGTGAGTCTGCTGTGTTACCCCATACCAGAGGGATCTGCAGGTTGGCGTTCCACCCCAAAGAAACACAGCAAGCCTTTTGGCCTGTGCTGACACCTTCACAGCAGCTTCTCTCCTCCAATTAAACACAACAGGACCTCCTGGCTTTTTGCACTGGAAGCAATGAGCAGAGTAGAACTTCATGATTGCAGAGTCAAAACCTTCCCTAGGTCTTTTGATGCTTCCCTGTGAGCAATATCTGGAGGATATTCATTTACACAGCTGCCAGGGAAGCCCCTACAATCCCCTGTCCAAGGACTATGCCTTGCACCACTCAGTGCTGATGGCTGGGTGGGTTCCTTTCTCTGGATCAATCCCAGTAAAGACCTGAACACAGCCTCAATTCTTCACTGTCGGCAAACTGGAAATCACTGGACTGAAAATTTATAATACCGGGATGGGCTGAATGCAGGAGAGACAGGACTCACCACAGAAATCTTTTACAAGAGAACACAATGTGCACAAACCTGGCCCAGGACTCTGTGACTCCCAGTGGTCTGAGCAGGTTTGATAGTACACGTAATCTGGCCCAGACACTTTACAGGAAAAAGTTGTGTCAGAGCAGCAAACTCCAGCTCGGGTTGCTTTGTGAGGCTGTGGATGCCTTTAAACAATGTGCTTTACAGGTCTCTCATCTCTGCATAACTCTGCTTGTGGTATATGGGAGGACTGGGTTTCCTCGTGAGCCTTCATTAATTGCAGATGGCAGCACTGTTAAGGGAGTGGTAGATTTTGGTTTCTTGGGAGAAGCCTTGCCTTGCTTTCACCTTCACACTGCATCAATTTATCCCAATGTTCTCCTGATATCCCCCCCTCCACTCCGCCTCGTTAAAATTGTTGCACAATAATTGTAAATTTTACAGCGCTCAAATTAGATTATTTCCCTTGACACAGAAACAAACAGACTGCTAGGAAATGACCATTTCAGATTACTGGAAGAGTCACACAACGCTGCCGAGCCCAGGCCAATTGCTGCTCTCGGTTGCACATGCACAATCCCAGGGATATCATTTAGGGCTGAGCACATGAAAAGAGAGCGTGCATCGCTCCCCAACACACATAAATAGCCACGGACCCCATCCTGGGTACTGCTGTCATCAAGTCCAGACCGCTGTGCTCATAAACCAAACACAGCAAATTTAATTAAAGGATGATCCCACAATGCTAATCAGATACATATGCAGATTCCAACCGCGGGATCAGGCCCAGAGCTCTTGAGAGCTGAGCCCCATCCGCTGCTGTGGACTTGTTTAATAATTTGGGGACTGATGAGCCACAGGACTGAGCTTTGGGTTGTTTTGCTGATGAACCAAAGTGCATGCCAAGAAATGCACCCAGAGGCTTTTCTTCCTTCTCCATGATGTCCCTATGGCTGGCAGCAGCAACAAGCAGAGCTCCCTCCACCATGCAGGCAGGCAGGTTGCCCAGAGCAGTGCCAGGGACAGGCTGCTTTGATCCAGCACCAGGCTATGCCCGCTGTGAATTTAGCTCAGACCATCTCTGCATCCACCAGGCCACACAGCAGTGAGGCTCTGTTCAGCCTCCAGCAGCTGCCAAGACTTCAAAGGGAATATCAACCTGGCATTAAACCTGCTAGATGCTGTACAGGGACATCACTGTCATGGCCATGCTGTACCCTGAAGCCTGTAGGCACTTGGGTCTTGGCTTAGAAATTATGAAAATAAGAGCAAATGAAGAAATTTTACCATTATTAGTCGTTGAGCATGATCCTCACAGGAACTGTGGCAGCAGGAAGGCATCATTTGCTTGTGTGTGGAGACCACAGGAACATTTGCATGGGTTAGAAGGTGTAGGAGAGGCTTGCATGGCTTTTACCTGTGCTGGGTTTGGGTACAACCTCTGTGCTGAGAGCCTCAGCTGAAGCCCACGCTCTGTCTCATCCCTGTGATCTGCTCTTTGGTGGAGGAGGAAAGGAGTTCAGCCTGCTTTATTCAGCACCTTTCCTCCTTTGACAGGAGAATGAAAGGCCCTGCCCTGAGTCTCTGTTGTGCAAACAGGAATGGGAAACCCCATTTCCCACGAGCTGCTCACCACAGTGCTGCCATCAGCTGCTGCCAGGAGGAATCCAAGCTAATGATAGCAGTTATTCCAACAATCTTAATGATTTGTAGAAAGATGAATTAAGCAAAGAGAGAGAGCTGCACAAGTCTATTATTACCCTGTGCCTAACTCTATTAAAAAGAGCTGAGCTGTTCATCCATTTATGAGCTATTGACAGGGAGGCATATATCTCCATGAAAAAGGTCAGATTGCTCCAAAATGGTCATGGGCACATTTCTTTTCAAGCAGGAGCTCTCTGTGACAGGAAGTCTGTGTTTGGCAGAGGGTTTCCAGATGCAAGGCTGCCTGAAAGACTTCTTTCCTCCCTTCTGCATGCACAAGGACTTACCTTCAGCTTCTGAGATGCTGATTAAGGGGACAAGAAACCAAATTCTGCCTTGACTGCTTGCTTGCGCATTGCACATGGCAAAGGCTACAACCACCTGGCAGAGGAAAGCCCTTCATTTCTGGTGCTGGGGCAGGGGCAGGTCAGCCTTGAGGAAAGTTTAGTGTTTTGGCTGAGTGTCATTCCTCTGTCCCACTCCAGTCTAACCCATGGGGCTTTCGCTGACTATCTGTCCTGGAGTATTTTAGGAAGCTGTCATTGTGGTATTGAAGTGCCACTTGTTTAGTGCAGTTGGGATGAGACAGAACTGAAGTTCTCTATTGATCTGCAGAAGAAAAATAGCCTCAGTAGCAGGGGTGATAGCATTGCTGGCAGCAGCACAGGCTGCCTGGGAGGAGGTGGGGAGGGCTAGCTGAGAACCTGGCTCCTCACTTCTGTGGGTGCACACACATCAGAGAGGACCTGGGCAAAGGGCAAGACAGATTTGAAAGAGGAATTACTGAGGTCTGAGTCATGTAGCTCTTGGTAGCACCAAGAGCAGATTAACCATCACCACCTCAGTATGGATGCACCAGGGTCTGTAAGTCCTGCCCTGCCATTCTCCCTCAAGCCATCAAGACTCTCTGGTGGTGGCAAAGTCTACTGTTGTTCAATTCACAATGGAAGTCAAGTGACAATGGCTCTTACCTACTAGTGAGCTACACAAGACTCAGCTGGAAATGATGACCTAGAAATAAAGCTTCACATCTCCTTTTGTCAAACAACCTGATGTCTGATGCTCTTCTCTTCCTCAGAGCAGTTTAACGATGAAGGCCAAACCCAGCCAAGCTGCAGGTTCCGCTGGTTCATCTGTTGGAAGCTGTGAAACTCCTGCAAAGTCTGAAGTGCTTCACAGGATCTACTGTCTCTCCCTGCCAGCTGCTAAGAGGTTCCAGAGTGGATATGTGTATGCCTGAAATTTCTGTCATGTCTTGGTTTGAGCATGTTGTGTCACCTCTGTTATGTCAGGCCATGGTGTATCATTCCTGATGCCATGACATTATTTGCTGACATCTAAGGAAATAAGATGGAAGAAGGGTTTCAGCTGTCAGTGCTGCTTAATAATTGCACTATGGTCATGTCTAGACAGCTGAAGTGAGACAAGGCTCTGCAATGATGGCAGCAGAGCAAAAACAAGGTAAGAAGTAGACCATTGCCTGATGTGATTTAAGCTGAACATGAAAGGAAGGCATCTGAGGAGGGAAATATCATGTCTGTATTTTCCATGGCAGCCTGGGCCACAGAGAAAATATGTCACTGATCAAGAGCACAGAAGCCCTCAGCAGGGGAGTGGGCTAGACCCTGCTCTGCCTGATCCCACTTCCACACTTCGTTAGATCTGTCCATCCTTGTCAGCCATTAAAAACACAGGCTGTGCCAAAAAGGAACTCCAACACCACACTCTACCCTCCAAACCTTTAAGAGCAGTCTGCTGTTTAACAGCAGTCTGCTGTTTCCTGATATTTCCTCTTATTGATAATGGTGTGCAACACAAGAAAAGCCCCTGCTGAAGATCAAGTGTTTTTTGTGACATGCAATCCAATTTGCCCACCCCCTGCTGCCAGCTGGAGCCACACCATTGCAGCTACTTCATGCAAGACAGGAAAGATGCTTGTGAAGCTCCTTTCAAGGGATGTTGCTTTCAAACCAAACCCAGCATGTAGGTTATGGAAGGTCGTTCCCTGAGACCAGTGATGGGTGAACAGGTTTGCATAAAATAAAAGATAGCCCCAAGTGTCTGGGGATGTTCTGACCTTTTCCTCCAGGCTTGGAAAAACTCTATTCAAATGTTTGCATGCAAAGTCTGTTGTTAGCCAATTTTTTGTAGGGTTTTTCTGGATGAGTGGGAAAGACATATGTCTCCATTGTGTTGGCTCCATCGTGTTCACTTAACAGGCTTGAAAAAGCCCTGTTAAAACCCAGCACAGCTGTGGAGAAGAGCCTAGGCTGTATCCTCTAACTCCAGATCTTATCATGGCTTTTCAGCCCTCATCAATTACCGAAACTCAGACGAATGTCTTTTTTGCTAATTCAAACCAAATGACCCCAGAAGACATTCAATTGACATCCTAAATAGCACATGTCGTCTGTCCATTACTCAGGCAGAGTGTGGCTGTAGTTCCCCAAAATCAATGTCCCTCTGCCCCAGCGCCACTAAAGGACTCAATTCCACCTCCACACATTTCCGAGTCTCCTTACTAAAATCACTGTGATAGATCTCTGGAGACAACAGTGAAGGTTATGTTAATGAAGATAAAAGGGTTTAAGCAGAGCTGCTTGGTGCTTTTGGTATCCAGCCCTATTTCCCCTCGTGTGAGCAGAAGTTCATACAGCAGTTAAAAGAACCAAAGCAACAGGTTAAGCAAAGCAACAGGTTCCCAGTTCAAGTAGAGAGTTTGCTGTGGCCTGAGAAGACCTTTGTAAGAAAAAGAAAAACTGGAACTGAAAACTTCTTGGACAAGTGGAAGTCCTTAAGGAAGAAAACGAGGGCTGCAAGCAATATAGTGGATGGTAGGGCCACTATTTTCTTTCACAACAGATTATAGATAAGAACCAACAGGCACCAAGCAAAATTGATTTCTGTAGCAATTAAACCTCCTCACCTTTGAGGAGTTTGTTACAACCACAAAAAAAAGGAGATAAATGCTTGGGAAAGCTGCAGAAGATATAACAGAGCATTGTGCACCACAGCCAAGCAATTTGGTCGTCTCCTTTGAGTTTCATAGGATGAGGAGATGATGTAGCTGAATATGTGGTAGAGCTGGAGGGGCTAATTGAATGTTGTTTGATTAGCAACCTCCTGAGGGATCTGCTGTGAGACAGATGGAGTTTCATCATTACGAGTGCCATAAACCATCACTGATTGCTGGTGGAGAAGAACTTCACCTGGCCCAGAACTGCGCTGTCGGCAGCAGCAGTGGAGGAAACTGAAAGGCTGAAAAGACGGGTATTTATAAACACCCGAATCAACTGAGCTGACCAACCATAAAATGGAAAAACTTAATGAAAGAGCAGCTTGCTTTGCAGCAAAATCTGCATGTGAGCTAGCCCAGAGTCATTTATGCCTCAAGATGGGATGTGAAAAAAAAAATGCAATAGCAGCGTTCAAAAACAACCTCTGAAATCCACTTTTTCATCCAGAGGTAAAGAAAGGGAGAAGGGGTAGGGTTTTATTTTGAGGAGGCAGAAGACGCAAGAAATATCTGCTTTCTAAAAGGCAGTGATGGACTTTATGGCATGAATGTAGAGTTGAACTGCCTGTTAATTTCCACAGAAGCACATCCAAAACCCATCAATGAATTTATACCTCAGAGGGCAAAAGAGGTGAACCTACTGCTGAGTGCCACACTGATATGTGGGCTTGCTTTGGAGGACTCCTTCTGGTGACAGACTCATGGTTTGTTTCTCTAAAACACAAATACAGAGATAAAATACAGATTCGTCCTAAATACCTAGGCCAAACCCCAAACCTGTCAAACAGATATTGTTTGAGAGAATTAAAAGGGAAATGTCAAATAGAGCCTGCAGATATACTATTCCTCTGTGAAAATACAAGCAGGTGCACATAAAGGGTTAGGACATCTAGGAGGGAAAGTAATGGGGATTTATGGAGAGGATGGGCTGATGCTGAAATAGCTGCTGGTAGGGTTAGCTCCTTATGCCCTTGGAGGGAGGATTGAGGAGGGGTGGTGAAGGAGAGCATCATTCACAGCTGTTCTTATCTGTCTGGATTGCACTTTGAGTCCCCATATTTGAATCTAAAAAAAAAAAAAAAGTTTCCTGTGCAGCAATTGAGCACAACGCCACATGGAATCAAGTCTCTGGAGGAAAAGAGCATCCCATCCCTCAGACATGGGCTGTAAGGGCAGGGCCAGGGGGTGAAAAGCTTAGTGGAGTGGGTGCACAGCAGCAATCTCTGCAGACGGGGATAGATGAACACAGTGAGGATCTGATTACCAGAAGAACAAAATAGGCAATGAGAAGCCTCAGAGAGCATCAAAGAGCAAATGAAACTTCACTGAAAGGGAGCCTGTGTTTTACTGCAAGAGTAGGGTGGGCCTCAAGTGCATGAGAAGTTATTTCAGTAACTGGGGGCAGCAGGACTTCATAACCAAGTACCTGTTCTCTCATAAAACCAGAAGTGTTGCGAGATCCAAAGTGTAGTACCTGGAGTACCTGGCGGGCAAGGACAGGATTTACCTTATGGCTGTTCACTTGTGGCCTTTAAATAGGCCAACCACCTCAGAGACCACTAACTTCTGAAACATAGTTTAAAAAACGATCATGACAGTTGCTCTCAAATATTTAAATCCTTTAGAGTCATCACATGAAAACCTGAGGTGACTTGGGACCAGGGGAAAAAGACAAGAGAGGATCATGAGAAATCTGAAATGCCATGAGGTCATGGCAAGTGCTTTCCATTTGGACCATCTTAAAGATCATCAGTGCCACATCCTGTGACATTTTGGTACATAACGTGAAGGCTACTGGAGGGTGGACAGATGGCTTCATCTTCAGGTCAGTGACTAGGGCAGAAAAGACTAAATTAGCTGATAAAAGGAAGCTAAGTTGTTGAGCTGGGAATAAAACATCTTCACCACTGTCTAGATGGGAAGTACTTTGTTTTTCTGGCAGATCATAGCCTACTGAAAGGATTCTTCCACGGAAAAAAGGCAGGCTGGTCAGTGCACCCAAAAAAGGAAATAGTCTGTAAGGTGAAGGATAATGTAGACACCCTCCCTCTACCAACCACTGATATTGCAGAGATGGGGTCACTCAAAAAAGAGAAGGAATCTCCTTCCCCAGTACAGAAAGGGGGTAGCTTGGACACAACGCATGCTCTGCTCACAGCATACACTGTTTTACACTCAGAGACCAAGAATTGTATCAAATGCATTGAGTATTTTCGGTCTAAAATATTTTCAAAGATGATGAGGACCTGAGAAATCCATCAGTGTGGTTTCTTGTAAGGACCCCTCTCCTCCTGTCTCTCCCCAGCATCACTGGGATGCTCAGTGTGTAGGATTGACCTCTTGTGATTTAAAAATGTGTACTATGGGACATATATACCCACAGAACAAGGGTGTTCATGGTGATCTCAGTGGTCTCCACTGCTGCCTCAGAGAGAGAAAACCAGTTGCAGCTACACAGAAAAAACCCTGGGGATTGTGGAGGTTGAAAACTAATGACTGAGGACATACTAAAGATTTTCTGAGCAAGGTCAGGTTGGTTGGGGCTTGGAGTAACCTGAGCTAGTAGAAGGTGTCCCTGCCCAGGGAAGGGGATTGGAATGAGATGATCTTCAAGGTCCCTTTCAACCCAAACCATTTGATGATTCTGATTCCAAGTGGTGTCTGAGGGTTAAGATCATATGACAACCATGTGTCTACCAGGTGATATTTAAATAGTGGAGCTTTGGCCCCTCTTGCATGAAGGAGCTGAGGCCATGAGATATGTGTTCACCACTTGGGGCCAGGGTGGAGGAGCCTCCTCAATTCCTTGGCTGTTAAAGGGGGACACCTCTGCCATGTGAAGGAGAGGACATGGGTGTCATGGGGAACAGGTAAGAAATAAGTGACATGAAAGAGCCTCTGTTTTTTAATGCAGTGCATGTGAACTTTAGTTAATCATCTTGGTTGTTGATGCAATGGAGGGACAGATGTCACAGAAGTGTTAATATCTTAACCAGGGCATTATGGAATGCATCACCCTCATAGTCTCTTTTCTGCAGCTCTGAGATAAGTAAGGCAGCAGGTTCCCACCTGCAGTGCTGTGAGCAGTGTTTGGTTTTCTTCAACCAAACAGCCTCTTTGCTCAAGGAATCATTTTTCCCCCCACCTTGGTTGAAGCCCTGAGGAGCCTGATCTTTTTTTGGGTAAACTTGTTCCTCGGCTATATGAAGTTATTTCCTTTTACTCCCTTTTCTTTGTTTCAAGGAGAGCACATGAAAAAGCTCGGCTAGTCTGGAAGACTTTTATCTGCTCCCTGGAGGCACATCAGTCGGTGCAGCAGCCCTGGGGAAATGTTTGTGATTGCGTGGGTGCCAGATACGTGCCTTAACCCGATCAGCCCAGGGCTGGAGCCTACAAGTGCTCTTAGAGAAGGACACGAGGGAAGGGAAAAGCTGAGCTGATCTGCTGATGGAGATGGCGAGTGAAGTGTGCTCTCTTCTTCCTTCCATCCCCATGTCCACACCACCTCCTACCACAGAGCAGAGAGGTCAGGAGGACCATGCAGTGGAAGAGCCTAGAAGCAAACCCACATTGAACCAGTCTGAGTCTGCAGTAAAGAAATAAATAAATAAACCCCCACGGCAGTCGGCTGCTCAGCCGTGAGCGTGCAGAGAGGTGTGTGTCGTGCGTGGGACCGCAGCCTCCTTGCCAGCACCCCTCAAAACTGAGCACAAAAGAGCACGGTTTGGCTTAGCAGCTGCTTTTTGGAGTTGTCTCTGGCTGTCATTTTTGGGAAGGGATGGGGGCAGGGAAATTGGGTTGGGTGGCAGATGGTGTTAAACAGGAAAGGAGGCAGTGTTTGTTTGCAAACATGGCGAGGTGTCGTTCCATTATTGCCCGGCGCTCTTGACAAAATCAGTGTGGGAGCTCCCTGCCAGCTACCGCAGCCCCGCAACGCTGCGCGGCAGATGAATCAACGCCAACCCGGGGGCAGCTCCCTGCCCCAAAAGTCCCCTGTGCGACAGCGACGAGCAGGGGCGAACGCGGCGGAGATTCGCTGCCAGGCACGAACGAGGACGGCGGCGCCCCGCATTTCAAGGCTAGCACGGGGCACTGGCAGCCTACCTTCAGCCAGCCGGCATCTCTAGCTGTTTGTTTCTCCCCCTCACCGTCCTCGGAGATGGAGTGAGATCTGCAGGGAGAGGGAAGTGCCGCCCGCCGACGTTCTGGGAGGCGGCGAGCCCGTCTCGCTGTGCCCACGCGGCGGGATGCAGGATTTGGGGCCAGCGCTCTGCCGCCGTGTTTCTTTCGCTTCGTTCCTGTGGCAGGGAGCAGGGCTGTGGGAGGATGTCACAGCCCGTCAGGGGTGGCACGGAAAGGGGCAGACACATGTCTGCGGCCACGGCAGGTCCCTTCCAGGAGGGAGCCCAGCACTGGGTGCTGATAGAGACCCTGCCTGCATGGGGAGCATCCCCTGCACCTCTCTGGGCACGCAGCTGTGAAGCCTCTGCTACCTAGCGGGTACAGCTACTGACAGCTCCTGCAGAGCACAACGGGAGTCACGGGAGTTTGGCATGTTTAGGAAAATCGGCTTTGCCGTGATCACAAGTTTACTGATGGCGGGGTTGGGAGTGGAGTCAGGGATTTTTGCCGTCCCTGTAAGGCCCCGAGTGGCGCTCAGCCTGGCAGGGTTTTGCGTGGCCAGCCCTGGTGCCAGATGTGGGCAGCACGAGGGATTCAGCAGTGCCGTGCTGAGCCTGCTGGAGTGGACATCGCGCTGCCTGCAGGCCCATGGCAGGGTGAGTGCTGGGGAGTCAACACCCTGCTAATCCTGGGGCTGCAGCCAAGGCTGCTTCCATGGGCACGGAGGGGGTTAAGTGCTGAGGAGGAGACGGCTGCTTTTATGACCATTCCCCTAAGCCACCACAAACCCTCTTTTTTCTTTTCATTTTTCTGAAAACATGGTGTTTTAGGACATTGCTGCTTGTGCATCTCCTTTTCTCTCCTGCTGGGAGAGCCAGGATTGATGACTCAGAAATTGCTAAAAACATCGCGCTCAGCACTGCCACAATCAGGAGTCTGCCTTAAAAATCATAAGATTTCTACCAAACAGAAATCAATTCTTCTCCCTTGTCCTCTAGTGTTTTTGACATGGAGGTCATGCTTCAGTCCCCAGCTCTGAGGAATGCATGATTTTATTTGGTTTGCTTTTTAATGGAAAATAGGAGTTCCCATCCTGTCTCTGGGAGGGCTTGAGCACAGTACCAAGTTATGTGCCTGTCCCATGAAAAATGGGAGTGCTGCCCACATTCAAGTGTAGGAAACACCAGGAAGGACAAATGCAAACACCCAATTCTGCACCATTAGCTTCTATATGAATATTAATGGCCAAGGCACCACTGCAGTGAGTCAAGATCCCGGGAAGGCAGGTTGTCTCCAGATCCTGTGACCACTTGCCAACAGGAAAAATGAGTGAACTTTCACTGGCTGTTTTTCAGGGCTGGATATTGTACTTTAACGAACAATCAGAAGGCAACTGGCTGGAAAATAACTGGACCTTTAACAGCCTTGGTGCTTAATTTACCATGTACTTTTTCTTACATTCTCCCTCTCATTGCTGATATTATATCAGCATGACCGCCTCCCTGACATCGGTTTTATTCAGATACTGCTGTTTCATCTCGCCTCTGCTCCTCACTCTGCTTCCCTGGGCCATTTCACCAGGTCTGCCTCACCTGTCAGAGCAACCCATCACTGTCTCCTCAACCCCAGCCCGTGTAGGAAAGGCTGCACCCTGGAAACCTCCATCTCCGTGGTCCAAACACCATCTTCTCCATCGGATTTGGGGCTGGTTTCAGGGATGCTGAGCCTGCCCTGCTGGTGGAGGGGGCCGTGTGTGGCAGCTTTTTGGATGGAGTAATTTAAATCCGGGATTTATGTGCTCTCCACGCTTTAATTGCGTCAAGGAATCTCTCACTCAGGCAGTGTGTAATCTCTCGGCATTTCACATGCTCAGCCCGGGTGTCAGAAGATGAATGGCCCATTCACATGGGGAGTGCTTCACATCCAGATACACTGCCTTACAATGCTGATAGACTGGAGCAAGAGATGAAGGATAGCAGCAGGGACGGGCAACTTGTACCTACCAAACCTCATGGATTCAAAAATAAAATGTGCGCTCTGTTTATCTGTAAATGATGGCATTTTCACTCGCCTGGCTTTCTCCTTGCATCTTCCAGCAGATCTCCTCCCTCTTTGCTAGTCTCTAAACAATCTGCAAAGCATATCTTTGCCCTCAGGGTTTGCAGGGTGGTGCTTCAGAGTCAGCCTTGGTAGAACAGGCTGTTGAGGAAACCTGAAAGCTCTCTTTAGAATATGTATGTGAGTATTGTTACTGTTTGGCACTGAATCTGTCACCTGAAATGACTGAGATTTTCTTAATGGTGCATGCACATTTGGCTGGCTCCTTTTCTCTGCTCTCCTTATAATACTTTTGTTATTAAATACTGTGGAGCAGAAGTCCTAAATTTAATTTTTTGGCATGGTAACAAATAGGAAGAGACCACACCATACCATCAGACAGAGTGGGAGGAAAGAGGTGACTTTATCTTCATTGGAGGAACTAACATTAAATAATTTGCCCGAGGTCATACAGAAAATCTGTATCATCAGATCAGGGAACTAAAACCAGGTCTTTTTTCAGAGTTTTGATTATAGGACAAGTTTTATCATCCCAATCTGCTATATTTTCACACTGAAATACATTACTTACCTCTAGAACGGGCAAAACTTGCTTACAAAGGATATTTGCAATGTGTTTCCATCCAGTCAGAAGATCCACTGTGGATAAGTTCAAATGTTTTTCTGTAATTTGTGTATTTGCACTGAAGTGTTTGGAATAGATGGAGGAGTTAATCTGTATTGAGATGTGGTACAGCACATGCAAGAACAGTCATATCAGACAAGTTTATGTAAATAAATAGATAAATAGAAGCACGAGTCAGAAGTTGGCTGATCTGAAATCTCAATGCTTATAAATCAACAAATGTGAAGGTTCATCCAAGGAAGGAGTAGAAGGGAATGTGTCTCACTGAAACTGAAATGTTCTGTTTATTACAACCACCCAGATGATAGCTAGTAAATCTTATTTGCTTGCCTAATAAACATGAAGTTACTTGTGCAGAAGAGGAGCAGCTCTGGCAGAATTTGAGGCTTAGCTCAGAGCAACCCCCTCCGTGGCTGGAACTGGTTAAAAAATTCTCCTGCACAACTACTCCTCAGTGATTGAATCTCTCCATAATTTTCAGTCTGGAGGCTTTCTGTCAGGCCTATATGAAAATTCTTGGAATTTTGGAAACATTTCTGAGAAAGGAAAGTCAGTTTTGGCCCACATCTATTGTTGAAGTGCAAGGTCAGGGAAGTGCACAGGGATGGGATGGAAAGGGAGGGGTGGTCTTTACATTTCAGTTGTAGTCTTATAAAGCACTCACAGCATGAAAAATTGATGTAATTACACTTATTTGAACATATTTGAAAGTCAGGAAGAGAGGCCTGTCTGCCATAATCCAGGTGTGGTCCAGGGGAGGATGTGTGCATTCAGCTTTCAAAGATGCAAAGGACTCTGCCCTCTAACCCACCAGCTGAAATTCTGTTCCCAGTGTTCATTTTCTGGGTTGAAGTTTCCTGGCCATATCCCTCTGTATGTACGTGAACTGCCTTGGAAATGCTGACCAAATACAGCTTAAATTATATTTTTCTCTTCTTCTGAGAACATATGAAGAGTGATATGAAAATCCGGATTTTTTTTTTTTAACACGGAAATCACAGTTGTAAATGTTGTCCTGTGTTTGAACAGACTAGCAAATGACTGCCTTTAAAAGGGGGGATGGGGCTTTGAAATGGATACAACAGTAAATTTGCTTGTTTATCATTGCAGAGAGTAACATGATGAGATGCTGTCTACTTTAATTTCCACTAATTTGGCAAGTCACTGGAGTAACTCTGGGTCCAGATTTTTGGAAGATCTAGGAGGCTTTTGAGCGTATCCGAAAATCTGGCTCTTATTTTAGGTGTCTAAATGGGAATCAAACACTTGTAAAACAATCTAGCCCAGTTGTGGGTGCTGAGCACTTAGAAATACGGCCTTCAGTTGTCGAGAAAATCTGGCTGCTAACATATTTTAAGACTGAGAAAAACGTGGCTGGAACATCAGGCCAAAGGAAACAATTTGTCTTGTAATGACAGGGTTGAGAGGTAGATGATACTCTTTAAATACGTGCAGTACCTAGGTCTGGATGATCTCTGCTTCCAACTAGATGAGGATATAAAGACACTGGTAATGAGATTCATTACAGCAGCTTTCTAATCTCTTTCGCTACGAAATACATTACATTTGGAATTTAACTGTGTGTGCAGCACACCAGGTGGCCAAGCTGCTTTTACTGGGAGAAAATAAAGGAGCTGAAATGCACTGCTATGTAGTGCTCTTAATGCCTAATAATGTCATAGAGGAAGAAGTATGCTCCTGCTCTCTGTTGCTGATGACTGCCGAGCGAAGCACATGTTATACAAAGTCACATATGCTGGAGAATAACGCTGCTGTGGGAGCCCTTAGCTCACTGGTATGTGACACTGCAATGTGATTAGGAAAGAAATTACATACTGGCAAAGAGCTTTCCCCCATTTCGAGAGTGAGAGAGAAGAATCACCCCCTTGGAAATGTTATATCTGAGTGAATTTACTTTTCCATGGGCTGATATTCTTCTAAGGAAGAAGGATGTTCCAGCCACTGCTTGGCAGAAAGGACATTTTTTCTACTTTATTGGCCCAAGGTGGTCATGGGGCTGTGGAACAAATTTCACCTTGGGTGAAGCGGAGAGCATTTCTTCAGTTCCAGGGGAAATTTAGTCCGAGGTTTGTGTTGTGCTGAATTTGAATATGGAGACTTAAAAATAGGGCTTCTAGTTCACATCCCAGTCTCTGAGGTGTTCTGCTAACGGTGGAGGTGTGTTGACATGGCAACTCCCTAAATCTAGCCCTGAATGCTGTAAGCTCAGCTTCTGGCCTACCAGGACTCAGAACTCTTCTGATTGAAAGACTAAGTCAAGGCTTCCTGTCTGCTGAGGATGATGCTTTATCATGTAGGTGAAGTTGATCTTTGGGGTTTTTTTCTCCTAATGACATAAAACTCCTCAGAAATTTTGCATTTTAATTAAATAAGAGCAGATCTGGGCTGCTCAACTGTAGAATGTGGTCACGACAAAACTGTGGCAAACTCCATTTCCCCCTTTTACTCCCTAAGACTCTCATGATGCAGAATTCCTTTACCTTTCTCTTTCCCCCTATCTTTTTTGGTTTTGATTGGAAGCTGTGTACAGGCTGTGAGGCACGGTGCAAAAATTAAATGCTATTCCCAGCTGTTTGCCGTGGCTCAGATTCACTCTTTGCCATGGGCTGGGATCCAGTTTCAGGACAGATGCTTTACAGTTTTGTTTATTGGATTTTCTATACAAAGGGTTGTGTTCCACATTGACTGGGAGCAGGTGGCTCGTAGAAAGGAAAGAGAAACCCACGCCATGTTTTTGTAATTTTTTTGACTCTCTACGGATTCTTGTGACATACTGATTGCAGCTGGATGTGCAAAAAGGCAGGGTTGGAGGTATCCATGAGACTGCCATCCCATCCCTCACACAAAAACACTGATGCTCTAGGACTTGTGTTTTTTCCAGAGTGTGGCGTTGCTTGTGCCATGGCCCATGGGTGAGCTTGGCCAGCTCATTTCCCTTTCCCTTTTCCCATAAGTTCTTATTCCTTGGGAAAGCTGTGGACTGTGTGGGTAGCTGTGGAAGTCTACCATGTGAGATCCCAAAAGTGCTGGAGAACCACCTGAGGGTGACCAAAATGCACCCAACCCTCACCATGTAGCACCTACATACATTTATATATCCAGCTGTGTAGCAGGTCTGCTTCTGCCTCTCGTCACGTACAGGACTCCTGCCTGTCACTGCATGGAGGAAAATGTCACTTTGGTGACAGTTGGGTATTTCCTCAGCCTGTCTTCACTGCTGTCATGGACATTGCTTAGAATGGATTGAGAAATGAAGCTGTAGAAATATGTAGGTAAATCGGTTCACTTGAAAAAATAGAAGGAAACAGAATAGACCCCTGAAGTCCAGCTTTTGGAGTTGGCCCTAAATGGACCTGAGCAGTGCCTGTGCTCCCTTCCTGATCTTCTATTTCCTCCATCATGTCAGCAGACATGAGCCCTTGTGTGGGCAAAATTTAGGTGTCTCCCCATCCTCGCTGGATCATAGCAGTCATACAGAGATATGTGCAAGAAATTCCCCCTATGGGACTGAGGGATACCTGCGTGTGGTCTGTGTGAAATCTCACAACCCTGGGGACTCCAAGGGAAAAGGAACAGCAGCAAAAAATAGAGTAGTTTGGGTGGCAATCCATGGAATGTCTTCACCATATAATTTTAAGGTGAAATTCAAGGGGGATATGGAGGGCTTTCAAAAAATAACCATATAAAAGACTTGGGAGCCATTGCTTTCAGCACATGACAGCAGTGGGTTTGGATTTGGATTGCACTGAGCAACTTGGTCTAGTGGAAGGTGTCCCTGGCCATGGCAGAGGGGTTGAAACTGAGTAATCTTTAAGGTCTTTTCCAACCCAACCCATTCTACAATTCTGTGACTCTCAGTGTATGCAGTTAAAGGGTGGGGTGAGGTGCATGGTCCCAGCAGCATGAAGAGCAGATGAGGAGCCAGGATCCTTTTACTCATAGATGTGATGATCAGTGTGTGAGCAATCCTGATGTCAGCATAGGTTTGTATAAACCTGTTGAGCTAATTAAGTGTGAGTAGGTGAGATTTGGGAAGGATCAGCATCTATTAGTGACAAAACCACAATCAGGAAAAGAAGCTGACTTTCTGAGACTGCTCACAGCCAGCAGGTTGCCTGGCTCTGGGCATGACTGAAGAACTTCTGTGGAAATTTAGGAACTAAGAATAAAAAGTACTTCACTTTAATATACAGGGAGGTTAACAGGAGCCTGCTGGAACCCTTTAAATTGGCAAGTAGCCCCATGGAGCCTGGGACATATTAAATGATTGTCCTGGTAACTCAAAGCACAGCTAGGCTGGAAGTGTTCACCTCTATCTTGTGAATTCCTTAAATAACAAACACCGTACAAAGCTCGATAAACAACCAGATCAAATCTCAATGGAGAGGCACTAGGCAAGCAGCTCCACAGAAGCATCTCTGGAGCAGTGCTCTGTAGAGAGGAGAAAATCACACAGAGAGGCAGGCTGGAGCTGATGGCTGCTCTGGAAGGATTTACTGGCAACATTGGGGTGAAGTGTTTTGGGCAGGGCAGGTGCTTTTTATTCAGTGTTTTGAAGCAGGAACTAGAAAACTTTTCCAAGGGCTGAATCAGTCTTTCAGACTCGTTTGGTGAAGCTGAAATGAACGTCAGTGTCTATTAATGCCAAGAAACATTGTGTTCATGAGCTGTATGAAATGGAATTGTGGCTTGTGGAAAGGCCACAAGTACTTCATTCCCATGCCTGAAGTACATGGGATTCAGTGCAACAAATCTCTTTCCTAAGCCTTCCTCACTATCTGTCACCTCTCTCTCTTGGGGAAATTTCAGTGTCTCTAGATCCCCATAAACTCAAAGTATCTCCTCCCTGGAGCACCATTATCTCTCCCTGCTGATGGAAGGAGGTTCCTAAACTCCTGGCATGAATCTGCAATATGATGCCTTCAAGAAGCCCCACGGGTGGGATGACTGGGCCGGTCAGCTTGGTCTCAGCTGAGTGGCAGGGACTGGGAGCTGTGGTAGGTTGAGACCCAGCAGAGGCAGCTTGGAGGTACCCACAGGAGGCTGCTGAGCATCCCTCTCTCCTGGTGAATCCCAGTGCAGGCCTGGTGGATGAGGTTTGTGGAGCTCAGGGAGGAGGGGGGATGTGGTGTTACACTGTTGGGTGTAGGACTGGGTGGGTTTTGGGGGATGTGAGGGATGCAGGCCATGATGGGATCTGTGGAATCACACATAGGAGGGCACTGTGCCATGCACAGGGCTGAGGGAGGTGGGGAGCAAAGAGGAGAGGGCTGAGAGGTTGTGTGGATGGGCCAGAACTCACTCACAGACATTGCACTGAGGGTGCTGATGTCTCCTGGGTAAATATTGCTGTGACATTACTGTCCTTGAAAAGCAAAAAAAACAAATTGGTATCTCCTATTTGGCCAAAATGGAGATATCTGAGCCTTGTGGACATAACACCCTTGTCACGTTCACATGTGAACTGCTGCCTTTCCCCCAGCCTAGCTGCACTTTTGCCTAAGCCCTTATGCCAAGCCCTTTACCATGCAACACTTTGCTGTTTGCAGCTTGCTGGTGGGTTGTCACGACAGTGCATGGGGATGTCACTGTGCAGTTTGTCGCTGTGTAACCCGAGTGGAAGGAGGCAGTGGTGACATGCAGGTCTCCTTCCCTGCCTACCTCTTCCCTACTCTGCTGCTCATGGCAGCACCACCTCGACTCCTTCCAGCTCTTCATCACCCCTTGCAGAAGGTGGATGTGACTGGGGGCACCTCCCAAGTGCCCCAGGTCTCTCTCCTGGGTTGGAGGATGGAGTTCAGCTTTTTGTGATTCCTAACCCAGGGCAGTGGCACTGGAGGGGGTCTGGTCCCTGTTGTGGGTGGTAGAGAGCAGGCAGCCCACCCAGACCCACTGTGGATATGGGCACTGATTTCTTCAGTGAAAAAAGAGGAGAAAAAAATAATCTTCTTTCACAGCCCCATTCTCTGCCATCATGTCCAAGTGCAAAAATCAGCTAAAAGAAGGAAATACAACTGCAGCTGTCATGGCAGGTCAGTATTTGAGCTTTGTAAGGTTGTTTTATTCAGGATGAGGAAGCAGCGAGGTGGGCCAGGTACCACACTGATATGATCTCATCTATTCACCAAAGAATGTCACCAAAATCCTGTTTCTCTAAACACAGTGGAGGCAATGAACAGGCATCCCCATCTACTTAAAAAGCTCTAAAGTGCAAGCAGCTTGTCTTTTTGTCACTTCTTAAGACCCTGATTTTTGCAAGACTTCATTTCACAAGCATAAGTTCTTGCTCAGCATGGCCAAAACCAGGGAATTCGTCCTTTAAGAGTCTTCAGGTGCAGCCTGAGGTGGGGTGAGCCCATGGACAGCTCTACACAACATTTATAGATCAATATGATTTAACCAAAGCCTAGCAGACTTCTTGGCTATGATGGGGTCAAACTTGATGTTGCATCCAAATCCTGTGAGTGGGGAGGACATTGATGAGGAGCTCTGGAAGGTGGAGCAGCAGTGAGCTGTAGGTATTCATAGGAGGAGGAGCAGCACTCATCAAATCAGACAGATTGCTGTGGGTTGGGTTGTAAACAAGCTATTGCTGAATTGCCATCAAGTCTCAAAAGGACAATAGCATGAATGAAGCAGCAGTTTATGGTTGTGGGGGCTTTGAATGGAGTGATCTCTACCCCTGGCCTCCAGGAAATGAGGCAGAGGAAGCTGGATGTGGGCTGGATCACCCAGATTACAGTGATGCTCCTTGAACATAGAGCACACACCAAAATATTACAGATAAAGGTGAAAGCGAATACTTACCATGATTTAAAGCACTCTCTTGCCTGCCCCCTAAGTGTTTTTAAAACTGAAGGATAATGTCAGACCTTTGTCTTGGATGAAGAATGAGTGCATTTGCTATTGAAATATGACCAGTAGAGCCAGCATGGAAAGCACTGTGCTACTGGTGCAGCAGTGGGTGATTTGTACACTCTGCTGCACACACTGTCCTCCAAAAACATTGGCTGAGTCTTGAGCTGCTTCCCAGATCTTGGTCCTAGGAAAATCACTGGGTGAAGTGGGTGAAGATTCAGGCTGAGGAACTCTTCTGCCTAGGTCTAGCTCTGCAGAGGGTGTTTGATTGTCCCATGGAAGTGAAAGAAGTGTGGTCACTTGTAAGGAAGTCTCCTGCTGTTGCACCTTTCTTAGGAGCTGATGTTCCTACAGAGGGGAGAAAATTCCTATGAGGAAAAGGGTGGAGGATTTACACCCATATTGCTTCGGATGTGATTTAGCTGGCCTAGTTTATGCACCTAAAAGACAGTTCTAGTTGCAAGCTCAGAGAGAGTTTGAGTTTGAAGCAGCTCAGGCATCCTTTCTAGGCAAATGAAGAGGGAAAGAGAATTCAGCTCCTCCAAGAGGTGCCCATAGCATCCTTGCATTGTATGAACTTGTTTCACCACCACAAAGAGAAAGCTCTGGCCCAAATGTTTAATTTACAGAAGCCTAAGGAATTTGTGATCAGGCCCAAATCATCTAAATCAGGTCTGCAAACCCTTTATCCTAATGGTTCATATCTGAGGACAAAACTGTGTGCTGCTGCAAGAATTATGTCAGCAGGATTTCCTAAACTCCTTGTTTCCTAGCTCCAGGGGGAGACAATGATCTGCATGGGTGATGAGTCAAGGTTTCTGATGCCCCCTCCTGTGCTTTGTCAAGTGCAGGTTTAGATCAGCTTGATAGAAGGCTGAGAGAGACCTGTTGGGCCTTGCTTAAACAGAATTGAATTACCCTGGGGTAAATCAGCGCCTAGAAGCTTCTTCACTTTTTTTTTTTTTAACCTAATTCTGACCATTTGGAAACATTGACCCATTGCATTACTGCAGGTAGAGTCTGTCTCTTTACACAGTGCAGCTCAGCTGGTCCTTCTCAGAGCTCTCAGCATCTCTTGTGGGCACCAAGGCATTGATGTGAAATTTTGGTCTCTGTAGGATTGTGTAAATGTTTCTTTCCCAAGTTTGCCCTGAAAATTGGACAAATCCCTGGATTCAATTTGCCTGGACCTAAGAAGACAATGGGATGACAACAGGAAGGATTTGTGGGATGTGTGTTTCATGTCTCGAGTCAGCATCCTCACAATAGAGGGACAAAATTTGGTCCTGGCTGCAGCAACCTCGAGCTTGACACTGTGTCTCATAGCACCACACAATGTAAATGTTTATTGCCTTCTTCCCGTGGGCCTGTGGCTTGTGTTTTGAGTCCCATGCAATGCAGAGGGAGGCCCTCCGGAGAGCAGGGTTATAAAGGAACCAGAGGCCAGATGTGTGCGAGACTCCAGCCCAGAGAAAAGTCCCCGCAGTTTGACTCCGCCAGGGCTGCAGGGCACGGAGAACAAGGGAAAATTGAGTCAGCCCCAGGATGCCATCCGGTCTTTAGGGCAGACAAATGCATGTAATCTCGGCCGGGGCTGTAAAGCAGCATTGCTAGGCTGGAGGAGAGGAATGCGCGGCCGGGGAGCCGCGATAATGGAAGGAGGGGCTGGGGAGGAAAGAGAGAGGAGCGGCGTTCGCCCTCCCGATCTGTGAACCTGATGCACAGAGACGTTCGTAGTTTCCAATAAGCAGTTCATTTATCTTAACTTAATGCCTTTTTGCTCCATCGCTAGCAGAGTGATCCCAATTAAGGCAGCACAGCAGGGCTTCCCGTATAAACCTCCTAACACCGCCAGTTGCGTTATTTGCTACAACCAGCCAGAGTTATGATCACCACTGAAAAATAAGCTTCCTACCTGGCAGCTGGCCAGATTCATCCCAGCAAAGCAGAGGAGTAGCAGGGCTGGGAGAGGGAATGCATTGAAATGTAAAACAGTTAACATTTCCACAATACATGTCAGCATCCACCAAGCAGTGTGGGCAATTAAGTAATGTTACATTGTACACTTCACCTTGGAAGAAAAGCTCATTTTGATAGAATAAAATACCCAAATGCCACGGTCTCTCCTGCTGAATTCAAACCCAAAGCAGTGTTTTCCCTTCTACGCACAACGCCTAGCACAGAAATAAGAAGGGAGAATAAAGCAGCATGATTTTAGACTTAGAAGATAAGTAAAAGTGTGGGCCCTCTGCCAAGTTTCTCACCATTTAGCAGTGCTGAGATGGGATAAAGAGCAGATTTCTGACTGCTTCCCACAGCCACTTTTCTCGTTTTGCAGAGCTGTTTTATATTAGAAAATTGTTGAAAATATTTCATTGTGTCTTTTTTTCCCCCCCTCTGATTTAAGGGATCTTCATGTCCCCTCCTCCCTCCACTTGTCTGTGGAAGCAGCTCCTATAGAGGTCCTGACATCACTCTGCATGGGAGCAGTTTGCTTGTAGGAATGATGAAACCTTTCAGTGGAGTGACCTGGGAAATTGGCTGTGGCTGCACATGTCAGTCCTGCTGCACTACTGGTTTTTGAGGCAGGGTGTCCCAAATTTTAGTATGATAGCACTGCTGGAACCCCATGGACAGCCTTGAAACAGGGCGGTGCCTTCACTGAAAAATCAAACAATGTATGTGCATTCTGGGCCATTAGTCTGAATAGCTGGACTCAAGAGATGAATGGAAATTGCCTGTTGCTTGAGTTCACCAAAAGGGAAACCTGTCTGTCTTCACAAAAAAAAAAAAAAAAAAAAAAAGAGAGAGAGAGAGAGAAAAAAAAAGGATATAAGCAAAAAAATGTAGTCTCTAAATTCCTGTGGGTTCTATTAAAATTCTTCCTGTGTTGGTATGTTATTGGAGAGCCTTTAGCTTTGAGAACTGATTGTCCAGTACTGCTGGCTTGTCTTTTGAAAAACCTGGATGCTGACTGGAACCAGATTAAAAATTTTAGCTGAAACATCTATTAGGAAACTAATTCTGGGAGATATTCAACAGACTTTCGGGCTCATTTCTGGTGCCCTCAGATGCCAAAATGGTAAAGAGGTCCTGCACGTGCTGCAGAGAAATAGAAGGAGAGGAATGGGGAAGAAGGGAGCAAAAATAAAGTGGCAAAAATGTTAGCAACACTGGGAGATGGAACATTTTAACCCAGGTCTTCTTTTTTCTTTGGTCCAGGAATCTCATGAATGTTACTGTCAGTTTAGCCATTAAGCATAATATAATAATCATATTCAAGGAATAAAGTTCCTAATTGCAGCTATGTGAAGTTTGTGAGAGGTGTTTTGAACACAAAACCTGTTGTTACTGAAATGTAAAATTGCTTTTTCTGTTTTTTTTCTGAATCTCTCTGTTTGGGGGCATTGTATCCTGGTGCTGTGTCTTCCTTTGGTGTGGTATTTTGGAAGTTGGGCTCAGATTCCGAAGGCAGGCTCTGCTCTTAACACTTTGAGGGTGTAGGAGGCTGGTTTTGATATTTTGCATCAGTTCTGCTGAACCTATTTCAGGCTGCAGTTTGTTGGTTTACACAAGAAAATAATCTGAAGAAAGTAACATTTAAAACCCGATTGTTCATGAGCTATCAAAGCCAGGAGAAATTGTGTGTAATGGGAGAACTGGGAATCCCAATTGTGCAGAGATTCCCTTCTGGTCAGCAATTTTATGTTTCCCAGTAGTCACTGGTTATTCACAGTACACAGGGAAGAATTATTTCAGACATCCCAGAAGAACAAAACTGGGCTTCTCAGGCAGCCAGGACTAAATTACTCCCAACAATGCTGTTGTGTCTAATAGTGGGACACTCAGATTGCAACAGAGAATATAGAAAATGTCCATGTGACATTAGGGACATCTGAGCCACGGAGACACCACCAAACTGAAATATCAAACACAAAATGTCCTGCTACTGCTCCACTATGGACTAAACACTGTACTGTTATGAACATGTGTGCCAATTGTTTCCTGGGCTTTGCCTTCCCATTTACCCAGGTAAGAACAAAGAACCTCCTGTTCTTTGTTGGAGGCAGAGCTGTGACACAGACAAAAGTCCAGAAGGTCTAAGGCCCTGATCCTGTGAGGACTTTGCCCCCTGAATACATGGACTTAATTGGGACTACCTGAGCCTATTGTTAAGCATACATGCAAGCCTTTCCCAGGCTGGAGCCTGGATTAGTAACCAGGACAATAAACTGCTAGTGGTGGCTTAGAGTGCCAAGAAGCAGGTTTAAAATATTTAGGCTTCCAGGACCTGAACCCAAAGAAAACAGATTCTGTATTTCCATATTCTGAACTGATGTGCATGACATGGGGATGTTTTTAATGTTCATGAAGCACTTTGTTAATCTCTGTTCCTTGTATTAACTGGAAAATGGATGTGCTGCCTGTGGTCCACCTTCATGGAATGTCTGTGGTTGCATGGCAGATCCAGCAATAGGCTAAGGTGATCCATGCTTTTCCTGTGTTGTTTTCTGTTTTGTTTCCTGGTTTTCTTACTTATCTCTTTTGGCCTTCTAATGATTGCAGTGGTCATGTTAGTTTGGAGCAGAATTCATAGACCAGTCTGTGTTTCCAAAAAACATTTGAGTATAACTCACCCTGTTAATTGAATGCTGCAGTTGTTAATGTGTCCTGTTACACCCAAATAATGAACATTATGACTCTTGTGTCTTTCTTCCAAACTTCTCTTTATCCAGCTAATACCCTTTTAATGACTTTTTAATCATCTGAAACTATTAATGATGCAACTCCAAACACCTTCTCCTGCTGTTGTTTCCCATATGGATTCCAAAACGGGACCCAGGAGCTTGGATGGTGTCTGACTATGGAAAATTGCTCCTGCAGGCACTGGGAGCTGTTCTGTGTAGGAGAATGGGTGATGGATCAGGCTGGATGAGCTAGTTACTCATATTACTGGGCCACTTACGTCAACAAAGACATTGAAGCACTGGAGTGAGTCCAGACAAGGGCAGTGGAGCTGAGAAAGGGTCTGGAGCACAAGTCTGATGAGAAGGAGCTGAGGGAGCTGGAGTTGTTAATCTTGGAGGAAGCTCAGGGGGGACCTAATCACTCTACAAGTACCTGGAAGGAGGCTGTAGCCAGGTGGGGATCAGTCTCTTCTCCAAAGGAGCAAGCAATAAGATGAGAGAGAACAGCCTCAAGTTCTGCAGGGGAGGTTTAAATTGGATATTAGAAAAAAATTTCTTTGCTGCAAGGTTGCAAAGCATTAGAACAGACTGCTCAGGGAAGTGGTAGAGTCACTATTCCTGGAAGTGTTCAAATAAATGTGGATTTATAAACACGGATGTGGCAGGCTGGGGGACACATAGCTGACCCCTGCAACTGTGGTTTGTGAGGCTTTAGTCCTCGCCATTAAAAAGCAATTCACATGCTGTTACTTGGAAAGATTCTTGGTCTGTTCAATAGGACAAATTCATTCTCTGCTTGATTTCAGTGAGTTTTATAGCAGCCTTGGATATAACTCCCTGTGCTCAGCTGAGACAACTCTGGGTAAAGCCAGCTGTGGGGGAGAGCTGCTCTGTCATTTGCTTAAGGATCACTGCTACAGGCACAATGCAGTATCAGCAAAATGTCCCTAAATGTGAAATCCTATCACATGTTCTGGAGAACAATTACAGAAAATACCACTGTGTAAGCTGAGATACTGAGTACCTCAGGTCCAGTGCCCTGGGTTCCAGCTCCTTGTGTGGTGCCCTGGAGATATTTTAGCCCAAAATAATCCACAGTGACTTCTGTGAGCCAGGGGCTCTTCTGTGTACAAAAATCCTATGCTAATCTGTGATATGGAGAATAAACTCAACCCATGGCTTGAATGCACTGTGCAATCTCTGGGTTTCCTGAGCCTCTGTGAAATTAGGCAGAGCAAAGCTCTGACAGCCCCAGCACACAGTGGTCACTCACCAACAAACTCATGTGACTCCTGATAGGCCCCAGATATGGAAAGGTCCCAAACCTCTTTGTCCCAGTTTCAGCAAGAGGAGAAATGAAGATTAAAGCCTGCCTTTGCTCTCTCTCCATCTTGGCAAGATGGGTAAAATTCATCTCCGCTATAAACATCTTCAAATATTTACATACAATAACAATTATGGGCATTTTGATTTAAATGATTAAAACACCAGGCTTGACTAGACACTAATTGCTATTGATTGTTTAATGATATTGTGGAATGGTAATGCAGGCTTCATATTGACAGTCAAAAGCAATTGACCGAAAAGTCATTATCCATTTTTAGCTTTACAAGTAAATTGCCTGAATTTTGATTGAAAAATATTGCACTAAAAGTAGAAGACCTCCTAAAGAAAAAGGATGAAAACTCTAACCTCCATATTATTGAAAGCATTTAAATTACTCTCCTGACCACACAGCAGGAATACAAGAAGAAATGTAACCTTCATTTCCAGAAGGAAGCTTTGACTACAGTCAGTGGTTAGAGCACTAATCTTTTGGTTCTGGGAGTGGGATTTAAGTTCCTTCTCTGATTTTTATGTGCAGTATGTTTATGGCCTCCTCATCTCACTCCTATAATTGGCATTGCATTTCATCACAAAACCATTATACATAATTTAGCTGTGTTCTTCATAGGTCAGACCTGAGTAGAAGGTCACATTGGAGCTACCTAAACCATATGCATTCTGAAGATAAACACTTAATCTTGATTTTCATTTTGCTGCCAATTCTTTTTCTTTTTTTCCTTTTCTTTTTTGTTTCCTTTTTTTTTTTTTTAATTTTATGGGAAAGGGGGAAAGGGGAATCCTGAAAAATGCTGTATTTTCTCAATAGCAGTATACTTTTAGTGTTCTCAGTGCATGTTGTTATACATGCAGCTTACAGCATTGTATAGAAACCTATTGGGTGAGGTTAAGGGTCCATAAATTCAGTATCTTTCTGATCATAGCCAGCATGGGAACTGTGATGGTATTATTTGAGTCAATGTTCCTCAAAGATGTATGTGAATTAAGGCAGAATCAAAGCAGAGCCTTTGGGAGGATCAGAGCTGGACTCAGCTTAAACAGAGCTAATCAGCTCCAAAATAATCACCCTGATGTTGGCCAAGCCCAGGTTCTGCATCTCATCTCTCCCACTCAAGTAAATGGTTGTCCAGGTTTCAAACCAGATCCAATTTCAGGAACCAGATTGATTGCCCCAGAGAAGTGACTTGGGTGGATTTCAGTTCAATGGTGGAATTCTGCCCCTTTTGAAAACATAAAGTCACAGTCAACATGTGAAACAGGAATAAACCTTGCATTAAAGGAAGGATTCGAGGAGATGAGGATTTGATTTGACCTGGTAATTGAAGGGTGGGCATCAGCTAAACGATCTGAATGCCCAGAAATCTTCAGAAATTCCCCACATAGGTGTTATTCTGGATTTCTCTACAGAGTGGTCAAAACAGGGCTGGCTGAATTGCAGTGGTGGGATTGTTGGGCAGAGCCCCACCAAAATCCAGCCATGCCCTCAGTGTGGAGCCTGGCACTCTCAGGGGTATCCTGAGTATTTTTTGTCTTTCTTTGCACTGGGGTGAGCCATCTCCTGTGCTTAGACTATTCTGATCACATTCAATGGGGAAAACAGAACAGCTCCACCAGAAAACTCAGAGGAGGGAAGCACAATTTATGCACTTCAATTGGTTAAGAAAAACATGCCTTTTTTGTACCACTTATTGTGATACTGAGAAATCTCTTCCAAGAAACTGAAAACAGTCACTATTCTGAGAGTACACAGAAATCTCATCTTTTCTCCTTGTTCGAAGCACAAAGCTATTTCATTACAACTCTGAGAGGATGGGCTTCTAAATAGGATGCCTCAATCAATATTAAATCACAACTTCTTCTCAGGCTCTAAGAACAAAAATACACACTTTGATAATGCTGCTGTGACCCCATTATATGACAGGTATAAACCACGGCAACTAATGAGTTGTCAAGAAATAATGTGAAAGGAACCAAATAAATTTATAAATAGCAATTTTGTTTTGAAACATTTCAGAATGTATTTCCTTAAATGAAATGCTCAAAAGCAACTTTCAAATGCTGGTCTGTGGGAAATGCAGAAATATTTGCATATGCTACAATTTAGAATGGACATTAATATTAGAAGGTATTACCTGCCCACCCAGCACAAATCATGATTTTCCAATCTAGGAATGCACTGAGATTTGCTTCTATGTAAGACCAATGTTTTCAAATGTTTGTTTTCACTGGCAGACACCTAAAATCGAAACACAATCAACTAAAATTTGCCTGATTTTTATAAGACCATTGAACTTTCAATGGCTATAGAACCTGAGAACAAATTTTATTCATTTTAAGGCCAGGAAACCTTTAGAACAACTCATGAAAACAAAACTAAAAATCCCATTGTTATCATACCACTGGTATATCCAGCTAAGTATTCTCTTCCAGAAAAAAAAAAAATCTCATTTTGTCTGGGGTAGCACCATCCATGGAGAATCTTTCTTTTTTCTGCTAAATTTTTACATTATTTGACTTACAGGAAAGGAACGTGGGCATTTTTCTACTGAAAATAAATTGAACCTCACAGGCTGAATCTAGCAGATAAATTTTCATAGCTAAAAAACCCTTTAGGATCTGATGTTCTCTCATCGTGAAGATGCTTTATGATGCACAATTACCACTGAGATTGCCTAGTTTTAGGCTGAGTTCTGAGAACTTTGGTCCTTTCATGCAACCTGGCAGACAATATTGCCCTGTTTGGGAATTAAAGGGGAAAATGAAATTCCTGAGAAGCTGGGGCTCAGGGACTCTGCTCCCTGATTTTGAGTGATAGAAGAGGTGAGCCTGATCTGGGATGACAGCTTCCCTGATGTGTGCAGCTCTTCCCTGACACCACGTCCGTTCCCTGTGCTGTTCTGCATGAAGAGCACACATGAACCAGATGGGCTTCTCCTGTCTGTGAGCACTGATATGAGAGTGGAGAGCCACTGGCCAAGCTTCACTGCTTGATGTTTATTAATCTGTTTCATTGGAATCACAGATGCCTCATCCTGGGGAAGAATGGAGGTGATATTGCCCCATTCTCCTAAGACACCCTGGGTGCCACTACCCAGCAGTAACACACCCAGCCAGGAGGAACAGCCTGCTCTCTAAGCTGTGCTCAGCAGGAGGGGCATGGACCCCTTTTGTCCACCCCAATCAGTGCCCAGCAATGCTGGGACAATCTCTGCCTTCACCACTCTCCTGGGGCTGCAGAACATCCAGGACTGGCAGACTCACAGGGCTGGCCAGGGGGGAAGGAAAAATCTAACTTTAGCCTGACCGTAAGGGCTCTGAGCTGGAGGAAAGCAAAGCTGGGCTCCAGGCCCGGCTTCCTGGCAACCCCGTGTCATTTTCCTTAACTCATCCAGGGAGGAACAGTGGAAAGGTCTGCAGCAGGGACCAGAAGCCCAGGCCTTTTCCCTTGACCACCAGTCCACTCCTTTCCCCAGTCTTTACCTAGTCCTTGGGAAACATCCAAGATATCCCACTGAGGATGAGAATTTAATTCCTAGGAAAATTAGCACCATGAACACTGGCAGAGAGAATCCACCATCCTGTGCCACCATCTTTGCTGCAGCCCTGATCACATCTCTGTACCTCTAGCAGAAGAAGAGACAGCCATCATGTATTAAATCAAGAATGTCTGGTGGTGGTTGGAGACCACACCTATGCAGCCAGCAAGCTGTGAGGCTTAGTGCCCTTAGACAGCTCCAGGGCAAGACAGTCTCAGTGAATACACAGCCTGTTTGGGACTTCTGGTGAATTTCAAGTGTTTAGGTCTCATTTGAGGCAGGATTTGAGCTATCTAGATCCTTTTGTAAGCAACTAAAAATTGTTTATATATTTGTGACTTAATATTTGGTCTTTTGATGGGATTCACAAGTATTGCTTTGGGAAATGAAATGCCTCTGAAATGTCTGGCTAGGAGAATGCAATGGGTTTATTTCAAGTCACAGAGACTTCTGCTGTTTACTTTAGGACACTCAGTCACCACTTCTGGTCTACCCTGTGCACACTGGAATTAGAGATGAAGATAAGAGCTTTGTGTGTTTCTTTCCAAGATCTGTTTTATCTAAGGTGACGGGTTCTCTACCCTTAAACTGAAAAGTATCTATTTGAAACTGTGAAGCTCCAGTTATGGGCAGTGCTGTCTTCTGCACGTGCATTCCATCCATCTTTATAGCTGACCTTTCTGGTGTTAACAGGAGTCTTATTAAACTTCTCATAGGTAAAGCACTCTGAAAAAAAAGCACATAGGCCCTTTTACTACAGTTTTGTTTGTACTGCAGGTTGAATATGCTGGAATGAAATGCAGATATTAATTACAATCCCTTTTGCTGTGCAATTAGAATAATACAGGAAATATTTCCCACTCTCCTGGCAGTGGCCCTGACCCAGAAAAGCACTTACATGTAGGATTCCATTCACGTGGACAGGAATTTTATAAGATCAGAGTCAAAGGTGATATCAAAGGGGTTTTTTAATGTATCTGAGAACATGTATGCATACACACATATATTTCAGATTAATTTTTTTTTTCTTGTTAAATACCTAAAAGAAAATTCTCAATTTTCTGAATATTAAGGTCAGATCTAAAAGGAAGCAAATGCTGTTCTTCACTTCACGGCATTTACTGTGAGGCATCTGTCTGTTTGATGGTACTTCTACTAACCCACATGCAGCACCATGCCAAGGTGGCCATAGATGACCCCCAGAGAAGAGCTGGCTGGTGAGATGAGTGGGAAGGAGTTGTTCGTCCATCCATGTAGACATGCCCTTAGTCATGCTGAGTGAATCACTTTTTAAAGAAAAAAAAAAATGAATTCCTAGATGAGAACATCCAGTTCTTTGGAACTTACGATACTATAGTCTGAAGTTAGATCCAAAATTCATGGCTGACTCTTCCCGCCAACAATCCAAGCCAAAATTCTCGACAGGAATAAATATCCTGGAACTCTTGGAGTGTCTGAGATCCAGACCCAACTTCTGCAGCTCGCATTCCTCTCCAAGGGATTGCAAGGTATTTTTTAAATGGAATTGTTGTTTTCTTCAAATAATGTAAGGTTTAGAATTTGCCCTTTCACCTCCAACTCTGTTTTGTCACTCGCGAGCAATCCATACTAACATGTCCAGGTAAATAGCATCCAAGGTTTACAAACACAGATTTGCATAACTCTCTCTCTTTCTTTGTCTCAAAATAGGAATAAAAGTTCTGCTTGTTAGTAAAGTGCACATGAGATTTGCCCTTTTTTTTGGGCTAAGAATGAAAAAGTTAAAATTCTTAGTACTTTTAACTGTTAACGTCTGATTGGATACCACCAGCAAGGAAGGGGACAAGCACTGGTGTTTAGGGGATCAGAACTGTGGCTTCCTCCCTACACCTCTTGTGAGTAATTATAAACACATTCTTTTGCAGTCTTCAGGCCTCAATCCTCCAAAAATACATAGCTCTGATTAATATTGCTCGCAGAAACCTGATATGTGAAGAAATCTGCAGAGTCAGGGCCCCAATGTACAAGGCGTTGACCGAGAGAAGTGCAGGGAAGGAACAGTTTGCGCATGGTCAAAATCAACTGAGAATAGCACCAGAAACAAAATCCTGCTCTCCTTAGCATTGGTCCACCAAACCCTCCTGAGTGGCTTCTTCAATGAAGAAGCTGTTGCTGTCCTCTCTGAAGGACACTTTGCAGTACTGCTGCAGGTGGTTTTTCACCTGGGAATGTGCAAGTACAAGCTCTGAAGAGGTAGAGGCAGATAAAGAACATCTAGAGCTCGAGAGAGGCTGCAGCTGATGGAATGACAAGGCAGGAAAGATGCCTTCTCACTTCTCCTGAAGAAAATCCTACAAGACCAGTTAGAGTCCCCTAATTCTGTAACACCTGGCAAAGAGTTAAGCACTACAAAGGCTCCAGCCTAACAGCCACACTCTTTGTGAGTAGTTAGGAGCTCTCTGGCCCATTCTTCATGCTTTAGGAGGCCCCTCTCAAAGCAAGTATACGTCAATAGTTTAGAGGCAGAAACTATCAAATCATGCTGTGTTACTCAGGAACAGAGAGGAGAAACCGGTATAATGGGAAAAAGAAATGATCTCACCTGCCTGGTGGTAGAGAGGCATTTCTCACAACACTTAATCTAAGAGCCAGTCTTAGCTGCTGGCCATATCTATCATTCATCACGACTTAATGAGAGAGGAGTTGTCTCACGTTGGGTGCAGACCTGGGCAACAGCAACAACAGTAAATATTTTTATGCTTGTAGTGGAATTCTCTTACCAATTCTCTTACCTTTCTTTTTTTCTTTCTTCTTTTGTTTTTTTTTTCCTTTCTCTTTTGTCATATTCAGCACCACGCAGCAGGGAATAGTTTGGCTTTATTTAGAGCTGCACACTCACTGTGTGCTTTGCAAAGTAATGGATTGGTGTAGTAGCAGCAATGCAATGTGCCACTTGGACTGTCAGCTCAGCAAGGGCTCACCAATGGATGTGGAGCCTATGGAGATGAAGTGATGGTCAGAGTATCAGAGAGATCCTCCTCCTTCAAGATTTGCAGTGGTAATTTGCCAGCAGGATAGAAATATGAATTGCAAAAATCCCACTGGATCTTTGTGATCATTTGCATTTGAACACTGTTCCCGAGGCTGTGGTGCAAAGAACACACAACTGGATTTCCAGCAAGGTGATTCAGATACCGGGTCTATATTAGCTGGAGTGACACACAGGCCCTTAACTCCGTGCTTCTCCATCTTAGCTCTGTGGCACAGTGTCTGGGCAGGGTCCTGGTTTTTCTCTGCGTTACCCAGGAGAAGAGGTGAAATGTCATCTTTTGGCCGCTTCTTGTTTTCCCTGCTCATGTCAGGTGAACATGGAGGTGTTTCCTTGTGTTTGAGTGTGCTTGCCTTCCAAAATTTTCTCTCTGTCCAGCCACCATATTGTAAAGGACAACATACAATCAAGGCCAAGCCTGCTGATGTGCAAATCTGATACAGGAAAGGCAACCCTAGCCAAGTTACCATGAAACTGTATGGAAAAAGGTATCTCACTGACATCCAGAAAACAACACATTGCTATCAAAATATGATTTTAGATATGTTATTTAGTGATGTCAAATCCAGCTCTCTAGAGAGTTTGCTTTCTGGCAGATGAGTGCAGTCAGAGGAATGACAGCCTCAGGTTTTGGTAGAAAAAACACTTGGCAAAACAATAGGAAAGTGAGTGCTTCTTAAAACATACAGCCCATGCTGGGAGGGGAAGGGGATTCAGAGGACTCACAGGCTCTTTAGGAAGATGGCTTTTCTTGCCTCTGCTGTCCCTCCAGGGCATGAGGATCACAGTGTTTGCCAGCTCTGTGATCCACCTAGACCAAAATACAAAGTGGCAGTTAAATGAACAAAGTCTGAAGTAAAAGGTATTCTTTCTCTCTCAAAATCTACACTCCTCTACACAGAGATTGGAACAACGTATCAAGAAACAATAGTACTTCAAAAAATAACAGCCAGTTATGGGGTGTAAAAGATGCTATGAAAAATAACACCCTTCCTCCCAAATATATCATCATAAGAAAAAAGGTGACGGGAAATTTTAGGGGAAAAAATGAGAGTGATATTTAATATTATTAAGCTGGACTTTCACCCACTCTTTTCCCCCAAGAGTGCTCTTAGAAAACCCCAGACTGCTTTTGATTAGATTGAAAAGAATCAACCTGAGGCAAACACTCAATGTGGAAAACCTTCTCTTATATGGCCAAAAATTTGCAGACTTATAGGAAATGGGAAGCAGAACATTTTAATGAAAAGCATTGGCTTAGATTAGTAATAGGCAGTATTAGCTCCTGTAAAAACAGTATTGCTTATCCATGGATGAGATTACAAATAACCACATTTCTAAGAACAAATTATGGCATGTACATAGGAGCTGCTCCAAAACCCCTTGAAGTCCATGCAAGCCTTTCCACCAACTTCACTGGATTTTCACTTGGATCAAGACCAGGGGCCTGAATTTCTTAAAACAGCTTAAGACAGGAGAGTGTTACTTTGAGCTAAAATTTGCAGCTAATTATAAAAATAGTTGGCCGTTGAAGTAATGTACAGGGAAACCACTGTTTGTTAATGAGAATAGCAGTGGGCTTAATATGTCTACCTACAGGTAATAAATAAATGAGTCTCAGATTTAAAGTCTGGGTAGTTACCTGAAGCCAGGGTGAAGGAAGCTGTAATATTCTTACATGTGCTGTGTAATAGGCACTGAATTTGATAAGGATTTTGGAGATTTGTCTGGAGACAATGGAGTTTTAGTAGTTGAGTGTTTTTTATAATCCTTCTTACACTAATGTTACTTGAATATGTTACTGGATTACAGGCACCAGCTATAGATACACTTGTGAACAAAATGCTGGATTGAAAAAAAAGGACTTATGTCAAGATTCCAGTCTCACATCACTTGACACAAAGCATCAAAACTCAGATCTTTCAGTGTCCTGTTCCTTTTGAACTTCTAGGTGATTTTGATCCTATTCAAATAGCTTACTTGTTTCATCCTATAAATTTCAGTCTGTTTGATCACACTAGTGGAATAGTACAGTTTTCTTCCAGCAGATAAAACAACTCCTTTAAATTCTTGTGGGTGTTAAATGTCTACTACCCCGGTGCTAGTTGTTATAAAAACTGATTCCAAGTTATGTTCCACCTGGAAATGCTTTCATTGGAAATTTCTTCAAGTCTTTTTACAGTGAGCAGATTATTTTAGAGTTTTTCCTTTTCATTGCCTGTATAAATTCATAGACTGTGAATCTAATTCCTGTCTGAAGGCAGGCACAGGTCTTACCCTGAAGGTGCCTGGAACGGCTTCTTTCGAGCATCAGCTAAATTTTGGTACTGGGATTACCAGGGGATTTTCTACATCATAACCAGTGCATAGTCTGACTTCTCATGTACATTTTTGTAGGGTGTAAAAAATGAAGTTAAATAGTAGCCAGAAGATTGAGCAGATCTGGGTAACAGTTCAGTGCAGTGTGTGGCCGTGGACACTGGTGAGAATCTGATCTGCATGTGTGAATTAATTCATGAATATTGGGGTGGAGAACAGAGGCCCCCAGTTCTGTGCAGGTGTATCTGGGTGGTCACTCAGCTGGCTAGATGCTGCACCCATGGCATCCCCAGCTCTCTCTTTGCTTGCCAGGCACAGCTGAAGAGAGTCTTTTCGGAACATCCCACCATTGCAAGTGTGGTTGGGATTTCTCCGGTCACCGGTTCTTGGTCTGTGCTATGTGAGGGCAAGCAAGGCTGCTTGGAGCTAAGGAGAGCACAGAAGGGACTCAGGACAGCCTGTTTTTCTGGAAAGCCAAGGGAAGCTCTGTGTATCCAACAGATGCTGCAGCCCTCGTCGTGAACAGGAGATTAATTGAGATCTGCTTGGCCTCAGCTGAACCTGAAAGCAACCCTGCTTCCTTCTCCTCTGTGAGACTTGGCCCAAAAACAGTGGAATACTTGTGTCTTGGAGTTGTCCTTTCCATTTGTGAGCCCTACACACACTCCCACAGGCAGAAGCACGGGGACTACTAAATCAGGAATGTTCTCTCTTTGTAGGTGGGAGAAAGAAACGGGAAGGAAGAAAATGTACCTGGAGACAGGGTGGGGAAAAGCTACAGGGCTAATTTAGGAAAGATGGCTTACTTAGCACAACATACAAACACTCAAAGGGACAGTGTGCAGAAACACCCACCATCCTGGGGTGGAAGAGAGAACTCACACAAAAGAGCATTTGCAGAGCAGGACTGTGAGTGAGGACACAGAGATGTCCTTCTTCCTCTGCACCCAGAATAATTCCCTGGCAGTCATCTTCCACCTTCTCCCCCACTGGGGTTTTTTGGGGGTAATAGTTAAGGTGGGTCAGGGTAAAAAACAGATGTAGCAGTTAGAATGGCTCAGGCAGGTAAAGGATATCCCTTCTCTTCAGAGCAATGAGTCAACATTGAGAAGGGTTGAGGTTGATGATAGAAAAGGATGAAATTTCTGCATCTGCCCCAGGCAAGGGAGGTGGGAAGTGAGGCTCCTTGGGAGGGATCTTCAGGCAGATGGGGACACAGCCGATGAGAAGTGAAATAGAATTTAGTTTGTAGGGGTGGCACCAAGGCAGGTGAGGTCTAGCTGCTGGGAAAGGAGAGAGGCAAAATTGTGGGCACACAGAAGGATGGGAAGAATGGGCTTTCCATGGCTTCCCAGATGATTCTGAAGGTGCATGCTTTAAGAAGGTTATCTTATTAGAGGTAACAGACTGACCTTTGTGACTCCACCAGTCTTTCCCATCCAAACTGGCCCATCCCACTGCATATAGAGGATATTTAATATGGAAATAGGTAAAATCCACAGCTGTTGAGAGGCTCTTGACACAGCATGGTGAGCAGCACAGCCACAGCAAGGGCAGCCTTGAAGCTTGTTGTGGTCCTTCTTCCAAGGGAGTATGCTGCTGCTAAACATCTGCAGCCTCTCAGGTGGGCAGTTGTCAGGAAAACAGCAAGGAAGTGTTTGACTGAGATTTGAAGCAGTAGAAGTCAGGAGAAAGACATCTTAGGAAGATGGGTCTCATCTGAATATTTCTGAGTGCAGAAGCACCAGCACAAACAGGATCTTTGAAGACCCAGCTTTCCTCTTCCTCCTCCAATCTACATGAGCATGGTTCACATGTGGAGCAGAGGGGAAGCCCTTCCAGCTCCTGGTCTTGCTCACAGCAAAACAGAAATCATTTTGGCTTTCAGTTAATATAAAACTCTCAAACATTTTGAAAAAAATTTAAAGATCCTCCTGTAGCTGAGAAATGTGGGAACAAACTCCTAGTGTGTCTGTTGTTTCAGTTTTCCTTATTAAAAGGTAAAAATACTAATGGCCTAAATGCATTTGTCATGAGGGTGGGTTGTGTCATTCTGCTCCATCATCTCACTGAGGCTAAAAGAACACAATGAGGGACTGTGATGCCATACAGCATCCAGCACACCTCTGGTATTATTAATATTGCATTGTGAAAGGCCTTTATCAGCTAGATTGCAATGGCAGTGGTGATAACACAAGGAAATTCCTGTGCATTATTAGGACAATAATAATTACATAATTGTGCCCCAGATCTGAGCTGTCATTAAAGAGGGCTCTGAGATATAAAAAATTCCGAAAGAAATTCATTTGGCCAAAGTCCCTCTCACCAGTAACCTATTTTTCTGCCTGTTGAGGAAAGAGGCTGATGATCTGCCTGCTCTGCTTGCTCAAGGATCACTTCCAAAATAATGCCCTTTATGAAAAATTTCAATCAGGTTTCAGACCTTATCGTATTGCGGAGGCAGCTCTTCTCAGGGTCAGCAATGATTTACATATGTATGGTTTGCTGATCACAACTTACTGTCAGCTCTTTTATTTTTGGATTTCTCATCTACTTTTCACAGGACAGACCACACAGTCTTGAGCTCAGCCTGGTGAAAAGTGACTGTACAATTTCCAGCATGGCTTTTGGTGAGTTCAGTCCCTACGTTGCCACATCCACCGACTGATTTAGCAAACAAGATGGGATTTTTTTTTTTAATCCTCCCACAGCTTTGCCTACCAGTTTCCTGAAAATCAGAGATTTGGGTTCATGCTTTAGTAGAGATAATACCTTTTGTATTGGCAATTAAGCAGTGTTAGAACTGAGCCATGTGTGTGTCTCACTGACACCAAGGCTAATCTGTCACTGAATTCCTCTCCTACCAACAAAAAGCAACATATTCCCTAAATCATCCACATAACAGCAGAGAAATGGCTCTGAATTTTCCTTTTGACTTCATCATTTTTATATTGCTCCTCTCCTTTTCCTCCTTTTGCACTATTCACCTGGAAAAACAGAATCGTACCACTGAAGCTTGGGTTTGTGTTCGGGGAGTTATTGTGTATTTTTACAAAATACCAAAAATTTTACAAAATACAAAAATCCATCAACAGGACTGAAAGCAGGATAGGGCCTCAAAACACCTTAGCCCTTCCCAAGTATCCAAATCAGGCTGCAGAACAAGGATTTTTTTTTTTTTTTGGACTCATGAAACTTGCATTCCTGAAAAGAGGCCAATTTCAAGCCATTCACCTGGCACACGTGAACTCGTGTATTTCAGCACTTCAAGTAGGGAAGGCTCCTCTTAAAGGTCTTAACCCCATTGCTGTCACTGAGAGAAAATAGTTCTAAACTGCCTTATTTTTGAGAATCTGGGTCTTGTTGAAGTGAATTAGGAGTACTCAGACCTATGAACCAGGGCCAGGTGCATACCCAACAGTATGCACAGAGCAGTCTTGTTGGCATGAGTGGGGTTGGGACAGGCATCTCTTATTAAAATATCTTTTCTGGATGTGGTCTTCCCTTTTATTTGCCTCATTTGCACTCCTTAAAGGCGAGATAATGACTGTGAAAGGCACTTCAGGGTCTGAGCAAGTCAAGAGCAATTGTTCTTCCTCTTCACTTCGAGGAAGAGAAATCTGATGGAGAATGGAAATGTTTTCCCTCAGAAAGGCTCATCTTTGTGACACTTTACAGTGAAATCAAGCAAGACACGCCTTGTATTGCCCAGCGAACACAACCTCTTATTAATCTCATTAACTTCAGGATCCTGCTCATGTTCTTAAATTGAACGTGGTGCTCTGCTTCTCTGCTCATGAAGACCAGTTGGTTTAATGGCAAATTCACCTGAGCTTCTTGAATCCATATGGAAAACGGCAGCCTGAATGGAGCACTTTGCTTTTTGTTTGCTATATTTCTTTGAATTGGGTAAGGAATCAGGCACAGACAATCAGTGACCATTCAGAATCCAAACGCAGCATGTCAGACACTCTAACAATGTAATCAAACAAAAAACTTTGTGAACCTGGTTTGTCTGGTTTTTATTTTCTCTTCTTAAACCCCACTTTTCCTGCCGCTCCTTCTTGTGTCTCATGACAGCACCTCAGGGCTCCAGTCATGACAGATGTCTCTCCTGCTTATACAAATGCTAAGAGAGGATTCCTGCCTTGGAGAGATTGTGATCTAATAGAAGATAATGCAGCAAAGACGCAGCAGAGAAAGAAGGAAAGGGAAAGAAGCAACACTGAGAGCATGAGGAGAGCACACGGTGGCTTAGCTGGATGATTAGATGCTTTAAAAAGGCCATAACCCACAAGTATAGATAGTGTAAGAGCTAATAGGTCTGTTACAGCTTTTTCATTTCTTTCAATATTTGTTCCTTTAAAAGATATTGAAGCCAGGTCTGGAGGATGTAATAGACTAGGTTTTGTAATTTTTTGAAGAGCAGCACATTGTTCTTTTTTTTTTTTTTACCCCTTCATCTTTTTAGCACCCTTCCATGTGTCTAGAAATTCTGAAAAAATGAGTCAGTAGGACAGCAAATTCATCAGTGAAGCTCCCTTTGATCTCCTCTGAATAGATGTCTGCAGATATTCCCTCAAGTCCCCTGTCCACTTCTTATTGACAGATTTGACTGCAACTAAACAGTAGGAGGCCAGAAACAATCTGTCAAAACTCCTTTTTATTTTTAATGTTTCAGTAAACACAGCTCTTTAGGGATAACATCTGCTTCCTGAAGAAGACTTCCACTTTGGCAGAAAAGCACTGGCATTTACACATGAATTTCTTTTCTCTTCCCTTTTCCTCCCTTGTCTTCTCTTCCCTTTATGAATTTTTCTCTTGATATCCTCCTAAAGTTGGTGTTGTTGCCCATTACCTGTCAAGGCCAGATTGGATGGGGCTTTGAGCAACCTGGGCTAGTGGAAGGTGTCCCCATGGCAAGGGGATGGGACCAGGTGATCTTTAAGGTCCCTTCCAGCTCAAACCACTCTTCTCTTCTCCAATTCTGTAACTCCATCCTTACACAAGAGGTACTTGCTAAGTGAAACAACTCAGAGGAGGCTACAGCTCCAGATCCTCTGACTACAGTGCAGTAAGAGGAAGTGGAAGATAAAGTTGGCTGGGACACAGTCCCTCAAATAGATAAATAAGCAAAGTTTGGAGGTTATGACTCTTCCCTTATTTTAAAATTGGCAATACTTGCTTTTTTTCTAAAAAGTATGTTTATAAGGTGGGCTCTTATACCTTATGTACATCTGACTGACTGCCTGAGTCTTGGCTGGTCACCCTCAGCTCCCTCTCTAGTCAGTGCAGGTCTAGTCCAGGGAGCCAATGATTCATTTCATCCTAAATTAGGTACTTAAAATGGGTGAGAGAATCCTGCCTTTGGTACTTGTCTCCATTGGCTGTGAGGGAATGATTTTCTGAGTGACCAGCTCACCTGTGAGATCTGCTTACAGACACCTGGAGTTTGCCAAGGCAGACTCTGCCTTCCCAGGCTGATTCCTCAAGTTTCATTTCAGTCTATCTGCTTTTGTGTCTTTCCTTCTTTGTTAGCTAATGAACCTAAATTCTGTCTTCAGAAGCTGCGAGATGGGCCTGGGAGGATTGGATTTAATTATCACAAAAGTTGCAAATATTTACATTTCTACTGTTGTGTACTGGCAGGTGTGCCTTTTCTTGTGGAAATAGATCACTGTGTTTGTTTGATATAGACATCAAAAAATCTGTTTCATATCCAAGTGGGTTTATTTACACCAACTATTGAGAAAATAATCATTTACTGGAGAAATAGTTTCTATTAATATTCATTATCATATGCCTTGAAAACCCATGCACAAAATGTAATCACAGCCTGGATTAGTTCTGTAATTTGTGCACCTGACACACAATTGTTTAAGAGAAACTCTCCTCTTGCAGCATTCCATAGTATCCAGATGGGAAAGAAGAAATGGTGAAAAGATGTATATTATTTCAATTGCAGTCCAAAAGAGCCAGCCAGGTTGACCTCCCTGTAAAAATGGGGAGTTTTAAAAGCTTAACATAGAAATTGGAGGAGGGAGAAGGTCCTGATGCACTGCTGAGGTGTGTATATCCTGAAGGGCTTCACTCAAACTGAGGAAGGGTTGGAAGATTTTGAGCTTGACTTCAGCCTGGAAATAGAATTTGAAAAATAAACATCAAAATGTTTTTATCGTGGTTCAGTTGAAGATGGAGGAAAAGTGAAGTAAAACCCAACTCGAGCAATTGATTTAATGCTACAGCACGTTGGAAACTCAGCAGCAGAGACGAAAAAGAGGAACAAGACTTAGGGGTGAGATTCATCCCTCCTAACTTCAGGGATAGGATCCATCTCGCAGAAATGTGGGTGTGCAGAGAGTGATTCACTGACCAGACGTAGGAGTCTGCTTTACAGTGAGACAGATCTCTTCCTAGGCTCCACCGACCACATTGAGCAGCTCCCCGGAGCTGGCAGTGGGAGTGCAGACTTCCAGCTCACATGTAGACTCTTGCATTGCACCATCCCACACTGCCTCCCACCAGGCTGGCTTTGGGGACGGGATTTACTTCGTCTAATTTCAGACGTCTCCACCAGGCGCACATCTACACCAAGCTGGTCACCCTGGGCTCCCTGCACGCTCAATGGAGAGACACAGATATTTTTAGGGAATGAGTCACGCCAATGCAGATCTGTCCCTCCCAACTGCTGGGCTACAAAGCCAAAGCCCCTCTCGCTTGATCCTGTGATTCCTGTGAGCTTGTCTATATTTAAAAGAAGGAAAAGGAGAGGCTGTCACCTCAGGCTTGTTGTAACCTGAAGAACAGGGAGCTGCAGGCTCAGTTTTGCAGAAGGCTTGGAAGACAGGTTTTCCCTTTCCCCATCTGCAGATACTCTTCAGCTCAGTCCCTGTGCCTGCAGCCGGCTCCAGGCCTTCATTCCAGGGGGTGGCACTGATGCCACCTTGTCCATGGCCTGATTCAGGCATCAACATCTGCAGCTCAGTGCAATTCCAGATCTGTGGTGCCCCATCTGTGGGTTCAGAGCTTGATGTCCTCCAGGTTCTACCTAAGTGATGCTGAAGCCCAGCTCTGCACTGTGGCTTCCACACCACAGCCAGGTAGGCAGAGGTGTTACCATCACCTCAGTCATAAGCACCTGTGTTCTCTCTGGGTCACAGTCTTGCTAACATTATTAATTCAGCCAGGGGGGAAATTGGTTATGGTAAACTTCATTGTGATTTTTCGTCTGTTTTCAGAGAGCTCTGAACATGGAGAAATGCTGCTTTACCTGTTCTCAGCTTCTAAGATCTCGTGCCACCAGCACTCCCATTTGCAAGACGAATAACAAAGGAAACAAAACTCATCACTTGCACATTGCTTCTCTCCTTTGCCCAATTCCTAAGGTCCCAAGGTGCCTGTCAAACTTCACAGAGGAGCCCTGTAGCCATGATTCAAAGGACAGTGATATCCAGCAGCCAGCTGGGCTGTTCAACTGCTATTTTGGATAGGAAGGGAAGAAAATTGCTAAATGGCAGGGAAAATGGAGGAAGAAATTTAGATAAGTGGGAATAATTACCTGAACTGGGACAGAGCCAGGACATTGAAGCAAAATATCCTCATTGTTTGGGTTCCCCAGTGCCATTAAATCTTCCCAGATCAGGACTTTGGTCTTTTACTGTGCATGAAAGGGGTCAGTTCTCCCTGAGTGATGGCACTGTTGGTGGGCTACAGTGTGAGCCAACAGTCTCAAAATGTTTCCCTGTAGGACTTTGTCCCTGCCACTTCCAAATTTACTTGGTTCTTAGAGATGTCCGGATTTGCTTCTTTTGAACAGGCAACTGTTGATTTTTGAACCGAGCCGCAGTTTTTCCAAGTGCAAAACACAAAATAAAACGAGCTGCACATCTGTCTCTGCATGGAGATCTGCAGCCCAAATCCACTGGAGACAGGAAGAGCTAATTCAGCACTCTTGCTGAGCTCCATTAATCCACATATTTAATACAAACACAACATTAGAACTAATTCAGGCTCTGATGTAGAAAGCAGATGTAAAGGGTGCATGTGTGTCAGAAAATCCAGCTTTTCAGATTACCCATCATTTGTGGTTTGGATGTTAATGTGGTAGTCAAACCTCTTAGGATTATCTACCTGTCAAGAAGAGAAAAGTAGTAGTATTTTCTGCTAGGCAAATGTTAAACCACATAAATGAAGTTAGTCCATTGCCAGCTGCCTTAGAGGATTGTCTAAGGATCCACTGTGGTTATCCTGTTTCAGAACTAAAACTTGTTTATCTAGCTAAGTGAATTTAATTATTTGGATTATGTATGGAGGGCAAGATCATCAAGGATGACTCCATTTTCTCTGCTTCAATGTCTGGGTGCTCAGCAAGCTCACACCAGAAGCCAAAATTTGGAGACTGCAGCACACCCAGGAGCGCTGCCCTGCTGGCCTCTCTACAGGCTCAAATGCTCATGCAGGTATATAAAAACAAAATCTTTTCTTGAGCCAAAGGCACACAGAAATGTGTAGGGCAGAGACTAGCAGTTAACACCTATAAATTTCTTTCTCATCCTTGAGGATCTGACCTCCTGAATTCCCTTTGTGTCTCACCTGTCAGGTCCTTACCGTGACATATTCCAGTTTGCCCTTGAAAGGGAGGGGTCTGCTGGGGGCAAAGCTGGGGCTGGTGTGAGCAGCAGTCGAGAGGAGATGAGATGAAAAGTATTTAAGGGTAGCCACTGCACAGTTTCCTGAAAATTCAGTGGAAAAGGTTTCCTTTCACCTGGACAACATCTATGAATTTCTTGTAGCCACCAGCACAGAGAGTAGCTGGGGCAATTGAGGTGTCCCCATGCTCCTGGGAAAGGCAGGGAAAACAAAGAGCAACATTACCATAAGGTAAAAACTCTTCGGTGGGGGAGGGATATTTAGTGCTGGTTCTTGTGATCTTTACCATCTGTAGAACAGATGGAGCTTCATTATAAGGAAGGGAACACCTTGAGAAGCATTATAATCTCACACCGGCCCGGAGAGAAGCAAAACCTGACTGCAGTGGAGATCTCTCTCAGGGAGGATTTTGGCTTGTGTTTATGGAGGTTTAGGGAGCAGGGAAAAGAGGCTAATGAGTGATTGGCTCAAAAAAACCACTGCCATTAATTTTGTTAGCATGTGAGATGAGAGGAGCAGGAGTGGCTTTATTTAGTTCTCTGTCTGAAATAGCAGAGTGTGTATTTTTTAATCCTGGGAAGCAAGGCTCATGCTTGCACCTCAGAGCTGAAGTTAGCTGGGTGGTTTTTGCTTGCAGGGTTTGGTGCAAATGCTTTTATTTTTGCTTGTTTAACCTTTGTGCCTTCACCCTCTGTTTGCCCTTTGGAGCATCTCTGAATCTGGCATTCTTGCAAATCCCAAACTCTCAGCAGCAAATCTCAGCCTTACCCTCTGTGTTTTTTCTACATTGGCATGCAAATACCAGGAAACTGTGAGATTCATCCAGCTTACGAGAGGTGGATGCAGCACAGAGCCCCAGGAGGCTGCACAGGCATTCCTGCCTTACGTGCCCAGGGGAGAGCTGGCTGCAGGGAGCCCTGTACTGAGGGGAAAGCAGACCTGAGCCCCCTGGCAAGTCTGCACCTGGCTTCTGCACCTCGGAGCTATAAATCAGCATCAGCAGCCCCTGGGTTCCACCACCGTCCTGACAAAACACAGCTGAGCTTCAAGTGTGAAATGAAATCCAGGTGAGATGGAGAGTGGCAGAAACACCATGAAGCTTCAAATCCCTAAGGGTGAAGAAGTGTAGCTTAGGGACAACAGCCTTTGCTTTTGATGATGTCTTAAAACTCCCCTCTGCTATTTCTCATGGTCAGATATTCCTGGTCTCAAAAACTGGAGCCATTAAGAAAACCTGGAATGTTCTTGCCACTCTTGCAATGCCTGTGATGTTTGCCTGCTAGAGATCTGAGAAGCTTTTTGATGAAACATCTGGTCTGCTCAGTACAGAGCACAGGAATGGGCAGCAAGGCCCCAGCTTCAGTTTTTCTCCAGCTTCTCCATACAGCTCTTTTCCTTAGCTGCCTTGTCTCTTCCCTGTGTTTATGCAGTGCCTGGCACTGTGGGGCTGGGGGCTCAGCTTGCCTGCAGCAAGCAGCCCCATCCCACAATAAAGACATGCCTCTTTGGAAACTCTACCACCTTCCATGAATAGCTGCAAGTTTGGTTCTGATCCAAGCAACCTTACCCACAGAGTACAGAGAGAACCTGTCATGGTGTGAAATACTGAACTCTGCCTCTATTTGGAGGAAAGCCACGATTTATCAAGCTGAACACCACAAGGAGCAGATCCGTCTGCCTACCTAAACCTCCCTTGCTAGTTAACAGCTAGGCAGGGAGTTTTGCCTTAAACATTTCTTTTTTTTCTTTTTTTTTTTTTTGGTTATTTTTTAAAACTCAGATCATTTATTCAAAGTGTAATGACGGCAGTAGATGGGGCTCATAACAGCTTCAAAATTAACATAATGATATTTGATAATAATCACAACATTTCATAATATTGATTGCTGGAGAGAACTGACAGCAAAAGAATGTACCAGCTGTCTGTACGTGTAACATCTCCCAGCTTTTTAACTTTTTGTCTCCTGATGGAAAGCATCAAACAGAGGCTTCGTTCATTTATTTATTTATTTACTTGAGGCTTGCTCATTCATAGAGAGGGAGCAGAGAGACAGAAGAAATATGGACTCTAAAGTATCTTCAAGACCTAAAATCCTTGATCTGGGCCCAGATGTATTTCCTGACATCTTCACTTCTGTTTGACCATTCTGACATCACCGCCTCTTGCTTGGCCATGCATTCCAAAAGGAATGTCCTGATCCAGCACCTCTGGATGCCTACTGGGACTCTCAGGGCTCCAGAACCCCATGCCCAAGCCTGTGGATGGTGGCTGCGGCTGAAGCTGTTAAGAAGAAGGGACTACTCCCTCACCTGCAGCCAGGAGCAGTGACATTCTTTATATCTGTATTACTAAATCCCTTTTCTCTCTTTTCTCCTTCCAGCCTCAGAGTGGCTGCATTCAAACTGCTTCCTGCCCATGGTCAGGTGCACAAATCCCTGACAGGGGCAGGGACAGAGAGCATGAGCCAAAAAACACCTCAGGGACGGTGCAGCCTTGTGGGTCACTGCAGGCCAGCCCAGGACATGAAGCTGTGATTTTATTTATGGGTACACAGGGAGCCTGGATGCTTTGCTGACCCTAATTCAGTGGCTCGTTTCATCCTTTGCTGGGCAGAGCTGCCGTGGTGCTGGTGTGGCATTTCCAATAGCCAGATGCTTTGAACTCCTTCAGTTTTTACCCTAGTGGATGCCTGCAGATGCCAGGCAGGGATTTAACTTTCCAGGTGCTTAGCAAGCTCTGAAAAGCTGTGTATGTCAAGAGGAACATTCAAAATCACGAGTCACATCAGCCAGCATTGTCTGGGGAAGTGAAGTGTTTGTCGAGAATATGCAAGTTTGAAGAAGAGAAATCAGCCTACCTCTCTCAAGCCTTATTCCAGCTCTTTAATTATAAAATCTTACGGTTGCTGAGCTTCTTTTGACCACTCAAAGGGGAATGAATTGCTAAATTTGTACTGTGGGGAATTTGTATTGTGGGAAATTATTACCACTCCTTCCACAACTTCAGGGTATAAATGCTTCTCCATGCTAAGGAGCAGCTCAGAGGGTCTGTGCACCGGGATGTTTGTGTGTCTGAGAATTCCTGAGCTCCCATCCCCCTGCTTTAACTCCTCTCCTACATTAAGGGATAAGTTATAATGCAACCCTGGAAATTTTTGGCGAGGAATTTGTTATGCGCATGCAATATAACGAAGTGTAGGCAACATCTGTGGCTAGCATTTTCCATCATGCCGTGGGGTTTAACAGTGAAATCAGGGCTGAGATGCATTATCTGAGGGAGAAGGAGGGAAGGAGGAAGGGAGAGACAGAGCCTATTGACTTAAGAATCCCTCCAAAGAGCATGGGATAAGAAAATAAGGAGACTGGTGGAACAGTCAGTCCTTGTTTGGCTGGCTGACTGCAGATTGAACAGATCAAATATTTACTGGTGCTCCCAGTGCAGAAGAGTAGCTGGATCTCTGGGTGATTGGAAGCAAAGTGATACTGAGCCCTGTTAAAATATCATAATGCCTAATGCATAATGCAATTTTTCAGCCTCTGTGCTGCTTTTCAGCTATATCCCTGCTTGGGAAATCTGTTCATCACTGCAATGATTTTCTCCTTAGAGGAAGGTGAGCTGGGGAAGAAAAGACACATTAGGACTGGGGAAATGAGTGATTTTGTGAAGGGAAAACTGTGCCACTGGTGTGAGTGGAAAGAAACCCTCTGAGGGAAGAATTCATCTGTTGCTGGCAATTCAATGGGCAGGAGAGGATGGAGAGACCCATCTCTCCCAGTCCTTGCTGCAATTCCTGCAGCTCCAGGGCTGCTCCTTTGCTCCTCCCTGAGACCCAGGCACCAGGCACAGGACCTGCCTACATGGAAACCTGCTTTTTTCTCCAGATTTGGCTCTGGAGAACTTTGACATGGCTTTTGTTGATGAGCTGTCCAAGCCCATGAAAACAGTTCATGGGTGAGAGCACACCCCAAACAATTGCACTGGCTTTAGGGACACCTGGTTTAGGGTGGCAGCAGTGCCCAGGTCCCAGTCTGGGATGTGCTGGGAGATGTGCACAAGGCAGAAGGTGTTACAAGTGTGAAGATCTCCTTTACAGCAATCAGGAAAGCAAAAGGAAGGAAGACACACCCTGAGTTTCAGAATTGCTGAGATCCTTCAGTCTAATGACTTCAGCTGAATTTACAAACACTCGGCACCTCTACAAGCTTTTCTTCTTGGAGTAGGGATGTAAAATGAGGGTGACTGCATTAAGTGTGGTAGGTGAAAGGAGAACGAGGCTCAAAAGACACATGTGCTTTAGCTTGGCACTTTCCAGCCTTTTAAAGCCTCGGTAAAATCCTGAAGCTTTTACCTAATGTTGATTCATCCTTGCTCAAGGAAAACATTCTCTTGTTGCAGCGGATAAGTCGCCAGAGGAAATTCTTAAGGATTTGTCTGATAATGAAAAGATGATCGGAATGGCTGAGTAAAAAGCATAAAATGGTGAGAAAGTAGCAGCAGAGTGGTTTGAAAATAACATGTTCGCTTCTCTGTGTGTATAGCTCCGCTGAATCTTTTGTGTAAACTCTCAGAATTCCTGGAAAAGGAAAATATCAACCAAAGGTGGCATTTTCCAGGAAACTCTTTTAAAAGAATCATCCTCATATTCATTCAGTAGACACTGCCAATAAACTTGTATGTGAAATTGTAAAGCCTTTTGAGAGAGCAGTTGAATTAAAGTTTGCAGTTGTTGGTTTGTGAGATAGAGGGTTTTCCTGAATATTTTGTGCTATAAACTCTTCCTCCTTTTTTTCCTGTTAGTGCAAAAGTCAGTCATTTTAAGTAATTGGTTTGCCCAATACAGTTTTTTCTAGGAATAAGAATTGAACCAATTCCTAAATATGAAAAATGGAAACTTTTGGAGTAAAAGTGCTTAAAATGTTCAGCAATCATATATCAAAGTTTAATGCAGTGATTCTTTCAGGTGCTGAAATGTGAAAATCAGTTTATTAAACATTTCCTGTGGTTATTTATCCGTGCATCTGTGGATTGAGTGATTGACTTGATGGTGGTAGAACATGAAAATGAAGGATTCAGGAGTGAGAATTAGTAGAAAGTGAACAAACTGCTCAGTGCTTAAATTCCTGCAGCAAGTCATTTAGTCATGGTCTCTGCTAATGAGCTACAGCCCACAGTTTTTCATTTAGTGTGCTTTTGATTCCCATGTGTTTTGCTTCTCTGGAGGGACTCTGGAAGAGCCAGGTGAGAAGTTCTGCTGCCATCCAGCCTGCATGCAGCTGCAGACTTCAGTCTGAATTGACCCATGCAGGAGACACTGATTTATTGAAGAGGATTGAACACATTAGAGATGGTCTGCTGGAGAGGAAAGAATGTATTGAAACACTAAGAAAATCTTCAGGCTCAGCCAGATTCAAAATGGAAATCACAGCTGATATTAGTTAATAAACTACTGGGAGAATGGCAGAAGAAAAGATGATTTTTGATCTTGCCAAGCATGTGAACTTGTTGGTAGGATGGCTGAAGTGCCTTAGATGCTCTCCATAAATGTCAGATGGAAAAATGCACCTGCTGGGGAAAAATTTGGGGTGGGTGAGATCTGAATGCTTTGTTGGGGAGTCCTGACTCCCTCAGTTACAGCAGCAGCCCCAGGACATTAAATTTCCAACTTAGATTCCCTAATGAGCTGCTCTGTGGGGAATCCTGAAATTGCCACATCCCAGAGCTGGTTCCTGAGGAGGGTGAATTTAGATCCCTGCTTCTCCATGCAGCAAAGGATGGCTTCCCAGGAGAAAGAGAAGAAGGGCTAAAGCCAAACAAAGGGGAAGGAGGTTTAGAGCTCCTGAATGCATCCTGGTCTCTGCTTCTCATGCTAAGAAGCAATTGAAATATTAAAGGTAATAAAACGTGATTTAGCTCATGCTGTGAACTTCAGTTATTTACTTCAGTTCACGCTTTGCATTTTATCTGCTGGGCCTCAGACTGTCTATATTGATAAATCACCATATTCCAAATACAGAAGGGGGAAAGAACACTTTATTTCATAACTGTTCAATTATGAAAGCAGGGGAGGAGGGAAAAACGCATGGATCAATATCACTTTTTCGAGTTATCAATATCTCTGGTGTCATCATTCTTTCACCCTTTCTTAGCCAGGGATCCTTACCCCCATTTTAAAGGCAGGAATAGCATTTAATAGTCCAAGAAGCCAGGGATAAAAATGAAGTTTCAAACTGAGGTTAACTTCTTCCACTCTACATAACTGCAGTGCTATGATTAAAGAGAACATTTCCTCCACCCAGGAAGCCTCTGGACCCAAATCTTCCATGCAGACACCATGTAGCCAGTGAAAGTTTGTCAACACCAGCACAGTGATGCTCAGAGAAGAACTGTTGTGGCAGCTTTAGGGGCCTACCCTTAAAATGACAAATTGTGACACTAATTGACAGAGTAATTAATTAAATGGAAGGTTGGAAATTATTTCCTTTTTTCCCCCCTTGCATTTCTATTCTTTTACCACTCCCAACAAAGGACAAAATGTCAGTCATAACGTCAGCCCAGCAGAGCTTTGTCACTTTATCTCAGTTTTAAATGTTATTTGAATGTTAGCTCTTTACATTAGCTTTTCTTTATTTGATAAAAAAGGCAAACCGATCATAATAGGCATAAAACCATCATGAGAAGGTCATAAAATGCAGATTGCTCACTGAAATGAACAGGGCATCTCCCATCCTATCTATCTGTTAAATAAATGCTGAAGGAAGTTTCTCTATCTTGCTGTTGTTTATACATTTTTAAGTGCACCCCAAGCTGGTATAAAGTGCCAGATTGACAGCTCTGCTTGCTGCCAGAATAGTGACAGAACAGACCCCAGGCAGGGTGAGACACCATCATGCAAATGTGCTCCAAGTCTGTTTTGGACCAGACTGGGATGAAAGAAAATGTTAGGGGTGAAAGATCCAGTGTGTGGCCCATGTAATCTTTTGTCTCCATAGTCTAACATAAATGGTGGTTGCACATATCAGAATACAGAAGAAAAAGAAAAGAAAACAGCATTAAAATATTTACTAAGCAAAGGCTTGGCCAAGATTTAAAAACAGAGTGATTTCAGTGGAGTTGATGCCATTATCTTGTGTGTGTGTGCACATTAAAACACCTTAGAGGGGTGATTTTCAGAAATCATGGGGCACTCCTCTGTGAAAACTGTGCTTCTAAAACAGCACACCTCCCCCTCAAAACCTAAACAATACTTTTGAGTATCCAGCTGACATATAAATAAACAGGACATGAAAATGCCAATAGCTTGTGGCAAGTAGGAAGTTTCGCTCTGTAAATTGCCTTTGGATTCTACCCAACGAAACATTCATTAAAATGCAAAGAAATCCCCAGACCCAGAGGTGGCTAGGAAGTCCTCTAGAAACTTGAATAATTATCTGGGACCTGTTTGTATCCCCAGCCCAGGAATAAAATAGGTGCTTTTCCTGATGATCCTGGTTTTTTCAGAGTGGGGGGCTTTAAAACTGTCCAGACCTTCATCACTTCTCACTGATCCATCGTGTAACTGATACAAAAATCAGGACACAAAAAACCTTCCTGCTGAAGCTGAAGGTTGCACAGCAAAGTCATATATGCATCTATAAAACATATGCATGTATACATTATAGGTACCACTGGAAACAGAAGGAATTTCCTTAACCTCCATGATCATTTGGGGAAGAAAATGGACAAAGAGTACTTTTTTTTAACTAGAGAGGTAACATGGCTCATGTGAAAATTGTTGTTTAGAGATTGGATGAGGATGTCCTCTTTAAACAGAAGGTGGGGTAAGACAAAGCAATACTTTAATGGTTAAACCTTCAGGTGGCACATCTGATGGACAAAGCAGCAGCATGGATGTTTGTCACCTTGCAGTTCACAGGCCAGGAGATGTCATGTCAGCTTTTGGGGGAGTTCTGCAATAAACTCCAACCTGTGGCTGAAAAAGCTGTGATCCTGTGATTTATTGCCTCTAGAAGAGCTGCTGCCAGGGCAGAAACACCTGGGCAGAGGTTGGTGTAGCCCAGGGGCTGGTGCTGGTGTGCTCCTGAGAGGTCTGTACACACCAGCATAGCCACAGGGAGGGGAATCCAACTGTGTTGCTTCATCAGCTCTAGCAATTAATTGTGTTTAATAGCAAGACCAAACAGTAGCAATTGATGAATTAATGAGTTAGCAAGAGATGATTAAGAGAACATGATGTGGCTTTCAGAGCCTTGTGACTGACACTGGGATGGGAAAGGGAAGGAAAAGCAGGAAGGAACAAATGTTTCCATCCACTCACCTTCCTGTCCTCAGGAATGGGAAAGGCTTGTGGGTAAAGGGCTCCTGGAAGAGCTAAGGCTCATCATTGGAAACAAACCTTGCACTGAAAGACCTGCAGTAGGTGAAGGAGCAGGGATAGATGGGATGGCAGAAGTGAGGAATCATTTTCCCTGGAGCACCCTGAATCCCCAACTGGATGAATGAACTTGGAGTTCTTTGTGCAGGAGACATCCAGCAGAGCCTTGGACTGAACCTACAGCTCTGCATTTAGGACAACTCAAAGACAAGTGTTTAACTTCACGGTTGGGCTAAAGTTCCCTCCAAAATTGTCAAGAGCTATCCAAGAACTCAGAAACAGCAAATGCATTTCTCTGCCTTTTTAAGGGCCACACCTCTTTTAGAAACTGATTTCAAGCCATTTTCAACCCACTGGGCATTTTGCTTAAGTTCTTTCTTGGCCATGACTGACTGGCTGCTTATATACCAGGAATGTTCTCCAGCTTACCCTGGACAGCAACACTGCCCTGAATTGGGACCATGTGATCTTTATCATAAAATCTGAATCATTTTTGTCCTTTTCTTCCAGGTATTACTCTTATTTCCCCTATTGCTAAACTTACACTGCTGGGAAGCCCTCTGGCCTGGGACATTGAACACATTCATATGGTGTTATACATCTCCTTCCCTCTTTGGGATGGAAGGAGTCAAGGTAATTTGTGTCTGTGACCAAGCCTGAAATGAAAAGCAACCCACTGCCACTTCAGTTTGGACGAGGAGCCGTAGGCAAAATTCTACCCTTGGAAAAGCTATGAGCTTTTGAGACCCCCCACAAGGCTTTTCATCTTGCAAACCCCATGCTTTTTGGGGAAAGAAAGGTTTGGGTGCCTTTCCTGGCACGTGTCTGGGTGATTCCCGTTCAGATGTTGCGTTCGTACCCGATGGACACTTAGCCAGGTTCAGCAAGCCAAGGAAGTGCTTGGCTGAGCAAAAGAGTTATTTGGGGCTTGAGTCATGGTGGAAATGAGCCTCCCTGAACATTGAGGCCCCAGCCAGGGTTGTGAAATCACTGTGTGTCTGGAGATCTCTCCTCTTCTGTGAATAACAGCTTTGCTCAGTTGACTTTTAGAATCCCTCTTTTCGGTCCTAATGCTTCTACAACAACATCTTGGGGAAATTTATCTTAATCCACAACATGCTTATGTTTCTCTTCGTCATAGTCTAAATTTAGGCAAAGAGAAAACTACAGTCCACTTACTCTCCCTGCTGAAAAAAGAGGCTGAGAGGGAGCTTTTACTATTTGCACAAGCTAATGGAGATACATCTCCTAATTCCTCCTTTGTCTCACAGATTTGAAGCTGCTTCTTGCTTGCTGTTAGGGCTGGTGACTGATAATAAAGGTAGCAATTATTTTCACATTTCAGGGTGCTCAGTACAGAGGCTATGCAGGAGTGTCATTACTAAACAGTATCCGATATTTATTCATGTATGTAAATTCCAGTGGTTGAAATCTTGACACATTCACAGCATCACATATTTCATTCAGTTTATCCTCTGTAATTGTTCCCAACTGCTCAACAGCTCTGAACGATGAGTCCCATTGAGAGCAGGAGGTACAATGAGTGTAGTGGCTGTTGCTTCATAAATAATCTCAGAACCCTGAGGACTGCAAATGACCTTCTTGCATTTGAGATTGGGAAAAGGACTGCACTGCTTAAAAGCTGTTTGGTGGTTTTGACTTTTACAGTCTGAGTCACAGACGTGCTTCCTTACTTTGTCTTCTTGAGGAGAGGGTGGGTGGCACAAAGGGGTGTAAGGAACACGGGGTGTAAGAGGTGTGTAAGGGTCATTGCTGTAAGCAAAGTTAATATTTTTACCCTGGTTTGCTTCTTTTCTTTTAGTATTTATTATACAGAATCAGATTGTGCAGTTGACAGGAGCTTCTTGTAACTTAGAAGCATTTTAGGAACAAAAAAATGAAAGTGGATGTATATGAAAGTGGGTGGAGATTGAAGAGCAGTAGATTAGAATTCTATAGCTTTTATTTAAATTTTTTCTACTGACTCTCCATCTCTGTCTGGAAAGCATTTTGGCATGACTGACTACATTCAGAAGGATTAGTTCAGTGGAACTCCTGAGCCTGACACGGTGGGCATGTGCAACACCCAGATTTTTTCCTAAAACTGTGTTCACATTGATGGCCCTGGCATCATTGGAAATGCTTGGAAACTATTCCTGAGCTGCCTGGCATTTGTGCTGCAGAGCTAGTAGTGCTTTGCAGTGGTCCAGCCAAAGATAAGCCTAAGAAAATGGAGTTCTGACATGTTATTTGGTCACTGCTTTGTTTACTTTTTAGATACATCAATGCTGAAATTTCACTCTCTCCTCATTGCTGTGCCCCAGGGTACTGCCTGCCTCTGAAAGCATCAACTGGTTCAGCTGAGGGAAGGAGACCCCTCTGAGAGATCTGAGCTTTAATAAGACAGAGATTATGCCTTTCACCTTCACACAGGGCAATTTGGAAGACTCTGCTGAACGTGTTGAAAGACAAAATCAGGAGGCGAATATTTTCACAAGGCAAATCAACACCAGCACAAGGAAAGGAGGAGAACAAAACACCCGAGATTTTTTTTAACATATCTGCATGTTGTTTGTTGCTTTAAGCAGCACTTGAGCATTGAAATGAAGCCCAGAGAGGAGGTGGAAGAATACAAACATTATTACTATGTGTAAATGTGGATGTTTTTGAAAGAAGACTTGCCACAAATAATCACAGACTAGAAACTTGCACTGGGGAACCAGAAAGTGAATGGCTGCAGTCCCAAGCCCAGACAAGTGAAAGATAATCAGCAGGCTTGATCTTGCAGAAGGAAAATAGTGAGGAGACTTGAACTCCCATTTAAAAACAAACAAAACTGATCTTGGCACAGAAGTGATCTTGGCCTTGTTATTGCTGCCTAAATTTTAAGAACTGCACAGTAGTGATTATCATTATGGAAGGGGAGAGAAGCTGCTCCAGGCTCTGGCTGAAATTACAGCATCTTGTCTTCCACATAGCACTCCTCTGCAGCTCCAGATCACTGCCTATGTGGCAAGAGGCTGTCACTGAAACCTTGGCACAGCCACTGCGTGCTACAGACAAGACACACTTGCTGAGCTGATGTTCATGGTCCTTTGACATTTGTCCTGTTTTATTGTTTCCTTTGAACTAGGTGATGTTAGACTGAAAGCATATGTTGGCTGCTTGTACAAAGAAAATCATGACCAACCAGCACATATAAATTACAGCTGGTCTTGTTACTTCTTATTAATAAGAACAAATTTGAGAGGATGTGGTTTATGCGCACCCTGACAAGGATCTTACATCGTGTCTGTCTCCAGAGTGGGCTTTGGAGCTTAGGAGTTTTGTATTTCTGCTCTTCCATGATGTAACCTGGCCCATCTGCTAAGTTCAGGCTGCATCACAAGCTTAGCAGGAGTTACTGTGGAGAGAGCAGAGTCTGAATGATGAAAAGGAGCCTTGACCAGCTAAGCTGCAAAGGCATTTGACAAAAAAAGTCTGTGTCACTGTCACAGTAATTAATACTGAAGAGCATTTTGGTGCCATGAATATTGTACTTAAGGAATTATATCAACATGTTAAAAATGCATCATGAGAGGGCACATTTCATTTGACTCACTTTCAAAAGGGAGCAAGTAATAATACAATTACATAAAACCATGCCAGCAGGGAAAATCATCCTTTCTTCTCTTAGATTGCTGTAACCAGACTCTTTCAATTGTAGAGATCCCAAGAATGTGTGCATTTGTTAAATTTAAGCTTATCAAGACTGCAGCAATACTGCCCAGTGCTGCCAACTACTTATCGGGTGGTCTCAACAGAAGAATGAAACCTTTCCAAAAATTGCATGCTGAACCAAAGGTGTGACCACATCTTTTGTGCAGTCCTCCAAGCCAGAGAAAGATCCATTAGAACTACAAAAAAAATGTTGTTAAAAAGGTGAGGAGGTTGCTTGCAAATATAAAAAGGCTTTATTAGAGGGAGAGCTATATCTGTGCTAATAAATTAAATGGTCTGGGGCCCTGAGGACAGGTAGCCCAGCCCAGCTTTCTTGTGCACAGCTAAACCCTTCTTCTGCAACAAAACAGGTGGGTCTGCTCCCTGCTGCCTCCTGGCAATCCCTGTTTGGATCTGTCCTGGGGAAGGTGCAGCATCTTCATTGCTGGAGAGTTTAGAGGTTAAAAAAACCAGGTTAAAAAACATCAGGAATTGTTAAGCTCTACCTGAACCTGCCCTGGGACTGGGATTTGGTATCTTTCTTCCAGCTCCAGCGCTTTCAGTTCTGTTGGTTTATAAATATAGCACTTTTTGCCCTCAGACATGCTGCAATTTTTCCAGGCACTTTTCAAGTCTTACCTTTAACTCTCTTCTGAAGTGGCTGCAGGAGGTGGTGAAGTAATCCTTGTTCATAACAATCTTTGTATTGTCTGTCTGCACACAATGTCCCTTGGGATCCAGCCCTGGGATTGGAAGTGTACTAGACGTGACTATTTTAGCTATCACCTTTCCATTTAAGCTGTAGGATGCTGCTCTGCTCTTCCTTTCATTTGATGGCGTCATCTGTCCTATTCTTCTTCCAGCTTTTCTGTTTGTTTTGTGTTTGCAGAAAGTTCCTTGATTCTGAACTAAATAGAGAGGTCAGTAATGGAAACCCTGAATCTGAGACACGGGGAAGTGAGAGAAAAACTCTGCCCAGCTTTGAGAGACAGCTTCTGGGTACGTTATGAAATTGGCCTTCAGTTTTGTGCCTGTGGCAAGGGACACTCCCCTGGAGGCACAGGGGACATTGACTGCTCTGCACACATCAGCTCCTGGCTCCATCTCCAGTGACCTGTACCCCCAGCAGTTATTTGCACCAGGATGTACTCGAGTTTTACACCCACCCCATGCAGTTATTGATCTTCAGAGGGCAAAGAGCAGCAGGGAGATGGGAGGAGAGAGCGAGTGACACCAGGGGACAAAGCTGCCATCTGGGGATGGAGTTCCTAGGAGAATAAATGTTCCAGCTGAGCTTTGGGCTCTTCCCCACTGAGTGTTAGATGCCAAGTCTGATTAATTCAGCCTTCTCTTGCTTTGTCATTGAAACCTTCATTGTGGTCTAAATTCATGAAAAACATGTTTCTTTTACCAACAAATTGATTTGATTTTCTTTGATAAATTATGAGTTATCATAAAAGAAGGAGCACTTTGTGTGCCTGGTGACAACTTCCTTTGAGGTAGAGCATATTAATCTACATCCTGCACTTGCTTTGAAGTCAGAACAAAATCCCAAATCGTGATGTGTGTGCATGAAAAAGAGACAGACAGCAAGCTCAGTTCTGTTCTGCTACATCTGTGTAAATCCAGATCAATGCCAAGGCTGCAACAAGGATAAGGATCAGGTCCAATATGTTATCTCCATGTACATCCCATGCTTGGTAGGAAACAGGAGACAGGAAAGGGAGAAGTGAAAATTCCCCATTTTGCCCAAATGTCACCTCACCAGTGAATGATGTGTTGACCGAAGGATGATCTTGCACCTTAAAGGTAATATTGTGTATCTATAAAGAACAGCTTAAAGTGAACCAGTAATAAAAAAGTCAAAGGAAGCAGTTGTGGTGGTAAATATCAGGGTGGCACAGACAAAATAAGTCAAAATGTTTTTTTACTGACACAGCGTCAGGAAGATGTAGAGCTTGTTTCTCCACTTGTACCAGTTTTACAGTCACATAACTCACTGCATGGCAACAGAATAATCCTTGATTTGTGCTAGTTCAAGAGGGTCAAGCCATTACCCAAATTCTTAGACCAGAGCTCTCATTTCCTTTTGCCATAATACAACCTCTTCCTTCCCAAATCTGCCACTTCGAAGCCTGTGAGTCTCCTTCTCTGACACCTCCAGCTCTGAGAGACTGCATATCTGCAGGAATATCCTCCTGCCCTGTGTCAGCATCCATGAGAAAGGAGTCAGATCCTACCTGTGGCTGTCAGCATTCCAGTTGCAAACTATTCAAAGGCAATCTGCATAATGCTGAATGTAATGCTGCAGCCCACGGAAAAGTGAAGAAAGGGTTATGGTGGAAGGGGGATATCTTTCCTTTTGTTCACCATTCATCACTTCCCTTCCTCTGGTCTCCTCTCTTTTGGACAAAGTATGGACCTAATTATCACCCTTGAATTTGGGTATATATATAGAACAACGTGCCTCAGGATTTTTATTTCCCAGACATGTCTAAGCACACCTTGATAAAGGAAAGCTACTGGGTAGGAAGAGGTTAATACAGAGAGAGTAATGGATCAGGAAAAGAAATCACAGGCATCTGTGCTCAGATAACATGGGAAAACCACAGAATAAAATAAAGAGGTGGTGAAATCATTGGAAAGGACTGGTTTTATTATCATCATTGTTGGAGTCTGCACCACAGCCTGCAACACCCAAAACCACAGAAGCAGCTGGTCCACTTCTAGTGAGAGAGAGCTCCCTGCACTCAGAATGGTGGGGATGTGCTCTGCAAAGGATGGGGAGGGACAGTGTACCCCACCCAGCACAGGGCCACTGGGGCAGCTTGCCCAGGACCTATTCCAGCTGAGGTTTTAGTATCTCTGCCACACACTCTCTGGCAACCTGTTTCAATGCTTGACCATCCTCATTGTAAAAATTTTTTATTTAATTTGAATGGAGTTTAAGTATTTCAATGTATGCCCATTGCCTCTTGTCCTGTCCCTGGAAAGCACTGAGAAGAATCTGGTTCCACCTTCTTCACACCCCACATTCGGTATTTATCCACTGCCTTCTTGTTCTTTAAGTGTTTGGAAAAGGCTTCCATGAAGATTTGCTCCATCATCATCCCAAGGATCAAGGCAGGGCTGACTGGACTGTATTGAAGACCTTGGTGACATTTGCTTTCTTCAGTGCTCAGGAACCAGTCCCAGCTGCCATGACCTTCCAAAAATAATATGGAGTGACATTTGGCCAGGTCCTTCAGTGCTCCTGGGTGCATACCAGGGACTTCTGTATTTTCAGGTATTTCAAGTGTTCCCTAACCTGATCATGCCATAGTGAGGGTAACCCTCCTTGCTCCATACTTTGATACAGGGCTCAGGGATTCCTAAAGGCAAGTCTTATCAGTGAAGACTGGAAAAAACCAGCACAACATCCAGCCACAAAAAACAAGGCAGCCTCTTATCTTTTTTACCTTGTAAATAATTGCAAGAAATGGTGTTTAAACTGAGATGAAACAATGTAGAATGCAGAGGCCAAGTAGTGTAGTGCCTGAAGAGGACACTAATGCAGCTCAGTCCTTCCTACTGTTCATGTGATTGCCAAATAAATGCTTTTTTTACTTGGATAGCAGCCTCTGTGACCTATCAAGTATGTTACAACCAGTAATGCCACAGTTTACTCTTGTGCGTTTTCCTTACAAGCCTATAAACACTGCAGAGTCTTGCTTATAAATACTCTCTTTAATTACACAAAAGGCTCTTGGGGTCTTCAAATGGCTTCCCTTTAAACACACCTGGCTGAAGAATCTGATGTGCTTCTCAGTGGGTGATTGTAAGTGAAACAACCAGAAAGGAAAATATGCAATCTGGATGGGTTTGGATCTGTTTCAACAATTATTTTAGTGTGTGTTGTATGTAAGGGAACATTTGCATCTGTACAATCTTTGGCTTTTCTTTAAATAAAAAAGCTTTTTTTTCTGTGAAGACAGGGTGAGAGGGGAAAGAATTGTTTCTGAATCTTATCAAGAAATAAAATAACACAAAGTACATTTTACGAAAGAAGAGGCACACTGTGCCTTTTTTTTCCACTGGCCTACAGCCTAAGGGAAACATTCACTGGCAAATCTAAAACTTGTTCAAAACCCTTTGGAGAAGCAGACTATTATTAAATTATTTATTTTATCTTTGAAGTGTTTCCATTTTTATACTGTTAAGGATTTCTCTGTAAAAGCTGGGGTGCCTGAGAATATTTGGCCTGTAGTGATCTTTGAAACATAAGCCTCCTTTTTTTTCTTCTCTGTCTTTTCTTCTCCCCCACTCTCTCCGTCCCAGTTTCTTCCCAAAATGAATGAGGATCTGTCTGTTGCAGAGTCTGTACTCATTGGGGAAATTTAAGGAGATCTTAGTAGCTGGAAAGAACTAGACCCTGGTTTGCACTGTTTGCTCAATTTTTTTTTTAGGAGAAACAAACCTGGCAGAATCAGAAAGGGTGGGAGACATATTCAAATGCTCTCGAGCACTTATTAAAATGTTATGTAATTAAATGTTAAGATCATGCCTGTAGCAGTGTCTTTTGAAATAACTGCACTAGCTGGGCCTCCTGAAACCAGCACAGCAAAGTAATTCATTTAAAAGGTTATTGGCCATTGAGGCATATGCCTTGGGGACCTAATTTAATGGGAGAGCTCCCATCGACTTGCGTGGGCTTGGATAGGACCTGCTGTTGCTGCTTGGAGGACAGAGAAACTGGGAACCATATGAGGAGCACAGAGCTTCGTGTTGGGGTGAGGTGTTGGTGTTTCCCCCAGGGGGGTGACAGCAGAGCTGGGGGGCTGAGCCTCCATGGGTGGTGGGTACAGGGCACAGGAAGGATGCTCTGCTGGATGCTGGATGCAGCCCTGCTGCCAGCAGGAGCTGCTCTACTTGAAGACACAGGGACCATCGTTGTCTCTGCAGGATTCCTTACTGGATAGCAGAAAGAGGGAACACAATACGCAGGCTGGCATGTGAGCCTGGTAGAAATGTGCTTTTTAAAACAGCATGACAGGGCTTTCTTTTCAGTGTTGGTTTCCAGTTATTCTGAGGAGGGTGATTCTGTTCTTGCTGCTACAGGCTCAGGGAGCAGAAAGGGTCTGAGTGCTGGGGGAAATGGATGCAGAGGTGGAGCCCGGGCACTGCGAGCTCCTGTGTGTCAGCAGTTCCAGCCCCCGGTGTTGAAGCTTCCACACTGAGAAGGTGAATTGTGTGGAGCTGTGTGTGTGGAGGAATTAAACAGCAAAAAGGATGTGTTCTCCCATCAGCGGGATAGGGACTGGGTGTGTGAGGGAGCATTTCTCTGCAGCAGGGCTAAAGCTGAGCTCAGCAGTGACAAGTGGGAAGGCTGGGGCAGGTCCCAGTGGCTGTTGAGGCTGTTGGTGCTGCTTCCCACCAGTCAGTCCTAGCCCCTAACACTCAGTGACCATCGTGGGGAATTCCTAGCTCCCAAGACTGCTGGTGATGAGATGTTTTCCCTTTTAACCAGATCTCTGATCAGAGGGCACAGCCAAAATGCATTGAAAGCATGTATGCATCTCTCCACTTGTATTGTTGAACTTTATTCCATGAGGGAGGGCTTCTGGTCTGTTTTGTCTTGTGCAACCTCCTTTGCTGTTTTACCTGCATATGATGATTGGGTAAATGAGTCTCTTCTTTCTGGGGAGTAATGGGCATCTTTCTTTAGTGCAGTCTGGGTGGCAGTGGATCATCTCACACTTTCATCACCCAGCATATTGCCTGTCATTAGAAATCTGCTCATCTTTCCTTCATTTCTGAAGTTGTTTAAGTGCACTCAGCTGCAAATGCCTTCAGGTGCTGCCCCTGCTCCCACACCTCTCCTTTTACAAAATATCTGAAACTTAACATGCTGGAAGGGCATCCTGTGAAGGGGAAGTCTGCTGCTGCAAATTTAAAATCACGCTTCCATGATCTCTAGTGTCAGCTCTCTGCAAGGCCAGATCAGACACCTCTACAGACCTGAGTCTGGGCACCACATAACATCCATGAACTTGCAGGAACGGGACAAGATATTTGTGGGAAGACTAACAACTTGATCTCACAGAGCAATTCCTCATATGCAGGAATAGCTCTGAACAGCTAATAAGCCCCTAACAAACCAATTCTTTATGCCACGTGGTTTTTTTTTGGGGTCACTTTGACCCCAAAGCCAGAAGTGGTGTGTCATCAATCCATGGTTTAAGCTTGTTTCAGGTTCCATGTTATGATGGGAAAATATAATAATTCTGTTGCCATGATATGCACATTTTTTGTGAAATAACTCAAGTGAGTGCAAATAATGTTTATAGTACCCAAAAGAAATATCAGAATATTAATAATTGATAGGTTGGTGTTGTTCTGTGTAGCTGGAACAACAGACTAGCTTTTGGTTCTGGGGAATCAGTGGAAGCCAGTGTGAAACCACATTTCAGCTCTCAAAAGGGCCAAGTTTGGAAGGGCCCCACTAAAATCAAAGGAATTGTGTGTGCCTGGGAGTGTTCTTGAGGCAACTGCTTCTGCTAGACTGAAGGATTTGCAGAACAGGGTACAAGGAGAGAGGGAAATACGTTTTCCTTGCATGCAAGAGAAAAATCAGATCCAGCAAACAACATTATTTTTATGTCCCCTGAACAACACTGTGAGATTTTTTTTTCCAGTTTTTTAACATTTTCATCTACTACTTGCAAAGCCCTACACTCCGGCTCCTTCTTAGCAGATGGAAATTGGAGGGGAAGAGAAAAAAAAAGGCTGCATGTGCTGGCATATCCATATGGCATTCAAGTGAGAAATCACTTGGAACATGGGGCCTCGTGCGGGGTCACAGCCTCCATACGTTCTTTGATGGGTGCAAAGGGTCCTGAAACTTGTTGCTGCTGTAAGGTTGGTGCAGCACAGGCTGGAAATTCCTGACAGAGATGGAGGGGAAAGCAAGAGACATGAACATCCCTCAAGGTGTTTCGTTGCCTATCTGCCCCCAAGAATCCCAGGCACCACTGGGAAGTTGGACTCCTGAGTGATTTGCAGCCTCTTGCTGTAAAACGATAATTGCATCAGAGTAAATATGCACCAGCTTTATCACGTGTAATAAACTCCATCTGAGAGAAACCCTCTCCAGCACGGAGGATCTGCTGAGGATTCTGCAAGCCTTGTGGGGAGGGTTCCAGTGCTGCAGGAGGCTCGTGTGGGCTTTCAGCCTCTCCAGGAGGACATGTGAGGACTGCACGTGCTACGGCAAGAGATGTTTGTGCATTGTTCTGAGAGGCTCAGTGTCTGCTTGAGTCTTCTGAGCAGACACTATACTGACAGACTGCCTTCAAGCAGGGTCTTTTCCTTTATCCCTTCCATTACTTGAACCTGTTCTGAAGTCATCTGGTACATCCACCCTTGGGTTTTCACTGATTTCAGCAGGTTTGGCATCAGCCCTGTGTATTCCTGTGCCTGTCTGTGATTCTCCTCTCTGTTTACGTATCTGTCTGATGTGTTTATTTTCCCTAGTACCCATCACTGCAGTATACAAGGCAGGAATCATCCTCCACAATGCCAGTTTCTTTTGGCTTCTTTCCTGTGCGTGTTTGGCTTTGCACTTTTCCTCTAAAGTTATGGCTGGGATTCTCAGTTATCCTGCAGTGTTGCTGTGACTCTGCTGAGATGAGGGGTCTCCCCCAGCTTCACTGGTAGCAGACTTAGGGCAGGGCTGAGTTTTCCTGGGTATCCTGCCTTATCCTTCAACAGATCCAGCCTGGAGTTGCTCTGTATCCTCCAACAAACAAAAGGCAGTTGGCTGTGACTTTCCCAGGAAATCAGAAGGGCTTCGGACACCCTTTCCCACCCATCCAGGCTTAAGTGTTAGTTGTTGCATCTCTAATAAGGAGTTAAAATAGAGGAGATGGAAATAGTTTTTAAGAAAAGAATATCATATGCAAAAAGGAAACTAGCTGCGTTCAAAATGCATTCAGAATCTTATATATAGATGTGGAATCAGAATCCTGTGTGTATATATATATATACACACACACATACATATATAAAATCATATAAATTCAGAATCAAGGCAATGTGTGCTTGCAGCCCAGAAATCCAACTGTATCCTCAGAAGAAGGGTGGCCAACAGGTCAAGGGAGGTGATTCTCCTCCTCTGCTCCCCTCTTGTGAGACCCCACCTGCAGTGCTGTGTTCAGCTCTGGGGCCCTCGACACAAGAAAGATGTGGACGTGTTGGAACTAATCCAGAAGAGTCCACAAAGACTATCCAGAGGGTTGGATATTCATCTCTCCTATAGAGTTAGACTGAGAAAATTGGGATTGTTTATCCTGGAGAAGAGAAGGCTCTGGAGACACCTTTGAGCCCCTTCCAGTGCCTAAAGGGGCTCCAAAAGAGCTGGAGAGGGACTTGGGACAAGGGCATGGAGTGATGGGACAAGGGGGAATGGCTTTAAACTAGAGGATAGGTTTAATTCAAATATTAGGAAGAAAGTCTTCCTTGTGAGGGTGGTGAGGCACTGGAACAGATTTTCCAGAGAAGATGCATATCTCCCATCCCTGGAAGTGTTCAAGGCCAATTTGGAAGGGGCTTGGAGCAACTTGGTCTAGTGGAAGGTGTCCCTGCCCATGGCAGGGGCTGGAAATGGGTGATATTTAAGGTCCTTTCCAACCCAAACCATTCAATGATTTTATGATTCTGTACCCACAGCCCCAAAGTTCCATGTATGTAAGTCATGGGAGCAATCCCCTTGTTCACACTCAGAGAGCCAAGAGGAGTCTGCAGAGAAGTCACAGGACTGCAGCACTTGCAGTTCTCAGGATCCTCCAAGGCCAGCTCTGATTCAGCCTTTTGCCAGTTGATTGCTGTGATGCTTCCTGTGCTCCTTTGCAGGGAAAACCAGACAACTGATGTTCCAAAACCCACTGAAGTGATGGGGAGTTTTGGGCTGAAAACCAGCTCTGTGCAAGACCTTCATGTACCCAGTGTTAGTGATTCAGCTCCAGGACAACAGAGAGACATTAGTTCTGTGCCCCTTACAGCTCTTTGCCAAAAAATCTGCCCACTTATGTGCCCTTATTTTATATTAAATATTAATCTTATAAGCTCTGAGATGGAGCCCTCATTAGTAACTATCTGTGAGCTTCAACTGTTTCAGATCAAGTCACTTTTTACTTCCAATTTTTCAAAAGAAAAGAGCTTTGTAGAATTTCACCTTTCTCATAATTTCCTTGCTTGTGCCTAGGCAGTCCTTGGAGGGCCTAATAAGAGGTGTGCACCTGTAAGAATGTGTTCTTGTAGCAATAAAACAAAAGATAGCCACATCTAAATGCAGCTAACACTCATTAATCTATTGTGGACTGGAAGTCCAAGAAGTCAGTCATTATGTATGGACAGTTTTATACCAGGCATGAGTATTGCTTGGCATGGGTCCTTCTTTAATTGCATTATACAAACATAACAGAAAATTGACCCAAAGGGGGAAAACAATTTTATCCTTAGAACACTCTTCTGACTAAGTACAGAGCTTTTAATTAAATTCCCTATACAAAGTGACTGCCTGTCTCTCATGTTGAACCTAATTGATATCAAAGCCATCCTTAAAATCAATATTTTTTTCTGGAAAAAAGAGCAAATACCCTCTCCACCCCAACAGAATTCAATAAATAATTTGATAGTACTTGACTCCTAACTGTAATCTTTGTCTCATTTGAGCAGAATATAAAGTGAAAATTTGTCCCCACTGCCCCCCAGCATCCCCATTGCATCACAAATCAGGTGTCACAAAATGTCACTATTCCTCCTCAGCAGGTCTGCTGTTTCCATTTATTTCAACACACCACGCTGAGTAAGGGAGGAATTTGAAACCTTCAAGTGGCAACACATTTGTGCGGCTTTTGTTACCTATTTCATATTTTTCACTTATTTATGATTACGGTTGCAATTGGATCCCATTAGAAGTCTCAGGAAGATCAAAGGCTTGTTAGAGCAGGCAGTAGACAAACCCACACTCCTCAAAGGCTGCTGGGGAGGGTTTGCAGTGCACTGTACCCCAGCTGCAAACCCCCAAGCAGGTGCCTAACTCTACTCCTAGAAAAAAAAGTGTGCGGACCTCGCTTTGAGATGACAAACACCCAAATCAAAGACCAGGTCTTGTTCCTCACCTTTGTTTTCTCATCTCCTTCATCTGTCCTTCTTGCTTTGTGCAGGGACCCTGTCAATCTATCTCATCAGAGCTGGCAAGAGACTTGGTTCCCTTTGCCAGGAGCAGCTTATAGAACCAATGGAAAAGAGCAGGAAAATTAAGCTAAATAATAGGGCGGTTGGTTTCGGGTTTTTCATAATTATTCAGCCAGATTTAGTGAAGCGCAGAGCTGAAAGCCTGGCATTGATTATTGCCCCACCAAAAAGATGGCCTAACCATAAGTCAAAGCAGAATCACCACGTGCGGTCCTTTTGCAATGCCTGCTCCTGATAAAAGCAGGAATAATCTCTGCAGAGACCACTGCCTAGCAAGGGAGCACGGACTTGAAAGCTCAGCCCTGATCTCCAGTTTCTCTCTGTAATGTCTCTCTGTTGATATTGGCCCTCAGGGACTCTTGCTACAAGCACAATTTTCTTTCAAGAGCGTATGCTAATCGTGGCATTAGGGGTGTATTTATGATCTCTGGCTGACTGTGGCAGGTGAGATTGGGAGGGAAGCGATACTGAGTCTGCAGACAGATCACACTCATAAAGCATGATTTTGTGCTTCCCCTGCACCGTGACACCCTGAAGCACGGGGGATTAGCATAAAGAGAAACCCGCCTCAGTGTTATTGGAATAAAATTTCATCCACGATCCAGGCAGCCGAGCAAGCTCCACAGACCTGGCAGCGTGTTTGTGCATCAGAATAAGGACCTGGGAGCTGGTTTTCCTGGTAAACAGCAAGGCAGCCCTGCTGTCCTGTGGTCTGGGAAAGGAGAACAGCTGGGGAAGAGTGGTGGCATGGAAAGATCATGTTATTTTACTTCATTGTGCCCGATCCTTTTCCCAAGAAAACATCATTCCTCTAGACCTGAAGTTCATTTTGCTTCCAAAATGGTTTCGTGCCCTGGCACCTTTCCTGTAGTCCAAGTCAGAAGCAAAACCTGCTGGTCGCAAAAGCAGTTGGGAGCCAGCTAGCCCTCCTGAAACCTCTCCTTTTCGGGGGGTTTCTCTTTGAGGTCTGATCCCACAGCCCTTTAGGAGCTTTGCTGCTGTCTTTGGCAGATGAACAGGATCAGAGCTCCGTGAGAGGGTGTTTGTGCACACCTGGGACCAGCTGCAGCTGCAGGGGGGGAGCGGAGCCAGCGCCACCACCACGCACAGAAGGCCCTTGTAGAGGGCGTGTGGTCAAACACTCCACCATCCCTCACCCAACACAAACTTGTTTCAGCCACAGGCAGCATAAATAAAAGATTTAGCAGAGGCTGGCTGTAGGTCTGAATGCCAGAGGAAAGTGAGAAAGGCTGGAAATAAATACTGACGTGGAGGTGCCGAGGCTCGCGGGAAGTCAGGTGGATGTGACGCTTCTGCTAAATGATCAGAGCCGGACTCTGCCGTGGTGTAAATCTGATATAACCCTGACAATGTTAGAGTTACACCACCTCAAAACTGCTGTGCATGAGCCTCTGTCCAGTGGGGTTGAGTATTTCAATGCTGTCAAGAAGACCCAGACCCCCCCTTCCCATTAATATTTATGCAGTAGTCCTCAGGCATCTTTGGAAGAGCCACCATAAAATTTGTGTTGCTGTAGGGAGAGCCCTGAAAGAACAATTTGCAGGCAGTTATCGTCATTATTAGACATGGTAATTGAATTAGTAGTTATTTAATTATTATTATTAGTGTAATAAATACTCCTTGCCCTCCTTGGTCCTTCAAAATGAAGCCTGAGGAAATCCCAGTGAGAAGAGCTCCATTTGGAGACAGTTATTAGAAAAACACTGCAGTGAAGGAAGAACCAGAGGAAATACCCACACTCACCCAGCAGGCAATTTCTGCACACTCTAAAATATCGCAGAAGATGCCACTTCCAGAGGTGTTTTTTGATTCAGGGAGGGGTTACCCTGGGAGCTGAAATTTCTGATTTATATGTACTTATATATACTGAGTTTTGTTTCATCGAATGTATGGCATACAGCTCCCCAGTGCAACCAGTTAACTTTTCCAGAGACAAGTTGCTTGGAGTTGGGAGAAACATTCATTTCCTGACGAAGGCCATGTGGTGACAACACAGCCTGTGAGGGAAAGCAGGTGGAAAGAAGGGTCCATCTTGAGCAGCCTTTAACATGAGCCCAAGAGATAAGTGTTTGCAGTGCAGCATGCCAAAGCCATGCGGGGAGATTTGTCTCCTACCCAAGCTAATGATGGAGCAATGTCACCATATGTGTGGTTAGTTTCCAGCAGCTCCTCACTTCTCCAGCACGAATGGAGGGTGACAGATTGTGTATTAGACAAATTACTCTCCTCTTGAAAGCAGCCGTCTCGGTGATATCCAAGTGCCTTCTTCACTCTCTCTTCACTGAACAATTTCTGCCCCATCACTCAGAACTCTTTGCAATAAAAAGGTGGTCGGTGAGCAAGACTCACAGTGCTGCTCCTTAGCTCCCAGCCAGTGCTTCCCGAGGCTGTGCCTGGACCAGCGACCACAGCAGGCTGCCACCCATTCCTCCATCTCCCTGCCAACTGGCATGGCCACGCTGGCATCCACATGGGCAAGCCCTCTTCTTCTGAAAAGAAAGGGAGGCCACATCCCAGCTGCCTGCTGAGAGCAGCCCTGCAGGCTGCAACCAGGGAGGAGGGGGACAGCACTGGCATCTCCTGGAAGGAGTCTGAGCCAGGCTGTGGATCTGGGATGGGTGATGGGGGCATCTCCAGGCATTGCAGGTTGGTTTCCTCATCTTGGGGCTGCTCCCCGGAAAGTCTCCAAAGAAGCAGATCCACCAGCACTGTGGGAAGGTGATGGGGAATTAATGTCCTCAAGGGAAGCCTTAGCAGTTGCCTCAGACAGCAAACTCAGTAGTTGCCCTGGGAGCAAGAATTGGAACGCAAACAAGCTCCTTAAAAGCATCGTGTCCCTGGGAACCCTTTGGTAGAGACAAAGATTTTTTCACTGTTTTCAGCTTTCAGAGACAGATGGTGGTTCCCCTTGCAAGCTCAACATTTTAAGGCCTTTTAGATATTAAAGTTTTATCTCAGTTATCAGTCGAACCCCGAGTTCCCACAGATCATTGCCTGTGGATACTGCATGAGGGTCACCCAGCTGGTGATGACAACTGTCCTGTGGAGAAGCCCCCTCTTGGGCTGCCCTCCTTTGAGGACAAACCTGCAGATCCCATCAGCCAGATGTTGTCAGATGTTGCTGCTCCATGTTACCCTCCGTCCATCTGCATTTGCTCTCAGGTTCACATCATCCAGCACATCTTCCAGGCACCACCCAAGCCCTCATTCTTGGTTTTTCTCTTTGCCCATCACTTCTGCCCTTCTCTTTGCCTCCTCCTGAAGCTCCTGCTGCTGCTCTGTCTCCAGGACATCACTATGGATGGTGCATTGCCCTCTAATGGATAGATTTTAAACTCCTCCATCCACCAGAACTTTTGGTAAGTTCCTTAGACCGATTAATGGGGCAGGAGACTTGCTAGCCACATCCAGAACTCTTTATATTCCCTGTTTCCCTTGAACCAAAATTAAATACCTTTCTTTTTTTTCTTTTTTTTTTAATAGCACAGACATCAGACTGGATCTTCCAGCTATTTTTATGAAGAGGCAGAGGAAATCTGTGCCAGTATGAACTCTGGTTCCTTCATGTCCATGAATGCTTTAATTGGCTTCAGAGTTAGGAATGCATTAACAAAGCTGATTTCTGTGATTCCACGCATCTGGATTTCAGGGTGGGTTTTGGTTTTTTTTTAGCTTGACTAATCCTGCTTAAAGTCTTAAGATTTATTTGTATGTTTATAAGACACAGCTTTTCTCATTATATGTATGTTACAGTCACCATTAAAGCAATACAAACAAAAGGAAAAACAGAATGGACTTGCAAGCAGCTGATAATTAATTACGGAGGACTTTTGAAAGGGTGGCTTAGCATCTTAAGCAATTCCTCTCGCTGCCAGATACATGGGCTTGTTTTATAAACTACAATCAATCTGCCATTGGGGGGGAAGCTGCAAAATGAACTTAGTCATCTGAGCTCATTTTCAGTTTCAAAAACTGAAAGGCTTTGGAGTATAAAGTACCCTCTTCTTTTAATGTCAGTAAATAAGTTGATTTGTTTATATGGTTTTCGATACAAGTAAACTGCTTGCCATTTAAACAAGTTCAATCAGCTGTGAAAATTGACATTTTTAACCATAAAATCAGACTTCATCCTACCATGATATTAAATATTAAGGAATCATTTAAAGGACAGTATACATTTCAGAAACCTGCCTGGAGAGATGAATGCCAATTTCTGCCATTCAGAAGTATGTACAGAAAAAAAGGCCCCTTGGCTGGAGGCCTGCTGCTCTGTAAAAGCCACTTTACAGACTTATTCCAACATGGTAAATCATCGCTGCTCTACGGAGACATTCAAGCTTCACATTCAGCCCTTGCGTGGCAAAAACACATCCTCAAAGAGGACAGATGGAAAAAGGGCATTGCGTGCTGATGCTCTCCCTGATGGCGTGTCCAGGGCTGTGGGAGGCTCAGGCAGGGCTCAGCATCCTCTGCTCCCTGGGGCCAGGGGTTTTGCAAGCCTGGGAGGCATCTGCCTGCCTGTGGAAGGGAGCTCTGGGATTTCCAGCTCCCCTCGCTCATCCGTATGGCTGCACTTGCAAGTGGCACTTGGAAATGGGACATTCCTGCTATTATCGAGACTTCAGAGGTCTGCACATACTCTTCTGGCCTCTACATTATTTTTTTTCCCCCTTTTCCTTCCTTTTTTCCTCCCTGTTTCAATCAAATTTTGGGGACAAAAACACGCCGTGCTGGTTCTGACCGGGCTTACAACTGGCAGAGCTCTTCACAGCTCAACACCCCTGATGTCCTGCCTGTGCCAAAGGGGTCTCATTGTGTAAGGGGTTTCCTTCTGAATAGGACAAAGCAAAACAGCAAAGCACTGGGATTACTGGGCTGCTGAAGGGAGACAATGGGGAAACAAAACTCAGGCCGGAGAGACATTTATTTTTCAGAGGGGCATGGCTGCCCTTACACAATCCCTTTTAAAGCTCTGTGAAGTTTCTCTAACACAATCCAGTCCTGCAGCCAGGCAGAAACCCAGCACGATCAAAAACCTTTTCATTCCATCTTTAATGCAAAAAATGTGCACTCATTTACTACTGCAAACTGCAAGGGTATTTAAGGTACAGGAAGTTTTAACAGCAGGCTTTGGGGTGTCTCTGCCTGAGCACCTCTGGGTGTTTCAAGGACAGGATGATGATGGCAGTCAGCTCATTCCATGCTGAAGAGCTATTGCGGAAATCCGGGTGGGTGCAGGTGTTGGTGATCTGTTGCCTTCTGACTGTGCACATCTCTCTCATTTCCTGTCCCATACTGGCTCGTTTTTGCCTTCCCACCTAGATTTTGGCTCTGTTTCCCCCCAAATCACACGAAGTTTTTCTGACTGGGGGCAAGGAGAGGGTACATCCCTCTCTTTCTGGCTGTGGTAGGGATTTGCATCCACGGCGGGGTGGAAAAGGGGTGTTAATTCTGGGGGTGTTGGGGGTGCTGTTAGGGTCAGGCTTTGCTGGCTGTTGGGATTCAGGTTGTGACTGTGCTTTTCCCTTGCAGAAATTGTCTCTGGATCATCCTTCTCACACCCCCCCTCCCTCCCCAGTGCTGGAATTTGACCTTGTCCCCATCCAGGAGCACTGAGCGCCGTCTCACTTGTCACAAGGGCTGGGGATGAGCCCCCCAGATGAGCCTGAGGGATTCATTTCCTCTCAGCCTCCTACATGCCAAGCTGTGACTCTCTCCCTGCCCTGGGCATAATGGGAAAAATGCTGGAGAGAGAGAGCACTAACTCATCCCAAGGGGCTGCTTGCTATAGGGCTAGCTCTTGGCACTCCTTTGTTCCCCTACAAAGACATGTGGGATTGGGGGGGAAGCCAGCCCCATCATAAGTAAACAAATGCTCTGAGTTAAATTTTTTAAATGGAGTCATAAATAAAGAACTATCATTGGAGAAATCCCTGAAGACACTGTTTTTGCTAAGGTTTTTTTTTTTTTAATGTTGGCAGCTTCAGCAACTTTTGCAGAGATGTCAGAGTAAATAGCCTGCGATCCTACAGCATCTTATAAAAGTCTTTAACAACAAGAAGATTTTTATGCTTTCATATTGTGTGTGTTCCTAATAGACATTCTGTTCATGTCTCCTTATTTTATGTAGTGTAGAAAAAAATAATAATCCCTGTTTGCAGCGTATCACAAAATGTACATCTTTGGCAATTTCTGACTTAAGAAAGGAAGAACTAGAGGCCTTTTGTACAGAAGATAATCAGGGCTTTCTGGAATTTGTAACATCCCATAGCTTCTGCACCAGCCATAAAAGGGGAGGGAGGGGAAAAGAGGTTTATTCTGTTTAACTTAGCAAACAGAAATTTACTTGAGACTTAATCACACTGTGCAGATAAATTTCCTGATACACTATTAGAAGGCTCTTTCATCTTGCAGATTAAAGGCTACCTGGGGAAGCTGTTGCACACTGAGGTAAAGGGTGCATCAACTCTCCTGGCTCACTAAGTACCAGGAGGCCCATTTCACTTTCAAAGTGGAGTAAATTTTTCTCATGAATAGAATTACTACAAGAAGCATTGGTACCGTGTGCCATTTATTTGCAACTTATATTTGGGATAGGGTTGTTTTCCCCCCAACAGAAGAGATCAAAACCATGATGAAATACAGTAGCTGAAAGCTGAATATCTCAAAATTCAACCTAAAAATGAGCATACACACATAACCATAGGCATTTTTAGCTCCTGGAACAACTTACCTAAATTCCCCATCATCTGACAGCTTTAAATCAAGCCTGGATGTGTTCCTAGAAAATACACTAAATTAGCTAACAGTCAGGAGTCTGATTCGTGATTCCCATAGGGAGAATCTGCAGTCTGCATTATGAGGGAGGTGAGACCAAATGGGCAGAATGGTCTTAGAGATGCTGAAGCCAAAGAACTGTTGCGGTGGTTCGGAACCAGAGGACTTCCGGACAGGTTCCACGGACAGAGGGTTTCCCCCCGGAGCTCCCAGGGGCAGCAGTTGGACCACCAATCCACGGACCCCAAGCTCCTGCTATTGGTTACTGGACTTGTCTGTTATATTTCCCCGCTCTGGGAAATTCCCTGTCACTCCATAGTTCATTCGTTGTTCTCTCTGTTCCCCTCCCCTCCCTAAACCCCATTTGATCATGTACCCCAGCCCCTCCCCTGTATTGTCCCCTGCCCTCATCCTATTGGGTGTTGTTCCTCCCTTAAATACCGATGTAATAAGCTGCTCTTGGCTCTTGGTCCATGTGCTCCCTTTGGAGGCAATAAGCCTACCGAAATCACATACCAAGAGACCTCCTTCTCTGGTAGTTCTTTGCTGTTTCACCACACTCCGGGGGCAACATCTCCCCGGACCGAATGCGGGCCAGCTGTGCTCATAGTCAGCACTCCGAGGAAGTCTTCCAGATCGCGAACGACTTCCTAGGGTAGCGCTAGGACTCCGCTGCCGGTACCAGGGTGGGACTGAAGCAGGGAACGCAACAAGTGGCGCACCGAACAGAGACTCCGACCTCTCGGGGTTCCCTGCGAGCGACCTGGATACGCAGCAGCGGTCCGGACTGCGCCTTCGGGACGCCGCTCCCCTAGCGAGAACTTCCGCGTTTTAGCGGGGGGCTGGCAGGGGCCGTCAGCAACCGTTCTGGAGCGTCTGAAGTGTGTACGCTAGCTGAGCGAACTGACGAGACCAGAGACCCTTGCTTTTTTGGATGTTTCTCCCTCCGGAGCCGGTGACGGCAACTGAAGCCGGGATCGAGGAACCAAGACCCGCACGGAGCGGTGAGGTTTGGCGGCTGCGAGGCGCGGTGGGAAAGGACCAGGATCCGCGCGCGGCGGCGAAGCTCGGTGCCCGTGATAGCGGCGGGAAAGCCACCGAGAACCGAGCGCAGACGGTGAGGTCTAATCCGCGATAGGCAGCGGGAATCAGGCTCGAGGGAGAGTTTTGTACCGTATAAAAAGAGCAAGGAGGCTTTTATTCGGAGACAATGGGTATTAAGCTGTCCCGAATAGAGCAGGAGTTTTATGTCCAAGTTAAAGAGACCCTAAAGTTAAAAAACGGGAATGCTAATAAGAAGGCTTGGAAACGTTTTGTTAAATGGATCTTTGCCTATGTCCCTCTTGCTTCTGCTTCTTCTGTTAAAACTCTGAGTTTTTGGGAGTTAGTAGAAAAACGTTTAGAGGCAGTGGAGAGAGGGGGTGATGTTTCTGTCCGAAAATTTTTCCCGTTGTTGATTGTAATTTGTTATACTTTGCGTAATTGTCCTGAAAGTTCGAAATCCCCGACTCACGCACCCCACGTTCCTAATTCCCCTTTTCCCAATCCCTCTTCCCCGCTACAGGGAAGCGCGCCCCTCAGTTCTCCCCGCTATGAGACTGATTCCCTCATAGCGAGCTTCACCCCAAACCCTTTCTCCGAGCCCACAGCCAAACTCGCGCCGGCTGCGCTCCCCCATTGTTCCGAGTTTAAAGATGGCGGCGGCCTCGTGGCGCCGTGCCTACACTCGTGCAGCCACTGCGCAGCCTCACACCGAAAGCCCGCGAATCCTCCCAGCCCCTCCCACGGCTCCTTCCCCTTCGCGTCGATTGGCCCCGCGTCGGGCTCCCCCCCCGCGGCCGATGGTGTATTCGCGTCGGGTCCCTCCCCTCGCGCCGGAGGTCCCTGCCCCAGCCCGAGGGAGATCCCCGCCCCACCGCGAGCCTGGACTGCTCATATCAACTGCAGTCCCGCCCCTAACCACCGCCCACTTCCAGATCCCCACGCTCCCTCGTTCACACCCCGAGATTGGGGGCCAAAAAGTGGAGAGGCTGAAGCCTGCGATGCAGCCGGTCAGCCAAGCCTTACAGTGGCATCAGGTGTGCACAGCCCTCAGGGTAACAACCCACGATGGGAATCACAGTCACCTGCAGCCTTGCGAGAGCCTAGCAAAGTGGAGAGAGAGCTTGGGAGAGATTCTCCTCACTTAAAAGGTGTGCTGGTCCCATCTGACATAAAAACAATCCTGACAGGCATTTTAGTTAAGGTTCAGTATTGGGTGTGGGAAAAGATATGGAAGCAGCAGCTTCAAAGCCTGCTGAACAGTTCTAATCACCCTCCACCTAAGTCTTCCACAGGCTCCTGGACACCACATGCTCCATCCCATTCGGGAAACGGATCGGCACCGTGCTCCTCAAAGAAATTAAAAGCTGAATCCACTGTGTCCTGCTCTCCATCACCACCCATGCCACTGGAGACCCCATCAGAGGTGATCCCAGATGACCAGTCACTTAAACCACGATGGCTGAAGTTAGTAGGCATCACAACTCTCCACCCAACACATCCACCAGAGCAGATCCAGTCGCATCCCCCAACAGACGCTGCTCCACAGAGATCAGCGTGGAAGAGAAGGAAAAAGAAAACTCCAAACTTCGACAGTCATCAAGAAAAATCACTGAGACCCTTCTTCTTGAGATCTTCCCATTAGACTCTCCTGAAACCTACCCCATGTACCTCCCATACCCCAATCATTCCCAGTCCTGTAGAGAGACAATGATTTAACAATGTTTGTTTGTTTATTTGCAGATTTTCAAGACTTTGCTTTGGATTTTAGTTATTATCTTCATTGTACTAACAAATCACTTTCTTTAAGTAAAAAGACAGGGGGAGATGTTGCGGTGGTTCGGAACCAGAGGACTTCCGGACAGGTTCCACGGACAGAGGGTTTCCCCCCGGAGCTCCCAGGGGCAGCAGTTGGACCACCACTCCATGGACCCAAGCTCCTGCTATTGGTTACTGGACTTGTCTGTTATGTTTCCCCGCTCTGGGAAATTCCCTGTCACTCCATAGTTCATTCGTTGTTCTCTCTGTTCCCCTCCCCTCCCTAAAACCCATTTGATCATGCACCCCAGCCCCTCCCCTGTATTGTCCCCTGCCCTCATCCTATTGGGTGTTGTTCCTCCCTTAAATACCGATGTAATAAGCTGCTCTGGGCTCTTGGTCCATGTGCTCCCTTTGGAGGCAATAAACCTAACGAAATCACATACCAAGAGACCTCCTTCTCTGGTAGTTCTTTGCTGTTTCACCACGCTCCGGGGGCAACATCTCCCCGGACCGAATGCGGGCCAGCTGTGCTCATAGTCAGCACTCCGAGGAAGTCTTCCAGATCGCGAACGACTTCCTAGGGTAGCGCTAGGACTCCGCTGCCGGTACCAGGGTGGGACTGAAGCAGGGAACGCAACAAAGAACAATATGTTCCACACCACTCTCAACCAACTGCATCTCCCTGCAGAGGGAGTGACTTCATAAATCTCATTTATTTCCTCCCAGTATCAATCCCTTTTTCCACAGTTGAGTTCCTTCACCAAGGCTGGCAAGAAACCTTTGAGCTCAGGGTAAATATAGATTATCTGGAATGGCTGATCCCATTTTCTGCACAGGTCCAGCCTGAGGGGTAGGTGCTGCCAAAAGGTGCCCACATCCTCTGTCCAGATTTCCACATAACTGCAGGAGCTGTGCTGGCTTTGTACTGGGACAACTCAAGCCTTGCCTGTGGCAGAGCTACCTCCAATTCTCTCTGAAAAGGATGTTTTTCTTTCTCTTTCTGTGTTTGCAAACCACCACCATTTCCTTTAATGCTGTAAATAGTCAGAGTGCTGCTTGTGGCTGTGTTTGGCCTGTACAACATTCTCAACATTTCTTCCATGGATCTCTTGTCTTCATTTCAGGCCATTATCAAATCCTTGCAAACTCACGATGGAGACATTTGCAACACTTTTCAATAAGGTAGGGATCATTCCAGCTACAATTGCTTCTGGTTTTGCTGCAAAGGCATGTTCTTTGTGCTGTCCCTACACAGATAACCTTGGAGACATTGTTATGGAGTTTGGAAAGAGTGCCTCTACCAAATCTGCAGCAGTGACTGCAGCTGAGATGGAGGCCTAATGAGCTTGGGCAGATCTCCATGCTCCTGTGGGTACTGGAGGCTTGATTAAAGCCAGGGCACCAATGTGGTGCTGCACAGTCAAGCCAGAGCATTCAGAATTAGATCTGGCATCTCCCATCAGTCCATATGTCCATTTTATAGTGTTCATAAGACAGTCTAAAGAGGGCAAAGTCTGGGCAAAAAGAATGTCATCCTAGAAACCAAGATAATTTCTTAAGAAGGCAAGCTCTTACATTATGGAATGATTTCCAACGGCAGCTCTGTTGCTTGGGGCATTTGAATCTAGATCTGGAAACAATAAAAATCAGCCATAGGATATGACCATCCAAAAGGCAACCTCCAGCTCTGTTTCCATTGAAACCATGAACTTAAAAATGGTTATGGATTTGCCATCCTGAGCAATTCTGAGGCCATTCTTGGCAGATGACACCAGACCTGTTCTGCAAGATTCTACCCAGACACCACCCTCCCTACTCCATAGCTCATGACTGCTGCCAACTACTGGGTGAGACACATTTCTCAAGCAAGTTGAACAGATTTCTTCTGCTGAACCACGAGGAAGTAATTGTTCCACCAGGATATAATGATTTAGGCTGTCCTGCTCATATCGGTGCTGGCCGTGCTAGTTTGGCATCCAAGGGCACTTAAGCATTAAGATGGCTTTTTGCACAAACAGCAGGGTAATATACAGGGGGTTTTAAGTGCTTCTAAAATCCCTGCAGACAAATTTATATCTTTATTGCCCAGAGCTTTAAGAATTATCTTGGTGGTTATAGTGTCTTTGAAGCGCAGAACATCCTGGATACCAAAAGCAAAAGGCAAGTACCAACTGGAAGTAGATGGAATTAGGGTTGCTTGGTTGTGTGGAGATGTGAAGTGAGGCTGGGTTCAGACAAGGACCTTCTTGTTGGATCGTGATTTTCTTGTTTACACAGTTCTGCATTAGCACTTTCTGATCCAGCAAATCTGTTGCAGCTAAGCCACATGTGTGCCTGCTTTTAAAGGTTGGTAGAAAAAGATTTGGGAATTCAACAGTAACCAAAGGCATAGATATCCCTTGCCCACTCTGAGAACTGAGGAACATGCAGCTGGAGCTGCAGATTACATTGGGGGCCCAAACTTATGTTCCCTGGACAAAGTAACTTTTGTATATCATAGTTCTAAAAGTTACAGTGGGCAGATCATGGAAACTCCAGTGGGTCTATAAAAATCACAGATCTTCTTAAAGGGCTTTGAAGAAAGCAGAAACAAATAGGTTGAATATGGGTAGACTTCCTGATTTGTCTTCCTTCTGTTTATCAGGACCCACACCCTGTCTCGTTCCCTTTATGCTCTTTATACATCAAATGGCTGAATAGTTACTGTGAGCAAATCTGTCATTAAGACCTCACTTACCTTTTAGACCAGCTTTCCTGTTGGATGCAATTTGTGGGATCCCAGCTTTGCAGACCTAAGGCAGCTTGGGTGATTTGTGTTGATATGAACCAAAGCTTGTGCATTTTGAAAGGTTGCAATCAAATAATCCCATCTGTACTTTGGGGCCTGTAGCAGGCTGACTTACTGTAGTCTTTTTGCAGTAATTATGGAACTGCCCTGGTATGGAACTGCATTTTGGCTGAGCTAAAGCTTAGTCCCCATAGCTTTCAGCTCCCTTGCAAGATGAGACTTGTAAACACAGTAGAAAACTCTGCATTTTGCTTTTTAATGATTTCTAGGAAGACTGACCACTAAGTGACAGCATCTCCTACTGTTTTCAAAACATCTCCAGTCTTTTATACTTCAATATCTCTGTAAGCTTCCAGGTTGAGAGGAAGGTATTTTTATCTCTAGCTCTTCTCTGATTTGGGGCATTTTAATTTTTTTAAGTGCAGGAAGACCAAGCGAAGATTGCTGTCATCTTCCAATTCAAGCTTTGCCCAAACTCCTGATAATGAAATGTGGTGTTGCCTGGTTTCTTCCTGCACAGCATTTAAGTGAGATACAAAGAAATCTTCATCAACATGAAAAATTAAAATTAAATTTCCCTGCTGCTTATTTGTACCATATTTTGAAAGTATAGGAAAAGATTTTTTTACAAACTGGATTTCCAATGATCTGGGTTTGAGATCTGAATACGGCTTAATAAAGGTCTTCTAAACACTAATCTCCTCCTCCTGTAACTGGTGAGGTCTGCTTAGTAGTTCTGAAAAATCAGATCCATTGCAAAAATGTGCTGCCAGACAGAATTTGATATCTATTGTTAAAGTTCATTAGACTGAAGCCAAAAAAAAAATCCCCGTCTGGTTTGGTGCAAAGCTCTTTTTCCCCTGAGTGCCTTTGGCTATGAATTCTGCATATTCTAATCTTAAAGTATCATTCATTTTCTATTTGGTGATAAATGCTTTCCTGTGTAAGAGTCTTTTGATTGCTCTGCTAATTAAAGTGGATAGTTTCCTTTTATGTTAGGTGGCTGGGCTTCTGGGTAACTGCAGTTTGCAGGGAACAGCCAAGGTTACATGGGAATGTTTATTACCTTTGCTCTCATCACCGATGGGTACATGTTCTGCAGCTCCAAATTGTCAGTAAGAAAATGAACTGAGAAAATGAGGAATTTGTCATTTTGGATGCTTTTTGGAGGAATTCCTTTCCTAGGACTGGCTTTTTATCTCTTTGCTTTCCCAGCTTCATTACACTTTGAGAAAGTTTTGATGACTGAAATGGAACAGAGACAGAAGTGGGAATGGAACTGCCATGTTGTCCCTTTTTTTTTTTCCCTCTGAGCCTATTTTGGTCAGCATAGATACTTGTGATAGTGGCACATGAAAGTGCTTGGGAACTCACTCTTTTTGTGAATGCTGTTTTTTAGTTGTCAAATGACACCGTGCCTTCTCTTCTGCACAAATTCCTCTCTCTTGATCTAGGCTGCTCTGGCAAGGGCAGGGGACTTGATATGAAATATTACAGAAAACACCTGGAATGGGACAGAAAGTGAATATCTATGTCCAGTCAGGGCAATCTATTCAGAGGAAAACCTCTGTGGGTGGAGATCCAGCTACCACCTGGGTTGTTCTTCTAGGGTTAGCAATTCTGTGATGGAAGGTGGCCTCAAAATAGCTCAGGTGAGTATCTGACAAAGGGCACAGTGATAATCAAAGAGAACTACTTGTACAAGCAAAACTCTTTCCAGTTAATGGGATTTACTGAATGCACAACAAAACATCAAGGGGAAAATGTGGGGTCTTTATGGAAGGATGCTGCCCAGATTTTCAAGTGTGTGTTCCTGCAGGTCTGTAACTGTGATTTTGTGTCCCTGTTGAAGGTTTAGGAGTGCTGTTAAAATGTGCTATTGGGATCTTTAGCTGCTTTCACGCTGTCAAGGTGACCAGGAATTCTGTTGATGGCATGGAAGTGTTTTTGGTGAGGGGGAAGGCTCCTGTTGGATTTAAAGTCTATGTAAGCTGGCCTTCAGGAATCATATGGTGCAGGAAGGGGTACAGACCTTAAAGGCCACCTCCAGAGCCAGTGGCTAAAGGGATCTTAGGCTCACCAGTATCAAAACTAATGGAACAAAATTTGGGTTTAATCTTGATGACATCTCTTAAGGAAGCTGTGCTAATTGTCTTCAAGACACATTTGGAGATATCTAGAGGCCTAGACTGACTGCTCTTCTCTGAATGCTAATTATCCCCTTCTGACACCAGTTTCCCGTCCTGAGTAGTGGCAGAAATTGTCAACATTGCAGGTCACTTCAGCAAAGGAAAGCCACCATGGATTCAACATCTGTGGGTAGGGCAGCTTGTTTCAGGCAGACCCCTCAAGCAGCAGGAGCCATAAACTGAAAACCCTGTAACAGCACCTTTTCAGACTGCATGGGAATAGAGGAAACCAAAACTGAAACTCTTTAGGCTTGAATGTTTTGGTCCTCACAGGAGTTCAGATAAACAGAGCTGTGAAGGATTAAATCACCCTCCCAAACTGAACAGGCTTGTGAGATTAAGAGTTTGAAAAGCAATGAGTGCTGACACCTCCGTAACCATGTCTTCTGGTTATCAAGTGAAGGAAAAAATATGTCTAAAAATAATTTTGTCCTGTTGTTGGGGATGTAGCTCTCTACCTGCCCAGGCTGAGGTGATGAGGTGTAAGGTGAGATCAGCCCTGCTCCACGTTCAACCTTCCCCTTTGTACCTGCAGCAGCAAACTGCATGGCACATTGCATTAGATATAAAGCTACACTACTTCAATTTGTCCACAGTAACCAGGATTTTCCTTTTATAACTCAGAAAGTACATATTGTCCATATGATTTCCCCAGAACCGTCTCTCCTGTTCTCCCTGAGGCAGAGCCACTGTGTGAATCACCAGCAGGATTAAAGGAGCTGCTGTAGTCTTCATGTTCTTCACTTCTGCAGATGTGCCCCTTCCTTAGGAACAGAAACAAAGAGCTCAGACCTCAGGAACCTGCACAACACGGCCCCCAGTCTTGTTTACACAGCCTTTCCCATTTCCAGGAGCTGAAAGAAAGCCATCACCTCCACCTGCAGGGATGCCAGCAGATTTAAACAGGAGAGATCATGACTCTTATTCCATGTTTTGTATCTGCAATTGCAGTGACAGATGAGCATTACTACATCTTCAAAGCCAGGACATTCTCAGGTGGGTGCCCTTGAAATTCCCCTCCTTACACATTGGGGGATGGAGCTCAGGATTTTGCCTTTGGACCATCCCTGCCCACCAGCTGTCATCCCCGAACAGTGAGTCTGACTTTTTCCACCCTGTTCTGAAGCCTCTCTTAAAACATGAAGGGACCCAGGGGAAAAAAAGACGCTGCGACAGACACGAGTCCAGCACCCTTTCACTCTGTCTGTAATGGCTGTAACGAGCTGCCATTCATTACCAGGCATTCTTACATGGAAAACAAATGTTGTTCATTTTCCAGGTATCCTCTTGTGGGCAGGATGCTGTCTGCCCTGTGGAGGTTAATTTGCTATTTTAGAAGTGCCACTTCAGGGTAATATGCTGCTAATAGGTAGCCAGCAGGTCCTGAAAACAAATGTTCAACCAAATAATTCTAGAAAGCAGAATTTCTCTGGATATTATGGAGTCCCCATGAATCCTCCTAATAATGCATTTTAAGCCTGGCTGCATTGGTTCACTGCAGTCGTAATTCCAGAGCCCCTGTAGAGCTGATGTGGATCAGGGGAGTTGTTTAACAGATGGTTTCATTCAGAAGCTGAGTAAGAAGAGCTGACTGTTAGGCACAGGGCAAGCATCTGTGTGAGGATTTTTTGAGTGTTCAGGTAGCCTTCCAGCTCAGCACATCTCTGTCTGAGGCAGCAAGGTTAGACATGGGAGAGGAGACTCAGGCCAAAACTCTGCTACCAGCATGAAGATGAGAGGCTTTTGCAGACCCTGGGGAGAGTGCTGCTCTCCAGAGTTCTCAGTCAGGGTTAGAAGTCCCTTTCTGTGATTCCCTGATCTTATTATGGGATAACTACTGTAAAGTCTAGGAGAAACATTTTACTAGTCCCTATTTCTTTTTAGCGTAGCCAAGCTCTGCAGCCTGGTATGTTTGTTCTGAATGACTGAGTCCCACAGTCATTGGGTGAAGCCATTACCATCATCTGCAGTCCTGCTGAAGCCAGAAAAGCTGGACTTGCACAAACCAGGTTCAAGATTTCTTGGTCTTGCAATGATCAAATGAGGGGTCCCCACGGAGATTGCACCATCCATCACTGAGATTTTCAACAGAGGTTGCATGAAGACTTTTTGTTTATTCCTGTTTTGGGAAGTCATAGGGTCATAAAAGGCTTAGGTTGGAAGAGATCTTAAAGATCATTTACTTCCAGCCCCCCTGGAATGGGCAAGGACACCTTCCACTATCCCAGGTTACTCAGAGCCCTTTCCAGCCTGGCCTTAAACACTTCCAGGAATGGGATGCAAACACTTTCTCTGGGAAACCTCTGCCAGGTCCTCACCACCCTCACAGGAAAGAGTTGAACACCTTCATGCAGGTGTGCCCTAATCTCCTCCAGTTCTGGTAACCACTGGCAATTAAAGCCTTGTGCCATTGTGAGGATTTTGCCTCCCCTGTGAGAAGATAAACTCATGGTCAGACCCACAGCTGTGTGTTTGTGATCAAAGGGAAAGAGTTTTCATCAACTTTGATGAACATTGGTTTGTGTTTCCTACCATGCAGCCCCAAGAGGTAAAAAGCAAGTCCTGGAAGAAGTGATGTTTGATGTTCATACCACATCAGTAATTGCTCATTATGGCATGCAGTACAAAGTGGGCTGGATGATTTTCCTTGATGTGGACACTTTTCTATAGGATTCTTGGTGACACCCTTGTTAAAGGTCAGACAGACCCCTGAAATGCACTGCTAACACTCTGAACAGCACCATGAGGAGCAGGTGAGTTTGCTGTACCAGGAGTGCAACTGTAAAGAATTTCAAATCAATATAGGTCTAATCTAAGTTGAACTGAGCTTTAGGGATTAATTAAATCTTAATTACAGATCAAACCACACAGCCACAGTTATTTCTAAATTCAGAGGATGAGCATTCATGCGAGTGCTGGAAACTAAATATCACCTTTTTGCATTACTGTTATTAAACATTACACATTCATAACCTTTTCAGTTGTAAATTTTTAATGTGTGTAGTTACACTTTTAATTAAGACAAACTCTTAGGGACACATTCTACTACTGTTATTTACCTTGGGCCCTTTTCCATCAGGAGTTCTCTTAACTTCAGTGGGCTGCTTTGTGTGATAAAGGTACTATTAATTTATATTTATTTTTGGAAGAGTGCATAGCATGTTAGACCATATAGTCAACAAGGGAACATTTGAATCCAAAACAACTTGAAATGTAGGGCTGACAGGCAAGAAGACACAAACTAATAGAGAAGAAAGAGTGATACAGGAAAAGGGTGGAAAAGCACAGTGGTAAAATTTACAGCTAACATCACTCCTGTGTCCACAATAGGTGATAAAGAATTTCTGAAGGTCATAACAGAAATAGGCAAGTGGACAGCATGAAGGGACCTGACAAGCCAGTATTAGCAGCAGCCTTATTTTGTGGGCTTAGCTGTGGATCAAGGTCTTACTTTGTTAGGCACCACATAAACCCACATCAAGGTGAGAGACCTTGCCCTGCTATCCTTCAGTTAAACCATTGCTGTTGAATGGAAAATAATCCATACAGATGGGGCAGCAAGGAATATGAGAACGCTTATCAGTTGCAGATGCAGCACTATCATAAGACTGCTGCAGTGATAGATGGCAGGAGGTCTCGGGGTAATTTAAAGGGACTTCAAAAGGTTTACAAAAAACTTCTATTAACCACAAAGATTTTAATTAGGGGAAAAAATTCCTGAGTTATGTTAACTTATATTGGCTCAACAGCAGTCCTCTAAGGGGGCTAGTGAATGTTTATCTCTGCAACACTAATTACAGGTGCCCCCTCCATCCTGGAGGATCTGAACTGCTGGCAGCAATGGGAGGCAGCTCTGTATTTGGGGTATTGCATTGGAAATATGAGCTCAAAGGGGGAATGCCCTTGCAGAAAGCTTTAGAAACAATGAATTATCTTAGTAACAGCATTGACCAACAGAAAATATCCCTGAATTGTTATTGCACCCTTCTCACTTAAGTTTTCAGCTCGGGTGCAGCTTCTGTCAAACAGGCAAACAAAAGGTTAGGATGTGTAAGAAATGGGATGGAGTAAATTTCAGTGTGGTATAAAACCAAGGCTTCTCTCTCATCTGGAATGCTATAAGTCACTGCCAAGGGAATTAAAGGATGTTCAGATAAGGATGACAAGAATAATTTGAGACTTGGGGGGGAAAAAATCTTATATGGAGAGAGATTGAAAAGATAAGTGGTGTTTACGGTGGAAGGGAGCTAAATAGAAGGGCTGTGATAAAAGCTCATGCTGTCAGACCTGTGGCAAGGGAAAGAGGGGGAGTGGTGAGAGGAACCCAGGGGGTGTGAAAGCGCCTGAGCCTGCAAGCAGAGGGGCTCTGAGCCCACTGGGGAAGGCATCAGGCAGGGTGATGGGAGAGCTGGGAGGATCTGAAAGGAGCCAGAAATCCTGCTAGGCTGGAGGACAGAAGGGCTCCAAAGGGAAGGGAGGCTCATGTTTGGGGTTTTCTTTTTCATGTCTCCTGATGCACAGTGCAAAATAAAAGAGTTAATTCAAAGAAATTCAGGATTAGATGTCACCATGGAAAATGTGATGGGTTTGTGGAGCTCAGTTCCACTGGATGTTGTAGTGGTCAAGGAATGAAGGAGATTCAAGGAGGGACTGACCATTTCTGTGAGGAGTTAAAACCCAACTCTGCCATAGTGAACATGAACTGACTGTTTGGAGTATTTCACCATCAGTGAGTGCCACCATCCTTACTCCAAACAGGAGTCAAGCATTTCCTCTGCATCTCATTCAGAAAACCATTACAGCAGGAGGCCAAATTAAGTTTATCCAAAAGCATTTAATTTAGCTTCACTAAGACATTTACCCTATATGAGATAAATACCCACTGGATTTTAAGAGCATATTTATTTGAAGATTAACTGCAAGGCAGAGTTGTTTATCCAGTGGTACAACTGGATTAATGAGGTGAAAACTGAAGCACCTATCCTATCCTACCACTGATGACCAAGCTTTGATACTACTAAGTTTTAATTTATCCTGAGACACTTTCCCTTGTGCTTCTCCTGCTCCTCCTGTCCAAGCAAAGCTGCTAACCTCAGTTTGTCCAGCTTCAGAACAGGGAACTCAGTTAAAAATGGGTCAGTAGGGTCAATGATATTAAAGAATTCTTTGGGGTGAAGTCTGGGGTCTTTGTTCTCCTTCTTACCCTGCTCCCAGGACCCATCTCTTCCAATTTTTCTGCATTGCATGCTGCCTGCAGAACTCAAATTTTTATTCTTTAGCTTCTTCCAAAACTCCAGTCTTTGTTTTGCAGTAGGTTTGTATCCATTTGTCCAATAATGCTCCTCAAAGCAAATTCTTTCAATTAGCCTGAAGAAGCCTGTCCAGTTCCCTGGAGATCTGTGTCTAGTGCCATCAGAAATGGTCACACTTCTCCCACTTGCTGATGCAGGGGAACACAAGTAGATTTTATATGGGATTGACTTGCCCCAAATGTCCTGGAAATCCCTACATCCATTTACCACATACTTATTTTGACAACCAAATCATGCATTTTTTTGCTTAATTACATATCTCCTCCTTCATTTGGGGATATGAGAAATGGAATTTGGGATGTGAAAGCATCATGGCTGTAAATTTAGGCTTTCAAAGCAGAGGAACCAGGCTTCAGGTCCTGTTGATTTTTCAGCATATTGTCTGAATTTGTTTGGAAATACCAGCCTTGTTCCTTGCAAGGCCACAGGTAGCAGCACTACCACAGCATCAGCAGCATCCCAAACTAGTCATGATAGCATTGCCTGAGCCAGCTCAAAGAGCTGCTTTCATCAGAAGAGCAACAAAATATCCACCTCTGCAAATCAGTGACAAGGAAATCAAAATCTCTAACATACCTCTGATCAGGGTAACATGAGAGGGTTTGTTGTTGTTTTCACAGAAAAGACAATGAATATTCCAGACCCAAGATGTGCAGCAGACTGGTCCCTGTGGGCATTAGTGAAATGGATCTAACTCCAAATATGGTGCTATTCTGACTGGAGTTTTGATCATCATTCTCCATCCACCTAAACTCTCATCTTGTTTACGTGAGGAATGATGAGTTAGTTGGCAAAAACAAGAATAAGCAGTAGACTATCAGAAGGGCAAGGAATTAGTTTGGGAAGATATGAATCAGTTAAGTTGAGCAGTGATTTCTTTAGGGGACAAAAGATACAGATAGATCTTGGCACCAGGGGTAGAAGGGGGGAAAGAAATATGTTAGTGCCATCAAGCTGAGAGGCATTATCAGTCCAGAAGGGGCTCCAGATATCCTACAGGAATGTCTGGATGACCTCACAGATTAAAACAGCAGAGAGGGGGTGACACTGTAAACCCTGAATGCACTTTGCATTAATTCCTGACATAATCAAAGATTCTGTGGATTTGCTGAGATTGCAGAGCCAGATGCATTGGTTAATCATGAGATGTCTGAGCTACCAACATCACGTCACATCATGTCAGGCTCATGCAAGCCTGTGATGCATCAGGAGACATTTCCAGCAAAGCTGCAGCTGCATTAATGCCTCTGTACACGTGGTTGGTGAAGCCTGCTCTGGAACAGTGTGTACAATTCCCATCCCTGGTGCTCAAAACTGAGGAATTCAGATGGAGACAGGAAGGACCCCTGATCAGGGGAACATCAAACTGCTCTGCAAGAGCACTTTACAAATGTGCCTCCTTCTGCCTGGGAAAGACAGATGTACATAATGATGGCTTATAGACCCATCAGGAAGGTAAACAGTAAGGGGGGAATATCCTATTAGCCTGAAGGACAGCACTAGCAAGAGAATAAACAAGAATGAATTGTCCATAAATTTAAGGTAGTAAGGAGGAAGAAGAGTTCAAGCAACAGAAGTGAGTCTGTAGCAGCATCTTCTGTAAGCCATGGATGGAAACCCCTGGCCAGGTGTAATTTGGAGCATGATCATTTCTGGAAAGGAAAATATGGAATGTCTGCTGCTGTAGGGGACTGTTAAAAAGCAAAACAACAAAAACAAAGAACCCCAATAAAACAAAACAGAGGCACCTTTTACCCTTGAATAGCTTTCTTTTTTTTAAATTTCTTTTTCAAGTCCACTGCTCATGATTATGTTGCATGGACGTGAAGGGGGGAGATAGCAACTTTCTAAGCAGAACTCCAGAGCCCACACTAAAAGTAAGTCCTCACTGACATTCAGTGTTGCTGTTACTTAACTATTCTTCTTACACTGAACCCAAGAGACTCATTTGTCCAGGCATTCTACAAGTCCATATGTGCAGTTCCCGCCCCAAAATCTCACAAAATAAGGCAGGACTTTTTGTTTCGTTAAAAATGTTTTATGTTGTCCCAGGATACTTTCCACGGGGAGCCAAAGCACTGAACTAAATTCAGAATATGCTTCTAGTGTTCAACTGATATATTAAACTGGATTATAGAGTTGTATCATAGGAAATTATCCTTGTGCTTTAGTTCCATTAGCCTACTTTAAACATCGGTATTAAAAGCGGATACTTACTTAAATACCAAACTGTGCCTGGGTTATAATCTGTTTCTCTGATATCATAGATCATTTGCAAGCCACAAAGCCCCTTTGATCTCACAGAATGCTCAACTGAACTTAAAAGGAAATTAAATGCAGAGCTCAATTTTTCATTAAATTGTCACCCACTGTTTTAGAGTTATGACTCTTCAGATCTGTTTCTTCTAACAGGTGGACAAACAGAATGTTAATACTGTGGTATCTATGGAGTTATAAAATCTGCACTGGCCAGGAGAGTTTCTAATTATTATCACTTGTTTATTAGCAAGGCTAAAGCCTCATTTTTCATAGCAGTCCCAGGACACCCTAAAATGCGACTGGAAAAATCAGGTCTTTAAAAAACTGGGGACAATTCTGTAACCTCTGATGGTTTAAGGCAATAAGAGCTGAACACATTTTATAAAATTGGAGCTACAAAGATCAGGCCTTATGTGCAATTAAAGAAGTCCTTAATGGGTGTTTTGCCTTCATAAAAAATGGTAACAACTCCTTAAGACCTGCAACACAGTCTCAGACTTTGATTGTAAACCCAAAACTGCAGCACGAATTCTTGCAGATGCTTTTGCCGAGGGACATTCATAGGTAAAGAACAAACCTCCCTGAGAATTCCCAACTCACTGGGTCTCACCCAGCAGGAATGCAGAAATTGTTTAGCACCCTAGGACTGCATCTGCAGCTCCCCAAAACTCCAGCCGTGCAGGGGCTCTGAGAGGCTGAGTTGGGAAGCCGGGTGGCAGAAGCCATAGGTGTGCATTGCACAACTCTCCTGGCTATCTCACCCTCAGAGAAAAGATCTGTTGCAGCTCCACCAAGACAGCCTTTGGTGTCTTTAATCCAAACTGTGGCAGCTCCCCATTTTAGGCTTGAAAGCCTGTGGGCTTTGGCCAAGATTGTGGTGGTAATAGATGGGCTCATCCAGCTGCCTATTAAGGGCACAGTCAGATGCTGCAGATAGGGCAGAGACTGGCTGGAGGGGAGAGGAGATTGGAGCTGTGCCTGTTGAATGCAGCCATTAGTAACATCCATCCTTTTGGATTGGGGTTAGGGTCAAGATGAGCTAAGAGCAAAGCAGAATTAAAAGCTGAGCTGGATCTGTGAATTACCTGTTCTCCACACTCCAGTTTCCACATTTCAGAAAGATGCTGGTGAAAGAGAATGGCTGCAATGAATGAGGCTACTCTGTAGCACTTTGTCTGAATTAGGCACACTTCTCTGCTTTTCATTTCGTTGTTAGAAGTTGGACTTTAAATTGAGATTTTTTTTTAAATTTAATTTCTAATTGCAGCAGTCTTTAAATTGGAGGAATTTTGGGTGGATTCTGTCAGATCCAACAAGTCCCATTCTTGGAAATCTGGAGTTTCATGACAGGGTTTTGGATAAATCTCACTCAGAGATTTCAGAAAATTTTTTGAGAACCTGGCTGAGCTTTTGTTTGTTCACACAGGCATCCTTCTCTCCCAGGAAACGTGTTCAGACCTAATATCTTCATCATCTTCACCCGTGCACAGCCTGGCTGGCTCATGGGCTCTTAGGAGCAGCTCTGCTACCTGTATTTATTGCTTTTGTACCAGAACCATTGAGAAGTGAAGGGCAGAAGATATTTTCAAACAGTTCAAAGAAAGAAATGGTGAGGATGTCTGGGCCTAGGTGGGGAAACTGACACCCCTTTTCATCCTGAATTTCAGTGAAACAGTGAAAGCACAGCTGTTATTCCCCAGAAGAAGACTTTGGAAATACCAGGCAGATGCTTTTATTAATACAGTCAATGCTTGTACAATAAAAACTGAAGGCAGCCATTTCCTCTGAGCCAGGGAGAGAGAAGACATTGTTTGTGTGCCCTCTTTTCACAGAGAGTGTGGAAGGAGCAGTGTTTTAGGATGCTTTGGTAAAATTAAGATGAAGGTGTATGAATTCCATGTCCAAGGCCTGTTGGGAAGCACTGTTAGTTGAGTATCACAAAAGATTGCAATCGAAGACTGTCAGCTCAGTCTGGTTTCAGCTGAACCCTGGAGAAAGGAGAAGCTTCAGCTGTAGCCTAGTGGAAAAAAAGCTAAAAAGTTGCCTTTTCCAGGTATGTATCCACAAGATCACAGCTCCATTGGAAAAAAATTCCTAACCAAAGGGTTGTAAGAGGATACCCTCTGAGAAACATCCTCTCCTCTTGACACAGGGCACATTCTCCACATTCTCATTTTTGACAGGATGAGAGGACATAGCATCAAGCTGCACCAGGGGAGATTCAGGTTGGATGTGAGGAGAAATTTCTTCCTGGGAACGGTTGTTAAACATTGGAATGGGCTGCAAGGGAAGTGGTGGAGTCGCCATCCCTGAAGGTGTTCAGGGAATGACTGGACACGGCACTCAGTGCCATGGTGGAGTTGACATGGTGATGGTCTGTCAGAGGTTGCACTCAATGGTCTCAGAGTTTTTTTCCCAACCTAAATGATTCTGTGATTCTGTGATTCTGTGACACCTGAGTGAGAGCAATTCTACTGACAATCCTGATGGATTTCTTTATCTGATTGGTTTGGAAATCTTTCCTTGATTAGTAAACCAGCGTTAAAGGACCAGCTCCAAACCCCTTTTGGGTTTCCTGCGGCTTGGATCTGGCTCCCGGTGACGTTATCCTCCAGCAGGGGTGAAGATGTGGCAAGGCTGAGAGTTTTTGTTGACATCTTTCTCCTGACCACCCATCGAGCCTTATCAGGACGTGCACTTGCACTCACACAAAGAGAACATCCCTGGTTAGAAGGCAGCTTTAGGAGGCGGCTGAAAATAAGAGCAGATGGGTGCAAACATAGCGGAAGAGCATGAGGTAACAGCAAGATAGTTAAAACTAGCTTGAAAATACCTTGGACCTCTTGACCCCTGCCCCATCCCCACTGTGGTGGTTTGGCCATTGTGTGCAAACAAAGAGCAGGGAGGAGCAGCTTTAAAAATGAAACTGCAGTCAAAGGACTTTTTAAAAATTCTTTACGCTTAGTCTCCATTAGTCTTGTAATGTTAATTAGGTCTCCTGGGAAGTAAATGTTCTTCCAGGACAGCCTTTTGCTGGGAGGCAGAGTATGGATTGGAGGGAAGATGATCATTCTTTGGGAACAGAAGGCTCAGAAATCCCCTCTGATAATTGACAGGTCTGGCTTACCCACAGATTCCCCAGGATAATACCTGTCTATCTGGGTGGGAGAACCAAAACCCAGGAAATCCAGTAGCGAGGGTTAAGTCTTCCTTTGTGTGGTGATAATTTTTTAACTTCAAAAAATGGTGGGCCCTTTTAAACCAGCCTTTACCCTCTGGTGGTTGCAGGGCTCCTTAGGGCTCTGACTAACATCAGTAATGTGTTTGATATGCTTAATATGTTTAATGCTTAGATTCAACTAGCTAACTGCCAATAATTAGCACTTAACCAGAAATACTTGGCCTCTGAAAGTGAGAGGAGATACTCATTACACAGGGATGCTGCCGAGCTTCCAAGGGTGTCTCATTCAAGTGCTTCAAAACCTGTGACAGCAGGAAAGGCTCCACCCAAGGGGATCATAATTTGCTCCCTGGTGCTTGGAGGGTCTTGATCCATTTAAGCATTTCCAAGGAACAGTTTACTGACAAATCAAAAACTTTACACCATCTCCCAGGCTCAGGAGAGTATATTATACGACTACACCACATAACCTCCAGACAGAATACGTTATTAGGATTTATTAGGTTATAATCCTTTTTTGATTAAAAATTATAAATCAGCTCATGTTTGATGTTAACCCATAAATGCATAGCACATGTCAAGCAAAGCAGAGTGTACACGGCCCCTGGGCATGCAGGGAGGCGCCCACCCTGCTGCTTCCATCACTTTGCACAAAAGAATGGACCCGATCAAAGGAGTGTGGCCCTGGCTGTGTCGGGGACGTGGCTTTCAAGAGGTTAACTCTCAGAGATGGAGCATGCTAAGCTGTTGCGTTTGATTTATTGTCCCTCCTTTGTTCTTGTTTCTCCTTGAAACATAAAAGCTTGCAGCGCGCAGACTCTTGACATTTCTTTTAAATGCTCTTGTCATTCAGAAATTGCCTCAGTCATCTCCTGTAACTTTGCACTTAGTGCTCCCGGCCCGTTTGGGGTTACTTGCAGGAGTTGAAAAGGAAATACGAATATATCCTTTTATTACAGGGCTCGGTCCAGCAAGGTGGAGTCTCCTAGCTCTGAACCAATAAAACACTTAACCATTTACTGAGCTGCCAGGATGGGAGCAGGATGACAGAACCGTGTGGCCAATAACTGAATTATAATCTTGAGAATGAGGTGCTGAAGGTGTCTGCAAAACAAACAGCCACTCCTGCTGCCGGGGGAATGGGATGCTACACGGGATTCAGGAGCACAGTTACGGCTTGCACTGGAACCTGTCACTTCAATGCTTTTCTAAAAACCTCCCTCTCTGGGATCTGAGATCACTTTGGGGCACTTTGAATCCTCTGCTGCACAGCACAGCTGGTTTTCTGCTCATCCTGACCACATCACGCAGGTCTCCCTCTCTCGGGCAGGTGCTGGTGAGGGATGAAGAGTCTTTCAATGTGCAAGACAGTTTGAAAGGCTTGGAACTTATTATCCCAGACCCAAGCAACTCCATGGGAAACTCATCCTCCGGGCTCTGTAGCCATCTAGGGTTAAGAATAAAAGTTGAGGGCTATGAATAAAAGTTAGGGAAGTCCTGAACTTTTGGGAAAGCACCTTTATTTGCTTCAAGGCAGTGCAGGAATGCCAGGCTGCCAGGTGGAGCTTTCATTCCTTTATGAGCCATTGAACTAACAGCACATTTTTTAGCTCTATTAGCTACATATATAAACAGTGATGGAGCTAATCAGCTTGTAAATGGTTCCACACTCGATATGAAAACAAGCTTAGTATCACCTTCAATATTGCCTCCTGAAAGGCAGCCAAACAGAGGGAAGACACTAATCAGGACCTTCACCTACCTCCTGACCTGAGTGGTGCTGTTGATCCCAGACAGTGCTTGGGTTTGGTTTCTTACCTGTTGTGAACTTTATCCTCCAACCAGTGCTCATGTCTAGGATAAATTCTCTGTGATCTAGTCCTTGTAAACACTTTTTATTTCTTTTCTTGGATATTTTCTTCATTTATCCTTTTTGGTGAAATGTATGTTTTTGTGACTTATGCTTCCAAAATCCTCTTCTTTCAGCCCTGAGCTACAGGGAGCTTGAATATTAGCCAGCTCTTCCAAGGACACATGGAACTCGTATTTGCTAGCTGAATCCTGACAGTTCACTGGGCAAGAAAGTTGGGGTTTTTTTGTCTCACACATGCTGTAAATGGGAATAAAAGTCTTAACTTTTTCTAGTTGTTTGTGGCTGAATGGAGCAGTTGTTTCAATGAAAAGGCCATACAGGAAAAGCAAGGCAGGGTGGTGGCAGGTGGGGGTTTCAGACCTCCCCTGGCAGATGAAAGGAATGGACCCAAGTTCTCAACTTTTTGTATGAGTGATTGAAGACAAGGCATCCATGGGAAATGTGGTCCCTTCTCTTTTCACTCTAGCCTGTCAAATGCAGTGCGGCTAGAATCCAGAGAGCACCTTGCTTCTGGCTAGAGCATCCTGGACATTTTGGACAGACACCAGAGTGGGGGTTTGGGACCTGGATGAGCCTGGTGAAGGCAGGGACATCCCCAGGCACGGGGGACAGCAAAACTTCAGAGTCTCCTCAGATGATTTTGTCAGGGAAGTGGAGACATAGCTTTGCAGGCACCTGAGTGGGACGGTTTTACTTTTTTTCCCAGATCTCTCGGTTCAGCTGAGGTGTCTCCATTCTGTGCAACTGCTGTTTTAAATGTTGCCCTTTGGGATTTGCAAGATGAGGCCTCAGGTGGCTTCAGGAAGCTGTGCTGCACTGAAGGGGCACAGCTTTGCCTCAGAAATCCCAGGCAAGATAGCAGAGACAAGTGACATGAAAGGTGTGTTTTGCATGATGTACGTGGAAAAGCCAATTACATGTAATTAATGTTGGTTAAATGCTTTGAAGATGAAAAGCTTTCATAGAAGTGTGATTAACATCTCTTCTGTCAAAATGATTGTCTTTCTAATGTTTTAAGAAGCTTAATGGCATGCTTCAGCTTTTCAGTGTTTATCTCTGAGATGTGATGACCCCATGGAAAGCATTCACTGGAAAACTATATAAGAAAGGCCTTCAGTGGGAGTTGGTGTTGGCCACAAACCAAGAGTAAAGACTGAGACACTGTAGGATAGAGATGATCTGCCTGCTGACAGCTCAGTATCTTACAGAAGTCCCTAATCACCAAACCAGTCGAACAATGCTAAAGGATTGTTTGATACAAGGCCTTAATCGTGAGTGCTCGCTGCAAGATGGCTCGTGGAGCCTGTGGAAGATGGTCTGTGTGTGCTGGGTCCAGGTTTAGAGGGTGTAGGGTGAGGTGTACCAGCTTAGGCTCAGCAGGAGCCCAGCACCTGGCACAGGGCTGAACCAACACCTCCAAATGGGAATTTCACCACCAGTTTCAACGAACGCAAGAAATGACTACATTTTAGCATGCACAAAAATAAGCTGTTATTGACTGAAGCCTTATAGTCAATTGTCTTGCTCTGACATATTTTGCTTTCCACTGTAAATAAAGCAGATTTGATTGCAAACCACTCACAGGAGATGAGAAACAATAAGGGCCGGACACTGAACAATAGGCGTTCTGAGAAAATAGTGAGTTCATACATTGGCAGTTGTTGTTATTTTCTGAAAATGAGTGCAGATGTTTTACTGCGCTGAAATCACTCAAGACTTTTATGGCAGAAAGAGGACAGGGAGTAAATAAACTGGTGACAGGTATAATGAAATACATTCCATTTATTTGCCTGTTCAGAGTTAGTTTATTTAAGGGAGCCCTGTTTTGCCTAGGACAGGCAAATCCTTGAGACCATCTTGAAGGAGTACCTTCCTGGAAAAAAAGAGTTGTGCAAGATCATTTAGCAAGCCCAGGACTTCTGGAAGACAATCAAATAGATTACTTAATTCTCTGTAAGCAATTCCTAGAAAGCATCAGTTCCCAGAAAATATATATATATGAAGGCTCTGCTCTTTATTTGCTGGTGGGGAAACACAAGAGCTGTGCCTCCAGTAGTAAAGTGAATCCCATTTGAATTGTTCTTGGTGTTGCTGCCAAGAAAAGTGTCCAGATATCACTGAACATCAGCCAGATAAAGATCAGGGAGGTTTGCAGGCCTGTAGGAATGGGATAGATCATACACTTTTCCTCTGCCAGTTAGTTATCTTCCTGTATGAAATGATCCATTTGGGTTAGGATCAGTCCCTGCAGCTTTTCCCTGTTCAGTGAAGGTTGCCAGATAGCTCTGAGTTGCTGGGACCACCTTCAGCAATGCCCAGCCAACCTGCAAAGCCCTTCCCTGCGCTGCCCTCCTGGCACTATTGGGTGAGGGGTTCTGGGGTCAGTATTAGGATTAGTTGCTGCCATACTTGCTCTTGAGCACCAGGACAGTGCCACTCTGAGCTGCCATCCTCCAGGACAACTCTCCTGAGGCTCAACAGATCCCTCAGAAGCCCCAGTGATGGGGGTGGGGGCATCCAGGGCTCACAGGATGCCACCTTTACCCAGTGCAAGGTCTGTGCTCACCTTGTCAGTCTACACAAGGCAAACCAGGTGAGACAACTCCAGCTTCACTTGGACCTGCTAACACACGGGGAAGATAGATGAGGTCCTCAGGGCTTATCTCTGTCAGTTCACATTTATTAATACTCTGTCTGCTTTGCCTTCACTGGGATTTTACCTCAGGTTAATTACTCTGTATTTGCTAATGCCGTGTAGGAACACGCATTTTTTTCCCCCGGTGAAGAGAAGCTGGATCCAGAGAAGAGCTCACTTTTCCTGCAGCTTTCTGGAGCACTGGCATCTTTGTCTTTCAAAAACACAGTTGGAAAAAATATCAAAACTGTTCCTACAAGGCTGTTGCTGCAGGTGAGGATTTACACCCCCTCCCACCAGGCACCAAGGAATGCTGCTGGAAGCCAGCCTTGTACCTATCCCTGGCATTTATTGTGATCAGGTTTTCAAGTCCACCACCTTTCCTAAACACAAAATGCCCAGAAAAAGGGTTTTAGAGAGAGAACTGCAAGACAACCTTTCGCTCAAAGGGAGGCATATGATAACTTCAGCTTTTGTTCTTGTGACCTGCCCTTGCAAGACTGAAAAGAGCTTTGAGCACACACCCAGGAGAGCAGGAAATCTCTCCTAGGGATCACTTGTAAAATGGCCCGGTTTGAAAAACATGCTGCAGAAAGAATGAAGCCTGACTGCAAAGGAGAGCGGGGCTTTTTTTTCCACCCGTGAATAGGATTTCGAACTAGCAGCCAAAGTGAATCATTATACATCCTTGCCATATGCCACTTTCAATCAATAAGGCCTTATGCTCTGCTAACAATCATCCTAAACCATACCTATTAACAAGAATGCACATTTTCATAGTAATATTCCCTGCACGTCACTGCACACAGACTGCAAACATTCGAGAGTGATCGCAGCCGAGGGGAGATGGCTCCTGAAACAACGTGTGGACACACACCACACTGTACAGGCTGCCACTCTTACACGTGTGGGCTGCTTTTTTGCTTTTTGCTCCCACAGTCTGATGGTTTTTTTCCTCTCTTTCAAGCACACGCTTTCTTGATGACCCAGACAGTTTATTTCCTGATGGCCCATGACTTCCTGATGCTCTGAGGATAAGGTGCAGCAATAGCCACGGGGGATGAGATATGGCTACAACAGGACCCCTTCAGTTTGGAGGGAGATGACAGCAGTCATCATGAACTAATCATCAGTATGATGAGTTCACACCTGAACTAATATCTCTGTGAAGATATGAAAACTTGCTATAAAAGACTCACAGGTTTTGAGGCATGTGCTGGAGGAGGAAGCACAGATTTTATTTCCTGCTGACCACAGGGCACCTCTGATTCCCACCTGCTGTTTCTCTTGTCTGCTTAACATTGCAAACCCCTCCTGAGGGGTGTTGCTTCTCCAAAAATACCAAGCTTGCTGAAGCAGCTATTGACTGAAATGCCACAGTCTGAGCTGCTCAGAGCAGCCAAGTCCTACACCACGGGCACGGAGCTCTCGGCAGGTTCACCCCAATAAAGCAGAAGTCTGCACTTGGGCAGGTCACCTGTGGCTCCCTTGCAAGTCAATGGAGAGCCAGTCAATACTGCTGATGGAGCCTACAGTGATTCATCTCTTCCTAAAGGAGATGCTTAAAACAGAGCAGATGAATGGCATAATAAACCCACTTATTTCTCCTCGCTGCCTGGAAAGCCCAGCGTGACATCTCACACTTAGAGATCTACTCTGTAAATATCTGAAATGAGTTGAGCCTAATCCCAGCACCACCCTCACAACCTCCCCCTGCCCTGGTGCTCTTGGTGATGCATTTGCTGGTGCAGCTCTCCCTGTACCCCACAGTGCACAGAGATTTGCAGCTGGACTGAGGGATGCCACAGCAGAGAAGCAGTCCCAAACTCAGGTAGCTAAAACATTCCACCCCTGAGCAACAGCTCACAGCTCCTGTGTGCCCCTAAGACCCCAAGCCTCCAGTTTCATGCCTGAGCCAGAGCCACAGCACTGTGTGAGCTGGGATTGCATCAGCCCTGGGTGTCTGGCAGTGCAGAGCTCCACATAGACTATACAAAGTTCTGATGTCTACAGATCCTGGATTAGTAGAGCATGTACAGCATGGCAAGTCCTAATATAATGGCCTTCAGATGCTGCCACATCAAAACCCCTTCTATCTTCCTCTCAAAGAGTGAATTTAAGCTTTGCTTATTCCTGTTTCATATCTAAAGGCTGTTTCTGCAACCTTTGTGTAGATTACTGCACATGGTCTATGGGACACTCTTCCTGAGTAATCCTTGTGTGTTTTGCAGGGTTCAACATGAAAATTCTTTGCTAATCAAAAGGCATTACTGCTCGGATGTTTCTGTGCTGCAAAATAACCCCCAGTCAATCAAGACTCCTTCAAAAAAGCCCTATGTTTTTTGCTTTGCAACCTTGTTTCCTGCAGGCGAAGGTGGGAAGGGAGAACGTGCTTATCTCTGAGCACAGAACTGTGCAACTTTGGGTGTCAGTGATACCTCCAAAATATAACTGAGGTGTTGCAGTGCCCTTTTTCTTACTTTCTATGCAAGTACACATCCATAACAGCATCATCTGTAGCAAAGACTTCACTTCGTTTCTTCCTCTCTGGCACTCATTTTTCCTCCCAGTGTGCACTCATTGAATTGAGGAATCCTTATTCCTCAGACAATTCCTCTTGCCTTTGATGAAGATTTTCAATCCTGGAAGGACTGTGCAAAATTTATACTACTAATTTTTCATATTTGGAGATATTAATGATGTACAAGCCACTGGGTTCGGTACCAGGGAACTGGCCAAACTGCTGCAGTCTGTTTTATCTGTGAAGTAAATATGCATGATCAAAGGATTACCTCTGGCTTGAAAAGGCATTAATACTACTAATATCAGCTGAAGTAATTAAACCACATGTGTTTGTTTAAATATTTAGTGTAGATGTTGACCCTATGGCATCCTCTCCCTTGTTTTTAACATCGACAGACATTTCAACATCGGTGACATCTTTAAGAATGAGGGCAGTCAAGGTGCACAGAAAATAAAATTTTGCCATCATAAGAATGCTCAAGATCATGGAGGAAATTTCAAAATCACAGCCCCAGAATCCAACCCCCCACAATGACAAAACCAGACAGTCCCATGTAGTTTCACATCTGGAGAATACAGACAAACACCTCCTAACATGTTTGGCTGCTGTTTCTGGCCAACACACGATGCACCTGCTCCCAAAGCAGCCCTGCATCCCCAGGGATCCTGTGAGTGCACGGATGGGGGTGTAAGTCCTTCCTTATGGCAAAGCCAACAGATGGCTTTGGTTGGGGCTGAGCAAAAAGGGTGGTGGGTATTTCACACAGAAAGGTTCCTTTTACACGACTTCAAAGGGCTGTGGCTGGCTGAAAGATGGATCCGCATCTGCCCGTGGAGATTCCTCCCTGTGGTGTCCCCAGGCAGGACACGTTGAGAATTTGGGACACAGGGCTGCTTTCTCACACGTGTCCTCTCTGACTTTGCAGGAAGGGTGGCACCTATGGAGATAATTATTCCATTACTCTGCACTACGCCCAGAAATGCAGCTCAATCTCCTGCTTCAGTGTGCTGTTTCAGACACAGCCAGTGGGGCTGACTCTGCTCGGACATGTTGGGCTGCACTCGGAGCAAACTCAGCTCCCTGAGCTGCAGATAATTAGAAGGTGCTTCCAGTGGGTGAGAGAAGAGCTTAAGCCAAACTGTGATCTCCAGCCAGACTTCAAATCCACACCCCCAGCACAAGTGTGTTTTCTACTCTGCACAGACATTTATTGGTATTTGTGTGTTGTCAGTTTTTTCATCCCTCATTTCCCTTTACATAGTTTTATTTTTCCCAGTCAATAAGAGTGATTTTATTGTCCTTAATTAGATTTTTTTAGGTTTCCCATAGTAATTAATGCACTTTTCTTCAGCAGTATAACCTATTACAGTAGTTAAAATATTAAATCATGACTGTTGCCAGATGTAAGGGAAGAAGAAACATAGGTTTTTCAATAACCACTTTGTCTTCATCTTTTGAATTAGTTTGCAGCCTGCTTTACATTTTTGGGTAAGTAATAAGATTTGCTGATTTGAATGAAGAACGATATAAAAATAAATTGCATTGTACTTTTAATTACATAGTCTTAATTTTTTGTGGTGACACTCCAGGCTCTCATATAATGTTGTTTAATGTTTACATCTCTTTATTGATTTGATAATTTAGATACAGAAATGTGGTTTAATTTGCAAATTTCTACATTCATTGTCGGGGTACTGTGCTCATTAAGGAATCAAGGGAATTCTGCATTTTCCCCCATCTCCTTCATGCACACAAAGGGATGTATGTTCTGTATTTGTTTTTTCTTAGGCAGCAAATCTCAGCCCCAGAGATGTTTTTCTTCTCCACTGTTGTGAGACCATGAACCTCCCTGTGCTTGACATTTCAAATCAGGGGGTTTGAAACGGAGCTGCTGCTCCAGGGAGCCCTGTTTTTGGGGACTCCTTGGGTAGTGGTGGGTAGCCTTGATGGGTTTTTTCTTTACCCTTACAGCACTGAGAGGGGTTTGAGTCCACCCTCCCCACTGCAGAGGGCACAGAAAATTTGGGATGAGCCCAGTGGGATCTCCCTTGGTTTAAGGTGAGGATGATGTCCTACTGCTCTCCAGGTGTCACTCAGAAATAGCTGTGAGAATGCAACCAAATAGCAGCAAACCTTCCTTCCTCCATCAAACAACATCTCTGACCCACCTCTTCACTCACCTCAGCTCTCCTGGAATGAGGCCATGGACATCTCTCCATCCTGCCCCAGGTACTGTCAGCACCTTGCCTAAATTCCACCTCTACAAACCATTTTTGAGGTGATGGTAGTTTAGTTTTAGTGCCCCAAGCATATTTCAGAGTTTCTACAAGTTAAGCAAAATGAAACTTTTCTTTCAAAAATTCATCACCATAAAACTGTTTTCCCCTCCTCTTCATTAATGATTTACTTTCTGTAGAACAAATGCACCAACTGAGGACAGAATCATTATTAAAATCTCAGTTAACAACACAATATTACTTTAGGTCCTTTCATTTCCTCCACTATTATAAAATTCAAGATTAATTTCATTTATTAATATTAGCAATCTATTTTTTTTTAATTTTGACCAGGCACAAATTAAAAGGGGAATGATATTATGGAAGCGGCACTAGAACTTATTCTTTTTTGTAAAATCTGATTTTCCCCTTCCATCAGTTCTTTCTTTGCATCTAACACTGCCTTCTTTTGCAATTGATATTCTGGGTGACTTCATTTGATAGCTAGCATTACTCTCATGGAAGTCAACTGGAAGGAGCCAACAGAATTTATTGGAAGGTGATTAAAATTAGGGGTCAATGAAGAGAAAAGCTGGCACATGGGTTTGGGAGCAAGAGAGCCGGACTCTGGTCTGAGCCCTGCCATGAAATTGCTCTGTGGCTCTGTGCAAGTCATTTTATTTCTCTGTTCTGCAGTTTCCATGTGTTTAAAATAGGAACAGGAGTGTTTGCTGCTCATTGTTCAAGTCTCCCAGCAAATAAAGCGTGATGTATCAGGGCTAACTGAGCAGGCAGGCACAGACCCTTCTCTCAGGAAAAGCTGTGTCCTAGAGCAGCAGCACACAGTGAGGACAGGGCAGAACACAGACACACTATTTTTTTGAGGGCTCACAAATTGCTCCTGTTCCCTTTATAACAGATCATTGTCACTGGGCTCTAATGAGATTTCCCTTGTGCCTCTGTAACACTAAATATAACCTGTGATATTCCTCACGTGCAGCACCTCCTTGTGAAAGAAAAGCTGGATTTGCAATCCTTTAGAATAACCAGCTTCTGCAGTTATGGCACAGGCATTTCTCACAGCTTGATTCTGTGCCCCCACAATCCTGGGAGCTGCACATCAACTCAATATGCATTTGATTGCTCTTGCAATCCTCTTGATTACAAACAGGGGATTGCTATTGTGGCAGGTCTTCCCAAATGCTGAAGAGCTGAATTCCAATGATTTCAGTGGCAACTGGAAGAAACAGGAAAAAAAAACCAGTTGGATAAATCCCTTTTAAGAGGCTCCCAGTACAATCAACAACACCTCAGCCATCCCTGCAAGAGATTTGTCTAACAACTTCCTGCAGTGCCAGTTCCACAAGGGCCTGTGGGAATATCCCTCAGTTGAACTATCCATAGCACTGAAAAATTTTTCCTGATCTTTTACCTATGTTGCTCCTGCTGAAGCTGAAGCCCATTACTCACCCTACCTGCAGAAGGTACAAGGACACATTGTGCCACTCCTCTTTTGCATCAGCCTTGCACAGATTTGGCAACTTGTTTTGTCTCAGCTCAATCCCCTATTCAGACCACACACTTCCCTCTCTCAGCTTTACCTCAATCGCAAGTGCTCTACACCCCAGCCACTCTTTCTGCACCTCTCTGGGCTTTTCCTAGCTAAGCCAAATGTTTCCTGAGGTGTGGAAATGGTCCTTGAGCCAAGCCCATTGCCAAGTTGAATGGAGAGGTTGTCCCATGTCTTCTGCAAAGTGCCCCTCAGAACGCGCATCCCAGGAGCACTGCTGGATTTTTGCAGCACTGGGTTTCTGCTGTACTCCCAAGCACCACAGTCCTGGATCTTTTTCCACATGGCAGAATCCTGGCCAATTGCTCTTCATCTTGCGTTTGAGAAATTGATTTTAACTCCCCTGCCAGGGAGTGCAACATTTTAATTACTTCTGTGGATAAAGTCCGTTGTTCCCATTCTGATCTGGACTTAAGAGATAAGTAAAGAAAAGCCTATCAGAAATTCTGCAGAAACTTGAGCTGGAACCCAGGACACCAGAATACCCCAAACAGCACCTCTGCCATATGTCCTTCACCTTTCTCATCCTTGCTCATGCTATCCTTGTTTTTTTTTTTTTTTTTAAATCTTCCTTCTCCCTCCATTGTTATTGAATTCTTTTCACACCTGACATTAGTAACCACTTGCAAGCACTTGAACTACTGTAGATGAATAATTAAGGGTCTGTGCTCCATCCCACAGCATGGATAGGCCACAAGAAATAGAAAACAGACTGTTTGCTTCCTGTATTATTGGTAATTTCCCAGCTGCCAGTTCCTGTTTCTCAACACAAATGAGTGGTAAAAATAAAGGATCAGATCAGTGGCCTTTGGGAGCAAGAGAGGGCTGGGGGCAAAAAGGACCAGGAAGGTCAAGATATAAAATGCAGCTTTCCTGCCAAAGGACCTAATTCCTATTTAGGGAGCACCAAGACACCTACAAATAGATAAAAACTTGAGGCTGGCTATAAAAATATTTCTGTTTCATTCGTCTGAAATCCACAGAGAGGCACTGCCCATGCCAAGAACCCATAATACCCTGGCATCACAACCTGCAGGGCTGTCTGCTCTCACTTGTGAATACATTTATCACTGATAATGTGCCAAAATGTCCAAGAGCTGAATACTGGGGAGCACTGGGAAGGAAAGCAAGCTCTCACAGGCACGACTGGGTGCAGCAGGACTTTATCTGCATCTGTACTGGCAATGTGTCACTCTCATGTCCCTACAGAACTGATGGACCAGTAACTGGAACCTTAATGGAACAGTTTTTATACTTTGTATTTGTTACAACACATGCAATGTCCTATGCAGAAAGTGCACTAAGGCAGCTTGGCAAGAAGCAGTTGATAGGCAAGTAAAGAGGCAAGACCAAGGTGGAAGCACATGAAAGCCAGAAATTGCTTGGATGAGTCCATCAGGGAGCTCTTCAGCATCCCAATGCCCTGCAGTGTAACTGTGAGGGATGAATCCAGATGAACCCCCAGAGCTGAGGAGTGGATGGACAGAGATGTTGGCATGGGGAGTCCAGGAGTTCAGCAAGGGAATTTAGCCCCTGAGGTACGGGTAAGCACCCAAGGGATGGAGCGAGGGTCATGCTGCACAAACAGAAATACAAGGAAGGGACACAAGAATTGGATTGTTTGGCTTTGGCAGGATAAAGAGAGACAATCTTCCCATGAGACAAAGCTGAAGAAGAGAGAAAAGGAGAAATCATCCCCTGTGTGTTCAGTAAGGACCAAATCACATCAGGAAAGGCTTCGGTAGCACAGGAGGAACGAAGTTCTGTAGGGGAAACTCGTAATGCCCTGGGAGACTGGGGCATTGCAGGAAGAGGTTGGATGAGCATTTACCAGGACTGCCATAGGTCAATTAACCACTGCCAAAGGGAAAAGGAGGATGGATGGGATGAATATCCCTTCCAACCTTAGCTCCCTGCTTGCACACTGCCAGCAGGTGGGATGAGCTTCCTCCAGGAGGGTTACACCAGCATTTCTCCACAAGACAGGCCCCTTACAGTGTGAAAACCAACTCTGGTGCCAATAAAGAAAAAAGGAAAACTACCTTGTTAAAATGTCCAATTCATTACTCAATACCATGTAACACAATAATGCTGCACTTTAAATCTTAGTGCATCTGCCTTGCTCTATTTATACTGTGGTCTTGAGTGTTTATCATCTCCTGCTAATGGCAATAGAGGATTTGCCACAAAAACTTAATTATTTGCCTTCTCTGAGAGGGTATTTTTCCTGATTAAAGCCTTCCTGAGAGCAAGGCAGGAAGCACTCAGCCCCACTGGGCATTCTTATACCCCGACCACTGAAATCTGGGACAAAGGCCAATAATCTGGGACAAACTCTAAAAATACACCAAACACTCCAGGACATATTTTATTGGTCCTTCCACACATGCCTTGAGTGTGTCAGGAGGCACAAGGCCACAGGTAACAGTGAAAGTTAACCCTGCAGTGCAGTCCAGCTGGCTGCTGCAGGGACGTAGATGATTTTCTTCAGCAAAGCCATTTCAAAAGGGATATGGCACCTCTGTAAGAGCTTTCCTGTTGTTAAATCTTAATTGCAACCAGTTAAAAAACCCCGAGTCGAGCTTTTAAAATAAAATACTGGAATTTGAAAGATGTTCTTCTGCCAACTGAACACCTGGGGAGAGAGGAAGGCGAGGGAGGGGGAGGGATGACAGGCTTTGGCTCTAGGCTGCTGTAGCCACCATATGTGCTTTAAAAGACCTGCATTGCATTTCCAGGTAAAACATCAACACCTGAACACAATGTGGATAAATAATCCCTACCTTCTTTTACAGGGCATGGTAACTTAAGCAGAAAAGATTGGGGGCCAGTCTGAGGGCTCTCCTCACTCTGCAGATTCAAGGGTTGTTGTATTCCCAGGCTCTTTTTCAGGTGCTGCAAAGCCCTAGAGGTTCTGCTGGCAGCCACCCAAAGGCACTTCAGGCTGCCCTGACCTGGCCCAAACACACTCCAAGCCCAGAGCAGGTTTCACACCTTGCCCTTCCCCCAGGCAGTGTCAGCAACGTGGGCTGTTGCGAACAGCAAAGTGGAACGACCAGGGCAGCTCAGCAGCTCCTGAGCCCCATGTCTGCAGTGTCACACCTTGGCTGGCCTCATGCCAACGATGGGGACATTTTCTTTAGCCCTTCTGCTTGTCCATCCCACGCAGAGGCTTTGCAGACAGCAAGAATGCAGGCTAAATGATCTGGTGATGGGACCTGCATTTATTTACCTTCAGCTTTTAATGGATGCAGGACAGAATGCTTTATGGCCACAGAGCAAGAGATTAATAGACTGCCACTACTGGAGGCTGTCAGTCAACAGGGTTGTCACCAAGGAGTGATCCCAGTGCTGCTGCACCAATTTGGGAACACATTTTCCTGCCAGGCAACCAGGCAGTCTTAAACAGGAGGAATTTAGCTGCTGTGGCACTTGGTAAACTGTTTGAATGGTCGTGTACCATCAGCTGGTAGAAACATCTTCCTTCCACTGAATTTAAGCTGCATTGACTTCAACTGACTGCAACACATGCCTTTGGAAGTTAGAAATATTTACTTTTTTATGAGCTGTTATTTGCATTTTACAGGGAATCTGAGGTAGAGAGCTTAAAAGCAGGACGTGTCTAAAGTTTGGGATTGTAGTCTGCTTATATATATATATCTGAAGTGTGCTTTTCCTGACTCCTGGTCACTGGCTTTGGAGCAGCCAGAGCTTTTGTACCTGAGGCTGAGGGAAGGCTCTCTGTGAGCTGTGAAAGCAGCACAGCCTGGTGTTTCAGGGGAATTTGAATGCTGGTTTCTCAACACTAAAAGGCACAGTAGTGCTTGAGGGCATAAGACAAAGCTGGCAACCACAGTAGCCTTAAGCACAGCACATCTCAATGAAGAAAATACCTGAAAGGAACCTCAAACATCAGGCACTCCTTTGGCACTGTGACCTGGGTTAAAGAAGGATAGAAAATGCAGTCCTTTACCAATTAAAATATACCATCATTGCAGAATCAGTCATGTGGTGTCCACAATCCTCCTCGTCTGAGCACAGGAGTCTCCAACTCGAGTGTGGGTGTGCTCTGGTTCCCAGCAAGCTGGCATGACTTGGGGGTATGGATTAGAGCCTGGATTCTCCTTTTTGGGGGTGGGTAACAAGCCAATGGCACAGTGACTATCCAAGATCAAGCATCCTCCAGAGCTTTTGTGCAATTAAGTTCCCTACCCAAAAGGCCAGACAAGTTCCCCTGGATTTAAAGAGGAATAATTATACAACGACTGCTGGTTACAGTGGTAAAAATAATGAGCTATGCCCCAGAAGTCCTAACAAAATCCATGGATGAATAAAATGACGCTAAAGCTCCAACCTGAACAAAGCTTTGGCACGTGGCTCTGATGCCAGCTGACATGTGCCAGTGGCTGGTATTTACACTCTAATCAAAATACAACTGAAAACCAAGGGAAAAGTTCAAATTCTGGGGGACGGCAGCGCTGCTGGATTGTGGGCATTTCAGTAACAAATCCTTTTGCTCCGTATATTCCCTGCTAATTTGTCAACATCTGATGCCTTGCTCTTTAGTCTGGAGCTAAGAAAAGCCATCAAAAAATATAGTTTAGGGCCCATTCTGTCTGCTGTATCACTTGCTATTTTTGCCAGCCGCGCTGAAGCCAGACTGCAAAGGGCAAATTTGTCAACACGGGTGGGCTTTTTTAGCGTGAAGCCCAAGGGCTCGTACAGACAGTAGCAAAGACTATCTGCAGCCACGTCTGGAAGTTCAGGCTCTCATTTCAAGCTGCTTCAAATATAGAAATTCCAGCAAAGTTAATTGTAGCTGCATTATGGAGAGGTGACAGCAGCGAGTCCTTAGAAAGCTGGGGAAGGTCTAAATCTGCCTCAGTCGTGCTCCCTTTGGAGTGAGGCAAATCCACTGGGAGCAGAGTCAGGCTAATATTGGGTAAAAACCCCACTGGGAAATTCGGCCGGTGAGGTTTGATTTTGCTGACCAGACAGCAACAGCATTTCTGTGAAAATAAGGACAAAGCTCTTTAGCAAAACCACCTTTTCTCCACGTGTTGAGAACTGTGCAACACCACCCTGCTGTATCAACTGGTCTGTGCTTTTAAGAGCTTCCCAATTCTGCTCCCAGCTGAGAACTTGCCTTACCGTTATATTAAGAAACAGCTCCGTAGTGTGGGTTGGTTATCACCGGGAAGCGCTTAATTACAATAAAATGTGTAGTTAAAGTGACAATTTATTTACTCAAGGTTATGAATATAAATTGGTTTTTCTTACCCATGCATTTTGAAACGGGGAGGTAGAGGCTGGGATCCCAGGAGTTTCTTTAGGCTGGGTGATTTTCTGCGAGTAGCTTTAGGGACCAATGTGGAAAGTGAAGCCTGTGAACCAGTTTGCTGCCTCGAGGCTACAGCACACAGCTCCCACCTGTTGCAAGCAATGTGAGTTTTGCTTAAGAAGTCTGGAAACGAGTCCCTTTAATTGCACCAGAGCTCTGTAACCTGCAATGAACCAACGCCGAGCTGAAAAAATAAATCCCCGTTAGAGAACACTTGAAGAGATAAAGAAAATGTTGGGCCCTCTCCTCCCAGTATTTTCCATGTTTTATAACACCTCTGTCAGTATAAATTTCCATTCACTGAAGAAATTACACTTCACGAGCGCTACAATAGGATTTTAAGATAAATGACATGCGAGCACTGCAGTTTTGTGCAGGCTTAAGTGATCCAAGTATCTTAATCACGTGCACGGTATCAAAATACATGAATCTGACTTGTTACAAGAGTCACACGAGAAAGATTGAGTGTCATATGAAGCTGCAAAGCATCAACTATCTTAGGTAAAACTTATTTTAGCATGGGAGGGTTTTTTAACTGTTAAGTATAATTATTTAAAAGCAGTCTGAGCCGTGCAGCTCTAATGATTAGTGAAAACAGAAAACAACTCTTGAAAGCCTTGCTGGTAAGGGCACTTCTTGCAAGCACTGCCTGCTCTTAGCACTTGCTGCCTTTATTCATCGCTATTTCCGAAATTCTTGGAAGGCTGATGAAGTTTTTAAGTGTCATCTTGCCAAAGCTGTAACATTATCTCCAGTGACAATACTCACTTCTGGGTTTTTGTGTTGCAAGAAGAGAAAACATTTCAGCTTTTCGGGCGGGTAAACACCTCCCTTGTGAAACACGGCAAACAAGACGGGAGGCAATTTAATAAATGAAACTTCAGGGTGTCATTCAGCCCTGGGCAAAAATCCCCAGCTCTGGTGGGTGGATGGGCTTGGCTGTGGCACGCAGCAGGAGCTGCCCCGGTGCAGAAAGGCCACGCTGTGCCTGTCTCACCGGGTGGCTTTAGGACAACATCCGAAACGCCCTGGGCCCGTTTCCTCAAAAGCGATGACAGGCGCGTGATGAACGCGCTGCCGAGTCCCTGCCTGCAAAGCACCGATTCAGGTGCTGTCAAACGGGGCTTTTCATAGCACTGCGAGTAAAAATAGCAGCAGCGCTGGCCAGGCAGTGTTTGGAGCCCGGGCAGGGACGCAGCCCAAGCGATCCTGTGTTACTCACCCCGCCTGCTCCCGAGGGCTGATGTTTTCTTGGATCGTGCTAAATGTCTCGTTTTAGCTAATCGAGGGGATGCTGGTACAGTGAAACATGGGGTCATATTTTATCACCCCACACGTTTCTCCATACTTCAGCCACGTGGTAGCTGCTTAACAACTTATTCCCCAAACGAAATCAGCAGAAGTATCGACTCATTATTTGCTTTCAAATGAAATAAGCAGCTTTATGGGAAATATTGACCCACTATTTGTCACTTCTCTTGAGGTTCCAAATGCATCCTGAGCTGCTGCAGCCCACAGCCAGGACATTCACTTCTCCTTTGACAACAGTTCTGCATTTCTTTTTGCATCTTGCCTGGCCTTCTCAGTGATTTGTGCCACAAGCAAGTGACAAACATTTTGGTGGCAAACATTTTGGTGGCAAAAATCAGTCCTCACTGCGCAGATAAAGAAGCAACAAACCCAAACCCTACTGGTGTATTTCTGAACAAACAGTGATCATTCCTGACCCATCCCTTTGACAGACACATCTTATTTTCTGTCCTTGGTTTCACAGGCTGCGTGGCAATATTCACCTTGCTTTTTCCGTGCCATAGAACTAGCCCAGAACTAGATCTTTTGTGGGCTTGTTCTTCCACATTTTGCTCTAAAAAATTATTTTCTTGAGCCTTTTATGTAGCTCTACTAATTGCACTGCCCTTCAGTGCATGTGTTAGCTGTAACTTTTCCCCCCAAGAGTATCGTGTTTAAAGTCACAACCACTGTATTCCTGCCAATGTATTCCTCTTAACTTACAGGAAACCTATGAATGAGGTATGATACCATGAATGATACTATTAATCACTTTATTGCAACTGCACCCAGGAATCCCATTCACTGTCAAGACCTTGTTACGCAAGTGCTGTACGTATATAAAAACAGTCTCCGGCTTCAAAGTGCTAACAAGCCTTTGTAAAAGCCTCCTGAAGTTTTCTGTGAACTTGTTACTGTAAGAAGAAGAAGAAAAAAATTACACATTTCTTCTTGGAACAAATAGCTTCTCAAACTTTTAGAAGAATGATTCATGTTTACTCTTATCTCCCTCCAGAGGAAAAAGAAAATGAGTTTAGGAATATTTTCAGCCTTAGTCCCCATCGGACGAATTCGAGGGAGCTGACCTGCGATTCCCTGCTGTGCACAGCATCCATTCATGCCACATTCCTTTCTCTGATGACTCAGTGGACCTTGAAGACCCAAAGTCTTCAGGATGACCCAACTTCAGCATCTCTCCTTTTCCCTTCTTTCCCCTTAAGACTGCTTTAGTTCTCCCTATTGCCATATTATTTAGCTAGAATTAAAATAAATTGTGGAGAGTGTTCAATTCCTGTAATCCTGGCAATGGAGAAAACCTTATTAACACTGAAACGGTTTAAAGATGGATTCGGCTGAGATGCCCCTTCTGCCCTGGGGACCCTGGACGCTGTCACTGAGCCATTGCTCCTGCTGGATCTTGGGGTCAAGAGGCTGTCATGGGTGCAGGGGGCTCCAGGACTTGAGCAGGGATCACACATTCCCATTGCCTGGAAGAGGAGGATTGTTTTTTCTACAAGGACACAGTTTATTCCTGCCCCTGGTGGGGGCTGTGCTGCCCTCTCCTCTGGGGAGGCAAGGGGCCAGAGAATTTCTCCAAGACAATGAGATGGCTTTGCCCTGTGCTACCCCACCCTCCATCCCACCCACAGCCCTGCCCTCCACCATTCCCTGACCCAAATCCCCCCCAGCCACCCCCTGCCCTAAAACCTCCCCCGAAAGCCCCCTCTGCCAGCTCCTGCCCCTGTTCACCCTCCTCCCACTCCTGCTCCTAATGCCCCCAGTCATTCCCTGTCCCTAAAGCTTCTGCCCTGCCACCCGCTGCCCCTAAACCTGCCCCCTGCTGCCTCCTGCCCCTAAACCTTTCCCTCGCAGTCCCCTGTCCCTATCCACACACATCCTCTGCCACCCCCTGGCCTGATCCCCTGCCCTAAAATCTATCCCCCACCCCCTGCCCTATTTGCACTTCCCACAACCCCTGCCCCTAAAGCCCCTAAGCCATCCCTGCCCCTAAATCTGCCCCTATCCACACACACACCTTCCACCACTCTCTTCCCCTAAACCTTCCTCTCCAGACATTGCCCCTAAAACTGCTCCCCTATCCCTAAACCTCCCTTCCCCTCAACCTCCCCCCTGCAGCCCCTGGCCCCAAAACCTGCTTCTATCCACACACACCCTCTGCCAAGTTCTATCCCTAATCTACCCCTTCCCCTAAATCTTCCCCCTGCAGCCCCCAACCCCTAAACCTGCCCCTATCCACACATATCCTCCACCTCGCCCTGCCCCTAAACCTTCCCCTCCAAGCCTTCTGCCCCCAAATTTCTCCCGCCAGTCTCCTCCACCATCCCGTTCCCTATTTGCATTTCCCCCACCCCCTGCCCCACAGTCTCTTCCTGCCACCTCCTCATCCCTAAACCTGCCCCTGTCCACACACCCCCCTGCCACTTTCTGGCCCTAAATCTCCACCTCAAGCCCCTGCCCCTAAAACTGCTGCGATGCACGCACATCCTCAGCCACCTTCTGCCCCTAAACGTCCCCCCACCGCAGTCCTCTGTTCCTAAACCTGCCCGCATTCACACACACCCTCTGCACATCTTCCCCCTGAACCTCTCCCTCCAGCCCCTGCCCCTAAACCTTCTCCCAAACCTTCCCCCAGCAGTGCCCTGCCCCTATCCACACACACCTTCTCTGCCTCCTTATGCCCCTAAATCTGCACTCCCACCTTCTGCCCCTAAACCTGCTTCTGTCCACACACACACCTCCTCTACCCTTTTATGCCCCTAAACCCCCACTCCAACCCCCTCCCTGAACCTCCCCTCTGCAGCCTCCTGCCCCTAAATCTCCACTCCCAAACCCTAACCCTGCCCATATTCACACACACCCTCCGCAGCCCCCTTATGCCTCTAAATCTCCACTCCCACCCCCTACCCCTAAACCTGCCCATATCCGCATACACCCTTAGCAGCCCCCTGCCCCTAAATCTCTCCTCCGCAGCCCCCTGCCCCTAACCCTGCCAATATTCTCACACACCCTCCGCAGCCCCCTGCCCCTAAACCTCTCCTCCGCAGCCGCCTGCCCCTAACCCTGCCCCTCTCCCCCCGTCCCCAGCGCTCCCCCCGGGCCTCCCCGCGGGGCGCGGCCGTGACGGGCAGCGCCGCTCCCCACTCAGCGCCCGCGGAGCCCCCGCGCCGCACCGCCCCCTCCAGCCCCTTTGTATCCAACATCCGGGTTTCCCCGCTGGCTCCGTGCTGGCTTCTCCCTTTTTTTAGAAGCCATTTTGGACGCGGTTCAGGTTTTTTTTTTTTTTTTTTGTTTAATTATTATTAAAAGAAAACCCCAAAACAACAACAACAACAACAAAACCCCGAACCCCTTCAAATCTCCCTTTCCCTCTCCCCTCCACACTCTTATATTTCCTTCTCCCGCCTCCCCATCCCGCACATGGCACCTCCCGCCGCGCCCCCGCGCCCGCCGCCCCGCGCAGCCCGGCGATGCCGCGGCCCCCCGCCGCCTCCTCATCCTCCTCCTCCTCCTCCTCGGGCCCCCCGCGGCCGCCCCGCGCCCCCTCCGCCGGCCCTTGCCTGCCGCTCCGCAGCCTCCCGGGATGCGGGGTCCGTACGAACCGCGCACGGTCCCGCTCCTGCCGCCGCCGCCCCGCTCGCTGCCGGCGCGGGGAGCGCGCGTGGGTTGCGCGGGGAGGAGGAGGAGGAGGAGGAGGAGGAGGAGGAAGGGGGGGATGCGCGTGTGTGTGCGGGGGAACGGGGGGAGCGCGCAACCTGCGCGCGGCTGCGCGGGCAGTGCGCGGGAACCGCGCGGGGAGGGGGGGGGGGGGCGTGTGCGTGTGTGCGCTCGCCCCTCGCTGCTGGGGGAGCCGGAGGGGCTGGGTTGGGAGGAGGAGGAGGAGGAGGAGGGGGAAGGGGAAGAGGAGGAGGAGGAGGAGGAGGAGGAGGAGGGGGAGTCGGTGTGTGGTGCACGCCGCGCTCCCAGCACAAAAGCCCAGGGAAAGAAACTCTTGGAAAGCTGGGAGCGAACGGTGGGGCCGGGCACGAGCAGGTCGAACCGTCCGGGTCTGTTCGTCTCCACTGGATAAATTTTGCAACTGCGAAGGAATTAAATCCGATTTTCTTGTTGTTGTTTTTTTTTTTTTTTTCTTTTTTCCCACCCCCTGCCCCCAGGATTTTTTTCTTCTTTTTTTCTTTTTGAGAGCGAGAGGGAGGGCAGAGCCGCGCTTCTCCCTCTCCTCTTTTCACGCTCTCGATCTTTTTATTTTTATTTTTGTTTCCCTTGGGGATAGAGGTGCACGCGAAGAAAAAAAAAAAAAAAAGTAAAGGACTATGTTTGCTTCGTGGCTGACTTTCGCCGTGCTCTGGGGAACTTTCTGTGCAGGTAAGAGCCTTTCGGCGTGTTTACCTCCCGCTCGGGCTCTCGGTCGCGTCTCCAAATGCAGAATTGAATGGGCCGTGCGGTTATTTGCAGCCACCCTCCAGCACCCTCCGAAGCAGAGCAGAGCACCCGAGCTGGGGAATCCCCCCACCGCCGCATCACCTTGGTTTCCTTTACTATTATTACTGTTATTATAATTTTTTTTTTTTTCTTTTCACTCCCTCGCCCTCCCTCTCCGTTTTCTCCCTGCTCGCAGGACGAGCCTTCCCGTGCTGCTTTTTGTTCCCTCCAGGCAGCCTGTGGGAATTCATGGCAATGTAAACACGGCGCGATCTCGAGGAAACTTTGCAAAAATGGGCATTTACTTCTGGGCGGGGACGCGGGGGAGAAGCCGAGGAGGTTGCGAGGGGGGACAAGTTGGGAGCAGCGGGAGGAGACCTGGGGGTCGCTCCGGAATGGTGCGGGGTCGCTCAGGTAGTGGCCATGTGTGCGCTCCGCTCCTGCCGGGCTGCGGTTGTGTAACCCGGGGGGGTGTGAGGGACCCCCCCCTTCGCCCCGAAGGGGCCCTCTGGTTCCCCATCAGCCCCCCGGGACGTCGCAATCCCGTAGGGGTTAGCACGGAACGAGCCTATTGGGGCTGGCTGGCTCCGCGGGGAGCCGGGAGAAAGTTGGGAAAAAGGGGGTGTGTGCGGCGGGGGGTGCCTGGGGAGCATCCCTCCGGAGGAGGCTTCTGTGGCGGAGGAGGGTGTTTATTTTGTATCTCCTCCATCCCATTTATTTCACGGATATGGGCTGGCCCCCAAACTTCTTCTCCAAACCTGCGGGGTGCGTGTCGTGCCGAGGGACGCGGGTGGAAGTTCGCCCAAAGCCCGGGCACGGCCGGGAGAGTTGGAGGGGGGCACCCGGGCAGCGCTTGGGGCGGCAGGGAGGGGTCTCCATGGGGTGCCCCATCCCGCAGCCTCGTGGGGATGGGAGGGGTCAGACCCCCTGTGCTGCCCCCAGCACTGAAAACGCGGGCACGCTGGAAATCCCCGCGCTCCCCACTTTCCCTCCTTGTTCTAATTTTTGTTTACATCATTATTATTATTTTCCCTATTCCTTTCTATCATCGCTGCATTTTCCTCAGGAGAAACCGGTGCGGCAGCAATTTTGCCCCCCCCCCCCCCCCCCCACCCTTGCCTGGTCACCACGATCCCCCCGGGGCTGAGCCCGCACCCCCCGCCCCGGCGCTGGGCAGGGACTTGTTCCGTTCCCTCCATCTCCCCGCCGGGGGCTGGGGGGCCACGGGCGGGCTGCGGGGCCCATGGGGGGCTGTTTGTGGCCGGGGGTTCCCGGGGGCAGCGTGGGGAGGCAGCGATGCTGCGGCCGTGCCCGCTCCGCGATGGGCAGCCGCGGAGTTCCCGGCGGCTTTGCCATCGCGGCTCCATCGAATGGGTGGGGGCCGGGGGGGGGAGGTTTCCCCGCGTGTGCGTGCCCGTGTCCGTGTCTCCCGCCCCGGGGAAGGCGCTGCCCGGCGGGGCCGAGGCGCGGAGCGGGGGGAGCGGGCGCGGAGCCGGCCCCGGGGCGCTCCTGCAGCCGGGCTTCCTTTGTTCCGAGTGCCCATTAAATATGCGCTGCCACCGCCTGCCTCTGCCATTGCCGGCGGTGCCAGCGCTTCATTATTTTTTCTTAAGTCACACCGAAAGTGTGCGCGAGTGGCAATAAAAAGGGAGCGGACAATAACAATTAAAAAAAAAAAATTAATGTCTTAGTGAGCAAAACCAGCTCGGGCTTTTTTATCTGATGGCTGGGACACTTGTACGCAGCTTTGTTTCCGTGTGTTGGGAAGGGGGTTGTGCGAGATTGTATTTACACAGCAGTGCTGAGGAGAGCAGGTATTTTGGAAGGAGCAGGCGGGGGTGTGTGTGTGTGTGTGTGTGTGTGTGCCGGCAGCATTCCTGGTGCTCGGCGTTGCTATCATCACAACAGCTCTCCTGGCTGGAAAATTCTATTATGTGCATAAAGGAGATTTATGGTCAATGTATTTTCTTTCCATATATCTTGGAATCAATCCTTTTATCTCGGGTGATTCAATAAAAGAGATGGCTTCCGGATTTGTTTTGGTTTGGGTATGGCGTTGGGTTTTTGTTTGGTTCGGTTTTGGTATTTAACCTGATCCTATGGCTCTGTGCACAGAGTGACTGAAATCTAAGTTGGAGGGGGAAAAAAAGCAATTGTTTTTTTAAAAAAAAGTACCCCGAAAGCTTCTTAAATGTATCATGTTATGAAAAAGATAATCTGACAGGGCATACCTATGCTGACTTTTTCCTCCCCCCGTGAAAATACAATAAAGAAACCCCAGAAAATTAATATAATTCTGTTAATTTGGAAAGGTCCTCTTGAATCACTGAATCAGTGCATTAGCCATTCTATAAATCCCTCCCTCTCTTTCAAAACCTTTCTGCCTTTCTTGTGATATTTATGAGTATTTATCAACGTGATCTTCATTGTCCAGTTCTTCCTAAAGCTGTTCAGTAGGGGGGAAAAAAAAAAGGAAAACAAGCTCAGATCCCAAAGTTGGAATGTGTTGCTGGGATTCAGAGCACTGGGCTTTGCTCAAAGTATGTCTTTTGTGTGTGTACATGTTAGGGCTCTGTGAAAGTGGTGGGCTTTTCGAAAATCGCTTGACCTCCATTGTTGATGCTTCTCATCTCTACCTTGGCTGGCTGTAACAAAGCAAGCACGGGCTGCTGTTCTTTAAGAAAAAGATAATAAATCTGTTATGCTTAATTTTTTGGAATACTGAGGATTCACTGAGGGAAACATTATGTTCATTTTTAGCCCTTTGTTTGCAAATTCTCTGCAGCCCAAATGTTCAGAATGTTTTAATCGATGAGCTTGAGAAAATACAGAAGGTGTAAAAGGATTTGTCTTGCAGAATGCATTGCTAACGTGTTTTCCGAGCCATTATATTACTTTTATTTCGGTGCAAGTTTAAGTAATGCCATGCAGCAATGAACTGTGCTGCAAATGGATCTGGTCTCCTCTTTCACTGTCTTGTACTTATCCTCTTGTACTTGAGAAAGGGAATAAAACTGGCTTCATTAGCTTGCTAATTAAACACAATGAAGTGCATGGCCCAAGGTTAATGGCAATGGCCTTTAAAAACACAAAACTCTCGAACAGGTGTTTAGGATATATATTTTTTTAATCTGCTATCAAATCTAGATAATTATACCACCGAGATAACCACTGTCAGAGTTCTGTGGAGAAGAGAATGCTGCGTTAGAGCCGCCAGTGATCACTGTATTATTTTTAGTGGCATTATTTATAAACACCTCTCCAGGTCCTGCACAACCTGTGGTTTAACTCCCCCCTTCTCCCCCCTCTCCATTTCGAGGCATCTCCTGCATCTCCCCTCTGGTTCCTGCGGAGCATCAAAAATCCCGGATCCCTGGACCAGAGCGAGGGTCTAACCTGAGCCTGGGGAGTTAACTAAAGTATTCACACGCTGAGATCTCTGCCATCGCTGGTGCCTTCGAGCAGCCCGTGCAGGCTGTGAGGCTCCTGCTCGCTGGATTCGATGGGAAGAAGCAGCCAATTAAAGCGGAGGGCTCGCACTGCCCGCGTTCGAGCTGTCACCAGCCTCCTGTCCACTCTGCTCTCCATCAGCTAAAACACGCTTGTCAGGTTTTTTTGTGCTCCATGTGACGCAACAGTTGTGGACCTCCCCTGCTGACACTGAATAGCTGGTAGAGAAGAAAGAAGCAGGCCAGCCTCACTGTTTTTTCCTTCCCCCCAACCCCCCCCTTTTTTTTTTCTTTTCTGTTTTGTTGTTGTTTTTGTTCTCCTCTCTCCCTCCCACCATTTTCCCCCTTCCCTTTGCAGATCAGCCTAGGAGGGCTCCCTGGTTTCCCCAGTCCTGGGGAGCAGGACCAGTGCACAGGTTGGGATGGGAGAGGGCATCTTTTGAAACGTTGGTAATGGGATGATGGGTCCGGCCCAGGAATTCTGCTGCTGTGCTTTGCATCGTGCCTGTCCACGGGGTGGGTCTTCCTGCAGAAATGTTGCAGGTGTAAAAGGAATCAAGTAATGCTTATCTTAATTTATCAAGGGTGAAGGAGGTGTGTGGCAGAGATTTTTTGAGGTTGGGTGCCTGTCAGAGGTGTGTTTGTGTGCTCTGCCCAAAGGCAAAGTTGCCTGTTCCTAGAAAGCTGGGACACCTTTAAAATTAAATAGAAGTCAGAGTTACTCCATGTTTGGGGCCTTGTAGCAGAAGGTGTTTTGGCTGTCATGTTCCAGGACCTGCTTTAGGAGCACTTCTAAAATTTAGTGTTAGAAGTAGTTGACCTTGTGGTGCTGCACTAGAATAGTCAGAATTAAATGGGATTTCAGGAGCACGGGATCTTTCAAGCCCCATGAAATGTAACACCTTTCTGTCAATCACACCCAGGACAGTGGTCTAAAAGTTGTGGAAGTGACTTGATAACCCCCTGATTCTGGCTGTGCAGGCAGTGCCCTGATGTCTCCTGATGGTGCCTCCCATCCCTTGCCTGGAAATCCGTGTGCCCAACCCTGTCAGCTGGCACTGGAGAAGTGTGACTGAAATTTGGGAAGAATGCAGATAGGGGAGAGAACCTGCCTGAGTTCAGTGGTGATCTAGACCCATGTGAAAGCCCTGATGGGGTCTTGCCCTCAGCTTTGGCAACTGGAGAAGAGCTTGTGCACTGAGAAAGTCTTGTGAGGGCAGCTTGGCAAGTCAGGGTTGGTCGGTGCCTGCTGCAGAGCTGGCATTTTCTTGCTGCTGGGCTGGAGGAGTGGTGTCACCAAGGCAGGTGGCCGAGTTTACCAGGTGCCTGGGTCAGCTGTGGGCAGTGAGGGGTGCAGTGAGGTGGGCAGTGAGGGGTGCAGTGAGGTGCTGTGCCCTGGCACCTCCGCAGCACCCAGGCTCCAGTGCTCTCTCCCTGCAACAAAACGTTGTGGGAAGTTGGGAAATGGGAACCGCCGAGTGTAATCTCTGCTTTAAAGAGGTGTTGTCTTTCTCTTTTATCCCTTCTTGGCCTTTGATTTTAAAGCTAGCAGGGGAGTGTGATTTTCCTGCCTGGCCAATAGCACTGCCTGGATCTGAATTATTCAGTGTAGCACTTGGCATTCTGCACCCTGTTCCCACTTAAGCTCTTTTTCGCCTGTTCCTTCATGTGGAGATTTTCACATCAGTGAAATTGGATGTGTTTAAGAGAGGTGTTTGTGGCCGAAGTATTCACCAGTATAAGCTCTACTCTTCCCCTTCCCTTTCCCCTCCATTAACCATTGAGGATCAACTAATGTCTAATCTCTTCACTTAGTTATTACTTCATTCTGAAATAATTTTGTATCTCATTAGTCATTTGTTCCTTTAAGGTATATTAGAAAAATATACATCACTCCCCCCCAATCTCCTTCGTAAGGTTTCTTGGAGCCACTGAAGTCAGAGGGGCAAGGAAGTAAATTAAAGATGAAACACTCTGCCTGCATTCTGCAGACCCAGCACATTTTATGCTTAGATTTGAATATAACTGTTGGTCTTTTTCACCAATTTCTTGTCCTTTTCTTTTTGTCATCTTCCTCCTTCACTATGTATAGCTTCAATTCAAACTAAAAGTTGAGCAGCAATTGTCAGTGTACGCTATAAAATAATAATAATATGCTTCCCTCCAGCGTACAAGTGCCTCTTATTTTGCCAGTATTTGAGTCTTTTACTCTGATTAGGTTATTGCATGTGGCATTGGTCCATCTTGCTACTTAAGAAAAAAAATCTGTTGCTGGTGTCTTGGTGCCTCAGAAAAATACAGCTCCTCTTTCGCAAAGTGCTGTTTGTGTGGAGAGAAGGTCCCTGCCCCAGAAACACTGAACACAGGGGCCAAGAGGGAGAAAATTCTACTGTCTGCAAGGGCTCCCTGCTGCATCACGAAGTGGCTCAGCCAAGGTCACACCAAATAATTTGTACCTGTACTAAAAGAATAATCTGCGTGAGGAAATGTTTCTGTATGGGGTAAAATCAGGCTTCAACCTGAGTGTGCTCTGTCCACCTTATGTGGTTTTTGAATTTCTTTTCTTCTGATGACTGTGCTGGAGGTGGTTGGTGTACTTTTGGCCTTGGAAAAATCCTGTTCTCTTAGGCTGGGCTCCCTGCAAGCAACTCATGCATACAGGTGTGCAAAAAGAAATAGAGGAAGGAGCAGCCTGTTGGTGCCTGGCTGGAGGAATGACCTGTTTCTCATTAATAATTCCGTGATTTCCACCTTGGTGTGCCATTTCACCACAGATTCAGTTTCGGACTTTGGGAGAGCTCAGCTCAGAGGAGGGCACGGGTAAGAGGCAGCCTGGGCCTGGAGTGTCCTTTTCTTGCCTCATTGATGGGTTTGGGGTGTATTAAGGAGCTGAAATAAACCTTTGAAAATGTTTTGTAGCAGTGAAACTTTGTATCTCTGGATGTTTCATCTGGGAACATAACAGAAATTTACCACTTATTCCCTGGTGGGAATGACTTCTCTGAGATTTTGGAAGTCAGTGGCCAGGCAAGGGCATTGCTCTCCATCCTCTTGGTGCTCTGACCACCACGTTCTCCTTTTTTGTCCACTTGGAATTAAATTTGCTGGGAAAAATAGGATGTTCTGGTAATTTTCTTAAACCAGAGGTATCATTTTGGGTTTTTTTGTCCTGTCTCAGTCTCATAGTAATGCACACTGTAGAAGGGCCTCCTTTTTAAATAAAGAGAATAAAGCACATGAAAAGATGCAGTGCTTTACAATCTGAGCTCCATTAATTTTCACTGAAGTGGATACTCATGCAAATTTAGATGTGGATTTTGAACTGGACTCTTTATGTGTGATACGTACTCTTGTATGACAATGGGAGAAGAAAAAGATGCTCCTGGGAGCAGAGGGGGCCAGTTAATCCTCCTCTGGTAAAGCTGGAAATGGAATGTATTGCTGTCAGTTTTATAGAGAAATAAACAAGACCTGGGGGAAATAAATGTGTGTCTGGCACTTTCTGCACGCACCCCAAATCCCAGTCCTGTGCTGAATGAGTCCCAAACCACAGCAGCAAAGGTTGTCATTTTTACAATCCATGGTAGGTGACACTGTAGGGTCTTAGATGCTGTGACTGCCTTTTTTTTTTTTTAATTATTTATTTGTATTATTTAAAGCTTTTTCCCGTTATAGAACTTGTTTTCCTAATGGTAGCAGAACTTTAAATTTTCTGTGTGGTGCCAGTAGTGCTAATGCAATGCTTCTTCCTAATTTATTCCTCTAAGGTGAGATGATAAGCCTTTGAGTGGATGAGAGGGATAAAGTTAGCTCCATTTGTGCCTGATCTATCAAATGGTCAATCTAGGTCGCTCACCGTTCTTTTCCTCGACATTTAGCTATTTAAAAATGCCCTGTGTAATGTGTGCAACTTCTAAAATTTGGCTTTTAGGAATATTTTGCTTATACATAATTTACCTCTGCTGACTGCTTTGAATTCCTGGGGAGGGAGGAATGCAGCCGTGTGCCTGAAGTGAAGAAATGTTCAATCAAAACTCTTGTCTCCTTTCTGTGACTTTTTAAAAGTATTTCAGAAAATGAGACTATTGCAGGGTTTTTAAGCCCTTTTAGTGCTGTTCTTATGTTTTGCAGTCTCTGGGTTGCTTCTGAGGGCTGGTGGCTGTTGCTGCAGTTTGGCTGAGCTGTCCGCAAACTTCCCCTTCCAGTTGCTCTGTTTGCTGCAGATACTCTCTTCTTCTGGGAAAAGAGGGCATTTGAGATCTGCAAAGTCGAGTTTCAGGCCTTTCTCTGAGGCCAAAAGCTGAGCTTTTCAATAGGAGCGTTGTGAGGAGACTATGGCCCTGGTCTTGGAAGAGCCCGTGAGCTTTGTGGGTGCTCAGATGTGAGAAGGCGTTGGCTTTGCTTCAGACCTGTGCTTTGCCACATGGATTTGCAGGAGTCCCTGTATTCAGCAGAGGGAAAATGCACTTGACTTGGGATGCAGCTGCTCAGCAAAGTGCAGATTTGTGGTTATCCTGGTGGTAGCCTTGTCCTCACTCGTGGGACAACTGAGCCATGGCAATGCGACCTTCAGACTCCCAGCTCTCTTCTTTCTGCAAGTCTTTATGTTTTGGGTTTTTTCCCCTCAGTATGGCAACTGAAACAGTGGAATTTGTGTGGCCACTTCAGTTCCTGAGAGTAATTAATGGGTTAAGAATGCTAATTCCCCTGTATATTTGCAGGCTGAGAAATTCAGTTGTCCTTGGGTTTTTGTGGCTGAGAGTATCCAGTTACAGCCCGGCGGCAGCTATTGGGCAGCTCTTGGGTGCACAAAAGTTTGAACTCATAATCCCTTGCTTTCACAGGCACCCACAGCTTATCAGGCACTTTCAGTTTTTTTTAGGAAAGTTTCTGCTAAAGCCCATTCTTCCACCTGGGGTAAGGCATTTTTCCAAATACCTATTGCAGTTGTACCGGAAAAAAAATCACCTGGTTGGCTCCTAAAAAGTGAGTTTTTGTGGTGGGCAATGGGCGCTGGTGCTGACACACCTGGAACAGTTCCCTGCTTTGAAATTCCTTTTTATGTAAGGAGCCTGGGATGCAGATAAAGCTTAGCACAAGCTGGAGCAGGATGGTGTTTTTTGATGCGTGGTGCTGCCTTGCTGGGATGCTGGCTCTGGCTGCTGCCAGGTGTGGTGTGGAATTGAGTGCCCAGGTCTGGTGAGAATTCTGGAGCCGTGGCATTACCATCTCTGCATGGAACCTCAGGTGGGGATGCTGGCATGGGGTGTGCCCTGCCACTGAGCTGTCTCATCCGTCCTCCTGGGCTTCCTTGGAAATATTTCAAAGACAAATGTTTTTAAAAAACCCCTCAGACCAAAACACAAAACCCAGTTTCCTCCCCCAAAAAAGCAAACCTCAGAAAAAGCCAAAAAATCCCCCCAACAACTCAAAACTCATGGAGATGAATGTTTTGATCTGATTGCTGTTGTTTTATCACCATAGTCTCTTCCTCAGGCTCCTGGAGCATCTTTGTAAAGTGAAATCATGAAGCTGGGCTGTGTGGAAGGCCTCAGTATGAGCAAGGAATTCCCATGTAGGTTTTAATCACCTTTTACAGAGTTTGAAACACCACAGTGGCCCTCCAGCCCCAACTTTCAGACACTACTTTGGGCATGTGATAAAGACCAGCAATGATGGAGCACGCTTGCTGTCCCTGGGCGTTTTCTCTCGTGGGTGTAGCTTGGTGGCACAAAATTCGTTCAACCTGAATTTTGATGGATGCAAAAAAGAAGAAAAGGAAAGGGGGAAAAAAAAGCCCCCCCCCCCTGGATGTGCTGTCCCCAGGGGCTGTTGTCTCCTGGTGCCCTGACACAATTGCCTGTTCACATTGGCCGGAGATTGGCTGGATGTGCCCGTTCCTGGAGGGTATTTTAACATTTATATTGTGCCTGAGATAACTGTGGAAGTCTTTTACAGCTAATTTTTTATTGCTGTAGAAAGTTTCCTCTAGATAGATAGCTTCTGTTATCATCTAATGGGACGGAGTTAGCGCCGCTAAAAGCAAACATGAGAAACTTTGTTGTTTTTTTTTTTTTTTTTCTTAATTGCTAATAGAATTTCCTTTCCCGTGCAATCGTGTAGGGATCGACTATTTATTATGTAGCAGCTGAAAGAAGCCCTCGGAGGTAACTGTGAGCCTCGGAGGTAAAGGAGATGCAAGTGTATCTGGCTGGGTAACTGTGTCTGTAGGCTCCGGCACAATGTATCCCTGGTGAAAGAAGAGACCCTGAGCGAGGGATGTGCCCTTCTCCTGCACCCCAGAGCCGCCCTGTTGATGTCCCCGATGCTTTTTGCACATGGAAATTATTTCGAGCGAGCTAACACGCACGGCTTTGAAGTGTGGCACAACAAAATAAAGTTGGCTAAAAATAGGTCTGAATATGAAAGACAGGCAAAAAACCGGGCGAGGGGGGAGCTGAGAGTCGTTTTACAGGCATTGTTGATAGAATTTCAGGGTCCCGGGAAGGGAAGATGAATGTCTTTCTGTTATAGAAACAGCTGCTCTCTGTCCATCGGGATCCAGTGTTTGCCCATCCAACTCCTAATAATTAAACAAAAGAGTTATTTCAGAGCGGGCCTTGGTGGAGGATTTACGTTGGAGTTTTATCTTTTTCGATTTAGACTTTTCTTCGTCTAATTAAGAAAAATATAATGTTAACCTCTCACCTGGGCTGGGGCTCACCCCTCATCAGATCCATTACAACTGGGGGGAAGCTGTCTGGTGACTGGACCATTCAGAGATACATTAATTAAACAAATAAGCAAAAAAATCATGAAGTTTCTCTAATGCACTTGTGCTTTGTGAGTTTTCAGGGGTTTTGTGTCCTGAATGGGTGATTCAGGTGTGAGTAGCTCCCTAGTATGGCCATGCAATGCAACATGCAGATTTCTTTTCTTCCTTCCTTTTACTTTTTAGTGATTTCCACCCTCCTCCCCATCTTGAGAGCGAGCGGGTCTCTTAGAAAAGAGAGGCAAAGAAGTCTCAGATGCAAGGTGTAGCAGCATTTTGGGAATGGATTTTCCTTGTGGGACTTTATTCTGATGCAGTCAGCTCCTTGGTGTGGGTCAGTCTTGGGGCAGGGAGATCCAGAGTGCGGCAGAGCTTCCTTACTCGGTACCTCCTCATGTGTTCAGCCACAACTTTTCACACAATTTGGGGTTGCACCCTCCTCTTTGCAAAACTCTCCCACCATGTTCTGTCACCTCCCCCTGCCCCCATGGAGGGTTTCCAGAGGATTGCACCTGGAAGTAGATGGTTTGACACTTCTTTTCACCACAGTGGCACAGCTTTTTTAAAAAACAAGGTGAAGCCACCATTCCTTGAAGACCACAGGCTGGAAATTATCCAGTGCTGAAGCACCACAAGCAGCTACATGAGAACCAGGGCTTCTATCACAGGATCCTTTCCCAGGTCTTAATGGAACCCATGCCTCTGTGTAGCTGCCTTTTGAACCCTGTCTGTTAATTTAATACCATTTACCCCTCTCCAAAGGAGAGTAGGCCCAGTTGGATGGTAAGGTTAAAGCCTGAGCTGTGCTATGTTTATATTAATAATTTCCACTGGTGAAATATGGATCTGAGACTTTGCTCATTCATTTAAACCTCATAGTTAATAGGCAATAGTGGAAATGTACCATGTACATGATTATTGCGGTGACCTGATTTCACATGCACTTCTTATCTGACTTCTGATTTAAAAAAAAAAAAAAGAATTATATATAAAATTGATTTTGGGAGCCCTGTGAAGGAGAAGGAAACCACTTATTTCAACCCCCAAATTCCTCCGAGCTGTAGAAACATTGTCAAAGTAATTGTAGCCTTTTCAATTTTTTTGCTGTGTAGATTTCTTTCTGTGTAGTCTCGGAAAAACTGTGCTCTGTTGATGGATGTCACTGTTTTTTTCCTTGTGACAAATATCTCCCAAGGTATTGTTTGAGTGATGTAAAATTGGTTCATGTGTAAAATTCTAGCTTTCCATGAATACTTTATCATGAATATGTGCATGCCGAGTTCTTCTGGATTAAGGTGTTATACCTTTAGTGGTTTGCTGTGGGATATCATCTTAATCATTTTTGCTGTAATTTAATCATCTTAATTAAAACTGCATTGAATTGTGGAAAGTAATTTGGGTCTGGAGAGCAGTGGGTTTTGTATATTTTTTTTTTTTTTTTTTGTCTTGTTAGATGGTGGTAATGGTCTTGGCACGGTTCTGCTAAAAAAATTAGCACAGTGTATAAAAACTGATGTTGCCAAGTTAGTCCAGTATTTCTCCAGCTAATTGTGGCCTTGAAGGGTATAACATAAAAGGTCATCTTTGTTAGTGAACTGCAGGCTTCTCCTGCGAGACAGAAATCCATGTCCTTATCAAGGATGAAATCTTGGCTCCTTGGTTACACAATTGAGCTTTGCTATAATTTGGACATCATTAGGCTCTTTATTAAAGCAGAGGAACACTCTAATCAATCTTGGTGCTTTGCTTTCTTAAATGTACTTCTGTATCTGAATTCCTGTTACGGCTTCTTTTTCTTTTCCTGCTTCATGAACCCCATGAAGGAGAAGGGTCTGAAAAATGACATGGCATGAAAAGTTGCTGGTTTCCTCTTTTGGGGTGTTTCTTTCCCACATGACTCCTGTTTGTGGCAAGGGTTATGAGAGCTGAGATGTTCAACCTCCTCATCTTGTGTTGAGAAGTAGGTGGGGATATTCTGGAAAGAGCAACCACTCAGTTTGGTTTGTGCTCTTAAACAACAACAAAAAAACCCCATGAAACTCCACAAAACCGAAATTTATTAGTGGTTGGCATTACATTTTTTTTAAACCCAAACAAAAGGGGTTTAATTGTTTTTTGGTGGGAAAAAAGCCTTCTACCCAAGCCAGATTTCTGTTTCTGTGGCACATGGTCACGGGGCAGAATTGTGGGGGAAAGAAAGAGGTTTGTATTGTGCTTTTATCCCTTTTTTTTGTGTTCTGGGATTTGTTTTCATTGGGATGTTGGCACTCCCAGGAACGTTTTTTTGTGGCTCTGACTTGTGCATTGTAAAACATAGCCAACGCTTGCCATTTCTTTGTTTGCCTGCTGTTTCTTTAACCAGCAGATATTTTTCTAGTTAGATAGATAAATGGATCTTTCCCAGTTACTGGCAGTTAGATCTGACTTTGCACAGCTACAAAAGTTAGATCTATGCTTTACCAGAGCTTCCTTCTCAAGGTTTTGCAGAGTCTAAATTTTGGTGGCTTCCATCACCTTTATTTGGATGGATGATGTGACAAACACTGCCTAGTTTTGCAGCCAGTCTGTGTGTGTGCTGTGGCTCTGCTTGCATATCACATTACACCTTTAAAAACAAGTAAAAACTGGAAAAAAGACTGTGTTATGCTTGCAGATGGAGAAAGCTCTACCCAGGGACTTTGATATCTAGCAACTTCTTTTCAGGAGTCCTGCTTTTCCCTGAATCTGCTTGCAGGGGCTCCCAGCCTCACGCTGGTACCACCACCAGCTGCTCCTTGCTGTATGATGCACGCTGAGGTGCTGAGTGCCATCAGAAATGGGTTGTGCACCACCTCATTTACAGCCCCCTTGTTGGTGCTTCCCCAGTTCCTGCCTAATGGGTACACGTGCTCTTCAGGAGCTCTCCCCTGGACTCCTTGGCTTGTGCTAAAATTTGCTCTTTGGGTAATTAGGAGAACCTAATGTTTCTGCTCTGGAGGGGTGAGCTTCCTCAGGCTGCGAGTTTTTAATGAAAACTTCAGGTTATGAATGTGTCATCATCCCATTACTGTTCCTTACTGCATGGCATCCTGTTGGTCTAAGGTAGTTTAACTGTCTCTAGCCTAAATTGAGTGCTGCTTTCGCATTTATAAACTCTACAACTGTTAAACCATTGCTGAAACCTCCAGTTTCAGCAATGGCAGCGGGGTTGAAGACAAGGAGTTGTCTCCAAGGAATAGAGTCAATTATAGGTTGGGTATAAATCAACCTCTGACTCGTGGGTGTTGGGAGGAAAATTTCCTTGGGGACTAGTAATCCAGAATCAGCCTCCTATAAATCTGCTTGGATCTTCTCCTGAAGCATGTGGAGGTGCTGGAGAGCTGATTATGGATATAGACCATGGATCTGGGAGTGTGAAATACGGCTGCTCGTCCCCTTCCATCACCGCGCTGGACAGACAGGTCCGAGGAGCAGATTGTTTTTGGGTTGGTAGAAGTGATGAGTTCATTGTTCTGTGCCCTCCCTCCCTCCTTCCTGGTAAAACCTGCAGACTTGGCTTTAGATATTGGGAATTGAAAGCAGACAGCAACAAATATAAGGAGGTTGGTTTTGTTTTCTGGGGTTTCAGGCACAAGAATGCATGTTGATCATGTTTTTGTGCCTTTCTGTATTTCTTTTCCCATTCCTTGAGGGCTGGAAAATATTTTTCTTTAAATGAAAGGCCATGCTTTACGTCTTCTAAATGACTCTGAGAGATGTAGCAGGAGAAATCCAGCTCCTCATGGAGTAGTGAGAAATCCCGGGAAGGAAGAACAGGGCAGGAACCGATGCCACCATATCTGCAGGGACAGGTTGGCTCTTGTGAGCTGGAGAGAGGCAGTGTTTGTCTGTCATTGCTTGTTTTCTTCAATTAAAAAGTGTTTTTGTTGTTTTATGGTACCACCCTGTTGCCAGCAGCTCTCTTGGGACTGCAGGATCAGGCACCTCCTATAAGGTCCTTACCTTGTCCTTGCCTTCTGTTGGTCACATCCTTTTCATACCTGTGTCCACCCTGGTTGGCTCAGTGCTCTGATCTGGTGTTTACAGGAGGTTTCTCCGAATGGGAAACATGGCCAGTAGCAAGTGGTACATGAGCTTTGTTTGTGGGTTTTTATTAACCTTTTTCTTTTATCACTTCTTGTGCAACTTGCCTACTTCTCTCATTATTTGGCTTGTTTTGCTTTTTGTTTGTGTCCTCTCCATCTTTCTTTCTCTTTACAAGAAGTTGTCTGTTCCAGCTTCAGTAATTGTTTCCTTACTTACCAGAACAAAAGCAGCTGAGCCTGGTGGATTTTTTTGCTTGTGTGTGTGCAGGGATTTTGCCAGGGTATTTTTATGGACACTGCTGCTGAGCTCATCAGCAGTGCTGGGCAGGAAAGCCAGACTCTGGTATAGATTAGATATGTTTACAGATTTTATCTCCAGTTTGCAGGGAAGGGTGGCCTGAAGTCAATCACAGTTCAGTAGAGGAGAGGAGTGATGGGGGCTGGGGGCAGGGACCCTCTTGCAGCATCTCCATCAGTGGAGAGATCATCCTGCTGTGATGGTCCTGTCGATCCTTCTCTGTTTGCAATGAGCTCTTCCCTTCCCCTCCCCAAGTGCCTGTTGCTCCTTACAGCTGGAGGAGCCTACCTGGAACTGGAGAAACCTGTCCCTGCTCTTTCCCCACTGTGAGTGTGATCCTCTCATTGCCCAGAGAAGCTGTGGCTGCCCCATCCCTGGAATTGTTCAGGGCCAGGTTGGACAGGGCTTGGAGCAACCTGGGATAGTGGAAAGTGTCCCTGCCCATGGCAGGGGATTGGAATGAGATGACCTATAAGGTTCCTTCCAACCCAAACCATTTGGAGATCCTCTGACTTGCATGTTGGGGTTCTAGTGACAATATTCAATTAGTCTATTCCCCTTAAAACCATGCCTGATAAAAGCTTTTTATTTATCTATCTCCTAAGTAGTTGTTTGGGGGTGGATGCTTGCAGTGCTTTTTGCTTATTTCTTTTCCTGCTCCTTGTCTTCCAAGAGCTCTGGAGGGGAGCTGAATCAAACCCTCTGGCTGGAGCATCCCCTGTCCTGGGCTCAGCTCCTCTTCCCAGCAGGACCAAGCTTGCCTCATTTTTTTGCAGTGCCCGCTGTGATTCGATCTATTTTGGCTGCAATTTAAAGACTTTGCAGGGTTCTCTTGTGTGACACATCCCTCCCCCATCCCCTGGGTATCTGGGACACCGTTATCTGCTGCAGCTCTGTTGTTTGGTGGAGGATGAGCTGTCAGGAGTTGGATCCCAAACAGGCAGCAGGTAGCTGGGCTGAGTTAAACTGGGAATGCCCTACTAACCCCCTTCTCCCTCCCCTCATATCTTTGGAAATGTCTTTTACCTGGACTGTAAATTAAATTATCGTTGTCGATGTGGCTTCAAAGAAGCAGCAAGAATGAGTTGATGGGAGCTCCTGAGAGAGGCCTTCCACAAAAGCCTCCTCTTTGTAAAATGTTCTGGCATCTTTTTCTCCTTTCTTCCCTAATTTTTTCCAAGTTAGAATGGAAATAATAATTCAGTGTTTTCAACTTTCATGATACATTTATAGAGAAATAAAAGTCCTATAAATGTCTGAAGTATTATCTCTTCTTGCAGACTTCATCGTAAAAATATTTATTGAGGTTTCATGGGCTTAAATTGTTGTGGTCAGCGCCATGAATGTAGTGGTTTTGTTTAGGTGTTTCTTCTTCAATGGCACTTAAAAAAAGCCCCAAAACCAAAACAAAGGAAGAAAACTTTCACGGCTTGGAAATACTTGTTTCCCTGACTTTCTGGTATTTATTTACCACACACGAACCTGAAAAGGAAAACAGCAATTCCTCTCTGTTGTCAAAGCTGATCTAGCACCAGAAAATAAGTATTTAAAATAATAGTACAGTTAAGTGGCACACAAAGTTTGTTTAAAAAGATAAGGTATAAAAGGAACAGTTTTGTGGAGGATGTTTTTCTTTGTTTCGTTGTTTGTTGGGGTTTTTGAGGAGGGGGGAGGAAGTGTTGTTTTTTGTGGTTTTGTTTGGTTGGTTTTGTTTGGGTTATCGGAGTTTTGGAGCTTTAGAGGGTCCAGTTCCCAGGGAAGAGAAGGAAGGGGAGCGTGGGCTGTTAACACGATTTAGAGAGGAAGGAGTGGAGTACCGGGAAGATTTGCAGGAAGAGAGACAAGGCAGCCTGTCAGTGCTCCCATTATTTTTTGTTTGTCCTTTTCTGCCTCCGGATCTTGGCATCACGTGACTTAACATTGATGGATGGATGGAGCACTTAACGTTGAGGGATGGAGCACTTCTCATCTGAGGAAAGGCTGAGAGAACCAGGATTGTTCTTCCTGGAGAAGAGAAGGCCTTGGTGTGACCTTATGGTATCTCAAGGGGCTGCAGAAGAGCTGGAGAGGGACTTTTGGTGGGGGATTGTAGGGATAGGACAAGGGGTGATGGCTTTAAATTGAAAGAGGGGAGATTTAGATTAGATGTTAGGAACAAATTCTTTACTGTGAGGGTGATGAGGCCCTGGCACAGGTTACCCAGAGAAGCTGTGGCTGCCCCATCCCTGGAAGTGTTCAAGGCCAGGCTGGATGTGATTTAGACCAACGTGGTTTAGTGGAAGGGGTCCCTGCCCATGGCTACATGATTTTTAAGGTCCTTTCCAACCCAAACTATTCTGTCATTCTATTATTTTATGATGTCTGCATCTATTTCATGTCTGTTTATCCCTCTGCTAAACCCTTCCTGTTGGAATGCTGGCTGTCATCCCTTGGGGCTGGACAGGGGGCACTTGGGCACTCAGGGGTGCAGGAAAGTGGTGGCACACACTGGGGTGTGGACATGCCTGGGGGCTGGCCTGCACAGGGGGTTATTGCAGGTCCCCTGGGATGTGAATTAGTGATTATAAACTAACAGGGAGGTGATTCTGGACAGTCTCAGCACTGATGCCACTTTGAATTTCTCCTGGAGACGTTGATGTTTCTTGTCAGATGTGTAGGTGAGAACATGCATGGGCAGTGGGGCATTTGTGGGTACCAGAGCAGACTTGGAAATCCCTGTTGTTCAGGAAATACAGGGGGGAAAAAAGCAGCTTGAAAGTTATGTAAGTGTCCCAGGCTGATATCTTTTTATGAGATGTAGCTACCTAAATTTTTCTTACTATTTCCTTCCCTGTAAAGGCATGAGGCTCAACCCTCTTGTGAGCTGTGGTGGCATTTAGCCAGGCCTGGATGCTGGGGCTGATGCAGATCAGATTTTGGTGCAAGAGATAGACTTTCTGGAAGTGACTGATGAACTAATTCCCCTCATTTGTCAGTAAAAGTACAAACTTTGGAAATCTTGCCACTGTATTGGCCAAGAAAAGACAAAACCCAGTTGTGGAGAGTTTCTGTAACAGGGATATTGCTCCAAAACCCAGAAGTGGTTTCTTGTTTCTCGCCTGCCAGAGCACATTGCAGCTTCTCCTCCTCAAGTGGTTGTGGTGGCTGACACAAATATTTTTTGAGTAAAAAACCATCTTTTCAGCAAAACACAGAGGTCACTGTGTGTGTGTGCAAACCTTCCATCTGTGAAGGGAATAACATAACCTGTGTCCTTCCAGGCTTCACCTCAGCTGCTCTGTGCCACATGTCCTTCAAGGTAAGCTGGGTAAGTGGCTCGCAGGCAGAGCAAGGGAAGAGAAATCCCATTTGAGGCTGACCTGATGCCATCTGACATTTTGCTTATTTGAAAAGAGGAGGCTTGAAATGGAAGTGGCGGGGCTGGTTCAGAGTTGCTTTAGACCCTTACAACGTAATAACCTTCAGGTTGAATTAGAGCTGTGTAAAATGAGGGGTTTTTCACTCTGTGGTGAAAAACCATGGGTCTCCCATGGGTCTTCCATGGGTCTCCCAAGTTTGGTTGGGTCTTTGACATGTTTGGTGCCTGACTTGGAGCATGTTGGGATGCTGTTGTGTACCTAAACTTGTGCATCCATTTTGTCAAACAGAGACCACCTTAATGATCCCTCTGCTTTTATGGATGATGTGGTGTGTGTTCCCTGCTTGTAAGTGGGACCAACAGATTCCTGCTCCCTTTCTAGCCCTCCATCGTGGAGGAGCTGCAAGTTTGCATTGTGCTTCCTAAAGGAAGAAGATACCTGTGCTCCATCAGTCCCTCCCCTAGGAAGCATTCAGCCAGAGGTTACAGAAAATACAGCACCTCTCCGTACTGTAATATTTTTCTTTTCAATGGGGTCTAGTATTTATAAGCCTGGGTAGGACTTACCAACTGCTGCTCTGCTTGCTTTTTTTGGTCTTTGTGTAACAGTGTTGGCTTTGAGGCATCATGATACTTTCTGCTGAGTTTGTGCCAGGGTGAGGGTTTCTTGAGCCTGCCGTCCAGCTTTCCCTGACTGTACAGTTTGGAGTGTGCCATCAGCAGGGAACAGATCCGGGCGGTCCTGCCTTGGCGTGGGAGCCACTGCCTGCCCTGCCCTTATTCCAGCTCCTGGTGCTTGGACTGGCAGAACAGGTGCAGCCACTGCAGGGATGTTTGAGGCAATGAAATGCCTGTCGTTGGGAGCAGAAGTTGCTGAAAGATCGTGTTTTTCTCAGTTTTCATTGGCACGTGTGGCGTCTCCAGGAGGAAAGGCAGCGACTTCTCCGTTCATTGCGTTTCCCAAAATCCAGCAGCTGGCTGGTGAGCTGGCTGCTCCTCTGTCCCATCTATATCCCCCTCGGTGCAGTGGTGTGCTGGGCTGGGGTTGCATTTCTCATTGTGCTCTCTGATGGGTGCAGCCAAAGAGTGGGAAGGGCCAGAAGAAAGATCTGATGGTCCCTGTCCCACAAGGATTTCGGGAGAAGAGCTCTGCAGCCGCAAGCGAGCCGTGTGCTCTGCTGTTACACTTTCTGCCCCACACCCCCTTCTGCAGTTGCATCCTGTCCAACATTCCTGATTCTCCTTGTCCCAGCACTCATCTCCCTGATTCCCTGCTGGGTGCCCTTTAAGCCATACTGTAATCCAGACATTGGCTCCGTGTGGTCTGCAGGCCACCAGCCAGGCTGTGGGATGGTGTGACCTTAGGGAAATCCACACAGCCATCCCACCCCAGATGGACATCAGGATGGGCCAAAGGGGTGTGGAGACGTGGGGATGTGAGGTGCAGCAGGAAGGTGAGGGAGATCTGGGGATCCTCGGGGGAGTCATCCCAGGGCAGCAAGGGGACTTGCATGCATTAGGAGGGTGCAAATGGCAGCTCTCGCGTCCCCCTTGTTTCCAGGCACTAGTGTGCATTTTGGAGAGGCAGTCAGGATTCTCCTTCTAAGAAACAACTGCTTTGAGTAAAAATCCCTGTGTGGAAAAGCTGCTGCTGTCCTGGTAGAATCACGTTTGAGAGTGCCATCTAATGTGAAATCACAGCTGAATCAAGATTTGCATCTTTCTTTTTTTTTTTTTGGTTTTGTTTGCATTCCTAAAAATCATCCAGACATTTTCTCCTCTTTAAAAGCAGCACTGCTCAAACCTCTCCAGCTGCCGTTATGAAATGAGTGAGTTATTCTAGCTAAATTGAGTAGATTGGACTGGAAACACTTCTGGAAATACTGTGCAGGTTGTGGACCAGCTGTTGGCAAAACCAGCCAGGGTTTCATACACATAGTGGGTCCCAAAAAAAGAAACAGTATTTTGCCATAGTGATTTCCCCCCCTCCTATTTATTCTGCTACAAGCAAAATCCTGCACTTTTTAATTAAAATTTGAGCTGTGTCAGCAGCAGGAGAGGGCTGTAAGTCTGCTGCATGAAAGGGCAGTGGTTTCCTCTGTGGTGGCTGGTTCCTGTGCCTCCATCAGGCAGTTGGTGACCTGAGACAGTGGCTTGTGTGAGAAAACAGGGTGGAGGGAGCTGCTTTTCCTCTGATAGAGTTTTCCTTGCTTTTCCAACCCCCTGGTGAGGTGACTCTTCCTCTGCTGCACTCAACTGGTGGCCCAGCAGCAGAGGTAGTAGAGGAGAAGTTTGCAGTAATTGAGATAACTCAGCAGAACATCCAGTGGGGAGCAGGAGGGGTCCACTGGGGACAGGTACACCCATGCTGATCCTAATCCATCTTGGCACTTGTGAACATCTCTGTTTCCCCTAGTGGTCTCTCCACATCTGCCTCAGTCTAATGCTCTCAGAGAGGCCCAATCCAGTGTCTCAGAGATTTTCTGCCTTCCCAGGAGTGTATCTGAACCCTTTAATTGAGGGTTGTGCTTTGAGGGCTTGCCATCCTTCTTCCCTGCCCCAGCATCTGGGTGGGCTGGATGGGGTCTGAGCACAGGACAGCCACAGAGGTTTCTGAGTTACTCTTCTCTTGGATGCATTGCCAGAAATTCTCCCAGCAGCATCTCCTGTCTTTCACTGGGAAGAATATTATTGTGGAGAAAAATGGAGAGAGCCAAATGCTTGTTTGTGAAGCGTATGTCCTTCTTGACTCCTTAAATATTTCTCCTTCCCAGTTTGAGTCGTCTCTTAATCCATCAGGGTTTCAATCAGGCACACACAGATAGGAATTCTGATCTTGTTTTCTTGCTGTACTTGCTTGTTGTCTGCTGTTGGGTACCCACCCAGGTCAGCTGGAGGCAGCTACCCTGTCCAGGAGCAGCAAAGTCCAGACGCAGCCTTGCCACCACTGCTGGGGTGAGCTACTGAATGAACCCAGCTTCAATGCTGTGCTCTCAGCGATATTTAACTCTTTAGATAGGGCCACAAAGATGATTAAAGGATCTTGGATGATGGAAAGGATTGGATGATTCTTGAGGAAATTCTGAGAGAGTTGGGATTGTTCAGCTGGAGAAAGTTCTGGCCTTCACTTCAGTATTTGAATGCAGCCTACAAGAAATCTGGAGAGGGTCTTTTTACAAAGACATGTAATGATAGGAGAATGTGAAATGGTTTAAAAATGAAAGAGAGTAGGTTTAGATTGGATATTGGGAAGAAATTCTTTGCTGTGTGGGTGATGAGGCACTGGAACAGGTTGCCCAGAGAAGGCCAAATTGATGGGGATTTGAGCAACCTGGTCTAGTGGGAGGTGTCCCTACCCTTGGCAGGGGGATTGGAAATAGATGATCTTGAAGGAGATCATCCTTCCAATCCAAACCATTCTAGGATTTCTATGATATTTGAACATAAGGGGGACTTTTTCCCCAGTCTCCCAAAGGAAAAATCTCCAAATGCTTTAAAGTGTTGTATTCAAGAGTCTGTATTTTCCTCCAACCAGCTGACCAAGAAGTTGACAGAACTGGGGAAATGCTGCTGGTTACATCCCATCTGCTGCTGGGTTACCAAGGAAGTTCTGAGTCCTTAGAACAACTTTGAAATAGTCTTTGCAGATTGAGAGGTTCCTGTCTGCTCTGAACATAGCATTTAAGAGCAAAAGAAGAGGTGGGTGCTAGCCCCTCTGTCACTCCACAGAAAACCTTAGAAGTGCTGCAGCTCCTTGCACTCTTGGCCCAAAACTTGCTTCCATTTTGATGCACTTTAGCAAAAGTGGGATACTGGGAGTGTTGGCAGCTCATTTCTTGCTGCAGAGTGGCAGCTGTATGGTGCAGACTCCCACAGCTGACTCTGCAGCATCAAACCAAGGTTTTGAAGTGTTGCTTGTGGTCTAACAACACGTGGCTTTAAACAACAGCTTTAAACTGGGCCGTGCTCTGATTTTGGGGAAGACCAGGTGATGGGAAGCTGTGACAGCATCCAAGCAGGCATGTTGTGTGGGGAGGCAAGAAACTGTGTCCTCTTTCCTGTGCTGTGAAGTTTGCTGGAGATGAGACCCACATAGTGTGTGCGGTGGTATGGTTAGGTGACCTCCCAGGACCATCCTTAACTGTGGGTGAGAATCCCCCTGCTTTGCCTTTCTGGTGATTTCAGAGTGGTAGAGCTATCATGCAATTGTTACCTTGTGGTAAAAATGCCATTTTGGGTAAATTTTACTCTTTAGCTGCTTTATTTTAATTTATTTTGTGGTTTGAATGAAAACACCCCATTTCATCCTGCTGTGCACAGGGTCAGAGACCCTGCATTCCCTGTCTGGAACCCAAAGGCACTCAGCAAACTCCCAGGAGAGCTTTACTTGGGTGTGCTTGGGGCTGTGGTATGCTGATACACTGCCTCAAAATGCCATGTGCACTTTGGCTGGGGATTTTTGCTGGGGACTCCACGTGCTTTGGAAAGCACTGCTGTGCTCTAGGCAGGAAAACAAGGATCTGAGCGGGCTCAAATTGCTGTGATCGACCTCGGAAATCCTCTGCCTGGCTGTGTTGAGTGAGAGCCTTGCTCTTGGCGTCGGTGGGGAGGGATTTCACCCTTTGGAAATGTTTCAGAAGCATGAAATGCTGTCCCTCCCAGTGTGCCGACCGCGCTGGGCTGAGTTTTCCCCCTGCCCCCTCTCGCCAGCGTAACTTTTACACCTGCTAAAATTTTCCCTCGTGTTTTTCAAATCTGCATTATCAGCACAAATTGCTTTCTCTTCCCTGTCTCTCAGGTGTAAAAACCCATTTTGAGTGGCCGGCCTGCTTTCCAAGGAGTTATTTGGGCACAGTAGGTCATCAATGTATCGCACATATTACGGCCATGCCTTGGCATTTGTTTTGCGTTTGTAATCCAACACCCAGCTGCTTCGGCCTCAGACTCCAGGCAGCTATTTAGTGCTTCAGCTTGTGCTGAGGAATGCATTGTGGTGCTGTTTACTTCGTTACGTGCAAGGCTCAGATGGAGTACAGTGAGCTTCAGTTAAAAAAAAAAAAAACCAAACCCAATGCAACAACCAAAGCTGAAAACCGAGGGTAGAAAATAGGCTCGATATAGATGTTAAGTCAGGGTAGAGGGACCCAACAGAGAAAATTTGGGTTACATTCTGCAGTCATTGCAAGCATTCTTGCTGATGAAAGCAGAGATTACTTACAGTGCGATAGGGAACTGAACCAAAAAAAAAAAAATCCATCTACTCCTCTGCTGCAGCTGTTCTGTTGCTTCTCCATCTCTGGCTGAGCAAAAAGCACTGGAAAACCCCACCCAAACCAGTAAATGGGGCTTTCCTCTGGGAATACTCAGGTTTTGCTGGTTCTGATCTGGGTTAACATTTCAATTGCAGACTTTGGATGGTTTCACCCAGCATTCCCACCTCCCCAAACTCTCCAGTTTTCACTGAAGTGCTACAGGGTGAGCCGCCCGGTGCCCTAATTTGTATCTAGTGAAAGTATGTGAAGCCAAGGCGAGTTGAATTCATTACGTTTAGCTGGATAATTAGGATGCTGCTGGTTACGTAAGGGGTGGTAGTAAGCAAAGCTTTTGATCAGCTGATGAGGATTTTGCACGTATTCCTGCTGAGGCTCTCTAAGTCTCCCTGGGGGTGAGGAGCAGTGGTGGCCCTTAAGCGGATCTGCGGTACGGAAACCTTGCTGCTCTGGGAGAAGGGGGAGAGGGCAGAGCTCCTCCTGCTCTTTAGCAGGTGAAGACTGTCACAGTGGTGTTTTCTTGGTCACAGTGGGGTTTTCCTGGTCACAGTGGTGTTTTCTTGGTCACAGAGTAGCTTCTCATGGCAGGAGAATATGTTCTCTCTGAAACGAGGAGTGATTAATGGGGGGCTATTCCCGTCCCCGTGCTGCAACAGCTGGTGTTGGAGGAGGGGTCAGAGGATACAGAAAAATTTAGAAAGCTGAGCCCCTGTCCCTGGCTGTCACTCTTGTGGATGAATTTTGGTGGTTAACTGGACTCCCAGTTTAGGCTGACCACAGCAGGGATACATACTGGTGTTGCAACATAAAGAAGTGCTTTTCTGGGCTGGAGGCTCAACAAATACATGTATAAGCTCTTTCAAGAGCCACAGCACTGCACTGACACCTCCAAATGCTCCAGCTGACAGGGCAGGATGCTCAGTCATAAAGCTTTGCTGGTCCAAAGGGGTAGCACATGGTTGGGTCACTTCATGGTTTTACTGGAAGTGAGTGATAACCTTCTCCTCATGCTTTATAAAGCCTGGGCCCATTGAACTCAGATTTGTTTAAAAAATAATGGATGGCCTGAAAAGAATAAAGATGGGGTTAGGATACAAATCTCATGACAGCTTGGTTGTGTGAACAGTGTACAGTAGGTTGGTGGGTTTTTTAGATATTGGGGCTAGAGAACAGTAATTCAAGTTTTAGCCATGGGTTGGTTTTGGGTTTTTTTTATTTTCCTTGTTTGATTTACCCATTTGCCACTGGGCTTTCTAAAGATGAGATCATCTCCAACTCAAACCATTCTATTACTTTCTTAGTTTCTCACTCTTTTTGTGGTCAAGAAACAAGTGACATTCCCTGTGATGGTAGAAGAATGCATCCAGATAGGCCTGGAGTGCTGGGTGGACACAGTTACCCAATGGAGCAGGTTTAAAATTCATTTGAGCAAAATATCCCTTGGCATATGTAGCTGCCTCTGGCTTGGCATTTATTTTTTGGGTTCAGAGATCTGCGTTAAGGCTCAGGTGTCACACATTTTTGAGGGATGCCATTATATCCAGTAGGCAAACTATGCTGGGCTCTGGGAAGGATTTAATGAGTAAAGGTTGGATCAGTGACCTTTTCCACGTGTATTGTTTTGGATGTGATCCTGCTGTAGAGCCTGGTGTCTGAATGCCTGCATTTGTGCCTGGAGTCAGGGCTTTATCAGTTGAACTCAGCATTGCTTATCAAATCCTGAGGCAGGAGTTCAGTTTCACTGCCAAAAGGCAAAAATAACTTTCCTTTTTTTCCCTTTTAATTTTTTCCCTTTTTTCCCTTCCCCCTCATCTCTTCTTTTTTCCTCGTTCTCTTCCTCACCTTTTTTCTTTTCCTCATAGGCATCATTCTTTTGAAACTATCTCTGCACTGTGTTTCTCTGTTGAAAAGAGAGGAGAGAAAGAAAAGAAATCTAAGCCTATTTATAACAAGGCAAATAAGAAGAACGAGTATTTCATTGAGAAGGGACTAAGACATCCCTTAATTCCAATAAGCTCTTTGTCCTTTGCAGTAGCAGTAAAGAAGGATCTTCCTGCCTCAAAGCTGATGCTTCCAGAAGGGTTTCCTTCTGTCTTTAGATTTGGAGAGGTGTTGGATCCTGCAGATGTCTCGAGCTGTGAAATTGTTATTATCCAGCTATTTCTGTAGCGGAGGGCAGGTAGAAGTGCCTGTGTGGATTTTCTTTGCCTGTTTTCCCTGTCAGGGTATGTTCAGTATCTTTACAGTCTGCAGTGGCTTTCATTAAGGTGGTTTCCAAGCAATAGCACTTCAGTGGTTTTGTTTTCTTTCTTTCTCTCCCTACTTTTCTGTCGGCACATCTCAGGTTTGAGAAGAGTTGAAGAAAGCTAGACACATTTTCCGTGTTTTCTCACCTAACCTGCCAATCTTTCCCTGCAACCTGAGACCAACTCCTACCTGTGCCCCATTTTTCCAGACTCCCAAACCTTTGCAGTACCACGCTTAAAAAAAATCCCCTAGCTGATGCTTTCTTATATGTTGTGGGATAGTCTAAAAATAGTGCTCTGCCCTTTTTAACAGAACCATGTATTATTAAAGAAGGAATGAACAGGCGATGGAACCAGAATAAAATCTCCCTTCTTCTCTCTGAAGAGAAGCTTTAAAAACCTCTGAGTGAAAATATTTGACTCTTCTGAAAACCAGAGCTTCTCCTTGGGGGCTGCAGTGTAAACTTTGAATTTCTGAGCTTGTGGCGAGGTGCTTGTTTACCTTTGCAAATTCAATACCCAGGTGACGGGTGCATTTTTTGGGTTTCTTTTTTTTTTCTCCCCTCCAAGAGGAGTAGGAGCAAGGATGGAGCTGGAACAACCGCACTTCCCTACCTCTGTGCCCTTGTGTTTCTGCCAGGTGCTCGTAGGTGGTTTATATATAGTGATAACGGGGCCAGTTGAATTTATCTTGGGATGCAGCGGTATAAAACACTCCTAAATCGGGCTGGTGGCACCTGACACTGCGCAGTCACTCTCGGGGGTGCTGCGGTGTAAAACGACACCGCGCCGCTGCCGTGGCATCTCGGATTGGCTGCTGGCACAGATGGAAGCGAACAAGATGCCCTGTGCCTGTTCTTGTCTGAATGACCGGTTGGGACAAATTATTGCAGGGTGTTTCTAAGCAGCAGACTCCTCTCTTTGGCTCAGTTTTCTCTGTGGTGGTGCTGGTTGAATAACAGTGTGTGTAATAAGCAATTAATGTCTATACATTTAATTTTAGAGGACACTGTAAATAACAGGTTTTACTTCCCTCCCTCCCCCAACTGTTGCATTGAATTTCATTCTCTTTAATTATACTAACAAATGTGGGGAAAATTATAAATATTTATAGTGGAATGAGTGGCTTTATTCCATGAGTGAGTGAATGTCCCAAGGTTGATTATAATCTTCCATTCAGTCACAAATCAAAAGTATCTATTATACAACTTCAAGAATGAAACTCCAAACTTCTGCCAAAGGCAGAATGAAACAACTTCAGATGTCGGGAATGTTGTTAATACAAACCATGGTGTGACTGGCCAATACATTTTTGTTTTCTGTCTTTCTGAGCAGCTAAAAAGTGAATTATATGGCTGTAATTCTGGTGTGACAGTACATTTTAGATGCTGCCAATAACTAATTTTTGAAAAACAAATGTCAGGCATTGTGCTTTGACATTGACTTTGAATCAGCGCGTCTCTTTTAATTTGTTAAAGGATATTTAGCCAGGAATATGAAATGGTGGGAACAGAAGTATTTTTCCCATGGTTTTTTGCATTTATTGTAAAACTTCTTTCAATATTGCATTTATTTCCCAGTTTTCTCTCTGGCAATCTGGATTTCTTCCTGCATCCTTCCCATGCATGCTGGTCCCAGGAGAAGCCATCCTCCTGGCAGACCAGGGTGTTACTGGAAATGCTGTATATCCATTCATCTTGAGGAGTATTTATTAGCAGCCTAACCCTCTGTATGTCCTCAAAAAAATTTTTTTTACTTAGTTTTTTGCCTTTTTTTTCTCATTTGAGAAGTGCTGTGCCATTACAGGGATGGGTCTTGCTGCAATAAGAATAGTTTCAAGTGGAGCTGTGGATGAGTGGACATTGATTGCTTGGTGGAAAATAAGAGCTAAAAGTTGGATATAGTTTAAAACTAGTTAGTTTGCATCAGCATGTCCCTGCTTTGGCTTTATGACTCTATGGCTGAGAAGAAAGGAAAAACATCTCAGCTTTCACTACTGAACATTTGATTTTCACTTCAGTGTTAGTGCTGCAAGGAGCTCTTGGTGGATGAATTCCTCAGCCTGTGTTCTACATCCCTGCTAAACTGCTGGGACTGCTTCTCTCGGCTCTGCTTGTCTATTTACATCAAGCTGCTCCAAAGAGAACCTGCCTGAGCTTTTACAAATGAAGGAAAAAAATTATATATATCTATATGTGCATGTGTATGTCTATATATATATATGTATGAAAATATAAAAAAAGCATTGCAGCTATAACCACTGAGTAATGGTCTGTTTGATTAAAATATTCCATAAAAAGAAATACAGAGAAGACTTTCAAACCTTCTTTCAGATCTTTATTAGCTATTCTTCTTTGTATCATCCAACTGCTGTAAGAGAGCCAGGTAGATTTTTAATGGTGTGGATTGTATTTTATAAAGAGCCCAGCATAATAGAGTCCTAACTGGAGCCTGTAATAGAGACAGTGATCATTATTGGCAATAAAAAGGGGCAAATTTGCTGGAGGTGTCTTGTGATTTTATAACTTCAGATGTCTATCTTAACACTGTGCTTAAATAAATGGGTCTCAAATTAGGAATTTTAGGTTAGCCTAATATTCCCACAGGTTTCATGATTTGTTTTGACTTTGAAGAGCTGAAATAAATTCACTTTGGTTTATCACTCTTCTCCTTTATTATTGAAGCAGACAGAAGTGACAGTATTTTCTAAGTGGTCAGATGAAATATTGGTTGTGTAACTTTTTTAATAGGTGCCTTCAACTGTAAATAACAGGTTTGAGTTGAAGCTTGAGTAGAAGATGTCAAGCATAAATTTCCACCCTTTTTGTTGTTTTTTCTCAATTTTTAGTTTTTAAAGTAAGTTGTTGTGATGGACAAATGGTATATACTTTGAAGTCAAGGCTCCAGGCATCTGTTCCTTTGGCCTTTCTTCTCCACCTACCAACACTCCAGCCATCCCTCACCTCTCTGAACATCCCCCAATCTTTCCTTTTCTCCTCCAACACGTCCTCCATCCCCAGTATCACACAATCTGTTTTTAAACTCCTTTTCCTCATCTTTCAAGCTCCATCCCTGGTCACTTAGGTGAATGTGGTGCTTTGTCATGTCACTTGGATGATTCTGGCCTTAATCATCCTTTTATCTGGCTCTGCTGTGGGTGTCCACAGCAGCTCTTTCATGTGCTCCTTAAATGGGTCCATGAAGATGCTGCTTCTTCCTTCTAATTGTTCTTTAAGACCCCAAGCATCCTACAGAGGGTTGGTATTCACACACACTAGGAAAAAGGCCCTTTAGATTTACTCAGATAATTCAGAGAATCCTGGAGATAAAATTCCACAGGATGATAAGGGAACTTTCCAAACCCCATGAATTTTAGGTGGTGCCTGTGTAAAACCACATTATCTGTGTGTTTCCTGGATTTCTGTTCTTATCTCTATTGCTCTTCCTTTCCATTGTTTCTTCTCAAATTAAATTGCAAATGACAAGGTGGCAGAGCTGAGAGGGGGGAAGGGCAGGAACCCTCCATGGAATCATGGAATCATTAAGGCTGGAAAACACCTTCAAGATCATGGAGTCCAACCATTAACCCAGTATTGCCAGGTCCACCAGATGTCTCTTAGCACCACATCAACACATTTTTTTTTATGGTTCCTACCACTGTGAGACCTTTGTCATGTTTCAGACCTCTGGATACTACTTTAATTCCACAACGTAACCAGCCCCTGGCACCTTCCTGGGGCTACTTTGTACTCCTTGTACAGGCAGGCAATTTCACACGCCTTTTATAAGGACCACAGTGACATTGGGATACTCAACAAGGACTTCCTTCTCTCCTAAAGTTGGAGTAAGTTACTCATGGGGCATGATTGCTGGTAAGGCCCCTGGTAGCCCAGCTCCGTAAGTCAAACAAAATATTAATTGTGAAGTGCTTCCCCTGTATTTTAACCTCACACTGTGTCATGCTGGGTCTCAATGGCCACACTATTGAAAAGGGGACCTGTGCTCACCACAGTGGGAACACTCAGAGCACTCTTCTGCAGGCATTTGTCGTGTTTAATAAAGGTGATGTTTACTGATTGGTAGCACACACTGCCCCATTCCTCAGCAGTGCTGCCATGGTTTAGTGGACGTGTTAGGGCATGGGTTGGACTTGACGATCTTGAAGGTCTCTTCCAACCTAGTGATTCTGTGATTTCTGTGTAATTCCCAGCCCAGGAGGGACCCAAGTGTGTGCCGAGGGTGAGAGCCATCGAAGCTAGCCAGGAGCCAAGTGCAAGAAGGAGGGGGAGCAAGCAAGGTCCTAATTTTTCTAAAGGAAAGCATGGCTGAACACCTGCTGTTCCCCAACAGAATAATATGAATTTGCATCAAAAAGGGGTCCCAATCAGTTGTGCTGGCTGCTTTTGAGGAGAGCAGTTGTGTCTGGAGGCATTCTGTTGGGGGAGATGTCTTCCAGTGAAAGCATTTTCCACACAAGGGCCGTGGGGCCCACCCCGCGGCTGGCATTTACAGAGGGGTGGAAATGCTATTTAAATTTCAAATGGCCTCAAGTTTTCACAGTTGCCATGTCAATAGATCAAGTTCCTTGAAATACATTTTAAGCGGAGTTTACACAGAGCCGCGGGAGCCTGCATTGACTCCAAGGGCTGCCTTTATTGTGCCTCCAGCAGCGGTAAGTCAATATGGCACATTGAAAGCAGCCCTGCTCTGCTGCTGAGTGAAAGTTAGCAAATTCCCCCCTGTCCCCTTCCAACTCTTTTTTTTTGGGTAGCAGCATGTTTAACTAGCTGAAATGGTCTTTTTTTCCCCCCTCCTCTTTCTTCTTTCTGACTCGTTTGGGGAAGGCGGTAATTAGATCAGGCTACTGAACTCATCACATCTTCCAAACAGCTGAAAAACTGGAGTGATACAAGGGAAGGTAACAGGAAAACAAGTGCCACCGGGACAGTGCTGATAAGGGCAGGCAGTTGCTTAGTACAGAACAATAGAAAATAAAACTTGGAAAACAAGACGGGCCAGAAGAGTGGTCATATTTCATTGTAGGAGGTGATGAAGGTTACAAATCTGTTGTTCCAGGGACAACATCCTCTGGAGGTGACCTGATCTGACCCTCCCTCCAACTGTTACCCATGCCTAATTGTAATTCTCACTCATTTTTCTTCCCTCTCTATCCAAAATAGTCCAAGCAGGTCTGGGGCTTGCAGCAGATGTGGGTTATGGGCAAAGATTGCTGGAGATGGGGTTATCTCCAAAGAGAGGTGGGATGGATGTGGCTGCTGCTGGGAAAGGCTTGAGATGTTGTCATTGACTTCCCCAGCTGATCCATCAGGGTATGAATGTACCCAACACAACTGCCATGGGTTAAAACTGCTGGATTTTTTTCTGAAGGGGATGGTGTGTGGAGCAATGTATTGTGCTTGTGCAGTGCTGCTGTTCATGGCTGATGCTGGAATCCAATTTTCCCACTGGTCTTCTGGTGTGTGTCCATATTTGGAGCATGCAGTGGGTCTGCAGCACTGGAAACTGCCTTCTTTGATTTCTACAAGGCATATTTGAAACACTCCTGGAGATACTGTGTGTGCTTCCCTCTCCACCATCCACTCATGAGTGAAAAACAGTCATTTCTCCTTGGTGTGACCACCATACAGGCTGCTCCCAGTAAAGTGTTCTTTAACTATTTCTTCTTGTGCTTTTTCAATGGATTGGTGAATCTGAACATCCCCATCCATGGTGGGCAGATCTCAGCAGGTTCTGATTTTGAGTTTGGCCTGCTTTGTTATTTTACCACCTGCAGTCTTCCCCCCATGCTGGAATAGCCTGTGAGGAAGCCGCAGCAGTCTGGAAGCTGGAGCGTAGACTTTGAATTTTAAATGCTTTGGTATGAGCTGTTTTGTTTCTGTTTGGATTGCGCCTACCAATTCTATCCCCATGTCCTCCCCTGCCAGGATAAATCACTCCTGAGGTGGCCACACATTTCCTGGGGAATACCAATTAACTTGAGCAAGCAAGGATGACCTGGCATGGCGCCGTGTGGTGTTGGGTGCTGATGATTGATCCTTTGATTCTGCAACCTAGGGAATGCTCCTCTCCCTTTTCCAGGGCTCTGGTAAAGCTCTGTGATTGTGGTACCCAAAAAAAGGATGGTTAGATTTACATTCTACCAGAAATAGAGGGTAACATGGCAGAAACATATGTCTTGATTCCTAAATGGGAAAAAAGAAAATATTTAGGAAGGAAAAGCAGTTCTGTGACTAATTATTTTTAATTGTTGTCTTTTTTTAAAAAAAGATCAAGATTGTTAGAGTGCTTCTTTCCCTCCAGAACATCTACAAGTGATCAGGCTACCAAACAGACTAATTAGATGTCAAATAGACTTCAGTTCTTAAATTGGTTTAGTTACACAATGCAAAACATCACATTGGGAAGCAGATGGCGTGTCATTTTTAATATGTCTTGTAACTTGCCTGAAACCACTTCAAAGTTTCCTTAAAGAAAATATTGTTACTACTGACCAAAAGAGATGCCACTGAGTAGCTCTCAGCATAACAAGAAGATGTTGGGTCAGTGTCTTGCAAATATTGTCAGTGCCTTCAGAGGTATCAATTTAAAGGGGTTTATATTCAGTGGATAAGGAGCTGGTGCTGTCTTAGAAAGTTGGGACTCTTTAATTGAGACCCAGTTGGACACCAGAAAAAATGAAGGCTATGATATAATTAGGTTTGAAAAATTCTTTCTCTGTGCCCAGGCTATACAGTTCAATTGGCAAGTCTGGAGGGCTGTGTCTTCCTTAGGAATGCCTGCATTGCCCTGGAATCTAAATGATCCATTGAATGGGAATATGGAGAACAAGAAACCCTGCAGCAGCGGGGGGAACCCTTACCCTTGTTTGCAAAAGTATGAAAATGGCTCAATATCTTATAACCTGAGTCATTAAAGCATTAATAAAAACAGCATTAAGTGCTGCCAGGCTGTTCCATTACAACCTTAATTACAGAAGGAGTAGGAAGTGAGTGTTTGGGTGAAAAACAGCTTTAGGATGGTGGTGGAGATTAAGCAATATCAAATTGGAGGGAGAGCTGTGCTTGAGTGATCAAAGCTAGTAGATAACCTCAGCTGTATTTCAAATCCATCCCCAAAGCTATGCTTCAGTGGCTTTGGAAGGGTTTTTTGTCACATGGGTAGAAAGGTCCATGAGATACCAACAATAGCAATGAAAACGAAGTCAGTAATATGTGAAGGGATGAGATTTTTTTTATAGGCTCTAATATATAGGAAAGGTCAGTTTAAGTATCCTCAGATGATTTAATGCTTGAAGAAACATTTTTTTCCATTATAGGTTTCAGCAAATATTGTTAGAAGAGTATTGGTTTGGGTTGGGGTAAAAAACAGAAAATAGATCAGTGTAGGCAAAATAAGGAGGAGAGTTTAATTTCTCTCTAATATTATTCTTTCATACACAGCTATTAGTTTCTTCTTAGTAACTTAAAATTCCATTTTCTAAAGGAAAGTGATAAATGCGAAGATTTTGTTTGAAATTAGTATCTTAAAGAGTTGGGCAAACTTTGAAAATATCTTCTTTTAGCACAAGATAATAAAATAATTAATAAAAAATAGTGGAATTTCCTCCCTCCCTCCCTTCCATCCCAAGCTTTTAGACGGCAGGAGGAGCAGGGTAAGCTTTGCCACGGGGCATCCTCCTATCAAGGATGCTTAATTGCCTCAGAGTCTACTAATCTAATATATGAACAAATACCAAACCCATTAATTGTGTTGATTTAAAACTCATTTCCCCTCTTTTCTTTCTGCTTCCCCCTCCCTGAATCTCTTTACATATTCATCCTGTTGGTGACAGATCATCATTTGTGAAATTGGGTGATGTATTGACCTTTTTTGGGGTTGGGAGGCTGAGGCTTGCAGGGTGAGGGCTACTTTAGGAGGACTTTGGATGCCTTGGAGGTGGGGGATGCTTTTTCTGGGATGAAGTGGTCTAAAACTGCTGTTGGATGTGGGACCTTTGGTCATCCCCATGCGGAAAGAGAAAAACCAGGCTGGATAACAGCTTCCCTGGGAAGGGAAGAGGGGAGATGGCCCTTTTGAGTTATTTTCACACCCTTTAGTCCCCCTGCTGGTAACACAGTTTTTAATTAACCTCATTAATGGGGGTGTACAGGGCCTCAATCAATCTCTGGGCGATCGCTCCCGAGGATCTTGCTCAGGGACCCTCCGATAAGTGCGTTTGGCACCAGAACGTGCTGGAGATTTTTGTCTGTGATGCTAATTGCTTGTGTCATTGCTCTCCCTGCTGCCAGCTACGCAAGGTTCTGGAGGTTTTCCTGAGCAGCAGAGAGTTTCTTTGGGAAGAAAACAACCTTGACTGTACTTTTAATCATTTTAGTTGGCAATGGTTGGTTTTCAGTGCTGCTTGGGGGGATTGGAAGAAGTGACAGAAGTTTAGAGGGGAAGCCCTTGTGGGGAGCTGGGGGGTTTGGAAGGTACTTCTTCCTTTTGGGTTCCATAGAAAAATCTGTTCCTAAGATAAATAAAATTTACCCAAGACATAAATCAAAATAAGTAATGAGCAGGATTGCTTGCCCTTGATTCATTGTGGCTTCCCCAAAACGGGCGTGTATGACAACATGGAGCTGCATTGAAGTCATGAAGTTTTGTAGAATGGCAACCAGCTGCAAAACCAAAGCAAAAAGACTGGAATTAGTTTAGGTTTTGGTGGAAAATGGCTATCCATGGTGTTTCTGTTGCACACTGCTTTCTGTTGAGTGCAAATCAAATCATAACATTTTATTCATCTCTTGGAATGATTTTGTATTTTAGTGCCTGATTGGTTTCATGTGATGTGGCTTTGTGGGCCCATCTACATTTTAACTAAGGATTTACAGATCTTGGGGAGCACCTTTTAATAATATTGTCAATAGATCAATAGAGATGCTTTTATTTGCTGCTTGCCTAGACCTGTCATAGACAGTTTGTGCATCAATATCTTTAAAGTCCTCCCCCCTTGAATTATGGTTTTGAGAGTTTGGATCCAGTAGATTTTGATCCATTCAGTTCATGTTTTTTAAAAGTAAAACATAACTGGGAACATTATTATTTTACAAAGGGGTTACAGAAACTTTCAGCACAATCTTAGTTTTTTGCCTTGCTGTGGGAGCAAAGATGCCAGAGCATTTAAGAGAAAACAGGGATAGGGAGATGGGTTCTGGGGTGCCTTTGCTGTTGTGTGAATGTTTTCTCACCTTCCTGGTGGCACTGGATTATTGGCTTTGTGTTTTTCTGGAAGAGAAAAAGGTGTTGGAGAAGAAGCAAGGAGCATTTCTATTGCCCATCTCACATGTTGAACCCTACCTTGCTTGTTATTCTAATTAGAGATGTTTTACTTTGCTGTTTGTTTGCATGGGGGTTCAACTCTCACAGCAGCCTCTTGACCATACATTCAAGTGAACAAGAATCACCCCCAAAATCTTTCATTCTCCAAACTATTTTCAAGTACTAGTTTTTGTTCATGCTGTATCGAAAAAATTCCACCCTTTTAGCAGCCTCCTTTGGTGGCCTGCAGAAGAATGGGTATTTCCCCCATTTTATTTTCAATAAAATGCGAGGATTTTGAACAGAAAACCTGACAAGTTGTTTCCTATCATGCATTGTAATTATCTATTATAATAGGGAATAAAGGATTAATTAGTTTTCAAGCTGCAGATACGATTTAATTAGTTTTCAAGCTGTATCTGAAACACCTGTCTTGGCAAAATCAAAGTGTTTTCATTTGGTGGGGGGGGAATAGGGGAGTGGGAGGGAAGGAGGGGGTCTCTAATGTTTGCTGACCTGCAGGTTTGTTCCCCCATTTTCCACCTTTATTGAGGTGTGGTGTGTTTTTTAAATGCCCAATTTATAATATGTTTAATTGTTCTCATGTGCACACACTTGCTCAGGACACATCATTGCCAGTTCCTGCCATTCTTCCACATAAATTGAAGAAATTTTGAATATTCTCTATAGTGTGCATGTTATGTTTCCAGGGATGTCACAACAGAGAGGAAAGGACCAAAACCCTAGGAGAAGCTGCTCACCTAGGAGTGAAACTGCAGCCTCTCTACTGCCTTTCCCGTCCAAAACAACAATAATAGTTATAACAGTAATAGTAATAATAATAACAACAACAATAACAACATCAATGACAACAATAACAATAATAAAGGATATACTGGAATATATGTGGTATATATTACATCTATATTATATATTTGATACAGTGTTTGTAATTATTATTTTTATTAATATTATAATTGTCATTATCATAAAAACCTGCAAGACACTAAGCTGGTTCTTCCTCTCTCCCACCACAAAACCATATTTCAGAATCACTCTCTCCCCACACAAAACCATATTTCAGAGTCATTCCCTCCAAAGAGGTGTGCAAAGGAATGAGAGTTTTGCTTTTTGGAGGTGAGAAAAACGGACCATTTCTGAAAAAAAGCTGCCTTGTTTGTTTTTTTTTTTAATTCAATATCTGTTTTTCTTGGCCCATATTTTTTTTTTTTCTCTCTCTATCTTCCTTTCTCCCCCCCCCTACTTTTTAATGTGAATCTTTGTCTTAGGAAGCAGCTCTCCCTCCCTGCCCAGGCAGGCACAGGGTGCAGCGTGCTTCCCTCCTGTAGTAGTAGTAAAGGTCACGCTTCCCTGCGGTGGCTTTTTTGGCTGGGTTATTTTTAACCCGGATCAGCCCATCCGCGCCTCTCCCTCTCACACTTCAGGGTCCGCGGGAGCACAACAACAAGCTGGCTCCACTTGAGTTTATTTTCTTGTTGTTGTTATTATTATTATTATTTTTTAAAATTTATTTTTGGGTTCTTTTTTTTCCTCTCTCTCTCTCTCTCTTTTTTTTTGTATTTGGAACCGCTGGGGCTCTGCGGTTGGGTTGCGCCTGGGTGCTCGCCAGCAGCTATAAATAGCGTTGTGTACAAGCAAGAAGTGCCTGAATGAGGTTGAGCGGCAGGAAAGGAAAAGCCCCTTTTGGCTTCCAGCTGGCTGGCGGCCAAGCAGCGCATTGCTTCAGCAGATGAGTGTTTGGAGGTAGCGTGGGAAGGAGAGAGCAGTGAGTAAGATGGTCTTTCTCTGGTTAGAGGTGTGTGTGGATGTCTCCGTGTGCGTCTTTTGTTGGGCTCTGATTTTATGAATGGCTGCCCACGGGCAGGGTGGCTGGTGGATGCTGCAGGTGGCTGTGGTCCCTTGAGCCTTGGGAAGCACGTGAGGATGCTCTGGAGGATTCCTGGTGGAGTGGTGTTGGGTTGGGAGTCAGGTAGGTTTAGGGTGTGATTTTACAGCTGCTTCTGACGTCACTCGAGTTTCTTCTGCCTTCTTTTGCTGGTCTGGAAGTGTTGCCTTTGAACTGCGGGGTTGCACGTGTGGATGCGTGTCCCAGTTCCAGGGCTCCTCAGGACAGCCCAAGATCCTGGTGGGTTTTGCATTTCCAAGCTCAGGAATTGGGAATGGTCTCTCTGCAGCAGAAGATATGGGAGCATCATTGCTCCCTTCTCCCCCATCACCTCAGGGGCTGAGCTGCTGGTTGGGTACCCCAAAGAGCACCCACAACCCCAAACCTGCTGCTGAGGCTCCTCCTATCCAGGGGATGGTGATGATTTCTTGAATTACTGTAGCACCCTGGTGCAACTGGGGATGTGCAAATAGACTAAAAGGAAACGCTCAAAATCAGTGCTTCATAAATGCGTTTTCCCCCTCAGTCCATAGATAACTAATTTTTAATCAAAGATGTATTTTTAAGAAGACCTTTATCTCTTTTTCTCTTTCTATATATATATTAAAGAAGCAAGTAAAAAGCGCCTCTAAGTGCCATATAGAAGCATGGATTAAATGGCAGTTACTATTGAATTAAATGAGTTTTTATCAGAACACTTAGAGACGCTTTTTCAATAAAGACTGAATTGGTATGGGGAAAACCTGACTTCCCTCTGTCCAGTTCTTTCAGCTCCACTGAAAGGTTTTCTAGGGAGAACCACAGCTCAGCCTGGAGACGCTGCCAGGTTTGTGGGAAGGAAAGAGGATGATGAGTTTGGGGTCTTGGCTTCTGGATTGAAAACCAATAAAACCCCACAGAATTTCCTTTTTTTCGAATTTGCTAAATTTTAGTCTGAAGCTTGAGTATTTCAGTGACTTATGACAAACTAAAACCAGGTGAGAAAGGTAGAATTTGGGGAATTTTTCACTTTTCACTCTCCTTATGATTGTTTACAAACTCAGTGAGAAACATTTATGCTAAAAATATACAGTGTTTAAGAAGTACAGTTAATGATTTACTCAGCTGGGTAAGATTTCCTTAAAACTTTCAAACTGATGAATTAGCACTGCAAAAAAATGAGCAGGACATTAGGGATCAACTGATCTGCTGATGATGGCAGCACTGGATTTTAGTAGTGATAATGAGGCAATGATTGCTTGTGTGGCAGGACAATAGAATCAGATGTTTATGGTCGCCTGTGCTGTGTCCTGATATGATTAGGCAGTTATTGTCACCAGAATAAACTCAGATCTTTCACAATATGCTTCAGAAAAACCACACACTGTGGGGTTTACTGTCTTAAATATTTTGGGGACTTATTTTCCCTTTTCTTTGTACCTTTTTTTTTTTTTTTTGTTTGAAGCTTCCTGGTAATGATGTTGACCATCCTGCAATGCAGGTAATGCAGTGTTAATTTAAAAAAAAAAATAAATCAATCTCCCTCTTTCTGGCTTCATAGCTGTTCAAATGCTCTAACTGCATTGTATTGCTGGATCATTTTTTCTTTTCCTTCTGTAATTGAATAGTCTCAAAATGCAGGAATGACACTCTATTTATTTGAACTGTTTAGAGGAAAATTAATAGGGCTATTTTTATGATTGGTCTTTTGTGTCATGGTCTTATTTTTCACTATCTGATTTATGTGGCTACAGTAAAAGGACAAAAAAAAAATCAGCTTCATTTGAATTGCTGATATTTCTTTTATAGAGGTTTAGGTTGGGATTTTGTAATTTCTGCTTTTGGAGCAGGGCACTGACAGCTCCAAGCAGGAGGACCTGAAACACAAAGTTTCTTTTGTGCTGTTGTGATGTCCGGGCTGCTTTGATCTCCCATGGTGAAATATAAAATGCTGCAAAATGCAGGGTTGCTTGAGAGACCCAGGGATGCTTTTCCCCCCCTTAAATTCTTCAGGTGGGTGCATCAGAGTGGGACCCTCGGGAGGGAATGGGATGGGGTGGGAGCTGCTGACTGGAAATGCCATTAGTGGCATTTGAGTGGAGAAGGTCGCCAGAGCCCTTCTTTAAACTCCAGTGAAGGTTGTGACCCCCAAGTCCTGGTGGGGCACCGTCCTCTTTGAGGCTCCAGGATCGCTCCCGGATGGAACCCAGACGTGGAGGGCTGGCTTTCCACTTTGGGAAAGGGAACAATTTGTTCTGCACGGCGGTGTTTGCTAACCCCGGTCAGAGATCAAACGTCAGGCTGAGCTGGGAGTTTGCAAGGGACAGTTTGGAGAGTCTGTAAAGGAGTGGACATGGGGACACCGACTTCCCGACCAGGTTTGATCCTTCTCCTGGGCTGTGTTTTCTGCCTGATGCTGGCTGTGAGGTGGGGGAGGTATTTCAGAGGTGCTGCTGTGTTTATTTGTGCAAACACAGGGTTTGGGTGGGGGGAAAGTGTTGGTAGCTGGAAATCAGTGACTGCCTGGGGGACTCACAGTGCTGATACAACGGGGTGGCTCAAACCCCTGGAATGGGACAGGGGCTGATGTCCCTGGCAGTGCTAAGGGGTGGGTGATTCCTCAAACCCAGCCCTTACTCAGCTGTGTCCAACTTCTCATTCCCCTCTCTTAGTGGAATAAAGCACAAAGTCTCACAGTTTGTTTTTTTTGCCCGTGGTGAGCAGCTCTGCTTTGATATAATCCATTTAAAACGCTGAAAGTTCCTTTTTCTCACCCTTTTGCCTTAGAGATGATTTGAAGCAGACAGATATCATCAGCTTGTGGTTCTGTCCCTTTCCTCCCCTTTCCTGGTGTGAAGGCCTGTAAGGACATTCAGGGCGAGCAAAGGGACCCTCCACCCCTCCAGGGGCTCCCCAGCATCGCCGTCACATCCGGAGGTCACCGATGCCTCCTCGCCTTTTCTGGCAGCAAGAACTTGCTGTCCTGGGGGACACTGTTATCTCTGTGGTAAAATGCTATTTATGTGGGGGGTTTTATTGCTTTTTGTTTGTTTGGTTGGTTTGGTTTGTTTTTTCTCTTTGTTTTTTTTTTTTTTTTTTTTTTTTTTTTTTTTTTTTGACAAATAGCTTTCTTGCAGTCACAACTCTGGAAGAGTTAAATCATCCAGCTTAAAGGAGGCTGAGCCAAGTGAGGCTTTTTGCTGCCTGGTCCCTGGTTGCTCCCTCTGCTCGGTGGCCTTGGCTTGTTTGTGGAGCTGTAGCTGATAGGGAAGTGTTGTCCTCTAATAAATGAGAGATAGCGACTAAGGAGATGTTAAGAGCAGAAGGTGCCACATGAGAAACAAACACCCAAAGCACTTCAGGGGCTGCTGGCAGTGATTGCCTTCCTGTGTGGACTTTGGTTCATTCGCGGGTTGCACAGTTCATGGACCACATCAGGGTGTTAGGAAGTTACTGTTGTTTCTGGGGCCAAACCCTTCTTTTTTGCTGATTATGTTACAATGCCTCTGCATTGTACATTTTACATTGATTTTTTTTTTTTAACTGTATGGAGGTATTTTAAGTTAAAACCTGGCGTCATAAGAGGTGTTGTTTTTTTTCTCTAAGCACTTAATGCTCTTAGTTAGGAGCTGAAAACCTTCTGTTTGAGGTGGGGCAATGCACCCAAGTTTCACCACTGCAGAAGGGATTCACATCTCCTGGTTCAGCTTGGAAGGTGGTGCATCAATGGTGAGAGACTGAAACCACACTGCTTGTTTGAACAACAGGCAAAACAAAGTATGAGACTTCATGTTTTAGCTCCTCTGCTAAGCCAGAAAAAAAGAGGCAGGAAAAGATAAACTTATTCCTCTAAAAAGACCCTATGGCCATATTGGTTTTATAGATGTTGCAGCCGTACTTGAGAGCCACTTTTGCTTCATCCTGTTGATGAGAGGAAGAATGAAACAGTCATCAGACACGCTGGGCATGTGGAAATGCCTGGGCTGATCCCCTGCTCTCTTGCTTGTTTTCCCTGGGGTCCTCCATAAGCCACTGTGTCTTCCAGTGTCCCACCCCCATGCCTGAAAGCACAGAAAACACTTCCCAGCTGCACTGGGAGGCTGGAAGTGATGTATCAGTGTTTGTAGGGTACTCAAATAGTAGAAATAATAATTAAAAACGAATGCATTATTAAAGGTTTATTAATAATAAATAACAAACACGAATGAATAATTATAAGAAAAATAAATACACAAATGAACTTAATCGTTTAAGCAGCAGTTGTGTACTCACCCAGCATGTGCCTTATGAAATTGTCTCCTGGTTATATGCAGGATAAATTGCCACTGTGATAATCCTACATGAGTATAAGGTGTCTTAGGTGATGAGGTTGCATGAGTTTGGGTTGGATTGAAAGACTTCAAGTGAGTTCAGTAAAAGAAAAAGAACAAGCTGCATCATCCCCAACCAGAAAATCTCTTCTTTATTGCTACTGTTATGCACTTCTTATGTTTTCATATGTGTGTGTGCATGGAAATTATGGAGAGGGGTTTGTGGGATTATTTCAGCAGCAAAAGCATCACTGGACACTATCTCTGTTTGAATTTTGGAGTATGAGATTGCACATCTCAAAAACACAAGTCTGTACAAAGCAGCATATTGGTGGGTACAGTGTAATTAGCTTCTAATTAATGGAAGTCTTGATTTTGACATCTAAAATAGTGCACTGGTGGTAAGGAAGAATACATGTTGCTGTGATGGGGTTGCACAGTGTCCATGGTGACTCTGTGAGAGCTGCTGGTCCCGGGCACTCTGGCAGAGCTGCCATAGGGATCCCAGTGAAATACGTGTGTGCTGTTAGGAGAATGATGTAGGCACAGTGCCACGGAGGTAGAGGTTAAATCATTGTGGCCTAATGCAGGTTGGCACTAAACCTTGCCAAATTAAATGTTCAACCTTTCCTCTGTCAGAGGTTGCATTAACCACCGGTGTAATTAAGAAAAAAACAGTAATTTTACTCTGAGAGAGAGTTCTGAGAGGTCTTGAGCCTTGAGTTGCAAGAGTGAATAGTGCAGATGTCTGTCAAATTCGAGTGTTCATACTAACAGGTTTTTACCAAAAATGAGCCAGCAGGGAGAATTAATTCTAATGCCAAGCAGAAGCTCCTGCTGCAAAATGCCACGGCACTAAGAAATGGAGAAGAATGGTTGAAAGGAAAGGTAAAATCACTGTTTTCGTTAGTGAGGTGTTAATGATAATGGGCTGCTTGATGGTTGCTTTGGCTGTATCTGATGGGCTTAGGATCGACACCACCGGTTTCTGGTTTTCCCCATCAGAGAAGATCCTTGAGATAATAGGTTTTGTGTTGGGTCTTGCCTTTCTTCTGCCTGCCTCTTTCTAACAGTTTGGAGCTCTGCTACTTGTAAACTTGGTTCTAAATTAGCTAATCTTTAATTTTGTTACATGTTTTTCTGTTTTCTCCACTGAAGAAGGAGATGCCCTTCTCTAACTCTTCATTTAAAAGCAAGTGTAATGCAGGTCTCTGAGCAGAGGTAACAATGAAGATTAAAAATCAAAAAGCTTCTCACTCTTTTTCTCTCCTGTTTTAACATGGAGGTAATTGGAAGGCTTGATTGCTTGTGGTAAAAATTATTTTAAGCAGTTCAGCCACTTAAACTAAATTTAGGTTTTGGCTTTTTTCTTTGGCATTCATTTGCACCAATGAAGTTTTCTGGTGACCAGTGCAGCTTCCTGGTCTGGGGAGGCCTGAGCTCTGCAGGGACAGTCGTGCTGATATGGTGGCTCACCCATGCATCACTTTTTATGTTCCTTGTGATGGTGGCTGTTCTTTATTTTCTGGGAGCTCCTTTCTGCTGTAGCTATTTGGTGTCATCTCAGCAAACTGTGCAGAACTGATCACTTTGGCTGCGGTGACTCTGCAGTGCTGGAAAGAAATGCTTTGGGTTTTGGGTTGGGATCAGGTGTCTGGTTTCTGATCCTTTCTCTGCCTGGTGAGAAAACAGAGCTGATCCACTGCAACTGATACTTCCCATGATGGAAACAACACAGATGTGTGCATGGGGATGTGGAGGAGAACATTTATTTTCTTGGGATAGAGGACCTGTTTCAGTGGGAGAAAACCCATTTCCATGGGCTGGAGGGTCAGTGCAGACTCATCAGAGGTGACAATCTGCCAGTAAGGTGACAATCAGCCAATCTGCAAGAAATCTTCAAGTGGAGTGAGACTCCCAGGAGCCACTTAGTCACTGATAATCAAGCCCAAGCTCTGCAGCTGAGCTGGTCCTTTCATCTTTCCAAGATGACCTGAATGCTGTCACAGTCGTTCAGGTATCATGAAAAATTCCCGGTTTAATGACATGGCCCTGACGGTTGCAGCATCAACCCGAGCTCTGCCAGGAACAGCCCCTGTGGGTGTTGTTTGACTTGACAGATTGAAGGTGCTCGTTCAATTAATGCTGCATCATGGCTCTCTCTCAATAACGCAGGAGGTGTCAGCAGTTTTGTTTACAAGCCTCCGCGCTCCCTGCTTTAAGTCATTCCTGACAAAAGGAAGTTTAAATGCTTGCATTGATTCCTGGCTCCGCAGTGCAAAATATCCACATGTGGCAAAGACGTGGAGATTTTTCAAAGCAGCCTAAAGGATTTAAAGTGCTTTTTACATCTCAGGCACTGAGCTCCCAGGCCTTGGACCACTGCTTTTAAGCATCCATGAGTCACAAATAGATTTAGAAGATGAAATGCTGGATGCTGCTATTTCTCTTAGTACATCCTTTGCTTATTTATATTTTTGAAGGAGGCATGCTGACTGAATTTACCCTTTGTGATGTTTAGAGATTCATATTCACAGATATTGTCTTTCTGAAGAACATGTTGGGTTTTGTAAAGAGTGAGATGGCTTAGAAGTAAGATTTCTGGAGACTTTGACGTAAGTATCTTCCCTGTCACTGAATAAACTACCCAAAAATACAGTCCTTAACAATTTCACATGTGACACATGTAAGAAACTAAGATGCTTTCTAGTTTTCAAGTGAAAGCTTGAAAATAGTGAGGTCAGTTGTGGTTTTGATTTGTGGTTTGGGTTGGGTTTTGTTTTTTTTTTTTTTTTTTAGAAACCCAAGTTTTTAAGAAAAGTTGTTAACTCTTTCCACATCTCTATGGACTTAAAAGTGTTTCATCTGTGAATGCTTCCTTTGAATTTTTTTTTTTTCTAAAGGCTGATTTTGTGTTTCATTCAGACTATTATATATTAAGAAGGACCAGTGGAAAGGAGGAAAAATGTGGAAGGAAGAAAAAAAAACACCCAGAATTTCAGTGTGAAACTATTTTACATGTCAGATATATTGGAGTTAATTGGCTTTTTTATCATGCTCATCTGCAGTGGATCTACCAAAATAGCCTAGATGATTGCTCTGCTCCATCTGGTTATTATCTTGCTTGCTGTAATATCCCTGTGCCACGCTGCTGTGGCCAGCCATGGCTGGGAAAAAACTCGCTGGAGATTCCCGAAGATCTGCTCTGTGAAATGTTACCAACTTGTCAGAGGCTCACTTGACAAATTGAAAATTAGCCAAATGCTTTTTCCAAGCCAAAAGTAGCCTGAGATGATGTCTATGCATCATACCAAAGAGCTCTTCTGAGTTCCTTAAGGTGCCTGACTCCAAATACTCCTCAGATTATTAATAGTGCCCTAATAAACCTGGAGAGCGATCCTATAAATTTCAACATGTTCGGAGGTCAAACAGTGAAGTCAATATTAATTAATAGTCAAAAGCAGTGTTTTATTTCATGTAATCAGCCTCCTGACAGTCTGAGCAGTCTTGGAGGTTAGTTATGCTCAAAGAGTGGGAGCACTGCCAGGGCGTCCCATGCTCTGTCGCTATAAAATACCAAATAATCTGGAGCTGTTGCATGTAAGAGCTGAAGATTTAATGTATCTCCTGAAATGCTCTGTGCTCCTTCATGAGGGGTGGTAGGAGTGATGCGCTGGTGGACCTCAAGGTGATTTCTTTTTGCCCTCTACACAAAAAAAAAAAAAAAAAAAAAAAAAGCAACACAAGAATTTGGCTTTGTTATGAGGGCAGGAAAGGGGTGCAAAAACCCAGGAGGGGTTGGGGTGACCTCGGGTGGCTGGAAGCTTCAGTGGCTTCATGGTGGCAGCTCCAAGGCAGAGGTTTGTGGGGGGAAAGGAAGGACATGTGAAGAAGCTCTGCACTTGTAGCAGAGATGGGAAAGGGGAGGGGCTCCATGGAGAGGGAGGGAAGGTGTAGGTGTGGTGCTTGGGGATGTGGTTCATGAGTGGACCTGGCAGTTCATGGTTGGGCTGGTCTTAGAGGTCCTTCCCAACCTTAATAATTCTATGATTCTAACCAGATGTCCCTGATGCCAATTCTGGTATAAACTAAATGACTTCAAATTTGTTTAATGTGCACTACTGGGAATATTTAAAAGAGTAAAATTCTGTTTTGAGGGGACTGTCAGATTACTGTGCTGAAAAGCCATTCCTGGAAAATTAGTGGAAAAAATTCCATTAATTTGGAGGAGTGATTTACAGATTATACTGCCTTTCAATAGCTGATCTGTCCCTCCTGGAAATTCCTCATAAACTCTTCTCCTTTGCCTGGCTGGTAGCTGACATCTCACCTGGTTTTGGCTGTGGTGTAGAGCTGCCCTTGGTGGATAAGGGTGTGTGATACCTGCAATTCATTGCAGGATGTTTGATAACAGAAAGCCCATCTTGCCCAGAAGTTCTGCCTTCACTCGTTTTCACGCTGCCTTCAAACTACAATGTGCTGCAAACGCCACCCTCCACCCCCAAATAGGGCTGAGAGGGAAGAAAGAAAAACAAAAGAATATCTGCCAGGCGGATGCACAGATTCCCCTTAGCCAAGGATATTTGACAGTGCAGAGATGGATGCTTCATCCAGGTGTTTGTATTTTCTCCCCAACCCGTTATTAGAGTGAATTAAGATACCTTTTGGCTACCATCTCTCCTCCAAGCGACAGCCTTCTCATAAGTTATTTATGTGGGATGTGTCACCTTATTAATTATATTCCCATATAACCTGACGAGGCTGATGCAAAGTGTTCCCCGGCGTGAGGAGGATTCACGTGTGATGGAGCTGTGCTCATCTCCAAACCTGCACCATCCTTCATTCTTGGGGAAGAAAAATATAAAAAAATTTGCAGAGATTTGTGGCCAGCTAACCCAGGCAATGCTTCATTTTTGTGGAAGGAAAAAAAATAAGAGATTTGTGGCCAGTGAAAGGTTTACTATTGAATTTTAAAAATATCACGTATACAAACACGCACACATAAATAGAATACATGAATATAAAATAAACATATATTCACTGTCAGTGCTAGTTATGGTACATTATTTTTTTTAATTCAATTTAAATACATTTTGCCTGCCATCCCTTGCAGCTGCAGTGGCAATCTCGAGGTTGCAGTGTCTACAGTGGAGTCTCTCACCATGGGACAGCTGGGTGCAGGGTAGAGTTGAGCTTGTTAGTTCTTTCAAAGCAAAACTTCCTTCTCTTTTCATTTATTCTGCTGTTGAAGCTGCTCAGTTCCTCCAAGAACATGAAATTTTGACTGAAGCCATCCTATGTCCCAGTTTTGGCTCCTGTTCAGTGGAGCATATCTTGTTATTCTTGTTTAGACCCAACATATATCAATTTCTGTTGTCTTAATGTCATGGTTGAGGCCTTTGCTAAAAGAGGTGGACTAAAGCATGTGATCTGAATGCTCTGAATTGTTTGTTTTTAATGGCATTAACCAGATGTTAGGCAGCCTTTGGGGGGGCTTGGGTAAATGGAATGAAGCAGTGACATCTTTCTATCATGCTCTGCTTTTCTAACATTCAAGGACAGAGTTGTTCGTCATCCACATTTTTATATCCTGATGAAAAAAAATGTTCCAGGTTTTAGCTATTTTTCAAGAAAATTGTCTAAATCCTTTGCCATATCTTGGACTTTCCTTCCATGAGCTCTTCCTATCACAAGTGTTTCCTACAGGAGATGTTTGGTGATGGCACTACATCTCTGCCTGCTTTGTTCTGCTTAGCCTTTTGACATTGGTACCATCTCAGTGGATGGAGTTTTTGTAGGTGATGTGTTCCTGCTGCTGTCTTGAGAGAACTATTCTCTACCATCATCTTGGCCAGATGTTTTCTCCCATCTGGACCACCTGGGGTTTTGGGATGCAAAGCCCAGCTACCAGGTGAAGCTGCAGGAGGCAGCCCCATGGGTCAGCCCTCCAGCAGCCTGTTCAACAAACCTCTGGCTGATGGGACATCTCAGAGCTGATGCAATCCTGCAGACTTCCACAGCTGCTGCCTTTTCCCACCTTTTTTTATTGATAATGTTTTGACTTAGTCTCTGGCTCTAATGGATTTTGTGCAGTTGAGGAGATAGATTGAGAAGCTCCACTTGAAGGTGCCTCCTTGTCAGCTTCTCCTCTGCCACAGGAGTGCTTTCTCATTCTGGTCACATGTGGTTTTTAGCCTAAAACATCTGAGTTTTGAGTGTATATAGTTGAGCACATCTCAAGGGTTTTTGGTCAGCAAAGCACATGTGCACTGGGCACTGAACGGCCCAGCATCACAGTGGGTTGTCTTTTAATGCCAACTAATCAAAATAATTTAGCTTGATCCCTTTTTTCTACACTGGTGTAAAAGCAGGAGAAATAACCAGAGATCAAGTAATTTATCTGGGAGATGGGCTTTTGGGGTGTATTTTTTTTTTCTTTTAATCCAAGGGGTCAAAGATTAGTCTTGGCTTCACTGGGGATGAAGATGTGTGATTTAGATTTAGCTGCAATCTGGTTTGTCTTCTTATGAGAAAACTGTGTGCCTCCTGTACTCTGTAGCGTTTCTTCCTCTGTTTTTGTTGTTGTTTGGTAGGTTTTTTTAAGTGTGTGCATTCATAGAATCATAGAATGGTTTGGGTTGGAAGGGACCTAAAAGATCATCGACTTCCAGCACTTCTGCCATGAATAGAGACACTTTCCACTAGACCAGGTTGCTTCCACAAAACCTAGAGGCTTGAGCATCTTTTAGTTTCATTTTAAACATGTGCTAATGTGCTGCCTTGGCTAGGGAGGGATTAAGTCCTGAGCTGCCACTTTCCCCGAGAATTCATCTAAAAACTTATCACAAACCTCCAGATTTTTTCAGCTACACCAATGACATGAGTAAATAAACAGGTTAGTGCTTTTGTAAAGGACCAAATGCATTCCAAAAGTATATCCAATAACCCTTGTTGATCAGCCAAGGGTATTTTGGGTGAGGCTGTCCACCCATCTGGTATTTTTTTCACTGATACCACTGTGCCTGTACTCGAGCTTTTATTGTCGTGGCTACATCAGCCAGGGATGGTTCAGCCACAATGCTGGGGGAAGTGTTGGGTGATTAAATATCTGCTTTTCGAGCAAATTCCTCTCTCGTGGGATGGGTTTGAATGGATGGAGCCTGATTAATGCCCACAACTGAGTTTGGGCATTCATGCCTGAACTCCAAGTGTTGTTTTCATGATAGGGAGAGGCAAAAAAGCAGTGTCAGGAGCTGGTTTAACTGGTGAAGTGTTGGTGTTGAGTGACAGGAAGAGCACAGTGGGTGAGAGTCTGGGGTGCCCACCTTGGCTGTGCATTGCTCTCCAGCCTGGCAAAGATGTTGTAGCCCTCAGTCTTAAAAAATTAATACTTAAGTACCTCAACATCTGGGCAGGTTTGAGCCTTAAAGCTATTTTTTAAATTATTTTGGAGCCCTTGTGTGATTGTTGGGTTTAGGTGATACCTGCCCAGGCACATCCAGGTTTGCCAGCAGGCGCTGGAGTTTGGTCTTCCATCTTCATCCTCATTTGTTTACCAAGTGCTGAGAGGCTTTTGCTGGGATGCTGAGATGCCCTTTCTCCAAATAGGTTCCTTCTGTGTTTGTAGGGGAGGTTCAGCGCATGTGCAGAGAGAGATGCCAATACATCCTCCATCAAAATGTGTGTTAAATGGACACAGGGCTCACTGGACTGCCCTGATCTCTGGTTTGTGTGGCTGAGTGATGGAGACAGTCTTGGCCTACTTTGAAGAGAGGAAGGGAATGTGTAAGGGAAAGCAGGAGCTGGAGTTGCTAGGGAAACATGAGCAGGGATGCTCGCATGGCTCTCACCTGATCCCTGCCACAGCGGCTCTGCGGCGCAGGTTCCCTTTCATACGAGTGTCATGTGGCCTCCTGGGTGAAGCCACGGTCACAAAACGCTGCTGGAATTGTCCCAAGGCTTGAGGGGCAGCAGTGGCACCCAGCAGGAGTCCCCCAAAGAGCTGGGGGACATGCAATCAGCCCCATCAGTGCTCTGGGGACATGTTACCTGTCGGTGTCACAGCTGGTCCCTGAGGGTTGTGCCGGGGAATGAGGCAGATGAGGATTTGCTCCTTTTGGGATCGCTTTTGGGGAATTGCCAATTCTCCCTCGCCAGGAAGAAATGCAGCAGGTTCAGTGATTTCTCCACTTGTGCCCATGTTGTGGGAGGTGGGGATGATGCTGGACCCATCTGGGGTGTCACCTTTTTCATCACTTTTACAATTGTTGTTCCCATTTGTCCCTCTGGACTTCGAGTCCTGGAGAACTTTGCTATTTGAATAATTAGTGCCAGGCCATGTACCTTGTGCTTAGCACACCCTGTGCCAGGAAAGATGACTTCCATCGAATTTATGATTATGCAGGTATTTTATTCCTTGCAAATGTTTTATTTATTGCAATGGTTATTGATAGCTGCACTTACCAGTTCTGTTGAGGCAAAACAACCTTCTACAACTGCTTTTTTATTTTATTTGTGCGTCTGGAATAAAAATCAATCCTGGCAAAAATTTGCGTATCTGGATTCCTCTTGGCTTCCCCACCTGGTAAAATTTAATAATAGCTTGTAAATATTTTCATCAGCTGCTCCTCTGTTCTTTAATTGAGCGCAGATGAATCTTGAATGAGTAGTTTTTGTATGACTGGGTGGTTTTGTTCATGTTTAAGCAGCAATCCGTTCAGTTTAAGCAGCGAACACTTTTGGGAGGTGGATGCGGGACAATTTGTAATGTGATTCTTTTCTAAAGTTTGGAATGAAATAATTGAGGAGGAAAGCAATTGAAACTTTTCCTGTGCTGGTGGGTTCTTTGGGAAGCAGCCGGTACCATGCAGGAATTAGAAGCAGCTGGCTTTGCTTTATAACTAATCAAGGGAGTGATTATCTTGTGATAATCTTGCCCCCTTCATCTCTTATTGCATGAGTAAACACAACTTCAGCTTGTATACTTCGAGTTTGGCCTTCCACCTTTGCTACTAGAGATGGAAACTGAGGCATGCTGGGATGTGCTGCCCCTCCATCAACTCTGCCCAGCGTCATCCCTCTCGCCCTGGGACGGTGCAAGAAAGGATGAGCTGGGCTGGCTGTGCCAAGAGCAGTGATGGAGCCCAGTGCCAGCTCATGGATGAGCTGTCCCTGACTCAGCTGGGCAGGGACCACGTTTCACAGCCAAAAAGCCACGTGGGGAGAAGGTGGGTGCTGCAGGGCTCCAGCTGTGCTCCATGAACTGTTCTTGCTGTGACATCTGGCCAGCGCCTGCTGCTTTGAGCTTCAAACAGAAGAGCGGGACCAAATGAAAGATTGAAAGGCCCCTGCTAAGGGGTGAGGGTGGGGCTTGCACTGTGGTGCCAAGGAATCAATGTCTCGAGTTCAGCAAGGTGGCACTGGGTGAGATGAGCTCAGATTAGCGGAACTCCTGTCCTTAAGAGCCTTGGTCACCTCTGAACTTGTTATGGGCTTGAGAGGCAGCTGGCACGCACACCATGGGCTCCGGGGCCAAGCCTCAAATCCCTCTTGGCCAGCTCACCTGAGTGCTGCCAGCAGGTCGGCATTACCCCTTCCATTGATCCCAGCACCTCCGGCTGGGGTTTGCCTTTCCAGACTGCTCTTAGGCCCCGTTTAAAAGGAAGGAGAAGGCATGTCTAAACATCAGACTCCTCATTCATCTCTATTTTATTCCTTACCCTTCCCCTGCAGTATTTCCTGCTGGGAAGGTGAAACCATGAGCTGGAGGGATCTGGCTCCCTGCTTTCAGCGGCGCCGGCGTGGCCGCTGTGCTCGCCTGGAGGCGGGGGACGCTCGGTGTCAGCTCCTGTTCAAAATACATTTGGTTTCTAAATTGAGACGGGGATTCTGCACAAACACTTGGCATAGGTGAGCTGGAAAAAGGTTTTAAGGGTAAGCAGGTTATTTATACTCTGCCTTGCGTGTCCAGCCTGTGTTTGTGCTGCTAAGTCGTTTATGTTTATTTTACGGAGAAAGACCTCTGCCATAAATACTGCTCTAACCAGCAGTCAGCAGCAACAACAGGGTGCTGTAGGATGCAGTGGCCAGATTGGATGGAGGAATACGGCTGGGAAAGGAGGTTTAAATAGGATTTAGTCTTTTCCCAAGGACTGCATCTAGGGCATGGTATTCAGTTTGGATGGAGGAGTCGGACTGGGGAGGGGGCTTTAAATGACCTTCAGTCCCTTCCCAAGGACCACATCCTGCACCATAGAGCAGCTAAGAGGTAAAAGTGGGCTGGGTGGTGCACAGCCTCTGTTGTCTATCCCTGGGCAGCTGAATTTTCAACACTGGAAAGATTTTCAGGTGCCTTGGGCTGGGAGTAATCACAGGTTCATGCATATAATTTTTTAGCAGGTATTGGCCTTGCTCATATGTGAGTGATCCCACTTGTGAAGTCCCTGGAAAGTACTGTGTAATATACAGTTTCCTCCTTGGCCACTCAGATGAGTAAAAGGGGTTTGGAGATGCCTCCTGGTTTGGGGTGGAAAAAAGGGGTTTTGAAACCTGTGGGATATTAAAGAAAATCCCTGTCTTCCCATGTTGGTAGGACATTTATCCTCACATTTGTCTCACAGGCTCTTTAGCGGGAAAGAGTTAAATGTCTTCCCACATGTTCATTACCACAGCCTTGAGGAGATTTCTTGTCTTCAAGAAATAAATGTAGCACGTGTTCAGCTAAAAATATTGCAGGAGGAATCCTTCCTTGGCCACAGCCCCGATATGGGAGAGCAGCTGTGAGTCGCGGGGATGTTGTTTGTTTTTAAACTTCATCTGTCTTCAAAGTGATGCTGTTGTGGGGTGTTAGAAGAGCCAAAGTCCCTGTTGACCTTCATTTACATTCACTGATGGCCATGGAGTAGGACTTCTTGGCAGCTGTTTGCAGCATGAGTTGGAGGAGGCTGTTGGCTTTGTTTGCAGTCACCTGCAAAAGCAGAAAACCTGGAGTTTACTGAGTTAAACTTTGGTGGCTGCAAGATGAAGAATACTGAGGTTGCTCCTCAGCGTGACAATCTGCTGCTGCACAGAGGTGGAGGGTGAGGAGAAGGGTCTCAGCCTAACTTTTTACAGTAATCAGCGTATGACACCAAAACTTCCTCTTTGAGCAAGGTGCTCGCTTTGCTGTGCTAATGGGCAAAATGAATATTGACCCTGAGAATTGACTGTCTTCCTCTGGCTGAGTGTGCCTTTGATCAGTTCACCGCTCTCGAGAAGTCAAACCACTCTGTGTGTGTCTCAGTGGGGTGGGATTTCTTAAATTTGGTTTAACCTTCTGCTTTAGGGCTTCTTACACCTGCAGGTAATTTCAGTTTAGTGTTTCTGGGGTCGTTTCCTCCTTGATGAATGGGTGGTGTGGGATGGGGCTTCCTGGCCAGCTGGGATGACTCTGCAGGTGGATGCTGCTGCTCATTAACAGGAAGGTGCTGGGAAGCTGCACTCCAGGACTGGCATGCCCTGTGATAGCTGTTCCCACTCCCAGACAGGTCATTTCAAATGATGCTTCACTTTGCATTGTAAAAGAAAGCCTTCCCTCTTTTTTTTTCTTTTTTCTTTATCTCTTTTTTTTCTTTTTTCCTTTTTTTTTTTGCATTGCTGTCCAGTCATTTGCCCACCACCCCAAATCCCAATTGAGACCTGATGCTGAGGGCCAGATGAAGCAGCAAATGTATTCAGCCCAATGATTTCCACATGAGCAGGGCTCTGTGCTGGTGAAAGAATTGAACTCATTGCAGAAACCTACCAAGAACAAAGCTTTGGAGAAAGGATCAACCTTATTAGCACATTTAAGGAGAAAGGGGGTTTGTCACTGTATCAGTTTATGCTTCACCACATTAGCGTTGTAAATCTTTTTGTGGAAAGATTGATTAAAAAACTATATTTGCTTCCCCCTTTTAAAAACCCAGAAAGAAAAAAAAATCAAATCTCCAGCACACTAGTTTGCTGTAAATCTTTTAACACAAGTTTGTGGGGTTTGATGGTTTGAAACCTCCTGCAGTTAAAATGATTTTTTTTTTCCCAAGCAATCTTTTGCTTTCCCAAGTATTCTTCTGGCCTTTTCACTTGAAAAGGAAAGGCAAACTTTCATGAATTGAGCAGGGGCACTCTTTGAATGAAGTGAGGGTCAGTGCTTCTCCAGGCTTTTCTTCCCATTGTTTGAAGAATACACTGAGGATGGTAGGAGCAGATGTGCTGCTTCTATTTGGGCTTATTTTGTCCCTGGTATGGATATATACGAGCTGCCATTGCATTAATTCCTCCCATGGTTGCTGTGGCTTAGTCTGTTTCCTTTGTAAACACAGAACAAGCATCTTCTGATAAAGAGTTGGTGCTTTCCATTGATACCATCCTGTTAAAACAATAAAATAGGTGAAAAATATTGGTGGAAGGAAAAATCAGTAGAGAATCTCTTTGTTCTGTGAATTTTATTGTGAGATCCACACCCTGCACTTCGGACCCCTGGCAGAGGTATATCTGCTACAGCTGGGATGGACAAACTTGGCCAGCTGTGTTCATGTCTGAGGGTGAGCATGCATCATGCAGCCACTGATTGCTGAATGTGACATGTTGTTTGTAATAGTACCTGCCGCAGGGATTTAATTCCAGAGGGGAGAAAAAAAAGTGGAAGTTGAAGGAGATTGTATTTAAAAAACCTGCATGTGATCTGTCTGTATTTCATAGTACACAGGAAGATTAGACATGCTTTGAACAGTAGACTGCTAATTTTGTTTGGCCAGTGACTCTCAATTTAACTATGCTATAAATGAAATGGAGAACGGACACTTATGGGCATGATTGTTTTAATGTTAACAAAAGAAAAAACTCTATTGTTTGTTCGGGTAAAAGGGTGAGCAGTCTGGCTGTGGAACAGAGATGCTGCAGTAATTAAAGGCATCCAGAAACCTGGCAGATTTTTTGCTTTTGGGGGGAAATCCTTCAAACAGAGGCTTGATTCTGCCTACATAAATTGATATGAAAATCTCTGGCTTGAGTTACAGAGGTGTCACCCTCAGCTGGGCTCTGTCCCTGTCATGGAAGTACTTTTATATCACTGTATATTATAGCTGGATTCCTGCTTTTAAGGGAGGTGTTCTCTTGTAGGCACACACCATTGCAATCACTGCTTCAAGGACAGTATCTCTTTCATGAGCACCATATCTCTTTCACCTTCTGAATCTCTCATCCTCTTGAAACAGAGCAATTGTTCAGTGGAGAATGTAAAGTACGCACTCATCCCTCCGGTAACAATGGAGGTGCTTTGTTTTGGTTGAGGAAAAATACATATAATACCTAAAATGCATGTAATCGCTCACCTCTTCATCTCCCTTTCAGTCCCATTATCTTACCTTGTTCACACAGGAGTGTGGGGTGTGGTTTACCCAGGGAGAGGGCAGAGGTGGGCTCGGGTCTGTGGGAAATCCCTCTTGCATGAGCAGTGGCTCCACAGGGGCAGATCATGGTCTGCTGTCTGTGTGTAACAGGCAAAAACTGATCTTTACCCCATGAAATGCCCATGTGGAAAATCTGTGACACGTGTGCCTCTTCCCCAGAGGGGGATAGACTGGAAAGAAATCCTGGTCTGCTCTGCTGGAGCTGCCTTTGCCGCAGCCCCTCCTAATTCAGCCTCGTCACGAGGAAATTACTGCTTTGCACCTGATGTATTATCAAAAAATATCCACTTGCGATGAGGCTGGATTAACCATGACATTTTACAGGGCCAGCTGGGAGGAATGCTTTGTGATTAAGTGAAGCTCATTTCTAATGAGCCCTGCGCTTTTCTTCCCAAAATATCTCATTTTTTGGAGGGTGGGATGTGTATTTCTCACTTTATTTCCAAAAGGCACATTTTAAAAACAGGACTTAACTGCAACCAGTCAAACTTACTCCATTAAGCGCTGGTCAAATAGAGCTGGAGAGATGCTATCTTCAGCAGGATTTATGATGTATCTGTGTGCTTGGAACCTGCTGTGTGATACTCAGCCGTAGGCTGACCATTCAGGGAAGCATTGGGATGACAAAAGGATGACACCCAGCAGAAGCTTAGTGTGATGGGTTTGAGATTTTGTAGGTATTAAGGCTGTTGAAGAGGACTGTGATGCACTAATTTAACCTTCTGCATAGCATGGACAGAGGAACATCTTCTGATACCCTCAACCCGTCTTTTTTGTGCTGGATGCTTAAAATCCATTCCAAGATAAGAGGCTACTTAAGCCCTTAAGATTGTTTAGCAGTCAGTGGAGCTGGAAACAGAGCAGTTGACTGAGGAGCAAAATGATATTAGGTAAATCAATTCCAAATCCTGCAGGGATGCCCATGATGTAGCAGAGGTTGCTGCTACCAACAGGAAGCTCTGTTGAAGGAACGGGACTAAGAAATTTAATGCATAATGGAATTTGAGTTGAAAACTATCTACTTGAGCTCCCCTGCTAGTCCAGCATGAGAAGATAGAGAGGAAAGACACAACTTGTCCCCACACTAAGGGGAAGATGGAAATAAGAATCAGCAGATGGAAATCTTTCATCCTGTCATAATGAAGAAATCTTCTGTCCTAGGACAGTGAGATGAGGTAATATAGCATTCAAGAAAATATCTGGGATGCACATTTGGCTGATGGAGAGGATTCCTCTGAAAAAAATAAAGGTCATTACTTAATCTCTTACTGAGGATACCCTGAGTTTGGGATTCCTGTTGTGCCCCAGAAAACATCTTGAGATTCATTTGGCTTCCCTAAAAAGCATAAGAAAGAGTTGCTGGCTTTCTAACACTGCTGCAACGAGCTCAGTTCTTGCCATCCCTGAGGCGGGTGGTTTGCAAGGAGGGATTTCCCAAAAGCACATGATATTGACTCAGCCCTACTTCCAGAATCCAAGGGAAATATCTGCTGAGGCACTTGGAAACCCCTCCTGGTGTTGCTCAGGTCTGTGGGGACTTCCACATGGGCTTTGATCTTTCTGTCTGCAGCTCTTTGCAACGAAGATTTTGTGAAGAGCAGATAGTCAGCATTCCTGAACACTTTTAATTTCTGTTCTGCAGCAGCTCTGAGCATGTTTTGCCTTTATGGTGATCACTGTTAGAAGTGAAGACCCAGATCCAGAGCAGCTTCAGCACAGGGAGACACAGTGGGCATCCCCAGGGCTGCATGAGAGATTTCCAGTACAGATAAAACTAAGCCAGTGGCTTTCTAGTTTGCAAACTCTCCTAGATGATGAGCAAGAGGATGCCCTGCAGAAGGGGACAGGGCAGGAATATGGGAATTTGGATGCAACCAGCAAGTCTTGGTGCTAAAACAAAAAAATGCAGTGGACAAAGCGTCCCTGTCCTGAGTGCTGTGCTCTTGGAGTTCTTGAGTGGCTTTGAGTCTCCAGGAAGGTGGGTTGGCAGTGAAATCACCAGTGAGATCACATCCACGTGAGGCTTTCCTCCAGTGACACAAACCTGCCTCGTGCTGCTGCCAGCAGCTCCTTGGATGCTGCACTGGGCAGAGCTCTTTGGACCGCTGTTGTAATGCTCTGGCTCAGCACAGCCCGTGTTTGCCTACCTGGTTTAAAGTGTTACTAGTTCCTGAATGGAGAAACTGACTGCAGGAGCTCAGCAGCTTCCCTGCTTTTCAGCACTGCAGCTTTTAGGAGGTGGCTGCCGCAGATGTGGTCAGATGAGCTGTTGAAATTAAAACGCGATACGGATTTAGTGTGAAATAGCTGCTCCCAAATGGCTGCATCCATCTAGATATTCCTAGTCTGGAGTGGAGATTAATTTTTAATCTGTTTTATTTCACTGCAATGTATCCACGAGGCTAAATTGAAACAAAACAGTATTATTGCAGGATAAACACGCTCGCCTGTGGGTATTGAGAAGGAACAGGAGCCCGAGCAGCTCTGCTGGAACAGCTCCATGTGTGCACAAGCCACAAACCCATCGCAGGCAGCACTCGGCTGCTGCAGTTGTAAGAGGGAACCCATGATGTGGAAAATCCCTTGCAGATGATATGTCAGTCATACCTGAGGAGGGAGGGATAACAAACAGCACTTTTGCTTCCCAGTTGAAGGTGTGCAGCTTGTAAAAAACTCGAGTAAAACTGGAAATAAGATGCTGGGATTTACTGGGGAATTGCAGTGAGGGGAACAAGTGGTTTTAATGATGGAGAATAAGAAGTAAAAAAACAGTTGAAGAAACAGAAATGGAAGCTGGTGCTCCTGATCTCGATCAGTGTTTTAAAAGCAGCAAGATTATTGAAAATTCCTTGCAAAGCAGCATTTTCTGGGGTGCTGGCACGAGGCCTGCTCTGAGTTAGCCAGCTCTGTCACAGGCAGCTCTGCAGGACGAGGGTCGTGTGAGGAGTTGAGGAATTTTTCAAAGTGGTTCTGGGAACTCATTAGGCTAAAAAACCCACATAAATCTGTGGTGGGTGTAAATTATCACTGTACATTCCCCTTTCAATGTGCCTAAGCCGGGCTGCCTCACCACTCCATCACTCCCTCCTCTCTTGGTGCTTGTCTGCATATGTGGACATGCTGAACCAGAAACGCTCCTCCCTGACCCTTTTGGACAAATTCTGGGGTAGGGAGGGAAGTTCCCAGCTCACGGGGGTTGGTTGAGGCACATTCAGGGTGCCTTCACAGCAGCAGAAGTTTCCACACCAGGCTGTCTCCTCACGCTCACTGTGCCGCTGATCCCAGGCGAGCTGGTTGTCCCCGATGTCCTCGCACCTGGCGCCGTTGTTGCTGGGCAGGATAGAGGGATTTTAGACTCCTGGGTCCTCTCTTTGGAAGCAGTGCATGATAGAGTTAAATAATGGTGTTTTTCTTCTTTTTTTTTTTTTTTTTTTTTCCTTTTCCCTTTTATTTTCTTTCTTTCCTTCTCTTTTCATGGGGGGTTGCGATGCTTTTTTTTGCTTTGGGTATTTATCATCCAGACAACTCTGCGTGCTTAGTGCTGGTCCCTATTTCAGCACAGGGCAGCTCCTTCCTTTGAAGTTGCCTTCACCTTTATTCTGTGATAAAATGAGCTCATTTTCACCCTGGTGTTACCTTTAGGGCTGTGAGTTAACCGAGTTAAGAGCTCTGGTGTTTTTCTCTTGGTCATTTAGAGGTGCTTAAAGCCCTGGTGCTAAACAGCTGATCCAAGCTCCAGCTGCCCAGGGTCAAGGACATGTGTGGAAATTGGGTGAAATATCCCTTTGCTTTTTGGGGTTTTGTATAAACTGGATTTTGCAAAGTGGAAGAAGCTCTCAAAACTGATTTCTGTTTTGTTGCTTAAGAAACCAAAGATCCATTGTTTCAAAAGGGTGAAGAGAAGAGGTACAGGGCTGCAGCTGAATGTGCAAAGCAGTAAAATGCTGTGGGATCCTGCACTGTCAAGACTCATCAGACCTCTGTGGCATCTTCTTGCCATAGGGGAACACTGGATTTCATATCAGTTAAACCCAACGAGTGGTTTGGGATGATGGCAGTGACACACCAGGCAGATTTCTTGTGTCTGATAATGTGCTGTTTCACCTCTGGTAGAAATGGGATGCTTTTCATCCAGCCCCAACATCATCTGTGCTAAAGTGGTTGATGATTGATGTGATTTTTCCCCCTAAATTCCTGGAAATCTCAGCAAAAGGGTAGAACAGAGCAGGAAGCAGCAGCAAACACCATCTCTCCCTTGTGGGGAAAGATCATCCTCCTTCCCTATTAGAAGATTAACAATAATTAAATAATTCTTTTATATTCACAGCTGGTCAGAATACACTTGCCTGTCTCAGGACTTTGCTCATGTGTTTGCTGGGAGTTTTTACAGGATGAGGGGGCTTACTTTCTTCTAGTTCACAGCCCTGGGAATACTCAAGGCCAGGCTGGACTGGGCTCTGAGCAACCTTGTCCAGTGAAAGATGTCTCTGCCCATGGCAGGGGATTGGAATGAGAACATTTTTAAGGTCCCTTCCAGCCCAAACCATTGCATGATTCAAGAAAATTGCATCCTTGCTGGGAGTGATGCTGTAATAATGTGCTGATGGTGAAGTGATCCAGGCGCTTTGGCTTTCTCTCAGTTAAACCTTACAGCAGGTTTACCTGCTGGAATCAGGAGGATTTAAAATGAAAATGGAGACATTCAAATGAAGGTAGCACAGAGTCTGATGGTGATGGAAAATGGCTGTGAAACATTAGGGATGGCAGACTGAAATCTCAGACAGTCAGAAGGCAAATAAAGAGTAAAGATAAAAATTTCCTTAGAGCTTAAAAAAAAATTAAAATAAAAACATTGTGGAGGCAGATTGGTACTGATGCACACCTGAAAGATTTGGCAATTCAAAGAAAGAAAATGCTTAAAAAAGGAAATTAAAATTCCATGTATTGTTTGAAAGGCAAGAGACTGCTGCCTTAGAAGTGCCATTGGCATGTATGGCATGTTCTGAAATTGCTTGGGAGAGTATATTGGATTGGGGTGGGGAAGGGAGGGAGAGACTAATTATATATAATCTTAAAATGAATTAGGTGATATAAATGTAATGAAAGCAAATCCTGTTCCTGGAGAGACTTTTCAGTTTGCATTTTGATATCCTAGGGCAATGGCATGTTGCTCTCTGACAGACAACCATTTGATTTGGAAATATGTGAATAATTGGGAAGTGAAACCTCTTTGAATTTGTTCCTTTCCCCTCTAGCGTTTGAAGGACTAATTATAGGAAGAGATGCAGAATGCCCTGTGCGGGCATGGATGCAGCCAAGTTCCTACTTTGCTGGTTGCATGAGTCACTGTGCTGCATCCTGTGCTCTCTGATATGTGTCCTTGCTTCGAAAATTATATATTTATTTTACAGATGGAGAGGTAAGTGTGTTATGCTCCACATCGGTGAGCCCTTGCTGGAGACACCTGTGCCAAAAAGGATGCTCAGCAGTCGGTGGTGGAGGCTGGGGATGGGCTGGGACGTGCGGGTGGTTGGGTAGGAGTAAACACCCATGTGAAGAGCCTGAAAGCTTCAGCATCTTGGCAAGGCTTGTGCTGCTGGCTCAGCTGAGAGGCAGCGCCCTATTTTAGGATGATTTTAAAATGGGTCTGAGGATCCTCCTGTCTGCAGTTCTCTGCTTAGCAGCAGCCAGATGCTGACCCTGTTCTGGGCAGGAGGGACAGTCTCCGCACTGCTGGTGCCCTGGATGGCACAAGTAAACTCCATGTGACCAACCCGAGCTCTCTGAGGAGGAGAGAGGGTTAATCAGCCTCATGGCTGGTCTGAGGCACTTGGTCTCATTTATCATCTCTGCCTGTGCTCAGCCCCAGGATGGTGGGTGTGCCAGGGGAGTTAGGGCCAGTGTTGAGGCGGGAGACACCGAAAGCGTGAATAAAAATACTCCTCAGTCTGGAAAAAAAGCAGGATTTCGCTTTCTGGAAGAGCTTACAGATCTTAAATAATAATACTGTGCAAAAGTATGAATGTCTTAAAAATATATGAAGTCTTCTCTCACTGAAGGTGACATGCATGATGGGAGCAAAACTCCTGCTGGGTTGGGCTGTGTGGGGGAAGAGAGGGAAGCACTTACAGCAAGGTGATGGATGAAAAGCTCCAAGCCTGTGTGTGAGATCTGTAGTTCCCAAGCTGTGCTCAGCAGACCCGTTACAGTGTCTTCCATTAGGCTTTTTTTGTTTAGGTAACATGGAAAGTTTGGGATCTTCTGACATGGATGAGTCAAATATTCCTGGTGGCTCGTTCCTGACTCGATCTATAACCTTGAGCTTGGAGCTGTTCCTCCTCCTCCAGCTCTCCCCACCTGTGATAACTGGGATGGTGACATTTGCTGCTGTTTGTAGAGCAGTGCTGGCATGGAGAGCTGCAAAGTGAAACGGGGTGGGATGCAAGGATGGCTCCGCTCACTGCTCTGGCCAAGAGCCGACGCGTGAGGTTGCTCAAAATGCAGCACATCCTTTGTCTCACCATCTTTAGGCAATATGGTGTTTGGGAAGAATCTTGACACAGTGAGGACCAGATGTATGTTAAGCCCTTGGGGCCATATTGAAATGCAAATGGAAATGAAATAGTGCATTACTTCCAAGAGTGGTCTAAAGATGAAAACGCCGTGTTGGGAGGCTGCGCATCGAAAGCCGATAGCTGGGTGTGAGCCCTGACAATGCTTTATCCTGTTGGGAAACCTGCATGCAATGCAGTGTTGTATTTGGGGTTTTGAGGTCATTGTTACACAGATTATTTAAGCCTGGATGCATTTTTAGCTGGACTTTGTCTAAAGAATAAACATAGCCAGGGCTGTTTTCCAGTCATCAGCTAAATGGCCAGATCAAGGGCTTGAGTCAGCGATTCTTGCAAAACATTACTGACTGTCTTCAAAAATATTTCCTAACACTTTTTGCTTTTGAAAATGTAATCATGCATAAAGTCATGTACGTTAGTTTTGCTTTGCAAATGATTCTGGTGCCTGGAATCTGTGTGTGTGTGTGTTGGCTCTGCTTCTCACTTGTGTGGTGCTCTGCTTCCTACATTCATCCATGTAGGCCTGAAACACAACCCAAAAATGGGACTCGTCCTCTTCCAGGAATAAAAGAGCTACACTACCTCCTTCTGCAAAACCAGGATTTATATTTTTGCTGCATTAGTGATGTGTGGCTTGTATGAGCAAAACTAACCTGCATATCCTACTAAAACAGCTGCTGCAGACAAAGGGCTCCAGCTCTTGCTGCAAGGCTTGTAAGTGTGCCTTGGATTTTGATTCAATCTTTCAGTAGAAACACCAATATTCTTCATATTTCTGGTGAGACAGCTCGTTCCCATTAGTTGTCCTGTTTAGAAACTGTACTTTGTATAATAACGAAGACAAAATGTTTATTTCTCACTATATGTTGAGATGAAAGGGGGTTGTGAGGTGCCAGCTTGGACCAAGCACTATGGTGACTTCTCCTTTCCATTTAGATAGTTCAAAACTGTGTATTGACTTGTGGATACTTAATCTGAGATGTTTTAAACAGTTTTTGTTCTCTCAAGAATGAGGCACCTTTTCAAGATAGCTTAGGCTGGCTATCCTGCATGAAAATATTTACTCCTTTTGAAACTCTTGGCCCTTCCAGAGCACAGCCAGGCAGGCACGTGGCTTCCTCTGCTTCAGTGTAAAGGTCACTTATGATGTGTTGTTAATGAATAATTACTACTGCATGCTTCCCTCTTTAAATGGCAGGGGCATCCTTGCTCCATAAAACATTAAAAACTTGTTAAGATGGAAAATACCAGCGAAGAGATAAAAAGCCTGTGGAAAATCTCTGTCTATTGGGAAATGGTTGCAAGGGCAGCAGGGATGGACTCTGGCAGGAAGAGGGCTTTGTATTCTTCTCTCAGCAGCTGTTGGCTCCAAATGGCACTTCTGGGCTCAGGGCAGTTGTTCAGAGGGATTGGGTTCCTCAAATCCCAACATGAAAAGAAATGCAAGCTGTCTGGATGGGTGGGAATGGAAATCAAGAGCAAAGTTGCTGTCAATACCATACTGCATTTGGTTGGTCAGTAGCTGCTTGGGTCTTGAAACATTTGAATTATTTTTAAATGTTTTTATGTTGAAGACATTTAGTATAGGAACTGGACAATGGCCAGACTAGGCCAGAACAAAAGCCCACCCAGCCTGCTGGTCTGACCCCATATTTTGCTGAAAGATGCCAGGGGAGGAACAGCAGAACAAGCAAGTGCACGTGGTTCTTCTTAAAACATTATGGGGAATCTTCTGAGAAGGAGTTCCCCACATCACCTGCCCTTTGAGTGAGGAATTGCCTTCTCCAGGTGTGCTTTGAGTCTGACTCCCACCAGCTGTGATTGGTTTGCCCTTCATCACTCTTTGTTTCATCCTTCATCACCTGTTTCACTCTTCAGCAGTTGCCTCATTCTTGCAAAGCAGGGACCATCGTAGAGGTGGAGGAGGTTGATCAGCAGTTTTATTCTCCATTTTTAATTCAGACTGAAGAAGAGTGCATCTCTTAGTGCTCACCAGAGCTCCCAGGATACAGCTAGAACATTAGGTTATGTTTTCACAGAATTGTATTAAAGAAAGTGAATCCTGTACTAAACTACTTATGTTGAAAAGCTTGAACTGTGACATGATGCCCACGGAAAATGCATTCAAGCAGTTTGGGCTGACACTTTCCTGTGGTCTTATCTTTGTTCCCAAAGAAAGATATAAAGGTGGAGATTCTCCTCTGTGCTGCTGCCTTGCCTGGGGCAGGTGTATTCACCTGCTTGTTGGTGTGGAAGCAGATGGTCCTGTGCCCTCCAAAAAGTTATCTAAAGCTTTGTTTGCTCTTCTCAGTTGGCTGCAATGCCTTACCAAAGTTCAGGGAAATTGGCTGAAGAGCACTGGGATCCATGTGTTCCAACCTAGTGGGAAGATCAGTGGTTTTATTGCTCAACTGGCTGCTGTCACTGTGAAGCTTTTCGCATTGCCTCGGAACTTCTTATTTTCTTTAGTGTAGAATGGAATTTACTGGTGGCATGTCTTCCATTTCTGTTCCTGCTGATTAGCAGGAGTGTACAGTAATGGCACATATAGTAGCTTTTTATTAGAGAGGAGAGGTGGGAGTAGTTTGCATGCCTGTGTCCCCAGGTAAATCTGAGCAGGGGAGGCATGAGAAGACGTGTTCAGGGTTGTAGTTTGCTCATCTCTCTGTAGCTGCCAGTCCTCTGTGTCTATGTTCCTGTAGGCACCCCTCCCATCTTCCAACCCAAGCACATGGACCAAATTAAGTCATTATTGCATCTTGCTGATGAAGCTCTTGAGGTGAAAGGAAAGGGTTTGACTGCAGCCTAAAATGATCATGTTACAGATTATGGAGGAGTATTTGAAAGGTTTGGGTTGGGAGGGACCTTCAAAGATCCTTTTGTTCCAATCCCCCTGTCACGGGCAGGAACACCTTCCATTGACCAGGTTGTTCCACACCTCATCCAAACTAGTCTTGGGATGGGGCATCCACATTTTCTCTGGGCAACCTGCGCCAGTGCCTCATGGCCCACTCAGGAAAGAATTTCTTCCTAATCTAAATTTATCCTCTTTAATTTTAAAATAATTTCTCCTTGTCCTATCACTACAGGCCTTGATAAGCAATCTTCTTCCACCTTTTTTGTAAACCTCCTTTGTACATTGGTAGGCTGCAGTAAGACCTCCCTGGAACCTTCTTTTGTCTTGGATTCTTATTGTGTTTCCAGTGACAAATCCCTTTAAATACTTGTGGTGTCTCTGAAAGTGCCCAGACAAGGGCACCCCCATCTCCTTATTCACATACATTGGCATCTAAATGTGTGGGAGCAGCATCGGAGGTGGTGCTAGTGGAGATCCCCACCTATCCAAGTGGTCAGGAAATTGGGAGTGCTGAATTGTAGAATATTACTTTATGCTCTTTTACGTAGTACTGGAGCCCAGTCACCATGGGAATGGGCATCCAAATAGAAAGTTGAACTGGAAAGGAAAGTACCCAGTTTCTGGGGTGAAGCTGTTGAGCTCATGTCATCCAGAAAGCTTGGATGTGGATAGAGGGTAAGTTCTTCATCCACTGTGTGTATGTTCAAAGTGTTTTAGTCTTCCTATGGTGAGAGAAAACCAGGAAGGAAAAGCCCTGTCCCAGAGCACACAGTTGTTTTATTGCTTCCCACCTGTGAAACAGGCAGGATTTCAGCTTTCTGGGACAATCTGCTCAAAACCATTTTTATTTCAAAGTGGGATATGGATGCTTGTTAATGCATGTAATCAAAATGAAGGATAATAGGTGATTTTATTTCCCCCCATGCCCCTTTACATAAAATCCCTTCAGCATTTCTTTTGTAACTTGTCTTTAGAGAATCACTGCAGTTATCCAGCCGTTTCTTCCGTGCCTTTCATTATTGTAGCAGAAACAATCACTGGAAATTGCATGATGGTATTGGGTTGTGCTGCATTCCTTCCTCAGGTCGTTTGACAGCAGCTTTTTTCAGTAGACCCAAAGGAGAAAGGTACATTTCTGTAAACATGAGACAAGGCCTAGATGTGCTGTAGCCACTTGGGAGAAAATTCCATTGTAAAAGAGGCTCTTAAAATGGCTCATGTGGGATTTGCCATTAAGAGCATAAAGACTGGAGAAATGGACTTCTGATTTGGCTGGCAACTTGCTTCTCATCCTTGAAGAATTTTAGGAATGTCTTTACTTCCTTTTGGAGGGCTTAAGGCTAGTTTGTGATTGCAAGGGCCAGAGAGTTGCTTTTTTCCTGCCTCCCTTCTCTTTCAGGCTAGGTTCTGCTGGCTTGTTAACTCTTGAAATACCAGTGTACACTGGGAAAGAACTTTTTAAAAATCAGTGGTTTCTTCTTCAAACCTTGAATGGTCTGAAGGTCTAGAGTGTAATGCAAAAGATGTCCATTGCACCAAGGAGTTATCAAGTATTTTCACATGTACTGCTGTGGGCTGGATGGAGGAATCACTGCTTGGGATGTGGTAATGGATGCTTGTCCTTCATCAGTGTAAGACTGGCTATAAATTGTGCTCGTGCTTTCTTGTGCACTGCATTTCCATCATGTTCTTACCCTTTGAACTGAAATGCACCAGGGTGTCAGACCGTCCGTGATTGCTCACATGCTTGGGGGAATGCAGGTCGGACTGGCAGATAAAATGTGCACGTTTTATTCTCTAGAACGTGGAGAAATACGGGGATTTTGTCATAATGTATTTTGTATAGCACATGAATGGTCTTTGCTCAAAAGGGCTTGATTTCCCATCAACACAGCGAGCCCTTGGGCTTTGCTGCAGCTCAGGGCTCTTTGCAAAGAGCTGGGCAAGCATCTCCTGCAGGATCCTGCACCATTTCTTGTCACTGAAGCCCTTGGTTCCTCTGAAGCAGAAATTTGGTTTTCTCAGGCCAATAAAGAAGAGACCCCAGTTGGCACCTGTCAACAACCATCCATCATCATGCTGGAAGTGAGGTTTGAACTTAGACATCTCTAAGATTTTCTCTCTGTCACTGCCTCCCCTTCAACTGGCTGGCAAGGAGAAGCTGTGATGTAGCAGAAAGGTAATCTTAGAAACCTGATTTCTAGGTAGAGGGAATCTTCTTCTACTGAGAGCATTTTCAAATTAATTCTTCCCTGAGTTTCCCACTTGCTCATGTAATCTGCTGATTAAGTGAGTCATCTCTATGGTGTATTTGAATTCTGGTCAATGATGGAGTTTAAAACAGTGATTTTTGAACCGGTTCCATGGTTTAGAGTGGTTGTGTTTTTTTATTGCCTTTCTTCCTCCATCCTGCTGAGAAAACTGCTCAACTCCAAGTTTTGATTATTCAAGTAAAAGAGGGTGACAGGAACACAAACAAGCATCATTTAATTCTTGGGGACACGTTTTCCTGATGCTTGACCTTTTGGACTTCCCACATCTTCTTGTCCATTTACATGCATTACAGTTTTTCCAATTACCAGTGAATTAAATTTGGAATTGTGGTATTTGGAAATGTCAAGCAGAATCAATAGAAAAGCACTTGGGGCCCAATCTTAGTAGACTCAGCACATTTTAAAGCATATTTGAAATGTCCCTGCAGATAAATCTCGGAGGACCCTGTGTAGATTATGAATTGAGGTGCTGCTGTTCAGGTACCAAAGCTCTCTGTGGCTTGCCAGGTGTGCTGTGCTGTGTTGGACACACATCCCGCTCTCCCTGGAGAACACCTTGAAAACCAAGAGCTCTGAAAAGCATTTCTGCTGGTGGCAGTGTCACAGGATGATGAGGACAGTGGGATGGAGCTGGGAAAGGCATTGCCACATGATTATTGCTGTTCCTTCAACCTCTGCACTCCACATGGAGATGCTCCCATACCCTCATTCCTTTGCTTGGAAGGAAAATAATTTTCTAGGCTTGCTTTGAAAGCTTTTGAAAACTTCGCTGTGTGTGGGGAAAATATTTACGAACGTACGTGATTTCACTTCCTCCTCCCAAGCTCTTTGGAGACCCCATGCTGGCTCCTGAGGAGAATGAGAGAGAACAAATGATTGTGTTCTAAATGTCATTCCAGAGCTTGCTGCATATTTTACTCAGTGATTTGTGGCATCTGGTCAAGACTTGCCCTCTATTTGATTTTCAGGAGTGCAGTTGGAAATACCTTAATCTTGCAATTAAGCTCTAATATTTTCTGTTACAGAGGCTGTGAATTTTGGCAGCTGAGACACCTTCTTGGTAGCCTGTGTGCAGAGTACTCAGCCCACAAGGGGTCATTTTTCATGCTAAAGAGTAGTCACCGCTGTTACAAGCCAAATAAATGGCCTGCTTAATGCTTTTATAAATGCACACCTCAAATTCAAGAAAAAGAAAATAAAAATCTGAATAACTATATGCCTGTTTGGAAACTCGTGATCTGGGGGAGAGAAAACACAACCTCTCCTTTATGGAATATCTTCTGTGGAACAATGCATTTCCTTGGCATGGCAAAGGAAGCCTGGAGGTGTTTTCTAGTGAATTGGGGGGGATGGAGGAGCATCATTTCAGAGATACTGCCCGAGGTGGCCTCCTTGGGGATGGTCACACACGGACAGGCAGCAGCTCAGCAGCTCTGGGAGGTTGGATGGGGGATCTGCAGCTTCTCGTGCTCTCCTCCACCCCACGCCGTGCGCGGGCAGGCGGCGGCAGCGGTGCCCTTTTTGGATCTGTGACTTCGTGCTTGTCGGGGCTGGCTTGATTTTGATTTCATTCTCTTGGGTGTAGCTGAGGAGGAGTGTGTATCTGTGCAAAAAAAAAAAAAAAAATACAGAAATTAGGCCTTTTTTGTGTGCTGTTACTAATCTGGTTTGAGCTCTGCTGTCCAAATTGCCTTGTTTGTGACCCAAAGTGCATTTAAACATGAACTGCAGAAGCACCACGGCATTAAATGGTTTTGATTGATCTCCCTGATGGTTTTATTAAAGAACTAAAACCTTTTTGGGGGAGACAGATACAGTTAGTGATGTGAAGGGAGAAATGTAATTACATTTTTGGCTTTGTCCTTAACTGAAATGATACAAAATAGGATTTTTCTAATGGATAACTAAAATGATCTCTTCTTTAAATAAAATATAGAAATGACCCTCTGAGTTCAAGTCAAAAATGCTCTGCTTCCAAAAATTGATTAACTGCTGGCAGTGTTTCTGTCCGGCCTCACACCAGGCCAGCCGACAACCTGGCCAAACCTCCTTGGATCACTCTGCCTGGCCAGAGGAATGATTTACTAAACCTTTTCCTGAGAGATCCTCCCCTTTGGGCCAAGAGATTAATCTCATCAGCTCTGTGTGCATGTGTGTGTGTGTGTGTGGACACTCAGTATTTCACTCAACTGAGTATCGCTGTCATCTCACTCAGCTCTGCAGGAATCTGCCTGGTTTTGTGGCTTTGTGAGGAGCTGCGATGCTCCAGGTCCTTCTCCAGGTCCTTCTCCTACCCACCCAATTTGACTTAAAATACCAGGGAAATCATTCAGAAGAATTAAACCTTCACCACATATTTTCCCTGAGCTGGTAGTGATAACTCCTAAAACACACTCCTTACATTTTATAAAACAGGTTTGGCTGTCAGTTTGGGGGAAAATTCTAATAAAGATCTAATTCTTTGGAATAATTTCCTTGTTATCATTTACTGACTTAAACCCAAGTTAAAAAAGAGATATATGGGGTGGGGGGGTTGCTACACAGATGTCCGTGGAAGCTGTGAAGTGTGAGTCATGGTGTGAATATAGAAGCCCTGAGTTGTCATCCCTGGTGAGCAGGGAGGATGTATTTCTTAATATTAAAGTTCCTTTTTTAATTTTAAAAGAAAATGACTTAAAGCCTCCTGTCCTTTTGAGAGTGGTTGTCAATGGCATCATTGCAGGTTACCATGGCAATATATGCTGAGATAATAGATTAACAGCCATTGATTGACTTGAAAACTTGGAGCTCTTTTACTGTGGGATAAGCCAAATCTATTGACAGAAAACAAAACTCCAAGTAATATCTTCCCTTGGCATTACACCTTTCCTTTCTCAGTGCTGCCTGTGCCCAGATTTACCAGATCTGGCTTAAGAACTGAAACATTTTGCAATAGTAGATGCTTCTAATTAGCCATCCCTCCATCCAGATAGTTGAATGGGGCATCTCTGCCTGGACAAACACTGGCCATTGAAGTCCCCAAAGGTAGGGTGAGGTTTTGGCTTGAGAAAGAGGCTCTGCAGAATCACAGGGGCTTGTTTCTGCTCTGTTGTTTAAAGACTTGCAAAAGAACAGGGGATAAAAGCAACAAGTCTCCAAATCCTCGTGTACAGTTACGTGCTTAACCACAGATGTCATCACGAGTTTGATGCTTTGCCTAAAAATGTATTTAGCCCCTATTATTTAAGTACAGCAGGAATGAAATCACCCCGCTTGGGGAATAAGTGCTGGAGCAACGCTCAGAATTCGCACATTCGTTTTGTAGAGATGCGACTGGGTGGTCTCTCCAGAGCAACATTTTCCAAACATTCCCAGTTGCAAGCCTTCATCTGGCTTGATTTTGAATTTCTAGCAACAGCTATTTGAAATTCTTTAATTTGCAGCCCTGCACGTGATTTCTGGGCAGGTGTCTGGGAGGGGGAGAGCTGGGAGGCAGCAGCGCTCTTTCCCTGCCTTTCCCTCCCTACCAGTGCCTCTGAGAGCGCTCCACTAATGCTGAGGATGTGGTCCCCCATTGAAGGGTGTGCCAAAACACAGCTGTGGGTTTGGAGGCAGCTGGTTTAGCATCCCTTGGGAAAGGGGTGGAGTGGCTCATCCCAGCAGGTGCTGCGCTGCAAGGTGAGCACCCAGCAGCCCCTGATCTCCCAGCTCTGCTCACCCCTGCCACGGTTTGAGGGAGAGCTCTTGAAAGCAAACCCAAACCTCAGACAAAGGGCCCGACTCCCATAATCGCACGTGCAAGAATGCATCCGCGGTTGCTTAATTGCTACATGCAATTACCCTCCAAATTAGAGGGCAATTACCCCGATTCAGTGTACAATCTCCGCCGTTTTATATTATAAAATTACATGTACAAATAGCTATATAGGGACATAACGAAGTGTTTGCAAATAACTTCAGTTGCATACACTGTTTCATATATAAAGCCCGGTGGTTTTGACAGTCAGGCAAACAGACTGTCTGGTAAATCACTCAGTGTTTATGCAGACTATTTTGACACATCCCATCTTTTCGTATATACTTTCATTTTAGGTTTTTCAGAAGGGGACAGGCAGAGATAAAGAGCTGAGATTTATAGCAGCCTTCAGCCTTGGGGAAGATATTCCCTATGTATCTAATTATGAGTTAGGAGCCCAGCTACTGCTAACACCTAGACCTGGAGTTGCTACACTGGATCTTGGCTATAATTTAGAAGCTTGTTGGATAATGATACAGCCTCAGTGATCTGTCAGCGACTCCAAATTAGGAGAGCAGGGTTTAGTCTCAGATCAGCAGCAAGGTCCCATGTCTCAGCAGGCTGAAGTCCTTCAGTTCACGAGGATCTTTTTTTAATGAGCTCCCTCTGTGCCTTGCAACTCCCAAGTAGAGGCGAGAGGTCTTCCCATGTCGCATGGTGCTTTGACTGCTCTTCCCATCATTATGTGCCTCAGATGGGTGCTGGGGGTCTTGCTTGGCAAAAACCTAGTGATGCTTCAGTCATTTGGAGCAGCAAATTGACCCAGGGGAATCAGCGCAATGACAGTTCCTCAGGACTGAGGTCAAAAAGCTGATTTCCACCCCAAAAATGGGCGACGGTGGGTAGCCTCCCTCTGCCTGCATGATGTATGGGAGTTATTTGGGCTTGGTATTTTGTGTAAAGGTATTTCTGTGCAGCTTTTGTTCGAGGACAAGCCACACTGCGTCATCCCCGAAGCGCTGGGTGGATGCAGTGGGATGCCAGAAACCCATCTGCTCCTGCAAAGCCTGATTCTTCCTTAGACTTTGATTTCAAACAGGACTTCAGGCTTTATTGCTTAAACGACTGTTTGTGGATTGTGGTATTTAAATGTTGATTGTTTTTGCCTGGCTGCTGACACGAGGCTCTTTTCCATGGAGAGAGCTGGGGCTGGTAGTGGGATGCAGTGCTGGGGATGCTGTGTTCCTGCCCCACGTCCATGCTCCTGCCCCACATCCGTGCTTCTGCTTTCTGACTTTTTTTCCCAAGTTTTGCATGGTGGCTGGTGGAATAGGCTTAGGCAGGAGAGGAATGGGGGCCCATTGAAGAAGACCAGGTTCCAACAGTGATCTTCAAACACTTGCCTAGCAAAGGTGTTAAATCTCGTTGCACCCAAGTCCCATTGATTTTCTGCTAAAAGTTAAGCAGTTCTCTGGGGTGTTTATTTTTCACCCCACAAAAGCAGGATGTTACCAGGCAGTGCCACCAAATGAAGGAGCTCAGGAGTTTTCCTATGTACCAAGGCTGCTTATGAGGGAGATGACAAGAGCATTGTGAGGAGGGGGAGAGCAGGACTGTGGGGACACAGCCCCTTTAGTCTGTCTCAAGCTGTGGTTTGTGACTGAAGGACTTTTGTTTCAGGAAAGGCTCTTTTGGCCAAAATTAATGGTGTCCCTTCTGTCAGATGCTCAGCGTTGGTACAACACTTTTCTTGAGTCAGGTTGTGCTGCTGGGGCACAGGGGAGCCCAGCCAAGTCCTTGTTGTGCTGCCGTGACATCAGCTGTGTCTGGTGGAAGGAGACAAGTGCTTCCTGCACATATTTTGGGGCAATACCCTCTGATTCTTCTTGCAACTTGAAATGAGAATCAGGACGTGGTTATCCATGCCTTTGTCACTTGGCAGAACCATAGAACAGCTTGGGCTGGTAGGGACCTTTAAAGGGCATCCAGTCCAACTCCCATGCAGTGAGCAGGGTCATCTTCAACTACATCAAGCTTCTCAGAGCTCTGTCCAACCTGACCATGAATGTTTCCAGAGATGAGGCATCTACCACCTTCCTGGGCAACCTGTTCCAGTGTTTTATCACCCTCATTGAGAAAAAGATTTCTTCCTTATATCAAATCTAAATCTCTTTTTTTTAGTTTAAAACCATTACCCAGTGTCCAGCTCAGTGTTTCTTACAGACCTACAGTGGCCTTGGGGGTATCCATTGCCCAAGGGGGGGAAGAGGAGGCAGGAAAAACTACACGGTTCCCTGGGAATGGATGAGCAAAGCTCAGATTTCCTTCTCCTAGTCACCACCTTTCTCCCTCAAAGGGACAAGCCCCTGTTTTGACTCCCCCTCCCTCTGTTCAGTGAGGGTTTTACCGCAGTGAGTGCAGAACAGGCAGTTAGCTGCAAACTTTGGTCTCTGCGTGATCCATTACAGAGCAAGGTGTGAGTGTTTCTTGATGAGCTAAAGCAGCAGGTAAATTAATACCCAGACCTGGAGCCGTGCCCCTTCCTGCTGAGACCATCTTGGGTACAAACAGAAGGGTTTCTTGCAGTCGTGAGCACCCAGCGGGGTGAGGATCCTACCAAATGGCTTTTAAAGAGACCTGAAAGCAGGTAACAAACACGCAGGTTTTTAAAGTGTCTTCTTAATGCAAGCATCCTTAGGAGCTGTTATAAAGAAAGCATAAATCTATTTACTCATCCAAAACTTTATGCATGCTTTTATTCAAATCATCTAAACTTTGACAGTGGGGGGAAAACTGGGAAAGGTCTTTTTCCTGGTGCGGTCGCTGTTTGCAGAGTTAGGTTTGCGTGTTTGCAAGCAGCTCTTAGTCTTCAGCTGAAACTTGTTCCAGAAAAGACAACTGTCTTGGGGGAAGGGAGCCTGGGCTCAACACAGGATTTAGCAGCCTCGGTTTGCTGGTCCCAGAGCCGATACAGCTCCTGCTTCACATCTTTTCAACATTCTCCCTCCAAAGCACACTGGAAATATCAAATCTCACCACGGCTCTGTGCATTGCTTTGGCTGTCATTGCAGGTGGAGAAAACAGAGGCTACACAATATTGCTTGAGGTTGCAGACGATGGTGGCTGAGCTAGGATTAGATTTTGGGACTGCTTTCCAGTGAAATAGTTCATTAAACCTTCCAGTTTTCTGGGAGATGGAGTTGGGGAGGGAGAGGAAATTTCTGTCTTGATCAAAAGCGATATTCAGTTTGGGATGATAAAAATGATATTGCAAATTGTATTTCCAGGAGTGGAGCAGAAGATAAGTGAGGATTAGGTATCAGGTACCAGCTGGAAGCCACGTGACTTATCACAATGAAGGGACATTTTACAATGAGGGTGGTGAAACTCTGGCCCAAGTTCTCCACAGAGGTGGTGGCTCTAGAAGAATTCAAGGTCAGGTTGAACGAGGCTTTGAGCAACCTGGTTTGGTTGAAGATGTCCCTGCTCACTGCAGGGATATTGGACTAGATGACCTTTAAAAGTCCTTTCCGACCCAGACCATTCTGTGATTCTATGAAGTTAAGATATTAATTCCTTCCTTTAGAAGTAAAAAGATATTGCCCTCCACCCCCACACACAAGAGAAGGCTCTTTTGCTTTCCTGCCGATTTAACCGGTATTTAGCAAAAATGCTTAATCTGTCCTAAAAAAGCACAGTGTAAGTATCAAGAGAACAAATATCAAGGCTTTAACAAGGAGTGTCAATATTGACATTGTTCTGTGTTGAGGGATATTGGTAGGTTGTTTTCATTATTGTAAGCAACTTGTCAGAGGAAAACTCTGATGGAGCTTTGCAAGCGCTGATAAAACCTGCAGGTGCTATTGAAATTGAGCTCTTGCTCGTGTGTGCTTTGAATATAATTTCCAGTTTCAGAAGTCAGCTTTATGACATTCTCATACCCCGACTCCCTTGCAGTCTCTCCCATGATGCAGATCAAGCAGTTTTCCTAAAAAGGGTTATTGGAGGATCGAACACCTCTTCAGCCTGCAAAGAAATCTTCCTAGTGTGATGAGTTTGCCCTGTGCCATGAAAATTACATATTCCTAAGTCCAGTTGTTGGAATTGGGAGCACACTGGACCCAGCAACCCTAGCTTATTCAGAATTGTGGTTTTCTAGCTAGAAGCTTAGTTCTAGGCTTCACAGAGGTCTGGCTATTCTGGGAGCACAGCATTTTTGTTTCACCATCCTGTGGGACCTATTTGTGTTTTCTACCCAGTTGTCAACACATTTTATTGAGATACCTACATTTTCCATGGTTGCAATCCATCAAAATAATGGCCAGGCCTGACCTTGCCTTAGGTTGGGTAATCCCAAAGAGAGATGGCTGCAGGGCATTTCAGGATTTACACAATCATCATGGTACAGGGCTCATGGTGCCTTTTGTGTTTGTCTGCTTACAAGACGTGTGTTTATTTCATTCTTTGTTTTGTTTTAAACTAATCCTCAAAATGCAACAAAGCAGAGTATTTCCAGATGAAGAGAGGATTTCTAAGGTCTAGGACAAAACAGGTCACCTGCAGATATCAGTATTTCCTTATTTGACTCTGGTTTTAATGGATGTGTCTGAAATTGTATTTCCGTTCTGCCGCATGGTGGCTATGGGGGAATTGTTTCCATGGGGGCAGTAGGAGCTCCACAGTCCTTTGGTACAGGGTACTAAAGGAGGGAAGACCCACAGGCTGTGAAGACTTCTTTGTTTGTGGTGGTCAAGCATCCATTTGGGGTGGCCAGAGTTGTCTGTCGCTGAAGGTCTTGCTTGGGTGGAAAGGCACCATGAGCCATGTCAAACACAGCTGAAAACATGGCATTTATCATATGGAGACTTACCCAAATAAACCTGAACCAGGATCTAAGTGAGGAATGGCCGCTGGTCTGGCCCTCCTCTGCAGGATGAATATTATCTGTTCTCAGTTACATCCTACCCATGGAAGAAACTGGGTATTTTTAGGTGGTGTTTCCCAAAGTAATGGTGGAGAGGGAGGGTAACTCCATGCATGACATCTCAGCAAACATCAAGTAGCACCCTGGGAGACTGCCTTTGCTAAACAGTTTTTCTGTGGTTAGACATTACTGGGTATGCATTGTCTTGTGTATTCCCTTTTTTAGGGTTGAAGCATTGTCCAGAGGAGATATAAAAAGGTCTCTGCTGGGCTTTTGACTTCACCATGAACTCCTGTGTGAGCTTAGGCAAACCTGACCTCTCCATCCCCCACCTCACCCCAGAGGAGAGGAATGATCTCCACACTGTGCTGAAGCTCACACTGCTGAGCTGCTCAGCTCTCAGGGAATCAAATGCATGCATCACCTAAACCAGAGCCATACGTTTCCTCAGATCTATTTCTGATTTTACCTGAATATTCTTGGGACATGATTTCTTTTTCAGGCCCAGGCCATGGGGAGGCTGAGACGAGGGAGTGCATCTATTACAATGCCAACTGGGAGCTGGAGAAGACCAACCAGAGCGGCGTGGAGCGCTGCGAGGGGGAGAAGGACAAGAGGCTCCACTGCTATGCCTCCTGGAGAAACAACTCGGGTTCCATCGAGCTGGTGAAGAAAGGCTGCTGGTTAGATGACTTCAACTGCTATGACAGGTAATAGCCCAACTGGTTTATTTAAATACAGGTTTAATCGATCCTCTAGGTGTAAAAGCTTGTGGTTTTTTGCATAGAGGAAAAGAAGGCAAGTCCAAGTTAATTGGCAAAATCATCCCCTGTAATTACTTCTGCTGCCAATGGAGCTCTCAGAATTGTCACTTACCTGCTTTGACTTTCTAAATAGAAGCTGCAAAAGGCACTTTCAAGGGTTTTGTGTTGTGTTATGTTTTGGTTTTTTTTTTTCCCTAGCAAAGCTTTGATAATTCTGGCATTCATTGAAAAACCTGTCCTGTGCCATCAAATGAAGAGCAATATGTTCTTCCAGGAGCATTTGGTGATAGAAGTGCAAACTTGGAATCATTTGGAGCTGTCTAGAAAAGCACAGATATCTGGGGGTGGTTAGGGGTTGAGATATTCTGGCGTTTGTGATGTTGCAAAAAGTTCCACTGTTCTTTGGCTGAGTGAAGAGAAGGGCCAGGAGAAAGAGTGGGGCAGGAAAAGCACTGTGAGTTTGTGACACTGCCTGTAGAGAGCTGAAAAGGAGTGAGGTTTTGCAGTGCGAAGGCTCCAGCCTCATTAAATAGCTGGGAAAATTAACTAGTCTTTTCTCACTTCCCTTGATGCAATTCTACAGAGAGGGAAAGAATTACAGCTAAAGAAAACAGCCCTATGAAGTTTTGCAGTTGAAAAGGACAATGTTCAGTAGCTCTAAGCTCAGGGTTTTTGTTAAAAAAAAAACCAAACCAATGACCAGCCAACCAAGCCAAGCCCAGTCCTTTCAATAAGGATTAGCAATATAAAATTCAAGGATTTCCCTTGGTATATCACCAATGTAGGTTGATCTCACCTTTGTGCAATTCTTAGTTTTGCATCTTTTTATCTTCTTGTTCCAAAAGTTTTAGGAAGATCAGGTGCTAAGCTCTGGGGTTAAGCTGGGACTGGATTTGTCCCATGGCTGCAGAGTTTTCTCCCTTTGGTGCTGTAAACTTCCCCTGCTTTTGTGCCTGTTTTCTTGGCTTATCTCCACTGTGAGTTGTTCCTCATCTTTGTTCTATTATTAGCTCCAGAGTTACTTTCCTACCACACCTATTCCCTTGCCAATTGAGTAGCCAGGCTCTATATATAGTTAAATTTTTATTCTTTCCCAATAAATCAATCCTCCTTGGCCCATTAGTCATCTTAATGCCGATTCTTCTGAGAACAGAAGGTCACTGTAGTTTCCCACTTCCAAGCAGAAGTGTTTACTGTAAACAGATTTCTCCTTTCAGTGCCTGCTCTCATATCCAGTGACACTTGTATTGTCACTGAGTGTCTCTGCAGGGATGTAGTGGTTCTTAAACTTTGTCATAATGTGTTGCTCTGTTACAATGGTAAAGTTTCCAGGGCTCCTCACCAGCCTTTTGCAGCCATAGAACTGAGCATCCAGTATCCCACTGCCTGACTTTCAAAAGCCACAAGTTCCAGGGCAAAGCTAAAGCTTCTGAGAATTAAAAAACAGTACAAGAATCAAAAGCAACATTTGAAATAAAGGTTAGCTTTAATTATATAAAGGAATAAAGTCTTTTTAAATGCAGTCCTTTTCATTTTCTCTCTTCCCTCGAGTGCCCTTGGCAGACATTCACGCAGGCAGTGTTGCATCCCAAGGTGGCAAAAATGACTAAAAATGATGATTTTCTGATCAGCGGTGCTGTGCTGATGCCCTTTGTGACTCTGGCACCTTTGCATGCCGAGTTTCTGGGAGCAGCCTTGGCAGATGCACCTGCATTCTGTCTCCCTGGATGCAGGGCATGCTCCTGTTCTGCTGGATGCTGCAGCTGCTCTCAGAGCACAGGCAGCACGTGCTGGGGTGTGCTGAGTGCTGCCTCCTTTGTCACTAGAATGTGGAAAAATTTCAGAGTGCAAGGGTTGGGATGTTGAGGGTGACGGCTCCTTACTCTGTTCTTTATCTTGAGGAAACAAGAACGTAGCACATGCACATTTAAGGTTATAGGAAAAAGGTAGTGTTTAAAAATCGACTGGTGTGCTCTGGTTTATTTACACAGCCCTGCCGGAGAGGTCATGTTCACATTCCCCTGCAGAGCACGTGAACTGCTCCAAAACGTGCCCTCCCTGCCACAGAAAAATGTGTCATTCTCTCCCACCACCTCAGCTGTAATATTTACTAAGTGCAACATGTCATACATACCTGGATGGCTTCACTCAGAGACAGGGATAATGAATTGCAGATGTGGAGCAGGCTGTTTTCACTCATTAGCTTGATTTTTTAACCAACAGATTTAGGAAAGGATGTGTTTTCTATTGAAGGCTCCATCACTGATGCTGTTAAATCCAAAGGGCTTGTTATCTGATTTCACGAAAAAGCATCTGGAAACATTGTTTAACTTGTTGAAACATCTTTGTTCATTTGAATAAGTCAAATGGTTGCTTTTTTGCTTTGAAGTTGAAAAAAATGAGAGCCTGAAAAACAAACCAAGTGCTTCCCAGCTGAGACCTTGGAGGAGACAGTTTGGCTATAACCATTTTTTTCCCCTCAAAGGGAATAAAACACTGAAAACTACCCAGTGCTGGGATTGAAGAGAGCCCTTTCCATTCTCCTCGTGGCAGTATGTCAGGGATACCACAGAAAGGGAGGCTTGGCATGGGTTCAGAAATGAGTAATAATGTCAAACGCATATGATTGTTTTGCTACTTCCTCCAAGTGGTCGAGGGAAGGAAGTTATGAATATAATTTAGCTGGGCTTCAGGAAATAGTTTGATACAGTTCTCTGCGGAGAGCAGCTCTGCAAGCCTAATCACTAAAAGCAGAGCGTAGCATAGCAAAAAGTGGCAGGGAAGGGAAGCAGCGTTTAAGAAACAGAAAGAAATGACAGCTAGAGTACTGCAAAAATCACTGCACATCTCTTTTGGCATTGATCTGTGGGGAGAGGGAGGATGTGTGGAAGTGGAGTTGGTCTGATCCATGGAAGTCTCCTAAGGCCTTGCACAATGTGGAAGGAAATCTCAGTGCTGGGTAGGCTGCAGCATTACCTGGATAAGAGGCAAAGGCAGAAAATGAGAGCTGCAACCTGATTTTCTTAAAGGTTTTTGTGCAGAAATAAGCTTTTCATGGAGGAGATGGCACTTGAAAATTAAACTTAAAAATCCCAGAAACAAAATGAGAATCATAGGACCTTAGAATTACCCAAAGCTGGGGTTGGAAGGGACTTTTGAAAATCATCTAGTTTCAATCCCCTGCCATGGGAGGGGATACATTCCACAGGACCGAGGATGATCCAAGTCCCATCCAACCTAATCGTGAGGTTAACACTTCCAGGGATGGGGCATCCACAGCTTCTCTGGGCAACCTTTTCCAGTGCCTCACCACCCTCACAGTAAAGAGTTTGTACCTAACATTCAACCTAAACCTGCCCTCTTTTGGTTTAAAGCCATTACCTTGAGCTATCACTACATGCCCTCAGCTGCTGCTGCTGCTGTCTGGGGCCCTCCGAGTGTGCAGAGCTGGTGAGGCTCAAGGCTGTGGGAGCAGCCTTAGCTCAGCCCTCATCATGTGTGCTTTATGGCACAATCTTTAATTGCACTATCAAACACTTCTCTGCCCTGGCAGCATTCATATGGGCTGTGGGAAAGTCACTGCTCAGGGACTGAGGCGTCTCTCTGTCATTTTTCTCCTTCTCATTCCGTTAGCAGCGGCGGCTGTTATTTATTACCATCTAATGCCCTCAGTACATATGGAAGCATTTGTTTCCTTTGCAGTCCTTTCAAGGGTCTTTGCTGTCCACTGGGGTATTTGAGTGCCACGTTGTTTTCTGTAAGTGGAGACTGCTGATCTGTGTGGGAAAAGGTGTGTGGAGAAGACAATTTGGGGCAGGTTGGCTCCCAAAGACAAGATGCAGGGGTTGGCTGACGATGTTTTTCTCTCCCCTTCATGCCGTGTCTGTTCCTTCCTGGCGCAGGCAGGAGTGCGTAGCCACAGAAGAAAACCCTCAGGTGTTTTTCTGCTGCTGTGAGGGCAACTATTGCAATGAGAAATTTACCCATCTGCCTGAAGTCACCGGCCCAGAAGGTGAGTGACTGGGAGGATGGGGAGTTGGGGTCTCTTCCTCTAGACCCAATTTCCAAGGACTTTCATAGAAACATAGAATGTCCTGAATCGAGAGGGACTCAAAAGGATCATTGAGTCCAACATCGAGTCCTGGCCCTGAATAAGAAACCCCCAAGATTCATGTCATGTGCCTGGGAGTTTTGTCCAAATGCTCCTTGAGCTCTCTCAGGCTTGGTGCTGCGACCACTGCCCTGGGGAGCCTGTTCAAATGCTTGACCACCCTCTGGGTGAAGAACTTTTTGCTAATTTTTGCCATAAACCTCATCTGATTCAGCTTCATGTCAACACTGAGTTGTTGGATGCTTTGGTTACAAAGTCAGAAATCCTCTTGCTACAGCTCTTTTAGAATAGATTTTGAAGGTTGTTTCACTCTGTGGCTAAAGCTGTAACTAACACTTTGGATACCATCAGTAAGAGGTAGGTTTTCTTTATGGTGGACAGTTCACAGGACGTTACAAAACAAAATCCCACACAAGGGGAGGAGGGCAGAGTGATTTATACTGCATGGATTGAGCCTCAAACTCTTAAGAGGTGTTTAACACCTTCCTCATTAATTTCATAGGTCACAAGTCTCTAGATCCCTTGAGCATCCAGGAATTTTTGCATTTGATTCTGTTTTGTTGGTCTGGGGATTGAAAGGGAAAGGCTGTGTGTCAGCTTTCAGAGTCTGTGGATATGCATCAAGGAAGAAAAGTAATATAGCAGAACCTTCTTCAGAGGCTAATAGAAAAACGATGACTCTTTTAGGTGTATACTTTTTAAGTATCATTCAATAAAAACTATTAAAGCAGGTGAATCTTTTCCTTAGGTTGGTTTCTTCTGCTTTGAAATGCCTGCATTTACTGAGATGTTCCAATAGACCTTTATCAGATTTTCCTGGGCTTTCCTGATAGGTTTTTAATTGTTTACATGGGTTATATTATCTCCTGTTATTAACGTACCCTTAGCAACCTAGTAGCAAATATTCTTTCTCTCACAGTTTTTTGTTTAATTTGGCAAGTCTTGCTATTTTTTCCTTCCCTGTCTCCAACATAGCAACATGGCTCCATTTAGTATTCCCATTGTTTGTGTCTCAACTGCACTGATGTAATTTGGAACAAGAGCTACTGTGGGAATAGTGCATTTGATTGTGGCTCCGGCAGCATTTTACTAAAAACTGACAACTTGTCAATCACTGTGAAAGGTAAAGCAACGCTGCAAGGGATTTCGTGCTCTCTTAATACATTTGGAAGGGTTAAGAGGAGGAAGCGTTCTGCTTTTATGTATCCCAGCAAGAAATACCTATCTTAAATAAAGGTCAGATGGATGCTCAGCTCGCAAAGTGTGGTTTGGACCATTGTAGCTCCATTACTAATGGAGAAGAGAAAACCATGGAGCCTTATGAATAGCGTTGGGTGTGATGGGACACGCCAGCCAGCATTGTCAGCTTTGGAGCGGAGGGACAGATGGGGTTTGGTGGCCTCTGGATGTGCAGTGACAGTGCTGCTGCATTCCTGAGGGTCCTTTTTCCTCTCTTACCCTGCTCGTTCCTCACAGTCATCTACGAGCCGCCGCCGCCAACGCCGTCCCTGCTGAACATCCTGGTGTACTCGCTGCTGCCCATCGCCGTGCTGTCCGTGGCCATCCTGCTGGCCTTCTGGATGTACCGCCACCGCAAGCCTCCCTACGGCCACGTGGACATCATCGAGGTGAGGGACTCGCTCCCCTTTCTGTGGGCCTTGAAAAGGCCATGGGGGCTGCTCAGGGTGTGTTCACATCCACTTTGGCTTCACTCTTTTCAGCTGGCCTAACTCTTCTCTGCTTTTCAATGTTGGTGGCACAGTTGGCCTCCATGGAAGTGTCAGGCTGATGGGTTTAGGTGGGGTTGTCACCATGTCTGAGATACCTGAGGGAGGGAATTAGACAGCCCTGCTTGGTGGCTGCCCTTCCTCCCAAACTCAAACCCATTGCCTGATTTCAGCCAGCTTTGTAGAGCATCAGAGATTCTGAGAGATGATAAAGTTCCTGCCAGCTTTATGGGAGGAGGGAAGATACTTTCCCTGATGAAGCTCAGGTTTTAGAGCCCTCAGAGAATGGATGCAGGAGGCTTTGGGGTGATCTAATTGCAGCCTTCCCATACCTGAAGGGAGCCCACAAGAAAGATGGAGAGGGACTTTTTACAAGAGCATGTGGTACAGGACAAGTGGGAATGGGATAAAATTGAAAGAGAACAGGCTTAGATTAGATAGTAGAAAAAAAATTCTTCCCTGTGAGGGTGGTAAGGCCCTGGCACAGGGTACCCAAGGAAGCTGTGACTGCCCTATCCCTAGAGGTGTTCAAGGCCAGGTTGGATGGGGCTCTGTGCAATCTGGTCTAGTGGGAGGTGTCCCTGCCTATGGCAGGGGGGTTGGAACTGAATGATCTTTAAGGTTCCCTTCCAACCCAAACCATTCTATGACACTGTGAACCTTTCCCATCTGAAAGCAGGTAGGACAGAGCTCCAACCCCACACATCCTGAGGGGTTAAGTTGGTCTCCTGGACAAATGCAGAGTTTTAACAGATGTGATCTGTATGATGCTGACAGATCTGGTCACTGCCCATGGCTGGGGTGACATGCAACATACTAATGTAGTGAAGAGCACTGGGAGGTTTGAGATGTAGTTGGCTGTCTGGTCAAAAAGATCAAAAGGTTCCCACTTTTGGCAGGAGGTAGCCTTGAGGACATTGGTGCTTTATGGCCCAAAATAACTTGTGCTTTGAAAACACAGGAGAATTCAGGTTTTGCCCAGAGCATGGCAGGCAGTAGTGTCACAAAGTGACACTTGGAGGTGTAGATTGTTATATGTGTTCTATATCAACACCCTACAGAGCAAGTAAGACAGGGAATTTCAGGCTGTTCTGACTCAAACAGTACACCTAGATAATTTGTATTAAATAAATGTCAGTTCTTCACACTTCTTTCCCCCCCTGCCTTTATTTCACAGTCCAGCTTCAGCTGGTGACAGTGTTTTTCTCCTGTGCAGGACCCTGGCCCACCACCCCCTTCTCCCCTGGTTGGCCTGAAGCCCCTGCAGCTCTTGGAGATCAAGGCGAGGGGACGCTTTGGCTGCGTGTGGAAGGCTCAGCTGATGAATGACTACGTAGCAGTGAAAATCTTCCCTATTCAGGTGAGAGGGACACTGCTTGCCGGGGGCTTCCTCACCACTGCTGAGATGCTCTAAGTGCCTATGGAGATTATGGTTTTTAAGACCATAACAAAGATGCATTTGGGCTCTTCTGCTGGGGGAAAAAGTTCAAGGACCCTTCCTTCCTACACTTCTCCCTGCGTTATCTCATTACCAAATGCTTCCTGTAGTAGTACTTGTTGCAAGAAGGGCAAAAACAAGCACATTCTGAAATCTACAGGGTATTTCAGCTTCCCTGCAAATGCCTGTGTTGTTCAAATCCAGCAAGGCAGGGCGCAGCTGTGGTGCCCAGAGTGCACACAAAGGGCCAGAGCCCTGGCTTTGTGTGTCCTGCCTGGGTGGGTTGTAAATCTAGATCCAAACCCAGCGAGCAGTTTACAGCCTCCAAAGGCAGAGCCCCGGTGCTGTGAAAGCTAATTGCTTTGCAGCCTTTCTGTCAGCTCCTGTCTTCTGCTCCAGGAAACCTTTGAACACTCCTGACTTGATTCTCTAGGAATTGCAGATGAAAGGAGTAAAGCAATCAAAAGTCAAGTGAAAGAAAAATGACTAAAACATCTTTGTGCTCCTCTGCTGTCTCCTTCATTACTTTTTCACCTTGTGTTTGTTGTCATAGCGTTGCCAAAGGAGATCTGCACATCTTCTGTCCAAGCCAGCTGTGACCTACTAGTAAATATTCAATAGAGCCTCGATTAGATTTTGCAATTGCAACAATTACAGCTACAAGGCTGATCCTGGGTGCTGTATGCACAGGCTTTATCCTTGCAAGTACCCTTAGGAAATCTTGACAAATCTTATTTCTCAGTAAGGCTGAGTTTGGCTTCCTCTCCACTCCCCACACATGTCCTTTAGGAATAGCTTAGGATAATTTTGGAGAGGGGAGACTGAGGACAGCAACTTGTCTTTCTTCTTTAGGGAAAACAGCCTCATTTTGAAGGGATGCATCACATCCTAACACTGGAGCATGATTTTTAGAGTAGTGTGAGCAGCTCTGACTGAACTGAAGGAGCTGTTTGCTTTAAAGGAAAGCGTGATGTTTGATGGTGCATTTCTCCCTGCTTCAGGATAAGCAATCTTGGCAGAGTGAGAGGGAGATTTTCAACACTCCTGGCATGAAGCATGAAAACCTTTTGCAATTTATCGCAGCAGAGAAAAGGGGGACAAACCTGGAGACAGAGCTCTGGCTGATCACAGCTTTCCACGACAAGGTAATGTATCATTGCATGTACATTTTGGGAAGGCAGAGGGGGAGGGAGCTGGTTGTGATACAGCAGGATTATAATCCCTGGAATCTATCCAGCCTATTCCTGGTGGGCCATGACTCTATGGTAGCAAAGTGCTCCTGCTCCCCTGCCTCAAAGGCCCTTCCTTTAGCTTTCAAGGCTTTCCAACCCAAAACAAGGATTAATAAAAGTGGGATTTAGGAAGGGAGAGAGGCACAAAAGGCCACAGCTCACCTCTGTGATGGTCACCATCTCTTGATGTGCATAGATGAGCACCATGGGAGACAGATTTTGCAGACCCAACTTGCCCCTTGCGGATGGGCTCCATGTTTGCTTTTGAGGCTTGGGGCACATGTCCCATTTCATGGATTGCTTTAGCTATAAAGCATGACTGACTCTTAAAACAAACGTGCAAATCTGGGGTTGAGCCAGCAGTGTTATCCCTCTGTTAAATATGAGGTCCACTGAGTCAATCATTGCCACAACCAGCTGATACAATGCATCATCTTGCATGGAAGGCTTTCCCCTTGCTTAGGTTAGATGAATTGCACTGGTTAAAGATAATTTTTTCCCTTCTTTACCTCCCTCCCCTTCCCTGGCAGATAAGTAGACATCAGTAGACCACATGTCTGTGCTGTCAAGGGCTGAAAACTCATGGACACTTTTGATTTTTATTTCTTCTTTTTCCTTTCACTAGTGATTCCCCCCCCCCCCCTCCATTAAATCAAGGCTCAGATTTTTCAAGCACTCTCTAAACTGATGAGTTGGCACATGTGTCACGTAGAGGGGTCTAGGAACTGACAATGTCCTGTTCTGCAGGGCTCTCTGACGGATTACCTGAAGGGCAACATTATCAGCTGGAATGAGCTCTGCCATGTTGCAGAAACAATGGCTCGTGGCTTGTCCTACCTTCATGAAGATGTCCCCTGGTGCAAAGGTGAAGGACATAAACCTGCCATAGCACACAGGTAAAGCCTCTTTCATTGACACCCTCTTTGAAATGATGCTGTTGAATGGAGGAGGAAGTTGTGCTTTTAGGAAGGAAAGGCCTTTTAATCCAGCAAATCCTGTGCTAAGATAAGAATTCTTTTCAACCACATACAAAATAGTGAAGGGCAAGTAAAGTGTCTTGCCTGTGGAATAGCACAGTCGGTAGTGGCTGATGGCAAATGTCCAAGGGTAGGGGCTTCCTTCTTCCACCAGCTCTTCCCTTGTGGTGGGAAGGGAATTCTGGTTGCTGCAGAACCACTCTTTGAAAGGATTTTGCTTGATAAGATCATCACATTATGATCTGTGCATTTCTATGGCTGTACCAGGAGTTGGACCCTATTTTTTTCCCTGTTTTAGACTGATAACTCCACTGCGTGTCTTCCCACAGAGCTTTTGATCATTAGGTAAAAGATGTCGAAACTGTGGAAATGCAGAAAATGGCTGCTAGTTGCTTTTCCGTGTAGTTTTAGAAGGCCCAAATTGTGCCAGGGTGCTTATGAGAGACACCACAGCAGGTGCCACCCTGCCCCTGAGACCTCCTGGCACACACTTGACCCCACCTAGGTGGCAGCACAGTGGGGACAGCAAGAAAGCAGTTGGGTTAAACCACCCTCATGCTTTAGCCCTCCTCCCAAGTCCCACACTGCTTACCCTAGACTAAAGCATCTCTTCTGAGTGATTTGCTGGTGGTGGGGCAGGATGAGAGAGATTTCCAGAAGGGATTTACGGGCTGTAATCCATGGCCATACTCCCCTACCACCCACCACATTTCATCTGGGAGGGACTTAAACCCCACGTCCAGCTGCAGCAATTTGTACCCGACCTAGCAGGCCTGGCTTCATGTATGGCACAATAATCACTGTTTTTGCAAGGGTATCCCTGCCCCCAAACATTCCACTTCCCCAAACTTGAAAGTTTTGGAGAGCTGAAGGCATTTGAAAGAACCTGCAGCTGCTTTTGTGCTGCTCCTGGAGCTGACCCCTGTGTCCCTGACATTTGTCCCTGTAGAATAAAGGCAGTGGTTTATAGATGAAAATTCCTGAGGGTGGGGAACAGAGGAAGGCTATAGAAAGGCTTTAAAGCAACAGATCGTGCTCATTAGTGTCCCTGTCCATTTAGCAAGTGATAAAAGCTGGAGAATGCATCATTTGTGTGAATTTAGCACATACCTAGTGGAGGAAGGATTTCAGGACACAAGGGATTTCCCTCGGATTACCCCACTCCTTTTAATTTTATTTTTGAAAGAAAACACTAAATGCATTTTAAGTCTGGGGAGGGGGGCTTGGGGGGGTATTTTTGATGGCTTCCCACAGTGCACATGGATGGAGGTGCTGGCGTTGCCAGGTGAAACTCCCCAGTCACTGCTGGGCAGGGGTTCAGCCAACTCCTCTCTGGCCCCCGGCACTACAAGGAGGATTAAGGTTATGGAATCACTTGTAGGTGCAAAAGTGCCCCCACGTGGAAGCTGAAAATAAAATCTCCAGTGTCTCAATCGAATTGACTCATCCGTAGCTCATTGTCTGCTTGCTCTGTATTCCCTAGTTCGAAGTGCTAAGTGAAAAAAAGCATTTTCTTCTTTTCATGCCACTTTTCTTTGTCAGCGACCATTTGAGGATGGTCCAACGCATATGATGTTATGGGAATTCCACTTGGCCCAGCTTGGATTAAGTCCTTCTCTGTGGTCTGGATACATTTGCATTGCAGCTCAGACTTGCCAGTTCAAGGTGGTTTGAGGAAGGAAGGAAGGAAGGAAGGAAGGAAGGAAGGAAGGAAGGAAGGAAGGAAGGAAGGAAGGAAGGAAGGAAGGAAGGAAGGAAGGAAGGAAGGAAGGAAGGAAGGAAGGAAGGAAGGAGAAAAATGGGGGAATGTATGGAAATAGGGGGGAAAATGGAATTGCAAAGGGAAATCCTTGCACCGTTTATCAGGCTGTAGGAGTTAACTCTTGCATGCCCGTAGGGCACTGCAGATGAGCAACAGCAGCACATGCCTGTACAGTGATGCTGGTTCACATCTTGTTTCACCTTGGAACCACATCGTTCAGGCAGATTGTCTGATAATTTCTGTGTGGTCCTCATCGAGCCACTGCTTTGCAGAAATCTCGTGCACAATCTGTACCATCCTGAGGGCATAATCCCCTAAAGCTGAGCGAGCAAAGGCGTTTATCCATGTCATTAGTTGAGGGCTGTTTCCTAAGCCTGTGGGGAAACTGCCATAGCATGGAAGCAGGCAGTCTCTAAGATGACAGGTAGTGGGAAATGCAGTTTTTCTGTGTAATGGAGGGGTACCAATGTTAGGGAGGCTCTGCAAAGCTGTACTGTGTCCCTAGAGGTGGTGGAGGCTGGTTTCTGCTGGGGTTCACTGGCTGCACGATGCCCTCCAACTTCACACCCACTTCCCCCATCTTAATCCTCAAGCCAGAAATGCCCATCATGCTGTGTTTAGCTTAGAAAGGATAAATCCTCTCTTCTGATATTTTAAGCTCAGAATCAGGGGATGGGTGGCACAGGATGATTTTTGCTTGCAGTGCTTTGAGCCGATGCTCTGGCATCTGAGGCTGCAGGGAGCAGCCCCTTCTCTATGGTCCAGCAGTTTCTCTCTTCACAAAGAATTTTGACAGGTCTCTCTAGTGCAGAACAATCGTATCTGCCCTCATTAATTATTTTGTGCAGGCCTGCAATGTCCTGCAATCAGCAGGGTCACCGAGTGAATTGATGATAGGGAAATTATAATGCTGAGCATACAGGACAATTGCCATCTGCTGTCTAAGGTCTGTAATTTAATTAGATTGCCAAACATTCCTTTTCAGATGAAAATGCAGGAAGCCCAGGGAACAGGGCTCGACTGGTTCAGCATCTCAGTGTGATCTTCCTCCAACCCCCACCCTTCCCAGCCCCTGCAGATTTACCTGAGCTGCCCTGAAATGATCCCGCTGCAGCACAGGACTGACACAAATGTCTCCTTCAAGCACAGATCCACCATTTCTACTGCAAATTCTTACACCTGCCTGCTCTGATCCTGACACCGTGTCTGAGTGTGGTCTCAGCCCCTTCCCTGATTGCTTTCCAACCCTCCAAATCCTCTGGAGAAGATCAGTCCAGTAATTACAACAGAAGGCTAACAGATGACTATGGCAAAAGTCTGTTGAAGCATGTAGTCAGGGTGGAGAGAGTCTCACCAGCATCTGCTGATTTCCAGAAAGATCTAATTTTGTAGTTAGGAGCAAACATCCTTAGTAGGATAAAGAGTAATGTACTCCCTTAACCTGTCTTGGTTTTGTTCTTGGGAATGAGAAGGGCCCAGAAGGTCAGGGTCCAGAGCTCATGCTTGGAGCAAGAAGTGGTGCCTTATATACAGCTTGCTCTTATTAAAAGAGCCCCTTCAGATCAGATTTTATTTTGAGATTCATTCACTGCAGAGTTTGGCTGACTGTGCTGGTCAGCTCAGGGCTGCTTGGTTGTGTTTTAGGGACAAGAGCAGTGAGAAGCAGCCAAGTTTGCAGCACTGGCCATGCTGGGAAGCTGGGAAAGAAAGGAAGAAAGGAGCTGATTTACTGGGAGGTGCTAAGCCTATAGACAATGTGTGTGCTGCAATGTGACTTAGACACATGCCATGATAAACCCTTCCCTTGCTTCTTGGCTTGTCCATAGGGACTTCAAGAGTAAAAATGTCTTGCTGAAGAATGACTTGACGGCTGTGCTAGCGGATTTTGGACTGGCCGTACGGTTTGAACCTGGAAAACCTCCAGGGGACACTCATGGACAGGTAATCATTGCATTTACCTTTTTAAAAAGTTGGCCTTGCCATAGCTCCTCTGGAGTGCAGGCTAGTTTGTGCGGATGCATTTAATTCTGCTTGAGATATGTATTTTTTTCCATAAAAACTTGTGCTCAGACATAAATTCTGAGGGCTGCTTTAATCTGGGTGAGTGGGAGGGTGCTCAGACCCTTCTGATTGCTGTGCAGGTGAGGTCCCCCCAGCCCTGGGGTCAGGTGGCTTCCTCCTTCAGACACAGGGCTCATTGACTCATTATTGTTTCACTAATAAATATCCATGGAATCACAGAACACCATGTTGGGAGGGATCTCAAGGATCATCTGGTCCAGCCTTTCTTGACCAAAGCAAGGCAAGACAGTCCAGCTGAATATTAGTAGTGTTTAGTTTTGGAGTTTGCTGCAGTGACCACTTTTCTAGGCTGTAACACGAATATTAAAGCTCCTAAATATTAATACTGATGCCATAGTACAAATATTAATAATCTTAAAATTACTGATTTAATTTTAAGAATTCAGCCAGGCTGGCTGCCTGGGTGACCTTTGGCACAGCTGGCTGTGCCCTGTGTAAACAATATACTACAATTTTATGGGTTCTTAATTTTCTGCCTTTGTGTTGCAGCAAGCAGCCCCTCATTCTGCTCTTTTGCCAGGACACAGCAAGTCCAGCATCCCCTCCTTGTGCCTCCAGGGTTTTCTGAATTCCCATCTCCAGTGTAGTTTTCCCTTTTTACCTTTCTCTCAGAAGGAATAAACACTCTTCTGGTTTTGAGTTTGGGTCTTCTGGGTTCTGGAAAGTCTTACTCAGCTTTCCTCATTTTTGTCACCTTTATTTTACTTTTTCAATATTTTGCACATCTTTCTATATCCTGGCTTCGCTCTGTCCCCACTGCCGCAGCTGACAGCAAGAAGAGATGAAAATTTCCTCAAGGGAAATTATTAAAAGTGTTTAAATTCCAAAAAAAGGTGCTTTTCCCCTTGCTATCCTGTCTACTCTCCTACATTATGAGCTGTACTAAACATAACAATAGAGGCTCTATAATGAGGACTGAATTCCCTCAAAACAAGAGGAGGTCTTTTCAAAACCTTGGCAAGCCAGGGTTCATGTTTTACTACTTCTGTGGATGCAGAAGGCTTTTTTATCTAGTGCTGTCAAACCAACACCTTTTCCTACCATCTCAGGAGATATATAATTTTTTCTCTTCTCTGTTTTTTATGGTTGTGATTTTGTTTTGGGGGGTGGGGTTTGTTTGGGTTTGGGCATTTTCTGGTGGGTTTTTTGGGGGTTTTTTTGTTTGTTTGGTTGGTTGGTTGGTTGTTTTTTTTTGGGGGGGGTTTTTTTGAGTGAAAGAGGATTGAACTTTCAACAACTAGGGTAACCAAGTCAGACTTGAGCTCAGGGTGTTCTATGTGTCTCCAAAGACAGCATTTTCTCACACAGGATGTGCAGCTGGAGCAACATGCAGCAGGATGCAGTGTGCACTGAATGAGTATCACACACGCAGCCCTACACTTTGGCTTCCTCCTTCATGTAGTTTATCTGGACTCGAGTGATCTTAATGAGAATCGGTGTCAGAAGAAACAGCTCCCCTTTGTTTTTCAAGCGAGGTGCACCTTTAGCAGCAGTGGCCTCCAGGCTAATGAAACCAGCTGTCACTCACTCCAACCAGCACAGGCTGAGGGGCCCAAATGCAATGTGACTCGAGCTGTGTTTTCTCTCTGTAGGTGGGAACAAGGAGGTACATGGCTCCTGAAGTGTTGGAGGGGGCAATCAACTTCCAACGAGACGCCTTCCTGAGGATAGACATGTATGCAATGGGACTGGTGTTGTGGGAGCTAGTCTCCAGATGTAGAGCAGTTGATGGTAAGAATAAAGATCCACTATTCCCTGGGGAGGGTTCTGTTTCAGTGTGGCTTAGTGGTCCAGAGAATGGATCTGTCTCTGTTTAAAAAAAAAAAGATTAATGGCATATTTTTATTAAAAGCAGCTAACCTGTTTTTCATTTTTTTTTAACTTAAGGTGTTACTCTCTGTAGATAATAACCTTTGTGAGTGCTCAAGTTTCAAAGTGTTGGTTACCTTGCAAATTGCTGAGAATTCAGAAGGAGAAGGTGATCCCTACAGGATGTGTGTCCTTTAGTCCTGAGCCTGCTCTGTGCTGCTCTCAGTGGCACTCTGCATTCCTGCCTGTGCCCAGGGCATGCCTTGGGCTCTTGGGAAGAGCCCACAGCCAGCTTGGCTGTCACCTCACTTATGCAGTGGGATAGGCTGAATGGAAAGCAGCTTAGTGAAATAGCAGGAGCACAGGGCTGGAAGGATCTTCCTGGGTCAGCCAGCCCATGTCCCTGCTATCGTAAGTCATTAGTTACTGATCTTTAACTTCTGCTGGTCAAGCCCTCTCTCAGCAGTGGGCTAGGTTTGTTGTTTCATTTACAGCTTTGGAGGATCTCACTTTCTTCTGAAGGATGTAAAAGTATGAACTTCATGGTGTCTCCTTTCTGCTTTTTTTTTAATCCGAAAATGATTGCTGCAAAGTGGGGCATCTTTTCTGTTCAATTAGCACATCTGTCCTTGAGTGATCCTTGCCATGTGCAGGACAGGACAGCAGTCATGTCACTGTAGTAGCTCCAAGGCTGCTTCCTCGAACTTTGTTCTTCTTGTATAGTTACAGGTGCTCAGAACTGAATATCAAGTTCATAAAACAACAGCATTTCACCTAGACTTCAAAAGTTTTTATTAGCATTACAGTAGGACTGAAGAGCCTGATTATAATTAGGATGTCTGCATAGGTGTGTGGTAAGAGAAGGTCTCTTGTTCAAAGATTTACAATCTAATGAGGTAAAATGCTGGAGGAGCAGGGAGCTGGGAGCACAGTAGGGTAAAACAGTGGCACACAGATCACTCGTGTAGGAATTGCCCTTCTCTGTTGAGGTGCCCCAAATATCCACTTTCATTTTCCTGTCATGTTTGTGATCTCCCGCCAATTCAGCCAGCTGACATACCCCAGGTGCTACACACAGCACCCTTGAGTCAGAGGGAAGGCTTCCTTTGGGATGACAGGGAGTTACACTGAGCCCCATCTGCCCTTCCAGCTCAGAAGTGATGTTGTGTAAACAGCATATTTAGCTTGGAGATCACCAGTGCAGCTCTTCATAGCCTGGGTTCCTCTTGGAGGAAAAGAAAAATCCTAAGTGACCCTATGTCATCCATTGGAGCAAGTGTTTCAGTTTGGTTTAGTGACTGCCACTGAGTAACCGAGAGCAATGATAAGCTGGTTCAGTAATTTCATTCTTTAGAGTACCTAAACATTGTGTTGTTGTTGTTGTTACAATTCATGACCACATGAAGTGGTCAGCTCTTTTATTTTAGTCAGGAAAGACCCTCTTGCAATACCTCTGCTCTGGAAAGAGGTCACCTTTTGCTATTGAGAAACTGTAAGAGATGCCGTGGAGCACCCTGAGAAGCCCATCAGTTAAGCTGGGCTGCTTTTTCTGAGAGAGCATCTACGTGTTGCCAAAAGCCAAATGAGATTTCAATAAGCAGAAGTTATTGCCATCATCCAATATCTGCACTTATACTGAACAGTTATCTCATTCTCATGGCCCTGGGCAGTTCACAGCCATAACTGGTATAACTAAAGCATTCAGAAATCATTTTACACTTAGGGGCTGGTACCTGGGACAAGTGCGTCCAGCTCCAGTGTGTCAGGGCTAACTCAAACCTATGAACAAACCAGATCACAAAGCAAGAAATTACAAGTGTTGTATATGCTTGACCTTACTAGTTGGTGCTGAAGTGAAATTATGCTTATGCTGGAAATTTCTCTAGGTTTTTGTGTGTTGAATTGTTGTGTTAAAATGTGGGGAGGATGGGTTCATTTGCTCTTTCTATTAAAACAAATCATGGACTATCTGGCAAACTTCCTCAAGGAAATGGTGGGATCCAGAGGCCTGCCTGAGAGTTCAGATTCGTAACTCAACGAGGTGGAAACTGCATGGCCAGACAAGCAGCAGGGACAGCAAAGACCATTGTGCAGGAGGAATGTAAATCACATTTGTCTGCAGTGACATGTGAACGTCAGGCTTTGTTGCAGTGGGTTGAGGTTGCTCCGGAGCCACACTCACTCATGCATGGCCGTGGCTCTGCAGAGGCCATTTCTACCCTAACCTGATTCTCTGTGTGCACCCTAGGTCCAGTGGATGAATACATGCTGCCTTTTGAAGAAGAAATAGGTCAGCACCCATCCCTTGAGGACCTGCAAGAAGTGGTGGTTCACAAGAAGATGCGCCCTGTGTTCAAGGATCACTGGCTAAAACATCCCGTACGTCTCTCCTGGTTAACAGTGGAAAACATTTTCCTGTGTGATGGGAATGAGGGATGTGGTTATGCATTCCCAGTGTTAGACAGAAAGAGCTCTGGGGTATGAGGGGCTGCTCAACACCTTTGTGCTCCCTTTTCTGTTTATCTCTTGTATTTAGAGACTAAACAAGATGAATAATTGGCTAGTGCTGAATGTGGAGCGTGAGGTGCTTTAGTAGGACTCCTTTAATATGGTGAAAGAATGGAAAATAAAGTCCTTTCATCAAGAAAAAGACAACAATCCGGACCATTGGAGACACACTCCTCACAAGCTAGATACCATGCAAGACTTGGAGGAGTTTATGGAGGAAAAATTAATTAGATGTGAAAGTAAGCAGACAATGAAGCAGAATGCAGTGTGGGTTTCCCAGAGGTAGCTCATTTCAGGCTCACGTTTTTAATAAAAGAGCTGATTTTTCTTAGATCGGGAAGATGAGAGATGATGACAACTCACTGGGCTTCAGTAAGAAGTCAAATGCCTCTATATTACCCAAACTGCTAGAGATTTGGCCAGACTCAGGTGTACTAACTCATTTCCCAGAAGTTAGGGAGAGATGTGGACTGTAGAAAAAGATGAGTCTTCCACTTCAAATGAGGGTTCAAATAAAAGCTGCGTTGAAGCACTGTTGAATTCAGGTTTTTTGGGGATATCAAGAGAAGTGATTGCAAACAAAGCAAATGCTTTCATAGTAACTGATACAGTGCTGCCAGCTCTCACAGTTTTATCATGGGAATCTTAATATTTGTTATCTTTTAAAGTTTCAACTGCTAAATCTTGGGATTGATTTTGATATTTAAAAAAGCACTTTTGGGGCTAGATACGACCAAGCCTTAGAAAGCAGATGCTTAAAAAAAACATGAAAACACGTATTTAAGGTAATTTTTAAGGCTTATCTCATGGTAATTGGCATACTGTGGAAAAATCCTTTTTTTTAAGGGGTTTTTTTGAGCATTGGCTGTGTTGAATGGACCTCTCCACCCTCTGCCAAGGTGGTGCCCATGATTCCTTAAAGATCAAGACATAAAACTTTTGAGACAATATTAGTATAGGAAGTAATATAAAAACTGGTCTTTAATTGGAGAGGCAGATATGGAAAAATGCCCACCCCACACTGGGCGAATACAGTTTTATAAGTTTAGCAAATTAGCATAATTGGCAAGAATCCCCATCACACAGTTGATGAGGTAATTTCCCCTCTTGATTCAACCTCTTCTGGAGCCCCCCATTGGTTTATGAGAAACTGTCTTGGGTGGGTAGCTCATCCGTGGTTCCCAGGAAAAAGCAAGATGGGATAGGAGCTCATCCTTGGTGCCCAGGAAAAAGCAAGATGGGATAGGAGCCTTTGGAATGTGTTTTGTCCTTCTGCCAATCAGGGTAGGAGAAGTACTGGAGCTAGCTAGGAACTACGTAGCTATACAACAACAGTCTACAGAGCTACAAACATATATGAAGGAAATACAAAAGCACAAACCATTTTGGCATTCCCCCAGAGCAGGTGAGGTGGCTGAAGGTGTTTTCTCCCCGTTGCTGTCTGCAGGGCCTGGCGCAGCTGTGCGTGACCATCGAAGAGTGCTGGGACCACGACGCGGAGGCGCGGCTCTCGGCGGGCTGCGTCGAGGAGCGCATCGCGCAGATCCGCAAATCCGTCAACGGCACTACCTCGGACTGCCTCGTCTCCATCGTGACCTCCGTCACCAACGTGGACTTGCCACCCAAAGAGTCTAGTATCTGAGTCCTGGGTCCTGGTTCACTTTTGTCTTTCCAGACTCAGCGGATTTAAAAAAACAAACGAACGAAAAAGAACGACAAGGAAAAAAGTTTAAAAAAAAAAACGTACAAAAAAAACAAAATCACAAAAATTCAACAAACCCATGAATGCAGCTGCTATTTTATCTTGACTTTTTATTATTATTGTTATTATTATTATTATTATTTTTTTGGATTGGATCAATTTTACCAGCACATTGCTCTACTGTATTAAAAAAAAAGGACATTTCAGCAAGCATTCAGGTGCCGACTAATGAATGCAGAAAAGGTGCAGGTACCTCAGAACCTCAACAAACTCACTTCAGTTGTTTTTATTTTATTCAGTTTTCTGGGTTTTTCTTTATCAGTCTGTCTTCTGAGCGGAGCATCTGTGACATAAAGCTTATGTGACATAAAGGAAAACCACCTACCACCTTCGAAAACGCAATGCTGCAAACTGTGGAGGAAACTTAAGACTGTTATGTAAAGAATACACCTTCCTCAAAAGCATTTTTCCCCATTTTGGTTTTGGGTTCAGTTTCTTTTTTATTTTTTTATTATTTTTTTTTGGAAGTGAGCTTCAGAAAAAAACAGCAGATGTGTCTTTTACGGATCTAACGGGTGTCATTGTAACATGGAAAAAAAAAAAGTAACTGGGCAGAGAATGTTAATTCTTGATGGTAGAATTGAAGGGGGGAGCGTAGAATAGGGGTGGGGAGAGTGACGTTGGACTTGGCAGCATTTGGGGAAACATCATTTGCTATGGAGCTACTTCTCAGGTAACCATTAGAGGAGGGGAAGGACATTTCTGGGCAGAGTATTTACGGCTGCAGCGTATGGAGAAAGCAGAGTTAAAGAGGCAGTGGTTGGAAGAAAGGCACTTGTTTCTTCCTCCGGAGTCTGGATTTGGGCGGTAAACTAACAAAGTGGGACTATGACTTTTATTTTTCAATTCCAGGTAGTAGCAGGAAGGATGCTTTTAAGCATCAGGACAGGTGGGGAAGTATGATTTCAAAAGCACTTTGGAAAAATACTGGAAGATAGGAAAACTTTTGCATCTTGTTTTAAGTGTGAGTCAGTTGAGGAAATTGGGTTGATTATCTCTCAGTCCAAGCTAGCAGTGCAGATGATGGAAAAAGGAAAAGGGTGAAAACTGGGTGTATAATTTTTTTTTTTTTTTTTATTAATTTGGAACTGGGGGAGTGAACGGTGGCAGCTGGCTCCCATAACATCTGAGAAGCTGCCTGGCTGCAGGGAGCTGAGGCAGCTCAGCAGCAGCAGTGATTCCCACAGCACCTCTGCCACTGGTTTCTTTGACGCTGCTTTCTCCTTACTCTGTGATGAAACTTTTGTCTTAAAGTGGTGCATATTCTAAAATACCGTTACTCTTATTATGCCATAAACTCGCTCTAGTCAGTGAATGTTCCTAATGCTGCTGATTCAACATTGAAATATTTTTTTAATTTGCAAAACATGCAATGTTTAAAAAAAGAAAAAACTTAAAAAAAAAAAACAAAAAACAAACACAAAACATACACACACACGTTACGTGGCTTCCGAGGTTTAAACTGAAAAAAAATTAAAAACTTCATGACCACAGACCACCTCAAACCAGAAATACCTCAGAATTTTCTACTTGTATGAGTTTTATTATATATTTTGTTAGTTGTGTTGTCTTGTAGTAAGTATATTTTAATGTAAGTTGGCTTTTATGACAAGGGAGTTTTAAAAAAAGAAAAAAAAGAAAAAAAGTTCCAAAATCTTTTAGGAAGTGCTACCATTCTTTTGTTGTTTTGTTTAATAAAGCACCATTGTAAATAACTGTATACAGTTGTAGAATAACTGCCTATATAAGGTACCTGGGCATTATTCACTCTTATTTGTGAAGGCTGTTTCCATTCTGTGTTATATTTTTTTTTTGGTCTGTTTTAGTGAAAGGACAGTACACCTTTTTTTCATTTCCTTTTTCTTTTATTTTCTTTTTTAAATTTTTTTCTTTTTTTTTTTTTTTTTTACTTTGAACATAACATGAATTCTGTGTCTTGCTAGACTGACAAAGTTATGTCCATTGGATGGCCAGATCTTCTAAATTTTCCTTTGTGTTAAGCCAAAACGCAGTCCTAAACTAATCACCCTGTAATGGAAATGTAAAAAGTCTGTATTATATATAAATGAATTGGACTTCTCTCCACTGCCAAATTATCAGTGTGCACCCTTGCACTGATATAATTTATTAAGCAAATGAAACCGCTAATTGGAGAAAATATAAAAAAAAATTGAAATATATTTCTTGAAAAGTATAGCTTTAAAACCTAGAGGTCACAAATGAGGACATGGTCCTTTATCTTGAAGAGACATTAAGAGAATTGCCTTAATTTGTCTATCTGAATAAAGTCTTAACCTATTCTTTCAAGTTACTGAATGTATATTGCATATTAGTATGTACACACATGTAACTGTGTTTCCGTGTGTAGGTTTGAAAGTTTCTGTTCCTTGATGTGCTTCTGTTGAGAAAACCTTGACAAAACCAGACAGGACGATCCCATTTTGACCCAGCCGATGTCCCCGGTGGCCATTGGCACCTTTGGGCCTGATGCTGCAACATACCTATGCTTAGCATTGAGGGTGTAGGTAGCTCTTCTGGTGTCATGACATTAGGCACTCACTTAATGTTAAGTGTGGTTGTAAATGTTTGCAGGATCGGTATTTTTCATGTTTAATACATTTCTGCACTGAGATTTATATGAAAATGTGACTATGTTTTAGAAGTGAAGTGATGTAAGGGTTGGGGTGGAGCATAGAGCAGTTAAGGTTGAGTGAATACTTGTTTCGAGGTGGGCTCGCTCCCTTTTCCCCGGGAATGGGAGCCAGTTCCTATTGCTGCAGAAAGAAAAAAGCTGTACTGTCTTTTAACTGTTAATATCTGTTTGCTCTTCTGGATTTTTTCCTTCAGCATTGCGTATTATAGCTAAAACAGGCTCATTACAGCAGTTGCTTTTTTATCCTGATTTCTTTAAGAAGCTTTAAAGTATTTATTGAAAGTGCCATATGATTTTAATAGCCTATTAAACAGTGTCTGAAATCTTCTATTTTGAGAAAGCATAAACACAAATTCTCACATGTAGCTTATCTTACTGCGGGGAACTGCGCGACCGTACAAACCTTGACCGAATGTTGATTGTAAAGTGTTACATCTTCCTGGTGTAATGGTTCCTTATAGATCATCTTGTCAGCAGGATTCAGAAACTGATCTGAAAAATAATTTCCAAATTGGGTGTGTGCTGGGTAACAAGTTTTATATGTATGTAGGTACGTGTGTCTTGCTATTGCAGCAGAGAAGGAAATCCTGAACTTTTAATATGTACCAATTTGGCTAAAGCTGGTTTTTAAACTGGTGTTTATTTATTTTATTAACAAAGACAAGCTCTGATTAACTTGTTGGTCTTTCAACAGCTGAGCTGTCAAGCAAGTAGTTCCCTCACCTCTAATCCATTTGAACTCTCATTGATAACATGATTTTGGTTCTGTTTGGTACTGCAGAGGCTTTTTCCAAGTCAGGAATTGGGCACATCCATAGGTGTAGCTCTCATAAGCAACTGCAGCTCTTTTCCTCTTCACACTCCCTTGAATATGACGGTGACAACACCTCTTATGTTACTTCCCAAGCACTAAATTTCACTTCCCATTCAGACTTAGAGGAAGCAGCTCTTCAAACATTTCGCTGCAGAATTTTATTGGTGACCTCCCTCTCCTGTGTGGAAGTTCTCAGGTGAATATTAACATTGAATATCCTGAGAAAATACTCTCCTTGACTTTAAGAGCCAGGATTCCCCATCTCTCTGGTGTAACTCCGTTTTATGAATTTATTGCACTGTCTGGGCTGGTTTCCTAGGTGGAGAAAGTTTGAGTTCACATTTTTAAACTGGAAATACCACAGGAACTAATACTGGGGTGTTTTTTTGAGATGATAGAGCTGTGACTTGCTGATGAAATTGCATTAGAACAGCAAGGCTGGAATTTGTATATGGTTTGTATTAAAATATACGTGCATATTTTAAGAGATGGCTATAAACCAGCCTAACCATCAGCTAAGTAGTACTACTCATTATGATTAAGGATTTTAGCTGGTCCTCATCATTAAGAAATCTCTATTTAAGACAAAAGAAACTCACTTTTTATTCTTCTTCTATCTGCAGCTGAAATTCTCTAACAGAATATCCAGTGCTAGACAGTCACACCTATGGAAGTGCCGAGGTCTTTGTTGTGAAGAGAAGGTCTGTGAGTGCCCCCCAGTAACTCCCCTGCCTTTTCCTTGGGTCTCCTGACTCCCTGCTGTTCCCACTCGAAGTCAGTGGTTTCAGTGGAAGCAGGTATTTCCAGGCTGGTTGGGTCAGGCCTGGCCATTAGGAATCCTGATCCCCCTTAACATCACAGCACTGAAAACTGGAGAACACACATTTTATTCCTCTTGTACGACTTTCTAGGCAGAGCTTGCCCTGTTTTGCAGGGGAATGGTCTGGTTTCACTTAGCATGGAAGGAACTCGTGCTGCAGAGGAAGGTGCTGGGTGATAAGGTGTGACAGTGCTGTTGTTGCAGTCCTCTTCAAGCCACACTCCGCTTGGGAAGTTGCTAAGCAGGAAGTGTCCCGCAAGCTTTTGTCACTTTTACATACAGGATATTGTTTGGTAACATTGTAAATAAAATAGACTATATAATAGAGGAAAATAAGGACATTTTGACTTTTTTACTTTTGGAAAAATATATATATATTTTAGTTACATATACAAACAAAATTCTACATTGTGTGAGAATTCTTTTATACCACAAATTATTTTTGTAATGTCTAATATGTTTCTGCAGGGAAAAGGGAGAAAGGTCTGTGTATGCACAGCAAATAAATAAAGAAATATATATATAATGTTTAAATTAAGTGTGCACTACATGAAAGTCTAGAGGATAGAACAAGTGTAGCCTGAAGACAGTTTGAGGAGCAAGTTTGGATGTACTTGGACATGCTTTGAGGATGGCACTGAGTATATGTTTAGGTTATCTTGCATGTCACATCCCTTCTGCTAAAGATTCTTATTGCTTTTCTATGGCCATCTTCAGTTAACCCGGGAGGAGTTTTTTCATGTGTTCATGCGAGTATCTGTATGTGGGCAGTGTGTCTTTTGGCAGATGCTGTGGTGCTGCAGTGAGTTGTGGAGTCAGGGTGTTAAGAATTTACCGAGGCCAAATAGCCAGGCTGATCCCGCTCGCTGTTGTATCTGTTCATAGCAGCTGTGTCTGCTGCACTGACAATATGATCTGTAAGGAGCTGTTGCCAGTGGAGTCCTGATAAAACCAGTTCCTAGAAATTCCTTCTCTCTGAAGTGACACAACTAATCAGGCTTCACCAGAACACACAGATACGTGCTCCATGTTCCCAAAATCAGATTTAACAGTCTGAGTCGGAGGCACTAAATAAAAGGAGCACTGTCATTTCCCAAGTCCTACTAAGAGAAAGAGCTTCCCAAATCTGTGTAGCCAATCTAAAACTATTAAAGGGGAAAAAAAGGGGGGGAGGGGGAGGGATTTAATGTATTTTTCCATTGGACTTAAAATTCACTCCAGTCTTTTTAGTCCTCTCAGCCGTGATAGCAGTGTCAGTGGGTGAGAGGTACCGAAGAAAGCTTTAAACCAAGCAACACATGGCACTGCCTTGGAGCTGGTTTGACAGTGTGCCTTTTGCAATTAGTGCTCCCTAATTCAAGCAGGCTCCTGCAATTGCTGAGTCCCTCAGCTGTGTTCTGGTGAAGTCCTGGCCCTGTGGAAACCAGGGAGAGAGTTTCCATCTAATCATGTGTGACCAGGAGTGTGTGTGTGTTTGTGTGTGTGTGTGTGTGTGTGTGTGTGTGTGTGTGTGTGTGTTCCTGGAACACTTCCTAGCACACCTGGTCCCTTACTTACATGGGAGTTCCTTTCTCATTACTCGTTTTAGGGTGATGCTCAGTTCCCTGACTGAAGTAGTAGCCTATGGAATAAGCAGCAATGCTTTTTGTCAGGACACTTCCACAGAAAGAGATCATGCTTGTGTTATGTCCATCCAGCTGTTCTGAAATGTAATGCTATTCTGTTGTGCCTTTATTTTTCCATGTAAAAGCAACTGCTGTAAGATTTCATTTTCTTTTACTAGTTTTTTCTTTTTATTTCCGTCTGAAAAAAACCCCTGTTCTCATTGCCCAGCTGTCATTTCTGGATGCAGTCTGTGATCCAGGTATTTCAAGAACCAATTACCTCAAATCTCATGTTAAACAGTGTTGCTATCTGGATTCTCCTTGATACTACAATATTGTGACATACACAAACAGGAACCTTGCCCTAAATGGGTGTTTATATATATGTATCATATACATATATACACGTATATATATGATATATATATAAATGGAAAGTGATTCCCAAGGACTGAAGGAAAAAAGCAAAACTTATTTTGTATTCCAACATTGAAACCAAAAGGGCTTTTCTGAAGCTCTATAATGGCATTGTGCTGGATATCTAGAAAGAGTGTTTTCTGAGAAGTGCTTCCTTTGTTAGCCTTTTATTTCAGTATTTGAATGGGGCAGATGATGTGAATAAAACACTACTTCTGCACTTTTGGCCCATTTTGAAGCAGAAGCCTCTTAATCTTTCCAGTTGTTAAAAAAACCCAAAACCTCTGTTTATAACATTCCAATAAGGTTGGTATTGCAAAACTAAAACACGTTCTAGGAAAATTTCATAGCTTCTGTTTTAGTGACAAGGAAGGCCATAGTTCATTCAATTTTCCAGTGTTTTGAGGAACTGAAGTTTAACCAGTAACCATCCCAGTCAATTAAAACATTAATTTAGTAGTCGCTGGCATCTCTGCACTGCTGCCTCTGTTAAAACACCAAAATAAACTCCAAAAAACAATCAAAACCAAAAATCCAGCCATGACAGAGGAGGAGGAGATTGGAGCATCTCATAAGCTTTGGAAAGTGGACTTAGCAACTTTGTGGATAACAAAAAATACGTTGGCAAGACCTAGAACCTTTGGCCCTTTCCTTTTTCCAAATACCTACTCCCAAGAACCAACTCATGAACTCAGACCTTCAACTACAGCAACTTAGTGGTACTTTGCTGAAGAGAACTCTGTTCAGGCTACATTTTTGGGGGGAAAATAAAAGTTAGACCATTTTTTAAATTACCATTTTATTGTATGTGTTCCCCTCCCAAATGTCTGTTTCTTAAAAAAATGTATCCATGTAGTTGACACGACATTAGTCTGTATTTTGGACAGCATAGTAGCTTTCCTGTCCAAATATTAATGAATTTACTATTACTAGTAATTCATTTAATTACTGGTAATGAAAAGATATTAATTAATTTAGTGTTGCTAAAGGAAGAGAACAAGATATTTCCCTTTCACCATTTTTTTTCTTGACTGCCTAATGTTTCTATGGCTATTGATGGTTGATGATTATTACCTTTGGTAAATCAAAGTACTAAAATCTCCCAGGAGGAGGTATTTTGCAAAGCTGCTGGCCTTCCAATGGAATAACTATGATGCAAAAATCAATCTCTTAGTGGGTGAGGACTGAAGGAGGTGGTTACTGCAAACTAAGTAACATTTTTGGCCTCAATTCTCTGCCATAAGCCCGCACAATGCCATTGTCAATCTGTTCAAACTATCTGCTTATGAATTCTGCATGATCCTCATGATAGAGTTGAAAGCCTGATCTTTCACCTGTTAGTATTTTCACATTCGTCCTTAAGTTTGACAAATTTTGTACTGTAAAGTTGACTTAAGTACAGTTTGATGTCAATTCTTGTGGAAAGAGCTTTCTGCATGTAACATTAGATGCATACAGTTAAACAACACAGCATAGTACAAAAACTCACAAGAAAATGTTTTGGCACCAGCAGGAAGAAATCTCACCCTAACCATTTGTCATTTTAAAACCATCCTATTGTAAGTTTTACCAGCTACTTCTAAATTTGTGCTTTATTTAAAGAAATAAAATAAAAATCCTAAGACTTGTCTAGCGTAGTGAAATATGTGTATATCAGTTTTAGGATAAATAGCTAAGTCTTATTACGCTGTGTTACTTAACTTGTATATATAGAGTATACATAAGAGTTTGCAGTAACCTGTTTCTCCAGGATTTCCAGTTGGAATGGATTTAAACTCAAACTATGAGATTAAATGATTTAGAAGATTGCAGAATAAACTGAGTGTAAATTACAGGAAGCTCTATCAGATGGTGAAATAATTTTTAAAGAGTCTTTTGGTCCTTGGCTCAAATTCACTAAGTACTGTTTGTATACCAAGATATGTGAAATGTAAATGTTGTAGGTTATATTTCACTCTTGTAGCTATAAAAATGTAGAACAGAGATAGCTTGTACTACTGAGTTAACAAAAGTTATACTAAAGTATCCTGTTAAAGAAAAAAAGTATACAGAGAGTTAAGCTCGTTGCTGTAACCCCTTTTGGATTGAAGTGTGCTGATTTTTTATATATGTACATTTTATATATATATATTCTGCAGAAGTATACATATATAAAATGTATGTATGAAATGGCCTAACGCAGACATCCATTGTATTGCAGTTATGAAATGAAGACATTTTGGAAAGAACATTGTATCATAGTTCATGAATTTGCAGTGGATCTTTGTTCCTTTTTACTGTGGTATTTTAGAAATGAGTCTCAAGTTTGAAATTAGATCTGCCAAGTTGGAGTTTTGCTGCTTCAGCTTTGCACTGGGTGTCCGAATAAACCAGTATGAATGTAGTATTTGCCCTGTGTGAAGCAGCTACACCCCAACAGATAGGAGGAAAAAAACCTAGAAAGAACTATTTCAAGTTTATCTTTTTGTATATGAAAATAAACAGTAAATTACAAATAACTGTTTCCCTCGTTGGTGTGACATTAAAACTCATTGTTATTTTATTGTCTTTGGCATCTAGCTGGAGGATTTCCTTCTCCGTAGATGAATGTTTTTGGTGTTTCAATGGCATTTCTGCTATCCAAAATCCCTGAAAAGTCCCTGCAGAGGCATGGCTGAGGCGTGCCTCTACTACCCATCACTTGCAAACGGTTCCAGAGAAGTGGGAGTTATCTCAAATTCACAGAATCACTGAATGGGTGATTGGGTTGGAAGAGACTTTAAAGATCATCCAGTTCCAACTCCCCTGCTAAGGGACACCTTCCACTAGACCAGGTTGCTCCAAGCCCCATCCAACCTGGCCTTGAAGACCTCCAGAGATGGAACATCCACATCATCTCTGGGAAACCTGTGTCCTTTTATTATTGTCATTTATTATTATTTAACTGCTTATTATTTTATTGCCCGTTTGAGTGTGGTGCCTCTTGTAGCACTGTGGTAACACTGCTTATCACTGCTGGCAAAGAACTATTCACATAGGGCAATATGTGCATGTTAAGCTGTATCAAGACAGTCCAGCAACGTAGCTGCAACTGCCAGAAGCCAAAGGCAGGGGAACTTGACCAGGAAAAAGATTAAAAAACCAAAAAGCTTGAGTTTCCTGTACTCACAGCACCACACTGAGGTCTGTAATCCCCGTATGAGGTATGAAGATATTCTCAGCCACACACTGAAGCACGGCCAGACCTTTCCAGGAAAGCTGCCTGCAGTAATATGATGGTGTGGCCATGAAACCCTTATATTCTCATGTTTTCTGTTCCCAAACTGGTCCATTGGTTCAGAAAAAAATATGCTTCTGGTTTGGTGCTGAGTTGGAGATGCTTTGTGCGGATGGATATGAGGGAAATATGAACATAAGCAGGCGTTTGGGAGGAAAAATAGTAATAATCGGGCTGGTGGTTTTCCTGAAAAGAAGTCAAATGTAACATCACCCTGTATTGACTCAAACCAACCCCATAGCACAATCTTCTTGTTCAGCCTGGAGAAGAGAAGGCTCTGGGGAGATCTTATGGTCACCTTCCAGTCCCTAAAGGGGACTTGTAAGAAAGATGAGGACAAACTTTTTAACGGGGCCTGTTGCAATAGGACAAGGGGGAATGGTTTAAAAGTAAAAGAGGGTTGATTTAAATTAGATATAAGGAAGAAATGTTTTACAATGAGGGTGGTGAGGCCCTGGCACAGGTTGCCCAGAGAGGTGGTGGATGCCCCTTCCTTGGAAACATTCAAGGTCAGGTTGGATGGGGCTCTGAGCACCCTGGTCTGGTTGAAGGTGTCATTGCAGAGGGGTTGGACTGTCACAGAATCACTGAATTGTTTGGGATGGAAGGGACCTCTAGAGATCACCAGGTCCACCCCCCTGCCACGGCAGTGTCACCTGCAGCAGGTGACACAGGAATGTGTCCAGGTGTGTTTGGAATGTCTCCAAAGAGGAAAAATTCCCGGTTCCACTGCTCTGCCACCCTGAGTGTAAAGATGGTCTCCCTCATGTTGAGGTGAAACTTCTTGTGTTTTAGTTTACGGCCATTGCTCCTCATGCTGTTGCTGGGCACCATTGAAAAGAGTCCATCACAGTCCTCTTGTCACCCACCTCAGAGATATTTAAATGTTTTAATGAGATCCTCTCGCAGTCTTCTCTAGACTGAACAGACCCAGCTCCCGCAGTCTCTCCTCATAAAGGAGATGAGCTGTTCTTCTCCAGCTAAAGACTTTTAAGGTCCTTTCTGACCCGAACCGTTCTATGATTCTCTGATTCAGTGATCCTTTGGGCTTGGAGCCCAGGGTAGTCGCCCCCAGCGGGGCAACTTAGCCACTACAGTCCCTGTAGTCCCTGTGAGGGAATTCACTTTTTTTCCCCACAGCCATCGGGAAACCCCGCCGGGCTCACTCCCCTCCGCCGTGTCCGCTCACTCCGCCATGGCTGTGCCGTGAGGGGGCGCTGCGGGGCCGTGCCCGCCCCTTCCCTTCCCCTCCCCTCCCGCCGCCGCCATGGCGGCCTTGCCCCGCCACCGCCGCTTCCTCGGCGGCTTCGTCTGCGGGGCCGCGGCCGGGGCCGCCGCGTCCTGCTGGGCTGCGTGGCGGCTCCTCCGCAGTCAGAGCCAGCCGGAGCCGGGCCCCGGGCGGGCCCCGGCAGAGGGTAAGAGCCGCGGGGAGCGGGGAGGCCGCGGGCGCCGGCCCGGCGAGGCGGGAGCGGCCGGCTCAGCGCGGTCCCGGCTCCCACAGCCCCGCTCCCCACTGCCGCTTCGGCCCCTAAACCCTCTCTCTCCCCCTTCAGGAAGGCCCTTTCCGTCTTTCCCCCATGTTCGAGTTGCCCAAATACTGCTGGGAGGTCGGGGGATTCCCCCGGTACCTGCGCCGGGCTGAGGGGGGAGGAGGTTATTTGGGGATGCTGCGTTGTAACTTGTCATTAAAAGCGCTTCGCTTTGCACCTGCTCACTGTGTTGGTGGCAGGAGAGGAATGTGTATTTAGTTTTAAACGCACATTTCGGGTCAGACCGTAACTAAATTTCAGCTGTTGCTGCCCTGGAGGAGCCGAGACTCGTTTATCAAGTCTGGGGTCTGGTGGGGTTCAGGTGTGGGTTGAGATGTGTGGGGCACCTGAGGGAGTGAATGGTTTTCTCCACAGCCTCAAGGCTTTTAAAGTACCGGATTGTTGGAAGGCAGAGGAAGAATGGCTCTAAAAACATGAGTTGCTGTTGGACAGATGGCGGGAGAATGAACAAGACAGTAAGATGGATGTAAATATTCCTCCATGAGAGAAAGTGATTGCTTGCAAAGAAAATGAAAATTCAGTGAAGCTTTCATTCATTCCACAGAGTATAAGCGTTCCCAGCGAGGGCAGGACTTGCTTGTGCCCAACTTGTAAATCTCAGTTTGTGAGGAGTTTGATTTCCAGCTCCAAAGGGTGAAATGTGTGTGTTGATCTCCTGTGTCTGTAACTCCTTGTTGCCTGAGTTGTCCCTAAACATCTGATAGTTTTTCTTCCGTAGAAACAAAATATCTGACAGCTTTTCTTCTCCCTTCTCTAGGCATTAGAGTAGATAGATGAGTCAGTCCTAGAACTGAGATCCTCATGTTAAAACATGATGAAAACCACAACTATTCTGGCAGATGAGAGTTTCACTGGATAGCTCCCTTAATATTTTTTAGGTCTTAATTGTGGCTGTAACCTCAAGTAGTTCCCTATACAGCGAGTTTACACGCACTGAGATGTTTTTCTTACTGTCTTGTTTATCATCACATTTCATCTTTGAGTGGCTTTCTGTTTACTTTTTCCTTAGAACCAATAGAAGAGGCTCTGCTGGAAAGATATGGGTTTCCTGAGGCTGGAACAGAGACCAGATGTTACACAAATCATGCACTGTCTTATGACCAGGCAAAACGGGTGCCTAGATGGGTGATTGAACACATTTCCAAACACAAGACACTGGGTATGTGAGTGTTTAATTCCTTACATTTGTGATGCCCTGAATGGGCTTTGCTGCTCACAGAAGGTGAACCCTGTAGCAGGCAGGGGAGAAAAATCCTATAGGGATCTCTGGGAGGGAAGCTCACCTTTTTATAACATGAATGGAGAGAAGATGTAACAATGAAAATTAACCTTTCCTTACTTGATTTGGACCTACAAAGTTGCTTGAGTGCATAAAAATGGTTCCTGCTTCCTTAGAAGTGGAGTTAGTTCTGAGGTCCAGTTTATGCCAGTGGAGTTAATGCCAGTGGTAGCCAGAGCTTTTAATGTACAGATCTTAGAGATTTGCTCAGAACAGAAGGAAAATGTCCATTTGTGAGATAAAAACTGAGCAGAGGGCATCAGCAATTGTTCAGAGCTGGACAGGGCATTACCTCCTCCCTGCAGCCATTATTTACTCTGTTACAGTTCTGTTCCTGATGTGCTTTATCTCATACTCTCTCTCCTGTTCTTTATGCAAGACAGAGGCTCAGTGATTTTTTGCTGTCAAGTGGTGAATGAAATATGAGTGGTATACAGTCATTGTAAATTAAGTTTATAGCATTAGTTCAGTTTTTATAAGGCAGATTATTAGTAATGGAGGTAACCATGTAATTGTAAAATGTTTTATGAAAGCAGTAGCCCTCTAAATATGTCTTAATAACTGTCTTCAAATTACCTTTCAAAATTAAAAGCATGATCTTGAAAACATTATGACCAACCCTAAAGTAGCATCATTGATCCCACGTCTTTCTGAAAAGAAAGCACTAATTTCAGGCTTACTTTCAAGTGGGCCTTAACAGCTGAATTGTTAAAATGTTTTCCAAATAATCAGATACAACTAACCTGCAAGTTGAAATTAAGCATCTTGAAGCATTCAGTTCTGATTGATGTCTGTAGCTACTCAAATTGAGGTTTGAGGCAGACCTGTTGGAAGGCCATGATGCAAAAAAATATTTATTTTATTGGTATGTGAGAACTTAGACATCTAAATCACATGGCAGAAAGAAATTAGCATTACATGTAAATGAGATGTACAGAATTCAGATTAATGTGTTGAGTCCTTAAACATCGCAAGATATGACAGTTCTTTTTTTCTTGTGGTTATGATGGTTTGGTGATAATCTGACCATTTAGTATTATTCTTCAGGTGATGCAGATCGAAGGCACTGTAAATTCAGACCAGATCCTAACATCCCTCTGATGTTCAGTGCTGTCAATGAAGACTACCTTGGCAGTGGATGGTCACGAGGACACATGGCACCAGCAGGAGATAACAAATTTTCAACAGTAGGACTTTTCTCTCCCATCTTTTCAATTTGTGTTTATCAGTTGGAAAGGGTCAAAAGACCCTTGGAAGTAATGTGCAATGTTCCTTTTGCAGTTTGTTTTGAGGTGGAACATGATGTCATTATTGATGCACTGAGCTGGATTTGGAGTTACAAGGTCTGTTCCTGACTGAGCAGCGTGGGATGCTCTCACAGTCTGCTCCAGGCATCTAAATCAGGTGCATGCTCTGATGACAAACCTCTCCTCATTAAATCACACCTACATCAGCTCGTTTGGCAGAGGTGATGTCTTGAACAGTGTGGTGTTAAGCAGGTCTTCTCAGCCTCTTGCATGTCACACTGTGTACCTGTAAAATGAAGATGATAACCTTCACCAAGAAAACCATGAGAGTCTTCAAAGCTCAGTTAAAGGGAGACAGGGACAATGATGTCATTCTGGCCAACAGCTGCTGAGATATTTAAGGCTAGATTGGGCTAAGCAAAGATGCTGTTAAGTACTGTTCTGTATTGGCAAGGGGATTGCCTGGATGATTTAAAAGGCTTTTTCCTTTCTTGCAATGTGTATGAGGTAAATTAGACCCTTTTGCCATAGTTCTTTCAGTCTATAAAATGTCTTCACCTTCCATTTATTCAAGCTGTAAGAGAAGCATGCCTTAATGCCTTGGCTCGCTTACAAAGCAGCCTTGAATTTATTGGAGCCTCTTGTGAAATGTGCCTAATGCAGCAATTTGTTAATTAAGAAGCAGTTTGAATTTGTATTTCTTCCAGACAGAGTAGTATTCAGTGGGGTGGAGTGACAGCACAGTGGCATGTGGTAAATGAAAGAATCAGTAGTTTAATTTCTATTGGAAATGCCTTCGTTGTTATTTATTTGTTATTTATTTGGGGAATTTTTACTGGTGAGCTCCTTGTGCACAGATATCCTGGACCTGGCTTGAAATGTAGTGAAATGATACAATCTCTCAAATACATGATTGTAAGAATTGAATTTCACAATTTAATTAGTTGAGGCAGTGTTTGTTCATTATCCTAAAGAGATTCTGTCTGTCTCATCACTTTGCAATAGTAGTATGTGAAAAATACTGACAAAAATACAGGACCTGTGAAAATTCTGGAATAAGATATGGGAATTTTTTCCCTCTGTATTTCCCTGCGTATGCCTGGTTCTTTAGCACCAGGTCCTTCACCTCTGGTGAGCTTCTGTCCAGAGATGTTTATGACACTTTTACAAGATGAAATTAAGCAGATATATGGATGTTTGACCATTATGGTCTCATAAATCATTCCATTGCCTGTACATAATGTATGTGTAAAATATTGATGAGTATATCTAATAAAACTTATTCTTGTAAAGGAAAGAAAAAGTTAGCCATTAAGCAGTCAAACAAATGAAAGGCATGTTTGAAAGTGTCCTTCCAATGCAAAATGAGAAATGACTAGTTGCTTTCAAAGACATTACCAGACTGACACTGGGTGACATAATAATTCCTGTGCTTCTAGAATTGAACAGTCTCATGCTGTTTCTACCAGGAAAAAAAAAGTAGATAACTTTGCAAGGTTTCTCCTCAATTATACACCTCTTAATCCAAAATAATTTTTTAGGTGTTCTGACTTATGTTTTATCTGATTTTCTGAGTTAATAAATGTTGAAACTGAACTAGAAATGGGATTCTGGTCCAAAAACTAAGGTGTCTTTTCAGCTCGTGAATGTTTCAGTGAAATGATACTATTTTCTGTCTCTATGCAGAGAGCTATGGCTGAAACGTTTTATCTGTCTAACATTGTGCCTCAGAATTATGAAAATAATGCTGGCTTTTGGAACAGGTGAGAAATTATTTGTAGGTAAACAAAGTGAAAAATACCAGGCAGCATCAATCAAAAATGCTTTATTTTTAAAGGTTTTTCTCATCCAGGTATTTTAGAGCAGTTTATCTGTAGAGGTCATAGGAGCTCTCTCTGAAATGAAAGGCAGCTCAGTCCTCTCAGTGCAAGAACAGTGTAACGACTACTTTAGATCTTTATTCAATCAAACTGTCAAGGACATTTATTAAAAATAGGCAAAATTATTTCTTCTGGCTCATGTGAAGTAGAAGTCCCAGGCTTAACGTGTATGGCCTTAAAGAATTTTCAGCAGAAGCAAGGAGAGGGTTTAGATCTTCCTCAAAGAAGCACTTGCAGTGTGAGAGTATTCCCATGTCTGAGTGTGGATGTTGGTTCCCTTTGAATCGGAGAACTGAGCACTCCCCACTGAGCTGTCACTGCTTCAGGTCTGAGGTGTTCCTTCAGGTCCTGGCTCCCAAGGAGCAGCCAGGCAGGATCTCTGTCACTTGTGAGCACTGACTGGATCGCCTTTGAGGTGGAGTGGTTGATAAATTTAAACTTGCTTCATGTAAGATTTTTATTCTTCCCTTCCTTTGAGCAGAGAACATAGTATAAGTAGCACTCATCCAGTGCTTCTTGCATAGGACTCACACAGAATGTGAAGGCTCAGAAACAGGAGGGGAAAATGAAAGATTTCTGAAGGTTCACTCAACGGAAGGTCAGCAGAGTTATGTACAGTGTTGTAATAAAAGTCCATCAAAAATGCATCATCATTCATCTGCACACTGCTTTCCTGTTTTACAAGAATGTGTATAAAATCAGATGAGCCATTCAGTAAGGTTATACTGTTTTATAGACAACTAAAATGCCATAACATTTTAAGAGGATTTTTTTTGTATTTTAATAACTCAAGTGTTTGAGCATAAATTTTCCTTATACCAAAGCTAGGCATTTGTACCAGTTCAAGGTAGGGAAGGCCTCTTTGTTGCCCTTTAGCAGGATCTCTGCCTAGTCAGGAAACCGTGGGGAGTGTTTGAAAATTTCCTCTGGCACTATGAGCCCTGCAATTTAAGCAATTATTGCCACTTTTTCCCAACCCCAGCACCTCGTTCCCAGAGTTTAAATGCATGAACAAGGCAGTGATGCCACCTTTTTTGTCAGTCATTTCTTTAATAATAAATATTTTTAAGGATACCATATTTCTGTGTGTTGCTGCTTGGAAGCAAAGCTGGTGACAGCAGGAAAGGAATTCACTTGTAGTCAATGCTTTGATGTATCACATGAAGAAAGGGCTCAGTTTTGCTGATTTAACTCACTAACCTAGCACAAAAAAAAAATACTGGTTTTGTTCAGGGTTGTTGACAGATGAAGAGTGCTCAAGTGGCCCAAGGGAGAGGTGTGAGGAACAGGAATGAGAGGAGGGGGTGAAACCTCCCCCTTTCAGAGGAGCCAGATTAGCTTGGATAATCTGTTTGATACTCCATACATTTGTGTGAAGTGCAGCTCTTACCTTTGCTTGCTCACTGTATGGAATTTCTGTAACACTTGGGGTGTTAGATCAAAGATGTTCTATAATCACAGAATTATTTGGGTTGGAAGGGACCTTAAATATCACCTAGTTCCAACCCCCCTGCCATGGCCAGGGACACCTTCCTCTAGATCAGATTGCTCAAAGCCCCATCCAACCTGGCCTTGTTAATCTTTTGTTTTATGTAAAATAGATGTGATCCAGAAACCTTATTTGAGAAGTATTATATGCTGTAAAATGAATCAATTAATTTAAAAAGCAAAAATAATGATAGTATTTCTGGAGTTACTACTTTATTTTTGAACAGTTTTATATCTATTAAAAAAAAGGTAGAGTTAGTGGGAAGGCACACATAAACTTTTCCTCAGTACTTTGAATTACAGAAAGAACTGTGTTGCAGGACTTTGATTCCTTGGGGAGAAACACACAAATCCAATAATATGGTAAAACCTTTCCAAGTTAAAATGCCTCAACTTGCTGTTTAGAACAATTCTGTTTCTCTAATCCCAAGTGACCATCAACAGTATATTTCTAGTGTTAAATGTGGGAGTAAGTAGAGAACTCAGCTATCCAGACATGTGGTAAGGCTGCAGAAACCATTCTCTGATGTGTGCAGTAACACATATCTATCTGTAAATAAATGAACCTTATTTACAGAGGACAAATGGGAAGCAGGACTTGGGCCTGCATTTTACCTTCTTTGACTTGTGAGTCTGGAAAAATGCTCCCTGTCAGCAGTTCACCCTTCCCTTCACAGTATGTCTCAAAGATTAAATCTTGCCAGCTGACTTTTCCCTATCTGACAAATATGTTCCAGAATGGAAATGTACTGTCGAGAATTAACTGAGAGATTTGAAGATGTTTGGGTGGTTTCTGGACCTCTTACCTTGCCTCAAACAAATGATGATGGAAAGAAGAGTGTTACTTATCAGGTATGTATGTATATTGCTGGGATAATAGTGCAGTAGTAATTATTTATTTAAAATTGATGCCTTAACTTGATAAAACAAAAGTTGGGTATCTTAGTACAGGCAAAATGTATAAAATATGTAGTACTTGTTGGGATAAGATCAGCAGAAATGTTACATCTTGCCTACACATGAAAAATTATAATTTTAAAATAATTTATTTACAGAGATCTATTTCTGTAGTAGAACTGTTTATCCAATTAGAGTCAGTGAGGTTTGCTAATGCACAGGCATCTATTCAATCAGTTTCTTCATATGCTTTAGGAGCAGTGCAATACAAAGGTAGTATGGATCTCTCAAAAGCCTACAGGGTATTGGAGTGCTGGTGCTCTGTCATTTCACAGACAGTTGTTTGCTGCTACACCAGAGGCATCACTTGGATGAGGCCTTGGAACTGAGATTCTGAGCATGCCAGAATCACTTGGAAGACTATAGTGTAGAGTCAATGGTACTGATACTCCCTTTCTTTTAGCCCCCTGTTTTTATTACCTGCTTGAAATACTCTGAAGATTTAGGATTGATCATGCGCAGTCTGTAGAAACGTTCACTGACAGACAGATGGGACAGGCTATCAAGCTGAGAGGTGAATTTATTATTGCTTACCCAGACTTACTCCTTGTAGGCTTGTGTTTAGACATCTGTAAGGTTTGAGCATGGTGATTTATTCAAGGGAGTGTTACCTTCTGCCCTCACTGCAATGAGATATTATTGCTCTTTGCAGTTGCAGGTGAAAGCTGGCATAATGCAAATAACAAATGCTGCGTTTTTCCCCTCTTGAAAAACCACTTTTCCTTGAAAATAAGTAGTTGGATGAACTGCAGCTTCAGCTCGTGAGTGATTCAGCTTCCAAGCAGTTCTCTGAGGAGCAATGAATGAGCTTGCTAAAACAACCCCCTATTTCAGAGGGATGTGAGAGACACAAAAGAGAGAGATGTTCAGATTTCAACAGTGGCTCGTTTAGCACTATTTCTCCTTTATAAGTACACAGCTGATTTCCATTTGATTGAACTTGGAACTTGGTCATGATAGAATGTGATTTTTCCTGTTTGCTTTTACTTCTTGAAAAACTGGCCCTCATGTCCCCCAGCCACACTTGTCAAACTCTGACTGTCACAAAATCACAGCTTTGGGTTTGGGTTTGTTGTTTTTGGAGGGTGTTATGCATATGAAAATACAGTAATAATAAGTTATCCTCTTCGTGTTTAGTGTCAGTTCCCAACTTCAGCTCTCACTACGTCTCTGTGAGGGAGATGCAGACTGTGCTCATTTTCAAATGGGTAAATAAGCCATGGTTAAGGGATATGACCAATGCCAGATGATAAATTAGTGGCAAAGGCAGCTTTAGATAGGCAATCATCCTGTGCCACCCAAGGGTGCTCACTTCACCATTGCCTCTTCTGCTTTCCAGGCGTTCCTCTGCCTTTCTCTTGTCTGCCAGCACTGTCAGATCCTTCCACAAAGTGCTTAATTACCCAGTGCAATAGAAAACCATCCATACTGGGTTTACTGGACTTGTTTTGCACTGCTGTAGAAAGATTGAGGCAGCACACAGAGTAGTCCAGTGCTTCCTGGGGACAGTATGAGATATGTCCAAAAGCACATAGCCGGGAGCAGGAGGGAGATGTTCTCTCTCAAGAGTCTTCAACTGAGCATTTGGCTTCCTGTCACTCAGAATGGTACAGAGTTCTCCAGGCTTGCTCACAGCTTGCTGGGATTTGCTCCCTTGTAGCTGTCAGGACACTGCATTTATTTTTCATCCTTAAAAATACATATTTATCTTACATAGCAAAGAATTAAAAATCCTGAGCTGGCTTGAACATTTTGTAAGTGGAAATCATTTCCAGGAAGAAGTTAAATCATCTGTCAACTGCATCTATCAATGGCTTCACTTTAATCTTGCTCATCTTTTTCTCGTTCTTCTCTAGAGAAAGTGTTTACTTAGAAGAGGAAGATTGCATTTTCTGAAAAATGATTGTCATTCTCAGTCTTGGTTTTGAAATGTTAATTTTAGTATTCCACAGGTAAAAATCAGAGCAGACACTTCATCTTACTGGCTTTATTCAAAATAACTTGATACCTGGATACAGTAGTGAAATAATAGTGGCACAAAATGCTCATGCAGGTGTGATTGTCGTCTTGTTCGGTTCTTGTCTTTTATCTTCATCGTCTTTGGGTTTGATGGCAGCACAGATCTTTTAGGAATGTTTTACCAGTTTTGGTCTTACTGTGAACCAAAGTTCAGTGTGGGATTGAAACAGGTGGAATGATGGTGTTCCTGTTTGTGTGTCTTTACTTGTTCACCTTCATAAATCCTTTTATTCAGCTTCCTACAGTGAGATTCATTATGCAAATTGATTTTTATTTAAGCACAGATAGTGCTGTCTCCAGGTGGGAAAAGTAAAATAATGATTTTGTGGGTTTTTTGTTTGTTTGTTTAAAATATTAAATTGTTTGATTTGGGTCGCCTAAATAAATACAGGCTGAGAATGTTAATACAGGCTGAGAATGTTATTTTGGGCTTTTTTATCTTGAAATCTCTTCATGGCTTAAGTTTTTGTGCTTTGCATTGGAGTTGTACTTGGAGGAGAGAGACATCAGAGTAGAGAGGTGTGTTGGGTTTTTTTGTTTATTTTTTTTGCTTTTATCAACATGCACTTAAAGGAGGGAACACAACCTGTCAAAGCACTGGAGAGAGGTTCTTTTCAAACAGACACCTTGGATATAATTGCAGTCATTGCCATTGATTTTGGTAGTCTGGGATTCTGCCCCTAAAGGAAGAGCACTAAGGGTTGTGAAGGGAAGGTATCTCTTAGCTGTCTTTCAGAGTGAACTCTGCTAAGTTCACACAAATGGCTTCAAGCTGAAAGGGGTTTTAGTCCTCATTGTTTGGGCACGAAAAGCTGATGTGAGAAGATGTCCTTTCCTTTGTTCGTTCAAGGAGAAGTGCTGCAGTACACACCAGAGTGCTGAAACTCACAACCTGTAATCTGCCAATACCACTGTTAAGGCTCAGCTCCTCTCTAATGTTTTTATTCTCCCAGACTAGAATTGTGAAGAGGAAAAAAAGAAAACACACAAGTGCTACAGTGAATGTGTCTGCATTGATTTGTTTCAGATCCTCTCTTCAATCTTAGTTTCCTTGTTTTTGGCTAAAGGAGTGGTGAAATATGTATCCATGGTTTTACATGATGGTGTTTTTCTCATCAGACATCCAAAAAGGTTATTTTTAGATCACTATAGAGGAGAAACAGAGCATTGGTCGTGGCTTTGTTCCCAGTTCCTGCTTGGATTCTGGTACCATTTGCTCTTTAATTCCAGAAAGGGAATTAACCTTGAACTCCTTAGATGCCAGCATTGTTCTATCTGTTGGCTGAACTTGTGGTATCCTCAGATATGTTCTGTCATTTTGTCTGTCTCCAGTGGAGATTTTATTGCAAAGAGTAGATTGATGACCGTGCTTGGTATCTGAAAAACATATTTTGAGAATATATGTAGAATAGAATGCCAACAGGAAAAAGCTGTTCTGTGTCATTGGAGAGGCAGATGCAGGTTTTTCATCTTTGTCCAGATCAAATCAAAATGACATTGTCTTGTTTTATACATTACTGCTCTCCAGTGGCTGTCACTTTAGTGATTTTCCTCTGTCAGCAGATGTGGAGTTTGAAATACAAATTTTGCAATAATTAACTACATCATGCTTAGTGCTCCACCCTTCCCATTCCCAATGCCATTGTTGTGAATGCTAATTTAAGAAGAATCAGTGTGGCTGGCAAATGAAAATACAGTTTAGATAACATTTTGTTTGTTGTTTGAAAGAGACATTTGAATGTACTTTTTACTGATACACGAGGTTCATACTGGAATCATGTTTACTGCTTAATTTTCTAAATTGAATGACCAGGCTGGGCCAGAGAGGCACAATAACCATTCCAGAAGATACAGGTGTCACTATGTCTGTGGCAAATAACTGGGAAACAAATTGCACCTCTCAAATACAAGATGGTAGTTTATGGTTTTGCCAAGTTAACTTTGAGAACTACTAGAGGTTGTCTCCTACTAAGATTCTAGAGGGGAAGGGATGCTTGTTAAAGGAGGAAATAAACCTGGGAATTATTCCTTGTTTGTTGGCTGCTCCAAGTGGTCCTGAGGCTACAGAGGTAACTACTGGATGTAGGTCCATTATAGATGTCCCATAAACTTTGTGCAAAGGGCTCAATCTTAGATCAGCTGGTGTAAACCAGCAGGACTCTGTCAGTCCTACATTTAGATGTGAGGTAAAAATGAATGGAATAGACACTGGGTTAAGGTGGGAGAAGAGACACTGAAGGTGCTGGATAGATTAATTTTAATTACTTTCATTTAGGACTGTACCCATCCTGAAGGTTATGCTGTAATAGGAAAAGGGGTGTTAAGGACTGTGGTGGATTCATTTTAAGTAATCAAAGTGGATTCTGTGGAAGCACTAGTCTGTCATCATGTAAATGGAGTTTATTACATACCTAATATGTATACACACCCTCTTTATTAAAGAAAAATGGAAAGGGTTAGGTTGTCGTTAAATCCCATATCTGTGTATCCAGGAGCAGGTTTTTTTTACTATCTCTAATTTTTTTTTCCTTTCCTTTTTAGGATTGCCAAATGATTTGGCAATAGTAATCAGACCAGCCATAACAAATTAAATTTTCCTGAAGTACATACATTTGCATTTTGGAGTGCTTGGCTGTGCAGATTGTTACTATGATTTTTATCCATGGTGTTTTCTGGTTTGTGTGTTGCTAGGTCTGCCTTCACACCCCTCAGTTCCTCTCAGTGCCATCTGACAGAGCTCTCTCAAATATTGGGGGAAAACACTCCCAGCAGAATCAGTGCTGCCTAACAAACCCAGAAGGAACTTGTTAATGCTGTCACAATGATGGCATAAATAAAGTTACACTGATAGTAAATGGAAAGTTTTGTACTGCCAGAAAGTCTGTTTCCATACAGAATTCAGTATCAAATTGTAATACAGCTCTGGGTTGTCAAACATGGGATCACATCGGCAGGAATGATGTTATATCTACAGTGAAAGATCTGATGGACCTGGTCAGTATCATGCTTGGGGGACAGGAATGATCTCTTGAATTGTGTCTGCCAGGAAATGTGATGGAAGTGTTAATTTTGCTCCTGCCAGGTGGAGGGGAAGGACTCTGTCATAGGGAACTTGGTGCGCTTCTTTTCAGACAGTTCTGTTTCCAGTTCCGGCTCGGTTCTAAACTCGGGTTAGAACTTCACAGAGTGCAGAAACAGCTACTGGAGTGTCAAGAGAGTTTCTGGAGATGACATTTTTAAGTATCTGATGGTGGTGCTGTCTGATGCAAGGACTCTTCAGTGTGTTCTGGTGGTTAAGGCATGATTGAATGTGATTTCTGTTTGCCAGGTTCTGAGAGAATCATGGATAATTGACAATCCAGAGCTGGCTCTCGCTGATGAAGGGCTCGTTAGTCCCTTCTGCTGATTCTGTGAACAGTGGATTTTCAGGTTCTAGTCACTAGGTGGCAAAATACCACTTCTGGATTCACAAGCCCTTTCTTTTAAAAATGATCTGTACCCTTGCAGAGGAAGATAATTTTTTTGCAGTCTGAGAAGCTGTAACAAGTCCAGTGTAAAATGAAAATTTGATAACATTGGTTTGTGTTTAAATTTTCCAGTAACACTTTGTCTTCTTCTTATATAATCTCAACTGTTCTGCCATCATACTGCTTATATTCCTTTTCACTTGTTCATGGAGTTTTCTATCTCATAAACTCCAAACTGACTTTTATAAGAACTGCCTTGTATTTATCTGATTACCACCATGAAGTTGGTATTAGTTACTGCCAGATACTTAAAGTTACCCTAGATGCCATTAGCAAGTATCTTCGTTATTTATGTTGACACTTAAGGACTCCACAGATCTTATCAAATTTGCTTCCTCTGTTTTTAAAAATTGCAGTCAAGAACAGGATTTGGCCAAAACTGGGAGGAGAGCCAAGCTTAAGACAAATCCTCATCCAGCGACTTGGCTGTGAGACTGAATTTATCAAAGCTCTCTGAATTCTCTCTGGTTTAAGAAATGCTCTGCCCTTATCTGTCCCTGTGAGCTCTTTAGGTTTCTATTACAACTGCTTACCAACACGTTTGTTGTTTTAGTGATATGTAAACATCTCTAAATGTCAGGAATTGCACACATTTTAATGGCCTGTACTCCTGACAGCTGTCCACGTTTAATTGGGCTTTGAGAAGAATAACGAATTCACACACACTTGTGGAATGTCAGTAACAATGTCAGTAATGATAGAAAAAAAATAGACACTACTCTGAAAATGACATTCTGATAATATTGCATTACTAGGAGATACCAGTTCAGTCAAAGAAACAATAATGAAAAAAATAGGTAGCTGCAAAAAGTTAGGGCAATGTACATTTTTACATTGAACTGATAAAGACAGCAAAGCATCTGAAATTTCATATTGTTTTCCCAAATGATGATGGGAAAGAAATTTATTTAATGCTATAAAAAGAAGGCTTTTAGCTTGAGTGACTGCTTTTTCATCTTATGAGCCTGTTGAAAATTCAGAAGATTAAGCAAAATTTTATAGCAATAGCAAAATGGGAATTGCATAAAACAATTGCACAAAAATTTGCCCTGTGGGCTGTTACCAACCTGGTGTGAAAGCATATGGGATGGCAGTGATTTCAACAGGCCATTGATGTATTTTCGTGCTTGTACTGGAGCAAAAAATTCCTTTTAGAGTCACGGATACTCTTAAAAACTGCTGCTCTTCTCCAGCTGGGACAGAGAGCTCTTTCAGGCCTTGACTTCTGAAAGATCATCTGCTGCCTGTGGATAGATAGGCACAAATCAAAGTCAACATCTGTGCATGGATAATCTTGAACCATTTTCCATCCTGTTACAATAGGAGCATATGCTCTGCCAGGCAAAGCACTGAGATAAATGGGATGGTGCCGATATGGATAGTGACTGAGGCTGCTGAAATTCGGGAGGAAAATCCTCTAGGTGGCAACAAGAAATGGAATTGTGGAGTTTGTTTTTGCTGCCTCTTGCTTCTATTCCAAGCTTCACTTTTGTAGGGTCACACTTTACTTCTTTCCTTGGCAGTTGAGCTGGTTGGGGGGGCAACTCTATGGAAACATTTATCTGCAGCTTCTCTATTTACTCCCATGAAAAAGCAAAGTGTGGGATATTACAGGGAGTAATGATGGAGATAACTTTGCCGTGCTCCAGAACTGCATTTCCTTTTTTAGCAGAAATCATTGAGTCACACTGCAGAAATTACTGGTGATGCATCCTGTGCATAGTTCACATAGGTGTTAAACTGCAGAAGAAGTCATTTATTCATAGTCATGCATATTTACTCTGTCAGAGAAATCAGGCACTGCCCTTTGATGCCCTCTTCCAAAAGAATTAGCTGGGGATAGAACTTTGATGCCCTGTTTTGAGTAAGGAAGGGACACCTGTGCACACTGGCAGTTTGGCAGGCTGAAGATGGTTTAAACCACTTTAACAGTATTAGCACTCAGTGAAGTCATTGCAGTAGTAGTTTGCTGCTGTTCAGAGATATTGGTGTGAAGCCTGTGCATTCCTTTAATTTTATTTAAATTCTCAAAAGAGAGTTTACATGGACCTGAAATGGTACATCAATTACATATCTGGCCATTGCATGTATGGAGTTGAATTTAGATCTACATTTCTCAAAAGGCCAGCCCTTCCTTCATTTCAAACTAGTCCTCTCTCTTTCTTCTCTCTCTTTCTAGGTGCCCATACTATGCATAAATGTGCATTATTTTGCATAGAATATATATATTTGCATAATATTACATAAGCACCGGGTCTGTTTTCCCTTAACACCCACTTCAGGCATTCAGCATTTCCATCTTATACCTGACTGTTCTGTGTGCAGCTCTATTCATTCCCCAGCCTCTCTATCCACCCACTCAACCCTCAGCCTCAAACCCCAGCTCCCTCAGCTCTCTCCATGTGAGTTCACCTGTTTGTTTTCCATTTTCCATGTGCCCCCTAATTGGAGATCCTTGTACAGCTCCATCTGTGTGCTTGCCCTTCCTCTGGTCTTCTATGCACCAGAACGAGGAAACCGGGATGGGGATGTGTGTGGGAGGTGTGGAGAAGAAGGGAGCTGAGCTGAGGAGGACCTGGTACACATCTGTGGATTTGGAGTGGGAAAAGTGTGCAAAGAGGCCTGGAAAAGGCCATACGGCACGGGAATGCTGCAGGTCAGGGAGACACTGAGGTCTGGGGTTTAGCCTCATTGCTGCTTTCTCTCAGGAGGCTACAGCTTCTTCCTCACCTTCCTCCCTGCCCTAGGAAAGTACAGGAGGTGGGATTGCAGTGCAGGCTCTGCAAGCTCCCTGCTCCTGGGGAGAAAAGGAGTCCCAGCCTCCTGCTTTTGGCAGTGTCATCACTGGGTGTCCTTGGGTGAATATGGAAATATGAACTCCTTCCTCCTTCAGGGATTTTCTTGGCTCCCTCTGTCTCACCCGCAGTATTTTGCAGGTACTCCCAGCTCGAGTGCCACTGATCTCAAATAGGTTAAAACTCCCAGCACTATTCATTTTGTGTTTCAGTGTTAACTCACCAGATCTAACACCAATGCAGCAGCACGCTGTTGTTACATTTTAGCATTACCTGTTCATCAATCAGTTTTGATTATTTGTGGTGTTGGTCCTGGGGAGCTGTAGCTCTGGTTTCACATACACAGAATGCTAAATGCAAAGTGTTTTGACACTCAGGAAGTCTAATTTCCCGATCAACACATCTGTCATCATTGACAGGGAGAGATTTGGCATAAGTTTATTCCTTAACCAGTTTCAGTGACTGATGTCTAGGCAGAGTAATATTTAGGAGAAGGTTGGTGGCATGATCATGATAATTTTTTTAAGAAAACAAAACCCAAATAATCCAACCCCCCCTAGAAAAAACCTCAAACCCAATCCAAACAAACATAAAAACCTATTACAAAACCAAACTAACAAACCCACCAAAAACCACACAAAAGCCCACCCCCAAAAAACCTCAATCAAAAAAGCTTAAGTTATAGCAAAACTATTAAATAGCCTAGTTTAGGGGAGTATTTTGGAACACAGTAAAGAAATCTAAGAGCACGTGTTTTCCAGAAGTAGGAATAATGTTTCTCCTATGTTACTGCATAAAACATGAAAAAAATTTATCAGTTTTCCCTTTCTCTGGTTTTGGTCTAACCAGTAAGACTTTAAGACCAGTAATTTAAAAAACTGGCAACAGAGGTAGGGGACACACTTAAAGCACTGAAAGAATTTGTAACTGAAATTTAATTAACTGCTGGATTAGACCAGCATGAACCTTGCTTCAGTAGCCACAGGCAAAATTTAATTTTAAAAATGCATTTTCATTTGCAGAAGGGCTGAATACTCAGAAAAAGTGTTCGTAGGAAGTGTTTATTATGTGATTGAGTTATACTCAATATATGAGTGGACAAGGCATGTCTGAACTGTTGACACTGGATTAGTTTATAAAATACCTTCAATTAATGTGATAAATACCTGCTTTCCCTGAAATGATATTTAAACTGTATCTAACAAAAGCTGTCAAAAATATCAAAACAACCGGTCTTTGCTTTTGCAGGTATTGCAAATCCTGGAAACAGCACCAAATTACTGGATTTTATATATAGAATAAAATGCCTTTGTAGTTTTTGTAAGGGATTCTCATCTTTTTTTTCTTTTGCAATTAGAATCAAAGCACAGATTTGAGAAGGGTACTTACAGAAGGGTTATGCAAAACTCAAGATTTTCAATGTGTGAGCCTGTAATACTCTCTTAAGATGACAGATTCAGTTCAGCAATAGTGAAGAAATAAAAAAGCCTAATTCAGTGCATGAAGGAGCATAACTTTTTGAGTCCTGGAGAGATTACATTTGCCATCAATAGGTGTATTCCCTTAGAGTTACCCCTGGCACAGGGTGGGGTGCCTGCTGTGTACATGTGAGTGTGAGATTTTAACAGTCCTAATCCTCCATTCTTGGGGTTCCACTTCAATCCCTGGATCCTGGTCTGAGGGATACAGGAGGAAACGCAAAATGTGTGAGGACTTAAGCTGGATCATAGGGAATTTATGGAAGAAAGAGGTGCATTTTCTTTAGGTAGGCTTCTCTTCCAAGAAGATATTGAGTCACTGAATGTGCTTTATATCCAGATCCCCCCAAAAAATGCTTACTAAGGTAAAGTAGCTTTTAGATGATACCTTGGTGTGGGTAATAGAGAAAAAAGTCAGTGGCAAATGGTGACTTCAAGTTGATTTGAAATGTATATTAAAACTTCCATGATTTGGAACTGTCAGGTCAGGAACTTTTATTATATGCTATAATGTAAGTTATTGTATTTACAAAAAGGAAGGGGGCTCCAGGGGAGGGAACATGAAGATGTGGTGCTTAGGGATATGGTTTAGTGGTGGGCTTGGCAGTGCTGGGTTAATGATTGCACTTGGTAATTTTAAAGGTCTTTCCTGACCAAAACAATTCTGTGATTCTGTGATCTGTACCTGTAACAGTCCTTTCCCTTTGGCAGGTGATTGGAAAGGATGATGTGGCTGTGCCATCCCACCTGTACAAGGTGATCCTGGCCAGGCGGAGCAGAACGTCCTCAGAGCCCCTGGTCCTGGGGGCCTTCGTGGTGCCAAACGACCCCATAGGCTTCAGCCACCAGCTCACTGACTTCCAAGTCAGTATTGAAGACCTGGAAAAAATGTCAGGTTTAGTTTTCTTCCCCCAGGTGGACAAGACCAAAGATGTTAAAAATATCTGTGAGGTGGATACCTGCAAACTGATGGGCTTCAAGGAGTTCACGCTGTACATCACTGCCCGCAAAGTGCAGAGCGCCCGGACACTGCGCCGGCTGGAGAAAGCCATGGCAGAGCTACAGGAGGAAGGAATTGAGCCTGATGAGTACCTCCTAAAGCTTTACAAGAAGAAGGAGGAAGAACTGCTGCAGGAAAAACCAGTAGCAGCTAGAGAGGGGAGAGCTGGCTGAGTATTCAGGAAGTTGTTTGGCGTTTTGGAAGAGGGAACTGAAGGCAAAGACGAAGACAAGGCTCCTTGAATCATCCTTTTTTTGAGTTGTGAAAACAATAAAGAAGTATTTGGAAGCTGTGGGTTTGGAATAATGCTCATTCTTGTGTAATATGATGCAAACATGTGGTTTGCTGCACTGCTTAGATAGGGGAAGTTTAAATGACTCCTTTCTGGCCTGAGTAGATCACTGGACCTCCAGGAAAGGCTTTGTGCTATTTTCCACCTGGCACGTCAGACTTAGGGTTTATGGGGAATCCCTTCTAGGAATATCACAAAAATAGACAGTAGACACCTTGGGAATACAACTGGAACATGTTTAATGGAATTCCACCCTCAAATGCCTTTCAGTGCAGTGCTGTGGAAGCAATTGTACTTTCTGGAATATTTTGAAAATTAAGAAATATTTCATTTAACACTCTCTTATCAAAGACTTGTAAGACATAATCTGGTCTTCCCTTAGTTGTAGTAACCAAAACCTCTCCTGATCTTGTGTGCTTTGGATAGTTCAGCATGTCAGGAGCTCACAATTGTTATAATTTGTGGCAAACTTATTCCATCATGTATAATTCTGTGATTTTTTTGTAAGAAAACCCCAATAGAACTAAAGTTTATACAAGTGCCTACCAGTGTAGTTTGTGTTTTCATAAATTAATCTAAGCTTCGTATTTAATTTTCATCTCTAAGTTTGGATGAACATGTTTCCTTGCATATATTTTTTGATTTGAGAGGTGAGCACTGCTTGCTTTTTGGTTGTGGTAGTCACTCACTGGCTTTTTTCCCCAACATCTGCCTTTGGACTGTGCAACAATACTTGTATATTGACTGAAAATGCATTTCCAGTTCTTTTTCAGTGGCAACTGATGTTTATCAGATTTGCATCTACTTGGAAGATTAAATGAAATTTTTTTTTCATTAGTTTTATACTTTATTTGTGCAGCTTACTGTGACTTGTATCCTCTGACATGTCTGGAAAGAAAGGGTAAAATTTGGAATTATTTAGAATGTTTTTGATGATGAAAACTGATAGACATTTGGAGTTTGTGCCATAAAAACACCTTCAGTAGTTTTCACGTGAAAGAAGGGTCATGTAGTGCCTGGCTGAACGGGGCTGTTTCCATAAAGGATGAATCAGGAGCATTATTTGGATGCTGTGAATCATCAGAGGTTCTAAGAACTCTGTAGTTTCCTTCATCTCTGCTCAGTTGCAGTGTCCCAAAGCAGATCACTTCATAAAGCAAGCCGTGGTTCCTGTGACACTTTTGTGTTTGCCAAGAACATGTACTCAAAATCCAGACATTTAAATCCAGAGAAATGTCACTAGCTAAGGACATCATAGAAGCCTGCTCCTCACATGAATTGGAGAGAAATTGGGTGGAAACCTGTCAAAATGTTTCCTCATTTCAGTTTTAGCCCAGATTTGTGGTTGTAAATCCTATCAGATGTAACAAAAACAGTAAATTGCAAAACAAGAAGCCATGTTTCCCTTTGCAGAATGTGGGAGGTGTCGGGGGTGGAAGGCTGCCTGGAGTAAAAAAATGCCAAATTCTTCCCATGCCTCTTGGTGGTCCAGCAGGGCTTCATTGGAGTCCAAACAGCCTTTGGGCACTGCCATGGTGTCACCCTTTGGAACAGGTACCTGTTCATTCTCTTTCTTTTTCCCTTTATTTGAGTTACTTACGGTTTTTCAACTTTCCACCTTTTCCTCTTCATCCTTTCAGCTGAGAGGTTACAGATCTCTTCTGCAGTGCTCGCACACCCATGGGTGGCTGAAACAGATCTCAGTGCTACAGGTTTGTGTCCATCCATAGCAAAAACCTTTCTTGAGACAGTGCCAGGTGTGTGTGAGGATCTCCAGGTGTGTGTGAGGAGCTCCAGGTACCATCCCTTGCTGCTGACACCTCGCCGCTGTGGTAGCAGCAGAAGTGCATTCCTGCTATGGGGACAGCTGCTCCCTCTTCAGGCCTTATGTGCCCCTTTGGATTCCTGCGAGCCCCAATTACCATAATTTCCGTGCCTCATGGCTTACAGCATGGGCTGGGCTCCCTGGATCGTTTTCAGCCCCGTTTGAGCGTGGTTGGTGTTCCTCAGCTCCCCTCGGAGGGCAGCAGCAGGTGGTGAACCGTGAAACCGCTTCCAGAGCTGCTCTGTGCCAAAGAGAATGTTCACCTGCTCCCCTCCTGCTGGTTTCCTGATCTCAATTAACTGTGGAGTCTGGCATGGAGCAAAAAAATGTGCTTTCTTTACAGTAGGAAATATAAGATGAGTAATAGCAAGGGGGTGAGGCTTTACACACTTGTTAGAGCCACCTCTGTGAGTAATTGATTCAAGGTCCGTGAGAACTGTGCTGGTGTCCGTGTCCATCTGTCATTCCTGTGGCACAATTAATCACGTGCATCTCTAGTGACAGTGGGAACCTCTGTGATGCAGCTAAGCAGCAGGAGTCCTGGAAATGGAGAAATTTGCTCTTTGTTCTTCCACTGTTTCTCTGTGTTTGTTTTAGAAGATAAATAACCAAAATCACAGGGGAAAATTGACAACTAGGCTGTCCACAGAGCGATACAGTGATTTTCTGATATTTCCCTGGCTAGCTGCTCTTGATTGTTTCTGCTGGGCTGGAATCAGGGTGAAAGGGATGGGAGGCAGGAGGCAGATGGGCAGGGAGTGCAGGGCAGAGCTGTCACTGTGCTCGTGGACTTTGGGCTGTGCTCAGTGCACTTTGGTGTTTGGCCTTTTGAGGGCAGACTCCTTCCACAGTGTCAGCCCCGGCAGCCAAAAATGATGGGGAACACGGCTCAGTTGTCTCTGGCCCATGATAACTGTGTTTCTCCTTGTGTTACTGAAATACCCGTTTAAAATTAGCTGTTTCAAGCGTTATATTGAAACATTATATCAAGTCTGAATCTAATGATTTTTCCTAGATAAGGGTTTTGACAATACTGTCTGGAAGTGCTTTCACACTGACTACCCAAGTTGTGTATCTGCTATAAAAACAATTTTGTCTCCAGCTTCTTCATGGGTTTCATTCTAGGTGAGGATTTAATTGAGGATTTAACCCTGCAGTGGTCTTGCAGTGCTGTTGATTTGCATCTATAAACACAATTGGGTGGGGAGAGGGGGGTAGAATTAAAAGTTCTCCTTTTAATTTTTGTGTGGTTGGTTTATTTTGAAGCAACTTTCAATTTATTCTGTAATTTTAAAGATGGATCTTATTTGATAGTTGTGTTGAGTGCTGCACTAAACTATGGAGAAACAGTTTCTCTCCTGAAAAAGTGATATATGGACACACCAGGCAACAATTGGAATGGCAGAAGATACACCAAGACAACCAAAAATGTGAGGATTTATTTCCTCAACAATTCCATGATTCCATGGTTCTTCCAGTACCCGACTGTGTTTAGTGAGGTGTCCAAGCAGATGTGCTTTTACAACCTTTGATTTGACTTGAAGCCCCTGACCTTTCTAGTGGAAACTCCCAGTTTGTACAATTCCTGCCAAACTGGGCAGCAAGAGCTGTGCTGTCCCTGAGGCCGCTCTCTGGACACACAGCCACATCAGCCCCAGAGAATTTGAAAGTCTCCTGCCTGCCAGGTGCCTTTGTCACCTGTGCTGGTGGGTGGAAAGGGCTTGTTGAAATACAGCAGCCTTGCTTTGCCTGGTTTTACTGGGAGACCTCCTCGGTGAAGCTGCTCCAAAGATGCTTCCCCAGGTAGGGCCAGCCAGGTGGGAAAAGCAGAGCTGGGACAGCAGAGGAAGAGGAAGGGGCTTGTTGGATGCTCTGGTGCTGTAGCACCTGGATCTTTTTACAAATAAAACCTATGCCAGCCTGGTGAGGGAAACCCCAAAGCCTCCTGTGCCCATCCTGGTGCCTGTGTGTTGTGTCCCAGCAATGAAGCTGTGCAGGAATTGCATACAAACCCCAAAGTGCTGTTGCTGATAACTTGGCTCATGGGGAGATGAGGAGCAATTTTGCTGTTATTTTTGAATTGTCTTCTGCAGTCACACGGGAAAAGCTTTTCTCACCATGCAGCAAAGGAAATATAGGAAATATTTCAATGTTTCTTTTTTTTTTGTTATTTTTTGATCCAGGTCCATCTAATCAGCTCCACCCACACAAGTGGTGGTGTAGCCAGTTCTCACACGCTTCCTAATAGCCATCTGCCTGTGCAATTAATGGCTTGTCTGCTTTTGCTGTAGTGTGGAGGAAAAGACTGAACCAGACCTTTGAGTATTTTCTTAAAATATCTGCAGTGTGTGTGTGTGTGTGTGGATGCTCTGGGATGGAACTCAGTGCTGAACAACCCCCACTTTCCCATGTTGTAAATTACTGTGGAGCAACTGGCCTTTCCCATCGTGCCATTCAAACAGGGCAGGTTCCCCACCTGCTGTGTGAAAAATGAACAGCTGTAGCAACGTGGTATTCCCAAAATACTCACTGCCAAGAGCTGAGCACAAGGCTGATAATGTTGGTTTGAGAAATACAGTGGCTGCCACACTGGTGTCTCCATCAGTGGGTGGGGAGGGAGGCAGGAAACAGGTCTGGAAGGAAATGCTTCCAACTCTGCTTAAGAAACAGAGCAGAGATATTTAGCAGATCACAGAAGTAAATTTGGGTTGTGTCAAGAATAAACATTTCCCAAGACAACAAATAAAAACCCGTGCAAGTTTTCCCTGTCAGTTCTCAGTAGCTGATGGGGCAGGGCTCGGCATCGAGCAGGCTGGAGCCAGGCAGGGAATGGGAGCACGTGCTGAGCTGCTGGTGTTCAACATCCCTAAGTCCTGTTCCATCTTTCCTTGAATGCATCCACATGGAGAAAGATCATCCCATCTCCCTGCCAGCCTCCTTCTACTCCCATATATTAAGAAAAATAATATTCCTGTCCACATGGCTGTTTTGTGACTCTTTGGTGCTGCAGTGCCTCCAAAAGTGAGGTAGCCATGCCAGAGCTCCTGGGGACACAAAGGATTAGTCAACCTGGCTGTAAAACTAGGCTTAAGCTTGGATTTGGTTACAGAGTGTTGTAAGGTGCAAGGTAAGCTAAAACTGGAAGGTTTGAGAGCAGGTGAGAGAGCTGACCTAACCGAAGGTGTTGCTAGAGGGGGGGATGCCAAACTGTGCCTTGGACTGAAGCTGAGCTGCTTCAGTGGCAACTGAAGGACTACAGAGCATCACCCTGACATCAGCTCACCTCAGGCTGTGATGTGCTGGAGCTCCAGGTAAAGGCTCTGCAATTCACCTAACTTGATTGATGTGCTGGAGCTCCAGGTAAAGGCTCTGCAATTCACCTAACTTGATTCATCTGCATCTTGAAGACATCTGTACTGCTACCCCTACTGCTACCCTATTGCTAACTGTATTTTTGTGTTATTAATACATCAGACTGACTTTCCAGCCAAGGGAAATCTAATCAGAGAATCCAGTAGTGCTCACTGAGAGTTCAGGACTACAGTGGTGAGAGGTGTGCTGGTGACAGGGCTGCCTTTCCCCACTGCCACCCCCTTTGCAGGGTCTTTGGAGCCCTGGAAACACTGCCATGGTGAAAGAGAAAATGGAGAGATTGCTTGCTGTGTGTTAGCCTGGGAGACACCTTATTCCTTTCCTTGTCCTGTGTCACGGGCATCCCAGAATGTCAAGCAAGTGTAACAGGGAAAAACTACACAGGGAGAAGCTGTGCAGGAGCAGCAAAAATCTGCATGGAAAATTCTCCATCCTCTCTTGTCTCTGCTGCAGTCTTCAGGTGTTTTAAAGTGTGGGGAGATTCCCGTGGGCAGGAATGTAAAAATGTATGTTCGTGTGGAGTTAGGATCAGTGTGTGGCTGTGTGGGAGAGGAGTTTTGGCTCCCGGGTTGTGTTTTCATATCGTGAAATCTGTGCTGTGGCGCGTGGGAGATTTCAGGAAGAAGTTGCTGTTGCTGCCATCAGGGTAAGCCCCATTAGGAGCAGAGCAGCACTTTCACCACTTCTGGGCTTGCCTGTCCTGAGCCCTTGCCAGGAGCACGGTGTCCAGGGCAGGCCATGTTCCTCTAGAAAGTTGTATGAAAAGCAGAGACAAACATTGGAAAGGCTGGAAGCCAATATTCAAACACCCCTTGACCTGATTTGCACCAGGGATTTGAACAGATTCCCAGTTTCAGGGGAGACATGTCCTCAGTGGGGATGGAGGAAGAAGTGGGATGTGAACTCTCCTGCTAAAGTGCATCTGCTGTCCCTAAACTGATCAGAAGGTTTGGCTGCCACTGGGCCAGCGAGGGAGGACGCAGTGTCACTGCAGAGCTTGTGGGGGCTGCAAGGTGTGAGTCTGTGCCCCATGGAGGCCGTGAGTGTTGGGAAGAGGTGGGTGAGGCTGTGCAGGAGCACGTTTGGGGTCTCCCACACAGCAGCACCCCAGTGCTGCACACACGAACAGGAGAACCCTGGGGGAACTGGGATTCCCCATGGCCTAAGGAGTCCTGAGTTAGAGACACTCCTGTTACATGTGCTGAGATTTCAGGGACTTGAAGATTAAGCCAGGTGATATTTTTTTAATGCAACATGTGATAAGCACAAGAAAATATGAAGTCCAGGCATTCACTCACTCTTTTTCATGCTGAACTCTCCCTGGAGCATGACCTTCCTCACCCCCATGGTCTCCTCCTCACCCCCTCACCCCCCTCATCCCCACATAATTGTTCAAAGCACAGTTTCACTTTGCTCTTGCCCCTTTGTCCTCCTCCTCTGTCGGAAGCTGCCATCACCAAAGCCAGCGTGTTGCTCTTTCTAATAGCAAGGTAATCAATTTGAGTCACTGTATACATTAGTAATGGCCATGTAATTCTAGTGCAAATTAGGTTTGGGCAGGCTGTGAAGCCCGAGACGTCTCGTCTTCCTGAGCAGAGCTTGGATTTACTGTCCTCTGGGGAAGGCCACAGTGAAACACCCCTCTGCCCCCCTCACAAATCCTCCCTTGATTGGATACAGTATGGTCGTCTGATTAAAATTGTGCAGTGGTTCAGAAAATGATTTTCAGCCAGTGCTTCATAGTAAATTACTTTTTTTTTTTCACCAAGACAACAAATTTTTACCTCAAGTACAGCTGTACTGTAACACTGAAATGAGAAGCTCAAAAAAAGCAACATGCCAGTGAGGCAAAGATAGAGAGGGGCTGGGAAGCACCTGGCAGTGGTGATACCCTGCCGAGGGACATTCCTGCTGCAGCTCCCATCAGCCCAAAGCCTGGTACCTGCTCCCAGGATGATGCTGCCACTCACACTCAGGTCCCTTTTCCCACTGAGTCAGGTTTGCCTGTGCCATGGTCAATGTCCTGTGACGCTCTCCCCTCCACCCTGATGGCCACAGCTACCTCTGGGGCAAGGAAAGCCCCAGGACAAGGTGCCCACCAGTGCCAACCATGAAACCACCCACTTCACACTGGACTGTCACTGAAGGAAATGCTCAATTTTTCCTCAATCCATGGAATGGTGTCTCCTCTTTTCCCTGTGAGCATCCCAGTGGTGCCTGGAGATCCATCTGTCCCTGATGCCTGATCCTGCACAGCTCGCACATTAAAAACAGTACTGGTGGTTTTCTGCATGGGGAGAGCCTCCCACAAGGGAAGTCTCCCTCTCCTTTGTGTGCTGTGGCAAGGCCTTGGCAGGGAAGGATGAAACTTCCAAGATGAACCCAAAATGAATCTCACCTTTCTTGGGCTGCCCAAAGGAGGGTCAGGATGTGCACCTCTTGCCAGACTTTCTGAAAAGCATCTTGAGCATCTGTCTGCTGGAGGGTGTCTTTGATGATGGCAACACTGACCCAATTTTGGCATGTTCAAGCCTGGAGGAGTGTGAGTTAAGCATGCAGCAATCAGCCCTTCCTCGTGGCCTCTCATGGACCTTGTGCCCACTTAGTCAGTGCTGAGCCTCTGCTGGATCTCCAGGCATTGGGCACCCTGGATGAACCTTGCTCCCAGCATCTCCCTCCCCGTGGCAGAGGCTGGGCCTGTGAAAGGAGGTGGGATAAGGAAGAAAAACAGAAAAAAAATCCATGCAGCAAATGTGTGCCTGAGAGGGAGTGGTTGGTGGTGAGGAAAGGGGAGATGGGATTTTTTTTTAATTAGAGATGGATAATTTATTGTCTGTGTGCTCATGTGTCAGTGTGTCCATGTGTCACTTGAAGTGCCTTTCAAATAGTGGTACTCCATTGAATACATGAGGGCTCACACTGAGGTGAAGGTCTGAGTCTACCATAATTTTTTGGCTTTTCTGCAGAAGTTGTGACAGCCTTGGGGGCGTGGACAACAACAGGCAGTAAAGCAGCTTTATGTGTGCCATATTTAAGATGTATGTTTGTATTCTAATAAATGTGAGACTGATTTCCTCCCTTTTGACATAAAAAAGAATTAAATGGTAACTGAAAGTCTGTCAATGGCAATGAACCACCTGTCTCTTTAACAACCTGGAAGCAGAAGAAAATTTGTATGGAGTATAAACAAGTGGAGGAACTTTCTCACAACCAGATCCAGCTTCCCACTTTTACTGCAACACAGGCTCTCCCCACTTCGGATTTGCTTCCTGACCAGTGGGTAGTGTGAGGGAGGGAAGGGCTGTTTATTAAATTAAGAAAATGTGTTCCACAGCACACTGGCACTGAGCTGGAAAGGAGCAGCTCCATTGCCCACTCCCTCTCCCGATCCCTGCAGGATCATTCCTCACCAGGGATGATTTTTGCCTTCATCCATCCAGTTTGAAATGTCACATTTCTTGCTGCAATTAGGAGGATCTTTTACCCACAGGATATATGTGTGTGCATCTGAGGGGGTGTTTTCGTGCCCTTCAGATGAATGTTTTATTAAGCAGTGTCCAACACATAACAAGTAGAAAAGAAACATATTGCTAAGGACTGTTATTGCAGCTTTCACGACCTGTCAGAGATCCCTGGGAACTGGAAAGAAGGAGTGGGCTTAGAAAAGGAAGTGTAGTATTGTTTTTAAGCTGAGGGGCAGGAAATATGTGGTTTCAGCATGCTCAGATCCCAAAAGGATCTGCTTTCACCCTGGCAGGGCTTGCCAACATGAGTCTGCTGGGACACAGCAGAAGCAGCTGCCCAGTCCCTCCTGAGGCCACCCCCAGGCAGCTGGCAGCAAAGTCCACCACATTTTGGTGAAGGCAGGACAAAACATGCCAGAGGACACTTGGTGCAGCTAAATGCCCCATGGTGGCACACCAGTTCTGTGCCCTGCTCTGAGGGTGCCCAACATCCCTGGAGGGGATCCCTGTTGTGCCCTGGAGGGGCTGCCTGAGCTGGGCACAGGGCTGGAGAACCTGCTTTTGGGAACTCCAAGGCAGCATGGAACATGCCAGGACAATGCAGAGTGGCTGCACAGTTTCTATCATGAGCTTGACCCACATCATCTGCCACTCTTCAGTAGGACCCCTGGGCACAGGTGGGGTGATAACATGGGCTGGGGGCTTTTCTTCCTGAGAAATCTGGATAAAAGCAGCCAGGCTGGGGGGAGGAAGAGGCACAATAATTAATGCAAGCCATTCTGTATTCACACTGTTTAATTTCCAGGCACACCTGACCATGCCTTGAAAGCCACAAAAGGACAGGCCTGCTTGAAGAGTTCATCCTAAACATGGGGTGCCTCTGATTCTGACACTGTGTCTGCAAACACAGACGAGATTTTCAGTTCCATTAGCTGTCGAGTAGATTCACTCTTTTTAGTGGAGCACAGAACAGATCCAACATGGTCTTGACTGTATAACTCAACAGGAATTATGTGTTTACTTCCTGCATCTGGGTATGCATAAGAGGATGAGGTTCCTACCCAAATGACTTAAAAGTTTTCAGGTGTGATCCTACAAACCCTTGTTCACACAAGGGGTGTGAATACTTCCAAGGGGTCTGTTCATAAAAAAGGAAATTTGCCTCTTTGTAGGTGGGGGTGATTGGGTGTTGCCACTTCACTTTTGGGGTGATTTTGCACAGGCACTGGAAAATGGTCCAAGATGCTTGCGGCTTGCAGATAGTCCTCCCTCATTTTTCCATCTATCTTACTGTTTGCATGTACTTTTTTCTTTTTTCTTTTTTTTTCTTTTTTTTTTTTTTTTGTTCTTATTTCACTTTTCCTTCCCTCATTCCTTGGTGTTCTGGCACTGCCTTTGCTGTGCAGTTCACAAAGTGTTACCCACTTCAGACAGGGCTGATCAGCAGGGAAAAATGACCAGATCTTGAATATATAAAAGGAAAAGCATGAAGCCAAACGTTAGTAAGGGGAAGTTTTAATTACCCAGCCATGATTGCATTACTCCAGCCCAGAGGAAATGTGACTAATGCCATGTCTGTGCTTCTGGCATATGATTGCTGTCACATTCAGTGAGGACTTATTAAATATTACAGAGGTGTGACTGACGAAAATGGTGAGCAGAATGTGGAAATGAGCAGACACAGTCCTATTGTGTGTGCTGGGAATTTCTAATCTGGGATGGTGGGGAATGTCTCTGGGAAGAACAGGAATAAATTGCTGTATTTTGTCATCAAAGAAAATCAAATTTGGCTTCAGGGAAAGCCATCCTAATTATGAAGTGATGTGTGATGCTGGCTCAGGTGATCCTTGGGTGCAGCTGAGACTTCTCTGAGGGTGCTGATCCCTGTTTAAGCATGGTTTATTCTCTTTGGAGGAATTTTTTTGACTGAAAAACTCAGGAATGGTTCTGTGAGGAGAGGCCAGAAAGCAGTTCTGCCCTCCTGTGTGTGGCCTTCACTACAGGGTGATGGTCTCATTTTCCATCTCTCTAACCTGGCAGTGGTCCATCTTGGCCATTCCAACTCCAGAGCTGGATATGGAGAAAGTCTGAATCTTGGCACACCCACAACCTGTAGGAGGAGGGAATTCAGGAACTGTAGGTTTGACCCTGTTCTTGCTGCTTAGAAATTCAACCTCCCATCTGTCAACTCCCTCAGGATACACCACTGACAATATACCCTGCACAGGCTGGGTCATGGCTCCCTCACAGGTGGTATTTTGGAGAGCAGAAGCTCTCCTTTGATTTCACAAGAGTCCAAAGGGGTGGAAGATATTTGATGGAAGACCCAAGCTCCAGGAAAGGCAGGAGTTCAGGTACCTGTCTCTCCTGGTGCCTCCTGCCAGCTCATCACTCTGCTGGTTCAGCTGCAGCTTGCTGGCTTCAACCTTCAGAGGTCTCCTCCTGCTGAGGGCATGAGGGATTAAGGCAGTCTGGATCATCCCAGTGTATCAAGACAGATTTTGCTGTCCCTATGCACATATCAATCCCCCCAGCAGATCACCCAAATGGTGCCTGCAGCCTCTGGTGTTGAACCCTTCTGAAATGCACTTTTATTTAGGAATCGGCACCAAGGGCTGCTCTGCCGAGTCGGGGCCTGCCATGAAACCTGCAATTATCTCCTTGGAGAGGTATAATTGCAGAGGCAGATTTGCTGCTGATGGAAAAACTGCTCAAAGCGTGGTGACCCTGCTGGGCCAATGCCAGCCCCTGCCAGTGGCCGTGTGCCCTGTGTGTGCCCTCGCATTTCGGGCTCTGTCTTTAACACAAAGAGTTGACAACCTCGGCCGGTTTTCCTACATTAAACAATTAGAACAGCAAACACGGAGGCTTTACATCACTCCTCCTCTCGATACCTGCCGTCAGTGTCTTCCTCCCAAATGAGTTTTTAACAGCTGTGTTGTTTCCCAACGCGGCGCAGCACCATTAGCAGCTTCCCATCACAACTGTATTACCTTTAAGTAGAGCATTAGAGGGCTGAGCAGCATTTCTTTCTTTCAGGGATGCAATTAGGCAGGTGATGGGGCGTGATGCCTGGTCAGGTAATTGATCGAGGGCTGGTCGGCTGCTGCCCCGTATCAGCAGAACAATCAATGCTAAAATGATGCTAATGATGAAAGTTTACTAAAAGAAATGGAAATGAGGGAACAGCGGGGTTTGACAGGCGCTGGTGACGGGATTTCCCTGCCAGCTGTGCTGCAAACTCATTTTGTGAAGGGCACGGAGGTACCGCTCATCACCTGCTCCTTGAGGACTCTCTGGGCAGGACTGGAAGCTTGCAGCACACCCGGAGTGCAGGTTATCACTTTGAAGATGAATGAACAGATGGACAGGGCTGTCTCAAGGTCAAACGTGGAGTCAGTGAAACCCAGAAGCCCTCGCCCTTCTTTGCAGGCTTAGCCACTTAATTAAGTTACTGCACTGATTTTTTCCCTTCTTTTCCTGTTGTAATGCTATTATCGCCTGCTTAATAAACTGCACATATTAATGACCCATTACAACCTTCTGGAGAAGTAAAATTAATTGGGAATTTCAATCTCTTGAAACTTTAACTGAAAAACCAAAAGGAAAACATTGAAGACAGACATTTCAGCATAAGCCAAGCTCTAAAAGCCGCAGCTCAGCTGCTCTCTTATTTGTAGGTTCCCCAAGGGTCTAAGTTGCTTTTGGTCTACATTTATTCCCTCTTTTTGAGTTTATATTAAACAAGATATATTCCTAAAGAAACCCAACCAAATAAAACCTCAAAACAAGTTATGTATCAAAATATTTTAGTTTAGAGGGTTTTATGCACAGCAACACAATTATCTGGAACTGCTCTCATCAACATATGGATGACTGAGGTGTGAGGAAACCCATCATGTCACACGTTTGCTGTATCATCAGTCCTGATCAGTGACAGTTCACATTCAAAGAGCCCAGTGGTGGGCAGTAAAGATCTTGAAAAAGATCGAAGGATCAGGAAAAAAAGGGCAAAATTTGTTTAAACTAAAACCAGGTAGTGCATTACACCCTTCTGTAAGGATGAAGGACATTGGCTGAATCATTAACATCACAGTGTCCACAGTGGGACTCTGATTTGAGATATTAAACTTTTCTGCCAACCATAATGTGTAAACATGTAGGAGAAAGGGAGAACAAGAGCACAGACCTCAGCTCTGGAAAGTATTTCCTTGCATGGCAGCAGCTGTGTTTCTGTGATATTGTGTGTGTTTAGCTGAATTTTATTTTATTGGACTTGATCTTGGAGGTCTTTTCCAACCGTAATGATTCTGTGATTTTGTGACAGGAGGTGAATCAGGCATGTGTAGCATGAGGAAAAGGAGAGTTAAATTAAACCATAGCTGGGTTTGTGGCTGAGTCATGGGAACAGTTTATAGACCAGCAAGACAAATTTCAGAGGTACAAGAGACATTCATCCAAATCCTGTGCTTCCCTCTAAAACTCTCTTGCTCACAATCATTTTCTTTGGAATTATTTCTGGTCAGCAAAAAATGGGATGACATCTTCCTGTTTTATCTGTCTTGTTCAATTTGTGAGAAATCTGAGCCTGACTCCTGCTTGTGATTGTCTTGTGCTTCTTGTGACGACCCAACACAGCTTCACACCCTGAGAGGCCATGGTTTCTGGGAGATTTTGGCAATGCTTTTGCAGGAACATTCCCACTGCAGAGCAAAGGACAAAGATTCTCCGGGCTTTTCCAGCTTGGGCCTGCACGTGGCTGGCTCAGTGCTCAGATATGGGGGCTGCCTGGGATTACATTTCTTTCTCTTGCTTTTTGTACCTGTTTCCCAGAGTTTTTCATGCTTATCTACATGTTTTTGAACACAGTCACTTGTCAAGCAAAAGGGCTCTTGCTGCTTGCTGTGTGGTTTTTAGAGCAGTTTTTAGGGACTTTCTTTGGTGTCCCTTCTGATGACGCACAGGAAAATCACCGTTCAAATCCCTCCCAGTGAAATGTGAGGTGAAAGGGTGAGAACCCTGCATCTTTCCAGCTCATAAATACCCCCAACAAGCCACTTGCTGGGCTGACACCCCCCTTCAGACATCAGTTGGATTGTCCTTCTCCTGACTTGAGGAGCAGCCTGAGAAGGGAAGAGAGATTTCTGAAGTGAAAAGTGCCCTGTGATGAGATAGGGGAGCCAAAGACACACAGACTGCTCCTGGACTCCCAGCCTGTGGATAAGAAACTCCGGCTGACACTTATGAGTGAGAGGGGAAAAAATGCCTTAAACCCATGTGACACTTATATAACTTCAGGCTTGGGATGTTTTTCTCACAAAGGAAGGACGAGTGTTACCAGGGGCAGCTTTCATGATAAGAGCAAGCCAGTAACCTCTGAAAACAGAGAGTTTCCAAAAAACAAGCCTTCAGGAGAAGACAGAATGTTCCACATCAGGCTCGTGCCCCTCTTGACTGCAGCAGGGCCACAGAGGCTGCTGGTGGTTCCCAAAACTGGTGTAAGTTAAAGGACTGAAACAAACAAGAGTTTTTTTGGTATAGCAAGGAGGATTTTTGATGTGGAGGATGCTGAAGAATGTGAACACACAAGAAAGGGAGGGAAGTGTTGGGAATGGGGTCACTTTGGAGCACAGGAGACCTGACTTTGCTTGGTGTGATGGCTAAAGGCAGTCATTTTTCTGGGAACTTCCTAAACCCAGCAGTTCCTCCTTATTGTTTGAAAGACTTTAATTTTCCTCTAAGAGTGGGAGAACACAGGCAGACTGAAGCAGATCCCATCCAACATGAATTTCCCTCTGACCTGTTTGGAATGGTGTGAAGAAGTAGGTGCTTAAGAGAAACCATTTAATACTGCACCTCTGTGTATACAGAATGTGTGACCAGGGCAGGGAAGGGAGGTGTGGAGGATGATCACCATGGGTTGAATGTAGACCTAGACCTGCACAGGTCTTTTGCCAGGGCATCATCCAGAAGCTGCTGTTTGGTGACCCATTAGCTGGTAGTGATAAGAGTGACATGCTGCACTCAGGAGGTGACTGCCAGGCTGAGCCCAGCCTTGTCCAACCAAATTTTGGCAATTTGGGACAAGTATTGACACTAGAGAGAGTTCAGATTGACACACCACCTACTTTAGATGTTTGCTCCCTTGCTGGTTTTGTGGGAGCAGGAGATGCTTCCAGAGGGGTAGCTTGGCAAATCGTACCCAGTAGGGTCTGTGGGTTCCTGCTCTAGTGCTTGTCTTCCCTCAGAGCTTTGCCTTCCCCTTCTATCAAAGTACAAAAATCATCCCCACAATTGATTTCTGCATCCTTCAAACCAGGTGCTGCAGCCCCCTCTGCTTCCCCAGGAGTGATGGGTCCACAGTCCCTTTGCAAGTACCCTGTACAGGGACTGGTCTTCAAACTCCCCTGCCTGATGCTTGGGTGTTAAATCACTATTTCTGTGCACTGCAGAGGTATCTGGAGGCAACACATGTAACTGGCAGGAGCTGCCAGAGAGACTGAAAAGGGATGGACCTTTGTGCTTTCAGAAAATTCCATGTGTCCCCCACAAACATGTCTCTGTACTCCCTTCCACTGATATTTAACACTAGTGTGTGCCAGCTTGTTCTGGGCAAAAAAGACACCCCAGGGCAGAGAGGCTCAGCAGGGTAAGTCTCATACGAGGGGTAGGTCTCACCTCACAGGCACATTTCAGTCTCAGCATTGGGGTCCCTGTACATGCTCCTGTTCTGTCCTGCAGTGTCTTCCCTGCCCTATCCCTATCCATGCTGTCCTGATTGCTGATGGATCCAAGGCAGCAGGAAAGCAGGAACCAGGGGGATCTGTGCAGTGACAGCTCCTCTTCTGTGAGCTGCACCTCACTGCCTGACCCTGGATGTGCACTTGAGTCACTCCCCTGTTCCTCCTCTAAATCCCCTCCTGAGGTCGAGCTTTGACAGAAGGGTCAGATCCATTTGAAGGCTGTCCAGAAAGGGACTGAATCACTCAATCATGAGTCACTGAAAATTTAATTGATGCAAATGTTCATTTGACAACCTGTAAGTCTGGGGAGAGTTCCAGCCTGACCACTGGTTTTGTGCCAACACAGCTGGGCTTCCCCTGGCTTGGAGGAGGTTTTTGCAGCAGGTAAACAAGGGGCGGGAGAGTCCTCAGAACACCAGAATTATCTTTTCTTCCCAGAGCCTGACTCATGGCAGGAGGGGAATCTCTGCAGAGAGCCTGCATTATCACTGTGTCACTGCCTGGCTGCACTCCTGATTAGTGACCCTGATTCTGGGCTGTTGGATTTTTCATTATCAGCATCAGAGGTGCTGGGCACAGCGATGCTGGCTGACTTGAACAGCAGCTGAACATTCCCAGCTTTCCTAAAAAACCATTAACTACTCCAGAACCATCTCTGATGTGTACAAGGAAATAAGCAATTACCTCCTGCCCTAGAGGAGAAATCCTGTCCAGAACTAGAAAGTGTCTGGGGATAACAATGTAACCAGAATAATTAAATGCTCTTTTGTGTTTGTTAAATTCAGGATTATATTCACAGTTTTTACTCTCCCTTCTCAAATGTAGGGGGTAATTAACTTTGGTGCAACATTACTGGCATTGACTGACCTATAATGAACGCAATTGTGACTTTTTGCACTGACTTTGCATGGATTTGAATGACCAGAGGAAAAGTAAGGAAAAGGAGAACTAGGATCTGTATTTCACAGAATCATTTAGGTTGGAAAAGGCCTCTAAGATCATCAAGTCCAACCTTTGCCTGATCACCACTCTGTCAACTGGACCAAGACCCAAAGTGGCACATCCAATCGTTCCTTGGACACCTGCAGGGATGGTGACACCACCACCTCTCTGGGCAGCCCATTCCAGTGCCAGTCCACTCCTTCTGTGAAGAAATTCTTTGTGATGTTCAACCTGAACCTCCCCTGGCTCAGCCTGAGACTGTGTCCTCTCATCCTGTCCTGTTTCCCAGGAGCAGAGCCTGACCCCCACCTGGCTGCATTCTCCTGTCAGGGAATTGTAGAGGGTAAGAAGGTTCCCCCTGAGCCTCCTTTTCTTCAGACTAAACTTCCCCAGCTCCCTCAGCTGCTCCACATAGGAGTCACTCTCTTGACCCTTCACCAGCTCTGCTGCCCTTCTCTGGACATGTTCCAGCCCCTCAGTTTCTTTCTGGAAATGAGTATTTGCCACATAGAGACAATGGGCTTAAGGTTGTGCAGCCCAGCTCAGACAGGTGGAAGAAGGCTAGAATCGAGGTTATCTCTGTGGTGCTGCAGCAGAACATCAGAAGGATGCTGAGTCCTGTACAAACTTTAAAGAGAAATCCAGCTAAAGATAGGTTTCTTAGCAAAACACAGCCATGTCAGGGCACTACATCATTGTGACATTTGAAATGCCCTTTATTTTCAGGTTGTGATTTAATGCAGACATAGGATGACTTGTTTTGCCAAAAGTAGAGTCCACTCTGAAAGCCTGAATTCCTCCTTTCTTTAGGAGTGACCACTAAGCCTTGGGACTTTTCTTTGCCCTTTGTCTAAAGAGCAGTTCTGGCCTGATCCATTTTGAGTTGGATTTTTCATTGCTTTTTAATTTTTACTTGCCTCCCAGCTCAGGAGGCAGTCAGAACATACTTTCAAGTAAGATTTATTGTATTACTTGTATACCTGATCAGACAATTGCTATATTTATCTTCATCATTTATTTCAACATCGGTTCCCTTTGAATACCATTTCAAAGCATCATGACAGGCCTCCAATTAGTAAATAAGAATTTGGAAGAACTTTAATGGGTGATATTTGTAATGAAATATTAAATGAAACACAGAATTCTCTTCTTTAAAGATGGTAAACCCATATCTTCTTTATATTTGTAAAGATTTTCTTTATGCATCTATAAAAAAAAATGTAGAGGCTTCATAAAAGCCATGTGTGTTTCTTATCCCCATGTTTTCCACATTTTCTGACTGCTTTGAACTGTATCTAGCTGTCTGATTATTTCATTTGGGAACTGATAAATTGCTGCAAGTCAAACAGAAGCAGTTCTAAACTTTGGCCCAAGAGGTGAATGATATTTTAGAGGGGAGACTTTCCTGCCACTTTTCCTTGTGCAAGCTGATTTATTTGCTTTGGAACAGGCTGCACTCACAGTATTTCCTGGCTGGAGTAAAAGTCCTGTGATTCCCATGGGGGAGACTGAACTCAACATGCTTTCAAGACAAAAATTGTTCAAGACAAATAATTTGGACCAAGCTGGGAAGAAATACTAAATAGAACTGAAATCTTTGATAATCAGCCAAGGGTAGGGGAAGTGTAAAATACCAAGGGATGAGTTGTGCTCTTTTATTCAGCATCATTTCCCTGCAAATAGCACAAGTAGCATTCCTGCAGGGCAGGCATGCTAGAGATGACTAAAATTTAAAGTGTTTAGTTTGCTTAGGCAGGAAAACAGGAAAGAACAAAGTTTCCCAGTGTAAACAGAAATTTCATGTCTGTCAGACTGATTTTGTCCCAGAGAAAAAAACTCGATCAGACAAACAGAACCTATGGGATAAAATGTGAAAGACAGAGACGTAAAATTTTCCAGGCTCAGCCAGTTTATTGATTTCCTTTCAGCAACACAGAGATCATTTGCCACATTTCCAGCTACTACAGATTTACCTTACATTGCAAAATAACTTGATGATTGACTTGGGGCTCTGAGCACCAGCAGCAAGGCAGAGCTGAGTCTGACTTTCATTCCAAGGTCTCAGCCCAGATAAAGCCCTACTGCTCTGGCAGAGGTGAAATATTAACAAATCCAGCTCTCCTGAAACCTAAATTCTCAACAGCTGGGGAACAAAAAAACTAAAGATAAATTGGAAAATAGAAAAATGAAATGCACACAGTCTCAGGAGAGAGATCTTTGCTCTTCAGGGTGCTCCTCAGTGATGATGGAGGGATGGGATGGGGTGGATATTGGTGGCAGCATAGGGAGCATCAGCTCTTGGAAGAGGTTCAAGGAAATGTATGAGTGCTAAGAGCAGTCTGCACCACCCCAAATTTACCTGGCAATGAGCTCACACCCCCTTGGGACTCCAATTTATTCCTACAGGTGAAGGCTTGGCTGGCTTGTGCAGGCTGAGGATGAGGATGAAGGAAAGGTCAATGGCAGTGGGCATCCTCACAACACCCACATGGTCCTTGGTGGGGGCTTGGGGGGCATCACTGCATCACAGGGGGCCATCACAGGGATCCAGCACAGCCAGAGGCATGCAAAGCATCCAGCTCTGCTGCCACTTGTTTGTTGTTGTCGTTGCCATTTCCTTCTTGAAAGGGAGGGAGGGAAGGTATTTATTTTATTTTATTTTATTTTATTTTATTTTATTTTATTTTATTTTATTTTATTTTATTTTATTTTATTTTATTTTATTTTATTAGATCTCACTGGGCCTTTGGAAGGGAAGAGAAATATATGTGGGAGGAGAGAGGGAGAGGTCCTGGCATGGCTGTTGCTCGAGACAGGACTAATGGCCGAGACATTTGATAAATAATTCTGTTTAATTTGAGCCTCAGGAGCTTCTAATCAAATTGCATCACCTGTGGTTCTGTTGCTTTCTTCCAGGCCAGAGAGAGAGAAGGAAAAAAGGCCGACAGAAAGCCCTGACCTTTGCTACAGGCAGCTGTGAATGGAGAATTTCCAAGCCTGAGCGAGCCAGGAGAAGCTGAAGGGAAGCATGTTCTCTCTAATAGCCCTTTCCCTGGAGAGCCCAGGGGATGGATGCTGAGCCAAGGCACTGTCTGAAGGAGTCTGGTGGGGTTATCAGGGGTACCAAGCCAGCCAAGCACTGGAGGGGATGTGCAGAAACAGCTTTGCCTTGCTCAGCAGCAAAACAAGTGGCACACGGTCCCCCAGAAAGCTCACCCCAAAGTCAAACACCAGCTTTTGTGTTTCCCTCCATCAGCTCATGGGGAATACAAGCCTGGAGGTGAAAGGGAAAGAATTTGCCTTGATGCTGCTGAGATTGATGTGTTGTAACACGGGTAGGGCAATAATAACCCATCCTAGAGCTACGAGGGCTACAGAATATCTGATTTTAATACTTACTGCTCTTTTAAAGGGAAAAGCAGAGTTTTCAACTGGAAAAAGAAGAAAATAATTTTTAAAGGTTTTCTTCATTATATTGGTTAAAACTGGCATCAATTTCCCGGAAACTGCAACTGCTTTTCTGCAATATTTTGAAAATACCTGGGAGCTCAGGCTGGGAAAGCAAAACTTGGAAAGCAGCGGTTGGAGAAGCTGTAATGACCTGGAAGATGACTGATATTCATCCCCACTGAACTGGCAGTAAATCTGAAATGAATGAATGGTGTGAACTCTTCAGTTTCCAGCTCCACAAGCACAGGGTTAGCTTTCTGCTGTGCAGACTGTACTGGGCACACACCTTTTTTAGCTCTGAGTCATGCATGCAAGCTCTGCTCAGGTGAGAAGGGGCAAGGGAGATGTGGAGTGGTCCCAGAAGCAGATGCTGCTGTACAGCAGCCCTTGTTTTCCTGCTCGTGCTGCACAGAATTCTCTCTCTATTACTACAGGGAAGTGTCTCGGATGTAGCCAGGAGCAAAGAGGGATGCAGACATTAAAAGTTAACCAGAAAAAGACATCCTTATTTTGGGTTAAGGAAGAAAAAAATAAAAGGGAAATCTGGAGAGGAATTTAACTCTGAAGTGCTCACACAGCTTTAAAATGTCCCTGTTTGAGCCAGAGTTTCAAAATTTGGAAAGTCTGGACACCGTGAAGGGAATGATGTGGGGAAACCACAGGGGATGTGTAGGAAAAGGGGACAGATTTGCAGAGGTGTGTCAGAGGGGTCAGGAAACCCAGCAAAGGGCCGAGAGCATGCATGGCAAAGCAAATTCAGTTTTGGTTGGGTGAACAATGTGATGTGTCCCTTTTGGGGCACAGGAAGGAAAACCAGCAGCAGTTAGAGCACACAGCATCTTTTTCTGAGCTGAGTGAGCACCAATGGGTTCAGAATCAGCCCTGTGGCCTGAGGCAGTGCACAGGGAATTACTGAGAAGGAGCAGATGAAGGGATGTGGGCTGTGGGCATGGGAAGGGGCAGAAAAATGCAGGAGCAGAGCCCTGTAGCTGCAGATGCCGCTATGAAACACCTGCAGAAGCTGAGCTGGGAATACCCATCCCATCCATGGAGAGGAGATGGAGCAACAGCATTTCTGGTGAGGAGCCATGGAATTACTGCTTAGGCCACCCCTCCTGTTAGGGAGGGTTGAAACTGGGAGACAAAGGGTGCCTGGAGCCAAGTCTGAGGCACAGCTCTGTTTGTGGATGGGTGAAGCTCGCACTAAACCTGCCAAGGGCTCACATCGAGTCCCAGCCCTTCAGACTCGTTTTGAGGGATATTTTTCTCTCTGTTTAGACCAAAGACCAGGCCAGCCCTTAAAGACAGCCCCATCCCATGCAAATCCACGGCCAGCTGTCTCCTGCAATCAGATCAGGGCAGGCAAAAGCCCATCCAAACTGTGGTGCATGGGTTTTTGGAGGAGCCATGTGAGAGCCGGCCCTTGCCTTTGGGAACCAATCACGAGATGAGGAACAGGGTGACTTTTATTTTAGCAAGGACAGGAACGAGAAGAGACCACAGTGATCATCTGATTTGCCTTTCTGCATGGTGAGGGAAGGTCATGAGGATGTGCCCAGCGATTCCTGCAGCATTCCCAGGCTTTTTGGGTGAGGTGATGGGTACCAGCTGCAATATTTATAATTCCCTGCCTGCTCCCTGAGTGTGTGCCTACCTGTAGCCCAAGGAAACAAGAGCTGAATGCAGATTTCAGAAGAGTATTAAAATAATGATAATCACACTAGAGCTGCACTGCTCACATGCATGTGTTTGAGGGGTGCATGCCATCATTTGGGAGGATGGAGCACATGCTCAGGCAACAATGACCCTGTCGTTTCCATGCCATTGATTTTTTTAAGGAAACATTCAATTAAAATCCCATTTAGTCTGGCTGAGAAGAGGCCTGTATTATTCAACTGATAACGAGAAGATAAGGCTTCAGAAGCTTCACACGGGTTGCAGGACTGCTGAAGTTTGGGCTAGGATATAAATCTTCCTGGAAATTTGGTTTACTTGGGTTAAATGCTACAATATTCATCGTGACTTTTTATTTCCCTGACATCTCATGGACCCTGCAGCCTTGAGCTGGGCATTAGGGAGCTGCACACAGAATCTGGAGGGATTTGATGCCTTAGTGCAGGACCAGGAAGGCTGAATGGCAGAAAGCTCCCTAGGCTGCCTTACAGGAGCGTGAAAAAAGCACCACATCTTCAATTCTACCCTTTGCCAAAAAAATTGCAGGTCTTCCAGTGGGAGTTCCCGCACACTCAGGCTTTGTAAACTATAATTAAGGAACTGCTGAACAGCAATTTTAAATAAGCACATTTTCAATGTAGCTCCTGGAAGTTGGAATTAGCAGTAATTCCTGTGTAGATTTAAGCATTTATAAAAACATCATGCCCTCTGTGAAAGGAAGCCCTGGATCTGAGCTTTTTCAAGTGTTTGGACCTACATTATTAGAGGCTTTTCAGTGTGGGCTATCACAAGCACTGACCATTTATTTTGGTGTCTGTACACAGTCCATTTAAAAGGCAGCCCTAGTCATACCTGCATAAATTCCCCCCCAAAATAATCTGCTGATAAATGTCCCCCAAAGTAAAAAATGCCAACTATACATGGCCTTCAGCTTGAAGCTGAATTTACTTTCCCTTCTTGTATGTCAGACTACTTGAATTACTGAAACAATAATGGAGCTGGAAGATTATTGCAACATCTACATCCATATTTTAGTTGCAATTAAACTTTCCAAAGCAAAGCTCCCAGTTTATTTAATGAAACCAAACACTTTGTTTCAAAAAAAAAAAAAAAAAAAGACTGTGTAAATACAATAATTATAATCCAATTCCAGAAGAACTAAGAAAAAGATCAATCCAGAATTCATTAAATGCCTTATGTGTCAAGATGACCTTTAAGGTTTGCTGGTAATCTACAAATTTAAATTTTTAGGCCTTTTGTTTTGCAGACTCTCAGAGTGAACGAAACATCACTGATCATATTTATTTCTTAGAAAATGAGGGATTTTATGACCATTTTGTGTCTACATATTTTATTGTGCATCGGGATAACAATTATGGGTTTCAGACTACAAGAGAAATAGGATGCCCTGGAAGTGCAGGTATTGTGAGCTCTTTTTCCACAGGGGTGGAGAGGAAAGAGTTGTTTCAAAGAAAACATCAGGGATGCATTTGCCATCCAACCCCCTCAAAGGAGCACATACCACATCTTTCTTATCCTTAAACCCAGAGAAAAAGAATTTTTCTCACCAGAGAAGTAACTTGCCCCAAATCTGGAGCCCTCCTCAGGGATTCCCCAAATCTGGCATCATCCTCAGGGTTGCTCCTGGATGGAATCTGGTCCCATGGCCTCTTTCCCCTGAAAGCTAAACCATTTGAAAACTAGTTGTGTTTTACTGAGGAGAACTGTGCACCTATCTCTGTTACATTCTGGTGCCTCCCAGGATAGCAAATTATTGTAAAATTAGGTATTTCAGGTAACCAGATTCTAGAAGAAATACAGAAGCCCAAGTTAGGGAGGCAAACCAAGGACAGGATTGGCAGGAGCAAGGCTGTTGAGTGGGAAGTCGCCTGTCCAGAGAGAAACTGGCCTTGCTCCTGTCTCGGTTTGGATGAAAGCTGTGAAACTGCTGATACCAGTGACCAAAATGCTGGCTTGTGACCTGGTGTGTCCTGTGATGTGTGACACCCAGCCCAAAGCAGGAGTTCCTGCTGAATCTCATGCCTGCTGGAAGCAGTGGAAGTCCAGTTCTTCAGGGCAGATCCCCTCTACATGATGATATGTCCCATACCTGCATTTTTACAGGTAAGAAAATTGGATTTTTACCCTACAGCTGAGAAGTCATGGAGCAGGGCATTAAGCATGACCCAAGGCTCCTGGGCTCCTTGAAAACCATCTTCCTCAGGATTCCCACGTGCCTCTTCAGTCCAATGCTTGGCCACGAAAGAGAGGCAATAATAATTTGCTTATGTGGGGTGGGAAATGGGATGGAATGGGGAGGTTTTGCCCAATGTTTCCCATAAAGGGTAGGGCAGAGCAGGACACACATCCAACCTGCTCCTCTTATCCACTCCTGTCGATATTTTTCCTGCAGCAGAGACCTTTTCTGTCAGGGAGAAAGGGCCTGATTGACAGCACCAAGGGGCAAGACCTTGCTTTGCCCCACAGAACAGGTACATCCCTCTTGTGCAAGGACCACCTGCCAAGCCCTCAGCCTCTCTGCTATGGCTATTAATAATCACTTCCGTGATTCCCACAGCTTTCTGATGTGGATACTTGACCTCTTGTAATCGTGTCCAGATCCCCCACTCATGTTTCACAGGATATCCAGCAGCCGTGGTGCTGGGGCTGGGCTGGAGCTCTCCGCTCCTCGCTGTCCCTCCCCGGAGCCCGTGTGCCGCTCTCCCCGCTTTCATCTGCACTGGCATCCGACGCCGCTCCTCTCCTGACTGCTCTGGCAGCTCTCCACTATCCCTGCTCAGATTTAAACATCAGGTTGCACCTGTTGGTTGAGCTGTTGACTGGGAGGATCCCCACTGGAAAGTGACCCCACGTGTCCGGCTGTGCCGTCCCTCCCCGCTAATGGAAAAGTCACCAGTGTGTTCCTCCAGGCTATTTGTATCCCCGTGTTCCTGCCTTATTGACTGCCTCCTTGAAAAAGAATTCTGTTGCTTAACTGATTGGAGCACTTTTCTTTTTTCTTTTTTTTCTCCCTCCTCTGCCAGAGAAGCAGCCTCAGGACTCGATTTCTCACATTTATTTGGTCACTGCTGTGCAGCAGGAGGGGATTTTAGGACAGTAGGCAGCACATCTTCGTTCCTCCACACCATGTGTTGGGGAGCTTGATGTTGTCCCAGCAGTGTCTTTCTTCAATGAAAAACAAGTGGGGTTTACGCAACTCTGGCTTTCCAGGACAGCTCTATTCACCTCTGTACTCTGCTTTGCACAAAGATTTGCATTTTCCCAAGTTGTTTCCTAATTTTGTGGCTTCCTGTGTGTCTATGGGTGGGCGCCAGGAATGGGGGCTTCACAATGTGAAGGATGTGAAAGAAACATTGGCTGGGGACCTTCACTGAAGCAGGACAATCACAGAATAAGCTGAGTTGGAAGGGATCCACAAGGATTATCCAGTCCAACTCCTGGCCCTAACAGGACACCCCAAGATTCACAGTGTGTGCCTTGAGAGCATTTTTCAAATGCTTCTTGAGTGCTGTCAGGTTTCGTGCTGTCACCACTGTCCTGGGGAGCCTGTTCCAGTGCCCAGCCACCCTCTGGGTGAAGAACCTTTTCCTAATATCCAACCTAAACCTCCCCTGACACAACTTCATGCTGTTCCCTCAGGTCCTGTCACTGGTCACAGACAACAGAGATCCGTGCCTGCCCCTCTGCTTCCCCTCACAAGGAAGCTGCAGACCATGATGAGATCTCCCCTCAGTCTCCCCTTCTCCAGGCTGAGCAAACCAGCCTGCAAGAGTCTCTAAAATGCCATATCAACACAGCAAGCTGGGTTGTCCTGGTCAGAATATCCATCAACCAGGAGAACCATGAATCCCTGTGGCAGCCCAGCGGTCACTCTGGGGGGAAGCAGGGACAATGTATTTTCCTTTCTACTGTTAGAAACTCTGAAAGTCACATATTAAACACACCCTTGGATCACCCTGTGGCAGCCCATATCTGGATACCTCGCAACAGGCCATAAGGAGCTTTCAGAGCTCCCTCAAACCAGCCTCTTTCTATCTCCCATCAGCCAGCACCTTCTCAGGGTGGCTCAGCTCTGATAAGAGATGTCCTCATTTTCTTCGTGTTCGCAGTGTGACAAACGTATTCCTCCCAGTGCTGCTGAGGAGGGATGATACCACGGGTATTAGGCAACAAGGAGAGTGGAGAGGGAGGGCAAAACAGCTTGACAGCTGCTCCTCAAGTACACCATAGACAGCTATCTGCTAGGAAATTTAAAATGAATCTGGGAATAGTTCTTTTTTACGACTTTCCTTCATTTTTCCACTGGCTAGCAGGCAGGCTTTTGCATCCAGCAAAATAACAGGCATTTCCATGAGCTGTTTGTTTGACAGGGTATTAGAGGAAGGTGAATGATTAGGTCTTGGGGGTTGTTAATGGGGCCATTTCATGCTGTGGTGATTGGTGGACTGATAGAATGGATTATGTGCCTATAATGATAATTTTTTGCTGCTGGGTGGTCACAATTTCCCATTGAAAATCTGCTTGTCAGGGCACCAAGACATTTTTCCGTGGGTGTTCCTTATTGTTATTTAAAGGTGAAGAAATAATTTCAAAAGCACGAATTAAGCTTGGCTGCCAACAGGAAGGAGATAAAGTTGGGGAGGGAAAAAATAAAATAAAAGGAAAGCCATTGGGAATCTGACAGCCCTCCCCACATGCAACCACACCCCTGCAGGATGGGGGGATGAGTGGGCTGCCACCAGCCCCCACACTCTGCTTTGACGTGGAGAGCTGGGAATCAATCACTTTGATGTCTTATCTTATCCCTGAAGATAGATAGCAGGGGCTTGCTCGGTGGCTGCCATAGTGCCTCTCCAACAGCCCCTTTTGAAGCGCTAGAGCAGCACTTGAGCGGCTGTGAGAGAGCGGAAAAGCTGACACCAGTTTTGGGACACGGCCACCAGGGACGTGGGGAGGGTGACGTCTCTGTGCTGGGTGGCATCTCTCCTTGTCACCCGTGGGTGTCACAGCAGGGGCTGGCCGTGGGTGGCTTTGTGCAAACATCTCCCACCCACGGGCGCCTCTGCCCTGGGTGCGTTCGCGGCTCTGCTTTTGTTCCACAGAGATGCCCTTGCTGAGCATGGAGATGGCAGAAAAAGGCAGGGAGGTGTTCAAACGTGTTCTTCTGATTCTTGGGGCTGAGCTATCTCACTGGCATTTGGGTGTCCAAACTCAGCTGCTGACTCCATCCCTGGCAAATCTCTGTGGATGGCATGAACTGGGTTCCTATCAACGCCCTTAATAAGAATCTCCTTTTGCCCCTCCAGTCTCTCCCCACACAGGTTGTTTCTTGTTCTTTCTGGTTTGTTCTTTCTGCCATCCAGCAGACACAACCTCTCCTATGCTCCCACAGACCTAAAAGGCAAATATTTGCTCCAAATTTGCATTATCCATGTTTGCAGCAGCATTTTCCCTTGCTTTTGGCAAGCAGAGTCCGACTCTGCATTTCCCCATCCCTTTACGCTGGCTGGTTCACCTCTCTGCTTTTAACTTTCCCTGCTTTGCCTTCCCTTTGCATCAGGCACAGCAGTCACATTGTGTTTTCAAAACCTCTCCTGCCTGTTTCTTTCTGCCTCTAATTCCCAGCTATAACCTGCCCCACACCTTCTCCTTCTCACTCATATGATTTTTGAACAAGCAACTTTGTGTTTTCCTGTAGACACCTAGAAATATCTGTAAAGTGCCCTCATTGCCCTCCTTTGAACTTGCCTTGCTGCAAGAGACCCCTGGGTAGTCATTAAGTCGCTGATGGATGAGTCTCATGGCCATGATGCTGACAGATACCACTTCATCATTTCCCAGTAATCCATTGCACCTGTTATTAAATGTTTTCTTTCCTTCAGCCTGGAAACTCTTGTGAGGATTTTTTATTTGGCGTTTTAAACCATGGAACAAAGATATCCTGGACTCTCTCAAGTGCTATAGGAACTTAAGTGCCAAATAAGAGAAGAGTAATTTAGAGCTGACCAGTTCTGTGTAGCTCAGAGCTGAGGATAAAAATCAGTTGAGTTGCTTTCAAAGTTTTCTCCTTTATGCATCAATTGAATGGAATCCAAAAGCTCTTTTCTTTGTCAGCTTGGCTAGATTGTTTGAAGTGCCACTGCAGAAATTCCTCCCTTCTGGTGGTTTTTTTTGTGGATATTTTTGTGGTTTTTTTTCTTTTTTAGTTTTTTGTTTGTTTTGTTGGTTTTTGTTTGTGTGATTGTTTTTGTTGGGTTTTGTTTGTTTGATTTTTGTTTTCTCTTTCTTTTTTTTTTTGGTCAAAAAATTGAAGCCTTGAGGTTTTAATGAAAATCATTTCCCTGCCTGCCCCCCAAATCAGTGCCGTGGTGCATCACAGTCCCTGTGTTCCCATGCAGATCCTGGAAACAGCATAGTGAGACATGACCAAGCCTGATTTACAAAGTATAAACTGCTGCCATCCGTCACCAGAAACCTCCTGAGGAACAGTTTTTGTTTCCTTGCTTTAAGTAATCAGTGCAAATGGAAAGCACAAAGCAATGGAAAGCAGACACTCCTTGGTTTAAAGAGAATAAAGTGCTTGGTCAAAACCCTGACAGAGAATTGCTGGATGGATTTCACAGAAGGGACCCCATCAGCCTGACTCCCAGATTAAGATTCCAGCTGCTTTTTGCAGAGCTGATCCATTGGTGTGTCTTGGTGCTGACACAAATTCTTTGTACCAGGAAGAGCCATTCCTAGGTCTTGTCCTATTTCATAGAATAATTAAGGTTGGAAAAGACCTCTGAGATCATCAAGTCCAACCATTAAACCAGCACTGCCATGTCCACCACTAACCCTGTCCCCAGGCATCACACCTGTGCATTTTCTGAACATTTCCAGGGATGATGATTCCACCATTTCCCTGGCAGCCCATTCCAGTGCCTGACCACCCTTTCAGAGAAGAAAGATTTCAACATCCTGCTTATTCACCCAGAAATCTCAGCATTTCTTGCCCACATTGCCCGTTTATCCAGCTCAGGCCTCCTTTATGAGCCTCATCTCTGGTGATCAGCAGTAACAACTGTCCAAGTGACATGATGGATTAAATGTCTGCCTCCAGACCCCCTGCTTGTAGTAGAAAGTCCAAATTATAAATCTGAAGACAGTATCTGGGTAGTGTCTCCTCAAAGCTTTCTCTGTTGGCCCAGCTACACCTCATTTTCTCTTCATCAGTCTGAGTCTCTTTAAAATGTCACATTTTCCTGGCCTTAAATGACAACACTCATAACACTTTATTCTGTATTTTTTTCAATTTTTAATCCTATGGATTCTGAAACTGCAATTGTTTAATTAAAGGATCCAGTTCTGCTTCAATTTATATAGCCAAACATTAGAATATATTGCTGTGAGACAAAGTCATCCAGATCCCAGTTTTCATCTGGCAATAGCATTTGCTAGCAAATCATAGCTGAAAGTGGTTGTTCTAAGTTATTTTTACACTGTGGAGAAAAACGGACTTGGGGGCAGGATTCCTTCAGAGGCCTGGGCAAAACTGATTGTATTTTTTACTAAATTACTGTTTAGCAATCCAAATATGTTCTTTGCTATTTGTTGGCATGTGAAAAGACACACTAAATGGCACTTGGGGGTTAATTTTCATGACCCTGACTCTACCTCTCAACAAGATAGATTACATTTTCAATTCTATTCCTTGGTGTATAAGTGAGAATCATTTTGTAGAAAATGAGAATTGATCCAAATCTTCACCCTAAAGTCAAAATGCAGTTTTATTGACCAGAAAGGGGAAAAAAAAAAAAAGAAAAGAAAAAAAGAGGATGCATTCTTTAGAGGAGTGTTCCCTGTGATATCCTCCGTGACAAAACAGCATGAAATGGGAGCAGAGCTGCCACCTCAGTGAGGAAACCAAAGTCTGGGGAAGGACAGGCCATGCCTGGAAGATCCAGGTCCCTCCTATGGCCTCATTTGTAAGCAGTTTGTGTGAAACCTCTGTGCATTTTCTTCTCTTCACAAGATTTGGTTTGTTGCCTCCCTGCCCTCGGTGCCTCTTCCAGCCTGACATTCTCAGGGGCCATACAAGGTGCAGATAAAAGGCCAGGGGGGTTTCCCAAAGTGTGACAGGAGCCAGGCACCTCCTTTCTGCTGGAAGTCCCTGGGAGGTTCTGTCTGTGCTTCCCTTTATGGGGTGAAGGGAAGAGATGACTTTTGGGTGATAGGCACCCCACAAGAGGTCCAGGGGCATCAACAATGGGACACATCTCATGTACCCTCCTGGGGCCAGCTGGGAACAGCCTGCAAGCCAAGCAGGCTTGGGGACTTCATCCTGCTGTCCTGGCTAGGCAGAAGAACAGATTTGACTTCTGGCCATGCCCTGGGCCAGCTGTCACTTTGGGAAACATCATTTCATTGCTCTGCTCCCACATTCCCTCGTTCAACTTGGACTTTGCTGTGCTTATCTACACTGCTGGTCCTCCAAGAACGCTCTGGGAATCAGCCCTGGCCAGGTGTCACTGGCTGAGTTTTAGGTCTAATGGCATTTTATTTTCCCCTTCCCTTGAAAGATTCAACATAGTTAAAACCAACAAAACTGCTCCTAACCTTTCCCCTAGGAGAAAAACGCTGGAAAATATGAACCTAAAGGTCAAAACAAGCCCAAATTTCTCCCTTTCATAAGACTTATAAGAAAACCTCCTGGTTTTCCTTGTTGTAGAGCTGAAAAATTTTTGCAGCCCACTCACCACATGGCTCTGAATATTTGGGCTGGCACTACTAGTGCCAAGCTGGGCACGCTGGCGTTTTGCTCTCAACATTTTGTGTGCTGGCGTGCAGCCAGTCTGGAGAATTCTCTGTAATCACAGGAGATGAAAATTAAAAACCCATCAGATCCCCGACCTAACAACAGAGCCTTTCTGCAGGAGGCAGAGGGCAGTGTTTACACACACATTGTCATCAGGAGCACGAGCGGGTCAAGTTCATCCCCAGTGTTCACCCCGTGCTTCTCTTTGGGATAAGGATAGTGGAGTTCTCTTTGGGAGGAGGGTGGTGGGGTTCTCTTCGGGGTGATGGTGGTGGGGTTCTCTTTGTGGGATGGTGGTGGGGTTCTCTTTGGGATAAGGGTGGGGGGGTTCTCCTTGGGGTGATGGTGGTGGGGTTCTCTTTGGGGTGATGGTGGTGGGGTTCTCTTTGGGGTGACGGTGGTGGTCCACTGTGGATTCAGTGAGGTAAAGTGGATGTGTTTGGGGAGTGTTGTGGAGGTGGTTGCAGTGCTCACCTCTTCTGAAGAAATGGAGCCCCTGGAGACTGGAGGTCACAGCTCCTCCCGTGGGACACCTGCATCAGGGAGCTCCAGTGGGGTTTTTTCCCGAGCTGGGGAATTGCCCTGCTCTGAGCAGTCAGAAGCTGAGTCAGTAGTGTTAAAGGCTTCACAGGAGGCAGCTGCTCGCAGGTTCAGCTCTTTGGTGCTGTCCCTGGGGCACTCCCGGATCGGGAGAGGGGAAAAGCGCCCACCGCGTTATCCCGCTGGTCGCGTTTAGCAAGGCTCTGTCAATGTTAGCCGTGTGCAGGCAGCTGGTCCTGCAGAGGCAGGAGGGAGGCAATGAGCCCGTGTAGATGCCTAGGAGGCTAATTTGATCTCCTGCCTGCCTCCCCCCTGCCCGCCACCTCAAAACAAACCTACAGCGTGGCAATGTGCCTCGCGGATTAGCAAGGGGAGAGCTCGGCACAGCCGCGCTTCTGGGAAATGACACGGGCTGATGGCATGGCAGGGCACTCACAGCCTCGGAGCCTTTGGCAGGAGTCTGAGCCTGAAATCAATACCCCCTGTGCTTCCTGTGCCCCCCTGCTCCTGCTCATCCCCTCCAGAGCTGAGCTTTCCCAGGGTCACAGCTCAGATCCACCTCATCCGGATGCTCCCTGTGACACAACACTCTCTAGGGCTAAACGTGCTGCAAAATGGGAGGAAAAGTTCTCCCAAGCTAAAAATCAGTTTGTGTTTACAAACAGGGCTGCTTTAGGAAACCAATAAACTTCACACTTTCCTGCTGGTAGCCTCAGGGGAAAAATATCACAGCTCTGAAGCGCTGTTCCTACAGAAACACCTTGTGTGTGCCTACAGAGCCCACTGTAGTTTGTATCCACTTCAACAAGGAGCACATAAATCTTTCCAAGGCACCTCTGGTGTTACCTGCAAGATGCATCTTCCCCTCTCCAGCACCAGCTGCATTTCACATTATGATAAAGACAGCAAAGGGAGACTCTTCTGCCACTCGATACCAACCTTCCTGTGATTAAATCCATCTTTGCTTCAGCTTCACTGTGCCACTGGAGCTGAGTCAAGGTTTCATTTGTCCCGCATAGTTTACGAGGCCCTCATGAGCTCTCAGCAGAGGAGAAATGCACTCCCTGCCCCTGGTGCACTCAAACAGCTGATTAAACATCCCAGCTCCGAGCTGAGCAGGATCTGGGGGGAGAACACCGCAGCAGGTGGTGTGTAAAGGGATGTGTGACACAGCCACAGGCCTGAGAAATGCAAAATTATCTCTGAGCCAGCATTTCCTACCCATCAGAGTCACTGCTGTCACTGAAGGGTGGGAATTACTGTCCCCCAGTTTGAGTCAAGCAGTTACTGAATGCTGAGGGGTGCACAGGCTGCTTCCAGGAGGGATGGGAACTGTCTGTAATCATCCACATGCTTCAGGAACCAAGTAAAATTACATGTCTCCTCTTCCAGGTTCTCTCCTCCAGTCAGTGCCTCAACCTTTCCCTATGATTTTTCCTAATTATTAATAAATACTTTTAATAAAAAAATATTATAACATATAATTGCATATTATATATCAATATACAAGTATAATTAATCGTACATTATAATTATTATATAGCCTATAATTAATATTTAGTTATATATAATATACAATAAACAAGAAATTTAATAATAATTATTTTCCCCCTGATTTTTCCTAAACACACAGCACTCATCCAGCACTAGTGCACAGGTTTCTGCTCTGGATCCAGTCCTAAAGCCAAGCTCTTCTTACATGGTATAATTCTGATCAGTCTCCCATGTTCCTCTGATCAGTCTTGCAGCTCAGCTCTTTTCAGTGTAAAAAGCTTATTTACCATCTCCATCTCTCCTGAATAAAGAATGACCATCCCACCTTGATGGGACATAGCTGGGGCCAGGTTCCAAACCTCCAAAACACCTGGGGGTCTCCACACTGGGAGAACAATGCCCTCCTAGATTCAGCCCACATGGGATGTGTTTTGTTAAACATTTAAAGAGTTATAGGAAAGCGATTATTTTTATAGAGCGTTTCTCCTGGGACATTTTGCAACACAGGTTGATTTTGGTCCTATCCAAAGCTCATCAGAGGTCCTGTGCCACTCCATGTCCCTGCACAAGCCCACTGCTGCCCTAGTGCTGGGTGATGGCTTCCTGGAGCTCCGGCCTTTTTGTTCAGGAGGAACATTGCCCTTGTATGGAAAATCCCGCTGTGAAAAGCCAGTGTTCACAAAGGAGAGAGAAGAGCCCAGCAATTTTATTTGAATAAAGGCAAAGAGGCCCCTGGGGCACATGCCCGGGGGGTTTTCTCTCTCGGGGTTTCGGAGGGCACAGCCACCTTTTATCCTAAACTCCCACCCGCACGGTGCCCTCTGCCTTTCTCCATGGTTGAGGTACCAGGAAGGTGCAGCCTACCACATATTCCCTCCTTAAACATATCCTTTTCCCTCAAAGTTCAGAAACTCAGGCTTGTGCAGACCCATTTGTCTGTTTCAGGAGCCAAACTGTCCGGGTTCTGTAACAAACCTTCTGCCTAAAGTGGAGACATCAACACCCATCCCCTCACCCATGGAATTGTTGAGCACACATCTTCCCTAGCACACATCTTTCCTATCACCCTCACACCCACCCCAGCCTTCACCATCCTAATTATCTTCATAGTTTTGGAGGTTTCTACTGTGAAATCCTGTCCAAAACCTTGCCCCCTTCACACCTCTTTGGGTTTTCTGTAGGGAAAACTTCAAAGGCAGACCTGAGCCAAGAGGCCTTCTGTACGGACATTAACTTTTTCAGTGACTCCATCTCAGGATTTCTAGTTTGCCTTCCTTCCTTCCTTCAGTGTTGTGGAAGCAAAAGCAGTGTCGGGTTTTAGGCATTTCACAATTTAAACTTGTTCCCTCTAGAAAATTAACCAAACCCTTTTGCCTATGGAATTATTTTAGCAAAGCTTCTATCTTATAAAATCAGAGCGATGATGGCTTGGAGGGCCTTGTGGGGCTTTGCTGAAGGGTGGTAAAGGATTCAGTGGTACTTTCATGGGGCAAATTGTTTTTCCTTCCATAGGGAAAACACTGAGGCAGTGGGAAGATGGAGGCCAGTGGGAAGTGAGGATTGTGGATGACTGTACAGGAAGGACTCAAGCAAAGAACAAGTCCCAGACTCCTCTGACAAGCCCAGGTACAAGCCACTTCCTAGGCAAGTGCTTATTTTAATTAGGTCAACAACATATGTGGTCAGTCAAGTTTCCACTCCAGGTGTTCTTCAAAAATTCAGGAAAGCTTCAGACATGGTAATTCCAACATTTGTGACTCAACTTCCATGGGGCTGGGGCTGCCATGGCTGCTCACAGCAGCTCACACTCTTGGACATTGCTGGTCACACCTGTTGCGAGGGCACCAGGGATACTCAGTTCACCCCAGGAAAGTGCTTTGGAAAACGCAGCATTTTCGAAGGTAAGATATTTGTGTTGGTGAAAAAAAAAGGAAAATATCTCCACTGGAGTGACTTCACCTGATATTCAGAGCTGGAGATAAGCCCAGGGGAGTGATGGGCCCCATGGCTGAGGATGTGTGGGAGCACACGAGAGCTGCCTGCCCAGCAATGCCTCAGCAGCACTTTGGGCACCAGCCTGGCAAGAGAGCTGCTTCACCAACGCATGGGTTTCAGAAAAGCTGGATCGCCTTTAGTTCAAGGAGGAGAACATCCTCAGAGCTCCCAAATCCACTTTTTTAAAGCTTATTTTTATTTTTCTTTTCTCCCCAAGAGAGGTTCCTGCTCTGCTGCCAGCGCTGCGACGCGAGCTCGGCGTGGCTCTCCTTCATGGGGCACTGGGCAGGGAGGGCTCTGCAGGGCTGCACAGCAGCACTCACTGAGCACTGTGATGTGACAGCTGGGTGGGAGCTGCAGCAGCCTGGTGGCTGAGCCTGGGGGCAGGACCAGGCTAAACTCCCTACGTGGCAGGAGACACCTCTGCCTACGTGCTCGAGGACTCCAGGCAACGTGCTGCCCTCAGGCACCGAGCAGCAGGAGCAGCGAGTGTGGTTGTGGCATGTTGCTGCTGTAGAGACTGAAGTTTACACTGCATTTATCTCCTCACAGCAGAAGCCTCTTTTAATGCACTTTCAGAGCTTGTATACAAAGGTTTGCTTCTCAGGAAAAAGCAAACCTGGTAGGAATCCGTTTGTTCCCAAAAGTCCCAAAGGGGAGCTCTTGTTTGTTTAGGAGGTGTCCTGCTGTCCAAGAGCACTCTCCAGCCTAGCAGCAGTGCTGCACGAGTTATCACGAAAAAGCTTCGTGGGAAGTCAGATCTGGGAACAACACAATCCCCTACTTATTTCTGCCCAAGTTTTCAACATCTAACTCAGTGCTCAAACCAGGCCACATCCCCTTTGCACCACTCTCTCTCCTAAGATGGTGTTGGAGTACCCTGGCATGCCTGATCCCTGCACCTCCAGGGATGCTCCACGCCAACATATGCATTGCATGGATTGGGATATTCTCAGCCAACACAATAGATTTAATCCCTGGTGACAGTGTGTAAATAAAACAGATTTTAACATCTGCTCTTCTGTCTTTAAAACACAATGGCACTTCGTAAATAATACAGCATTGTAACTCCCAGAAGGCTCTAACAAGTACTTTATTAGGTGTCACGCCAGTGCCCCGTTTTGCAGCAACTGCCCAGAACTAGATGTGCTATAATTCAGTTACACTGTAAGTAGCTACTAATGAGGCACATTATTATAAAGAGCCAATGCCGTGCAGCTAGACCGCAGTAAATCTGGAGTAATTCCAGTGAAATCAGTGCTAAAGCATGGATATGCCCTTATGAAATGAAAAACAAAGGCTTGCTCAAAAAAACCCCCAAAAACCAGAAATGGAGAAAAGGCCTGAAGAACTGTGACGTTTTGAGGAGGGGTTTGTGGAAAGCTCCTAATTTTTATTTTTTGCCCTTCCCTCTTCTCTTTTCCACTCCATTCTCATATGTCACTCATGTATTGAGTATCCTGACAAGTCTGCCTGATGATTAATGCTCCTGTTTTGTGGGTTTGCATAGTGCCTCCTGAGTACTTAGCAGGTCTTAGAGAGTTCAGTTCACTAAGCTCTCAGCTTGTCTGGCAGTCCCCAATGGCTTAATAATGTAAAATCATAAAACAGACTGCAACAGATTCCACTTTTCCTGTCTATTCTTTTATCAGGAGCTGCTATGCTGGAAGACAGGAGCATAATTAGATGTGTGCTGGCTGGGATTTCCCTCCAGCAAGCACAACTCTGACCTCCAGCTCCACATACAAGCAGGGATTTTGGGGAGATGGATTTTCTGGGGATAATAATGCTTCCTTCGCTGTAGGATGGAGAAGTTCATAAAGCAGCTTTCTGGGCACAGAAAGATTTCTATCCTCTTTCCTGAGATTGCTCACTCAAATATGGTCTTAGAGCAGAGCTGAAATTGCTATATGCTCTCATAGTATATCAAATGGGATGCAACACAGCTGCATGATGTAACCCAAAAATTACCTCACCCGCCTTAAAACCAGTCTTATTCATCCAGTTTTCAGCTGATAGATTTATTTTTAGCCCCAAGTGGCATTACCTCCCGTAGACTGAGAGGCTCGTTTCTGATCTCTGCCTAATTAACAGGGAGTGTGTTTGCGGAGCCCAGCCCTGGAGTGTGTGTGAGGACAGGTCACTCCGTGGGCATGTGCGTGGCTCCGAGTGCGTGTGCTGGCTGACAGCACACCCATCACACCCATTCTGCCAGGGGGTCACAATCCAATTTGCCGCTTCCTTTCGATCCCAACAACGTCATTACCTCCTGCTAATGTGGTTAGGAGGGAGCAGGAGATGCTCTGGGATGCTGGCTGCTGGTGGTGAAGCAGCACCAGAGCACGTGTGCAAACAAACTCTGGGCTGTGGGGGCAGTTGCAGCTTTCAGGGCACAGGGATTCTCTATCCTGACCATAAAATTGGAATAGTGCTCAAGCTGGGACACTAGAGCCCGTCCTGTGCTGAGTCTGCTCTGAGCAGTGCTAGGCAGCAGCATGACACCTGTATTAAATTACTTTTCTGCTGTGATTTCTGCAGTTTAAGACAAATCAACTCTGATTCAGCAAAAAAATAAACCTGTGTGAAGCTTGAGCTGGGCTTCCCCAGGGCTGTCCATGAGCTCCTGATGGGCAGGTAGTTCCATGGACCCTCCAGAGACAGGGGTGGTAGGCACCCAGTTGGGCTGGCAATGCCTCTGCTCTCCCATGCTGAGACACCAAACTGACAGCAAAGCTGGACAGAACCAAAACTTTTTCTTTATTAAGCAGCAAGATATTAAGTGGACTGGAAGTCAGCTACCCTTCCTGCTAGGGGAGCATCCTGATCATGAAGCTATAGATTCACATTTCTCCTTTCCCCCCAGCCCAGTCCAATTGTAATTTAATTATTTCAAATTATATTGCATCAACATCAGGGAATGAAGCAGACATCACCCCTTCAGCATCCCCTATGATTGCGTGGCCACAGAGCCCAGGAAATTGGTTCTCACAGAATCATTAATGGCTTGGGTTAGAAGGGACCTTAAAGATAATTTTGTTCTGACCCCTTCACCACAGGAGGTTCAGCTCCTATTGTTGGAGGCAGAACATGATTCAGTCTTTCATAAAAAAATCATCTTCTTCAGCTGTGGACTTTCAAGAGGAGAGTGGGGAACTGCTGAATTTTGAAGAGGGCAAAATGTGATCTTGTGAGCATCTTCGAAGCACATCTGCGATGCAAACTGTGCCTGGTACCTCCCAATTTTGCCATATGATCAGCCTGAGGAATGAGCAATGTGCTGGATTATTTGGTTCTCCCAAGATGGGTGCGTTGGGAAGTGTTATTGTCAGACCCTGGAGTACCTGGAAATGTTAATTTAAAAATACATTAACAGCTCTGAGCTCGAGAGCCTCCTGAGCTCTGCCTCTGCAGAGCACGGGGTTTTCACCTTGGAGCCCCAAGCAGCTTTGAGGCCATTTGGACTCCAGTGCAGAGAAAGGGATGTGCACTTTCATCTGCAAAAGAGGTGTGATGAGGTGAAAAACGCTTCGAGTGTGAAGTGCTTGGCTCTTTTGACAGTAGGAGCAACCAAATAATGCAGGCAAGCAGAAATACAAAAAGTGTTTGTGCTGTGCTCCAGCCACAGAGAAAGAATAAGAAACCAGATATTTGGTGTCCCTGAGTCTGGATATAAAATCAGACTCTTTTCCCTTCGCTGCAAAGATGGACTCACTTTTCACTTATTCTATGTAAGAGGTTGCTACACTTGTGTTTTAAAAGCCCCACCATGTTTTCTCCTGTATCTTTGTTACATAGCTGATTTTTACTCTTTGAATACAATGGCTTTCTTTTTTTTTTTTTCTCAGATACCTCATGCAAGGTCTATTTTTTTCCCATTTCCTCTGGCTTGGCACAGTGAATCACTGTTCACACAATGCTGAATGAAGCCACTAATTAAACATGTGATTTTTATTAGACTGTAGACAGGCTATACTTACAAGACAGTGCAGTAAATGACTTGTTTGTACTATTCTTTAACTTATCTCCTGCCCCTATCCAACTGCTTTGAGTGCAAACATGTCTACACTCACAAGGTATGATGGCAAATTCTCTCTGGATTCATGCTTTTGTACACAGATCTACATTCTTAAGTAAGGAAGCCTGGAAAAGTAATTGCATGGCTGCTTGTGACTCATTTGGTTACCCTGAAGTAGCTCTGAGGCTTGAAAGGGCTCCTGCTGGGCTGTTTGCTGACTTTGCAAGGAGTTCATTGAAGTGAATGGTGGATACCTGCTCTGGTACTCACACGGGTCAGGCAGACAAAATTTGGGGTGGAAACATGCCCAGGGGCACAGACTTCTGCAGGTCTGAATCACAGAATCACAGAAGAGGTTTGGGTTGAAAGGGACCTTACAGGTCATCTCATTCCAACTCCCCTGCCATGGGCTGGGACACCTCCCACTATCCCAGGTTGCTCCAAGCCTTGTCCAACCTGGTCTTGGACACTTCCAGGGATGGGGCAGACACAGCTCCCCTGGATAAGCTGTTCCAGAGCCTCACCACACTCATTGTAAAGAATTTCTTTCTTATTTCTTATCTAAATCTCCCCTCTTTGAGTTTAAAGCCATTCCCCCTTGTCGCATCACTCCATGCCCTTGTCCAAAGTCTCTCTCCAGCTCTCTTGGAGCCCCTTTAGGCACTAGACAGGGCTTTAAGGGTCTCCCTAAAGCCTTTTCTTCTGCAGGATGAACAACCCCAGCTCTCTCAAGCCTTTCCTCAGAGGAGAGTGCTCCAGTCCTCTGACCACCTTTGTGCCCATCCTCTGGACCATGCAGATGAGGTGCTCAGCATCCCTTCTTTCCACTGGGCAGGAGCAAGTTGGCAGATTTCTGGCAAATCCCTGGTTAATAATAAATCACATTCCTCTGCTGGCCCTGCTCACATCTGTAAAGCAGCAGCTCTCCTGTGTGCTCTGCACTGCCAATGTCCCACTTCATGCATGGAGCTGAGCAGTAGCTCAGGGCACCCAGTGTTTTATCTACTTTTGTAAAAATCCATTTATTGTGATACCTCAAGGGGTCTGTGCAGCAGGTGAAAAATGGGTGGAAGCAGGCAAAGAAATACATCACTTTACAGTCAATCTTTCTGTGACAGAACAGATTAAAAGCAACTATGCAAGAAAATAGCATCCCAAATCCCAGCAAAAAATAAAAAAGTAGAGCCTTTCAAAGATAAGAAATATGATTTTGGGAGAAAAAAAAAAGCTTCCCTTCTGTTTCTTAGACAAACAGTCTTTTGTAGTGAGGATGTGTGCTATTTTCTTATGGCTTTTAAATTGGTTTCTTGATTTGTTTCTTTATCTGCTCCCCGAGACTTTCCTGATTAGTTGAGATTTCTGCACTCACTAGTTGATTAAATAATGAATACATTTGTTTGATTTGCAGTTGCTTACTTAATTAAAATTTCTTTTCAGTGCCCCAATTTCCATTATGATTTCAATTTTGCATTTAATCACTCTGTTGTTCTTTGCTGCCACCTCTCTTAATAGAGGTCTACTCTCCTGTCAGCCTTATTGCAAAGCCTGGCTCAGCTGCTCATGGGCAGAGAGAAAACTCCATTTGTGCAGCTGATTTAGACAAGAACTTGAAGCCTGGAGGGAGAGGGGGGAGGTTGAACTTGCAGGAATATCCAAAGAGTATAGATGTGGTTTAGTCTAGGAAATTAGTAAAAACAATTTCTAACATTGTCTGGTCAAGGAGCATCATATTTGCCTGTGGAGAAAGATCAGATTTTATATTTAACATCCTGTGTGCCAAGGCTAAAGGAAAGTTTCTTCATCTCATAATGCAGACAGAATGGTCACCACTGTTGGCTGGTGGTTTGCAGCAGTGGGAGAATGTGTCCTTCACCAGAAATTGTGTGATGAGGCATGAGCTCAATGTTTTACTGTCCATCCATTTGAGGATACTGAATTTTCTTGCCTTTTTTATTCTCCATTCTCTTTATTCTCATTTCCCCCCTCACCTGGACCTGCTCTTTCTTCTATATTTGCTTTCCTGCAGCAGACACAAAATTTCTATGTCCTGAACTTGTTTCTCAGCCTGAACCTTTTTCTATTCACTGTTGGATCACACATGAAATGGTTCATGTTGTGCCATCACCAAAGTTTAATGCCAATATGACAATCTGATTAGTAGGAGAGTGAGGGAATCCCAGTTTTGATGGTGGTGGAGGCTGCAGGCATGGGCAGATTCCTCTGCACCAGCTCACAGTCAAAGGGGACCCTGAGTCAGGAATGTGATACTGGTATTTCAAAAGAAAAGGCATCTGTCATCCCATGTACAGCAAGCTCAGCATTTTTTTTAACAGCCAGGTAAGGCAGAAACACTGCCTGACAAACCCCTCCCCAGGCACATGATAATGCTCCTGTGATGGGGCTCTTGGAGAATAAAATATTTATTACATATTTTGCCATCTGCACAAGTATTGCAGTGAGAGTCATGAAAATGTCTGGCTGGAAAAAACTGATCAGAGGTGAAGAGGATGCAGCACAAGAGGGGTTCAAGGAGACAGGCACTGAGGACAACTGATACTTTGGGAAGCTGGGAGGAGGGAACGACCAGGGTTAATGGTTTAAATCCTTATCCACCCAGGAAATCCCTTTAACTCCACTGAAGTGAATATATGTCAGCTTAGAAATCAGAAGAACATCTGGTTTATGTATTTGCAGAAGTAGGATTGGTTAAGGACTCAAATTTTTCTGTGCTTCCACATCTGCAGCTTTTAATTCAGCGAGAAATACAAATGTATCCTTTAAAGCTGCCTGCAAATAACTGACTCTTCTGGAGTTGGGAATTATTTTTGCTAACACCAAAAGCAGTAGGATCTTGTAATCTTGACAACTGTGTGTGATAAGTCTATGACAAATGTGCCTTTTCATAGAAAGGAGAAGTCAGCTATTCATAAAAAAAAAAAAAAAAAAAAAAAAAACCCAAAAAAGCCAGAGCTAAAAGAAACCTTGAAAATTTATCTTTCCTGGACATAATACTTCTGGGAGCCAGAATCAGAGCAAAAGCCTTCCTTTCCCAAAAAGCTGCCTTGTTTTTAGAGTAACAGACACAGAATAAATGAGTGAAAGAAGGTATCTCATCCATCACCTGCTTGAGGAGGGACTAAAGTGTACAGAGGGAAGCAACCTCATGGAGACCTTTTCAGAAGGGATGTACTGGACCTCAAAAAGAAATACATGCTATCAGGTGCATTAATCTGATTCAAACACTTATGGTTCCTCATCCTGGACATTTCAATAGCTCTCTTGCTCCAGGAGAAGCCACCCAAAGCTTTCCTGCTCTGCTCTGTGATTTATATCTATCCCAGTCACCAGGGGTAATGACCGTGAAAGCGGGTCACATGTGATTAAACCCCTTACACTGCTGAAAAATACCCATTTATGAATTATTTATCTGCTTTTCTTATAGACAATGGAGTCTGGGAGTTAGAAGAGTGTGTGGGTTTGGAAGTACAATGCACCTTGTCCTCTAAAGCTGAATCATGTCTACAAAGTGAGTGTTTTTCTGCACTGACTGCAACAAGAGCTAAGCCTGATGAGATGCAGGAGCCTGAATGGCAAATGCCTGAAGTTGAAGGGTATTAATCTTGCATGTCATGTGCCTCTGTAGTTTTTCTGTTCTCTGCATTGATGGACCAGGCAATATATACACCCAGGTCTTATCACTGGGAGGAAGATATATACGTGTGCAGCAGGGAAAACAGGAGCAAAGGCTGGTCACACAAACTGAACAAGAGGTTATCTCCTGTCTCACTTGGTCATTCCAAGCAGTATTTCCTTTAATATTATTTCTTGCAAGATTAGGTGCAAAAAAAGATCCATTTGAAACCTCTGATGAGACACAGGTGCCTCACAAAGGAAAATTCATCCCCTCTTGAATTAGATATCTCGGGTAAGTGGGATGAATCAGACTCTGGAGGAATTTATCCCTCTCCAACAACTATTTATAAGGTTCAATTAATAATGTACTTTGAGAGTTTAGCGTTTGCTGAGCGGTAGCAATAGCAGCAAACTTGCTCTTGGCATTTAAATCTTCAAGTTAACTTGCATGTAGGCACCTGGTTTAAACTGCCTCCATAAATTTGAGAGCTAAAATGTAAAGAAAGGAAGTCAGTCCAATGCAGGATTTTATTGTTTTTCTTAATTCGCTCATGATTCAACAATTTTCCCATTGTAATTTTTTCAGCTCATACTGGTTTAACTTGTGGATTAACCACCTCTAAAAAGATAAATCCCATTTCGCCAATAAAAGACTTGTCCCACTATAAAACATGCCTGTGGAGCTGTTGAACATCTCTTGATGCCAACATCCCTGGGGAAGGCTTTTGACTTGATATTAATCACAGTCTGAAGCACCATCAGCCTTAACATTTCAAATTCAATTAGCTCTTCCTCACGCAGTTCATAATTCAGATGGTTTTGTTGTAAATCAACCACAACATAATAACCTGAGTCACTTTTAAGCACTCAGTGGACAAGTGTGTGTTCAGCTCTTCAATAAGTATTGATAGCAGGTTCAAGTCACAGAACAAAGATTCAATTACACCCAGGACTAGCAACGTCTCGAGTCTTTCTGATCAAGGAATTCATTACAGAGGGAGCGCTGGAGAAGTTTGTAATTGAATCATTTAAATGAAAAGGGGATGCTGTCATCCTCTATGCTGATGAGTGGCAATAAAACTGGGATTTTGGCATGGCAGCACCCCTGTATTGTATGGAAGGACCAAAATCCAAACCTCACTGAAGGCACAACCCATTTACACAACTGTTTGAGTCAACCTGGAATTAGGGGAATTATTGGGGAATGTGGTGATGTTTAACAAATGCCTGACTGAGGTAATTTGGACTCTTGGTTGTACAGACTGTCTTGAAACTGTCTTGGTAAAGCCTGGCCTGTTCCCTGCACTGCACCACGATGGAGAGCAGCTCCGGGAGGAAGCTGATGGCTCCTGGTGGTGTTTTGTGAGGGGCTGGACTGAGAAAATGAAGCATTTCCATAGTAAGGCTGTCACGGAGTTCCACAGGCTGAGATGTGGAGCAATATGGAGGGAAAGCCCAAATGCTGTGGAGAAAAAAAACAGCTCGTGGCAAGAGCAGACATCTAGGAAGTGCTTGAAAATTACGTGTGACTGAGCATTAAAATCCTTTAAATGAACATTTGGGCTTCTGTTTACCCACGAAGGTTAACAATAAAGGAAACAGAGACAAGCACTCTAATGAGCTCTCATTCCCCGAGGCGTGTGTTGCCTTTCTTTCAGGTAACAGCACCCTTTTCAGTGCTAATGATTTTCTCCTGTGTCGCAAGGCAGATTTTTCTCTTGCCATTTGCCCTCCACCTTATTCACGACAGATGGTGTGATGTGCAGTTTTGGGAGCTAGTCTAGGGTGCATGAACTGATATGCATTAGGCTCACAAATTCAATTGTGTCTTACCTGTCTGACCGAGGAATCCATCTACTAGAAGAAGTAAAGAGCCAGAGAAAGGCAGCAGCTTATGTTTGTTTATTATGTTTTTCTTAGGGGAAAAAAAAATAATTTTGCCTTTCTGCCAGAACTTTAAATCACATTTCAACAGAATATGTCGGGGGCTTAAGGTCATCCTCTTATGAAAGCACAGGCAGAGGGTCTGGGAAGTTTCAAGCTGAAATAAAGGTTTCTGGTCTAGATAAATTCAAGGCATGCAGCAAGATGCTTTGCTCTCATGGATTTAGGCCCAAAGCCTGCAAACTCTGAGGTACTTAACTCACATGAGTAGATCAGCTGAAGCCTTTGTGTCCATTTCCGGGAGACAGGATAAGCATGTGCATAAATAGCAATAAATCAGGTAAAAATCAATGTTTTCCACCCTCTTTGGAGGGCTGTGCCTGCTCCTTCAGTCATGATAATGATAATTCTGGTTGGTGCCCATCCTCCCCAGTTTTACCTCTGTTGTAGGAGGCATGGCTGAGGCTCAGGGCAATTTGTGCTGACCCACACATGACCCACAGCTGACCTAGAGACTGATTAAAGCATCATTGTGGATCTCAGTATAACGTGATCATTAAAAGGGGCAAATACGGTAAAATAAGAGTATTAATCACAGGAACAGGATTTGCCACATGTAAAAGCTTTCCTTTCCTCTTGCTGGACTGGAAGAAGGATGTGTAGGGACAGTGTTATAAATGCATATTATAGTGTTGGCTTTTTGCAAATAATGAATGCTATGTGTATGATGTTGGTCCTTGTGGAAGTTGCTTTTGTAATAGAAATATAATCATTTTTAAATGCTTTAATGCCTTTTTGTTTTAGCTTAAATGTAGTGGCTAATGTAGCTGTGTTAAAATGTACCTAGCTTAAAATAATTAAACCACCTGCTTAGTTGGATAAGCATGGGTGTAACAGGCTCCTGCCCCAGGACGTCTCTATCGACAAAGAACCATCTGACTGGACATCCCTATCGACAATAACCATCTGCTGGACACCGATGGACAAAAGAAGACATTGGAGTCTCCAAAGAAACTGTGCATGCTCTAAAAAGGTGGACCCAAGGAGAAGCCATGTTAACGAGTACCTGGAAAATGTAAAATAGTTCAGAGAAAAGTTTGAATATGTATACTTGTCTATGAATATGTAACAGGCTGATGCAATAAGAAACGTATATAAACAGAGTCTCTCACCATGTCAGATGTGCTCTTGGCTCCATGCCAAGGGTTCCCAGCATCACCTGGACGTTGTAACCTTTTACCCTATACCTTGTCCCTTTATTGTCCTTTTATTAAACCTTCGAATTTTAACAGGAGACTGGACCTTGTTTTTGACAGACAGTGTAGAGATGAAGTGTGTCCCTAAAGAGCAGACTGGAACAACTTGAGCCGTCCCCCATGTTTGGTACAGGTGAGGACAGTCTGACCTCTTGGGCCAGCAAAACATTGCACAATTATTTGCACTGGGTTGACAGAAATTGCATCATTGCTGTTTGCACCCACAATAATACTGCAACCAATTTATGGGGGGTCAGACCTAAAGCATCTGTTGAGCAGCTCACAAATTCCCTTTTAGGACAAATTTCTCCTGTAAGCAGAAGTTTTAAAAACATCTCTGGCACAGCAGCCTGGGTGGAGGAAGGCTCATAAATTGATGTACATATTGTAAATACTTAACATTAGTGACTGTTTTCAATGAGCAATGAGATCTGGCAAGGAAAAACAGGTCAGCAGTGTTGTTATATCTATTTGACTAAGCTATAGCTCCCACTGGTTTTTGACCCCATTCACCTCTTCCTAGCTGTCCAAATTTGTGGTCTGTGTTAAGACTTGAAACAGCTCTAACTCAGATATTCATGTGTTCCCTCCTTCCTTCTCTGTCCACAGAATATGCTGAGTTGGAATGTATCCATCAGGATCATGGAGTCCAACTCCTGGCCATGCACTGGACACCCCAAAAATCCCACCATGTCCCTGAAAGCATTGTCCAAATTTTTCTTGAACTCTGTCTGGCTTGGGGCTGTGACCAGTGCCCTGGGTTCCAGTGCCCAATCACCATCTGGGTTAAAAACTTTATATTTTACCTAAACCTCCCCCACTCAGCTTTGTGCCATTTCCTCGAGTCCAGTTACTGGTCACAAGACTGAAGAATTCAGCTGGATCTTTGCAGTGTGTCACCTCCACCAGCTTTGGCAGACCTTGCTTTGTAGGTGTTTGACACCAGCAAATACTGGGTCAAAGTGTGCATGGAAAGTTCACCTGCAGAAGGAAGAGTGTTAAGTGGGAATGCAAAAGGTAAAAAGCCCTGAATAGAGGCCTTGCAGTCTCAAGTCGCACTGTTTCTAAGGTCACTTTTTCACTTTGACCCAATGTGAAGGTTGTGATTAATGTCTGGGATGTTCTTTTCTGCAGTGTAAAGTACAGACCAAAAGGAAAAAAAGTCACCTTGTTCCTCCTGCTACCTCTCCACTTTGCCTTGCAATGAGTTTCTCAACATGTTCTACCCAGAGACTAATTCCTCTATGGAGAAAGTCATAGGACGATCAAGGAAAAATTCTAATAAACATTCTTTTGAGGAAAAAAAATGGCAGAAGTTGTTAAAATAGCATCATTTAAAATGGAATTTTCAAATTAAGCTGTCTGATTATTTTTCCTTGACAGCGAAACAAGAAAGATTCTCCTTTCTCCTAATCTCCCCCAGCTCAGAGAAGTGCAGACACCATTCCAAAGGCACCATTTTTCCCTAGTTTTCAAAATCATGTTGCCAGCATAAAAAAAAAGTCAGCTGAATAAAAATTTCCTATGGAGAGTTTTGGCCAAAAGCCAGAGGGGAATTACCAGTTATTCATCCAAATGGTTCTGTGCCAGAGCAATCAGCATAAGGGATGTGGACCAAGCCCTGTTTTTTGAGGACATTAAACAATCTACAGATATTGAAGTGTGACTTTGTTTAAAGCTTTCTGCTGGGGCATCACTTTCCCTGGTGATTAATGGTGTTCCTGTGACTCAGACCCACGGTGATGTCAAGATCTGCCCATGTCCATCCCAGTTACCAGAAATGTAATGCAAATGCTAGGTTAAGCCCGGGATTTCATGGAAAAGGGCTGGATATGAGGCTTAATGTATTAGTCACAACAGTGTAAAGGATTGGAACAGAAATTTGTCATAAGAGAGGGGCACCACAGTGATGTTCAGGTGATTTCTCTCTTCTTGACCTTTTGAGGGAGCCTTGTGCCCTACTCTAGAGATCAGACCACACACATTAATACTTTCCTGATCAACACTTGCACAGGGGTCACTCTGCATACAGCATTTCCTCAATTTCTTTCTCAAATCTGTGTCAAAATGAATGGAAAGATTTGGTGCACCTTGAAGGTGTCCCTTTGAAGGTGTCTGAGCTTGCATTTGGACCATGCCTTCCCCAGTGTTAGTGAAGCATGCAGCATTCCCCCAAATCCCAATCCTTTAATCTCATCACTGTGAAGAAGGTGGCACTACCAAGGGTTCACCAGAGGAAATGCACTATTGAAATAATAAATATTATGACCTTTTCTGCCTATCCTGATCTGATGTGACAGCAGAGGTCTAAGACAGACAACCTTTTTCATTTTCCCCCATCCTTCAGTATTTTGATGTTCTTACTCTCTTCTCTTTATGGACACAAAGCTCTTGCTTTCACCCACAAGAAAAACACCTTGGAATTAGGGGCTGGAATTTGGGCTGGGGAGGTAAAACTTGGTCTTTTATCAGACATGGCTCCATGCTGCAGGATTAGGGGGACCAGGCACTGAATGGAGGTGCAGCCCTTTTCATCCACTTTAGCATGGAGTGGTGCTGGAGACACCCTGGCTCACAGGGAGAGGGGTGAGCACAAGAAAGACAGGGCCAGTGCCAATTCTGACAAAGTGGCCTCTCCACAGCACCTACTTTTCCTTGTTGCACATCTTAACCCGTTTACTTATCACATGGTCTGGTGGGAACAGGCCTGTAATTGAAGCCATATTTGTTTTAATTGCCTCTGGCTTTCCTCGCCATTTGGCACATGCACAAAACAAGGAAAGAAAAGCTTTTATGGGAGTAAAATTCTATAAAGAAGCACTCATACACAAAACAGGCCACATGCTCATGGGAGGATGTGAAAGTTGCCTTGACCATGGGTTGCTTTGTGCCATTAACCTATTATTATGCATCCCAGGAATGGGATGGAAAAACTTTTTGCTTCTCAAAGTCTCTCCTTGGCTGTGCTACATCAATCTTACTTACTGCTACTGGATCTTAGTAGTTATAAAGGAGATTAGACAGTGCTTTTGCCACAAATTAAATGAATTGTAGCAGTTCCATGACAACAAAACTGACCACACTTTCCTGGATGTTGGCACGAGGTTTGGGTGTTGACTTCTCCCAGGGATGACATATTTGAGAGCTGATTTCAAACCCTGCACCAGCATTTGGGCATAACCTACCCAGCACTAAAGACCACTACCTAACCAAATTGCTCAGTTTCTGAAGAACTTCCACGGGGAGGGTCTGGAGGGAGAGCCATCTCCCATGCCAGCTGCTCCAGGCCTCTCAGCATGGGGAGGTTTGGGGCTGGAGCCAAGTCCTTGCAGGCACACAGTCCTTTCGCCACTCCAAGGCACGAGCAGATGGAGGAGCACAGCCCTTTCCCAGCCCCTTATATGGAACAGATTTCAGTAAAGGAGATAATCCAGCCCGAAGGGGTTATACAGATAATACCCAACAGGCACGGTGGAGACACGCTCTGGGAAATCCCTTATATGGCAGAGCTGGGTAGGCTCAGATCTCCCAAATATCTGATGCAGAAGGCAGCCCTGTAAGGGGTCAGACAGCAGGCAGAAAGCCCCTGTGCAGTGACAGAGCTCATCTTCCAGCCACTCCCTTTAAAAGCTGATCCCAGAGCAGTGCAGCCTCTCTGCCTCCTGTAACCACCTTTCGGAGGGGATTAATCTCATTTCAATGATTCATCTGCCACGCAGGCACCTGCAGAAATGCTGCAAACTCCCACTGAGGTCACTGTAGAGACAGAGGCACTTCTAGCACTGTTTTTCTGCCCTGGGTGGAGCCAGACCATGGAGAACATAAAGTGTTTGGCTCCTCACTGGCTGTACCAGTTGGTGCCCCCACCAGACCCAGACATCCTCACTTAGACAAAAAAGCCCCATCAGTTGCATGTGAAACCTGGCACATCTTTAGATACCTTTTTTCCACACCCACTTAAAAAAATAATTATTCAACCTTTTTTTTGTTTGTTTGTTTGTTTTAATAAATGCGTTCTTTCATCTTCAAATAGATGAAAAGAACTTCCTGTAGGTACACCAGAACAAAATGACATGTTGTTCAGGCAGTTCATGAATGTTGTTTATATCCAGAAAACTAAGTTTCTTGAAAGATTTGCTAATAAATATGAACTATTCTTTCCAAGTCAAGAACTTGTAAATTTGTGACAAAATTCCAGTCTTGTCAGACTCAACTCGAAACAGCTATTTTACATTTGAAAGCAAAAAATTACAAAGTGACTGGTTGCTACATTTTCTGACATACACCTCTTTTTGAACTTTATTACAGTCACTGTGCAGCTGAAGAACAGCTCTGGATATATCCAGCTTCATAATGCCCATGGTGCTCCAGCAAAAGATGTTGCTCACAAACCAGATCCAGAGGGCCCAGTGCCAATCTCCCAGTGGGGAAATTCTCCTCTTCCCAGGAAAGAAATGCACCTTTCTTCATGATCTCCATTCCTTCATCACTATAACCTCTAATTGGTTGCTCATGAATCAACATTATATATGTCAGAGGGTGCTGTGGAAGGCTCTCTAAGTAACTTTGGGTAATTTTTGGAGTGGAATCAGGACCTGTACTGTCAGTTTTGCAAAAAAACAGGTGTCAGAATATCAGGCTGATAAATTGATAAACCCAAGTTTCTTCTGACAGTGAAAGACAGTCTCCTCTTGAGCATCTGGAAAGTTTATGCCAGTGTGAAATATTTTACATTTTTTTCCCATTTAATTGATAATTATCGGTATGGTGCTCTTTGTTAAATGAAAAACCCGAACTGCTCTGAAGTTTCTGAAATTCCCAGGCTGAATTTTCCTTCTGGAGAGTGTCCTGTAATAGAAAAGGAGCCAATCCCTTGTGTCTCTGCTCCATTGGGGAGAGTGGGAGGGAACCTGGCTACTGACTTGTTCCCATCTGGAATTTCTGAAAGGGAAAAAATGCTGAAAAGTTTCAGAACATTATTCCTCATCTAATTGCATAATTTTCTGCTCACAGAACGTGTGGTTTGCACATGCCTGTAGGAGTAGGGTATACCCTGCTGCAGCTCCTGTTCCTTGAGCTGTTTATTCGTCCTTGCTCACTGCTCTGCCATGGCTGCCTAGCAACTCCGTGGGATGAACGAGCTCCATTTCATTTAGGTGTTAAATAACCTGAAGTGCAGGGATTTTTTTCCTTGCACAAACATCAGAGGACTTGGTAACAATAGCAGCCAAACACAGCACTGGTGTAACGGTGATGATGTCCCAATATAATGGAACAAACTGATACCTGGTATTTTTGAAACTGTGGTTTGAGAGGTTTCTTAAAAAGCACATCTCTACAAAAATGAGTTAATTATTTTATGAGCCTTGCCTTGGTAAATATGGATGGATAAAGTAGTGATCTTTTCACTGCACACATTCCAGGTGTGCTCATCTAGGGCTTCATGAACAACCTAAATAAATGCAAATGTTTAAGTTTAGCTGACCTGAAGCTTCCCCTTACTGTTGTGTCCCATTCCTGTGTGGAAGACTCAAGACTGGGAGATATTTGTGGTTGAAAAAGAATGGCAAAAGCCAAAATAAAGCTCACAGGGTTTAATTAGCAAACTACACACTCACCATGGAAATTGTTTTGTCTCTACCCTCTAATAATAAGAGGAATAAAAATAGTAAAGAAAAGAAGGAAGCAAGAGAGAGTGAAAGGGAGATCAGATAGGAGAGAAAAGGAGATCACAAATTCTGGTTCCAGTGCTGATCCAGCCAACAGAGTGTCCAGGGTTCCAGGGGGCACTGCCCAGGTTTTGGGGGGTATCTTTTCACAGGTAAATTTTCCCTGTCCTGGGATTAAGTTTTTCACTTCTCACGCAAATGCAGCCCATTCCCCTGTCTCCTTCTGGAAACTGGTCAGAGGGCTTTGAGAGTCTTTGGTGGTCTTAATGCCCCTCTACTTGTCTTTCCAATTCTTTGATCCCATTCTTGTGCTTGTGCCATTCTGTGTTGTGGGGTCTCCATGGACCAGCACACAGAAGTTGGTCCCGAGGGAAATGCTGTTCTATCTCCTCACAGGCCCCTTCTCCAGCTCTCAAGAGTTTGAGACACGGCAGTGCATTCACTCCTTCTCCCCCAGGCTTCTACACTTAAACCAGCAATTCTTACTACAAAATATTTGGCTTCGACTTGTTGCAATTTGATTTGATATGGTTAATTTTACTTTGCAAGCAGAGTAAAAATTGACTTTGAGAGAGAAAAAAAAATAAAGAAAACACCCAATGTTGCTCCTGCATGGGAGGTGTTTGTGTTAGAGTCCTACCTGGGATGGACAGAATCTGTCAAGTAGAGATGAGGGACAGGAATGAATGAAAATGGTATAGAAAGATCAAATCCTCTGTGGTGCATGAGCATTTCATGCTCCTGGGTAGTTCAGTAATGCTGATGGTTCAGATGGTGCAGGGGAGGAGTCAAGACTGAGATTTTCTGTAATATATTGTCATGAAGATAGGAAACTCACCTTGTGAGGCTCGTGGGTGGCTGCTTCTGCTCCCACTGAGAAAAGCAACAATTTGCTTGAAGGTCACGGTGGTGCCAGGCAGAGGGAATGCAGGCTGAGGTGGATGGCATCCTGGGACATAATCAGCTCAATTCAGCTTGAAATTAATGAAGTTGCTACAGCAACCTGAGATGGTGACTGTGTTCAGGTGGCTTGTAATGGGCAAGTTATTTCAGAGGTGTGGAGAACCAAGAGTGCAGTGGGAGAAATGACAGTTCCCAGCAGTGGCAGCTCAGCCCCACACAGTTCCTCACTCCCAGTGGGTTGGGGGAGAGACTCAGGCAGGTAAAAGGGAAAAAACTCATGGGTGGAAGTAAAAGTAGGTCAACAGGTAAAGCCAAAGCAAAGAAAGAAATCCATTCACTAGTTTCCACTGCAAGACAGGTATTCAGCCGTCCCCAGGAAAGCAGGGCTCCATCATTTGTGATATGACTTGGGAAGACAAACACCATAACCCTGAACTTCCTCCCTTCCTCCTTCTTTACTGCTTGCTGAGCAAGACATCATATGGCATGGGATATCCCTTTATGGCCAGTTGGGATCAGTTGTCCTAGCTGTGCCCCCTTCCAAATTCTCGTTCACTCCCAGCCCTGCTGGTGGGGCAGTGGGAGAAGTAGGAAATGTCATGATTCTGTGTGATCACTGCTCAACAACAATTAAAAATTACAACACTGTTTTGGTCACAAATCCAAAGCACAGCACTGTATGAGCTCCTGTGAAGAGAAGTAAATTTACACCAGCCAAAACCTACACCCAGTGTTTGGATACAAACTGGATGTAGTGCATCAAAGGGACTCCTCCTCAAGAAATGCACAGTTATTAGACCTGTTCAGTTTTCCAATGAATTAGCAGTGGTCTAACACTGGTGAGAAAACAAAACCAAAACAAAGCACAGTGTGGCTTTGAGTTAGAAGAAATATGAAGATCAGTTTTTATTTAATATTCTGCTTCCCCCTCTTTCTCCTTTGGCAATACAGAGCAAAATCAATTATTCACATAGACCTATTGGAAAACAACAGCAAAGCCAAGTACCTCTGTATCATTTCATAACAACAGCACTTTAACAGTTCCTTCCAGAATCTACTTCAGAGCAGTGGTGCAGATCTCAGCCTCTGCTCATCGTGGAAAGCAAAAAAGCAAACAGCATCTGTGTGAGAGATGGATTTTCCACAGTAGTTTTTAGACTAAAAATATTTTTATATATGTTTTTCCTCAAAGAGCAGGTCCTCCTGAAAAGCTGCTCTGTAGATGGAAGTCTTTGTGCCAAACTCTTTCTTAATCCTTTTTCCTTGTAAAGATATTGGCAGAGGATGCAAGTCCATTAAGACTCAATTTAGTATTTACAGATCCCTATTTATCTATAAATGCCCTTCCATCTCTTTCTCCATTGTTCTGCCATTGCCTGCTTGTCTGTTCCTTGAATAACATGTCGTGGTGGAATATGGTTTGGTTTGGGAGAACCTGCTGCTTTGGCTTGTTGCAGAGCCTCTACGACAGTTTTTATTACTTTAAAAGTGTGTTAGAACAGTTTATTGTCTCAGTTAAGCTTCTGTTTATCCAAAGGAAATCCATTTAGCTTTAAGAAATTTCCAGCCCAATGGAAATGCAGATTGTGTAACCTGTGTAGGCCTCTTGTGGAATAGTCCTTGCCTTGCCTTTGCACTTGCTACTGAAAAGACAGCAAAATGTGCTGGCCAGCCCTCCCCTTTTATCAGAGGCAAAATTAACTTGTCCCTCATGTGTTTTGGATTCCAGTCTAAATCTGGACACAGGGAGTTTTGTAGTTGATGTTGGCCTTGAAATAGGACACGTGGGTGTCTCTGAGCACACCTGGCTGCAGGGTCTGAGTAGCTGAAAGCCCTTCAGGAGCACAAGTGTTACCCACAGACACCCCCAGCCTATTTCACTTCCATTTGTCTCACCCAGCAAGCCCTCATTTTTCTCGTCCAAGAGATCTTTCTGTTCTGGTTTGTGCCCTAATAAAATCTAAATCAGAGGTTTGAAGCCCCATGGGGTGAGTTCAGTTCAACATGACTTCAGTTTAGGTTGACTTCACCCCTGCCTTGGGTTCCTGTTGCAAGCACAGATACTCCACTGAGAATTTTGCAGGCTGTATTTATAAGGCCTGTTACAAGGGCTTTTTGCTGTTGTGTAGGCAGAAGAGTGGTTGCCACTCAGGTAATGAATTTTTTTTTTTATAATATTGCTCAGAAGTGGTGAGATAGGCAGCAAAATCCACACAGGGAGCCAGGGAGAGCTGGGGGCCACGTCTGTGTGCAGCCATGAGCTTTGGTTGGCACTGTTTGTTCTGTCTGATTCCAACCAGAAGCTCTTTCCCCCTTCATTTTACCTCTTTTTTTTTTGTCCTCTCCAACAGCCCATAAATGATCTGTTTAAAAAAATATGCTTTTTTTCCTGCAGTGCTTTGTCTCCTCCTCAAATTCCTGCCACATGTTGGGACTCTTACCCTTTCTGCAGTGAGAGCTGGTGATATCAGAGGCAGAGGACTGTGACCTTTAAGTGTGAAAAAGTCAGAGGAGGAGATAAGTTATAAGAAAGTTCCTGCATGAAATAATTCAGTGACAAGGTGTTTTGAGGGACAAAAGAACTACTAATGTATAGGCTGTAATTTCACAGCTGAGGGGAAAACCCTAAACGACCTCCAAATAAAATGATAAACTAAAAAAATGGCTTAAAGACCCAAAGATTTAATTTGCTATTTGAGCCCTGTGCTCTCCCAGGAAATAGATGGATATAGGGGCCTGAAATGATCCTGAATTAGAAGCAATGATGATATTGCAGTGTTTGAAAGGCCTGTTCTATGGAAAAGTGAAAATACCTGCAGTGAAGGAGAGGGGACAGATTGTATACAGCAACAATATATTGTAAAAGAGACTGAATTAACTTGTTCAGTTGTTGCATTTTGCCTATGCTAAAAGCAGTGCCTTACATGTCTCCAAGTTTCACTAACACTGAAGAAACACGTGGGCCTGCACATGATCAGGACTCTAGTGAGCCAGAAGACTAAGACAGTCCTGTGGATAACTTTGGATTTGGAATTCTATCAGCTCTTTTGGCCACATTCTCTGTCCAGACTTCAGAGCCAGATTCTTCACGCTGGCAACCTGGATCAAAGGCAGAGGGAATGCTTCAAATTTACATGGGCTTAGGTGGGAGGAAGATCAGAGCGAGCTCGTGACATGGCCAGTGATAGGACTCGAGGAAATGGAATGAAGCTGTGCCAGGGTAAGTTTGGACATTAGGACAAGGTTCTTCACTGGGAGGATGGTCATCCACTGGAACAGCTCCCCAGGGGCGTGGTCACAGCACCAAACCCACCAGAATTCACAGAATGGTGCTCTTAGCCATGGCATTAATTTTAGGTAGTGCTGCAAGGAGCAGGGAGTTGGAATTCATGATCCTTATGGGTCCCTTCCAACTTGAGATATTCCATGATTCTGCATTTTAGAAGTCCATCAAGATGGAATTTTAGCTGAACGAAGAGAGAAGGTGGTGCTATCTGATCACAACAAAGGGGAATGGTGTCCCCAAGTTTTGGGAGTTATTTTAGGAGGTGCAGAGTCAGGAAGCATATCAATAAGGATTTTGTAATGTCCTCATAACAATGATGAAGGATGAGCTTTGATTTAGCCATGAAATCAAAAGCAGGAAGAGGCTCTTGTTTTCAGGTGAGGAAATGGGAAGCAAAAAATCAGTGTTGAGCTCCTGCCTTTGCTCAGGTTTTGTGACTAAACCTCTTTGCTCTTTGCAAAAAGCCTTGAGGAGAAAATATGGAAGTTACATTGCTTGGTCATGTGCTGGAGGCCCATTACATATGTGGGTAAGAACCACCACAGAGAAGGTTTCTCAGAACAGGCAGATTTCACTCTGAGTGCTGGATCTTGGACTCAGTCCTGGTGGGGTAAAGCAAAGATGTTGTCTGGAGATGCCAACAAGAAACTGCTAATTTTTGCCAAATTAGTGCTGCAAAACAGAAACACAAAAATACCTGTGCTGTGCCAAGTCAGAGCTTGGTCTGGCCCAGTGTCCACTGTCACCTTGAGCAAGAGATGAATGAGCAGACAGGAGCAGTGCCCTGTGACATCCCAGTGAACTCTCTGGGCTTGGCAATCCCTGGAGGATCTTTCATCCATTGCTTTGCACTGTCACCTTTTGAAACCACCAAAAAACCCCGAAATGTCTAGAGCATCCAAGCTCCGAAGCTGCAGTGCACAGACAGTGCAGAATATCTCATTTTATTTCTATCCCACATGCCATTTGCTGGTTTATTTGACACCTCCCTAGTGCTTGGATCAGAGGAGCCAGAATCTCCTTCTCTATTCATTTTTCCAGGCCAGTGATGATTTTATACCCCTCTATCACATCCTCCTTCACTTTATCTGCCCTGCAGGCAGACGAGTCCCCTCTTTTAAATCTATCCCCACACAAGAGCTGTTCCATACCTTTGACCCTGCCTGTCACCCTTCTCTGCACCAACTCAGCAGCATCTCATGGGCAAGGGGGAGATGGGAACCTGGTGAAGACTCACCCCACATTTATGGAGCAGCATGTTGGTATCTCTCCCAGTAATGCCTAAAAGTTATTTTGCTGCTCAAGACCACCCATTGAACTGACATTTTCTTGGAATACCTGTTTCACCTCCTAGATTTCTTTCCTGCATTGCAGCTATTTCTCCAAAATAGAGGCTTTTTGCCCACCTCTGTCTGAAATTGGCCGTATGGTGGTGGCACAGGCCAGATTCCCAGCTCAGCTGGGAAGAGGATTAGAGACTTCAAAACTGCAAATCACACGAACAAAGAGGTACACGTGGGGGGAAATCAATGTCTCTGTGTCTGCTCTGGGTACAAAAAGAGTGTAAATCACTGATTAAAACTACTGCTGCCAACAGACATCAGGGGCATGGATGGCAAGAAAGCAAATAACTCCATGTACACCTTTACTCTAGAGCTGTGTAGGTGGGAACTAAGCATGATGGGCCCTGGTTGCTGCCCCCCTGGCAAAAATCTTGGGGCATTTATTGTTATTTTTAGCTTGTTTGATGAGGAGGACTTCCAGAAATAGTGCTTAACTCCAGAGTCTTCACTGGGTTTCTCTAGTGCAGCAAGTGCCTGGAATTCAAACTGTAGGGGGAAGCCCCAGTGCCAAACATGTTTCACCACCCTGCAGATTGTGCAGGGTTGAAAAACACTGACTTCTCAGAGAAAATGCTTTCCCTTCCCACAGGACACAGGTTACCAGAAACCTCCAGGACTGTCAGCAGTTGGCAGCTGGAGCAGCTGAAGTCTTCTCTGAATTTTTGCAAGCTCTGGAAGAATTATAAAATTCTTAAGTTATGTAAATAAATCTCTTCCCTATATGTTGCTTGAACTTAATTGGGTGATGAAAATGTTGTAAGTTTGTGCTTCTACAGCATCTTTCACACAAAGATATCAGAAGTGCTTCATAAACATTCACTAATTAAGCCATTAAACCACACAACACCCCACTGAGTATGGAAGGATTTATAGGGATGTATACCATAAGAAGATTAAGTTTTACTCCTACTATTTAGGGCATTTTTTTGGCTGAAAAATGGAAAAACAAATCCAGAAACTATTTTTCTATAGAAGTGACTTAAACATCGAATATATTGGGATAATGTCAGCAAATCAGAGACAGGCAGGTTGTGGGTGGGTAGTCTTGGGACCACATCAGCGAGCACCACGCTGGGAGGTTTCTCCACATTTTTTCCCCATCCTGCACCTCGAAGGGAAGTAGGCACAGCTCGGTGTCAATCCCCTCAGCTTTAAAACAGCCCCTATCCCCTGGCACTGCAAAGTGCCTACGCTTTGAAAAACACAGGTGCCCACACGGAAGGCCTCTGGCACCTTCCCAACATCCATCACATTAAACACATCTGTGCTGGAGAAATATATATGTATTTATGTATACTCATAAGCTGATGATGCATATATTCACCCCAAAGTTGGATCCGGCAGCCTGGGAGAGAGGAGAAGGGACAATGGGGCTGTCACCTCCTGACCACCAGCTCCAGGGGGATGAGGAGCACCCCTGGGTCTGGGGAGGGGACAGATCCCACACTTTCCCACAGGATGCCACAAGAGCAGCAGTGCTGGGTATCAGCAGCTGCCACGGTGTCAGCAGACCCGACTCAACAGCTCGGGTTGAGCTTTTGGGTTCTCAGCCACTTTGGTATCACCCCATGGCACGAAAGCTGTTGGGTATCGCCTCTGCCTGTCATCTGCTCTGAGCCAGGGTGTCGGGGCTGATGGCCGGGGGACTTTGGAAAGTTTTTCAGCTCGCAGATAAACAGCAGCAAACGTTCTCAGGACAACACATTCTGCAGCCCCAATCTTATCAGGGCACTTAGGACGCAGCCTGAACACACGCTTCAGGCCAGACAGTCAGAGCGCACAAACAGCTATGAAGAACACATTGGGGGCTGCAGGTTTTGCTTGCTGCTTCTTTCTTTGTTTTGCCATCCTGCTCTAACAGGGAATGCTCTGCAGGGCTGTCAGGAGAGCGCTGAATAAAGCCAGCTTTGCAGAGATTGATGCCAAACCTCGTATCGCTGAGTGCTTTTACAGCAAAAAGGCTCACCCAGTTGTCTCACGGGGGTGGTGGTAGAGAAAAGCAACTCAGGTCATCCACTCAAATTGTGAGTGGGGAATGTGAGACCATTTGGAGTCCTGTGCTCGCTGCACACAGTTAAAAGGGAGCATTGCATGGCATTTGGGGAAGGAGTTTGTTCCCATTCACTTTGCATTGCCCAGACAAGGGTAAACCAGGCTGGCAGTGCAAGTGTGGCCAAGGGGCTTCTCTTATGGTTTGACCCAGCTTTGTCAGAGCAAGCTCAAACCTGCACTGTATATTATAAACTCAGCCTCAGTCCTTGCTGTACCTTCATGAGTGCTTGTGTAGTTTGTAAAAAAATCATCTCACTGCTGCGACTCGGAGAGCTCAAATGCACAGGAGGCAGAAATAAGCTCTTATCAAAAAAAGAAATATTTCAACAAGTGTCTCCTCATGGCTTTTGTTTGAGTACAGTCAGGGAGTTAAAACTGAAATACAGGCATTACAATTTGGGGTTGGGAGAATAAATGTGTTTGACACCTACGTGTTTGGTGTTACCTAAAACTCCTCCTCCTCCTTCCTGTCTCTGCCTGGAGTCTTTGCTGCTGCTCAGTTCCTGCTGGCAGATCCCTGTGATCTTCCTCCACCAAAACAAGCTCCCCCGCTGAATTCCTCACAGCCAAGGGATGTGATGGATGTGAGCCCACGCATCAGCTCCAACTTCACGCTGAAGTCAGATGTGAACTCCAGGTGAACTCCCACATATGGTGAGAGAGATGCAGCCTGATGCCGGATTCCTGTTTCCTGCACTCTCTCCTGCAGTTTGGACAGGACAGGTCTGTTTAATTATGCCCCCACCTCCTCTGCTGGCTCAAGACAGAGCTGTGGTCAAGATCAGACTGAGCAAGGAACATTATTGGCCTTTGACAGGTTGCCAGCAACCAACTTTGGATATTATAAGGGGAAGAAACAGAGCCTCAGAAGGGACAAGATTGCAAGGGGTAAAGGGCTCATCTTCCCCTTGCTCCTCAAAACCTCTTGCCAGCCTAAAGGCAGATGTAATTTTTGGTGCACGTTTGTAACTTTGGTGCTGCAAACACTTTCTCTGAGCCTGCTTTGCTGCTGTGTGCAACCAGTGTTTGCCAAGCTCTTCTTGAGGCATCTGTGTGATGTGGTTAAGGAGGCAGTGGCTGAATGAAAGCTGAAAAATGAATGGTCTGAAGAGTCATCAGAGCTAAAACACTGCACTTTAGGATGATTTTTGTGTTATTCTGCTTGATCTGGGGTCGGGCATGATGGCATGGTTCCTCCAGCAGTGCTGTGCTGTTTCTGGGTATCAAAGGAGTTGCTGGGGATGTGTCTCTAACCAGAGCAAAAACACCACTAATTTTCTTATTAGCATAAAACCAAGCATAAAACACCACTAATTTTATTATTAGCCCTTAGTTTAACCATGATTTTCTCTTTTTTTTTTTCTTCATCACTTCTATTATGGCATTTTAAAATCTCTATGTCCTTTCATCCTAACTGAAGCAATCCTCATTCCTACCAGACATTAAAAGCTAAGAATCAGATTCTGCCAAAACCTGCTCCTCAGTACCTAACACGAGGTTAGATATGGGTAGAAAAGGACATAACACAACTCACTTTTCCTTTCACTTGCCTGTTCTCTTCACAGCACCCCTGTATAAACCCATATTGTCATCTTACATAGACCAGTTTGATCCTGGTGTATATTTAGCCCTTCTGTCTCCTACTTTTTCATACTTCTCTGTCCACCATCTATCCTGTCTCCTGCCTATTGAATGTTTGCAGAAATCCATACATGCCAGGAAGTCTCCAAAGGCACAAGGGCTCTTTCTTGCCATGGCCAAGGACACTTCTGGGGGTCTTGTGGCCCACAGCCTCCTCTGACTGGAGGTGGAAGGGCTGTGGGATGTTGCTGAGGGAGATGGGGTTGTTTAGCCCGGAGAAAAGGAGGTTTGGGGAGATCTGATCATGTCCTAAAACTCCCTGAAAGGAATTGTAGTGAGATGGTGAGTCTCTTCCTTCACCCAGTTAACAAGTGACAGGATGGGAGGAAATGGCCTCAAGTAGCACTAGAGCAGAGTTAGATTAGACATTAGGAATTTTTTTTCCCAGAAAGAATTGTGAAGCATTGGAACAGATTCCCCAGCAGAGTGCTGGAGTCACCATCCCTGGAAGTGTTCAAAAATGTGTAGATACAGCACTTGAGGACATGGTTTAATGGTGAACTTGATAGTTGGACTTGGTGGTCTTAAAGGTCATTTCCTACCTTAGCAGTTCTAATATTTTACGATTCTAAGAGGTCACAGTTTCCTTTCATCACCAGAGACATGGATATGCTCCTGCAGTGGGTTTTTCACATCATTTTCTATTGCTTATTTGTGATTTTCATCTTACCAAAGATCTTGCACCAGGATCAGAGAGCTGAACTCCCACACTGAGGCATTTTTTATAAGGTCACTTGACATCTTCATTCCAAGCCTCTGGTATTATCTTGTGTGAGAATGCATTTTAGATAAACATCTGTCTGAGGCTTATCTGGGCTCAGATTATGCTCACAGACAGCAAGAGAAGAATACAGGGATTTAAAACTTTTCCTTCTGTTAAAAATTTGTTTAAACTTTACATAATCTGGAAAAGCAGAATGACAAACTTAATTCAACATCCAATGAAGTTGTTTTAAAAATTTCTTCCTGGGGTATGAGCCGACCTTTTCCCAAATAACAGAACGCCAGTGGCTTCTGTCACAGGCCCTCTTGAAAATGCCAGTGAGGTGTTTTTCTGCCATCTCTCCCCACAACTCCTATAGAAGCTGGTTTTCCCAAGGCCTGACTGTACTTGTCCTTGCAAAAACCCTGAAGGGAGCAGAGATTAAATCATTCCTACTTTACCTGTTGGGAGCTGAGACCTGGAAGAATAAATCTGGATTTTGAAGCCTCCATGGAGCAATTTAGCTGGGCAGATAACAAACTCTGGGCATGAAGCACACAGGTGTAGACCCTCCTGTCTTTGGACATGAACACATGGACAGGCTGTCCTTGTGGTGCCCATGGTGAGTTGTCACTTCAAGGACACAGAGCAGATGGGTCTGTGACTGTGTCTGTGGCTTCTCTAAGAGCACAACAGAGTGGACAGAGCCAGGGTGAGACTCCTCAGCCAAGGGACCTCATCTGAACTATTGCTCCAGGCTGTCTTTAAGTTAATGGAGAGAAATAGGTGTCTCAGGAGAGTGATCTGTCTTCTCCAAATACAGCTGTCCATGGGGAATTGCTCTCTGAAATTGCCTATTTCTACTGACTTCCAGTGGAGCTGAGAGATTCTGTCTCTGAGTGAAACACCAGTTTTAGGTGAGAAACACAGGAGGAACTGACCCAGATTCTGCCAGTGACAACCAAACCCTGGAGCAACCTTTCCCATGGCTTTGCAATACCCAGGGCACATCACCATTTACCTCAAAGCAGCTGGTAAGATTTATTTGAGTATTCTAGAAAGCAACTCCATGGCTAAACCAAATTATATTCCACAGGGGAGACACAGAGCAGACCCACAAAAAGTTTATCTGCCTTCCAGAGGGTTTCCTCCTACCATTACACCTTGTTGTCAAGCAAGCTGGCAGAGTTAGAAGGAAAACTGTTCCATATAAAGTATTTTGGGTTTACATTTACGTGAATTTTAACCACAAATAAACCACCAAAGGAGAAGAGACTACATTGCAGTGACATAACCCATGGGCTGTGAGTGTCCCTGAAGGCAAGCACTCAGCTACTCAGCCTTAAAAAGAGAAACAAGATCCATGTCTGAATTCCCTAATTCCTTTAAGATTTTCCACAACTTAATTTCATGAAGGTTGTTAAGGACTTCTCAGCAAGAGTTGTAATGAGAGGGTAAAAACTTCCAGATAACAAATACTGGTACAAACTTTAACAGCAGGATTAAATAAAAAAAAAAGTCCCATACTTCATAAGCACGGTTGTACTCCCTGTTCTGCATCCAGGAGCCAGCATTACAGTGGCAGAACTTACTTCACCCCACTCTTGTTTAGCAGTCCTGTATATCACAAACACAGTCAAAGCAAGAGGTGGCCTCACTCAGCGTGGCTTTACTTTTGTAGCTGACCCTTCCCTCAGGAAATCCCATCTGGAGAGTGGACAGCTGTGTGCAGCTGCTGCATGGAGCACCAGCTTTTGTCTGTCTCCATCTGCAAGAGAGATGTCACAGGGGCAGCTGCAGAGGAGCTGCTGGGTCAGCCTGTGCCACCACACCCTGCCCAGAGCAGATTGTCCAGGCACCAAGAGCACCTCTGGGTTGGAAAGGCTCGTTCTGCCCGACTCAGGGGTGAGAGGTGCAGTGCAGCTGGGAGCTGGGGGAGCATCCCTGGGGCTGGAGAAGGGAGAACGGGAAGAGCTGGCAGCCCACGCAGGAAGGAACCCTCCCTTGGCAGCTCCTATCTAGCGAGGCTCCTCCAGACCAAATGGCACTGAGAGAAACCATGCCCTCATCTCCTCAGCAGCCAGTGGGTGTTTGTAATACTTGCTCATGCTAATTAAGATCTAAACCACTGTTCCCATAATTATGGACTCTGCAAGAGGCAATTCTCATGTCTTGTGAGGTGGTCTGAATTCTGGACACCCTGTTTTATCCACAAGCATTGAAATGGTGCTCTGAAGACAGGATGTGGAGAGGACACCCAAGAAGTTTTTGCCTGTGTCTACTTTTCTATTGCCAACATGGAAAAAGTTGTTATAATAGCCCCAAATATCATCTCTTTTGAGTACACATAACTGTCCAAGTAATATTACTCTGTAATAGCTTTCTCTTGTGCTGTCACCACTGTTCTCTTAATTACTCTTAGCTGAAAAATAGACATACATTTGAAATGAGCCAGGCTGAGCACCCTCTCTGAGGTGACAGTCCAAATATCAGAATAAGCAGCCAGTGGTTGTGAGAGCGATGATGTGAATGGGATGGGAAATCCTTCACCTTTTCTGATTAGAGTACAAGGAAGGTTTCTAGATGGAGACAGCCTGCCTTGCACCTTGCAGGCATGCAGTGAGATTTCCCCCACTGAGTGGCTGACAGCTTCCTCATGTCTGCTGGGCAGGACACCTTCCCTAACCCAGCCACCTTTCATCCTGCCAAAAACAACAAATATGAGTCAATGGCTTTTGGAGAGGGAAAAACTCCGGAGCAATCCTCTACTGACGCTGAAATAATTCCAGTGCATGAAAAGTGAGAGCAGCTGTGGCTGCTTCCACATCCACAAGCAATGTGGCTTGCTCGTTGCCAGCAATCCTTAATCCTCTTTGAACTCCTGACTTTGCATATGGGATGGTTGCTCCATGCAGTAATAGCTGTGTATTACTGCCCATTCACTGTAAGTATTTTACAAGGCGACGCAGAGAGGAGAAATGTATTCTCAGGAGGCCCAGGCACAAAGGTTATGGGATGCAAATCATATTTGTGTCGGCACTGGCACATGTTTGCAAAACTGGGAGCAGGGTATCGAGTGTTAAAATGGGAAAAATTCCCTGTGCATCCTGTGAAAATGCTGGCAGCCCAAGGGCAGAGAGTGCCCGCGGGTGTGGGAATGCTGTACCCGCCCCACTTGCTAAACAAAGTAATTGTTTCAGACATCAAATTAAGGGATAAACCTATTTCAGTGAGTAAAAAGAGGTCTCTCCTAATCTGGGGAGAAATTATAAAAAGCTTTTGGTCTGTGTCAGAGCCACAGATGAAGGAGCACACTCTGTCAGTGCTTACTCTTAAATTTGCTTATTTTGCTGTAGCCTTTGCTCTCCTTAAAGCCCTGGTTTTGGGAGTGTAGGGATGAGGTGTTTAAAACAATGTTTATAGGAAGGACTTTTCAAAAAGCAAGTATTTGTCTTATAGTGGAGAAAATGCCAATCCTGTTGCAGCCTGAAAATGTGACTGCTGAACAGTCAGAAACAAAAAAAAAACCAAAAACAACAGAGAGTTTGAACTTTTCCTTATCTTTTTTTAAAATACTGTTTCCTTTTCCCACCCTGCTGTTGGGGGCAAGAAGGGAGAAAAAAAGGAAACCAATCATGATTTAGGAACATTTATATCTTTGATTCCAGCAGCCAAAGGGATTGTGATTCCATGGAAATGGAGTCACTCACTGCTGGGCAGAAGATTGTTCCTAAACATATGGACTACACAGAAGTTAAGAATAATTTTGGTTTTCCCCCAAAAGATATTTACTGGTTTAGATTTTTTCCTTTTAAAAAAGTTGGTTTGATTTGGTTTGGTTTCTGGTGCTTGTTTTGTTTTGCTTTGCTTTGCTTTGCTTTGTTTTAAGAAAAAGATCTGGTTTCCTTACAAGACTGAAACTTGTTAATCACAAGCAAACACTTCTCAGAACAGATGGCTTCACTGCAGAGTCAATTTCTCAATGAAAAGGGATTTTGATGGACAGGCAGGGCTCAGCTCTTTTCCACCAATTTTCCTCCTTTGTTCAGGGGCACTGGCATGAGGCTTGCATGGTCAGAAATGTGTCAGCAGTGTGAGCTGCATCCCAAGGCAAACCTGCCTTGGAGTGGATACTAGGCTTGGGTGCAAACTGATTTTAGTCCATTGAATATATAAATAGCAAAATTAACGTTCATGCTTTAGGCTGCCAGTGCTTTCAAGGGTGCTGAGCTGTAGGGTGTCCATCAGGACCCATAACCTGTCCTTGCCAGGTGATGTCTCCATGAGCCTTCCTTCACGCCTGCTTAAAGTGATCCACAGCTTTGACTGCAGAAGGGAGGTCCTTGATCAACAGCTTTCTTGTGGAAAGGCATCTGCCCAGTTTATTTGCATTTCATAGAATCATCACAGACTCCTAGAATGGTTTGGGTTTGGAAGGGACCCTAAAGATCATCTATTTCCAACCCCCACCTTCCACTAGATCAGGTTGCTCCAAGCCCCATCCAAATTATCCTGTAACACTTCCAGGGATGGGGCATCCTCAGGTTCCATCTCTGTGTTTGGGTCAGTCTGAAGAAAAATATCAAGGTTGAGTCTTCCAGCCCTACCCTGCCAAGTCTATTCTGGGGAAAAGACTGGAAAGAAAAAAGAAAGTCTATTTCTGCCCAAATCTGCTACAGAAAGAAAATCCTGAATCAGGTATGAAGGAGGGTTAGGAGATCTGAGACCCTGTCCTGTCAGCTGGGCTCTTTATCACTGTGAAAATCTTTTCCCAGCCCTGCTGCTAATGGCTCTTGAATGAGGTGCAGGAATCATTAACACCCAAAAACCTTCCCTGCCTGAACCCACACTTGGGAGGCCTGGCCATGGACAACACCAAGGAGCAGCTCCACACCCACATCTCACAGAGGGATTTACTTTAACAAGCCTGGTGGGGCATGAGGGGACAGGTTTGTGTCCTGCAGCCCTCCCACTGCAGCTGGCTTTGGACTGGTATGGAGATGACCCCAGGACCCAGAGGCAGAACAAGCTTTGCACTCAGCTCCATGTGTAGAAATCCAAACGTAGGACATTTTCCTGAGTTTCTACCAACAAATCTGGGCCCTTTACATAAAAAAACTAGCAGAGCCTTGGAAGAAGCAACCTGAAGGACTTTGACAAAATTTACTGATGGATGACAAAGATTTCACTGTCTAGGTACCAAGAATATGCCAGAAGAACATAATCCCTGTACTGCAACACAGATTTAGGAATTTTGCTCTGAATTTCACTCCCTCACATTTTCCCCAACTAATATAGAAATTTTAAGTTCACAAAGGAATAAGGCAGTTTTCCAGAATGCATCAGCTTCTGTCCTCATTTTCTATGCAGTCATGGTGTCAGTCATTGAATATAATCTGAAGGCAGGTATGAATTCAACAGCAAGAAAAATTGTGATTTTTTTTTTTTTCGAAGTCCATTCCTGAAGCTCACAACCCATGCTGAGGCAAGAGGCAAATTAAAATGTGAATTTACTATTCAGATCCAGGAATATTCCTTCAGCTCAACACAAGTTAAATACCAAGGGGGTGCAATAAAGGGATCCAAAGCCAGAAGCAGTGAAACTGTAACTCATTAATATCATTATTCACTAACAGCTCATCTGATGTCCTTGCAGAGCAGGTCACACACAGAGTAGAAGGATTTCTTTGATTAATGAAACGTGCTAAAAACTGAAAAGATGCTGGAACTGCCAGGGCAAAGGTAAATTGAAGCTGCCTCACACTGTGATACACCCCAGGGATACTCATGGTTGTGAAACAGAGGGTTTCTTTTTGCCCTCATAAGATCTTGTATATGTCTTACCAGATAAGTGCCAGGAAAAAGCATTAATGAACATAAAATCATCAAATGGTTTGGGTTGGAAGATGCCTTTAAAGGTCATCTTGCTCCAATCCCTCTGCCATGGGCTGGGACACCCTTCCCTAGATCAGGTTTCTCAACACCTCATCCAACCTGGCCTTGGACACTTCCAGGGATGGGGCAGCCTCTGGGCAACCTGTTCCAATGTCTCACTTCCCTCAAAGTTAAAAAAAAAAAAAAAAGTTCTTCCTCATATCTAACCTAAACCATAGGCTTCAGGCTAAAGGGTAAATAATAAATTTGGGCTTCTCCTGCTCCATGGGTTCTCTGGTAGGGCTGATATTTAATCATGGCCTGTGCTGTGTGGTAGCTCTTCCCAGTCATTCCTAATGTGCTGGGCTGGAAGGGTAGGCAGAAGCTGTCAGTGGTGGTGTGCAGCAACATAGCCCAGTGTTGCGGCGGTCCAAGCCCCCAAAAACCCTTTTCCCCCCCAGGAAGCTCTGGGCTAGGGACTCCCCTGGGGTGGAGTCCTAAGTGGTTCGCCCTGTGGATGGGCTGAGCTTCTCGGGGGCTGGATACCCTGTCCCCACTTGTCCGGCCACTTGTCACTCTCCTGTCTATCATCTTTAGGCTCCAGAAAGTTCACTGTTACTCAGTAGTTATTGTGTTAACCCCTTGTCAGTCTCCTCCTCTCCTCCCCCTTCCTTTCCTTGGTTCCAGTCCCTGGATCCCTCCCTGGTTCCTCCCCCGAGCCCATCAGTGATTTGTTTGTAATCCCTCAATAAAAGTCTGATGCAGAGGGTGCCCGGGGTGTTTCGCCTGGATGCCCAGAGAGCTGGTAACACTGCGTTACAGTGTCTCTATTATTCCGGGGTGAAAGAACCCTCCCGCTATACTCCGGCTCTTTGAATACAGTGTCCACCATAAAGGGAGGCGCAGCCTGTGGCCAAGGATTCCGATCCTGCCTGCAGTAAACCTGGAAAGGGACACACGCAGTAACCGCTGCCGGGCTGCTGATTGAAACCCTGGTGGGCAGCTGACTGGCCCACACCATCAGCCACAGCCCAGCTCCCTGGCTGCCAGCCAGTGTGGATAATAGACATTTACCCAGGGTGTTCCTCTGACAGACCCCAGAGAGCCTTCCCAGAGCATTTGTGGCACTGGAGTTTCCAGCACCTCCGCTCTACACAGGTATTGACCATCTCTCTTGCAGCATCCTGCTGCCACCTCACTCTGGAGGACAAAATTCCAGGTGTCTCACACTGTGCAGTGAAATTCTCCTCTCCTCCAGCACCCACTCACGTGACCCTTGTTTGGAGATGTGTGCTCCAGCTGGAGCACGGATGAATTTCCTCAGAACTGTGGATTTACTGCTGGAACTCTTTGTGTGCCAAACCCTGCTCCTGCTGCTGCTCACAGACATTGGTGCAAAAGAACTGAAATTTGTCTCTTTGATGAATTTCATCTGGAAATTTTAGCAGGTAGTGGGTTATAGCACAGCTTGTCTGCAGGAATTGCTCCTGCACAGGGGAAAATCCCTCTTGCACAGCATCCTCAGGGAGCACCAAATCACACCAAGTCCTTATCTCCAAGACACCAGCAGGTCCCTCCTGCTCTCAGAAGTCCGAGGGTTGGACGTTGACAGCTGTGCTCTGGAGGGGTTGCAGAGCTGCCTGTGATAAGGGTGATGCTCACAAGAACACGAAGAAGAGCTGCAGCAGAGGCCAAGCCCAAGTTCAGCAGGGACATAACCCAGGAGCTGATGGCCACCTCAAATCTCAATGCCTGCTGCTCAGAGCAGGGCATGCTTCCTTCTCCTTGCCTTTTCCACACCAGCAGGTGCCCAAATCCACATGTGAGAACACAGCTGAGAAAAGCTGGTGCTGGTGTTCTCATGGTGCTGCTGTGCTGCTAAGGAATAATGAGTTTACAGAGCACCCTCGGCAGGACAGCAGCACGTGCAGCCCATCTCAGGGACACTCCCCAGCCACCCAGAGAGCTGGCAGAATTGTTAATCCTGAGGCATGAGTGATCTGAGGAGGAAACTGGAGGAGACACAGGCTGCTGCTTGGACAGAATTGTGGAGGGTGCCTCAAAACTCAAGTACAAGAGCCATGGAGGCTCTTCAGGCAGCAAGCTTGGGAGGAGTGAGTACAAACACTCCCACACTTGCTGCTCAGGCAGATCTAAGAGAGGGTTTCATGAAGCAAAGGACTGGTCCAGGGAGGAGGGAAGTCCAGGGAATGTCCAGACATGGCCAGACCGAAAAGTCAGGGAAGGCAGATTTGGATGTTGATCATGGCTGGCATCTTGGCCACAGGTCTTGATACCTTCTGCTGTTCCCTGACACTGCCTGCAGTTCTAAAAACAGCTAAAATTGCAACATTAAAATGCCCAGCCTCTCCTCCAACATCCACAGCTCTGTTTCTGCATGTCAGTGACTGCACCAGACACCACCAACAAGTTTTGAATTCTTCAACTCATTTTCCTTTCAGGGAGCTGATACATGTGGAGATGTCAGATGTCTTTTCCCCCAGGTCATGCTACTGAAATATTGCTGGAACAGCCTCATCCCTGAGCCAGCCCAGCAGGTGCCATGCTAAGAAGTGCCATGCTCCAGAGCTGAGACAGAAGAGGGCCAGACCTGTCCATAATATTAAAATTAATGGATTTGATCTTCAGGACACCCCTAAAAGCCCACGATTTCAAAGCTTTGTAATGCTGTAGCCTTTGTTGCAATCCAAAATATTCCCAGGGTACTCCTTAGGTAAAGCCTAACATTTCAGGGAATGCCTGCTTGATGTGGCTCTACCACAGCTTTCACTTTCCCCAGGTGTGACATCTATTTGACAATTTATTTTCTGAAAAGCCTCAATCATTTCAAAATAACTAGGTATTTTTTTCCCTTTTTTTCCTTTTCTATGGATAATTAAACTTTGCTCTATTCAAAGGCTTTCAAAGAACAGCTGGCAGAAAATAAACCCTCAAACTCCAAGAAAAGAAGGAAGGGTTGCTTTTACAGAGTAATCTAAATTACCTACACTTCAAAAGCAGAGCACAAAGAAGGCATTTAAATAAGAGTCCTTTGTTCTGTAGTTGCTGTTACTGGACAGTGCTGCAAAGCCCTTTTTTAGCTCAATATAAACAGCCTTTTAAAATCCAAAGAAGTCTTGAAAAGGCCATCAGATTAGGATTTGAGAATAATTGTAGCCAGATTACATTGAAAGTTACTCTACAAGCCAAGGGGGAACGTTTCATGGATTTGACTCTATTTGCTTTTATGATCCTCACTCTTCATTTCTGGCTTGCAGTCAAGGAGGGTTTGCTGCTCCTTCCAGGCTTCTTCTGCAGAGAAACAAACGGGAAGGGCTTCCCCTCTAGCACCAGTGCCTTAGGGATACCTTGCCATCCTGCTGTGTAAAAGGCAGCATCACCATTTTCAGCCAATTCTTACGTTTTTCAAAATCCTGATTGTGTTCACATCAAGCTGGAGGAACAGGAGGAGGATTATACACAGGCTTTTGTTTGCAGAAAGGATCCTCCAACCTCGTGAGCCTCTGACCCTTCCAGTAGTTGTGTCCCCCACATGACTCATTACTGCAGGTAAGGAGCATGGAACAGATGTACAGTCACACAGCCCAGCTTGATTTAATTAGAGATGCTTTTAATTAAATTTTATCATTGAAGCTGTAGCAGGAGGATGCTTAGATAAAAATATAATGAAGATTTCCTTGGCATCAAAGAAGAAAGGTGTGACTTCAGCTTAATTACTTAGACCAGAGGAGTTGGAACTTGGTCGTATCTGAGAATTGGCACCAAATTAAGGCTGCAAACAAAGGTATTTGCTGTGCACCCTGTGGCTGTCCTGCAGCCTTTACCTCCATGGTGGCTGTGCAGTTTCATGACAGCTGAGATACAGCTCTTGTTTAGGTGAAACAATTGTTTACACCAACAATTAAACTGTGATAATTGTTTAGAAGAGAGGCCTCTGCTCTAAGCAGGCAGGTAATGGGATGTACATTAGTATTAGGTTCCCTTCAAATTCTCAGGCTAAGAGGCAGGTTTAGGAGATACCCAAACCTCGCTCAAATGGAGCTGGGAAATTTGAGTCTCATGGATCTTGGATGGCCAAAGTCCTTTATCTCTGTTAGAGGGCACTGTTGAAGAAAAGGAGGCCTTGATGAATTTCCTCCCCTCCTGGTTTTCCTTCCAGAAAGGGGACACTTCTCTGATTTGTGAGTCATTGAATGCTAGGAAGAAATGTCTAATTTGCCTCCTCATTGCCAGACACATCCTAAGCTCATCATTTTCTACCAGGAGGCAGAGAGAACGACCATTAAACCCAGCAGTGAAGGAAGAAAATCACATGCACAATTTGCTGCCTGTGCCTCTCCCCTGGGACTGCAGGGTTTTAATGCAATTTGGTGTATCCCAGCCAGTGGTGCTTGGCTGCTTTTAATTAAAAAAAATTAAAGGATTTATGTTGGGATTAAATGGGATAATTATTGATTGATCTCTGCCTTCTAAATTGAAAAGCATTTGGATTAATCAGCTTTTAAATAGGAAATCACTCGGCTCTGGACAGGAAGCCAACCTCAGGCCCTGCACTCTAGTAGGGCTTTATTTTGCCCTCTTCCTTCAAACCTGCTGGGAAATATTTTCCTTTCTTTTCCTCTTGTTTCATACCCAGAAGAAAACTGCTTTTCCTTGAGAAAGGCTCTGGGACACAAGTGTTAAGATCACCCTGCAGAGAGCACCTGTCAGGCTCTGCAGCATCCTGGTGGAGCTGACCAGGAGTTTTGACACCTTCTGAGAGCCTTGTGCTGGGAACTGGGCCAGCCACCTCCCTGAGAAATCCAGTCAGCACTGAGATATTCCATGATGAAGGAGCAGGTTTGTACCAGCAGTGATGTGGGGAGTTCTGTCTTGCAGGCCAAGCAAAGCAGACACCCAAATAGCCAGCTCAGCAATCAGGAGGGGCTGGTAAATAAAACAGTGTAAAGCTTGCTCTTGCTCAGCTCTGGGACTCTCTGTGTGTGTCACCCCATCTGTACAAGCAGTTGGAAATCAGGTTAAGCAGGTGAGGAAGGTGGTAGGGCAATGTGAACTAAAAATAATAATGGCACACTCAAAATAATAATATCCTCCATCCCCAGCTGCAGAAGTAGGCTGCTGACCTGAGTACTTTGAGTTCAGGTTTCTACTTTTATTCTGGGGCAAAAGTCACGTATCTCTGCGACTGTCATTGTGTCTGTACTTGGAGTATTCCACCTGCATGAAAACAAAAGTCTTGTTAACTCCCAGGAAATCCCAAATGGAGAATTTGGAAGAGAAGATTTGCTATTTTAGGGACTTCCAACAGGATTTTTCAGCCTCCGAATTAAAGGGTTAGGGTTAAAATTAAACAAAATTTCCAGTTCCAATTAGACATATTTCCAATGTTAGAATTTAAAAGCAGGTTTTAACTTTACCCTTTGTGAATGAGGAGAACAATGTGAGAGTGATGTCCACATCACAATCTTTCTTCTAATTTATCTAGTGCTGGGAAATTTTCCTATTTTGTCTTCAAAATTTTCCTCTTCAAAACACCTTTTTAAAGATTCCCCCACATGGAGAGAGCAGGATAGCTACCCAGAGAGACTACATTTTTCTAGGAAACTTTTCTGCTGAAGCACTTCAATCAGTGGGATGCTGGTCCAGCAGTGACTCATGCAGACCTCCCCCACAGCTCACCCATCAGAGGTAGGTGACCTGGCAGCAGATTGCACCCCTCTGCAGATGGAAGGTAATTCACACTTGAAAAGGATGATTTGAGTTTCTCACACAGTAGTCAGCTCCATAATAATTGGAACAAAAGACCTTTCTTCAGCTGAGTGAAAGCCTCTCCTGCACAGACAACCAAACCCGGAGAGAAAAACATCCACATTGTGTCAGTCCCACTCTCCCTGAAATTCTCACCACCCTGGCCACAACCCCTGAATGATCCCTCCTGCACATCTTCCTTAGGAAGAGCACATTCAGAGCTCAGCCTGGCTTACAAGAACTGCAGATGTGATTATGGGAGACCTTCGTGCTCCCTACAGCTCCCTGAAAGGAGGTTGTAGCCAGGTGGGGGTTGGTCTCTTCTTCCAGGTAAAAAGAGATAGGGAAAGAAGAAAAGGTGCCATGTTGCGCCAGAGGAGGTTTAGATTGGATACTAGAGAGGGTTCTGACCCACCTGATTTCACATCAAATGCTTGAAGTGAGCCCTGCTTGAGCGGGGCATTGGACATCCCAAGGTCCTGAATGGTTTTATGATTTCATGGCACATTACTGACTTACCCTGCAGCATTCAAAGCTATGAACCACAAATTTTACTTTTCCTCCAGGCAATCTTTCAGATACCTTCAGTCCATCCTTTACATGCTTGCAAGGCAGGGACTAAGAACTGTGAATTTGATGTGATAATTCCTGAGCAGTGTGGGAAGAATAGGAGTCCTGATATGTGTGCAGGAGCTGATATCACCAGGGAAACCCTCAGCTCGCTGCTGTCTGGGGTTTCCCATGCCAGCAATGTTGCACTCTGCTACCTGAAAGGTAACAAGAAGCATTAACGAATGAACTGCTTCAGTAGAAAAGGATATATTGGCAGGAGACAATAGAAATACTAAATTTCTGGGTGATGCTCATGCATTTAGCCAGTGTTGCTCATGGTAGGACACAGTCACAAGCCTGAGGAACCTCTGAGGCAGCAACCAAATTGTCCCTCCAAGAGGCTGTAGCATTGAAAATCTCTTACCAGCTCTTTGCAGGCAGAAATTGGGGCAGGCAGCAGCTGCTGACAGCTCTGCTGCCCACATCACTGTGACCTGCTTAAGCAACTGCCTCTGCCTCTTCTAGGGCAGCCCTGGTGCAGGATGACTGCACAAAGGTAACCTTCACCCATCTCCTATGAGCCTCAGCATGCAGTTCTTTCTTCTCCTACCCTATCACTTTTCCACAACCTCAGACTCCCCCAGCAGACTGTCAGAGTTCTGAATGATTTATTCCAGTAATGGCAAAAGCCCTGCAGTGTCCAGCCTCTTCTCCTCAGTAGCTGCTGCTGTCTGGAACAGCTCAGGTCACCAGAGGGTGCTGCTGGTGCCCTCCAAGAGCTAACGTGGCAGTTGGAAACCAAAGGTGCTCTTCTATCCCGACTCCTTTGTCCTGAGCAGTGACCCGTGTGTTTTCAGGCAGATGGGCCTTTTCTCCTGTGCATTCCCCCTTCCTGTGATGGCAGTCTGTGTAAAACCACTTTTCTTTGCAGTCTCAGGCTCGAAGCATCCTGGAGGGAGATGGGGTGTGAAATCCTGAGATTTTGTTCATTCTCCTTCACAAAGTCACCTGGCAGCCCTGGGTGCAGGAGCAAGAGGCTCTGTAAGGCTGAGTGGTTGACCATGGTTACACATTGAGAGGGTTTTCCACCACCCCACAGAGGAAAGGAGAGGTTGTGTGTGTATCTGTGCCCGTGTGCTGAGCAGAAGCACATACAGAACCACTTAAAACCAGGGCATCAGTTCCATGGAGCAGCAGAAAAGTCCCTCTGGACCTTTTGGCTTCTCGTGCCCAAAGCTGTTGTTGTGATGGATTATCCCCACAGCTTCTGAGGCATCCTTGAATTTAGTCTTACATGTTTCTGTGCTGTTTGCTTTCAGCCAAGTTAATCCTGGCTGTCACTTGAGTACAGTTAATGATGTTCTACTCAGAGATTTGCAGTTGTGCAGAATGGGGCTGGAGTCACTCCCTGGGCCCTTCGTGCTGCTTTCAGAGACCTTCTGTCGGGTGCTCAGGAGTCATTGAGCATTTTGCAAAGGAGTGCCTGAAAATGAATCCTGCAGTCCTAAATGAGCTGCTGTATAATCCTTCTATCTGCCTCAGACTGTCTCAGATTAATTCTATTTGCCTGTCACTTTCCCCTTTCTCTAAACAAGGGACATATTTTTAGCCTCTCAAATCTGACACAGTGGAGTTCCCCTTGTGTATATTCTCACTGTCACCATTTCTAAGTAGCTTTTTTTTTTTGTTTAAAAACTCTTCTTAATTTCTTGTAGCACAAGACTGGGAATTTAAGATTTATAATACTTGCAAGAAACACAGCCCCCAAATTCCACTAGGATAAAAAACCACCAGTGTAAGTTTGTAGAGTCACAGAAAGGTTCTTACTAAACACAAGCTCTGCAGTGGAGCCAGTGGCTCTCTCCTGCCCATGGTTTTAACATGCTCTGGACAGGCCAATTGTGGTTATATAATACTGGCTCTGGAGCAGATGCTGCTGTGTTCAGGCTGGGAGATTATAGCTGGCATGCACGACTAATGGGAGCTTTCTGACAAATGCAGCCACCCCTGTCGGGCAGGGGATTGCAGCGAGGCAGCCGCTCCAGGCAGCTCTTCCCTGCAGTCCTGTGCAACTGGGATGGACACAGGGACCAGAGGCTGAAGTGGGAGCAGGCAGCCTTAAAAGTAACAATAACAACAACAACAAAAAATTCCAGCAAATCCTGCTCAACCCACGTGTGGCTGGAGGTGTACTGCAGGCTGTGACTGAGGGCTGTAGCAGTTGTCAGGCACAGGTGTCTCGTCTGGGGGAGGATGATCTGCTGCATCCAGGAGGGTTGGTGTGTTCCTGTGGCTCAGTGTCTGATTGAGCATTTCTTCATGCCCCTCTGTGATTCACCACATGTTTGACCTATTGAGTGTCTCATCACCTTTTCCAGCGCTGTGAGTTGGTGCTGTGGCATGTGCAGCAGGATGCCACCGCTGGGATGGGACAGCGGGGCCCTTATCAGTGTGCTGGGGACAGCCCCGGGAGAGGCTTTCACACCTCACTATCAAAAGGCTCCCTTAACAACCCCAATCTGCTCTGACTCCCATCCAGGAAATCTCACATGCCATCTCTGGGTGAGCTTTTTCCAGGCAGGTAGACGGAGAGAAGCAGGAGAATCTCCAGCTGCTGCTCACAGCAGTGCTGCTCCTGTCCCCATCCTTGAGAGACTTTCTGTGTCTGACTGATCAATGCCAGTCCCTGCCATCCCCAGGGGGCTGCAAACGCAGCCTCCCAAGTGCCCTGAGGTTTGACAGACACAGCCATTGCTGTCTGCTGACTCCCAGCACATCCCTCCAAAATCCTGGGCTGCTACATCACGTTAAAGTGATGGATGAGGAAGAGCTGTACCCAGAGGATTCAAACCTCTCCTTGTTAGTGCTTAAAGGTTGCTTCACATCTGGATCCCATTAAAAAAACCTATCCAGTTTGGTTGCTAAACAAAGCTCATCCAGGCATAAGACTAAATGAACAAACATTTCTAGTAACACTGGTGTTGTCTGGTTTGAGATATGTGCCACTGGTGGTGACCTTATACTACCTTTACAGAAAAGGCTAAGCCATACAGGGGATAGGATACAACTGAAGCCCTTTCCTCATTAAGTAAAATAAACAACAGGCCACCTCCTACTCATCCCCATTTGGCCATTTCCAGCTTCACATTTTCTGTTTTTTTCTGATATCTGGCAAAACTGACCTTTTGCTGCTGCTACCTGCACTAGGGACAGGCTGCTCATGAAAGAGGGTGCTACGTTCTCATGGCTTGCACCAAGGGACATCCCATCTCTCCATATGGAGCTGTGGGAGAATTCCCAATTTACCTCATTCATTTCCTAAATCCCCACTCAGAAGGGGCACTGAGAAGGGAACTAGAAGCACATCTGAAAGCCATTCAAGTGTCTTAGATTTCATAGAATTATAGATACATGGAGCCTTTCAGGTTGGAAGGGACCTTAAGATCATCTTGTTCCTACTCCCCTGCCATGGGCAGGGAACCCTCCACTCTGCCAGGCTGATCAAAGCCCCACCTAACCAAGCCTTTAACACTTCCAGGAGTGGGGTATCCACCACTTATCTGGGAAAAATTTGCCTAATGATGTCCCTCGGGAAGGTCTACCCAGGAGATTCTTTCTACTTTCCAATCTCATGTGAGTAACTACCTCTCCACTCACAGTCCTGAACAGTGGCAGGTCAGATGGAGCCTCAACCAAGGGAGGACTGGACTTTGCTAGGCTGCAGACATGTGTTACCTTCTAATTAACACTGCAATTATTCCTTTTTTTGCCCTTCCACCTCATCTGTGCACACACACTCCATCCATTCACTCATTTCACAAAGGGCAGAGGAAGCTCACAGATTCTTTAAGGGGCTATTCTGTATTGTAACCCTTTGGTTGCATTTCAGGACCTTTTGGGGCTGGATGCCAGCAGCACCTGAGTTCATTTTAAGCCTGCTGGCTTCCAGCAATCAGCTTAGAACAGCATGGGGGTCAGCATGGGCTGAAACTTGTCCTCAGGGCAGCAGATGAATGAGTGCCCAGAGGGCTCTGCCTCATGTCTGTGGCCACACTGCCATCAGCACCCGAGCTGTGTAATACCAATTTCCCAAAGGCATGTCTACACCAGGCTGCAGCTCCTAGCAGGGCTGTCACCAGAATAAAATCTTGGGCTCCAGCCACTGCCCAAACCACAAAGCCTCCCTTCTCCTAGTAAACAGCAGCTGTTTGCTTCCCAGAAGTGACCACACTTCAGCAATGGCTGTTGCAATGTAAATATTTTCTAACCCACCAGAAACACGTGGGCAGCCTGTCCTTAGGGGTTTGTGTCCTCAAAGTGAGAGATGCAAGTGTGGAGCTGGATGGTCACACGAGGTTTGTTTGTTCATAGGGAGGGCAAGAGCAGGTGATCATGTATTTGCTGTTTAAGAGCAGCTGTCAGCTGAATCCCACCACAAATGGTTCAGCAGTCACCTAATCAAGGATATTAGAAGTGCTGAACCACAGGAAGAAGAGCAGTGACCTTTTAATGAACCTGATTGCAGCAGAAGAGTGGCATTGCAGGCACTGGGCAGCCCATGCCCTGTGTCTCCAGCCCAGCTCCTGTGCTTCTGTGGGAAAGCAGCAAGAGATGGGATTGCAAGTCATCCTGACTCCACAGGCTGAGTGCCACAACCCAGCAACACCCAGAGAGGCAATTTTTCACTGTGTGGCTGGGAGGAGGCTGTGCCAGTGGTTATAGCGATTATTGACATCATCATTGCCACCAAAATCCTCTAGGACTGTGGTCATTTCTTAGGCTGTTCCAGGGAAAGCTAACATGGCAGAGGAGCCAGAAAATGCTATGGCAGATCAAGCAGACTTCAGGTAACAGCTTTTAGCTGCTGATGCACAGCAGGATAGTTTCCAACACATTTTTCAAATATGCATGAAGCTGGACATCGCTCATTTTTCAACAGCATATTGCGAATATATACATTGAAGAGATATTAGATGACCTTGGTTCTTTACAGCATCAGCCACCTGAGGCAAAGACTGGTTTTGCTCAAGGCCAGGGCTGGGCTTGACATGGATTTTTAGGGGAGCAGGCTGGATCTGGGCAGAGCTGGGGCAGCTTTCCTGCCTCTGCAATCACAGTGCTGTGCTGCAGCAGCTCCTAGCTCTGCTCACTGCTGCATTAACAATGGAGGGGCTCTTCCAGGTGCTACAAAAACCCCAGTGAGAAATGGAGATTCCCACCTCCAGGACATGGTACAGCTTCAGAATGCTACTAGAGAGGAATTAAATCCTACCAGCAGTGCCAGAGACATCTGGTGTGAGCTGGATGCCCAAGCTTAACCAAAGCTTGAGATTGTAGCCTGAATCTTAATGAAGCAAAAGGAAGATTAGAGAACAGCATATTCAGAGAGAAAACGGAGGGGTCCAAATGCTTGAGCACAATATTTCAATATGGTGTATTCAGCCAAAGCTGCCCTTAATAAATATAAACATAGTTTTGGTTCAGTCAAAATGTTTAACATAAAGTTGCCCAAAAGATCTGAATTTGGGACTTTGTTCAGCTTTTGAAAGTAAACCATCTGTTGGTTGCTCTACTCTCACTGAAAGTTAGGAAAAATTGTGACTCAGAATTAACCAGTGATGAGCTGGAGACCTCTGTGCCTGGGGGAGGGAAAGGGATGAGGAGCTGTGGTGTTTTTTGAGAGTACCTTGGCATGGCTGACACCCTTGGACTGCCGCGTGCTCTCCCATGAAGCATCCCATGGCCCTCTGAGCCTCAAACACCAGCCATGGGCAACAAGACGAGACTGCACCTGCCCCAAGGCTGGAGGACACCCACTGCCCCTGCTCTTTGGAAAGCATCTTGAGAGGAAAAGGGGAATCCTCCACTTGTTTTCCCCTCTCAGACACCCAAGCATGCAATCTTTATAGAGATTCCAAGCATCAGCACAAAGCTCACTGCTGGAACTTGCCCGCTGCTTCTTGCGCTGATCTGTGGCAGAAATTACATTTGCTCTACATAAAAGCCTTTGCTTGCTCACAGCTGAGTGATCACCAGCTTTTAATGTGCTATGACAAGGACGACTGGGTGTTGAACCTCTTGGCCCTGCTGCAAGATCACTTTTAGCCTGCAGTGCAGTTTGAGCCTTCCTGCTGAGTGTGGCAGGAGACATACCAAGATTTCTCAGATGCCTCTTTGCTCGGTGCAGAGGGACAGCTGCTGTTGGGAGAGCTGCCCAGAGCACCCTTTGTGGCTCAGCAGCAGCCCTGCTGCACATGGGGAGAGGAGGAAAGTGGATTTATTGCTGAGTCAAATGCATTTGTCCCACTCTGGCCTTGGGTCCTGGGAGATGTTGCTGTCACACAGCAAAGTGAGTTGTCTCTCGAGCAAGGCACATCACTGATAAACATAAAGTAAAGAGATTTAACCAGCAGGAATCAACACCACCAAACTGCACTCACATCTCGGGTCATTGGCTGTTTGGGATGGTGTTCTGGCCCAGCAGGTTTTGTCCCCAGGAGTGGTGACAGCAGTAGCCAGCTCAGCTCATTCTCTGTGGTCATCTTCTTGCAAGCCAGCAGACATTTGAACCCCACCAGCACTAGATTTTGTGGTTACTTTGTAATACTGATGTAATTGAGACCTTCTGTGGCTTTGGCTTCCTTAATGTTGCACTCATTTTTAGTGTAAGAAATATCCTACCTTTTCCATCCCCAGAAAATGAAGAACATGTTTAGGGTCAGAAAAATGTCCTCAAAAGGCCAGGATGGAAACAAGGAGTCCTCTCCAGGTGAATCGCTTTCAGAAATTCCTCCTGGAACCTTTTATTTCCATGTATAGACACACATTAATGCAGAGTTCTGCTTTTCTGGTTTTATTTTTTAAAATATTATGAGACTGGTTAGACTTAGGGACAAAAAATCAGCAGATATTATTTCCCCAAAGTCCCCAGTTTCTAGGAGCCTATCAAGGAGAACTCTCAAACCAGCATCCAGCACACTTGGTGGCTTGAAAAACCAGCCAGGTTTCTCACTGGGACTGAACAGATGGAGAAGCAGCCTGTCCTAGGGAACTTCCTAGGCTTCTCCCTGTCTGGAAGAGCCCTTTGTCAAAGTGATTACTCCTGTGCCACTGAACACAACACAACCAGGCACAGACTTCAGTGCTTCCACACCATCATCCAGATTTAAAGTTGCTCTGAGCACTGCAGCACTCGCTCTCTCTGTGCTTCCTGGTCGTGTTAACAGCTTGGTGCTCTCCCCAGGTCATCCCATGCCACCCATATTTCATCCCTCTGTACCCTCATACCCTTCCCAGTTTCTGATTGTCTCCCATCACCAGCTGCCTGTTCTACCAACAGTTTTTTTCCCAGAAGTCATTTCCCCTCCAGGAAGGTTTGAAGGTTTTGGGAGGCTCTGGTCTAGCAGCACACCCTGATAGGCGAGCAGGGAAAGATCCTTGGGACAGCTCTGATTTAGGTCAGTCTCCCAGACATGATTTTCAGGGTCCAGACTGACTAAGAACTGCCTCAGCTAAGCAGGTTGGAAGGTGAGACCCCACTCAGGAAGACCAGAGTTTAGTCCTGCCGTCCTATTTAGCCTCTGGGATAGAAAAGCAACCTGTGATTGATTTTGGTATCCAGCAGGAGCGTAACCTATATGAGCTGGAAACACAGCCCAAGGTGTTGCCCATACAGACTAACAAGCTTGACTGGCTCACTGCTCCAAAACTACAGATGACTGAGTTAACAGAGGGCATGCTTTTATTTGGCTCACCTAAAAGCTAAAGGCAGAGTAAAAAAGCCCAGACCCAATAGCTGGAAGTTAATGTATATCCTTACAAAGAGGAAAACTAGCAGAAAACCAGTGTTTGGAACCACTGTAGGGCATCTCAAACATTCTGGAGGTGAGAGGGAATGCAGCATTTCTCATGCTGGTCGTGAGGTGCTGCCCAGGTTTATAGACAGAGCTGTAAGACAGGGAATCCTTTATTCCTGTTGAAGCAACCACCTTCTCATCTCTTTTGTCAGTGACACGATGCCCTCAAGGAAATCTGAGCCTTGCAGACAGACCTGTCTGACCCCATCAGCTTGGGAGGGAGATGAGTGTTTGGAATGGAAACTCTCATCCTGGCTCTTTCATAGACCAATAAGACAGAGCACCAAGGTGCAAACATTGGAGTGACTCACAGGGGGCTGAGCTGAAATAGAGATGATATCGAAGCATTAATAACGGTGTCTTCACAGCATTAAGAAAACCAGCCTTGGTGATGGCAAGGCAGGGGAGGAAACAGACTTACAGGGTTAAGAAGCTGCTCGTGGGCCTGATGGAGAGCAGGAATTCTCCCTCCTTTAGTAAAGGAATTTATTTGCTGAGTAGGTGATAACATCAAACTGACACCCCTGGAGGGAGAGCATCCCAATTTAGGATAGCGTCACGAGTATGTTTTGCCAGTCACTATGAAGGTATTTACATGCATTTAATCCACACAGTCAGCTGGTGTGAGAGTCAAAGCTCTCAAATTAGAGCTGGGTAAGGACCTTAAGCTTCAGGCTTCAGGGATTTGGACACAGCTCTGAGACCAGACCCATGATACTTGCAAGCATCAACTGCCTACACCAAGAATGGAGAGGATTAAAAAAGCTCAGATTGATAATTGCAAACATCATCAGATAAAAAGATTGCTACAGGGTCATGTTTCATCTCATTCTTTACTCTGGGAAGGTTCTTTTCACTTAATTTGGAGCTTACTTCAGGACAGAATGCTGAGGAAGACATGTCCTGCTTTCCCACATGGAGGTGACAATATGGTTTTACTGAAAATCTCCCCCACCAGTTCTGAGCACTTGAACTAAATTCCTTTCAGAGGAAACTGAGGAGGGTAGTCCAGTGTGAGCATGAAGGGGTGTGCTTTGTCCACCCTTCCCAATACAGGTTGCAACACTGAACTGACTTGAGAGGGATAAAGCAGCAATTCACCCCTTCCTGTGTCTCTGCAAACTTATAAAGCAACAGCCTTACCAGCCCTGTTAGATTTGGACAGGGGCCATGTTTACCACCTTCTGGGGCCTGGGTAGTTCTCCACCTTCCCCCTGTCAGTGTCCAGGAGTGTTTCTATGCCAGACACTCCAAGAATGTGAAGGCTGACTAATCTTCAGGCTGATCTTCCCATCCTTCCCAGGGAGGTTGAGGTGAGAGGGGATCACAGCTGCTGGGTAGCAGGCTCACACTCTGGCTCCCGAAGCTGTTAAGCCCTCAGGACCCTACCCAAAAATGAGCTTTGCAGCCTTGGTGAGTTTAAGGCTCCTGGCATATGCACACCATATGCAACAGTGGGGTGAAAAACTGGGGCTTTATCCTTGGTGGCCACACCTGACCTGTGGACCCCTGACCAGGCACTCCTGTTTTCAAGGGGTACAATCTGTCTTTGGCTGCACTAAGACAGTCCAGTGTCAGGCTCAGAATAGGGTCAGAAACATGATTCATCTGAGCATTTCCTCTTCTGGTGAACTACTACATCTTTGCAGCAAAGGGAAGATGTCCTCCCTGAAGCCTAGAAAGCCTCTATGAGTGAGAAGTTGGGTGTCTTCTAGCCTCTGTTGTCTTCTCAGTGGACAGTAGGATAACTCACTCAGCCCAGCTCTAGTGCAAATGCCATTGCAAAGAGCTGCGTTATTCCCAGGCAGCCATTCTCTGCAAATGAAATTTCACCATGGCTTGAATGGCAAAAAACTTTGGCTTTAAACCAGGGTATTTTAGTTGTGGCGGTTTGGGGTGTTTTTCTTTTTGTATCCTATACTAACATCCAGCTCTGCAGTGTGCCCTCCTCTAAGGAAAGGAGAGGAACAGCTTGGCTTATAATTGCTCACAGGAATAGCATCACTGGGGTTCAATATTACAGGGTTCCAGAGGGGCTTTCCTCTGACAGCGAGGAGAAAGAGGACTTGAGTGCAAGTTCCCCAACACAGCCATGAGTTTTAATGAATAGTGAAAGAGGATCTAATTTCCAGTGGACATATTTTCTAGCCCACCACATTTTCTCTTTTGGCTCACTGTATCCCGGTGCTTTGTGGTGCATTTTCTGGGAGGTGAATCCAACCACTGGAGCCCCACTGACAGGAGCACATGGAGATTGCTGCCCTCTGCACCCTCTGGCTGCCTGGAGAGCACAGTGCAGTGAAACCCTGGGGCTGCAGAGCTTGCCCAGCTCACCCCTGCAGCATTTCTGTGGAGATAAATGATTCCTGGAGCAGCAGGCTTGCAGATAAGCAGTTATCTGCGCTGTGCACACACAGAGGTGTCCTGAGCTGCTCACAAGCTGCATCACTGCTGATGCAGCAGGTGGCTGTCACCTGCTGTGGGAGATTTATGCCAGTGTCATCACCACTGAGCTTACCCCCTTCACCTGCCTGCCACACTATTCAGCAGCCAAAGCAAATCAAGGTACTTGTAAACTTCTAATCCCTACCTTGCTTCTCCCACTATTTTCTCAACTCCTCCAACTTTTCCTGGGAAGCACTTCACAGCTATATGGCCATGGAGACAGTTATAGGGCTGATGTTACCTCTAAGGTGCACAGCCATCCTCCCAGCTCCTCCTGGAAAACAAAAAATAAAATACCTTCCATCTCAAGTGCCTTCCCATTGCACAATGAAGACAACCCAAACAAAGCTCAGGGCACCAGAACTAACATCTGTTTTTTCTGTGTTTTGTGCCATGGAATTTGTGGTCCTTGGTGGCAAAACAAATGCAAATTAATTGTACCCCATACAATATGAGGCATCTATATGATCTGCCCTCTCTGTGAAAATATTTCATCTTTCCCTAAGACCTGAGTTCTTTTTACAAACTTTCCTGCTTGCCAAAGTCTCACAGCCTCCTCAGCTGATTAGTTTTGCAAAACTCATAGGAATTAATTTATCTTTGAGGCTTCCATCCCTCAACCAAACCAGACTGAAACAGGACAGGGGGAGAGACACAGGCAGAGGTGTATGGACCCTGTGACTATTGCTGTTATAGCAGTAGCCATGCAGGTCCTGAGAGGAGCCTGCCCTCCTTTGAGGGCTGATATCTTCCCTGCCTGGGTAAGGAGCTCCCTTCTCCTACTGCACAAAAGAAACAGCTATCTTTACCCCATTTCAGTTATCTTTACCCCATTTCAACTATCTTTACCCTATTTCAACCACAGGCTTTAGAGCAGACCTGCACATGTGCAGAACAGAACTGCTGAAGCACTTGGCTACAAAATTCCTCCTGCAACATCCAGAGCAACCCACCTTCAAACCACAGCATCTCAATTCCTCACAAGCAGGACCTTCTTCTCTTCTGCCTCCCTCAAAGATTTTCCAGCAAATCTGCCAGCAAATCCAGACTCCAACAAACACAGCCAAGCCCCAGGGCATCCCTTCAGTCCCCACTCCCATAATAAGAGAAAGGAATTTGATTGAAGCTCCCACTGGCTCTATCTCTGCCTTGTCTGTGAGGTAAGGTGAGGACGACGTCCTCTCCTATTTAAGGTTTAGCATGGCTGTGACTGCATGTTTATTTTAATGACTTAAAGGGGACTTATAAGGAAAACGGAGATAAATGTTTTAGGAGAGTTCTGTTGTGATAGCACAAGGAGTAATGGTTCTAAACTAAAAGACAGGAGGTTCAGACTAGATATAAGAAATAAATTTTTTACAATGAGGGTGGTGAGGCACTGGAGCAAGCTACCCAGAGGAGCTGTGGCTGCCCCATCCTTGGAGGTGTTCAACGTCAGGTTGAAAGGGGTCTGAGCAACCTGGGATAGTGGAAGGTGTCCCTGCTCACTGCAGGGCAGTTGGACTGGATGACTTTTAAAGGTCCTTTCAAACCCAAACTCTTCCATGATTAAATGAGTCTATGCCACCAAGACCGTCACCAAGGGCTGAACTGTCCTATATTGCACTGGGGCCCCGTGACTCCATCAGGTTTGGAGAGAGGTTTGCATCCTCTGTAGAAATTCTTATTATGGACACAGCTTGTCCCTGAGCTAAAAATGAAAATGCTTTCATTTTTGCTTGGTTTGCAAGTTTGGAAAGAGAATTAAGTCAAACTTGTGCAACTGGGACAGTCTATATGAAAAAAACTCCAGTGTTAGAAACCTAGTTTCCCTGTGGGAATTGATAAATTCCTTTTAGCTTTAGAGAAACTGAGATTCCACAGAAGCCACGGAAGTTGTAACATAGAGCTACACAGTTAAGTCACCTTTAAACTTCTTTTAGAACCATGCATGGTTTAATCCTAATTGTCTGTGTCTTTTGTCTTTTTCTCTTGAAGCCCCATTTTTTTTGACTAACATAGCTGTTAGAAAAACAGAATGCTTGAAAATATGACCAGATCATATAAACTTGAAGTTTTGGGGTATTAAAAATAAAATAATGGTAATAATAATAATAATAATAATAATAATAATAAGAAGAAGAAGAAGAAGAAGAAGAAGAGACAATTCTTTTGAATTAAAGTCTCATTATTTAAGCCACTCTGTTGATGTTTGAACACTGGATAGTGGTTTCTGGGACTGCAGATATTCTCAAAGGAAAAAAGACCTCCGATGCTCTGACCCGGCTGGGACTCACAACCCAACGTGAAGCACTGAGATTCCAGGGAACGACAACTGTCTCAGAAACTTTGCCATGGCAAAAGCACGTGGGCCAGGAGCTGCCCAAAGCCCTGTTTGTCAGCTGGCTAAAATAGCTCAGGCGGAGGTGCTGACAAACCCATGCTCGCGCCGCAGCCCAACACCTCCAGCCCTCACAGGGTTATCGGTGACGTTTGACTCTGAAGCATTTTTTTGCTGGCTGCCAATAGCAATTCCCTGAGGACTATTTGCTTTCACATGCTTTCCCTTTGACACGGCTGCTATTTCTTTGCAATATGTAAACACTCACAAGGATTTCCATGTTTGTTCTTCGCCCGGCACGGACGGTCTTTCGCGGCTCGCCGGGAGCATTGATATGAAGGAGCAGCCGCTCCGCGGGCGTCCGGTGCTTTCTCTCCGTGTGCCGTGCTCCTGTCTCTTTTCTCCAGCTATAAATCCAGTTCTGCTCCAGTCTCCACACCCCTGGCACACAGCAGGAAAATGCTTTCTTGGTGCCAGAAACATGACACTGCCATCCTACATGGGCGTCCTTTAGAGCCCAGGGAGGTTTTGCACCGCAAAGCGTTTATTCTTAATATCTCCGCTTCCAACAACAAGGTTTTCTGACTATAAAAAGTGTCTTTCAATCTCAAGCAAATTACTGATATGCAACTTTTCCTAAGAAAACTGACTGGGTTGCTTGTGCTGCTGTTAACTCTCTCACTTAATGCCAACCTTTTTCCAAAGTGATCTTGGTATTTAATAAGCAATTTGAATCAAAAGTTGAAAAGAACAGAAACTACTAAAGAAAAAATCTCAAAATTAATTTAGAAATTGCAGGCCCTGAATTCAACCTCATGGATTGCACCCAAGCTCAATTTAATAGATCTCCTGCTTTGTAAAATCAACTTAATTCTACTTATTATTGTAGTTAAGCTAGAAGAGGGTAGATTTAAATGGAATATTATTAAGAAATTACTCATTGTGAGGGTGGTGAGACACTGGAACAGGTTTCTCAGAGAAGTTACTGGTGCCCTAACCCTGGAAGTGTTCAAGACCAGGTTGGCTGGGGCTTGGAGTAACCTAGTCCACTGGAAGGTGTCCCTGCTCTTGGTGGGGGGGATTGGAACCCAGATGATTTTTCATGCTCATTCCAACCCAAATAATTCCACTACTAAAAAAAAAAGTATAAAAATCCACATTTTCTGAGGAGCCAGTCCTCCAGGTTCCTTGCTAGGCCTGGAAAACAAGAAATCCAACTGGGAAATTTTGGGTTTTTAAAAATTTCATCCTGAAAATTAAAAAATCTGAAAGCCTTCAGAAACTTTCCTGAGACCTGCATGAAAATAAGGAGAGTCCTGTAACCCAAAGCAGCCCCTAGCACAGTGATAGCAACACATCTATAGAAATTAGGCAATTCTGGTAAAAATCTAGACATGAAAATCATCATAGTGGGGATCATGACACTGAACTTCCTCCACATGGGAATTTTGACCACAAATTCTAACCAAGAATTTGCTTAACTAACCTGACATGTCTCCACGGAGAATTATCATTTCAGCAAACTGCTCCTTCTAACCAAAAATATCTTCTTGAATTCCAGACAGATTCACTCTATACACATTGACTCAGAAGTCAAATTATTACATGACACATTTTAGAAAATGCTTATTAAAAAAAAGTCTTTTCCACAAGTCAGACTGCCCCAGATTAATAGAAAACATAATTATAAACTGATTTTATTAAACTAATTCAAAGGTCTGACTGAATTTTTTCGTTGCAGTTCAAACTAGCTTTCCTCCTCCAGCTAGTTCTACTGGGCAAGATGGGTTGAAGTATCAATGTTGGGTTCATCCTATAAATGATTCTGTTTGAAGAGAGACTTTTGAATCTGCTTCAAATTCATCTGATGCAGCCAGAAATTCTCCGCTGATTTCAACAAGCTTTGGATCAAGCCTTTAATGCTCTGTATGCCTTCAAATGTAAGATGAACTGGAGGAGTTTCACCATGCATTTCCCAAACAAATATGTAGAAAAAGAGTCAGAGAAATAATAACATAAATATTGATAACATAACAAAAAAAAAAAAAAGGCAGAGGAAATATTTGTTATCCTTATTTATTTAATAAAGAAACATAATAAACTTGAATTTTTCCAGGTACAAACAGCTTAATATGTCCTATGATATTGGCTGATATTTTCCTTGCTCTCTTTGTAGCTCGAGTGATTCACGTGGTAGCCTTTATTGAACAAATCAACAGAAAAAATGGTAGCACTCACCATGCTTATAGACAGTGTGGGCCAACTATTGAGTTAGTGTCTTAAACTAAATCACTGCACTGGGAGGTTGTGTCATGGCTCGATTCGGATCGGCATCTCCAGTAACAAAGATCTACAAGTGAGGTTATTTGACATTTTCGAGGGGAGTTCTGCACACCATACATAGATACCATTCCCTCTTCATCCCTAAAGAAACGCGCCACAGAACAATAGAAAACCCAATAGAAAACCGACCTTCCAGTTACAAAGGTTTTTGGAAGTAATTTACAATTCAGTTTTAGAAAGTTGCACTGTAAACATCTACAGTTAAGACCCTCTTTCCGATTTTTTTTTTTTTTTTTTGCATTACTTTTTGTTTTAGAGGTTTTGGGTAAAAGAACCATTTGTAATTGCATCAGTACTAAAGGGTCTCACAGCAATGACACTAAAATGTTCACCTCAAGGTTAAAATGACCAAAGGAAGGGCTCTTCTCTAATAAAATCAGTGACCAGCTAATTGTCTCTTTACATTCCGTTCGTTACTGGGCCTGACTCTTAATAGGAACAGCGGTTGAATATTTTCTAATATGAGTTGCAAATAATTAAAATATTGTTAAAACAGCATAACCAACAACTCACTTCTGAGTGCAGGCTGGCGTTTTTCTTGGTTTTCAAACAGTTTACAGCATATGTGAAAAGAAATCACATGAGAAATGCTCCTTTTCCTTAGTATTTTTCCCTCTTTCTTTTTTAATTTATTCTAAAGCCTTGAAAGGAAAATAATTTTGCTAGTTGTCAGCCAATAAATGCTTGTTCAGCAAGTAATGAATGTACTATTTTCTAATCAAACAGTTTCATTATAGGCAGCAGCTTGTTGCTAATGATCGATAAATCCCATTGAGGAGAAAACATTTTAATCAGTAAGTCGTGTCCTCTGAGTGTCAGCCACTCTATAAACTCACAAGATACATATATATGTATAGATATACGTATGTGTGTGTATATATATATATGCATATAAATATAAAAATCGCATACTCTTTCTGGGTGATATGTACAGTCAGAATAACATTACAGCATAAATACACACGGAATTTGTATAAAGTTTCTCTAATTTGAGAAGCCTTGAGCAATTCTGGTTTTTTGGGGGGAGGTGAGGGGTGGGGAGGGGTGGAAGGAATAAAGAATGTTTTCACTTCAAGGAACGACGAGTAGTCGCCTTAAGTTAGAATCTAATTACATACAAGATTTAAAGGCAACAAAATGCCCAGAGGAACAGCCCTATGTTATACACCATAGACATGGGGTTAAAAGGGCAAGAGAGCATGATTATAATAATACTTATATAGTATGGTTCATTCCCTTATAGCACTTTGCAATCAGAAAGTCTTACAACACCCCTGTGAGGTAGGTAAGTATTATTATTCCCATTTTACAGATGGGTAAACTGAGGCACAGATAGGTTAAATTATTTGCCTAAAAATCATGTAGTAAGAATCAGGAATAGACCCCAGGAATCCTGATGGCAAATCCTCTGAATTAACCGATAGACCACTCTCAAGTGAATGCCTGAGACACCTCTCAATGAATGGAGAGAAAATATTAGCCCATATTTACACAGATACATTGTCATCCTTTTGACGTGTTGTCATACATATTCTGACTTGTTTAGAGGACAGATAACAATGGCCATAGATAAACTTGACTGTAACATGTTGCTTTAATTCTTGTTGCCAACCCCATGTGGTTTTTTGACTCCTTTACAACCTGGGATGTAACTAAATGTTAATGACAATACACCTTAAATACATTCTTGATATCTTTGCTTCTCCGAGGTGAAAAAGCACGATTACTCTTCCTTTAAAGTGCAATGGCTCATTACAGAAATCTCAAAATTTTCCATGAAGTCCAACCAAACCCAAGTACAGTCAGTCTGAAGGTGAAAAAGAAAGAACTTGTCTCTAATGATGGACATGTCTCTATATTCCATAAATAATTTCTCACATTCTATCGAGGCTGAAAGATAATAAATAATAATCTATGTTAGCACGTAAAAACCTCTAATACTTTTCTACAGCCACACATCCACCTTTCACCCCATTGTCATTTCTTTGGCCTGAAGCTGAAGGACACATCAACTGCAAATATTACTTTGCCTACAGGAATGAGGATATAGCTATTATCTAGTAGATTTTTAAAAATTGGTTCCTGTATTTCTTGTCCTTCCCCAGAAATCTAACTGTGCTATCTGAGAAAATGAAAGATGGACCTTGAGTAAAAATTTATGTACAGATCCAGAGGTAATTCCCCTCCCACCTTCTTGATCGCACTATCACAGCCATTCTGCACGGCCCAGTTGGCATTGATTTATTACTATTAGTAGTATTAGTAGTAATTTTTCTTTTTTTTTTTAGTAATATTGATGCACAGAGTTCCAAATAAGGCTGCTTAGCTCAGTGTTCCTGGGGAAAATGTAGCCTATCCCACTACCTTAACAGAAACTTTGCCAGCCTAGATGGTGCTTCGGATCACTACACACAAACGTGATGCGCTACTTCTATGGTGAGTTTGATTGCGGATTTCAAAGCAGATTCTTGAAACATACTAAAAAATTAGTGCTTTTATTAACAGTTTTACAAACAGAATCCATTATTGTCTAGTTTCCTGAAGGATAGAACAAGTCATTTCTCTCATTTTTTTGACATCATTTGCTTCTCTGTTTTTTTTTTTTTTTGTGTGTGTTTCTGATGATGTGCAGTTGCAAGTCCCAAGAGGGAGGGCTTAGTGTAATCAACAGTTTAAATGTTGCTAATTTGATACTTCAATTTGCAACAACTTTCCTCTTCAAGCGATGGGGATCCCGCAAGTTCCTATTACCTTGACTCAGAGTTCATCGTGAAGAGTGTAAGGATCATTAATCTCCATGGAAAAAGAGACTTTTTTTTTTAAGTAAAAAAATATCAAATATAATAAATTTATGAAAGACCATTCACAACATATACAGTAAGTGTTACATTTTGCTACAGCAGCTGTGATTTTTTTTTTTCTTTTTAGAATGCAAGGTCATACATCGCCATAAGTAAACACACTAATATGAGTAAGACCTTAAATGAATGTATACAGCCAGGCTTTATCTGTGGATAGATATACACTGTGTTTACTGTTTTACAGTCTAGCCTATTCTTATTCACACCATTGATATAACAGCTATGACCCTGCAGAGAATCTTCCTGTGCATATATAAATATAAATATTGAGCCAAGTCAAAAAGAGCAGGGTCAAAGGTTATATGACTTATTAGACTCCTGTAGTTAAGGGTAAAAACTCCATTGTTACTTTTGCAACTAATTTTTAATAAGAAGGCTGCTTCAATCGTTGTGTAGTTACAGCATTACATTCTGTAAACAATGTTTTAAAGCATTCTAAACAAACATTTAAACAATTGATTCTTTATCCTTGTCGGGAGAGAGAAGACAATCTATAGCCTCATCGCTTTTGCTCTTCAGCTGGAGGTTTTCACTCGTGCCTCTGGTGACGCTGTCGTAGGATGGAGGGAAAGAGGTGGAGGACAGAGTTTCTGATTTGTCTATTGGCCTGCCGTAGTTCTCGTTCATCATGAATGCAATGAGACCCTCCTTCTCGGGCGCATCGTCCTCCAGGATGCTGCTTTCCAAAGTTCTGTGCCGGTACAAGTAGGATGCCTGCTTCATGGAGCGCCGGAACAAATGTCTCCTGTAGGCCCTCTGGATGACGATGGCGGAGACCTCTTCCTGCTTCCGTCTCAGAGTCGTTGTGATCGGCTCGTACGAGATCTTAGACGGATTCGCCGCCATGAACTTCTCTTCCATCTGTATTTTAAGGGCATCCATCTCTCCGGATTCTCCTAGCACCCTTTTTGTAAAAGCAAACAAAATATCCAAGCAATGGATCCTGTCCCCGCTGACCATGGGCAGGTCCATCGCTATGAGTTTGATTTTGTTTGGTTTCGCTATGCGCAAAGGTTCTGACAGCGCGTCTGCAAAGTCTGAAAGTGCAGAATACTCAATGAACTGAGTGGCTTCGGGGTCAAACTTCTCCCAGATTTCATAGAACATATCAAAATCATCCTCGCTTAGAGGCTCTGTACTTTCCTCAGTGGCTACACTGAAGTTCTCTAAAATAATGGCTATATACATGTTTACAACAATGAGAAATGATATAATGATATATGTAACAAAGAATAAAATCCCTACGGCAGGGCTCCCGCAGTCTCCCTTTGAACCATTTGCATTGGGAAGGTTTGGGTCGCAATACGGTGGTCCGGTGTTTAAAATAGGGTTGAGAAGACCATCCCAGCCAGCTGACGTGGTGATTTGGAAGAGACAGAGCATGCTGTTAGCAAAGGTTTGGAAGTTGAACATGTCATCAATCCCATGCTCCTTCTTCACGTAGGCAAAGTTAGCCATGCCAAAAATGGCATAAATGAACATGACCAGAAATAGCAAGAGGCCAATGTTGAACAGAGCAGGTAGGGACATCATTAAGGCAAACAGGAGAGTTCGAATTCCTTTGGCTCCCCGGATGAGTCTCAGGATCCGGCCAATCCGAGCCAAACGAATGACTCTGAAGAGTGTGGGAGAGAAGAAATATTTCTGGATGATGTCAGAAAGTACGGTGCCTTGAAAAGAAAAGACAGACAGGAAGTTAGTATATGGGAAATAATCCCAGGCTTTCCTTTTAAAGCTATCAGTCAGGATTACAGAGAAAATAAATGGAAAGTTGCCCAGATTGCAAGGCCCACAATAAAGGGAAAGTAATTATCAGCCTTTTCATGCCCATTTAATCCATAAAAACTTGTAAGACCATAAGCAAAGAATGGTAGTGGCAGCTTCATTAAGGGAAAGCTTTCCTGTTGGTAATGAGAAACCAAGATCAAGTCAAGACACAGATAAGCGTAGCTTTTGGCCATGACCCACCTGAGAAATTTATCTTGAGTGCAGATGGTCAGAATTTGTCTGATAGGACAATATTTTCATCTATAAAATAGTGACTCTGAAATGCTGGTGTGCTGGGCCTGTGTTTTTTGAGGCACCATGAGAACAGTGCAGGTTTTCCTGTGTATCCACTTGGTTGGTTGCTTGCTTGCTTATAAATTTTTCCAGTTTCCCTGATGGGCTGGGAGGGAACTAAGGGCTAAGGCTGTACTAACAACGCGACAAGCTTGCATCCCTGTACTAAACTCTCCCTGCAGAAGCAGAGCACTTGGTCCAGACAGCCTAATGCCAAGTCCCTGGCTACACTGAGCTATGCTGAACTCTTGTCTACCACAGGAAAAGGGCTCACTGGCATGGCCCAAGGCCTCTGACACTGAAACAACCTGGCTGATCATAGGCCAGCACTATGAGCAGCCTGACATCTCTGGTTAACTGTGTGCTATGGGCATATCCAGAGCATCTGACCTCAAGGGTCTAGTGACAGCTGCATGGCAGTGACATGACCCAAACCTGTGAAATCCAGGCTGTTCAAGGCCCCCAAAGCGCAGGTGGCTCTCTGAGCACCAGAGATCTGTATTTGGATCTTGCAGGTTCCTCCATCCACCAGAAGCTGTTCAGAGCAGCACGAGCATCAGTTGATGTTCTCCTAACATTACACTTTTTCATTCACCTGTTCCCTCCCTCAAAATGAAAAGCTTTTTTGCAAGACTTGAATTTCTGAGCTACTTTTGCTCACTGGATCAGCTGATCATCTTCCAGTTGCTACTTTACTTCCAACTTTAATGAAAACTCTTTTGGTGGGATTTCGGATTCGTCTGACCTTTAGCATCTAAATACATGTCTGTTTGGGGCTGCAGAACAGCAAATGGCACAAGCTTACGATAAAAATGTCTTTCTGTTTCATCCCTTGGCTATGTGAGGTTGTGGAAGTCTAGTGACAACAAGACTGAACAAAGTCGGACTCACTGCCCTGCCCAAACCTGCCCTGAAGGACTATTTCATACTGTGGTAATAAAAAGCAAATAGCAAAGCAATAGAAATCCATGTGTGCCCTTTACATGTGGCTTTTTTACTTCTCTGTCATTGGCTGTCATGCAGAACTGATGTTAAGTGTATGTGGTGGCCAGTTTGTGTTTTATCACCATGAACCATTAAGTGCATGGTTTGATAAACTTCCTAATTTTGCTGATCCCATCAGTTATTTTCAGGCAGTGGTATGTTAGATTATAATGACATTAAAATTGTGTTTAGGATTCAGTTCTGAGTTGAAAGGGCGTATTATTGCACAAACCCTTCAACTTTGCCAGTTAATTTTACATCTGCCTTTCTAACATTGGAGTCTGGGTGAAAATCCAGGGTCACCTACCTACAATGGACAGAATGACAACCACAAAGTCAAAAATGTTCCAGCCGTTGGTGAAGTAGTAGTGTCGCAGAGCCAGCATTTTGAAGATGCACTCCCCGGTGAAGAGGGCAACAAAAAGCATGTTGATTTTATGGAGGATGTTCACTTTTTCTTGACTTTGGTCATCCGTTTCCACCATCATGGTGACCATGTTAAGGCAGATGAGGATCATGATGGAGACATCAAAGGCTTGTTTCGTGACGACATCGAAAATGAAACCTTGGTATTTGTTCTGGGGGAAAGGATAAGGTTTAGTTGGGAAATTTGAGCCATGTAAAAATGATAATGTAATTGTCTCCTGATTGATAAGAAAGTAGAGGAAAATAGACAATGTACTGCATCTGATTGGAACTTTATAAACTTAAAGGTGATGATGAATGTTGTTTTGATGGAGTTTTCAAACCCATTTGCTCCTAATGCTTTTTCAAACTACTGTAAACAAAACACTGGACTGTGGCCATGGATTTATTCAGTGCAGGCAGGTGGAAATTGGCATATGCAAATGGCACATGTAAATTGCAATGTTAGTCAATGCTGCAGAACAGTGGGAATTTTGCACCACAGGTCACTGGACTTGCAAATATTGTCCAAAATCAAAACATATAATTACTAAGCGCCTTTCATCTGGGAGCAATAAACCTTCCCACACTGGAGAGTTGAATGGTGCTTATTGTAGTAAATAGACATTCAGCTATTACACAAAGTTCAACTGAATTATGCCATTCTTACCAGTGGCCTTGGGATTGGCTTTTGAGGTTTCTTAGAACCCAGCTTTTTCATTGCATTATAATACTTCTTTTGCTCTTCTGTCATGAAGATGTCCTGGCCACCTAAGTATAGGGTAAGAACAACACTATTACTTTTGATGAAGAGAGTTCCCCTCTGCCCCCCTCCAAAGTTCAAGGATGAATCCTATTCTATTTCATTTCTCTTTTAATTTAGCTTTCATCAGGTTGGACTGCTCAGAGGGACAGTGCTGTTTGTGCACAGAGGACACCAGGCCTGCCTGTGCCCCCATGTCAAATTTTGTGCCAGAGATCCCCTCTGCCTGGAGCTACTTCTCTGCATTCTGTAGGGAATAGAGTCCCACACCCTATATTTTCAGGATGCTCATGCTCTAGACACACAAGGGACTGCTACAGCTGTGCCTTTGTAAAAGTCCTGCAAGGTGGTTTCTGCAGCTGCTCTGCCACTGCTGATCTCAAGGGCTTGCTGATAAATCTGTTCCTGGGCTTGGTCCCTGCAGCAGTCACAAGATGATGGGTAGCACATGCACTACTTATCTTTTTCTTTTGTTGGTTAAAATTGTCAATGATGACACCGATGAAGAGGTTCAATGTGAAGAAAGACCCGAAGATGATGAAAATCACAAAGTAAAGGTACATATATAAATTATATTCCCATTCAGGCTGCTCCTCGTACTGCAAAGGGGAAAGGGAAAGTGTGAAAATGACACCACGTTTGCACATATCAAAATATTGATGCAGTCAAAACAAAGCTGTCCATTGGAAATAAAAGCTATGAAACACGACAAAAATACTGCAATTCCTGTAAGCAGAGTCAGCTCTCCTTGGTCTCTGAAGTTTACTACTGGCATCTGCAATGCCATGGTCATTTCAGCAACACTTCACACACTGCCACAGTGATCACACTGCTCCAGGAAGTGCAAGTCCAGAATAAATCCTAAAAAATGTTTTCAATCTGAACCCAGAAGGGAAAAGAATAAATTTTCTGATTATCCTAATGCCTAGATGAACTAATGCTACTTATAATAAAACAGAAGTATGATTGCAGCATAATTGAATCCTACTGAAAAGCACTGTATTTTTAAGCACAGTGTTTTTTTTTTTAATGAGGGGTGGAATGGATTAATGTCTCTTGCTGAAGAACTGAGCAACATAGTCTGATAACCTCAAGTCACCTCTGCCACGTTTGGCAACAGTGCTCAGATTTGCCCCATCAGCTCCTGGTATCTAAACAGGTGCTTTCCCTAAATGCCATATTTTCTTGTGGGTAATCCATGAGTTTCGTTCAGCAGCAGAGAGGATACATTTAACACCAGAATAAATCACCATCATGAACTATGTTATGCAAAGATACTTCTCTGCCCCTATGGTGTCACGAAGTTTTTCCACCCCTTATTCCTCCCCTTAGGGCTTGATTTTGCTCAAAATTCAGCCTGTCAAATTCCTAATACCAGACAGCTGCCTCAAAAATTAACAGTAAGTGCAAACTTGTTCCTCTAATATAATTAAAAGAAGGAAGGAATACTATGGATCTTTCAATAAAAATATAAACCACACATCTAGCAAGGGAAATGCTTTTTTTTGTTTGTTTTTAAGGAAACCTTAAAGCTGAGCAGGATGCAGGTAAGAGCTGAGCTGTCACCAGTCACTACCACTATCTAAAGTCAGAGCTGGAAGTTCACAATACCATCTTTGTCTGCCAGGAGCTTCCCCACACTCCTCCAGTGGAGCTGCTGGCTGCAGAAAAAGGCACTTGCTCAAGGTGAAGGTGTAGGGAGGGTTAAATAGTCGTCTCACAGGGCAATTCAATTTAAAACCAGCAGTTTTAAAGACATGTTATATTCAGAAATTGGAAAATACGGCTGTAAACAGAGAGAGGTGAAGAAACAGAGAGGGCAGTTTAGGTCTTTGGTAGACTCAGACTCTCTCTGGAGGTGTCTCTGTGTGCTGGGAGTTCTGCAGTAGGAATAGATAAATCAGTTGTGTAGGAGTAAGGGCCACATTTATTTTAATTTCAGGGTCATCATGCTTCAATACAGCTACAAACAATGAGGGTCTGCAACTGTCCCAGCCAGAGTAAGACAGGGACTGGCAATCAGCATGTGTTTTATTTTGTTGTGTTTGTTGTTAAGCATCATCAGCACGAAAAAAGCAATGGAAAAGGAAATTATTCATTTCCTTGCAGGGACTTACCTCTCTTGAATCCACTGCTGCATACATAATATCCATCCAGCCTTTAAATGTGGCCTGAAAAACATCCCACATAAGATATAAGCATATTAAACAAGTACAACTTAAAATTATATCTCTCTGATGAACTTTCAAAATGCAATGTTGAGCATGTGCTTCACAATTAATACATTGCCTGCCTTGCAATCTAACATGTATCCTTGAGTTTATGCTCATTCAGATATTTAAATTCATTCCAGAGTGGTTTTCTCCTAGATTTTTTTGTTTCTGTTTTTTGGTTTTCTGCACTTTCAAGGATAAAAAACAGGTTTTTAGAAGATACTTTAAGAAGGAGAGAAAACATGACCATTAAATCTTTGGAAGTTCTGACCTTAAAAATTTCAAGTAATGAAGAGGTATGGCTACACATAACATTAAAGAATGTTGTCCTGCACAAGCCTTGCACCAGGTGAGATGTGTCCCATCCATATCCTGCTGAAGCTTGGATTCTGCCCTCTTCTAAACCAGGGCAAATCACGACAATATTAAAGCCCAGGGAGTTGCATAAATCACAGCTGACTTGAAAGAAGCAAAGGCAATCAACACCTGCTGTGAGCCTGGCACTGGAAACTCAACCTGCTTTACTGTTCAGATTTTCTTTTCATTAAACTTTATGGAGTCGATAGTTTTAATAATTTTTTAAATAATTGTTTAAAGAAGGAAGGATTCCACAGAAGTCAGCGTCTCTTATTGGAACCTTCAGTGCAGAAGGGCAGTGACAGGACTCCTAGGAGAAACACAGGGAAGTGATTTTTATTATTCTGTAGCAAACCCACGACCCTTTGATCTCAATATATGCCTCTTATTAGGCACAGCCTGATGCCAAGCACACCTGGCATTAGGTCTGGCTCTGGCTTAAGCCTCACTGCCTTCATTTGGGTTCTCTAGGGCTGTTTCTCATTTGGCTTCTGACCCATTTAGACTAACCCTGATCTATGTCTATGTGAGCAGATAAGGAGGCATTTTTAGATTTATTAATTTAATCAGATTTCCACTGGCATGCATGTAAGACCCACACCTGATATTTTTTTACATCCTACTGACACTTAAGTTGAATTTTGCCCTATTGTGTAGGCATACAATTCCAGATAATGCTAGCAGGAATTTGGCCAGAGGTTACCAAGAGAAACCCAGTCATTTGGGCTGAGGTGGCTACATTCAGTGGTTTTAGAACTCTCTATTATAACATTAAGTCCTGGAGGTAATGCTGCCTTCCCAATTCCTTCTGAATGCTACTGAGCCAAAGGAAAATGTACAAGAGATCAATGAGATTTCTCATGAAAGTATATATAAAATAGTGTTTGAAAGGTTGCACCTATTCTTATCTACTGCTTGAAAGAGATTAACTCGCTCCCCCAAATCAGAGCCCTTTGGAAAATCTCTTCCATGGTGTTGTGTGTTAAAAACCACTTTACATGAAAAGTTTCTAGAGGAATGATCAGCAGTTAATCAAAACAAATAATTATTTGAACCTGTCATGCTGATACCCCTTAAATATTCTAATATTTTCCTTTTTTGCTGTTCTCTTTCTAATCTGATTAAAGACTTTCTGGTGCCATTAGAGCTTTCAGCACAAAGTGCTGTTCAGGAAGGGCGGCTGGGATGAAACAAGAAATCCTTTCCCTGTGGCACAAAATGATATGATCTTAGCCTGTACTTTTCTCCCACTTGGGAGGAAATCTTTTCTCTTGAGCAGTTATTTTACCCCTCAATGTGTGCCACAGACACAAGAGACTCCCCTGCAAGGCACAGTGCTTTATAGGGATAAAGGATGATGAAGTGATCTGACAAAAATAAATATTAAGAGAATGAAGTGCTGTGATTTTCTGTTTTCCCCAGTTGTCCAGAAGCAAGAGAATTAAAAATCTGTGGGGTGTCTGGAAAGCTTCCCTGGACACTTCAACTGCAGAGGGTAAAAGATACTGAGAATGAAAGAAATATAACACTGAGAAAAGAAATTATTTATCTGGAATTAGTAACCACTTACACTCTGGATAAGGAAGTGACAAAATCTTCATGGGAGTGTTTGTGATATTATCCTGCCTGGAAGCTATCCAGAGAAACACCATTTTCTACTGAAACTGTCATGTGATGAGATTATCTACTGATAAACTCATCCTGGGATGGGATTACATTTCGTTATTTCACTGCTGGTTAGAGCTGCAATGCAGCAAATTAGTGGTGAGGAGGACAGGTGGGATGGCACTGACTGCCCTCAGACCAAATGGTGCCTTATAGTGAAGCAAGTCTTTAAATCTGTAAGCCTTTGGGGTTTAGTTCTTTTTTACTTTCCTCCCTTTTTCTTCTTTTCTCTTCTTTTTTTTTCTTTTTCTCCTCTTTTTTTCTTTTTCTTTTTCTTTTTCTTTTTCTTTTTCTTTTTCTTTTTCTTTTTCTTCTTTCTTTTTCTTTTTCTTTTTTTCTTTTTCTTTTTCTTTTTCTTTTTCTTCTTCTTTTTCTTTTTCTTTTTCTTTTTCTTTTTCTTTTTCTTTTTCTTTTTCTTTTTCTTTTTCTTTTTCTTTTTCTTTTTCTTTTTCTCTTTTTCTTCTTTTTTGCTTTTTTTCTTTTTCTTCTTCTTTCTTTTTCTTTTTCTTTCTTTTTCTTTCTCTTTTCTTTTTCCTTTTCCTTGTTTTTTTTTCCTAGAAAAGGAAATTATTCAATAAAAGTAGCCACCTTTGGTGGTTGAAACACTGGTCTTCATGTTGCTGAAATGCTTCTTTAGGCATTACAGTTGATGAGAGTAATTTCTGAAAGCTAAACAAGATTTTTTTTGCACATTTTGCATCCCCAATGACAGTAAAATCAGGCATTGCAGTTTACAGAAGTGCAAGAGATGGTATAACTCAGTAGCTTTAGACCAAACACCACTGCCTCACGACCATTTTGTGTCTGATTTATGGGCTCAGTCAGGACTTCAATCCTGGCATGAAGGATTGCTTTAACTCTGCAGCTCCTGCCTGATGTGCTGGTCTAGGAGTGCTTCTGTTACTTCCCCACTCCTTATCTGGAGCCCCAAAGTGACAAAGAGTTAACAGGACACATTCAATTATAAGTAGGATATATTCAATCCAAGTCCATTCTGTCTAAGAAGAACTTCTCCAAACAAGCCAGGTGCTGCATGAAAGACCACATGTTTCCTGAATATTTTTCAAGAGATGGTTGAAATTTCAAAATACATTGCAAAAAAATATGTGGAGGTGATCACAAGATGGAAAGCAGGGATTGTGCCAGAGAAATGCAAAACTCCTACTGGAAATGTAAGGTATTTCTTTGATCAGCTCAAATACAGATTTATAGAACATAGGTGCTGTGATAATTTAAGAAAATTGGGAATACAGAAAAAGTATTACTGAAGCACTGGGTTGTAGCAAGACTTTTTCCTGATAGATTAGGGTTTTAGGAGTGTTAAATCACTGGGAAAGTGAATCATCCTTCTTGCAAGTCAAAAAGTTGTGATGATAAAGATCTTTCCCACCCCATGAATGCAGCATTCCTCTTGTTTGTAGAGTGAGCAGATTAGTTACCCCTGTTATTTTATTAGCCTGTTTTGAGACAGCCTTTTTGTTAGTTGGAGGAGCTTGACACTTGACTTCACATGAATGTTTACTCAGACTCATTAACTCAAAGTGGCATCTTCAGGACAACACAATGGGTCCCAATGAAGGCAGGAAAAGAGTAGAAGATATTTGGGGCAATCTTCATGCAGTTCCTCAATTACAGACTTCTCAATTACATTTTCAGAAAGCTTGCCTCTGGATAGAAGCATGTCCTAAAGTTTACATAGTAGAAACTTTCATTTCTTTCAACTATACTGCTGAAGAAGACAGAACACCAAGCAGACTTGTTTTACACATTTCCATTTGGATTTGCAGGCATTCCAAAGGAACTTCAGAGTCCGTCAGATTTGTGCTGTGACAGCTGAAAATGTCAGCAGTCAAAAGACAAGTCGCACTTAAACACTTGTGTTTTGGATCCTGGCGGGTTGTAACCCAAATGCTTATCTCCTCCTTGCCCTGCTGTGCACAGGGATGCATGGAGGTGTCTGTCCCTCTGGGAGAGCTGGGCTGGCAGCTCAGCCCCTGCATTTCCCACAGCGGTTTGCTTATGAAATAATGAAATGTGACCCCTTAGGGAAAATATTTGGCAAGGGGCACCGTAAGCGACACTCCTGGCCAAGGAGATCCAGATGTTTGGGCCCCTTCTCTGTGTGTGTCGCCTTTTCCCTTTATTGCCTGTGGTCAGCAGCAGACATAAGAGCTCCAGGTGCAGGATGAAAGCCAAAATCAATGCCCTGATGGGAACTGGCTCCTGCTCTTCCTCTCTGAAGAAGGAGCTGCCACCTGCCATAGAAGCTGAGCTTGTTTCCTGCTAAAATCAGTTTGTTCAGCCTGACCAGGCCTAGGTTTATAACACTTCTTTTGTACTTTTGCAGTGGGAAAATTTGTCTCCTACTCAATACAGGATCACAGGTTTGAAAGAAACCTGCAGGGTCACCAAATCAATTTTCAGCTGAAAAAGAGCACTATTAGCCCATTCCTTTAAAATGTGTGCTGAGATCCACCTTCAACCTGTTATGTTTCTTCTGCCACCACTGATCCCAATAGAAGTGACTAGAAAAGACTGCTTCAGGATATTCCTTAGGAAATGCCAACTTATGAAAAGCTAAAGATTTTCAGAAAGCTGGAGCTTGATTCTTATAAAAGAAATGGTAAAGGAATAGCTACTACTCTGATGGAACCTTTTCCCCCCAAAAAAGTAGGCATTTGTAATGCAACCAGAGGAATCAAGAAACTTCACGTAAGGTACAAAAACTTTAAACCTGGAAATTCTTGCTCAGCTAGAGTAAATGAAAGACATTTAAATGAAAGACAAAGAAAACACCTTACAGAACAGCAAATCTAATGAAAGGTGTTCAAAGTGAAATAATCTACCCTGCATGGCTGAGCTGAATATCATAATAACATGCAACAGAGAAAAGCTCTCACTCTCAGCAAATTTCTGTCATGGAAAGAACCAAAAGTGGTTGCGCCCATTCCAGTGTTTCTGCTTTCCAGAGGGTGTGAAAGTAAAAACTCGATGGACAGAGTCTAGAATATCTCAGACTCGAGTTTTTGTGTACCAGGAACTGCACGTGTAAGAACAAGGATTGCTACAAGAAAGGGAAATTGCTCCATGGAGCTGTTCCATGCATCTATGACAGAGAAAACCAGATCTGGGAGCTACAAACTCTGATGGGGACCTGTGGGTGGCTTGTGGTCCTTTGGAAGGGCAGGGCGGGGGCTGAAGGCAATGCCCTACTGCTTTGCCAAGGGTGGATCTGTATGTGACAAAGGAATTGAGCTCCCAGCACACCATTTTTTATCCCAGAATTGAGGAGTGCTGTCACAGGTGTTTCAGGAAAGAAACCTCCCTGTCCAAAGATGCAGCAAAGAGCTCATTTAACTCTGCATGCAAGAAATGCAATGCAGCAAATGTTCCATCCCTGTCATCACTTGGCTCCAGAGCAAATTAGGAACAATGGAAATAAACATCCAAACCACTACTTTACATGAGGGCCCTATGGAACAGAAACACAAAGCAATTTGTCTAAAATCACCCAGCAGTCCAGCAGCAGAGCCTGGACAAGGTGGAGTCTCCTGTGGCTCTATCCATTAAGTTGTCCTTTGTCAAAACACAGTGAATCTCAGTGCACACAACCCATTTATCTGTATTTTACATTTCATGGTGAAAAAGGTTGTAGAAGTGGCTTCCTTCTGCTTTTATAGCTCAAATATTGCCATCATTTTTGAGCCTCAACAGCCTCTTTCCTGCCATGCTCTTGCCACTTCCCCAGAGAGGCTGGGCTAGGGGCAGTGTCAACAACCTGATCCCCACCAGGACCCATAGTGAGGTTCAATCTGACTCATTATTTTAGCAGGTGGACACAAGGTGAGGAGCCAGAGGCACTCAGTGTCCTTCTCAAAAATGGAAAGTGAGCAGAGGACCATAAATTAAGCTTACAGCTTTATGCAGTAACTTCAGCTGGGAAACTGAAGGCACTACAGCTTGATATTTTTCCCAGCAGGATATGGTGAAATCCCAGGCTGTTCAGGAAGGCCAGAGCCCTCTGTCTGCATGGACAGTCCTTCCTGTACCATAGATTGCTTTTCTGGAAGTGAACTTTGCTCTGGATTACAATATTGACAAAATGGTCTTTAATTCACCTCAACAGCCCAACGACCTCTCAGAGAGTTGTATTAGTGATGCAGCAGAAACTCAAATTCATAAACCATAATATCTCTAGGCTAAGTTAATATGCAAAATACAGGTTTTTTTATGCTTGAGGAAAGGCATTGTCCTGGTGGGTAAGGCTGAAAACCCCAGAAAAACCCAGAGGTTAACCTGAGCTTTTAAACTGATGGTTACAGTGAGAAGAAGCAGCATTTGCCCATTAGTTTCTGGCTGTCACACTTACCACTTGCAGCAGAGCCAGGTACCCAGCACCAACATTATCAAAGTTCACTTTAACTTTTGTCCAGTAAAACGTGCCCGACACGTTGTAGAGTATACAGTCACTCATGTTGTTAATGATTTTAGAGTCCAAAGGCATATCCCCTTCTGTCTTATTAATGCACTTCCCAAACTTCCCAGCAAAGAGGTTCACTCCCATGATGCTGAAGATGAGCCAGAAGATGAGGCAGACGAGCAGAACATTCATGATGGAAGGGATGGCTCCCACAAGGGCATTGACCACCACCTTGGGGGGAAACAGGAAAGGAAAAACAGAATTAATGTCAGCACTTGCATAGACACTTCGCTAACAAGCTGTTGTGCACCCTTGATTAATGAGTATGAACCTTCACATGGTGACAGGTGGATAGGCACTGGCACTACCTAAGGAGCCAGATCACCTCCAAAGGCTTCACACATGACTATTTTTTCCCTTTGGCAATCAAAGGATGAATCTGTTGGCACCCCACCCAAGGGATGATGTTTTTTCAAGAGAAATCTCTGAATTCAGAAGTCATCTTGACCTCTCAAATCTTTCTGGATAGTGCACTTCAGTCAAACTCTCATAATAATGTGATTAATTGGAAACTGCTGGGGTGCACTGCAGTGACTCAAAATAGAGAAAAAAAGATTTCTGAAATATTTGAGTCCACTCAGGCCTCTGTAGCCAGTGGGTTGTGAACTATAGCTGTGATAAATTTTGCTTAATTAAATAATAACAGATTGAGACATACTGTACCAATCCAGCTTCCCCTATCTGATCAGTATGCATGACTAAAACAACAAGATCATTCTAATTTAACAAAAATATCTTTTTTTCCTTTTTCATGTCATGCTGTAAAATTCCTACACATTAACCCAGGCAGGGCTGTAAACTCCTGCATAAAATCATACATGAAAAAGAAAAGCAGAAGGGGCATTTAAGGTGTGTGAACGATGGCACTGGAAAGGGACACCTTTTTGATGCAAAAAAACCAAAGGTCAGACCATCTACAGACCCTCTCCAGCTGCCAGATTTGAATGCAGCACTGTAATACCTCTACATCAACCAGGCAAGGTGCTCATCATTTACTGTTTTGAGCACTGCTGTGCTTTAACGTGGTTAAGGCATCTGTGCATGTCAAACCTTACACCAAATAATCGGATAATCACAGAATATCCGGAGCTGGGAGGGTCCCACAAGAACCATTGACTCCAATTCCCAATCCTTCACCTGGGATGTCCCACGAGTCCCACCATGCAAGGCATTTTCTGAGGGACGAACTCTATCACAAAATGTAGTTTCCCCCTTCCTAAGCCAACCAGGTTTCTCCAAGTTCACAGCCTTTGGGGATGCTGCCTTTGCATGGTCCAGGCAATGTCTCCTCCCAGATATCTGCAGACACCAACCCCACAACATGAATTTGTCTCCATCCCTGTCTCATGCTTTGGAGATTAAAACCTGATAGGCGGCCACTCAGCTCTTCTTCTTCTCCATCTACATTTCTGAAACTGAGACAAGGTGATATTGATCCATAAAAATTAAGCTTTATTCAATTGGCAAATTTGATTATGGAAAATGTCAGCTCTTCTTTTCTCTTGTGTTAGTGTCCAATTTTCTGACAGCTAATAACGCAACATTCACTTCTCCATCATTTCTGCATTGCTGCGGAAGAAAAATACCCGGAGGAGTGAAATGGTTTTCATGCATGTACAGCAGCAGCTTCCTCTGCAGTACACAATACAAAATTATGTAGATCTTCCAAAACTCAGATTTATATTTTGTGCATTTATGAATGAAGTGATTTTCACACAGGAAAAGCTGTTTGACCAATTGTTTTGTTTTGTTTTTCTCTATAGGCCCGTTCCTGATGACTTTTCTTGGGGTTTTTTTTGTTGTTTGTTTGCTAATTTTATCTTTCAATTTTGGATGTCAATCAATTTCTAACCTCATCGTTTTTAGACCAAATTTACCGTGTTAACCAAAATGCCAAATAATTTCCAAATTAAGGGCTTTTTTGGACATAACCTTGGCTCTTGTCAAAACAGCTTTCATTTGCTTCTTTACCAACAATATTTTTGTCCAGTTTTAACCCATGCCAGCAAAAACTCCCTGCACTTGTGTTATGTGTGCTGCTGAACCCAGCTCCCAGTGACAGGACACAGACATCCAGGTTTCAGCAGTACAAGTGATGGCCGTGCCCACATCCTGCTTTTTTCCCTCTGCTGAGTTATGTTCAATGGCCTGTAGATAACAAAACACGACATGAGGCTGGAGCAAATCCTGCAACACCTCTCTGAATGAATTATTGACGGGGGGCTCGTTCTTCCCTCGCTGCTGCTGCTCTCACACCAGTGTGATGCCATTTGTTCTGGTGGGAGCAGTCTTGTTTTGCACTGAGACAAGTGAGAGAAAGACCTGGATACATAAAGGCAGGTTATTATCATAAATTCATGTTAAAATTTCAGCTGCAAAGCTTGACATGGAAAAGGATGAATTTCTGCTGCACTTAGGCAGCAACATATACAGCCACGTATAAGAAAAGGTTTCATACCTATTGATTTCCATCAATACCATGAATACAGGTGAAACCACCTTCCAGGTGACTTCTTTAAGGACAGCCTAGAAACTGAGCCACCCTCTGCCCTTACCCAGAGTGGTGCAATCTATAGCCTGTGTTTGGTTCCCAGCTCTCCTGATCTCACAACTTCCTCAGCCAAATCTTATTCAGATTTTTAATCCAGAAATAGACTTGCATGATAAGTTAATCCTCTCTTTGCCCTGAGAGAGCCCATCAGACTCCTCACAGTGATTTCAGGCCCAGACTGTAACTCCTAGTGAAGCTCAGGCACAGCTTTTGCAAAGACATCTAATTTACAGTGTCATGATGTCAAATAACAGAGGGAAAAAATGTATTATTAGATAATCTGTTCCTGGTGCCCTTTGTCCTCAGTGTTAGAAACAGTTGCTGCATTTTTAGGTGGAATTTCATGAACTTAAGGCATCTGCTGTTAGATGTCTTCTCCTACCATTGCCATCCTCACTGGGGGTGAGCTACCACTGCACACTGCTCTGGGTAATTAAAAAAATCAGAGCTTCCTCAGTTCTTTCAAATTTTTAATCACACTCACAGTTCCCTGCAGAGACTCTTCCATTTTTAACACCTCCTTTCCAGCACTTTCATGGAATTCCAGTGTTGAAGCACTGCACTATCCCTCTCCCTGCTGGGTTATTTCCCTGCATATTCAGGGATTATCCTCATTTGTCAGACCTGCCCAAAAGCTTGTGTCCTGTTGAACAGTCATCCTGATCCATCTGTCCTTCTCAGCTGCTGTTTTCCAAGAAACATCCCCCAGAGTGACCTACATTCCTCCTCCAGAGGTAGTGCATGTACGTGGTTTTATTAAAATGTGTGTTGTACAATAGATCTATTTTTCACTGTGATCCAGATCAGCCAGCATAATTCCCTTATCTATAATTTCACTTACACTCATTTTGAGTGTTGTCAGCAAAGATTTTATATTTTCTCCCAGATGCTGCTAAAGTACAGATTAAAGATAGTTCTCATTCTGAACAATCCCTCACCCTGACACACTCATCACCAAATTCACAGTGTGGTCACTGTTTAAAATTACATTTTGAGATCCATCATCCATTTTAAAATGTGTTTATTTATCTTGGTACAAAGCTCATATTTTTATCACAATGACCTATGGTATCAGATTCCTCTCTGAAATCCAAGGATTCTGTATCAGCACAGTTACCATCATCAGCATAATTTGTAATCAAATCCAAGGCCTATATTGGTTTTACAAGAACTATTCCCATGAAATCATGCTAACTAGCATTAATTATGCTGTTTCTTTCCTGCATATATCTTGTAGCAGTCTCACCATGACTTCGCCCAGTATCACTTTCACATTAAATGGTCTCTCACCATCCCCCTCATCCTTCTAAAATACTGCAGCAACCTCCCTTGCAGGGAAGTGCCACGTCTGGAATAATTCCCTGATGAAAAACAAATGAGGAGACATGAGAGATGGCATTATTTGGGGCAGGCAGATCTAAGCTGCTTTATTCAGGGCTCAGGAGTGTGAAACCTCTGGGTCTACTGTAATTGTCAGGTGGGATCCTGGTCTTTCTGGAGTCTTTTTCTGGGGATTGAGGAGCAGGATGGCACTGGTTCATCCATTTTTTGCAGACCTCTCATAGAATAGAAGCCATTGAGACTTGTGTCAAACTTGCACAGGTCCCAAACAGTTTGAAGATAGGGAAAGAAATGAGGTCTGATGGCAACAGATTCTCTTAGCCATCCACGTGCCTTTTTTTTTAGGGAAAATTGCTTCCAAAATTTAAGGACAACATTGATGAAATAAGTCTCTTACTGCAGTAAATGAGAACTTTCTTGCTCCTGTTCCAGCCCTGCAGAGAAGTTTCAGTTATTAAAAAAAAAAAAGGCATTATAATAGAGCAAACCATTATTATTTTCTCACTGCCAGTGTTTGCTTCTCAACATTATCATTATTTAATCCATCACTGCACTGGCAATTTTCCTGTGCATTTTGGAGCATATGAACTCCTAATAATGAAAGGTCTAACTGTCCCTAGTCTTGTTAAGTGTGGTTAGACAAACTAAAACTAAAATGATTTGCTTTTCCAATAGCACGTATTCTCAATTATACTTTATCATGGTTTACAAGCTAATTCACCACATCTGATAGCTCAGAATGACTGAATAGATTTCAGCAGCAGCAACAGTACAGGAAAGAAAAGGGGATATTGAGTCAGAGACTGAGGGGCCTGTAAGAATGAGCATGTTGGGAAAGAAACTTGCTGGGCTGATCCATGCTAAGATCTTCACCAAGCCAGCCTCTTGCTATTCTCAGAGAGCAAAGAGGTTTTCATGTTATTTTTTCCCTATTCTCCTAGTGCTTTTCTGATTTTTTGGCTCATCTCTCCACTGCTTTTCAGGTTTGAATCCAATTTAGTTAAACTGATGTGAAATCATGAGTAAACAATTGCTAGAACACGCTGAGTTTTGCTTGGGCTTGTAAATCCACAAACAAAAACTAAACCTTCATAAGCCAGATCTAAACTGATTTGAGAGAATCTGTGCACAAATCACTCTGGTAGTTAAACCACTGCTTTTGCTAATACTGAATGCTGAAATAGTTCCATTTGTGAAGGTTTAATAAAGACTTGGAGTGAGGTCACCAAATGACAGGAGAGACAGCTTTAATTATTGTCAGCAGTGCAACCTCACTTTGTGCATTTGCACTTTGCTTTTGTTTTATTTGGTCAATTACCTGTAAAATATTGCCTGACTGCTGATTGTGGTGACCAAAATAATTCAGGTTTGGGTGCCTGGATGAACAGAGCCTTTTGAATCTTTTTGTTTTAGTGCTAACACAGAGGTGGTCTGCAACAATACTTGTCTCATCTTCATCCACAAAAATAATATGATTTAGCTAATCACAAAATCTTTGGAACAAAGCATTATATTGCCAAATCTGGCCATCCACAGAAGAGGAAAAGAATGGATATGGGGTTTTCCTAAGCTCCTGTATCACCATATTTCCTGGCTCATCTCAGTTGTTAGTTACTCCAGCCTTGCTGTGAGAGCATTCCAATGAGAATAATTCATTGCTGGGAGATGCATGAAATACACATTTAGTCACCGATGATTCGGACCAAAATTTTGTCTACAGGAAAGCTTTACCCTGAATATACATCACTCTGAAATATGTAGCATTTTCCTTGGCCTAGCAGAGAGACTTGGGATCATCAATATAAATTGACACAGAATTTTGTCACAGATTTGCTTTACCTTGCTATGAACTCTGCAAGGTTAGCAGTAACCTCAGCTCATACAGAACACAGCTGTCACCACCTGCAAATCATGCATGGTGCAAGAAATTTAATAAAGTGCTTATCTAAACAATAATTGATCCTTGTTAGCAGGTAGGCTTAGCAAATAAACAGGTATGCTGTGGAAATATAAGCCACAGTGGCAAAGGAATGCAGAAAAGAAAGAGATGGATGCACAAGATGGAGCAACAAGCACAAGCTGCATGGTTTTAATGTTAATCCTGACATTCCTCATTAAAATTGCAATCTGTTCAAAGGGGGGAAAGAAATCATTCATTCATTTGCTTTCCCTATCTTTAGCATTTCTAATTTTTGCTTTAATTATTAGTGAAAACGTCCTTAAGAACTTTCTAGTCAGTCTCATTTTAATGCGTATCAAAAAACAGGGAGCAAACTTTAGCATGGTTGTTCCCCTGATACACCTTATAATTGAGAGGTAACTGATAGCCAGATGCTTACTCATCCAAAAAGCTGCTTTTTTAGTATGACAAGTTAGGCAGCAGCATTAGTTTATCATTAAATCCACCCAAGGATAAAGATGATACAACTGCAATCAAGACCAAGGAGGGATTTCTTTGTTGCTTTGATAAAGCACTATCACTCATTTCCTTTGGCTGACAAAACCACGTGCAACAATTCCCTGTGGCACCTTGACCCACGCAAAGCTGAGCTTTGATGGGTGCTCTGTGTCCTCTTACCCTCATCCCTTCAAACCGTGACAAAGCTCGCAGTGGTCGCAGGGCCCGGAGGGTCCTGAGGGATTTGATGGGACCCATCTCAGAGTATCCAAGGGTGTTGGCAACCAGGCTGATTAAAGAGACCTGGAGGGAGACACAAAGCAAAAATTCAAGCATTTACAACAGTCTTGCCATTTCCCTTCTCTTCTGACTTTCCTCCCTGGAAAGAAACAGCTGGTTAGTGGAACAGTGTGGGGAAAAGGCTGGAATGGGAGCCATTACATTGGATCCATGCAGAAGAAAGGATGATCCCTCACAAAGTGGATGAGAACGAGAGGACACAGTCTCAAGCTGCACCAAGGGGAATTCAGGAACGTTAGGAAAATGTTTTTTATTGAAAGAGTGATAAAGTACTGGAATTGTCTTCCCAGGGAGGTGGTGGAATCACCATCCCTGGATGTGTTTAAACAAAGACTGGATGTGGCACTCAGTGCCATGGCTTAGCTGAGGTGGTGTCAGGGCATGGGTTGGATTCAATGATTTTAAAGGTCTCTTCTGAGCCAGTGATTCTGTGATTCTGTGAAAGGAGATCACCATTATAGACCCACCACTCTGTGCTGTTTTCTCTGCACTCTCTGAGGTGTGTGTATCTTCGCTACCCAAAATACGAGTCATGTAATTGTAATTGTAATTATAACTTAGGGCTTTTTGGAAGAAAGCACATCTAACCCTTTCCAGCAGAGGTAAAGGATTTTGGTATTTACAGTTAATCACTGGTCTCCAACTAAGTGATTAGAAACAAGTCTTTTACATTGCTGGCAGACTTGACTACACCACAGACTTAAAAGAACGATGTGCATGGCTCTTCCATTCTGCTCTTAGCCACTTTTTCTGGTTTCTGCACAGTCTCTAAAGGAGATGGAGACTTGACAGGTGCTCAGTGTTGAGGTTCATACCTTTCAAAGACTATTTCTTTGAAATAAACTTTCTGGATCTGGAACCAGCGTGGAGGAGTTCCCATGCTTTTCGTGCTCTCAGAGCTTTTGTAGTGCCCCAGCTGGTCAGAAATGTGGGTGGTATCAGGCACAGGACTGGATTCTGAATGATCTGAGTGGCAGTGGAGATTATGAACACATGGAGCAATAGGGTTTTGTATGCTCAAATCAGTGTTCACAGCCTGAAGTCTTCCTGAGCAAGGAGTGAAAACAAACAGCTCTCCAACACCATAGGTACCATGCCAATTTGCATGTATTAAAAAACCCCAAAACAACAAAAAACTTAACCAGAATTAATCACCACGTACTATAAAATACTGTTTTCGAAGAGGGAGAGACTTGTGTATATTGCTTATCACAGTTCCTTTTCTTCCTTTTTAATTTGTTTTTTTCTTATTTACCATTCTCACAACCCCAGTTATCACAGTATTGGATATCTCATGCTCACCCATGGGAGTGTGCATCTCTGAGGAGAGGGTGCTGTTGCCATTTTCAAGATAGCATCTAAGCCTAAAAGCAGGGATTCCTCTACATTATAAAAAATAAGTTCTTAGTGGAAAAGGAAACTCCAGCAGCCCCACGAACACCGACAGCTCTGGAGGGAAATCTTCCTTTTAATTTTAGGATGGGATGATTTTTATTCTGAAGCCCACTGGTGGCTGACCAGCCCAGCATCACTCATGAGGTCTGGGGCAAATCAGGGTAAGATGGTCCCTAAGTCCCAATCCAGTGTCCTCCATGGATCAACCTTTCTCCTGAATATTCATTTATTTACACAGCGGTGCTGTCTGCATAGCTAGGCACTTTTATAAAAACTTGCTGAGTTTGTTAAATAATTTACCTGTCGATGGCTTTCTTGTGGCATGTGGGTGACAAAAGGCAGGAGGTCTCAGAGAAACCACACCTGAGCTGGGGTTTCTGCCAGGATAAATCAGGCCAGCCCTGCAGATGAGTAAGTGGCACAGGGGCTGGCTGTCACCCGTGTCACTCTTTAACAAGGTGTGACACAGACTCACCTCCTGTGCACCGACCCAGAGGCTGGGGAGGAAGGAAGGGCTTAATAAACGCTTCCACCTTTTAGTGGTGAGTGCCCTATAAGAACATCACAGCAGACAGGCAGACTGGGTTCAAGGTCTGGTGTCTCAGGCCTCGTAGACACTGGGGAGGTAAAAATCACCAGCAAAGCCTTTGCTTCCATCTCTAGGAGAGCAGATCTGAACCTGGGACCTGAGCATGATGCCTAAATAATTTTAGAATTAGCAGTGCCATAGGTTTGACATGCTCCTTTCACCCAAATCCTGCTCATCCAATGCTCACAGTTCAAGAAGAAAATCTGGGTTTTACTTGAAAACTATCTTCATTTCACCAATGTACCTATTTTCTGCCTTCTCTGTTTCTCACCTGCCTGGTTTACATCCTGTACTCTGAAGCTGCACTAAAACAGAGTTTAAATCCTCCCTTTTTTATTCACTCTTCTCACTAACTTAATGTCGCCTAAATAATGAGAAAGGGCTGAGGACTTGTCTAACAGCAGTAAGCAAATGTGCACCGTAGTTATATACCAAAGCTATTCAATTAAGTCATCTTAAAAGTCTAAAAAATAACTGGCATTATGGAGAAATAATGACAGGAATAACATTATAGCACATATCTCTGTCTTTGGTGAAAAGTTTAGTGCAGAAAACAGCCTTAACCTTGGAGGTTCCTATCCAGAAAGGCTGAAGGTATAAGAAAATTAAAAAAGAAAAAATAAGAAAATAGCTCAATGATTGTATGCTCAGAGGTAAGAAACCAAGATCCATGCACTCACAAACCAAGGGAAGTGCAGTAATTTGTAAAATGAATCTGCAAAATGAATGTAGATATTTAAATGAAAATTAATCAAATACAGAGTAACCAACATCCTTCTTTGCTGACTGAAAGTCAGATCTTATCAAGGTCTTCAAACTGCTTTGGTTGGTGCATCTTCACGATTCCTCCCTCATCCTGGATTTATGTCCCATAAATGCCCTTTCTCCCAAAGCAGAAGACTTTTGGTTCAAATCCTGCAAGACCAGAATTTGCATCTGAGTGGGTTCCCACTTTCTTTTGAGTGCCACAAATGTCACCCTGAAACTCATCACAGGTGGTGCTGCCCTCCTGACACAGATTTACACAGCATTAGATATCTCTGCAGAGGATTAGGTCATGGAGCTGTGTGATATTTGGCAATGATTTACAAGGCTGGAGTCAGAGCAGAGTTTGAGACAACTTGTTTAAATGCTTGGATGCTGGTTTTGAAGGTATCCCTGTCAAATTTTATTTATAGGAGAATTACTAACGCAGGGACTTGGCCATTTGGACTTGATTAAAAGTGACCCGGAAGGTTATTTTTAGGAAAAAAATCAAGCAGTTTTCAAAATTGGTGCTGACTGCCCCACATAATCACAACAAAAGGTGAAGTCAGCTTTTTCTGTTGGTTTTTTTTTTTTTTGTTTTACTGTTGCAAGGCTATGCAGCCCAGAGCTGCTCTAAAGTTCTGCTTTGTGCTCTGCTCAGAATCAAAAATGTGCTGGCACCCAGAAAACACCTCTAGGGTCAATGTAACCTCCACATTCAGAATAAATCGCACACACATTTCAAATCTTTCCAGTACCTGTTTGCAAAGAGTTTTGTAGGTTTCTCATGGAAACCTAGCCCTGAAGTAGAGGCAGCACTGTAACATGGTGGAGAGCAATGAATCCTAAGGAGTCACCATTGCTTGGAACCATTTCACATAAAACACACAATTTGACCTTGAGCTTTCACCTCAACTTCACCTTTTACACAGCAGGTTACAGGTAAGGTATGGAATTCCTCATCCTGTGCACTTCTTCTGAGCCAAGCAGATTTATCCCAGCTCCCATTTCCTCTGCTTCCACCATTCCCCTTGAAGGTCTTTACAGAACTTGCTGGATCTTACTAAGAAGCTTTCACAGCTTTCCATTCAACTTCATCAAGGAATACTTTCCCTGTGTTAGGTCTAGATTGTTCCTTATCCCCTTGACTTGCTGCTCATTTGGTGTCCTTGAAGTCCCCAGAACAACGCTGTCACTGGAATTTTCTGCCTGACCTGAAGTCCAGTGCACAACCTGGCCAGCAAGGAGGGTCCCTAAGGGGGGAGAGGTCCTCCTAAATCAATGTGTGCAATCCCACCTCCACAGATTTCAGCCTGTGACACACAAGTCTCACTAACCTCATGGACTGGGATGTCAATCATGCGGCAACTCTTTCCTTTTGCATTCCCTGGATCATCTCAGCACAGCCAAGAGCCCAGTCTCAGTGCTGTCAAACACTTCCCAAAATTTATTCCAGCCCAAAAGAGTGGAAACCCTGAAAGAGTCAGCATTTACTGCCCAGGTCAGTGGTAGAGCTTCTCAGCAAGCTCAGGCTCCTGGCAAAGCCTTGTAGATCCCACCTAAACAATTCATCTTCCTGCTATTGTGGACAGGTTGAGAGTGTGGAGCTCTCTCTGATCCTGGCATTCAGGGAAGATTTTTGCCCCTGTTCCTTAATAATTGCCTTATGGTTTTGACAATCCACTTCAAAGTCTTGTCCAGGAATCAGAACATTTTTTCAGTGATTTCCAAATTCTTGCCATAATTTCACTATTTTGCAGAATTTCTGTCATTCTTAAAGAAAGAAATACGACTTTACCGGAGTAGGGTTAAATTCCCAGTGTGCTCGTGCTGGTCTCACAGTCATTCACCAGTTACAGATGTGCAGCACTGTCTGACTATTTAATTTATTCACCATGAACACACAGAGATAAAATTCTACAATAATTTTATGTGTCTTCATTATCTGACAGTGACTTAAGCAATCAGTGTTGTAAACCATTGTAAACCCAGTAAAGCCACCAGAACCGAATTTTAAGGTGGCAGAAAAACCATTATAAAGTAGGGAGTGCAATAATGCAGCACACTGAGGGAAAAAGGCCTTTAATTAGAAGATCATGGAGTTTTTTTCCCCAAGGACTGATTGCATTAGAGCAGCAGTGGGTTCCTCCCTACATGAACACATTTTAATATCATATTAGCAGCCTCCACAGACTCCCAGTCCATGGCGGGGTTACAGGGAGTCAAGGGCACAGAATTTGGGAGCAGAGTTTCATCCAAGGCTGGTGGAGGTTCCTATAGCAAGGAGAAACTGGAATAAACTGTTTGAGCTGGAATAAAGGCTGCTCTTTTCCTTTTTTCACTCCTCAAAGCACATCATTTCAGGTAACCTGGGAGCATCCACTGGGCCAGGCTGGTAGCAGACAGACCTGAGCATCACCATTCCAAGGCAGGCACTACCCAGCACAGACTGCATGTTTTAATTAACCCCCGACCACCACTGAGGTGAATTAATAGCAGAGCCCTGAAAACAAGGAATTCTGCCTGAGCAACAGCAAAAATCTCCCTTGGATAATCATATAAATCCTAAACCTAACCAGAATCTCCACTAAATGCCTGCTGCAGCATAATTCTGAGAGCGATGCCCTGTGAGTGTGTGTCTCAGGGAGAAGGGGAGACCTCCTTCCTGGTATGGGCAACAGCATATGCTTTCTGCAGCCAGGGATTTCATCAAATTAACCTGCTTGTTCAAATTAGAGGGGAGGGAACAGCAGGCAAAAAAATAAAAAAAGACATCTGAATGGAAGCACAGCAGCCGAGCTGAAAGCTCTGGCCACTTATTTAAATAAGCAGTTCCAGCTAATGCAGGCCCCTGGTGCTTTCAAATAGCTTTTTGTGTGCCCCAGAAACACCTGTCTCTCCCTCCCTCTCTAACTGTGCCTTTAAAAAAATAAAAATAGAAGAAAGAACACTTGGATTGCTTTGGGTGCCTCTTTTCAATCCAGCCCGGCTTCTCCTGTCTTTTGCTGCCAAGGATCACTCAAAGACCTCTTCACTGTCCAGTGTCTTTCAGAGCCAGGCCTGAAGTTACGAGTTTCTCCCCTTGATTGGAAAAGGAACAAAATTCAGTCTTTACCCCAAGTGCAAGCTGGAAAACCTACAGGGAAATGGGACTTTGCAAATAAACTGAAACACATGTAACTTCTTTGGGCACTCTGAAATATGTGCAGGAAAAGGGAGCTTGTAATGAGGTTGGTATTCTTTTCAGCATCCACCCTTTCTGAGCAGGCTTTTATTGTCACTTCATATATTTTTTTTTAATATCCCTTTGTCCTTTCACTCTGACACTGCATTTTCTGCCATACAGATGCCAAACTTTATGATTGCACCTGCCAATCCAGAAATTGCACGTTATGAAAGAAAGGCATAAAGTTAAAGGAAAGTCTTAAATATAGGACAATGGAGAGACACTAAGGTGACCTAAATTCCCATCTCTGCTCCCTGTTTCCTTGAATCACAGCCCTTACGTTCAGGTGAAGACTACAAACTCCTTAAGGCTGCCCTGGGGATGGTCCATGGCCTGGAGGTGAAAACGTGTCTGGAAATGAGCTATCAAAGGGCCTCCCTCACTGCAGCAGTTCATTACTGCTCGTGGAGTGCTCTCATGTATTATAAAATGATGGGCTACATGAGTGTCTGGATTAATTATAAACAAAAATTATCTCCTGGAAAGCCCAGTGCTACTTCTTATTACTCAGGTTTAAGAACTTGTTTACTTCACCCACTTTTTTTTTTGTTTGTTTGTTTCTCCAGGACTTATCTTCTGTTTTTTAAATTTCTTTTTTCTCTCCATCTACTATTCAGGCTTTAAAACTCTGTTAATATCCCATGTTCTCAGCTTGTCTCCAGGTCCTTGTGTCCAAACTTTTCAAGGCAATGTTTCCTTTTCAGAGGGCAGCCTTGTTGCAAACAGCATGTGCCACTCTTGTTGGGTTAAATGCTTTTAAATAAATCATTCCTGCATCCTAATTGCTTCCTGGCGGTTTCCAGAAGAACCTCTTTACGTCTTGCTGTTCTCTTAATCTGTCACCTCCCCTACACCTGCTCAGGCTTTTCTAACAGCTCCAGTCAATTCCCAGGGCAGATGGCTGAGAATCAAGAATTAAACCTCAGCTAATTTCCGAGGGCGAGCCGGCTGTGAGCTTTCATCCAGCGAGGCAGCAAACTGACTTATTGATCTGCAGTTTTCTCCCCCTCACCGCTTACAAATGGATTTTCAGCTTGTCTCAAATCACCTTTTTTACTGCAAACAGGCACCTTTGCCACACCTTGGCATCCTGTTTATTAGCACTGGGTAGGGATCTCAGAATCACAGGATCTGCTGAGATGGAAGGGATGCACAAAGATCGTGGAGTCCAACTCCTGGCCCTGCACAGAACACCCCAAAAGTCACACCTTGTGCCTGAGAGCATTGTATAAACTCAGTCAGGCTTCATGCTGTGACCACTTCCCTGGGCAGCCCTGGGATTCCTGTGAGTTTTGGGGATCACATGATGTAACTTGATGAGCCAAAACTTGGCCAGGTCCCAAGGGCTCCCTCCATGGCCGCTGTGCAGGTGCAGATGCCTTGAAAAGTCTGGTGTTTCTGTCACGATTTAGAGCAAAATTTCTTCATCATCAATGGCATTCTGCCTCTCATCCAGAGGCTGTGTGGAGACAGCCTGGATTTAGGGCAGCTGGAGAGGAAAGACACTTAAAAAGATCTCCAAAGCCACCTCATGTTTCATCTCAGGGAACCTTCCTGGTGCTGAATGCTGTAGTCAGGCATGGACCTGATTATTATTTATGATGTGAACAGTGTTACCATGCCAGGGGTGCACACCGTGATTACTGACAGAACATTTCCCTGGGGCTCAGCCCCATTGGCTCTGCTGCATTTCCATCCCAGCTGGTGGGAGTTGAGGTGCTGAGCTTTAGGCAAGCTTCTTTCTGGGCAGGATTAGGATCAACCCTACTCAGATATGACATAATGAAAACAACAACAAAAGCAAACAAAAAAACCCAACAAAAACAAACAAAAGCCCAAAACCTCAAAACAAACAAACCAAACCAAATCAACCAAGCAAGCAAACCCAAAAACCAAAAGAGAAAAATCTGTTTGTGTTGCCTCCTCAAGGTGCTGTTCTGGATTTGCTTGTTTCCCTAAAGCATTTATTTAATCAGATGTTCCAAATTAATATGAAAAAAAATACCATATTTTTGTGGGAAACATGACAGTCTTAGCTTGAAAATCAGCTCACTTTAGTTGGGTTCTTGAACCTGATTGATCCTGGTATTGTATTGACTATGCCAGAATGGAGAGGGACTCTGAAGAGTTGTGGGCTCCCTGACTTTTGCCAGGAAGGATAATGGTACAAGCAGGAGTACATACCAAAAGCAGGAATGTTAATCTTCATTTACCTTAGCACAAAACATCCCAAAGTCAGCCATACCAGGGTAGGAGGTCTGCACAAAATCTCTGCACTACCAAGGCACAACTTTGGAGTTTCATACCAATTCCTTTGATCTCTCCCTCACTAATAAAGAATCCCTGCCCCTCTGCAGGCTGCTTCTATTCCTTCACTTCTTTCTTTTCCCTCCTCCTGACACCAGTCCCTTGAGCTGCTCCTGGCCATCCTGGATGGTGGGAAGGTGTTTTTGTGGTCTGCAAGTTGGGGTTTCAAAGGTTCTAGTCATCAGGGGGAGGAACTGTGGGCCAATCCCCCATCCTCCTCTGTCCCTGGAGAGTTTGTGGGGCTCTGGATTGTTAAATGCAGTCAGTGTGTCCCCCCCAGCTCAGCTCTTCCATGCAAGGCAGAACATCCCTGTATATGGAATTTGGCAGCTCCACTCCTAGTGGTGGAAAGGGCCAAGCAAGCTGCATGCAAGAACTCCAGGATTTTATTCATTATCTTCTTTTTAAGCATAGTCTTCTAAAAAAGGACATTGAAAAGTGCTCCATCTTTAAATGGAAATATGAGAGAAATAAAAATGTTTGGTGAATCTAGCTCAGCGAAATCTGAGTGGAGATGGGTTTTTTACAGCACTTCTGAAAGTTGAAAATCTGCTTCAGTAATTGAAATTCTTCAGCATTTGCAGTAATTATTCGTGTACCAAGCACTTTGCAAGGTGTAGGCAGATAGGGAACAAGGGTTACTGTGGACTTTTTCTCCTTACCTACATTTTCCACCCCTTTTCCTGCAGCTGCAGCATGTTTTGTGCTGCTGTGCCTTGTCTGAAACTCAGCTTCCTCTTAGCAAAGCCTGGGTTGCCCCCTTTTAGCACCCATGTGGTAACAAACACGAGGCCCAAACCAAGATAAGACCAGAAATTTGGATGTTTTTGCACGTGCTGTGTTGAGATAAAGTGTGGGGTGGCAGAAGGGAGATTTACAGCCTCAGCTGACCTGCTAACACACATTAAAACCACTTCTCTTCAAGTAGATTTTTTAATTTTCACTTATCTTGAATTAGCCAATATGTACTAAAAGAGCATTTTTTTCCTCTTTCCTTCTTTCTTTCTTTTTCTTTTTCTCTTCAAAACCAGTCTCCCTGCCTTCTGGAGAGGGAATCTCACTCCTATTGGTTATCTGGGAGGTTGATGCCATCAGAGAGGCTCAGAAGAATGTGCACTGAGACAACTTCAAACATCCCTCATGTGCATTTGCTTTGAGGAGCTCGGAAAAACTCGTCAAAAACTGAACACTGAAGTTGTAATACCCTGTGGTACCCATGGACTTTTGACAACTCACAGAGAACACTAATAAGTTGTCTCTTAAGATGCTGCTCCAAGTGACAAGACATATTATCTTTAATTTGCCTTGGCTGTGCTTTTGTCATTCTGCTCCTGTGTGCTTTTCTGAACAGAAACCAGACAAAATTCACATGCTCTTAGGGTAATGTCCCAAGAATACAAATTGGATTTCAGTGCTGTTTGGGAACGACTCATTACAGCAGATTGTGTAATTACTGGAACAGCAAACAGAAATCACCTTGTTAATCAACAGGGAATACAGATGGAAAAAAACAATTAAAGTAATCATAAGCCATCAATATTTACTTCACACAGCAAGTTTTTAATTGTCACTTAAAGACAATCCGACACAAGGGCGTAATTTAATTCAATTCAATTTTAACTAGGGATAGAAAGACTGTTTCAAAATGTTCATCTCAGATTCAAGGACTATTAGGTGCTTCTTAACTTGTCTGACAGTGAAGTATTTGAAGAAGAAATCTCAGAGCAAGAGCTTTCCAGGAACTATCTTGGAAAATGTAATCCCTTTATTTTTGCTTAAGTGTTCAGGGAAAGTGACGGTGCTTTTAATGCCTGAACATCCATGAGCAGATCTCAGACAAGCAAACAGGAAATTTGGCAGCAAACAGGAAATTTGGAAAGCTGCTCAGAGGGGAACACAGATCTCTGGTTACCACCTCAGCAGCTCCAGGCAAACACCAGAAACATGCTGTATTAGAACCACTCAGAAAAGTTATTGAGGAGAGTGAAAAATACGTATTCTTTTATTTCCATAAAAGCATCTACAAAATCCTGCCCAATGGATTTGTTGAATAACTGGTTTGAGATGCCTGGCCTTCAAGTCCATTGCTGAGCTTTGCTTGAGCTACTGTATGTAGACAGATCTGCTACCCAAAACTGTTTGTGAGCCCCTGCCTCCATGGCAGGGGAGATGGAAAAGGGATGGAAAGAATAATCTTTATCCCTGGTAACCTAGCTGGAAAGAAACAGGTGGGGAATCAGGGCAAAAACTGAGAATGCTCTCCCCTCTCTGCTGCAGGGCACAGTGCAAGGACCGCCCATTGCTGGAGATGGATGGAGGGGAAGGAGGCTGCCAGCATCCCTAACAAAGCAATTGTTTAAGAAAATAGCTTTCTCCACGTGTCAAGTCTTGAAAGACAGGATAATCTTAGAAAGAATTGGTGGAGAAACTCTGATCTCCCCTCATCTCTGAAATCAGTACATGCCAATCAGGCTGGGTTTTTGTAAGCCTGGATTGAGACTAAAGTTTGGTCAAATAAATTGAACACAAAACGGCAATGGAGATGATGGATTTGTGATAATGGACTTTTGTGAAGTGATGACATTAGTGCTGGTTTAAGAGGATTTCTCTGTGAATGCCACAGGCAATGAAACTTGGCTGTGACTTTTTTCCCTGAGTCCTGACTAATGAGTTGGGACTTCACACCCCTTTCCCGGGAGCTTTCTCGTGACAGCTTCTCAGGGGTTCCAGCCTCTCACCTCTGCCTCCAGAGCACGAGCAGAGAGTGAAGAAGCTGTTGACTGCAACACCTCCAGACTCTGAATGATGCTAAGCCCCAGCCTGGTGCCTCTCCCAGACTGACCATGCCATGGAATAATCCATCCACTGTCAGCAGAGACTGGGACAGAGCTCAGAATTAATTGGCTGAAGCTCAAACTAGATAAGCTCAAGATAATATTTATAGGCCAGAGGAAACAATTGAAAGGAACATCAAGCATGACACCAGCATGCACAGCTGGTGGGGTCTCTCTGCCCCTTGTTTAAAAGCCCAGCTCTGTCTGATTTTGCAGGACAGACCTGGTGGAGAGCAGTTCACACAAACATTCATCTGGGTGCCCCTCGCCTCCATCCCTGGCCAAGTTCAGACTCCTTGTTTAATCTGCTGTGCCCAAAGAGGTTTTGATTGCATGGATACTTGGAAAATATCTGTTCTTTGTGGAAATACTTGCCCATGCCTCCTAGCAAAGAGGATTGCGCACAAATGCCATTCCTGATGGTGATATTGATGTCTGTCTACACTTCTATCTGTCTGCACAGATATACTACAGTCTCTGCCTTCTCATGTGAAAAGAGCTGTGGATTGAGTGCCCACCACTGCAGCTCATGAGCACAGAGAGCTGGTATTTGCAGTGTAGAAGGGTGTTATGTTTAGCAGTACACTTCTTTTTTGCAGGGCAGCTTGTAAAGATGTCCATTGATGTTGTTTGTTCAGTATACCCAACTTCCAGCAGACATCTAAGGCATCTTTCCCAGGTGCCCTGAGCTGAAATGAGCCTTCATTTTGTGGTTTCATTAACCCTTTCTCTTTCCTCCCAAAGAAATCTGCAGCAGAGCTGTTGATAGGACATTATTGAATTGCAATGTGTGTGAAAGCACTCTCTGCTGCTCCAGAACACTTCTTTGAGCTGCTGAGAAGCCCATTACCAGAGATCATCCTTTAGGGACTCTATATCCAGCAAAAATAGCTCAGTTTGTGGATTACTCTGTGTTTTGAAGGTTAGGCACTGCAAGACAGAATTTGCTTTACGAATGCACAACTGTCAGATGGAGCCTCTGCTGTTCCACTGGTCGAAATCAGTGCCAAAGGTCTTTCACAAGGCAGGATATTTAAAAAAAAAAAATTGGCAGCCATGTGCTTATACCCCCTGTGGGTTCAAATCCCATTTAGAAATAGTGAACACTTGCAAATTTTGAGTTGGTTCTATGAATTATTCAAACCAGAAAATAGATTCAGAGTTGCATTTGTACAATGAGAAAACACAGATGAGAGATGGTTTCACATGTCCAATCAAAAATCAACCATCGCAGCTTGAATTTTGAATACTGATTCCAAACCACTAATGAATAATTTGCAGATCAGGAATTTTTAAGTGAATAATTTTAAACAAATAAATTTGAGAAAATCAGACAAGTGGTTCATCTGCTTCTTTTGGAGCAGCTAATTCACCCATTCACTCCCTTCTGCAGCTCAGTTGCAGTGATTTGGTTCTCAAAGGACCAAAAAGAAAATGCAAATTGAAATAAAAAAGTGTGCTGGAAAAATTATAGGATATTACTGTGCCAATTCAGAGTGGCAGGGTGGGTTAGCAATAGGGTAGGAGAAAAGCATCTGTTAAACCTGCTAAAAATATAGTGCCAGGTTCTCATAATCTGCACTGGGAAAATATTTTTAAGAAAAGAATAGTGCAGGGTGGAAAGATTTATTCATTCAGAACCCTAAAGAGCAAGTGATGGCCTAGAGTCAATCAATCACCAAAACAAGGGTGGAGCAACTTTTTGCTTGGAATGGGAGCTTGAAAAAAGAACAGTTAAATGTGGGTGGAACATTTCAATGTGGGTTAAGAAAAGAAATCATTCTGGGTCAGCAAGAAGGTGCTGGGATTTATTTTCTGCGGACATGGGGAGCCCCAGGGGTCCGTGTCCCTCCTGTTTTATGCCACACGTGCTCGGATGTGTGACAGAGGAAGGTGAAGCCCCTTTCCCAGGCCATCTGTGGCTGCTTCACCAATCTGTCATTATAAACTCCACCATTAAAAGGCAAACACGCAGCTCATTTACATTTGGATTTTGCATTCTTGTGTGGCTCCTGTTCCAAGGGGAGTTTTCACATGGAGGACAGAATTTAGCCTAGTTTTTGGTTCACTCCCTTTGGTGTTAATGAGATGTTATTCTACAAGGGTGGAATTAATTTTAAACTGTAACAGAGTTCCAAACTGCCTCAGTGAATTGATCCTGCACCAGGAAGACCTCTACTTATGGTTGGGACAATATTCATCCCTCATCCAGCCCTGTTATTCTTCAGAAGCTCACTGAGACAGCAACTCCAATAACAAATTCCTGGAAGATCATCCAGTACTTCAGGGGAGTCCTATTAGTCCCATTTTACAGATGGAGAAACAAGAAAAGAAAAGCAATTTCACCTAAATCACAATAAGAACAGTTTTCAGGGCTGGGCTATAACTTAGGAACTGGTGGATTACAATTTTGTGGTTAAATAATTAAACCAGGTCTTCCTCTTCTGCTGGAGCTAATCTGAGAAAAATGAGTGCCTTCCCTTTAAAAGGTTTCTAAGCATATATGCAAAGAAGAATTTATGACCTACAATTTATGTAAAGAATTTCCTTTTCATGAATCAATTTATTAAAGCTCTGGAGAAGCTTCCAAAGGCTCTGATCCAGCAGTGCACTTAAACATGTCTATAACTTCAAACAAGTAAATTGTCCCATTGAAGTGCTCTCCTGGGCTGGGGCCAAAGAAAGTGCAGTTCTTCCCTCGAGTCAAGGTTCAGATGTAAAATGGGGAAAAACAATTTCTCTGAAGATTAATAAATTACATAATCATGGCAAAGCTCTGCCAGCCTCCCACATTAATACCTCAAGCTAATAAGAAATGCCTCAGGGAGATAATTGCCTTCTCATTGATACACTGAGATGAAATGTTAGGCTTCATCTGGAGGATGTGGTGCTGCTGACTTTCCCCAAATTTGGCAGATCCCACATCAATTCAAAATGAATCTTTGGAGGAGTCAAATCTGGTACTAGCAACACTCCTGGGGCATGAACTTCCTTTTGTTCAGACTTCTAAGGATTATCCTTAAATCAGGAGAACCAAGCGTGGCAGTATTTCAAGGATTCAGAGTATTTTACAATGTTTTGTAGTAGTGAAGCCACTTTGCCTAGAGGACTTTTCACACCTTCTCCTGGACTCCTGCACTGCTAAATATTTGGGAGGCAGTACTGAACATCCTGTCACACACTGCTGGCAACCTTGCCGGGGAGCTCCGCCAAGGACAGCTCCTCTAATCTGCTGAAAACTTGTGTGCACAGGTCATGTGCAGAGCAGTCCAAGGTAACAGGACCTTGTGCTAGCTGGGAGTGTGGGAGGAGATGCTAAATGCTGAAAGAAAGAGAGAATTCCTGGGGATGGGAAGGGGGGTGTGACTCAGATTAACAGGGTGACACATCTACGTCACCACTAAAGGAGTTCCCGTCTGCTCCCGGTGCTGGGGATGCACAGTTGCACATCCAAACCTCCTCTGAGCTCTGCCCAGGGTTGGTGCTCAGGATCAGAGTGACAGCTGTCATTTCACAGATCCAGAGCTGTCATTTCACAGATGCAGAGCTGCCAAACTCAACTGCCCTTTCCCACCCACTGCAAAACCCAACAAGAGAAGCGTTGTAGTTCCAAAATAACACTCACATCAACAATGAGGAAGTCCAGCCAGCACCAGGCATTGGTGAAATACTTCTTGAAGCCATAAGCCACCCACTTCAGCAGCATCTCCAAGACAAAGATGTAAGTGAACACTTTGTCAGCATATTCCAGCATGGTTTTTATGTTTTTTCGGTCTTCAAGGTAAATATCTTCAAAGGCCTGGAAGTACAAAGGGTTGGTTAACAACTGCTCCTGAGCCCTGTTGGAAAGCATGGGTGTTGCACTGCAGGTCTGTTTTTGATAAGCTATAACGTACAGTCTGTGATTTCAGATGTATTTCAACATTACAGTCAAAAAGAGTGTTCAGGCACAAACAAGAATGACCCTGACCTAAGAGAGATCTGTTCAGCTTCCCCCTATAATGGACACAGGCTTGGCTATCTCTCTCCAGCCTCCACAGGCTGTACTGGATAGACATCCTTGGAGTGCAGGAAGAGCTTATGCACTCTGAATTTGGAATGTGAATCCATGAGCAGAGTGCCACCCCAAAACTCCCAGATTTATCCTACCTCATCTCCTGTTGGCTGTGCCACTGCTACCCAGGCACCTCAGATGTCCCAGAGCACAGGATGCCTATATTTAGGAGGCAGAATATGACCCCTACATTTAGCCAAATAGATCTTATTGCTAATGATGACAAATTGGGTTATTAACCTGCCTGTGTTATGGAGTTCCCTGGCTTCTGTTCAGCCATCACATTTCAGGTGGCTACAGCTCTCTGCCTCAAGAAATGCTCATTATTATTCACTTAGCAGAACAATAATGTTTTAAAGGTCAAGGTATCTATCTCCCCATCTCATCTGTCTCTCCAGCTAATGCCATGCAGAGCATTATGAAAAGAGTTTCAGTATCTATATCAAATACGAGCAACTGAATAACCCCTTTAAAATATTTAAGATCTAAACCAATATGCTTCCTAAAAGAAAGAAAATAAAGATGTCTCATAATTTAGCCTTCACTTTATAACATGAGTCAAATAAAAGGCAGGATCCTAGTGTCAGGTTTGCCAATCTACAGACCATTTTAGGCCTTCTAAGTCAAATTATGGTCTGCTTCCCCAGCTGCTTTTGCCGCTGCTGTTACACAAGCTGCTCCCCAGCCCCTGTATCCTGGATAACCCAAGCTGTGACATATTACTCCCATCCCATCGTGTGACCCAGAGCACTTGGCAGCAAGAAACATAATTTGAGAGGGTCTGTGCTAATCATATGAATTATCTGCATTTACATATTTCCAGATCTGTAGCTACTTTCTGAGGAGCTTCAAAAAGTTAGCAAACACCCAGTGCCTGGAGATACAAGAAGTGTGGTACTTGTCACTCAGGCAGTCACACTGCTCTTTTGCCTGCCAGGGAACAGTAATTAAAGTGACAAGAAAGCTTTGGCAGCCTGTGCCAAAGCTTGTCCATTTGTCCCCACACTTTGGGGTGACGTTTTCTCTGCAACCGTCTCCTATCTTGCCTTCAAAAATGATATTTCAAGGGTGTGAAAGAGCTGTTGGAGAAAGGCTGAAAACAATGCACAGATTGGAGTTTATCACTTCTCGTAGGGGCTCACTCACTTTGTCAGATGACTTGCTGTACTTTGCAATTACTGCAAAAATAACAACAAACCATTTAAAGTGATTTCCTCCTCCTCTCCCTCCTTTGCTCTCCGTACTTTCTACTAACTTGTCCAAAAGTACATTGTGTTTTGTCTGCTAAAAGCACACTGTGAGTCAGGAAGCAGCTTATTAAAGGATGAAAAATGTGCTACCTGGACACTTCTGTACTTCTGGACAAGCTGTGGATATTACCCAAATGACAGAATCCTGGTATTTGGCATTTTTTCATGGTGACAACGGATGAAACCTTTGCCATACAAAACATCAAGAAGGGTTTTTTTTCCTGCTTTGCGTTGTGTGTCAAAAAAGAGTTAAGTAGGATACCTGCAGTGTTACCCAAAATTACTATTAAAAAGTAGGCTTCCAGTTTGGGTGCTTACGGCTTAAATTCTTAAGAAAGGTTTTTGGATCTTCTGCAATAAGCTGAAGATATATTTTGATGGTTTAACCACATACACATATATATATATTGGTTTAAAAGTGTATATAGCTCTTCTCTTTAAGAACTTAGGGTGTCCCAGGGATGCAGCCAGATGAGCTTTGTTTTTAGAAGAGGGCAACCCAGAATAACAGGTAAAAAAATGTGTGTGTTGCCTCCAGCCTCTCCAGTCCAAATACTGAAGCACAGTGCTGATATGTGAGAAAATGCAGAGTAATTTGCCCTTATACAGAACTGCATTGGCTAAATTGAAAGTCACAAAATCTAAATGAATGCATGCAATTTAAATTAAATGAGCTTTATATTGCAGTCTTCAGTTATCTAAGGCACTTTTAATTACATATGTAAGGAAGTGCATTCATCTAAGGCATATTATAGCAAGCGACATCCCCCCTCTAAAATGTGTTCAAAAATTAACATTCTGATGCTCAAGCTGGTGCAAAAACTGTCAGAGTCCATTCATTTCAGCAAAGCTGTGGCAATTATCAGAAGCCTACTATTTACCCAAGTTATTCAGCCTCTTATTTCTTGTAATAAAATAAAATCCCCTGGGTGACATTTCAGCCCATCTCTGGTGGACCAGGAGAGCAGTCCATTACTTCCCTTTTCGCATCAACATTTATGTATTTCCACCTCCCTCTCTCCCTTCAGAGACTTTCTCTGAGCTACATAAACCCAGTGCTTCTGTGTTTTTCCTCTTTTTTTTAGGCCACTGATAATCTGTGTTGCTCTTCTCTGGAGTTTCTTCAATTAGCCCATGTCTTTCCCAAGTGCAGTGCCCAGAGCTGCAGCCAGTGCTCCAGCTGAGGCCTCCTGGATGCCAACTGGAGTGGAAGAACAGGATAATTTATACAGCCCAGTGGGGTGTTGGGGTTTTGTGCAGGACTGTGATGGAGTTTATTGTTTGTTGTCTGCTCCCTCTCCAGCTCTTTTTAGTAAATCTGCTTCCTCACAGCCATCCTTCATCATCTTTCTGCCTGTGGTTATTCCTGGCGAGGTGAAGCAGGCACCTTTCTAAGATGATGTTTGCCTTACTACTAAGGCAGATCCATCCATTTGGATGAAGGCAATCCTGACCTCTGGAAATGCATGGATAACCTGTCCTAACATGGCACTGCCTGCAGATTTAATAAATGCATGTCTCACTCCATTACAAAGGAGATGGCCAGACACCACCAGACCAAAGCCTGGAGAACTCTTGGTACACATCTCTGCTCTAGGTCAGGATAAAAACCTGGGAGAAATCCCACCAGTTCCAGGGACCTTCCTGACATGTAAAAGAGAAATACAAATACATCCCCGAGAAGGCTGAAAATGCAGAGATGTTAATTCCAGAGGATTCCCTAGCAGAGCCCTGGACAATGACCAGCCAGTGTCCATTTACAGATGTTCACCTGGACACTACAGAACCTGTGCAGGGAAGGCACTGAGTGTTAACCTAAGGTGTATTCAAAACAGGAATACAGGCATCCACTAGCTCCATGACTCAGTGCCCTCTCTGTCTTCTATGATTTTGATTTGCTGGTTACAGAATGTGTTAAAAAAAAAAAAAAAAAAAAAAAAAAAAAAAAAAAGAGAAGAAAAGAAAAGAACAAAGACACCCCTGGAGCAAAATACAAGCCTCCAGATGGGAACTCTCATGGAGAAGCAGCTATGGGATGCTGAAGCAGCAACGCTGGCAAACTTCCTCACACAGACTTCCTCAAGGATTTGCTTTTCAAAAGATGTGCAAGTCAGAATTTTATATCACAGCAGAAGAAAGTTCCCCACCATATGGTAAAGGCAGGTGAAATCAGAAAAGCTGACAACCTGTTTTAGCCCCAGACATGCTCTGCTTTGAGAATTGATTGGTAAGATCTCATAAGATCTTAGAGACAGCTAAACTGGAGAACACTGGAGACCCATGTCCACTTTTAACCAGTTAGGAAATGCTGTCACATTTACCAGGGCTCCGCTGCTCAGCAGGATCATGAAGATGATGAACGTTTCAAACCAGTTGTGCTCCACGATTCTGTAGCAGGTCTTTCGCAGCCTCCACCAAATTTTGCCTGGAAATTTTGAGATGTCCACTGAACAGCACGGGAAGAAACGCACACAGACTGTGAGAAATAAAACAAAAACAAATGAATTGTTAAAAAAAAAAGCCCATTTAATTCTTAAAGCTGCAATTAGAAGTTGCTAAGGACGATTTTTTTTTTTAGGAATAGACTGCTGCACAGTGCCTTTCCTCCCTTTTGTTTCTCACAAACCCCTTCTTCTCTGCCTTCCATTTCCCTCTCTCATTCCTCTATTAAAACATTCAAAATCACTTAAAATGTGTCCCAGGGATGATTTTGTGATACAGAATATATTGGCCATGAGTCACCAGTGCCCTAGGTCATTCCAAAGGTGTTAGCAGAGCTCAGGCAGCACTTGTGATCAGGACTAATAACTCTAGGAGGTTATTAGAGATAGCTTCCAAATCCTTTTGAATGGAGGAAGGTTATTTTCTTGCTAGTACAATACCACTGGAATTACTGATTAAAAGTGGCAATCTGATGAAAGAGAGATGATGAGAGGAGGTGCTACAGTGCAGATGGGACCAATGTGCTGAAGCGACTCAGGCAGCAAAAGCAGGAGCAGATTTTGATCTCTTGGACTCTCATTAGCTTAAACAAGGCATTGGAACAATCTTGGAATTATAGTGAGGCAGTTAAATCCCCTTTGATGTCACAGAAATTTGGGTATCTGCTCTGTAACAGGATCCCCACTGATGCTTCATCGCACTTTCTGACCTCAGTGACAAATAGTGTGTGATAATTAAGTGCTGTGATGGTAATGGGGTCCACACAAGGATTTCTGATAGGCAAGACCATGGCCATTTTCAGTTTCCTTAGCGACACCCATTTGTTACAGCAAAAAGATACTGTCACTGGTAACAGACAGAGCCATCTTTCCCACTTCAAAAACACCATGTGCATTGCCTGGTGTAGGGCAAGAATTTAAAATGGTGTGAGAGGACCCTGGGAGCCAGGAATTGTCCTGGCCAGTCAGTCTTATGTCAGATAATCTGACTCAAACATCACATCTGCTGATGAGAATTACTCTCAGAAACTATTTTATTTTCAAAAAGCAAGCTTCTTACCCTATATTTATTCCATGTGTTGCATAGAAAGAGACATAATTATTGAGGTTTATGGGCCTCATAATGAGAAAAAAAGCCACAGGCCAATTACTTCTATGGTTGGAAGGTTGCCAAGGTCACCAACATGTCGTGAAACACACAGGCACAGCTCAGAAGTGACAAGGGAGGTCTCATCATGGTGATGCAATGCAATGTTTTTGTGAGTAGAAATAATACTTAGGCGAGGCATCTTGGGGAGGAAAGAGGGCGAGTGCCAAGGTTACAGAGGGAGCAGATGCTGCTAATTCAAGGTGGCATAACTGAGGTGCCTGAGCTGCCTTGGATATGGAAGGAGATCAAATGCAGCTCCTGGGATGCTGGGATTCCCAAGCAGCTGGAATTGGGGCTGTGCTGGCAGCAGGCTCTGCCAGGAGGAAGAGAGCTGCTGATGCTCTGATGCTCCTGGTGTTTGCTGTGAGTTTTTATTATCCCACATCCCTCCTGTGGAGCAGCAGAACTGGAGGATCTTTCATAGAGGAAGTACTCCCAGAACTTTTCCCCCTCAGATTTCTGTGATTTTGGTTAGGTGTGGGCTCTTAGCTGTGCTAGGTTTTGGTGTGGGACTAAAAGGACAGTAAACAATTTATGTAAAGGTAATTGTAGCAAGTAACTACTTGTTCTCTAAATGCCTGCATCACACAGACCCACAGCAGCTCCCAATTTACCACTGTATTCCAGAACTCAGAGAAACTCTGGGTTCAGTTATAATACACTAAATTGTTCAAACTTTTTAAGAAAGGCATAATACTGCGAGAAGATGGAAATGTAAGAACCAGCTCTCTGTCTCTTTGTAGGTCAGGTACCACTTCAGCAAAGGCAAGAATTATCCTTCTAAGCACTTCAATCTCAAACACTAAAGAATCAAGGCAAGGGATAAAAGGACATCACATTAGTCACTGCTTTTTGCTAAAACCAGTACAATGCTCACAGCTGGCAGTGCATGTGGGTTTGGGTGTATTTTAGGAAGCAGGTACACAGAACAGACTTCACAGAGCAGGCTCTCTGCTGAGAGAGGCCCATCAGGAGAATCCCAGCAGCACAACATGACCGAGGGCACTCTCAGCTGCCAGAAAACTCTCACATCACTTCTCACCCCACAGCCCACATGGTCATCACCACCTTTCAGGTGTCTGGCTCACACTCTGTGCTTGTAATTCAGGGAGACTGCCCACCTCACTGTCACCTCAGCTTCGAATCAGGAATACCAAAGGCTTGGGCTCAAATCCCTCACTTATCAAATGAACAGATTAATGAGCAGGTTGTTCACTCTGTAAGTGTGGATTTCTCGTGTTAAGCAGAAATCCCCTTTGTACTGGAAGCAGCCACTGCTTGCAGTAGAATTAACTGTCCTTGTGGCTATCTCCTTCACCAAACCAATTTCAATTTGGAAAACAGCTTTTTTTTTCTTACTTTTTTTCTTACATTTATACAGAAACTTTTCACTCTTTTCTTGTAAGTTTCTTCCTAGATGGTTACTTGGCTTTTTAGTCTCTCAAATGAATGCCCAGGCCCAGCCAGTGACAGGCATGACATGCTCTGCCATGCTCCTACAGAGTATAAATGCTCTGTAAATAGTGTTGGAAAAGGTTAGGATCTCCCAGGAAGTGGTTTTCCCCACTGTAAGATAACTGGATGAATCATTCCCTGGAAGAGTTCCACTACACAGGGAGCCTACATGATTACCTGAGCCCAGGAATAGCTAAAATTAGGGATCACCTTCATATTAGAAACTAATGAGCAGAGCACCGTGGATTCCTAAGTCACTGCATTTGTGATGGGAAGTACTTACAACATGGTTAAACCAAGTTATTACTGATTCAGTTGGTTTCCATCTGATAGTCTACAAGTACAGAGAGGTATTTTAAAGACAGGTAGCACCACTAAATTTTTTTAAATGCTCTTTGATTACTTTCATGCAACTTCAATCTGAAAAAAAGAGTCCTAGTTACTGACAGTAATACCTTGAAAAATCCAAAATAGCTTCTCGGATGAGTCAGCCCAAAATCACAGTGCTATTAAATCCCATGCTTTTGATTGGGCCCAATTCAGAAATGTTTAGACCAGATTTTGCTACAATTGCTAATGTCAAGTAGCACTTCCGTGAAAAATCATGCTGTCTGCAATTCAGATGAAATGCTGCTTTTAACTATTCACAAAGAGAAAAAGGAAAGAAGAAAAGAAAACTGACCCCAAACAGGTCTTTTAATGAATTAGTAGAAATCTGCTTCTATTTTAAATTTTGTGGATTTACTCCCTGACTGTTCTTTCCTGCCTGTGCTTTTCTGGACTCTCTCTAGTGCTGGTAGCCTACTGCTCTGGTCACCTTGACCTAAGCTTACATGTTGAGTCAGAAATTTCACTTAACCAACAGAAAAAGTTTACCTGACCTTGGTCTGTGGTCTAACAAGTTTGTTTTTTTTTTTCTCTTCCATTTCTATGAAATCAAAATATCAAAATCATTTTGATGAGTCTAAGGCATGACCTGGAGAGGGTCTGAGCAATCTTAAGCCCAGCCATTTCTATAATAAGGCATGTGGTTAGCAAAGTCCAGCTGTGGTGTTCTGTTATCCACATAAAGGAGATAATTCATTAACACCTTTTATTCCAGCAAGTGTCAAGGCAGGAATAAAACCTCTGGCATTTCTTACGACAGAGTTACTCATCTTGCCTGGTCTAACAGATTTGTGCTATCCCACTGAAATCAGTGCTGGGAGGGAATGGGTTGTGCAGAAGACTCTGACCCCCTTCTGATTTTGCCAGGGCTTAGTTTTGCCACTGTAATTCATGTTGGGCTGCATTGTTTTTGAGAGCAAACTGACTCATTTCCACCATGGTCTTTTGGTTGGTAGATTACTGCTCATCAGAAGCACAGAACAGCAGAAGAAGTCCCCCCAAAGGGTTGAATTATTTACTGGTAAATCTGTGAAGCTGCTCTGAGCTGCATCTGTGGTCAACTTGTCTGAGAACAACGTCTGTTCTCAATTGACATTTGGACATTTCATACCATTTCTCATAAAACAGAAACCTATTTACCAAGAAACCTTTCCAGATACATTAATAGACCATGATATTATTTACTTTTTGGTTCTATTTCATAACAAGGGAAACAATACCTTCAGTTATTAGGATCTTTTATAGCACAATCACAAACTGAAGATTAAAATATATATTTTAAAAAAAAAAAGGAGAAGGAAATTAATATACAATGCATTCTGTGTGAATATTCCTTTGGCTCCATATTCACATTTTCTAGCCTGGTGTACTCTAATCATGGAGCTCTTAGACCTGATTGCATTACCTTGGTGCACTGGGGAAAAAAAATCTCTTTGCAAATGTGAGAGTTACTCTGCAAAACCTTCCTCCTCAATGCCTGACAGCCAAGCCTATTGATTTTAAGCTTATAGGCAAAGAATTTACAAATCCACTGCTTTTTCACACCAGTATATATATTTAAATTTTCATAAAATTATTAGTTGTGCTTTGGATGGATTTGGCTGCTGGTTCTCTCAATAAACCAGGAACACTAATTAATTTCTTCCATTCTGTTGTCCAGCAAGTCTGGTGCCTTGTGTTCAAAGCACAGCAATTTTGTGGCTGCCTTTACACAAGAGCTCTCAATTATTGGGACATTCATTTTTAGAACAAAACAGTATTTTTCTTAGCTTTTAAGGCTGGTTACAGCACTGCTTGGTTTGAGACAAAATACAGCTTCCTCAGCATGAACTCAAGCAGGCAGGTATTCATAACACGGGATATATATATATATATATATATGTATATATATATATGCTGTGTTTCTAGAGACCACTTTGTCTACCTGGGCATGCACAAATAAGAAAATAAGAGAGCAAGCCCAACTGTACCCCCTTTGAAAGACCCCAACTCTCTCCCCTTGCTGGAGGGAACATGATCTCAGCAGACTCTTCTTATTTAGCCCTTTCCTCATCTTCTGGCCCTGCTACAGACTCACTCAGGGAACTGGATGACCTTTATGGTCCCTTGCAGCCCAAACTATTCCATGATTCTAGGACTGCAGAATCTGGCTGGGTTTTATAGTGTAAGAAAGAGATTTATGATCACTGTCTCCAGCATTTCTGTACCTGAGACACACATGGAGATCTGGGATTTCATTTGTCCTCTACAAGTGGGGTCTACCAAGAGGGCATCTGACAAAACCAGGCAGTTTTATCCTTCCAAGGGCTTACCAAGGGTACATTTCTTGTTTATCTACTGCTACTCTCCTCAAAACACATCATCTGGGAGGTCACTACAAATAGCAGAGTGACGCCTTGGAGCAAAGGCAGTGGGCAGCCTGGCTTACCATTGATGTCATCTGTGCTTTGAATGAGGGGGTGGATGAGTTTTAAATCTAGAGGTCCAGTCCAACCTGCATTAATTTAATTCTGAATGCGTAATAGGGCTGTAAGAGTCTTATGATGACTGAAAATTGTACACAAGATAATGCCAGCACGCCGTTCCTGGTGGAAAAACACAGAGAACCTCAGGTATGACAGCCAGAGTGAAGCGATACTTTCAAACTTGGGTTTGTTCCATGGTTTTTTCCTAGGGTGCCAACGAGCACATTTTGTTGCACTTGGCTTGGTTTTACTCAGCCTTTAAAAATCATCTAGTGGCAGTCCCTGTAACTCTGTTTAGATTTATTCCATTTAATGGTCTATTTTTTGGTTCTCTTTGCTTTTTTGCTTCTAAACCGCCGCTATCTGCAGTTGGGAAGGGCAGGACACAGATCCCACCACTAATCAGGGCAACTTCACTTGAGCACATGGCATTTTCCAGCTGATATTTGGGCATTTTAAGGAGCGATAATGGCTCCTACCGTGGTCACATGGGAAGATGGTTCTGGGTGCCTTTGGTGTCACGAGTTGCGACCGACCGCGCGTTGGGCGAGGTTGCTCATTCTCGCATGACCCTCTGGTGATATTCCCTCAAAACCTCTGCCAGCGGGCTGTGTCCGGGGAATTACGCCTAAGGACTTGGTGGAATCTTTCTCCTATTAGGGTCTGGGAGAGAGGAGAGCTCTGTGGCCCAAGGGCTCTCTTTGGACAGCCTTCTGTGAGACACAGAAGATAATGTCCAAACAGGGAGAAAATCTTGCTGCAGAGGACACATACCAGTGGAGGTAACAGGGCTGGAGTGTTGCAAGGCATCTGGAGGAAAAAGTACCCAAATAGCTGGCATTGGATAAATGTTCCTTTCCCATCATCTGGCAACCAGAAATGGTCTCTCCATTTCTATCAGGTTTTTCCCAGCAATACTTGCTAGCTGCCAGAGCTGTGACCCTACCTTGGCTTCACATTTCCTGACCCAAGAATGTTCCCTGTTGACCCTAATCAAAGCTATTTTGAGATGATAACACATTAACAAGTCTCCCCAAGAAAAACGACCTATGGCTTATCTGGGTCACCCAACTCCCGGAAAACTGTGACCTCAGCAAACTTTCAGCAACTATTTCAAGAACATGCATTATCTTTGTTGCCTTTGTTATCTGAAAAAAAAGGGGCCTGAATCTGGAACATATTTGTTCAGGACATAACCTATGCTGGATGTGTTTAGAAATGTCATAGTTTGAATTTAGATAGCTGCTGAGCTAACAAGGTAAGACATTAACCCTTCCCCTCTCGCTCTTCCTCTTCACATAATCTCCTTCTTTCACAAATATTAACTTTCATTCTCCCAAATATACCAAATATTGTTGTATCTCTTTATAAAAAGTCAGTAAAGGCAGCACTAGATAAACCTGCCCAGTGCATGCTCTTCAATATTTTCCTTTTAGTAGTTTAAAGCCTTGTCATCTCAGCTAATTAGACTGTTGTTTTTTGGCTTACTTGGTTTCTAACAAGACTGAAGTGACAGCTGCATGAGGTTTAATTGCAATGGTAAGTTTGGGCAAAAATATTGGAAATATTTAATAGCAGTTGATTACAGGAAAACACTTTGTTTCCTTGCATAAATTAAACCTAATGTTAATGTCTTTGCTGTAAGAACCATTTGGACTTTCAGTTTATGGCAATTTGACTTGAAATTTTATGAGCGAATAATCACATTGAGTACGTACGTTTTTGCCAAATCCATGAGCAATGTTATCACATTTAGCCTAAACAGTAAACTCTGAAAAATGTGCATGGATACGTGCTGCACAGAAAAGGAGAGCAGATGTGTTGGGGAGGATGTCACCTGCACCTGCAGGTGTCCCTGGACACCATGCACTGGGCTGAGTGCTGGGAGCAGGCTCTCCTGCAATTCCCATTTAGTGCTCAAGGCTCAGCTGGCTGCATCCTGGGAGAAGAGAAAAACACCCTGACTTGAACAGGCACTGGTGAGGAACTAGGAGAGGTTAGGAATAAAAGCAAAATGCAAGAACAGGGGTGCTCAGGCGTCAGAACCTGGTGCAGGGGTCAGAATCTGGGTGGATGTAACCCAAGGCAAGCTTGGGGTTCAGCCCACAGTGCCTTCATTCCTGCATTTCTGTGGTGCCAGAATGACCATCAGGATTCAAAGCTGGCTAAATACTTCCAGTGATCCACGTAGAAGAGCCTTGCTTGCTACCCTGCATCCCACTGACATAACTGAAGAAGACCTGACAAACTGGGTTGATTCCATTGTGATCCTGCACCATGGAATTTCAGGCAGGTTTGGTTATTTTAAGGCAGATCAAATTACAGAGTGCTGCTGCTCTGGGAGCGTGTTGTGTGATGTCTGCCTCATTTCTTTTAAAAACTGGGCAGTGGCCATGGCCAACCACAATTTCAGAATTTGCAAACTGGTGTCTGAACAGCACTGATCTCACAGCACTGGCTTGTTTGAGCATTTATAACATAATCACTTTACAGGGCACAACAGGGATTGCTGCTCACCAGCCCCATTAAGAAATATATTGTGAAAGAATGAAAACACCAGATCTAATTTCTAAATGTTATTGCATGGGCCTGAATAGTTACACCATGCTTTCTTCTGTCAGCTGCATTAATTTTTGGCTACTGCTTTTAAGCAGAGCTGCCAAAAAAATGTTTAGATCCTAGGGACATTTGTAAGCCCTGCAGGGCTCCCTTACCTCATTCAATCATCTTTCTCACAGATATAGAGATGCACATTTTTGCTGACTTCAGGAGCATTCATATACCCAGCAAATCATCTCTGTCTGATCCCATCTGAGCTGCTCTGTTTTTGTTTACAATAATGCTTGGATTTTCAAGGGACTATACTCACATTCAGCTAACCCTATTTTTCCCAACGCAGATTTAAAGGAAAATGAAGAATTTGACTGAGATAATATTTGGAATAGAACTCACTCTGAGAAGAAATAACTTAGGAAGTTATTTACTTTATATATTTATTTTAATGTAGATCTTCTGATGTAGCTGGGTTTAAACTGGTGTTTCGGAGCAGGCTGGTTTTAAAGTATTAATAAAATGATGGTGAATTTCAGTATTAAAAGAGATATGTAAATGTGGTCTGTTGTTATCTAATATAATTAGGTTAAATACCCTTTACATAGCACTCACTGACCAGATGAAAGTTACTGGGTGTGCTAATCTTGACACCCTTTAAAATAAATGAAAGAGAGTCCCTGAGACTCATGAACTCTCCAGACTGATTCTATGACCTGCCTGAACACATTTAAGCCACAAAAACATCCTGACCTGCTCAGTTCTCTACCAAATTTGATCATGCACAAATATTGGAAGGCAAAAATCTTCATTGGACAAATGACAAAAATCAGCATTCAAAAAACAAACAAACAAACAAATGACTCTTTATGGCACAAAGTATGATTTTAAAAGCCTAACACTTTAGAAGCTGCAGAGCATTTTAGAGCATGCTCTTGGCTTATCTCACACTGGAAATCCAAAGACTAATGTTAAAAAGGGATTTTGAGTGTGTGTTTGGAGCATTATAGTACCTAAGAAATGAAGTGCATCCAGTGAAATACTACTGCAAGCAACCAGAGCAACATGGTGAGAAGATGGAGAGATGCTCAATGAGAGAAAAGAAGGTTTCCTGTCTCAGCATTGCAGTGAAATATGCAGGCTCTTACCTTCGGGGAAGCAATCTTCAGGCTCCATCAGCTCCTCAGCAAACTCGGGGATCTGCTCCAGCAGTTCTGCAGGATTTGTCAAATCCACTGTGCTGCCCTCAGAAAGACTGATTTCATCAAGCTTGTTGCCAACAAGAGCAAAGATGAGGAAAACAAATTGATCAGTCACCCTGCAGGAAGTAGCTGAGTTTTCACTGCACTAACCAACACCCCAGCTGAAGCCACCACGACAGAGACATTGCCATGCACTTCCCACAGTGCCACCCCTTGGTGACAACTCTGCCTACCCTGAGACCAAGGGCTGACCCATCCACAACAGCAAGTTAACACATACAACTTACTTTTTGAAACAAAAGAGAAGAAAACCACAGAAAGAGAGTGAGCAGCCATTGAATATTAACCCTAGTATGGTTTGGGTTGGAAGGGACCTTCAAGATCATCCAGTTCCAGCCCCTCTGCCATGGGAAGGGACACCTTCCTCTAGACCAGGTTGCTCTGGTTGATGGTGGGTGGAACCTTGGAATGATGGACTTCATCTCTCTGACATCCTGCAGGCTCATACCTTTGGGTGAGGGGTACCAGAAGTGGGACCTCTCTCCCGAAATGCTGAAGGATGCATTGGATGACCTACCTTGGGTTCCTGTCTGTGGGGTCTCATTCCTGAGGTTCCTCACCCACAGCTGGTGGGTGAAATCTGTGCCTGCTCATTCAGGACCAAGCCCTACTCCTGCTCACAGCCTCTCCTCCATGAGGGGCCGAAATCTCTGTCACCAGTTTTCCAGTCACAGGAAGCTACAGGTTCAAATATGTGAGAGGGCTCTTCCTCCTGTCTCATCCCGTGCCTGACTTGTTCTACCACATGACATGGCCCCTTGCCTTTCTGTCACCCCTTTCAGATCTCCAGGTGATGGAGGAGGAGGGACACATGGCTTTTGGAAGTGTCTCAAGGGCTCTACCACCTGCCTGAAATATCTGACACCATTATCTTAGGTGCACTGTTTAAATTCAGCATTTCTCAGATCCTCCTCTGCAAAATGGGGCAGGAATATTCCCACTCCCTGAAGCACTGGTTGTCTCATCTATTTAGAGCAGGAACTCTCAAGCAGATCTGGGTAAAACAAAATTCTGGGGAACATATTTTCAAAATCTGTTTTGAAGGCTGAACTCACTATTGAAAGACATATGATACATGATTAAATAAGTCATCTGAATATGAAATATAAATTTCATTTCAGGTTAAACTTTCTTTTAACAGAATCAAGACACTTTCTTTAGAAGAAAATAGGAAATATTTCCCCCTGTTTTATTTTGCTAGGTAAAATAAAGCATTTCTACTTCGTGTTAATCCAAAATTAAATTTTACTTGATTTACTTGTAAATTTTACAGGCTAAAGAGCTTGGCCACTAAAGTGAAAGACCTGATATTTGCCCAGTCCTGCTCAGAGTTTGTTTCTCATTATTTGGTGTAAGTGGGCAACACCAAAGCTCTTATCTTCTATGGGTCACGGCAATGACAAATAGCTCCAGGCAGGAGAGGTGTGTTGTGACCTGGTTTACTCTGTTCTCTGAAAACTTTTTGTGTTTTATCTTGCAATACTATTGCCTTCATTTTAAAAAATGAGGACAATAATACTTACCCACGCTTTTAAACAGCCTGTGAGATAGTTGTATGAGAGATGGCACGTACAGATAAAGTATTATTTTCATAAGCATGACGGTGATGGAGTTAGAGACTAGGCACAGCTTTATATATTTATTATTAATGTGAAAATGGGCCCTCTGTTTTCCAGCATACACAGTCAATGCAAAATTTATAGCTGAATTCAGAGAAATGCTGAACCTGGGGTAAAATAGGCAAGACTGAACATTCCAGCAGCACTTGCAAGCGGGGGTGGAAGCTACTTGTTTGCAATTAGCTGCAGCATCCAGAAGGTCATAGTCTTGGCTAGGGGCTTTAATGCTCTACTCAAAAGATCTGCAAACAATTGAGAAGAGACCTTTTAAAAGGAGAGTCGGAACAGAAAGAACAGAACAGGTCCAAGATATGGATAAAGCCTCTGAAAATCCATATTCAGAATGCAGCTGTCATATAGAGCCCATTTCCTACAGACTCACAACAGTGTATGATGGTGGAAAAAAATGCCATTCCAAGTTTTAGCACAGTCAGAACTTTATGATACTGTTCATTAGGGAATGCATTTAGTCATTATCTGTTCTGTTATGAAGATGTCAAAACAGAGATCACTGAAATAGTCCTAAATCATATGCAGCTGTGGGATGTAGAAAATAGGGGTTCCAATGAGAAGAGAAGCTTTGTTGGATATAATTCTTACCAATAGCCAGAAATCAAAGAAAACTGTGAGTGCTATGTCAGCTCGATAACATTTTCAACTAGAGAGCTGGATTTAGCAGAGACAGGTTAGGAAATTCACAGAACAAATTACAATGAAGTTATCATAGACTGTTAAGTTATTTATCAGGAGGAGTTTCCGGGAAATATTAGAATCCATCAGTGTCAAAGGGAGGTGGGGAACATGCGAGGCAAACAGACAGGTTTTCTTCTGAAAAGCCTTCAAGGAAGAAGAGACAAGGAACATGGATTCAGAAAACAGTAGATTAAGGTTTGAGGGTCTGAACAGGGACTAGAAAAAGGAACCAGACATATGAGAGAGAAGGGCAAGATTAGGGATGATTCTGGGATGGAAGCAAAGGTTACTCTTTGCCAGAAAGGTTAAAGGGATTAGAAAGGTTTTCATGAACTCAGGGAAGGAAAGAGTTAGGGACACAAGAGCCATTGATGAGGGGAATGAGCTCATCAAAATTCAGTTGTCTAAGAAACTAAACACCTCTTAAAATCATCCAACAAGGGCATCAAGAACAAGAAGGGGTAGAGCCTGTTAGAATTAATACAAATGTACGTAGAGAAATATCTAGAAAGTCTATATACATATACAAACCAGCAGATCCAGGCAAGGCACACTGCAGAGAATAAAGGGATCCAATACACCCAGTTAACACGTCCTTAGCAATCAATAGTGAATGCTCATGGAAAACTGGAAACAGCCCAGGAGAGAGGCAGAAAAGGGAATAATCATGGAAATCACAGATCACTAAACACTTGCTGCAGCCTGTGATTAAAGTAAATTAAATAAAGACACAGAGGAGAAAAATAGAGTGCTTGCTCGGAGTGAAATGTCATAGCCATAAAGGCAGTGAGGTGGTTCTCCTGTGTGCTAAGAGAACTCTGCACAAACAGGGTGAAGAGAGGTCCAAAGAAGGCAAAAAGGACAAATACAGAATCTCTTCTTTCTTTCTTGGAATAGGTGAGTGGAGGAAGAGTGCCAGGCAGAGACAACAGGATCTACCAGAAACCCCTTTGGGAGATCTTCCCCTCGTGAGTAAATTCGTGTTGCAGAAGGCAGTTTTAAAATGTTTGTTGGTGGAGTGGCTGTTTTAAGTACCTGGACTGGGCTTCCACACCCACTGCTTGTGCCCATAACAGCAGCAAATTGATCTGAAAGTGTTTTTCAAAGAGCCTTTAGCAGTGAGATGCTGAAATCTCATCGAAAGTTGATGTTTGCTCAAGGCTTAGCCCTCTTACCTCCCTTCTTCTCTGCCTCACCTCTGAAAATCACAGCCTTAATCTATCAAATTGACACATTATACATAAACCTCAAGAAAACAGTTCTATAACAGTCTGTTATAGAAAAGCCTGCTTTTAAAATAAATTGTAATTGGCTCAGGTTCACCTATTGCTGTGAGGAGAAAAGCCATTCTAAGGACCCAAATATAGCACAAACTTTCTCTTCAGAGGAGGAAATCTGTGGGGATTAGGGTCAGCATTATCTTCGCTAAAGATATAGAAGAGGTCCTGACCGATATAATCCTCATGTTAGCTGATAATATTAAATTGGAGAGAGTATTGAAATCGAGGAAGCAGAAGGGAAAAGAGAAGGGAAACACGGAGAGAATATAACAAAATGGGACATGATTCAAAAAAGTACAAATGGGAGAGTAACAGGAAATTTTCAATGGACATTTTGGAAACCTGAAGTAATATTAAAAAAAATTAGATGTGATTTTGCAGAGGGACATAATGATGTAGAAAACCATATGAGAGCCATCATGTCTAGATAATGAGACGTTATTTCTTCTTTCTTGGTTCTGTGGAAACTGTATTTGGAATATTGTGCTTGCTTCTTGGCAAAAGAACTCCGAAAAGGAACACTTGAGTTGCAAAGAAAGGCAAAAAAATTCAGATAAAGGGCACAGATATATTGATTTACAAGAAATAATGAAATTAAAGAACAATGTGTGACTTCAGGGGGTAAGCCCCAGACAACAGGAAGCAAGCAACAGTCTATTGAAGTAAGTGATACTAATTCATGCAAAGAAACTGATGGATAAAATTGTAAAATAAAATATTGAAATGGCACTTTGAAAGGAAAGAAAAGGCAAAAAAGGCTGGTATTTAAGAAAATATACCCAGCCATGAGATTTTTATTTTTTTAGCAAGTGAATTATTCCTTTTGCTAAATTAAGAAATCTAAGTTGCCTGATCCATTTAAAGGCAGATTCCACAAAGTTGTAAAATATTTTATGGGTCAGCATTTTGGCAGAGAAAGCAGCGGGTTTATATCCTGAAGTCTTCTCCACCTGTGACACTGATGATTTTATTTCTATGGTGCCTTTCTCATGATTTATACAGAATGAATTTTTAATCATATAATGTACCCTTTACTGACACCAACAGTGTTTTACTCAGAACACATCCAGCATTTCCTGTCACTGACAATCACTGAAAGCCCTGCCTCTTGGGCATGCCAAATCTGTTACTCCCTTGCAGTTGTTGGCTTTATTTGGCCAGTTGCAACTTCTTGGGACATTCATCAAAGAATATGACGAGCACGTCCTTGTGTGCCGGCACAAAGATGACTTCTGCACAGGGGGACCGTATGTAATGTCCACACCAGATCTGCCCTTCCAAAATAGCATCCTTTGGGCTTTGCTCTTTTGTGTTGGCATTCATGGCCTCGTGTGAACTTCCGTTTGATTTCAAGTCATCCCTGGATCGTTGCCATATTCCTCCACCTCTTTTCTAAGCAGCTGCAAATAGAATCAATTATACTCTGCTATAGAGAGGTGGCATTAGTGTCTCAGGACCCTTTGAAAGTTGAGGGAGGAAATGGGGATTATTTCTTTATCACGATGTTGCTGAATATATCAAGGCTAGAATGTTCCTGACTTATCATGACATTTTGTCATAGCACTAAAGAAGGACAGAGTTTTCTGGCCTCCCTGTTAGGATCACAGGGCTCATTTGCCTTGAAAAGACATTTAAACATAAAGAATACCTAATCCCCTGAGAGAAAAGTGCCTGACACGGTCTTCTAATTCCTCCTAGTTATAATGCTTCTTTACATTGTTAGAAAGTGTTGTGTTTCTTTGTTAAATATACATACATTTTTTCCCCCACAGACCAGGATATCAAATATTTGAGTCTCCTTCCTCTAAATTCTGAAGATGAATATGCCAAGAAGTACTCCGGCAAGGATTGCCCTTTAAAGAAACGCTTCATGGCTGGAGGATTTCTGGCTCCTGTGAGTGGAATTTATCTCACCTAAGTGTGCAACCTAAGTGCTTCCTTTATAGTTAAAGGAGAGAAATAGGCACTTTTATGAGATCTGACCTAAAGTAAGTGCTGATTTCAGTTGGAGATGAGACACATTTACCTGCCTCCATTGTCTGTACAGAGGCCTCAGATAACAAGTTCAGATTTAGATTATTTACATTTAGTTCAGTAAATTCCACCCCATATGACAACATGAATCAGCAGGCTTGAATCAGCCCTGGCTCTGTGATGGGTCTGTTTCCTGTTGTTCTGTCAAGATTCCTCCTTGGGATTGCTCCTGCTGGGCACCAACTTGCCAGGCAGAACTGGGAGAGGTGTGATGTGTGTGAGTGCTGTGCTGTCCTTACTCTTTCATTAATTTTGTCCCACACAACCAATCTCAAGCAGCTGTGGAGTTCTCTAAACTCCCAGGACATCACAAACCTCCATTTCCTGATTTCAAAGAGAGGAACCCATCACTCTCTAATAATAAAGGCAGTGTTATGTCAATTAAATGCTAAATTTGAAGGGGAAGAACCCCCAGCAAGCCAGCAAGGAGGAGACAGGGAATTACACAGCCTGGAGTCACTCAGTATACAGTACAAACACATTATTTTTGATATTTATGTTTATAAGGACAACATAATCCTAAAAATTGAAAATAAATGTCAATGTGTACACAGCAAGAAACAATGAGTGAGCTGCATTTTGGCCAAATCAACTGAATAATACCAAGGCTTGCTCTTTAGTTAGTACCTTCACATCAGCTACCTAAATTGTCACACCTTTCTTGGGTGTGTGTGTTAACAGGAAAAGAAATGTTAATCTGTGACAGAGAGCAGATGCCCTCCAGTGAACCCAACATTCAGGTCTGCCAAGTCAGCAGATGCCATTCCTAGAGCTGCTTTTCAGTGAGAAATCACACACATATTTTCTTCTAAAATGAGACAGTAACATTATAGATGATTTCCTGGTTGGGTTTTTTTTTCCCAAAAGCCTCTTACAATTCCATCTTAATTTATTATGCACATTTTCCAAGCTTTCCAATTATTTTTATAACAACAAAATCCTCTCTCCTCTTTACTAAGACTCTAATACCTACTACACACTACTGCTTTCCTACTCCGTGACAAACATGTATTTTTACAAGCCATAAACCCCACATAAACCAGTGGCATGCACTATGGAGCTGATGCAATGAATTTCATGCAGTATCAGGTAGGAAAGTTGTTCGTGTTACCTCTTTTTTCCCTACTGGAGGTGGTGGCTCAGCCTTCAACTGCTTATCCACGTGCAACTCACTTAACTCTTCATAAATCTCAGAGTTCTGACTCCGGACGCCTGGGCTTTGGCATCGCTGCCCCCTCAGCTGCAGCTGCTTTTCCTGCTGGAAATAATCCTAGATGGTTTTATTTTCTTTTTCTTTGATAGCATGCTTATTTCTTAAGGAGAACTCTCCAGCTAGAAGAGAAAACAGCCTGGACTATTCTTGTCAGGGGACGACATCTTAAAGAAAATGGCAAGAAATGAGGTAACACAAGCTTGTGTTGCAAATTTTGAGCTTTAGCAACTCAGATATGCCAAGATATCTGGCTGTAGAAAACGGACATACAAATAGACCAACTTTTTCTCTGAGCTGTTGTTGCTGAAGTGGGAGGAAATTCCCTTGCAATATCCATTTTGAGTCTGGTTTTGAGAAACAAAATTCCTCCAGTGACCTGAGGCGCAGAGAGAGGTGGCTGCCAAATAACCAAGGGGTGTACTCTGAAAATTTGCAATCGGGTGGTGACACTGAATGTAAAAGCTGGAGAAAGGCATGAGGGCAAAACCCAGTATTGCTCTACAAGTCTGCTTGAAACAGGGTGAAAAATCCCCACCCCCAGAGAAGAAAAGATACACATTGAAAGGGAAGAAAATGCAAAGTTCACTGGAAAAGATAAAAGGTATCTGAAAGTAGATATGGAAAAACTGCAGGTGAACACACAAATGTATGAGGCTCCTATTCAGCAAAACACTTAAGGCTACTTTGCACCCACTGAAGCCGACAGGGCTCAACCACAGGCTGAAAGGAGAGCACACTCTGAAGCACTTCCCTGAAAGGGGATGGACTCTGGAAGCAGAGCAATAATTTTTTCTCTCAGTAAACACATTTGACTAGACCTAGTGCTTGCTAGCACGCGTGGTGCCATTAAATCCAGCCGCTCCTTCCAGGCGTGGTGATTATTGCTGCTGAGCTCTCAAGAAGTTCTCCCAGGACTAATGGCAGAGGAAAGGATGTTTGCAGGGCTGGTCCCTCCCTCTGGAGGCCCAGGTTCTCTGTTTGTGTGGCTTTATTGATCCACCCAAGGCGGGGATTTCACTGAAAACTCCACAGCTCATCACAGCACTACCACTGTTCATGCCATTACTAACGCAGCTACTAAAATATTAATAAAACCCCAGCTGGATTCAAAGGGCTGTGCTGAATTGCTTACAGAGGGACTTCCATGCTGAGAAAAAAATTACAAGCATAACAGGATTTCAACAGTAATTATTTAAACCTATTTATCTTTCACTTGTCCAGCTTTTTTTTTTTTTTTCTCTTTCCCTTGGCATGACTGACACTCAATGTTATTCAGGTATTAAGTGAATTTCCCTTCCCCAGGGAGCCCCAGACTACCTGCCTCAGTTCTAAAGCCACATCACCACAGGAAGTCCCTCAAGAGGTACCCGGAGCAGAAAAACGCTTTATTCCAAATGTAACTATCTGAAAGACCAAATGACACAAAGGAAGCAGTTGGTTAAGAAAATTGCTCTCTGTATAAATACTTTTGGACTGTCAGGTTTGTACCAGTCTTTTCAAATGTCGTTGTGTGTTTCTGGGAAATTAATTTAAAATCAAATTACTTGTTTCCTGCTTCAGAGGGCATGTGGTCTAAAACATATTCTAACTTTAATAAATCAAATTATGCATGTCCAAACCTATACCCTCTGCATAGGAAGGTGCTGCATACAATTTCTAGTCACAGGTTAGCACTGATCTTCACAGGCCAACAACCACTGAGCTACACGTCTGTCTCTGACAAAAAGTAACACTTTTTAAGGTTCTTTATCAGTCTCTATCTTTGGAAGAAGTGTAATATTCAGGGGAGAAGCCAACGTGGAAGTCACAGTGTGCACAACTAAAGCACTTAGCCATAAAATGTCCTTTTTTAAAAAATGCAATGTGCATACAACTTAGTACCAAGTAATCTTAATGGCATGATATTGGTTATAGCACTGGAACAACAGAAACAATTGTTTCATGTTGAAAGTGCAACACAATCTGAGGTGACGTCTCAAGTTCATTTATGCAGAAAGGTTGTGCATTCAGATCCATTAGAAACTGTGCACTGCAACAGGACAGATCCTGTAACTCAGCTGGTCTGACGAATATTCAAGTTGTTAAGCAAATCAGTGTGTTAAGGTAGAGTCAAATGCTAAACTTACACCAATTCTCTATTTACTAATCCCTCTGTGTGGTACCAGGACTAAGCAACGCTTTCAGAGACTAAAATCCAGGAAATGTGGACCTGGCTTCGTCCCAGAAATCACACTTGTACCAAGTATCCAATGAGTTAACTTTAATTAAAACTGATTAAATACATCCTGAAAAATTATTCAGTAGGGACACCATGCACACGTGCTCAGACAACAATTTTGTTCAACATGTGTTTTCAGACTTGTCCTCTAAATTTATGAGGTGAGAGAAAATGAGTAAGAGAAATAGACCATTCAAAAGAATCTGGTAGTGCAGTTGATCCCAAAAGGAGTGTTAGGGAATCAATTTAGTTTTTGCAAGTAACCAATGACAGCCCTGGTGAACCATTCTCTTGAGATGCAACAGTCTCACTTCCAGCACACAGCACCTGAAAATCAGTAGAGACCTGTCTGGGGAAAGGTGCGTTTGGTTTACGTTGTTTAACTTTGGGCTGTTTGCTTTTGTCCTGATTCCAGTTGATTTTTTCTGGCAGCAGTGGCAGCAGGTCTGTCTCCCGTAAAGCTTCCCACTGTGGGTGGTTTACATAATTTATATTTAATTTTTGTATCGAGTGCCACGTTGCCAAGGCAATATACATCATGTTAATATTTATCAATTCACTTGTTTTCTTCATTTGGAAGGTAAAAACATTGAGTGATACTAAAACTTTGTGCATGCAAAGGGAGAGTTGGGAGCCCAGGACTGACCTCAGCATAAACCAAAAGTTTGCTCACCTCTGCTCTGACCTGGGCCCCAAAAAGAGGTGCTCTGCCAGCACCAGAGCAGTGACTAGCACATGGAGGAGGGCAGGCAGTTCTGTCCCCTCATGGTGCAGGCCAGCTGCAGCACCAGGAAAACAGCTACCAGATTGGAAACAGAGAATAATCTGGGTGACATCTCAAGAGTGCTGGTGCATGGACCCACATACTTGTTTGCTGACACAAATAAATGCAGAGGCTCCACGCTGCGCTGTGTCTCTGAAAGGCACAGATTGGCTAATTGTTCCAGGCTCAAACGGGGATTAGAGCAAATGCCGCTCCTCTGGAAAGAGGACTTGCTGTTGGCAAAACAAGGCAAATACCTGTCATCAGCATGGATTCATTTTATTCCTTCCCCATGGAAATAGCATTTTTTCCATTCTGTGCAAACAAATTTAGAAAGAGGATCCCAGGACCTGCCTTTCGGATGGTGATCGGTTCAAATGGGTTCTCCTGATGCCTCCCTCACTCCTTAGATCATGACCCTAACTTGTGACATTTGTTCCCTGATTCTCTGGCCATGGCTGTTGTGAGAAAGAAGATGTGCAAATCCTTTGATAGCAGGAAGCTTCCTGTCCCAAGCAGGTGGGGAGGAAAGAAATGGGAATTGGCTCTGGGCCCCTCTCTCTTGCCATTGTCGCTGCAGAGCCAGCAAGCAAAAATGATGTGGAAGGATGAAGTTAAGTATTTTATTATTTCAGGAGAAGGATAAAGGTTTTGCCTTTCTCTGGTGAGACAGTGCAAATGCAAACTGCCTTTTACTCAGTCACAATGCAATGGGAATATTTGATGCTATGTATGTTCTCCACTCCACACCACACACATTCATCCAGCTGCCTCTTTGAAAACCACTTTTGAGACACTAATGGGAATTCAGGGGTGTCTGAGTTCTGTAGTCACTTTCCAGGAATGAGCTGGTCAGGACATTTCCAGGTACAGACTCAGGAGTGGAGGCTTCTCCTGGTCCCCCACAACATACCTGCACACTCTGGGCCATCCCAGTGGGATCCTCCTTTCCCATGGGATGTTGCCAATCAGAGGAGCAGCAGGATGCTGACAACAGAAGAATCTCTGCTTTAGCCATTCATAAATGAGGGACCCTATGACACTGAGTCTCCTCAAGAAATCCAGCTCCTTAAACAGATGACAACTGATTTTAACCTGCAAAGTTCCCTGTACCCAAGTTTTAGATACCATAAGGGAAGTCTGCAGAGCTTTTCATGTATAGCAAAACCAGTTCAGCAGGGTGACAGGCATTGTTACAAGAGGGCTGTTTACTCTGTAAAGTGATTGTTGATGTTTGTGTTCCTCCTTGCAGACAGCTATGGATTTCACAAAATTACTGTGCCTGGTAGCAATTGGCACCCTTTCTCAGCAACAGTTTGCATCTAGTAACTGGCACCCTTCCTCTGCAAAGAAGCCAAGAAGTAAATGATGGTGAAAACTGAACTGTTTATGTAGTACCTCTACGAAAGTGGAGAAGCAAGCAGATTGCAGAGCTGCTGAAACACGGTGAGCTTGCATTACTGCCTTGGTGGCACTTGTTTCGTGTGTAAAGTAAACAGGAGACTGCAGTCTGCAGAGCTGTCGGGCTGACAACTCCCAGATATGCTGAATTCAGTCTTTCTGAAAAGGCTTGAAAAATCTGAGCTGAAATGGGAGAGAAATAAATAACCACAAAAGCAGAGAAATGAATCGTTGGTTCTTATTACCAGAACGGATAATTTATGATCCTGGTTCTCCTCTTTCACAAATAAATGTAAATCCTTGTAGCACCCACAAAATCAGTGGATTTATCTTTCTGCATGAAGAAAGATCCCCAAATATATCAGGAAAATTCCCTTACTTCCTTAATATGAGAAGGGGAAGATTAGTATCACTTGTTCTGCTAGGAATAAAAGAGGGCTGGAGTGCAACTGTCAATTTTAAATGTGCACATTTAAGAATCTCTCTAACTTGCTTTGAAGAATTGCTTCCATAATGCAGAGTTGCCACTACTCAGTTTAATGGGAAATCACAGGAAACCAGGAGCAATTCCACACCACAGCAGTAGGCTTATAGCTGAGACACAGAAAGGACTTGTCCTATGCTGTATTTCTTTACAAGAGCATTTTATTAGCAGACTACAACATTTGCAATACCAATGTAAAGCGTGGCAAGTCCTCCCTTAAGGCTGACACACACGTGTATAATGTAAGACCTGCAAATTCCTCACAGAGGGGATAAAGCCAGGAAAGTCTAAACCTGATTATTTGAGACTGGTGATGCCCACTCTCCATCCTGTGCCACCTGGTCCATCATTCCACTTCAGCAGACACAGCCAGACATCATAGCTTAGTAGACTGATTTTTGTTCAGTTTTGCAGCCTTTATCCACCCCTCCCTGTCATTTTTCCTGTCATTCATCTATGCAAAAGCCAGAAACAAAATGGTGCAAAGGGAGTAGTAAAACATCAGAATTAGAAGGTGATGCTCACATTTACTGTGTGAATCCATGTGCACTTTTTTTTCACTTTCTCAACGACTCAGCCTTTATAGGAACCATGTTTATAAAAATTCAAATCACTAAAATATGCATAAGAGCCACGTGGGAAAATAGATTAAACACAATAGTCTCTGAGTTCAGAAAGGGCAGAGTTTGTTGCCCAGCCCCCGGGTAGAAGATGCTCCCAACCTGGATATCTGTAAGTCCCAGGTGATTTTCCATCTGTGCTGTCACCTGTCAGAGTTAAGGGCATGGAAGTCTGAAGTTACACCTGTGCAAGTTAAACACAGATCTTCTCCTCCTGTTTGACTTAAGAAACACATTTTTCTCCCAAAAGTCACAGATATTTGTAAGAAAACTCCAGTACCTGCTCTAGAATAATAACACACCTGTGAGTACTTAGCTGGATAAAATATACAGAATCTGGCCATTCCAATTCAGGATGTCTAAAGTTAGGGCTGGCCAGAAACTACAGCTGCTTAGCAGAGGGCGTTAACAATAAAAACTCCCCAGGAACCAGCCTGACCTGGTATTTTCCTCCATTTTGAATAAAGGTGAACTAAAATTTTGCCAGACAAACCTCATCACAGCCACTAACTGCTGGTCTGTGCACGAGTGCTGGATGCTTTACAAAATGTCATCCCCCAGAAGCAGCAGTTCAGCAGTGCTCCTTCTTGCATTAATCCAGAATATTTTAAGCCTTTGAACTCTGGCTGCAGAGGATCAAGGCACGTTTTTTTCTAATGGCTTCTGCCTTCCTGGCCTTGGTTCTTTTACCACACTGAGCAACACACTGCCCATAATAAAACATAAATTCATTATTCCAAGGGTTGACTCTTAAAACTTGTCTAAGAGGGAGAACTTGGCAAAAAGATGGACTGCCAAAGTTAATTTATCCTGTTATCAATTCAATAGGCTTAAATAGGCAGTGAAAGCGTTTCATAAGTGTTCATTGTTCAGAGTTCAAGCTAATACCTTCTGCTAAATTGCATTTTGAAGTTTAATCACAATCTACTTTATGTTTCTTTTGGTAATTGGGATCTCTCCACAGCATAATATGAAAAACTCAAACTAATGGGCTTCTCTGATGGAAGTTTAAATTTTGGAAATTTGCCTTGGCGTGCAGTCAGTGCAAGTGCCTGAAATAACCCAGAACCTTTCACCCAAATAAGATGTTAATATTTTGATCATTAAGAAAGTTTCACATTGTCACAGGCAACAGCAACAAAATAATCACTATTTTAAGTGCTATTTTGGAGTATAATTAATGGGAGCAGTTTTACCCCTCCAACACAGGCACGCACTGCCTCACTTGGCTCGGGAGCTCCTGGGGAACTGACTGCTGCTCTTTTTGTCCAAAATGCTAAACGTCGGCATTTTCTTTACCAAAGGGAGAAACAGTGAGAAATGCTCATTTCTGGTCAGCCTTTTGCTCCAGGGAGGGATATGGATACTGGGAAATGGCATCCAGCAAGCTGTGACTGACATGCAGTTCGGGTCCGGGCGCTTGTCCAAACAAATGTTGTCAACTCCGCTGCGCCTGATATCGGCTCTCTCAATGCCAGCCTGGCTTTTTTACCCCTCCCTTCTTTCTCTCCTCCATCAGCTCCCTGTGTTTCCTGCACCTGAGGCGTTGTGCTGTGGACAAATATATTTCCCTGCCACTGAGAACTGAATAAGCACCCTAAAACCTCTGTTTGTGGTGTGGCTGCTCCAGTCACGTCAGCAGAGATCTGACACGGGAGTTTCTGCCCCACTCTACTGCCACAAAACACACACAAACATCTTTCTACACATAGAAGCCAAAATGAGGACATAGGTGCTTTAAATCTGCTGCTGGGATTTACAGCCCTATTTCTTTTTTCTAATGCCCTTGCTGCTATTCTTCTGAAGACAATAAATCCAGAAATGTTCTCTTTTATTGCCAAAAATAATTGGCTAATAATTGAGTTCTACGCACTTTTCAAGAAGCACAAAGCAAAACATATGGCTTAAAAAGTGAGAAATCCAGGCAAACTATGTACAGAATAATAATGAAACCCCCCTGATATCTTACTTAATGATCAGAAAAATATTGGCCTAAATAAAGGTGACAAGAAGGATGCTGTAAGATCTATTGCGTGCAGCATGCATGTACACACGTGGGCTCACTCTCCCCCCAGTGAGAACTGGGGAATCATCAACAGGATTCAAAGGTATTTTATCCAGTTGCACTCTGAGAGAACGTGTCCCACAGACTGGAACTGCAAACAGACAGAATATAAATACTGTTTGAAAAGGGCATTAGGGCTCCTGACAGCAAAGTGTATTTCCTGCAGTAAAAGGCTGAAATTAATGTACCTTGTCAAATAAACACATGGCTTCATGGTATCTCTGATTTATAGGTGTTGGGATTATTAGAAGCATAAGATATTGTCACAAATAATGAATTTGAAAACAAAATCTTTGTGCACTGGCATTTTTAGAGCAATTTTCAATAATTTCAGCTACACTTACATCAACCTGGAACAATTCTATTGACTTTTACAGAATCCCTTCAGGTTTAGAAGCAGGTTTGTAATGCACAGGAATTGTACAATAAAATTTCCACTGTATACAAAGGAAACAGATGTGGGTCCACATGCAGATGGTGAACTTTCTGTTACCTGAGAAATTTCATTCTTTTTTTTCCCCCCTGTCTTACAATAAAATAAACTTACAGGCTCTCTGCAGAAATTAGCTGTGGTCCTTGACTCAGTGCTGTGAGAAAGCAAAACCATCATACTTTAATGGCCCTCTCTGACCTCAAAATTATGAATCTCTTACTGGTAGAAACTTGGCAGAAAAGCCATCAGAAACAGTTTCACCTTGTCAAATGAAATGAGTTAGTAATTCTGCAATATATAAGGGGAAGAAGAGAATAAAAAGCTCAGGGTTTTGATTCAGTTCAGGGCAAAATAGAAACTGCACCAATGGAATAGGGACAGCCAGCTCTATCTTTGATGTGTGCAGAGACATCTGATGTGTGCAGTTACTCATCTAGAGCTGGAAACCTGTTTTCCCTGGGAAATGTGTTTGGTGAAGTCCAGACAAGGGTGTGCAAGAGGGGAGAACTGTCAATTGAGAAAAAAAATCTGAGTATGATTGGGAGAGCAAAATGTGCTCTGGAGCAAAGAACACCCATCCAGTGTGCAAAATCCAGGTAATATACATGGGGTTCTCTGTACAGACACAGACCCAAACATCCTGGAAATGACAGTAGAGCTGCTGCTGTGCCTGGAGCGGTCTAGGAAAACCTCACTGAGAGAGAAGTGGAGCTGTGCAGGTGGGAAACTGGGAGAGCCTGAGAAGCAATGAAAGACACAGTCTTAGTGTGCACACAGCAGGCAACACTCCCTGCCAGGTCAGGGAGAGGTGAGCCCCAGGAGACACAGCAGCAACTCTGCAGTCTAAGGATTCCTGAAGCCAGAGGTGAGCCTGAGGCAATAGGATGGACCAGCCCCCCTCGGGATGGCACAAACTGGCTGTAGGGGGAACTGGGAGCTGGGCAGGGGGCACAGGAAGGCAGCGCTGCCGGGGGATGCGTGCCTGGAGCCGGGGATGGGGTGAGCAGCCGGGAAGCGCTGGGTGCCGGCAGCCGCTGGGTGCCGGCAGCAGGCAGCCGGCACTTTCCGTATGACCCAATTAGCCACTCCGTCGGAATAAATCAATAATGGCATCTTCTGGAGACAGGCAGGCAAGTGCTGCTGGCTCGGCACGGCGCTGCGAGTGCAGGCACAAAGGTGTGATCTCTGCGGAAAGCGGAGTCGGGACCGGGTTCTGCCGCTGCGGAGGGGCTGAGTGTGAGATGTGGCCATGAGCCACAGAGCCACTAGCCATGCAGCGTGGGTTTTCTGCTCAGTGGCAAGCTGGGTGGCCACAAACAAGAGGTTTGAGTAAGGCAACACATGTAGTAACTCAGTTTAAGGAAGGGGAGAAAGATGTAACAACACTGCTGGACTGACTCAAACGACAATGAAAGGGTAGAGCCACTTCCTTGGGTGCTGCTGCTAAAATTTCCTGCCTGTAGGAAGTCATGGATGAACAAAGGGATCCAGACAGTGAGGCCAAAAACCTGAACCTCACTGAAACTGTGGTAATAGGTCCAAGATAGAGTTAACAGTGTAAGTGCAGGATGTTGTACTTTGGGGGCTGATTTAGGACACCCAGCGTTACTCATCTGGAACCTCCTTTCGGTCCATTTATCACAGGATTCCTCTGAACCAAAAAGTGATGTCACTGTGAAAAAGGCACACACTGTTCTGGGCTACAGCTGTGGGCCACTTGAAAGGGAAGCAATATTAAAGCAGAAATTTTTGAAGATAAAAGCTTTGCACTAGATATTGAATGCAAATGGTACAAACCCCTCTGATGTCTGAAACCTTCAATGTAGCTAAATTGCAGGTAAGTTGTTGTAGAATCCATTGCATTAATTGGATTGGACTGCATGCACTTAATTGTCCCATCACCTTGCTGTCCCCATAATCTATTTCTTACTTTTTCAAGGGACTGAAAGGTGGTGCCATATACGAAAAGATGGTCATAAAGCAATAAAAAGACAATCTATGGAGGCTCAGGATGATAACTTCCACATTTTAATCATCTAGGAAGTCAAAATGAGAACCTAAAAGAACCTTGAGGAGGTGCAGCCAGCACATTACTATGGTTGTTGCTGAGTTTTTGGGGGCTGTTTTCCTGCTGGGACAACCCATATTTTACATGCCAAAGACAGGGAAATAATTGAAATATAGTTATTCTTTTTTCTCATTATGAGGTTAAAATCATTAAATCCTTAAGAAATCGTGCAGACTGAGAGGGAGAGATTTCCCCAGCACTATGAACAGGTCAGGGAGAAGGGTTTAGAGAAGGACATAAACTAAAATGCTGCAGTGACCAGCAGCAACACACATATCACACAACAGTGACAAATTAATTTAGCTCAAGGTTTTTCTTTCTCAGCCTCACTCCTCGCTTCTTGCACCTGCGCTGACTTTCATTGTTCAGCTTTTCTTTCAGCTCCTTTCACTGTGGGATGTGTGGGCTACAGGTACGTGTCCCCTGGCTCTCCAAGCTGGCAGAGCATCTCACTTGCATCTCAGTAATCAAAGGAGATTTGGGAGCCATCAGGTGGGCTGCTCCTTCAAAACCCTCTCAATGACAGTGCCACAAATTGGTAGCTTTCTGGAAGACGGCTGCTTCCAGTGCAAGCTTTGATAGTATAAATGGCAGCTGAAATTTAAACTTAGACATTTCTATTACTCAGAGGAAAATGTGCAGTCACAGAAGATTTTCTCATCATCTGAAATTTCAAGCTGCCGTGTGCAATGCTCTGGGGCCCATTTCTCATAGCCACAATGGCTTATTTTAGGGTAGTTTTGTGATTTTCTGGGAAGAGCCTGGCATTGATACAGGACCTGAAAGCTGAGCTGATGCTCACCCTAAAACACCCCACTGGGGTCAATAACTTTGTGGTTCTGCCCAAGACCAGCATCCCTTTAACCTCTCTGTCTTTCAGACAGGATAAGTCAGACTGGTGGGAGCACAGGATATCTGGTCTGGGCTCTTCAGCTGATAGAGAATGTGTAAAGGATGTGTAAAAATTGTAAAAATTATCAGTTGTGCACTTCAGAGGCATTAATCCACATTATCCCTTTTTATGCATCTCCAGTCACCTCCTCTTCCATGCTCTTGCACCAAAATCCACATGCAGGAGGAGGAAGATACGTTCTGGCAACGTTGCCAAAGGGCTGCTCAATTCCAGGTCAGCCAACAACTTTAAAGGGAAGCAGGGTACATTGTCTTCTCCTGAGAAGTAAATGTACACACACATTCCCTCTGTACATACTAAAATATTGAAATATGTAAAAATATGGATTGCAATTAGGGGAAAGTTGGAATAGATTTGAATGTTTAGCATACCCTTGGTATTTCTTGTTTGGTTTCTCTGTGATGCCCTCCACACAAAATGATACTTCACCCTAATTGGGCCGTCTCAGTGCAATCATGTAAATTTTGCTCTTGTTCATGTTGTTCTTCCTTTGGGAGCTCTAATCTGGTTATCCTGGACATCCTGGAGGGGAGGAGGTAAGGACACCCATGGAGTTGGGGCTTGCAGGAATAAAATTTCTGGGAATGATTGAGGAAGTTTATTCCTCAGAGTCCCACAGGGATGTCCTTGGTAAAAGGGTCAGCCCACTCTAAAGCCCCACAACTCAATATCCAGGGAATTAGGATTTCATATCAGCCTTCAGATACAATAATTTCTTCTGCAGTAACCCACATGTTGATCAAGAGAATTTTTCTGTGAGTCCAGAGATCATACATCTTTGGAATGGGCACCAGTAAAAACGACAGATCTTTGAATTTGTTGGCATCTGCTTTCTCATGGCTCTGCTCCTTTTGGAGACATTTACAGCTGTGCAAATTTATTAGGGTTTTGCAGAAAAGCAAATGCAAAGCTCATCACACAATTATCATTTCTGCTGTTAAGCTTCTTCCTATTTTTGTTTATTTATTATGCCAATGTATTTCCAGTCTTTGAGTTGGAACGCCCTTGTGCACACATATTTTCCTCTTTAGGGATTTGATAAAATTGCTTTCTGGATATATGAACTTGCTGCTTGTTTGGACCTTTCCAGCAGCAGACCCCTCAGATCTGCAGATAAAAACTGCAAACCATTGATCAGGGTCTGCACAAGGGAACAGCAGTGACCTGCAGCAGCTGTTAGTCCAAGCCTGGAAAACACCAGTGACAAAGCCAATTAATTCATTTCTCAACTCCACGCCTTCTGTTTAATGCACATGCCAGCAGTGAACCACATTATTTCACTGCAATCCAAACATCTCTTGGTAATGTGACAATGTTCCTCCAATGTTTGTTGAGAATTTAATTAAAAGATACAGTGGGAAAGCAGAATTTTGGTTTGCTTCTCCTACTGGGTTTTGTTTCCCCCTATTTTGTCTCACTCTGAATCCCCAATGTTTCTATTACATGTGATGATGTTTCAATATTCTTGAAACTATTAGGAGTTTTCTCAATATTTCCAAATAAACTTTTAATCATAATATTGTTTCACTGAAATGCCTGTTTTTCTACATCAGCTCTTTCTGTCATGACCCTAATAGGACTCACTAAAGCTCTAACCCCACATTTACAGCATAAAATGATGGCTACCTCTTTCTTCCACTAATTTACACACCAGCACATAGTTCAGCTAAACAGAAATCTGCATTTCTATACTTTTAAAGCACATTAAGACATAAAAATCCCAAGACCTCCATGCCCTGTGCTGGGATTCATCTTGTAATTGTGAATGTTACTATTTATCTTGAGAGAGGAATACTACAATGGTGCAACACACACCTGTGAGCATGCACAGGCAAACCCTTCCAGTCCTCATGGACACTTGAGTGCAAAATTTCAACAAACTTTTGCTTTTAGCGTGAAGGAAAAAAATCTGAGAGTTGTTACCATCAGACATAGCAGAAAGTATGGGCATCTTTAGAGACCAAAAAGAAAAAAAACCTCACCAAACCCAGAATTCTGTAATTAAACACATTTATACACTATTAACCATACAGACACCAGGCAATATTTGCAAATCACCTGATACTAGGTACTAGTTCTATTATTATTATATATTTCTTTTCTTTTCTATTAAACTCTCTTTATCTCAATTAATGAAATTTACTTCTTTTTCTCCAATTCTTGTCTTCAACTACTGCATTGCTGTTTCACTTTTTGAATGTTCTCTGCTTGTAGGTTCAAACACAGCCTGGGAATAGAGAAGGACTTCAAAGAGAAAAACTAGATATTATTCAGCTACCCACACTGATCCACAGATCATTTCAATAAAAGAGTCCCTAAACAGACACAAAATCCCACCCTAAAAGAGTTTACCAAAAACTGCAGACTTGTCTTTTTGTTACATGGGTTTCTATTTGGACAGTGGAGCTTGGTGGTTTTCTGACTTCTTGCTGCTCCACTCCCCAGTGAGATGATCATTGTGAAAGACTTTTTGGTGATGTGCTGACACTGAGGAGTTTTCCACAGCATAGCAGCAAAAATTAACTTTTATCAGCAGATTTGTGCCCAACTCCTGACACAGAGCCCTTCCTTAGAGCTTTTTTACCACAGTCCTTCCTTCTGTAACAACTATTTTGCTTTCAAACTTTCATCCCCTCAACCATGAGACCGAGGATCCCTCCTGACGACTGGATCTGAAGCAGGAGCTTTGATCCAGTGCCTGCTGAACTCTGTTGGTTTCAGGCAGCGTGAGAAGGTGCTGGATCAAGGCTGGAGGGTCTGGAAATTATTAACTAGATATGGTGTGTGGAGCCAAGAGATAAAGCTGGTAGAAAAGGCAGAGGGGGAGAAGGAGAGGAAGAAAAGCATTCCCCTGAAGATGTTTCTTCTTCATTTCACACACCACTTCAAACTGCACAGGATTTTTCAGCCTTTACTACTGAGTGCTCTGGAAAAAAATTGAAAATCTGCCATGTCACACCAAAGAGCAGGCAAATAACTGTTTCTCTTGTCAGAATACAAATGATAACACATCTTCTCTCTTTCTCTGGTGCTTTGTCATATCAGCCTCTCTCTTATTGTATTTTAAACAGAGCTACCTGGCCCTCAATTCCTGTTGCACAAAGCAAACCTAGACAAGTGCCCATTTTGAGAAAAATCCCCCAATAAACTAAAGTTACTTCTGTAGCATTCCCATGATTCAGCTGAAAGAGAAAAAAACCAGTCTGCTGTGTGAGAAAGGATTTAATTGCTCTGGTTAGAAGAATTAATCTAGACAAGCACAAAGAACGCAAAGAAAGGAAATTCCTCTTGTTGGAAACTGAATTTTGCTCTTGGATATGCACCTGTAACTTCTTCTGAAGTTAGCAGCATATCAAAGGCAGGATTAGGCCATGGGACATAGCCATGGATCCAGGTCAAGGGTGGGAACAAAGGGCATCTTAAAAAGTTGAAATTAACATTTTCATTGCCTACCTGCTCCATTTCTGTGAAGGTGCTCTGCTCCTCATCCTCCTCCTCGATATCCGACTCTCCCACAGCAATAGGAACACAAATGGACAGGTTAGGATTGGTCATAAAATCATCATCCATAATTGCCGGGAGCTTCTCTCCGTTCTTATTCACCCCATCCTCAGCGTGATTCTCCTTGTGGTTCTCCATGTCTTTGCCGAGCTCGGCGGTGGTGTGGCTGTTCAGGCAGTTGTTGAGGGCTCCAGGGTTCTGGGCAGCGAGTTTCATCATGGCCTTCTTCTCAGCCGTGGTCTTGGGGTGCCGGAGGACGTGGCAGCAGAAGTTCCAGGCGGCTTTTTTGGCGTACTGGAGGCCCCTGTTGATGCGGGCGAAAGCGAGCTGCAGGTTGTTCAACTCCCCGTCCTCATCCGGCGCCGAGAGGTTGTCGGCGCTGAAGGAGCTCAGCAGCAAGGCAAGGAACAGGTTGAGCACCTGAAATGAGTGAAGTTAGAAGGAAGTTGGTGAACTTTAAATGTAGAAGGTACACGTTTGGTCTTGGAAACAGAAAGGTCTGAGTTTCAGCTCATCTGTGGCACCGTAACACCACCATGGAAATCCCTCTACTTACAGGTGGTTTCAGTAGGAAAAAGAGTCTGCAGGCATTTTTAAACACATTGACCTCAGGTGCAGAAGTTCAGCATGGACAGTAACACACTCTGACATCCCCGCCACCCCTCCCCACCCCCAACGCCCCAAAATATGGAAAATAAAACATAAAGCTCAGAAACAGAATACAAAGAAACCCCAAAAAGCTCTGGGAGGACCTCACTGTGACCTTTCAGTGCTTAAATGGGATCTAAAGGAAAGATGGGGACAAATATTTTAGTAGGATTGTTGCAACAGGACAAGGGGAAACAGCTTTAGACTAAAAAAGTGGAGTCCCAGATTACATACAGGGAAGAAATGAGGATGTTACTGGCACAGGTTGCCCAGAGAGGTGGTGGATGCCCCATCCTGGAAACATTCAAAGTCAGGTTGGGTGGGGCTCTGAGCACCTGATCCAGTTAAAAATGTTCCTGCTCACTGCAGGGGTTTGGACTACGTGCCCTTTAAAGGTCCCTTCCAACCCAAATTCTTCTATGATTCTATGACAATGATGTACATAGGCAAGGCACTTCAACCAAATTGTACATTTGGAAACATTTCTAAACACTTGTATGCATTTTCGTAGACAGTCTTGTTTTAAATATCCTCTGGGCCATGAAGGAAATCTATTGTGACTGAATAAACACCTCAGAGGTCATATAGCTTCAAAAACGTCTCCCTCCGGGCTAAAACAAGCCATCACAACCAGATTGCTGTGGCCAAATCTGAGCAGGACTTACTCCCAAAGCAGGCTTGGTCCTGATAATGCTGTTACTAGTAAGGAAAAAAAGCTATTTGACGATTCTCACAGTTCTATGGAAAGACCCAAACTGAACTGGAGATTGAGAGTTACCTTCCTTTTGTTCGTGCCACTTCAGAACTCCCCACTTTTGCTGACAGTGCATGGCAAGATTAGACACAACTAGGCATTTAAGTGACATATTTTAAAGTTTAAACCTCTTTTTACACTCCCACCCCAAATAAATACAATAAATATCCAATAAATAAAGCCAACTTCTTCTCAAAGGCCACCCCCAGTAATATTTCTCACAGGCTGCTCACCAGTTGCTGTGTGTTGGACATTACACCTGCTCCTGGTCTGAGAACAAATAAATTACAGCTTTTGTGCTGGATTTGTCAGGGCAAAAAGTTCACACTGGAGGTGGATGCTTGGGATGACAGGAACGGGGCAAAGGTGGCTCAAACCAGTATCAGCTAAAATATATTCACCCCAAAACAAACTAGTCCCAAATTGCCTGCTATCAACTCAACTGCTGCCTGTACCAGGTGGGTGGGTACCAGCTCTGGGTACTGGGAAGGAGAGGTCAGTGCTGCAGCACTCCTGCCATTTACAGCAATAAAATGGACTTTGTGTGGGTATTTTCTCCATGATCTCTTAATGCTACCAGAAATACCTGTAAGCCCCCTGACTTCTCTCTTTCTGATAGTACTTTAAGTTGATAACACCTGCTAGACCAACATAAACAGCATGAAAAGTACTTCTATTTAACTGGGTCTTACCAAAGAGCCACAATCTTTTGCTATCATCCCCTTACCCTGTTCCCTCTTATTTCAAATACTCAGAATATATGGGATAGAACTCTGAAAACCTGGTCCTAATCACTCTGATGACACTGAGTTTGGAGTGCCCTGTCAGTGCCATTTTGTGAAGTACCCTTTGCAATCACTGTGATTAAAAACAAAAGCAGTTGGCAGCACAGCAGATGCCCCTGTCCATTATGAACCACTGAATAAACCACGGCTGCCCTGAGCACTGCCCTGCTCTGAAGTGAAGTGAGATTAAAGCTGATTGTTTCTTAGCTGGTCCACCACACCGACAGCCTCTGTGGGTCTCACCATCACTATGGTGGCCTGGTGTGAATCAATCTTTGCTTCCACACCCCACTCACAGGTATTGCAGGTGATGCTGTCTGAAACCAGAGCAGGGGATCTGCAGGCAAGCAGGTGGGGGCCCATCAGGGAAGGAAGGGGATGAAGAAATCCAGAATAAAAAACTTTTGGACTCTATAGGTACAGTTCAATTACCTTAACAGAGGTGTCTGCTGATGTTTGAGGGTATCTGAGATACCTGCACCACACCTACAGGAGGTCTGTGTCCTCCCAAAGCTCCAGCTGCCATCCAGCCAGGGCATCCCAGGGTGTTGCAGCAGGAGACAGACTGGCCAGATTTGGGGAACTGCTTTGCTCATCAAGGATGGCAGCTGCCTCCAGCCTGATACACCAAACCCTGAGGGTCTAATGGGGCATCTAAGCCTCAATTCTATGAAAAATTCATCATGTGGACAACAGAGACTGGCCAAGCAGAGGTGACCATGCCAGGGCTACCTGCACCTGCCAATATATTTAGCGTCAACTGACCCTTCCATTCCCAAGTCACCCTCATGGAATTGTCCAGTAGGACACCCTGCTATGGGAGATCTGTGTCCAGCCAGGATGGACACCTTGCAGTACCCCCAGAGGTTCTCAGGCAAAACTGAGTCAAGCCCCAGACCTCTGCAGAGTAGTGGTAGCTCAGACATCTTCTCCATACATGAGTATCTCCATGTAGGCACATGAATTTCATCGTCTGAAGCTGAATTTCATTCTGTACTTCATTAACTCTGCTGTTCACAAAAGGTTTGAAATGCCTTGTCTCACTTTTCTGTATTAATTTCAGACATCAAACTACATATATATTAGATATGTTTGTCTAGATACACCTGCAGGTGCATGTAATAGGTGGGAGCATCCTTAGTGTTGTTATTTACCACGGATTATTAAGGCAATATTGTTTGTTTCCCAGAAATGCAGCTGACATTTTGCATCAAGAGCTATTTGCTCTTCACGCTTTTAGCAAAAAATAAATCTCAAACATCACTCCCTGCTTCCTTTATGAGCAGGTAACCTCAGAGTTGCCTTGCTGGGCATTCAAACAGAATGAACTGCTGAATAAGCACTTTATGTTTACTTATTCCCACATTTCACTGTACACTGCATTTTCCAGAAAAATATATGCCTAGCCCATGACACACCACCTTTCCTGTAAAAGGTTACTAATAATACCCAGTCCTCCTGGCTGCTAGCACAGTGCTTTCAGTTTAAGTAAAAGTAAACTAAAGATTACCTGAGTTTTCAAAAGCAATGGCAGATTTGTGTGTCCATATGGATCCCCTTAAAAAGAAATCTGCTTTCCAGTGACACCGAGCAGCCAGACTGCAAAAGCAGGTCACTTTTCTGGTCTTTGAGGCTGGGAATCAAATGACAGATGCACTCAAAGAACCCCGAATTCTTTTAGTATAATTATGTTAAGCTTTTAGCCTAATGACAATCCAGCGTGCTTTCGTTGACCTTCTCACTTTTAATGCCTTTTCCAAAGCTTGTGACTCTGGTTGTGCCAGTATAAAGCACAAATTATTAGATTAATCCAGGCTTATGTCAGGTGCCTCCCCGAGGTGCTGAAGCTTGAGGAGTTTCCCCAGGATGTCTGTAGACAGTGGAGACAGTCTGGCATCCCAGGGGATGCTGAGGAGCTGAGCTGTCTCTGGCAGTGCCCACTGAAGACTAAGCAAGCTTGGATTTTGTGTCTCAGAGCTGGACTGAAGGTAGATGCAGGTCAAGGAAGCCACACAGAATCACAGAGTATCTCAAGGAGGAAGGACCCATAGAATCATCAAGTCCAGCTCCCTGCAGAACTACAGGAAACTAAATCACATGGCTGAGAGCACTGTCCATTGCCACACCCAGCAGGTGCCCAGGCAGCCCTTCTTGGTGCCAGTCACACTCCAGGCCAGTGGTGACCAGCCTCTATCACCAGGCAGCCCTCCCCAGCTTAGGGGGGAGCTCAGGGTGCTTCAGCCCCACCCCAGCAGCAGCACACAGGTAAGGAGACAGGCACTGTGCAAAGTCTGCACCTTTTCTGTGGTCACAGCAGGTGAAGAGCACAGAGGCCTGGAGCTGTGAAGCTGATTCCAAGCTCCATCCATGGGGAGGAAGCAGGCTGCTGGAAGCACCCCTTCTCCCTAAAAAGCTCTAGGCAGGGACTGCTGGTGGAGGCTGGGAGGCACAAATGCTGCTGTGGTAGGCTGCAGTCTGAATATCTCAGCTCCATCACCTCCTTTTGTGTCAACACAGGGCAAAATCAGACAATTTCAATTAAGATGACACCTCATCAAATCCTGTTTGAAGATATATCTGCAAGCACTGCTACTGAAGTCAAAATACTTTTGGAACAAAAGCATGAAACTACTTCCTCTTTCCCTTCCATCTTTTTATTTACCTTTATTTGCAAAAGCAGAGGAATATAAATCTTTATGTATTTAACTTCCATCTGTCATTCAGTCAGACAATGTGCAGGCCTCCTGAGCTCATGTGAATTGATTTAGCACTGCATTCACTGCCCTGGACTCTCACTGGTGTCACCCAGGAGGAGAGGGGACTTGGCACCTTGCTTCCCTGAGGAAGAGAAATCTCCCAGGAGCCAGCCAAGCAGGTTTTGCTGTAACAAGAGGGTCCAGAGCAGAAAATATGCCCCATCAATGAAATCTACCATGCAAAAAGCAAGCCATTAATCCAAATTGTAATCCTGAGGCAGTTCATTGTCACTTCTGTCACCCAGTTGCATAGGAAAGGCCAGGCAGTGCATATGAAGTACCTGCCAGGATCCTCAACTACTCATTTAATTTTTTTTTACTGTGGATAAAACAGGGCCCATACACAGATCAGCAAGAAGCTCTTCAGGCATTCTCTACCCAGTGAAAATATCTGATTTTCTTCCTTCCTATTCTTGGATGGCAGTGACATCTGCACTGTTCTTTGGCCAGCACAGATGGGAAAGATGCAGTTTGTTCTTTGGAGACTCTCTAGCAAGCCTAACACAATAGCTACCCGTTATTATATTTTGTTTACTGTAGCAAAATCCACTAAGCTGCAAAGAAAAACTGCTCAGAAAGGGCTTTCATTGCCCTGAGTAAGTGTTAGATCTAAGTTTAAGAATGGCATCTGCAGTAATAGGTCAGTAATGTAGTCAGTCTCTCTGGAGGATTATTCCTTTCCTTAGAAGTGTATTTTCCAATCTTTTGTCATTTTCATCCCAGGGCAAAGTCTACTAAGGGAGAGCATTCCTGCAAAAAGCAATTTACATGATCAGTTATTTTCTATATTCCCTTTCCTATTATTTCAGCTATTTGTGCTTGGATAAGAAGCTTATATCCTCCCAGCCCAGTTTCTCTTTATCCTGCAGCCAATCTCATAATCCCATTCTTCTGATATCTTAGTTTCTTGCTGTCAAAATGATCATGACACCACAAGATTGGCAAGAGGTCCCTGTGGTCTGGGGCAAGGGAGGGAGAGCACAGGGTGGAGCATCATCGATCTCCCTCATGTTTCTTGCCCAAGACCAGCTAGGAAAGCACATGGAAATGGGGATATGAATTTCCTGCCTTGCAGCCCCACAACTTCCCATGTGGAAACTGTTTGAACCCACAAGCAGGACAGCAATTGCAGAGGAGAGGGTTGTGGGGCACTGTAGCAGCACTGTAGTACCAATTCTTTCAACAGGATTTTTTTTCTCATCAACTCTGTATTAATCTCTTAGCTGAAATAACTGATTTGTCTGTTTAAATATAAGAAAACGAAATTTAATAAAAACCATGCAGCAAAATACAGTCTATTTCCTAAGTAAAATCTCTGAACTACTTCATGATGGTGATGACAGTGGATGCTCTCCTCAGGAAATAAAAAAATGTAAGTAATATGGTAAGAATAATTATTTCATGTGCAAAAAGTGGCTGTAATTTCAGAGATTTCATGTGAATGATTTCTATTTACCCAGAAAAAGGGGAGAACAAGGCTTCATTTTACCTATGGCCTATGGAAAATAAGAAGGGAGGCTGATACAGATTTAACCATCTTCAGGCAGACTCTAGGAACGGGCTGAGTTGAGGGTGTTCCCTTGATCCTGAATATTTTTGTGGTATTTACAATAAAGCTGGGAGTTTTACTGACCATTCTCCTCTTCAAGTATTGAACTTTCTGTTTCCCACAGTTTTGGTGTCTCTGGTGCAGCTGTTTGAGCAGTGCAGGGCAGAGAAGTGATGCTGGGTGGCAACTGTGCTCACCTGTGTTTGATGGGGTGGGGAATGATCACCCAATTTCTCTCTTCAGAGTTTAAAGGGATATCTCTAATGAATGGGGCAGATTCCTCAGTTCTGTTCTTGCCACTTTACATAGGAGTAAATTTCCTTGAGTAATACATAAGGCTGTTATTTATACTTCACTTTTGTGCCACATAGAAGATTTTTCAGGTCATTTTAAGCTGCCATTCATCCCTCCCCTCTTTCAGTGGAGCCGTAAAGCTGCACTAGCACTGGGGTATGTCAGATGTGGCACGGCTCCGTCCTGTTGAGAAGGGGAGGCAGGCAAAGGGAACACTTCAGGATTGCTCAGGCTGCCTGCCTGACACACTGGAGCCCACAGTGAAAATGTCTCTACAGAGAAGGAGGTTGGGCTGGGAGGGGAGGCTGGACTGGCTGGAGCGTCCCCAGCTGCCATCTCACAGGCACCAACCTCTGGCCTCTGCCTCTCCTCCTCCCCAGGTTCTGCAGCACCCCACAAGCTGCAAGAGCGAGGTGCCTGTGACCTTGTCACTTGAAACCCAGTCCTTGAAACACAGATCTGAGGCAACTCATGACACTTCTCACCACAACCTGGTGGTTGACTCATGTGGCCAAGACTTTTTCATTTGTTATCCACCTACGTGCATATAAATGTGCAGACAAATTGTACCACTCCAAGTCTGGTCAAGAACTATTGAACTTAGATTTCTTTTGTAGCTGATGACTTCCAGTGTTATTATTTTTTTTTTTCTAAGCATGTCCCTTGGAAGTATCAGAAGATGAATCTTTGGAAACTAAGTTTTTTCTGATCTGAAATTCTAAGTCTCCAAATGTTATGTGTGAGGGGGGAGAGATGGTGAGTGGAGTCAGATAAATTCTTTCCACTACTGGAGCCACGGAATAAAAACAAACATGTTCCTGCAGGTTTTTCGTCAGATATCAAAACAACATTAATTCACCAGAGTAGCAAGGGCTCCATCAGAGCTGCTGTGGACTTCTCAAACCACTGTCTAGACAGACAAAATGTGCTGTGAGACAAGTCCAGTTGAAAATTTCTCCCAGCAAAACCAACTGTGTTTATGATGTTAAAGGCTAAACATACCCCAAAAACATCAGGGAAACTATGGAAAGTTTATTGATTGCAAACCAAGAGACAATTACCCTTATGCTAAGTCAACAGAAGTATTTGGCTGTCCTGGTGAGGAGGATGTCAGGACAATCAGAGAGCAAGACAGACTGCACAGTCTGGGACTGACTGAACACACTGGAGAGTCTTTGCTATTGCTGCTCCCTGCAAGGAGTGATGATCAGTGAGAAACACCTGCATTATCCCTGGAATATTTCCACTGGCTGCATGCAAATACCAGCTGCTCTACCAATTATTGTACAATGACTACACACAAGGAAAAAAACCCTCTGATTTTGGAAGCTTGAGCCCTGCAGTTTTTACCTGAAGACCACACCATGCCTAACCCTAGGGGGGCTCACGTAGAGGACACTGCCCAGTCCAGGCAGAGTGGGATCCCTGGAGTCACCCCTTCACAATTCAGACCAAGGCTGTGACCAAGGACTGTGCTAAGTTTTGCCCTCAGTCATCTCAAGGCCATCAGGTCCCTTGGGCAGTCAGGGCTGGAGATCAAGAGAAAGAGGTAATTCTCATTCACACATGGCAGAAAACATCTGGGGAAAGGTAAGCCACAGAGAACCAAAAGGATAAAAAAGTCTCACAAGTAAATGGAATAAAAGTGAAAGAAAACCAGTGATAATGGACACAGTAAGTAATGGCTCCCTGTGGCCAATATATTACACCAGAGAAAAATCAGCATGAGGGCAGGCCCAGAGACTCAAAAATTAAATCAGAGAGTCAAGAAATAATTAATATTATCTTTGCCCTTTTTTTTCAGGGAGAACATGGTTTCCTTTAATATCTTACTTTCTAATCCATTTCCCAGGTTTAATATTATAATTTGGGTTCCATCACAAAATCACACTTTCCTGTTAAGTGAAATGTGAAAAGGATACATCTATAGTGAATTAGGGAGGTGTAAGGAGGTTCTGATTTTGTGCATTTTGCAAGAGCAGATTCCTGGGAGGGCAGAACAAAGTGACAGAGTCGGCTGCCAGCCAGGAGGGCTTCTTTCAGAAAAGCTGCAAAATAGATTTCTACCAGCAATTTTGCACAGTATGAAATCTCCTGCCTTCACAGCACATGGCTGGGCTTGTGGCTTTCACAGACCTCTGTTGGAGAAGCCCCATGACTCAGAAGTGGGACAAACCCCCACGTTTCATTAAAGAAATGGGAGAATTTAGCATCAGTGGTGCCATCTCCAAAATGAGAGGCACACCCTGCAAGGCAGGAGGTGCTGACACACACACACCTCACTGCTGTCCTAAAAAGTGACCCATTTCATCTGCCAGCACCTGCTCCTGGGTCCCACAGTGTCCTCAGTGGTCAGCCCATCCCCTTGGGTCTCTGGCTCAGCTGTGGCTAATTCTGTACGTTTATTAATGCTTCCTAAATTCTCAGGGAGATATCCACGGGAAAGAAAGCAAGGAGGTGGATGTCCTTACCCTACAGGATAAAGCTGACTCTGAGCTGTGCTTTTCAGAGAAATCTTACTGAAAACATGAAAAAAGCACTCCAAGGAGAATTGGCTACGAGCATCCTTCAATCCAAATCTGTGCTCCACCACATCATCAAAGCAAACTCTTCTTTCCAGGCAAGATGACCTCATCTCTGATTTCCTCCTTATATACAAAGGCATTTTGCTGAAAATTGTTTTATTTATTAATTGTATTCTGTGTGTCTGGCCAAAATCCCAGCAATTTGGGTTACTAAAAACTTTTAGTGCAAGATGGGTAAGCAAAGAAGAAATTCAATGGTGTCAGTTGTCTGTAAGAACATTTTATGGTTTTATTTTCACTGCTACTCTGCTAGAGAGAAGGGAGGAACTGAGAGCCAGGCAGCTAGGCCATTTTATGATCTAAAAATTGCATCTCAGTAGTAAACAAAGACAGGCCAAGACGTGTTCCCCATCCCTGAGGGCAAGCAGCTGTCTTCCCTTCCCCCAGGCAGGATGGTTTTGTGGCTGCTCTCCCCAGCCAGAGCTGTTCCCTGAATGCCCAGGCACCATCTGGGACAGGGTGGCCAGGGAATGTCCTAACCAAGACAGGGCAGGGACACTCATAATGTTTGTTTTCATGCCTCAGTTTCTAAAGGAAGCCACCTGCCTGTGTTTTCCAACAGAGATTCTTCAGCAGACACTTCGGACTTGCTGAATCTCCCAGAAATGGGATGGAACAACATCCAAAAGTGGGGGATGAGAGAGCTACAGGAGGGGAGAAGGGGCATGGAAGTCCTCCTGGAAGAAACACCAGTACAAGAGTTTGTTTGTTACACAAGGAGCATGAGAGTGCTCTTAGTTGTGCAATTGCAATTAATGAAATGCTCTGTGTGAGAAAGAGAAGGGAACTCATGGTGGGGAGGAGGCTGCAAACAGAGGAAAAGGGACATAAACTGCAAGCAGAGCTCCTTGAAAACCTTCCATCCCTAAAGATTTTGGAACATTCCATGAAAATTCAGCATGGAAAACATCAAGTATATTTCAATCCAAATGCTGAGGACAGTTGGCATGCACCCCTTTCACGAGAAAATATGACTGTGACCTACAGACGGCAAAGCTTGGTCAAAGCATAAAACCACTTTTGCATTGAAATAATTACAAGAATTTCAAATGGCTTCAGGACAAGAGTCTTGGAACTTGCTTCTCTATAGGGAAGGGTGAAGTCAAGATACACAATGAGATGGAGCTCAGAGAAGATGTGGAAAGCAGAAACCCAAAGCAAGGTGAGAAGAAGAGGAGGTTTGCTCTAAGTGTGAGCCTAGGACAATTACAGCAGAGGTATTGGGCAATGTGGAAAAGGGAATTATAATCACCTTTCCCATGGAGATAGGCTGAGAGAGTTAAAGAACTTCAGTCTGGAGAAAAGAAGGCTCTGGGAAGACCTCAGAGCACCTTCCAGTGCCTAAAGGGGCTCCAAGGCAGCTGCAGAGGGACTTTGGACAAGGGCCTGGAGTGACAGGACAAGGGATAATGGCTTTAAACTGAAAAGGAGAGATTTAGATCAGATATTAGAAAGAAATTTTACAGGTGGTGAGAAATTTAGGGTGGTGGGACACTGGAAGAGGTTTCCCAGACATATACTTTCAGAAAGAAGAAGAAATGTGGAATGGTAGCAGGAGACCAAAGGCAGGACCTCTTTGACTGCAGGAATTTCTTACTATTCAATAAGACACCAAAAGGCAGGACATTATTATTTAATCCTGTGTACTACATTTAGTTTACAAATGCCTTCTTCAGCATTTTTCCTGGGAAGCATGACCATGTTGCTTGGTGGAGAAACCCAGAAATGAATGTGCACAGTACATGGAAAAGATAAATTCCAGCATCTCTTAAATATCACACACCTGCTAAGAAGGTTTAGTCTGTCATGACTCACTGGTTGTTTCACATATTCTTTTTAACAACATATTTCTAGAGGCAGCTGTTAGAATGAACAGCTCACTGTTTAGTTTTGGTAGAGAAAAATAATATTTGTAACAGGTTTGTTTTTTTAAACAAAAGTATAAGGTGTTTAGGAGTAGTGAATAATGTATTAAATTTGTACCACCCGGTCTATTTTAACATTAAAACCTTGCCTTTCCCTCAGCACATGCTAGGAATAATTCTGTTGTCATTACCCTTTCAATGACACCCAGACAAGTCGCACTGTGACATTAATAAAAAGAGACACATTTAGTTGTACCTACCTTTGCACACTCTTGCCCAATTAAATTTGACTCAGTGCCTTCTAGATTTTTAATAACTACCCAGCTATTAGTAAGAGCTTAACCACTGACAAAACCCTACTTACATTATTAACCAAGGACACATGTAGTACAAAAAATGGGCACTTTTACCCTACTGATGCCTACATCAACAGGGCTGCAGTTTTCCAAATAATAACTTAGCTCCCCTTCAACCCCCTGGAATACAACCAAATCTCAACAAAGAACCCACTAGAATCTTCTCAAATAAAATATGTATGAGAACATAAAACATACATATGGTGTATCTGATTAAAAATATTTCATCTTGTCAGTAATTCATATAATGGAGTCAATGCTTAAACAATATTTTTAGAGAAATATCTTTGATTTGGAGACACAATTAGAACAACAGGCACGAGGGTAGTTTCCAAGGGGCTGAGTTGATTGAATTAATGTTTTACCATTCTTCCTTCATATTTCCAAGGCACCTCACACCCATGAAGGTTAATGGGAGATAGTTTTGTATTCCCTTATATACATGCCTATGGAAGAGCACTAGCATTATTAACAGATTTTATTTCTCTCTGATATATCCCAGTGACTCATTTATAGATCAAGAAGCAATATTTATAATTCTACCGATGAAAATCTGCACCAAATGCCAAAATCTGTCACAGTCCACTAATGAATCTGCTTTGGATTATTGCTTTGGGAATTCCTGATGTCACAAATAAATTAAAAAATAAAAGCCTTGGTCCACTTTTTGTTTTCAGCCTCCTTTGAGCTGCATCAGTAGGAAAAGCTCACTCCTCTTCTGTATGCCAACTTTTACTGGGATTTGAGCTATTTGTATTTTCAAATATCTACCTTTCTGTGGATGAATATTGCAGGGGAAAAAACTGGCAGATTTTAGTTTATATTCTACATGAACACCACTTAATACCTTGAAAACAGGAGCTGAGCACACTTGTCCCCTAACACAAGATGCAAGCTCAGATGTAGTCACCAAGTGCCAAGACTCAACTCTTCAGAAGCAACAACTGAGCCTGTAGCAGGATACAGACTCTCATAAATCTGAAGTGACAGAAAAAAGCAGATTACTTTTTAGGAGTAGGTTTTGAAAGTAGTCAGTCCTCCCATCTATTTTCAGGTACATTTCCCTCACATATCTTGGGTGAAGCAGCCCTAAACCTCCCAGATTTGAACAGACTCCACTCAATCTACCATAGAATGGCAGTTTTGAAACCCAGCAGTCTTTGAGGGCTCATCATAAATATAGTGAGGTTAATTTCCTCTGACTTTTTAGCACCAGCATCTGGTGATACACGTGGGAGTGGGATATATCTACCCAGTAAAATAAATTATAGTTCTTTATGTGGGCACAGATAAATCATACAGCTTTTAAAGCCCGGAGTGGCAGGAAAAAGCTTTATATTTAAAGTGACCCATAGGAGGATGGAGGCTTTCCACGTCTACTAGGAGAGATCAGAGGCAACAGGACTGATTGATGGTTGGTGTCAGGATTTATTTTTTTGAAGCATCAGATGATGCCACCCGTTTCTGGTGGACCTTTCATTACCCCTGAGGATGTTTAATACTCAAGTAGATACAGCCAGATGTTTGCCCAAAAGCATCGACTACCTGAGTGCTCTTCTTTTCCCAGGCACTTCTCAAGAAAGGATGGATAATGAAGAATACAAATAGCCAAAATTGCTTTGGGACACATGGATTGTTCAGGTAGCTGGCATGGAAATTACGAAGGGAGAAGCTGGGAAACGTGCTGGGCTTTAGCTGCCTCCCTCTGAGGTCTGAGCTCTCCAGGATCACACCAAATGTTCCAGCTGCCAGCCATGGGCACAAATGAGCAGAAGCAAGGAGGATGGTGAGATGCTGACAGTTGTTCTGACACTGCTTTCCTTGTGTCCCCCGTTGTGCTTATTCATGGATTCTGGGCTGCTCTTCCGCAGAGCCGCACGTGACTCGGGAGGGGAAACTCGCCTGCCTTACATAAGTGTCCAAGCTGATCAGACAGACCCAAATAACACTTCCACTCCTCACTAATGATCCCTTGGGCTCCCCGGCTTCTTCTGGACCCTCAGACTCTCCAGCCCTTGTTGCCAGTATTTCCCAACTCTCATTAAGGCTCCTGTAGCTTTCTGATCAATCCTCCTCCTCCCCATGCCCCACGCGCCCTCTGCTTGCCGCTCTGCGGATTTTGTCTGTCCTGATGATGACTGCTCCTGACGTGCCTATTCCTGCCTGTTTGTCTGCTGGCCCTCTCAGCTGATGCAACCAAAACACAAATGTATATTTCCAGAACGTTGGGAGCTGCTGAAAGAGCAGACAAGGTGAACAGCAGCATCCAGGACACAAACACTGGGGTGTGGAGAGAGAGGAGGGAAGGGAGTGTTCATGTAAAACTTGGGACAACCTGAACTCTCTTCAAACCTCCTTTGACTTCCCTGCTCCTTGCAAAAAATTATTTTTTCCACAGGTTTCATGTAGTTGCATCTTATCCTCTCTCCCTTCCATTGTGCAAGAAGTAGAACTGATGGACCCCAAGGAGAGTATGTGCTGAGAGGTAGAAGTACAACATATAAAGCTTGAGGACACTGTAGACCTCTACTACGGTTTGAAAATTAAAAATCTAAACCCTAAAATGTTGTAATTTGGGCTGTAATACCTTCTTCCCAAACCTGCTTTAATTTACAGCAAGCAGATCTAACCTAGTTAAATTTGCAATTAGAAAGTACACAATATTTTAAAATTCCACTTCATTTATATTAATTATTAGATGCAATACAAATACTACATTTCCCTCCAAGGAGATTAACCTTTATTCACACAGTGGATGTCTTCAGTGGCCCCCATGAGTAAGTCATGTTTGCCATTAAATGCAAAAATAATTACTTGATTCAGGGCAGCAAGTCTTACTTCAACCCTTGAGTTAAACATTTCCCTAGGGGTAGACAGTAAAAACCACAAGAGTGGGGCTTTGGCATTCTAGATTTGTACATCATTTGAAAAGAAAATAAGGAGATAGCTGGAAAAGTGGTATCATATGCCATCAGAGTTCCATTTTCATTCATTTATTGACACAGGCAATCTGAATTAAAGAGGCCTTGTACTTTTTGGAGTAAAACAACCCTTCATCACCCTTTAAAAAGTTTTATGGTCTTGAAACTCTCTGATTTAATGCTTCCTGTCTCTTAAAAGCATTGAGGTTTTGATGCATCTTCCCTCAGTGACAGCCCTATCATGTCAGGAAGAAATACAAATCTCCATTTGAAGACCACCTTTGACCATCCTAATATGCTTTGGTTGTCTGAGCTCTTGAAATGTAAAATTGTAATCCACTTTTACCTAGGCCTGTAAGATGCTATTTTGCTATTACTTCTGGTTTTACCACAAGGGACAATGATAGCTCTCTGTACCCATTTCATTTAAACAAAGAGAAAATCTGACATTACCATAAGCCTCTTTCAAGCCCAGTCCTGATCTGCTGAGAATTTTGCAGTGATGGAGAAGCATCAGCATTGAGTGAGACAGGACTTTATGGATACTCCTACACTAATAAATTAAATGTGCTCAGGGATATTTTCTGGCACCAAGAGCAAATGCAAAAGATCATCTCGATGCATATTATTAAACTTCTTCATTCTCTGCACTGACCACAATATTCCAGCTGGGATAGACCTGTGCAGCTCCCACACAGTTGATGGAATCCCACAGGCTGGGCTACCAGCTCTCCTTCACAGGTGGCCACATACACTTCGAGATTGTGGTGCTCAATTACTGACACTCAATAATTAATTCTAGAAAATGCTTTCTACAGAAGCAAAACCCCAGTGTTGAAGACCGTGCAATCCAAATATCAGCCCTGTCTCACACATTTACACACTACACATTACAGCTGCCTCTTTTGTGGTTTTTGACCTGTTTTCTTGTCTCCAAACACTGAACTAAAGGCAACTTTAGCAAACAAAGCAAAAAACCAAAGTATTAGATGGACACATGGGACCCAGTGACTCCTTATGTTTCTTAGGGTCTGTTATTTAGGAATGTGATTCAGGGCAGGAAATTGCTGTGAATTTCTTCTCATAGATTAAGCTTCACATAAAGCTGTAGTCATGTCTCTTCCCCACCCAAACAATTCTAATCCTCCGAATCCCAAATCTCTCTCTTGCACATCTGTCAGGCCAGGATCTGTGCTAAATGACCCCTCTTCCTTCTTGCCCTACTCCTCCTTCTAGGCCATTGTTCCCATCCAGGTTGCATTGGTGATGCTCAGGCAATGTTCTTATGGTCAGGAGGGGGACTCTTGTAAAAGAACAGGATGAAGTGGAAGCACTAAGAAGTTCTTCAATACTCCCTTTCATAGAATCTTCTCCTGGTTTGGGTTGGAAGGGACCTCAAAGATCGCCTGCTTTCAACACCCCTGCCATGGGCTGAGAACCTTCCACTAGACCAGGTTGCTCAAAACCCTGTAATTTGATTTCTTTCTTTCTTGGCCTGCTGCAGAATTCTGTGCTGTCAGAACAGGTCTGGTAACACAAAATTTTATCCACAGGCTTTGGCTGTTCAAGGTGGAAATGGTGGTGAATAACTCCTAATGAGGTTCTGTTGGTGTCTGACAGTTTGAGAATCCTCTGATTTTAACCTGATGGAGGTTTAGTGGGACTTTCCCAGAACATCTCTTCAAGGATCTGTCCTACATGGACTTGGAGGAAAGGCACATAAGGAGGCACAAACCTCTTCCATCAAAGAATGTGACATTCCCATATTTCTGCCTCTCTCATGGGCCAAATTATAACAGAAAAAACACCCATTAAGGCTTCCTGAGATGTGGAAGCAGGATAGAAAGACAGGTTTCAGGTACATTTGACTTTTTCAGAGAAATGTCTCTGAGTTTACCAAAGGAGGTCACTTCAAATCTCATCCAAATCCTGCTGAGCAGCTCTGCTGCCAGGCACTGAAATTACCATAGGAAAACACAGGACCAGAAGGTCCTCTTGGGTCACCATATCAAACCACATAGGGATTTCTACAGCTGAGTTTGCCTCCTAGGACTGCAGGGACAGAAATAGGTAGTTTTAGGGGTTCTGTAAGTCCAATGTATTTAGATTTGTGGGGTAATAAGATATTTTATGACTTCACAGACTCCATTAACCAGATTTGACTAAAAAGGCACCTCCATGTAATTATTTCAGATGTAGATGTTCACAGTGACTGATACCTATACTCTCAAATACTTTCTGTTGGTAAGCTACTTGATCATAACATAAATATTTAAACAGGGCTGAGTGTATGACCTTACACTTTGTATTTCATAATTCCATGCATCATGCATTAATTCAATAAAGGTTATGCAATCCTGCCTACAGGGTAGTGTGGTACCCTAGAAATTGGTGGTGCTTTCTACCTTTGTGCTCTCAGATAATGTTATCAATATTTTCCTGAGTGAATGGACAGCAGGGGAAAAAAAACAAGGCTGGGACTGATTGTAAAGGAGGAATTCCATTCTTAAATTTTGCTTTTAAGGAAAATTCTTAAGATGGCACTTTCCTGTTTATAGACCCCACATCTTGATGTGCTTGTGACTCCACTAATTCAAGATCCTCCACGGAAATGCAGCAGTGATTTATCAGCTTGTGGTGGATTGGGGAACAGGGGTGGATGTGCCATGGATGTACTGGGATGTGTGAATGGGACAGGGGTGAGACAACAGCAGCCCAGAACTCAGCCCCAAGGGCCAGCTAATGCATGGCAGCTCTGTGGATTTAACACTAAGAGATGCTTTTTGGGTCACACACAGCCCAGCTGGAGCAGGAGCAATGGCAGCGAGTGCCTTTCTGCAGCATGTCAGGCTGTCCTTCCCTTGGTGGCACTTCAGGAGAAGCTGGCAGGAACCAAGCTTCGTCCTGGTGGCCACCAGAGGGTAAAAGTGTGGCTTGGCCAGCGTGAATCATGCACACCCAAGGAGGCTGGGAGGTTGTTCTGCCCATGATGGAAGTGTCACTTTTATTCATGCATGTTGTTAGTGCCCAGTACACACAGCTGAACACTGAGAAGTGGCTGGTGTCACATCAACTCTCACACCAGCTGACCCACCAGAGTAGGGGGCCCCAGGACCTGCCTCATGACCCTAATTCTCCTACAACATCTTAATAATTCCTACTTTGGTGATTTTCCTTGTTCACTTCAGTAGCATAAATATACATAAAAAATAAGTTAAGCCTTTTTCAAAACTTAATAACAAGCATAATTATTCAGTTAGCTGTTTCAGAAGCTCTTTCTTACAAATGAGGAAGAAACTCATGATCTGCCTGGTTTGGTTTTACCTTCTAAAGCAGCCTTAGTGACTCTAAAATTCCATCTGACAGCAGCAGCAGTTTTATTGTGCAAAAGGCAGTTACACAGCACATAGTTTTCCAACTATATTGTAAAGTTTAGTTCCTTGAAGATGATTCACTCACCAGCTGACCAGCCTTAAATATAGTTTCGTGCACACAAATTGTCCAGGATGTTTTCAGGATATATGAATACCTCCCAAAGACTTGGGATATACTAAAATTCCTTTCAACAACTGGGCTTCTCTACAACAAGATTTTGCCCAGGGCAGTTACTAACTTTCCTGGCTTTTCTTCCATGATTCCTTTGAATTTATGTTAGTGAGGCTGGAGAAGACCCGCAAACCTAATCACTGCACGAACCACAGAATTGCAGTGGTTGTAACAATTTCAACACCAGCTTGCAGATTTTACAGGAGTCCAAGTGCAGGTTTGCTCCATAATCCTCAGCCTTGCAGCTGGGAAAGTGACCACAGACATCACCACACCTACTGGAAGATGTGACAGATAAAAGTATTTAATTTTGATGCAAGTGCAGATCTGCTACACCAGGAAAAATGCTGTAGGATTTCCTCTGTGCCTCCAGAGACTGTGGAAGCATTTAGAGACCAAATGAGATACAACCTCAGGATAATATTCTTTATCAGAACTGACTCCTGAAACTCAGAGGAGGAACAGGGATCTCAGCAAGTTAAAAGAGAAACTTTGCTGGCACAAAAGGCAATGGAGTTACAGGTAAAGGTTTTCACACATGAGTATTTTTATTTGAAAGGGCTCATGATGCTTTTTAGCTACCAGAAAACTTTTGGGTCTAATGATGTTATGCAGGTCAGTGAGTTGGTGAGTTCAATCCACTCTTACTGAAGAAAACAACAATTTTGCTGATGCCAGAGGAGTAAGATGGCCTCCTCTCTACCTGCTAATCAACATCATGAAATCTCCATGTTGGCACTGGATGAGTCTCATGATCCAGAATCTGTTGCTCTTTTCACCACATTCATTCCCTATAAATAATTTCCTTTTTTTTTTTTTCTATGAGTGACCCAAACACAAGAATTTTTTCTATTTATTAGTCTTTGCCAATTCTTTCAGAATTTTTGGCTGAGAAGTGTAAAGCTAGCACTTCTGCTTTCAGCTGACCAATATCTTCAGCTTATCCATGCTGACAGAATTTTTCAGTGTCTGGTTTTACATCTGGGACAGTCTTTTTCTTTTGAGCACTGAAGGTTAAATATATGTAGATAATGTTAATGCAGTCTCTGCTGAGCCAGATTTCATATTTAACAGAACTTATGCACACTGATGAGTGTTAATATCTAAGGGTATCAGATGTTGCTAATTCACATCTTTAATAATCCATGAATATTTCAAATGTTAACATTTTCCCCAGAATTTAACACATATTATTTCCAGCTTTCATCATCATACATAGAACACATTGCTAATGGCAGGGTGATTAACTTTCTAGATCTTAGGCTAAACTCTCCCAAAAGATATAATAAATAATTTTTTTTTCTAAATAAAGAAAGTAATATTTTCCCCCAACTCTTCTAATCAAATTTAATTCCAAGGAAAATTTATAGAAATGGTAAGTCATAGCAAAAACATAAATAATTTCCCACTTTCTGAGTAATCACAGTTTAATCTTTTGGCATTTATTTAAAAAAACCCTAAAAAATATAACTTGCTCTTGCAATCAACATTTTTAGTGTGAAAATAACTGTTAAAATCTAAATTAATGTAAACAAAGCAACACATTTTGCTTTTCTACAAGCTCTTTCAAGAACTTTTCTGTCCCGGCAGCCAAGAACCAAAACATTGGGTACTTAAAAGCAAAACAACCACTAAAAGCAATTGGTAGCAAAGCCCAACATTTTTTTTTATAGCAGCATCTACTATTAAACAACTCACTGCATAAACAGTAAGGCCATTAGAGCCACAATGTCAAAGATGCTCTGTAAGCTGAACAGGCAAAACATTTCCACAATGACTGAAAGCCAGCAAAGCGTTCCTTAAGATGTCAGCAGGGAAATATAATTCAGCCTTAATAGGTTCAGAGCTTATGTAAGCCACGCTTATGGGATAGTCTATTAAAAAACCAGCAAGTGAGCCAGTGACATTACTGTAAACAAAACCTGCAGCTTCCTAAAACATGCAGGGCAGAGACATTCCAAACTCTGCTCAAAGACACTGTGATATTGTAAGGTTTGTGCGTTCTGGGTCAGAAGTGAAGGGAAATCCAAATATGTCCCAAAACAGGGACAGTTGAGGTGATATTCAACCTCAACAGTTCTCTATTCAAGAAAAGAGATCAGGAAGGTCTTCAGTCCCATGAATGGCCTAAGAAATAAATTCATTATGATCAACCCATGTGACTTTCTTATATTAAAACATCTGGTCTTCTGAGAAAAACCAGCAAGCCCTCATTCCCAACTAATAATGCAACTTTGTATTTGGGATAGGAGCAAATTTCTCTGGGTGACAACTTAATTCATTGAATTAAAGTCACGTGGCAATGTGAGATTTGCCATTTCTGGATTAAAAAATGGTACATGTGCACACTCCCACCAGGAAAGGAAGAAATAAAAAACCATCTTGGGAACTCACCACCAGGTTTCCTATCACCATGACCAACAAGAAGACGAGAAGGCACAGTGGCTGCCCAGCTACTTCCATACAGTCCCACATGGTCTCGATCCACTCTCCACACAGAATCCGGAAGATGATGAGGAACGAGTGGAAGAAGTCGTTCATGTGCCACCGTGGCAGACTGCCAGTCGTGCTGATCTTCTTCACGTTGTCCAGGTAGCTTTTCCCAAAAAGCTGCATTCCCACCACGGCAAAAATAAAGACGATGATGGCCAGCACGAGGGTGAGGTTACCCAGGGCACCCACTGAGTTACCAATGATTTTAATGAGCGTGTTTAAGGTCGGCCAGGACTTCGCCAACTTGAAGACTCGCAGCTGTGAACAGGACATAAACAACGGTGTCAGCTCACAGAAGCATCAGCCATTTCAGCCAATGAATTATTAAAGTGAGTAAAATGTGAAAGATGTTAAATGCCACAGTGTGTGTGGTACAAGGTGATTTTAGCCATACTTCCTGTTAGCCTCATTACTTCTATTAATAAAACATCAGTTGGGCTTGTCAGATGAGAATTAAGTTTTGCTGAGCTATGGTTAGAGAGACATGGTTTTAATGGCACATTCTCCCACTGGTGGGGAAAGGAAGGAAGGATGAAATCTATTTCTTAGTATTTTCTTTTGTGTTGCTTTTCCTCCTCAAAATAAACAGCCTGGCAGGCACCTGGAGGGAGGGGTTTCAGGTTTGGTCCCACAAAGAGAGAAGGAATTCCTCTGTGCTTCAGAGCAAGCCTCAGTCAGGTGCTATAAGCTGTTAGCTCCCAGGGTGAAAATCACTTTTGTTCCAAGGATCATGCAGTCTGTGCACAACCCACGGCCCACTTAAGACCTATTTTAAGGATGTAAATGGTGCCCAGCCCTTGTGTTGTGTTTTCAGCTGAAAGTTTAATTTAAGCCCTGTTGAAGCAAGATTGCTCCAAAAACTGAAAGGAGACGCTTAGGACACTGATGGAAAATTCACGCTTTTGAGCAATGCAGAGAGTTCTGGAAAAAGAAAATAATTCTTTTCTTCTGGTAGATGTAACTACAAGGGCTTATTTTCCTGATCTTTAAAACTGTGAAGCCATATCATGGCCAGAATGATTAGCATGGACATCCTGGTACATGGAGTGCAACACAAATGTCAGGCTGGCAAGGAAAGCACTTTTCTGTTCCAGCATGTTGCCAGTCTCTCATTAATAGAACACCACTGTCCCCTGCTTAACAAAGGAGCTGACAGCTAAGGAGTTCCTGTGAAAGACAGATGCTAGGTTATGCTGATCAGTTCTAGAAAAAAAAAAAAATCTCTCTGTGAATAATTCAAAGACATTTTCTTTTGACAACATCTGAAAGAACAGTGGCATGTTTATAACATAATTTAGGAATAACAGCTCCTAAAACAACAAGTTATCAGCTCTTGCATTTCTTGGGCTATCAATTTTCTACTGTCTATGCTAACAGGTGTACAGGTATAAAATGGCAGATCTTTACTACAAATTGGAATTCAAATATTTTAAGTGTGCTACGAGTACCTGGCACAGCTAGAAGGAATCAAATTATGTTCTCATTTACCCTGATGTAAACCTGGAACAATTCCACTTATCCCACAGCCTGTAATTAGTGTCACGTACTGTTCACCAGTTTGCAGCAATTGTTGGCAGATGCGTTTTTAAGAAAATATGTTGCATTCATGTGAGAGTTTGTATGTAATAAAAAAAAAAATGGTTAAGAACAGAATAAGACCATTACCAGTCGAAAGGAGCGTAAAACAGACAGGTTCCCCATGCTGGATAAACCCAGTTCCATCAGGCTTAGAATAACAATTATGCTGTCAAAAATGTTCCAGCCCTGCTGGAAGTAGTAGTAGGGGTCAAGGGCAATTACTTTGAAGATCATTTCTGCTGTAAAAATCCCAGTGAAGACCTGCAGAAAGAAAATATGAAGTCAAATTAACCTTTTAAGCACAACTCCTTGCTTGTGGAGTTTCCACTCACACAGGTGAACCCAGCAGAAATCCAGACACATTTTACAAACAAATACTTGCTTTTTTTTTTTTGTGACTGACTCTTTATCACTATTACAATTTTGTCTAGTCTTTTCACAATAATATCTAATACTGCTGTAGACTTATAATGGCATCTAACTTCAGGATCTGAATTGGAACACACATTTCCATCTCCTTCCATCCTCTGAATAATCATAGTGGTAAAAAAAATGAAAAAAAAAAAAGTGTACAGGTGCCTTTTATAAAGGTTAAATCTATTCATCTCAGTGGAGAAAACTAAGTGAATGGAGAGTGAGTGTTGAGGGCTGTTTGGGTTGCAGTGTATATGGTGTATTATCCCTTTTTATTTTGTTCTTATTATCAATAGAAGGGCATTGAATGCCTCCAGTTATTCTGAGGTTATTGCTGGCAGCAAAGACAATTAGAAACTCTAATTTGAGTCTTGGTCTTTTTTTTAATTTTTACAAATAGTCACAGCAATTTTCTTCTCATTGCATCTTGGGAACACATTGGTTATTTATGACCCAGTTCAAATGTCATATGGTGGAGCTTCTAATTGGAACATTTTTCTTTAAAACAGCATATAAATATTACCTATGAGGCAGAGGGAGCAGGGAAAGGGAGGCTGCTGACAGCAAATTCAGTTTTAATAGATCCCTGTAAAGTATCCCAGAGAATCAGATTTTGTCCTTTTGTATGCCCTGCTTAAGCAACATTTTAAATGCATAGTGCAATGCTACAGTCAACTTAAAATGACAAAATGTGGGCACCAAGCTTGTCATATACTGTTTTATTTTCATTTCACATGCCTGTACCAGCTGCCCAGAGCTTCATGTTCCTGGGAAATTCTGGATTTTCTGAAACAGAAATAGATATCTTTGCAGAAATGGATATTTTCTGTAAAATCAAAGTACATGGTTTTCTGTGAAACAGTCAACATTAATGCACTTGGTTGGTCAAAATTGAGGGGGCAATCCAGAGGTCGTGTATCACTAATACACAGTCAAGGAGAAATGTTTCCTTTCCAAGAAGTTGAATATTTGCAACATTAGCCCAACAAAACTGATCAACTCTGAGCAACAGAGATGAGACACCCACTAAGATGTGAAAGGGAAAGAGTAAAAGATTATAATTATGCTATTAAAGAGTAAGAATAAATTACCATAGCCTGAATTTGAGGAGTGTTTGGCTTTACTGTGTAATGCTTCAGGAATCAATTATTCCAAGTGGCCATTTTACACAATTCCTTACGGAAAATGCCTTCTGTTTCTCCTCAGTGAAATGATATCTTGGATTGCAGCAATACCTTGGGACGGAACAACTTTCCATCACCACCTCATACCAAGAACACAACCTATCTCATATTTCTAATTAGCAAAGAACTTCTGAGTCACAGGGGTTAGAGATACCAAAGATTCCCACCATGATGCTCGAATTTTTCCTGGGACAGAGAACAAGACAAAACTGATGTCTGTGAAATTGTATCCAGGGGACTGCTTTGAAAAACTACGAGACCAAACTGCACATATTATGCAATCCTCTTGCTGAGAAAGTGACTCAGGAGGATCACTTTCTTTGCCTGAGTCATTTTAATCAATAGCCTTCTGAGATGGAAATGTCACAGCAAGATAGCAAAATGTCTGAGCCTTCCTGAAGGCACGAGGAGTCGTCTGTGAGTGTGTGTGTATGTGTGTGTGCACCAGCCACAAATTCCACACAGCACCTGGCCTGCACAAGGGGCTGGGTGTTTCATGTGATAAAGGCTGGAAAGAAAACAAGTAGCTTGATCTCCCACTGGAGCTAAATGTGACACTGCTGATGTGGAGCACTTTGTCTTAAAAAAAAACCTTTTACCTGTCGTTTCAGCCATTTAGGCTTTAATGCTGCATAATGGTACCTCAGCTTCTAAAGGAAAACAGAAATTGAGGGAACCTTGCCCTCACCACTCGTTTTTTAAGTAGTGGCACTGTGTGGGCAGATGAGCTCTGTACACGTGCTCGGCTGGCCTTCTGATCACATTTAAAAATGTTGATTCCTATAAGGGATGAACTAAAGGGGCCTGAAAGTAGCAGACACTGAATGAAGTAGACGGACAATCAGAACAGGAGAGCCCCGAAGACTGGCAGACACAGAGAAAGCAAATCTATATTCCATTTTCCTTCTTTCATTTCTCTCACAAACATTTGCTCCGAGTAAGAAAAAAAAAAAAACAAATGCCAAAGACCTGCCCTCTTTAATATTTCCCCTGTTTAATGCTAGCATAATCACTCAAAGAGGGTTAGATGTAACGGGAAGACAGCCAGGCAGCCAGCGTGGGGGCGGAGGGGGGGCTGGCAGTCTGCAGCTTAGGGGATGCAGTCACCTGGCAGCCTGCCCTGGAGCTGGGACTCCCTTCCCTTTCACAGGGAATTGCAAAAAATGTCAATTTTCATTGTAAATGACTTTGCAAAATCTTCCACAAAATGGAGCTGCCTTTCTCTGACTGGCTCTGCTCACAATTTATCCGGTTATGTGGGGGTTTAGTAAAGCTGGCGAGGGTGAGCTGGGACAGTCTGGGCTCTCACAGACCCAAGTTGGGATCTCAGAAGAAGGGGAGCCCTGAGCCATCAGCTTGCTACAAAAAATACAGGCAGGCTGTTCTGCTTACTTTACACTTTAGCACAAACAAGAAAAATAGCTCTAGGCAGTGCTAAGAAACACACAGTGAGATTTTTCTCTTGTTTTGGCAAAATTTCGCAAAATTGGCTTTGTAAAATTTCTCTGTCTGAAAAAAAAAAAGAAAAAAAAAAGAAAAAAAAGAAAATAAAAAAGAAATTGTGTCTCTCTGCAAAATTTCTCTGTCTGCAAAATTCCTGTCTCTACTGATTGTCTAATTTCCTGATGGCACCTGGCACAGCCCTGCTCAGCCCTGGCAGGTCTGCAGGAGCCCTGTCGGCAGGAGGGATGCCAAGGTCTAAAGTTTCACTGCCTGTGGTCTGCAAAGGGGGAAGCTGATCTGCCAAAAGCAGAGTGAGGAGCAGACACCTTGACTACCCCCAGTGCCAGAGAGGGAAGTGGCAGCTTTGCCACCTGCTTTGATGGATGCAAAAGAATTTTTTCAAGTCATCTTAGAAGGCCACGAATTGTTAAGCAACAAGAAGGAATGCTGGCTGCTAAGTGAAGCTGGATAGAGTCCTGTGAGATGATTTCCAAGCTATCCTTATCTACTGCTTTCTGCTGAGGGCAAGAGCATGGGTTTGGAGCACGACAGATACAAACAGATTTCTGCTTAGCACAACAACAGAGGGAGATTTGCCAAGACACATCAGCTGAAAAGCTGGAGACAGGTCCCACAGTCTAGGGGAATATCCTCAACCTGCCCAAGGAAGCCCAGAGCTAAAAATAACAAGGAGCAGGGTGAAGAAAAAAATCCATGTGTGGCACATCCTATATTCTAGGACTGAAACAAAATGCCTGGTTATTGCTACTGCCCACCCAAAGCTGCCAGCACGGGAGGTTTCTCACTGAAGGCAGGTTCTCACACCTGCAGTGTCTCCATGTGTTCCCACTGTGGTCCATGGTTACTGCAGTCACAGCCCTACAGGCCACAGTTCCCCTTATCCAAAAGTAAATGTCTTTACAACATCACATTAATGGGGCTTGAAATTGTCCATTACTTTCCATTGACTTTAAAAAGAGACAAAGACAACTGGCACGGAGAGACTCCTACGCTGTAAATACCTAAAGTTAGGTGACATGAATCCAGCTTTGGGCTACTGCAGCCTTTGTTTTTACAGAAATAAAGGGCTTTTATAATCTCTGCTGTGAGCTTCTCAAGTGCAAACTTAGCAGCATCCACCTTCCAGATTCTCCAGATCATTTATGTTCCTATAAGATATCTCTGCTGCAACCACTATGTTTTTTCACACCATGCCATAGATAGATGGCCTGTGCCTTTTCTAATTCAGACTCTTCTACAATTAAAAGGATTTTAAACGTTAAGCTTTAAAGCAGCAACACATGGTAACGTTTAGCCATAACTCGGAGGGAGATGATTAAAGAAAAAGCTTCTGTTTTGTGGTAACTGCAGAATTTTAGTGGCCCCCTGGGTCACAAATTGTATCACGTTGCCCTTGGAAAGGCTTTTCTGCTGTAGACTGTAGACTGTCATTCTGCTTTCCCTTGGAGAAGTGTGTTCTCTGCTTGCTTTGCATCTCTACACCCTTCTGCTCTGGCTTGCACATTAAGTTTCCCCTCAAAGCATCAGCCATGCTTTGCTCTATGTCCCCTCTGCCCCAGGGTTTTCATAGGACCCAACACAAGTAGAAGATGCACTACAGGCACCTTCCAGCATAAGTATCAACCCATGATCAAACACAACTCTATCTCCCTCCAAGATCTTGCCTTTTTTTTGTAGGTTTCTTTTTTTAATGTAAAAGTCACTATTAGTCACCAAGAACTGCTGCCTTATCACTGCTTTACCAGAAATCCCGAATAAAGCTCATTAACCTTTCTCTTATCTCATTTCCTTAAACAGATATCTATCAGGAACAGCCCAAAACCACAGCTTTAATGGTTACTAACATCAGAATATGTTAACTTGATAAAAATAGACCCTTGCTCTTCATTCAGTTCTCTCCAGAAAGAGGTGGCCACATGGACATGCTTGACAAAGGCAAAGCAATGCTGGCAGTGTGCCAAAATGGGACATTCCCAAGCCGCATCCAGAACTTTGAAAAGCAAGAAATTCACCCCTCAGGTGGCTCTTTGAGTTCACACTAACTTACCAGATTGCCTATGTACAGCATGTGGTCAAACTCCTTCGTCATCTTGTAGTGCTCCAAGGCCATGAAGAGCGTGTTCAGCACAATGCAGAGGGTGATGGTGAGGTCGGTGAACGGGTCCATTACCACAAACTTGACAAATTTCTTGATTAAAAGCCAAAGCGGGCAGCAATCCCAAATGAGGAATTTAACAGCAAAGTGGTTCCAGCAGGAAGGGCATTTCTGGTGCGATTCCTCAAGCTCTATGCCACAAGCAGTAAAGTCACAGTCAATTCACACTGAGTTATATGACAAGAGAACACTTAAAGTGACTCATAACACAGAGGAAGGCCCACAAATTACCCCAAACTTTTTTAAAAGGTAAAAATATTTCTGTCCTAACAGGCTGGCAAATTACACACTTTAGGGTTTTAGCCAGTTGACCTGCACTTAGCAGACAGTGACCTGCTCTGAAAGTAAAACTCTTTTAAGAGTGTCACAGGCAAAAAGTGAGAATCACACTAAATATGTGAACTTTAGTATTATATATAGGCTTGGATTCCTACTCTATTTTCCATTTTGCCAAGTTCAAATGGGTAAGAATACACTGTCTTCATTTAACTTAGATTGGAATATATATTTTTCATTCCCAGGTCACATTTTCAAAGCATCTTAAGTAATACCTTTTAAAGCAGATAAGATATGAAAGAGCTTAAATCCAATATTTAAAGCTGATTTAAGTACTTGAGAACCAGAGTATCACTGGTTGTCAACTGAGTTCCTGTCCTTGATGTGCAATCCAAAAAGTCATAAATATCTGATTTTTCTGAAAGGCTCACAGACAAAATCAGGGAGAACATAAGCCAGTTTGAAAATGCTACTAAAACTCCAATGTGCTTTTTAAAGGTGCTCTTAAAATATTGCCTGTAATTCCACTTTTACATGCTCATTTTACCTATGCACAAAAGAATTGAAATAGCTTCATAAGTATAAATTCTGTTAAATGATGAAAAAAAGAAAGCCAAAAAAGACAGTTAATGGCTAAATGACAATGATCAGCAGAATTGCTTAATGCCTTCCTTTTCTGATTCTTTTATGGGCATGGAATGCTGTATTATGGTTTTAGTCTATATAATTAGAACCTGCACTGATAACAGGAAAACTTCAGCCAAGGCTGTTATTTCAATCAGTTCATAAACAGCCTCCTCTCCCAAGGCAGGAAGCATTTGGGACAAGGGGAAATGGCCCCAAGCTGTGCCAGGGGAGCTTCAGATTGGATATTAGGAAAAAAATCTCTTCACTGAAAGAGTAATTAAGCACAGATGGAGCTGCCATCCCTGGAAATGTTCAAAAACTGAGTGGACATGGCACTTTGGAATATGGTTTAGGAGCTTAGGAGTATTAAGCTGAAGGGCTTGCTGATTTTGGAGGAGTTTTCTTCAGATCCTCTGATTCTTTGTCCATTTTTCTTCAAAGGAAAACAGAACTGTTGTATTAGGTGTCTTCCAGCAAGCCTTCAAAATATCAGATGGTGTTCCACCTGCACAGGTTTTGCAGAAACATCTACGCTGCTCTGAGATCTTTGGGAAATCACATTGCTCCCAAGAAATGACCCTTTCCAGACTCAAGAGGGAAGGTTTACAGGTAAACTCTAAAATAATGTGAAAACCAGAGATTTCAATGTAAAAATCCTTTTTTTTTATTTTTTTTTTTAAAAACTTGCCTCCTAAAGCAATAAAGGGTTTAGGACAGTCAATTCCTTAAGGATCTAATTTTCCAGGTAAATCTAGAACACATAGATCTAGCTCCTTATTCTTCACCACATAAGCCCCTTTAAGTCCAGGTTGCTGTTAAAAGGATTGGTTTCACCCTTCTCAGCCTCACCCACATGCTATTTCTCTGTCCTTTTCCCAGCTTTTGTGCTCCTGGACCTTCTGGCTGAGCTGGTTCTGCTTGTTGATCCAGCTGAAAACCAGTCATACAAAGTGCAGGAACACAGCAGGGGAAGGAGGAGGGTGTGACTGCCTTCTTTTAGCAGTGATGTGGCATTAAAATGGTTTAAATAAATTAAGAATCCACATACTTTCCCACTACAGATAATCTTTGGAAAACACAAGATTTTTTTTTTTTTTTTAATAATAGCTGCAGAAGAAAAAGTAAAATTAGCCTCTGTTTTTTTCTGCTACTGTTAAAAAAACGGTCAGAAAAATACAATCAGCATTGTGTTGGAGATGTTTTTCCTCTTATTTTCAAATTTAAAAAGAAATAGATCCTTCATTGTCTGCAAGGCTTTGTAATGTCTGGAAAAAACAGACAGTTGTTGACTATCCAACAGGTAAGAGCAGAAACCAAATAAATAAAGGGGAAGGGATTTCTGGTCCAGCTGTTCCAAAGTTTGGCACAAATCTTACAGCCATGAATATGGTCACATCCTGCAATATATTTTATTCTGATTTGACACTCCTTGCTAACAAGTATTCAATTTTGGTAACTAATCAAAGTCTGGGAGTCAGGAAAGCTTTGATAAGGATTTCTATATAGAATCATAGAACCATTTAGGTTGGAAAAGACCTCTAAGATCATTGATTCCAACTGTAATCCCTCGACTGCCAAGTCCACCACTAAACCACATCCCTGAGTGCCGTGTCCTCTGAGTTATCCTAGCCTGGATGGTCTCTATTTCTGTGGTATAAAGGAACAGAAAAATACCATTAAATAAACAAGAAGTCCAGAAGTTCAGGCCTTTTAGTAATTCTTAACACATCACAAGAAAGAAAAGCAATCACAAAGCTAATTGCTAAAAACCCCACAGAAAACAAATAAAACCTTTGCAGAGTACATTAAACACTGGAATACACCAAAATGATTATTTCCCTATTAAGAACACAACTCTTTACTTATTCAAACACAAATATATCTTCTGGCCACAATACTGCTGAATACAACCATGGGGAGGGTAAAAAGCTGAGGAAGGGGAAGGGCTTTGGGGTTTCACACTGGGCTTTGTCCAGTTTCTCTCTGTAAGGCATCTCTTAGGTGAGTCCCTCTGCTGTGCCTTGCCTTCCTATCCATCAGTCACACAGAGAATTAAGCTGCAGGAGAATCCAGAATTCCCCTTGCTACACACTGTGTTCTTGACTGACGTTTTCCTGTGTTCTTAGGTGCTACCTCCTCTCTCATCTCTGTTTTCAGTGTAGGAGACATGAGAAAGTGTAGGAAGCCCTTTAATTCTACAAGTCAAAAGACTGGGAATGTGGGGTCTTGTTTTGAGTTGCGTTGCTGTCGATAAATTTGTGAGAGGAACGTGCAAAATTCCTGTTTTTGGAAACTCAGGGGAGGAAAATCCTACACCTCATGAGTAGAGAAATGGAAAAATTGGTTGAGAAATATTTGCATGGTTAAAGGAGTCCTTTGAGCATCCCTGAATTTCACAATGGGACTCAAAAATGCAGCACACTGCGGTGTCTCTTTTGTGAGAGATTTAGAAACTTTGAGGCTTTCCTCCCCCACAATTTGGATGTTCTGCATGTAGCTGGTGACTGCACATGACAGGCTTTCCATTTTCCAGAGATGAGATACCAGAATATGTACAGTCACTCACCCAAAACCAGGCTGGTGCTCCACTACCCTGCACCCTAACGAGTCCTGTATAAATCTAACACCATGGCAGCACGAAATCTTAAATCTTACAGCTCCAATTCTGATTATATGGCATTTTCTCTGGATTTTTACAAGTCCATGGGTAAGACAAGGATTGTATTGCCTCTGTTATAGGGATTGCAATAACTATCATTAGTGCCTTCTCTCAAAACGGTATCAGGGCATTTTGTGTCGCTTTCTTTCCTGTTTTTTAACACGGATGTGGCTTTGAGTTGGGGAACTGAGGATGTCTCTTACCTTCCAGGGCACTGGTGATGATGCTGACAGCACTCACTGCCCTCTGCCTCTGAAAGGGCTCATCTGAGTGGTCCACTGAGGGCCGGTGGGGCATTAAGAGCTGTTTCTTGCTTGCCTCATCCGAGGGAGAGGTCTGTTTAAAGGAACACACTGGATCAGCACAGTAAAACCAAGGCAGACACTGGGTAGAAATTTCCAAACTGCCTAAGCAATAATTTTCTCATCTGAGGAGTCTAAAGCTCAATGACTGCTGAGTTAGAGACATGCTGATGGCGCACAGCTCTTGAAAATGACACTTGGAGCAATTTTGGAAAATTTGTTCTGCCCTTTACCTCCATGTAAAATGTGGGTGAAAATAAAGGAACGCTTACGATGCCAGAGGAATAGCAATGCTGCTTTCCCATGCTCTTTGCTTGTGAAAGAAGGCTGCTTAATTACATTAATTAATCCATTATTTCTGAAATGTGTTAACTATTTAATTATACAGCTAGAAGAGGAAAAGGGCGTGGGTAACAGCTCCATTACAAACCTCTGATATCATATCACACAAACTGACTCCCCAACACATGTTTTTTCTTGTTCTGAAACACTGCCAAATCTCAGGAACATATTGTCATTGTGGTGATCTTTGGTGTTATGGATTCTGAGGCTCCATAATTAGGGAAGAGATGTAGCTTCTTTTTCTCAGGAAAAAATAAATAACCTACCCCTTGTTCTCATGTTTCTCAAGGAAAAGCGTAAAAAAAATCCCAAATAAATCAAATACCAGAAAAACAGAACTCCCAAACTGTCTTTGTTTAATGTCTCATTTTAAATTAGTTTTATGCTTTTTGTAGGCTTGGGTCTCTGAAGTCAGACAGAAATACAGTATAGCTGAAGACACACACTGCATTAAACACTTTATATTGTCAGCTCACAGGAGCAAGATGTTAAGGCTTTGATTATTGCAAGCTCCCACTTCATACAGAGAACAAATCCCACTTGGTTTACTCCTCCAGATCCCACACAGGTGGAAAGCAAAGTGGTGGTTGAGGTGCAAGAATCTGGGAAAGCCAGGTTCAGCATCATTCTCTGCCACAGACCACCTGGTTGAGACCCTCAGTTTCCCAAAATTAATGTTTAGCAGCCCCTGCCCTGGTCCTCAAGCATCCAGGCTGTGAGGTCTGAGGCACTGTGTAACAAGATAGGTATAGATAGATGGATCCTGATGGCTCAAGGAAATGGGAAATGAGGAGAAATCCCTACAAAGATGAGAACCTCTGGTTTATTCAGATATCAGAAAAGCTGCTTTAGTTTCTCCATAGACAAACAAGCTACAGGAATTAGATTCAGTCTTCTGGATCTTCTCATCACTTGAGTCTGAAATGGCCTTTACCACCCTGATCAGCACCCAGAATGCCAACTGAGGTGTGCCAAAAGCAGCATGTCCACAGCTCTGCTCTTTGTGCCCTGGGACCCAGAATCCCTCCTCTTCACCATTTCTCTACCAAAAATGCTCTTCAAGAAAAGCAATTCCATGATAATAGCAAGAAAAAAAGGTGTTGAAGCTCTATGAGCTGTCTTTTTGGACTGTGACCTCTTCAGGGCAGGGGATATCCCCAGCAAAGGGCAAAGATGTTTGGCCACTTGTTGGCAATGAAAATTATAACCAGGATGCTGCTTCCAGCTCACTTCAAGTACTGCAGTTAAAAATACCAATCACTGCAAGGCCAGAGAAGAGTAAGGACTTGGAAAGAATCACTTAAAAAATGAGCTGGGCCAGAAAAGCAGTAATGCTTTTAAATGCTTTTTTTTTAATCCCTAAAATGTCCTTTCTTAAAAAAAACTCAGCTGAATTGGCTCATTGTCCATTGAGTTACTGACAAAGTCATCTCAAAAGGAAAGTTATAATCAGGAACTCTTCAAAGAGAGTCCTTGTGCACAACAACAAAACACTCTCTCCTTGGCTTAGGAGCTGGGGAATGCCAAGAATGGTGTTTCAAATGCGTTAGTTCACTTGGTTTCCTTCACCTCAAGAACATCCAATAAAAACCAATGAAACAACAAATGTTTTATTAATGAAGAAAGCATCTACAAAATTGCATAATCATTCACAGCAGTTTGGAATACATAACAAATACATGGTACCAAAAAGAAATAGCTAGACAGGGACATGAAAACCAGGAGGGAGACAATTTCTTAAGTAGAATAAATTAATTAAAAAACAAAAAGGAAAAACAAAGAAAAAGAGAGAAAAAAACAATCAAACCACAAATCTAAGAAAACCCCAAATTTCAAATCTCTCTGGATTATTTCACTCTTTTTTAAACTCTAATATTTTCCCATCCTATCTGACCTAAAGCATAGGATGTACCAGTAGCATGTCATCAGACAACCTCATTCCCAAGAGTCCTTTATCTGAAAGCCACCTTTTAGCCACAAGTGCAAAGAGGCAGAAAGTCACAGGAAAAACATTCAGAGGTTCATTCTTCCTATTTTTTTTTTTAATTTATTTAACTAAACCAAGCCCCTGTTCCCTGCCAGCCCCCTGGCATCAGGCACAGAGCAGAAGTTCATCCCTAGAGCCAGGACAGCGTGTGGCAGGCAGTGCCACTGGGCAAAGATTTGCCAACAGAGCAGTGAATCCATCACGTAGTCACTTTGCCGTTTACTAGGAAGAATTTTTCCAGGAAAGGAAGTTTCCATCCAGGTGAATTGCTTAAAATTATTAAAGCTGCTTAAGGAATCTCATGAGCTTTTTGTCTAGGTAAAGAATAGATATGTGTGGGTTTGGGTTTATATTATTACTCTTTATTTTAGAATAGAGATGGCTGATAGTCACACAAGGAACTGGCAGCTCTTGCACTGTGAGACAGAAACAATTCCAGGAACTGGACAAGCAGGCAGCAGAAAGGCTATTATCATCTCTGAGAGAACACACACAGGCACAGTTGCTCATTGTACTTATATTTCTATAGAAATTAAGCATAAAATAACAGCAGTCCCCACAGTTAAGCAAGGAGTCTCCCTAGGATCCAGATGAGAAATCACAGTGGAGTTAAACATAGGCACCTCCAGCAGGACAAGATTATTTGTGTTGCCCCCTGATCGACTGGAAATGTTCCTCCTTTGGATTAGCTAAATTCTATAGAGACAAATATGGTACTCAGCAATTTACATGTAAATGAAGATGCATAACAGAGATATTTTCTTCTCACTGCCTACAGGTTTGAACTATGTCAAAACTATTATGTGGAGGTAGGCTTAAACATAGCAGCATTTTTAAAGACCATTTTTGGGAACTGGGACAGGTTTAGTTTTCCTTGTACGCTTCCAATTTTTTCAAGCAGAGAAAGAGATGGGCTGGCCACACCATGAACAATGGACCCAGTAAGGCACCAGCACAAATATTTAATGAAATTGGAGGTGGCCATAATGGAGGACAGCTTAAAAAGAAATCACTCAGTTTTGGGGAATCTTGACTATTTAAAGAGATGTGCTGTAAAGTAAAGCAGTTTGAAACATTTGTACCAAATCTGAGTGATTTACACTTAGGGTGTACAAAAGCAGAGTTTGAAATGAGCAGAAACCAGAGCTGTGGTGACAGCTCTCTGTGTGACAGCATCAGAGGGCTGCGTAGCTTTCATCCACATAACTTATTGGTGGATTTTTGGATGACTTATTCTGTTGACCTTTATTTCTGAACATGGAAACTGCTAACACTTTCCCTTTTCACCAGTCCTGTGGCAAAGTGAAAGAGAGAAATTTAACCTCAGGGCGGTTTTAGTATCAACAAGAAAACCTCAAACCAATGTGGTCAGCAAAAGCCTTTTATGCTTAGCCGAAACAAAAAGCAAGGTCTTTTTTTTCCTTTTTCTTTTAAAATAATATCACAAAAATAATATCATCTAATGATAAACTTTTAGATCTTTATTTCAGACCCTTGATAAACATCTTGGCCACTCTCAAGGGCTCAGTGCCCAGGAGTTTTCCCTCCTGCCATTCTAGTAATGCTCAACACTTCAAGTTTCCTTGAAGAGAAAAAGAGGGTGTCCCCAGGTCACTCAACACTCATTATTCATCCCAAAACCATGTCACAGGCTGCCTTGCTCTGCTCCTGGACTGGTGGGAAGCTCTGGTGAGGAGATGCCCCAGGGAGAGCAAAGCAGGAGGGATCACCAGCTAATAGCCAGTGCCCACTTGGAAACCACCACCTCCTCAGTCCTGCAGCCATTTCTCTTCCACTTCCAACCTCTGGAATAATGGCAAAGTCAGGTTAAACTAAAAATCTTGTGATTTCCCTGCACTATTACAGGAAAGGCTCCTGTTGTATATAGGAGGCAAAGAAGCGATGGTGTTTTGTGTGTTCCTTAACCCTCCAGAAAAGTTCTTGACAGCTACAGCTGAGATCTCACTCAGCATCATCAGAACCCATGGATAAATTAAACTTCAGGTAAGAGCTCATTAACTAAATCCAATTCTGCTCAAGCATATCAATACCTTGTGAAGGGAGGTGTTATTCCAACCTCTTAACTAAGAAACACAACAGAGCAATGCAAAGCTACAAATAAATTCTGCAGGAAAGTGCAGAACCTTTAGGCTGCAGTGTGTCCTGAAGTTACTTACATAATGTATAGACTTTCTCTAAATAAGGCAAAAGCCAAAATCCCACCCAGCAATCAGCAGGAGTGTAAAAACGTATCATCTTTCAAAACTCTCAGCTTCAGGTCAAAACAAAAACAATTAGGGCTTTTAGCATAGTCACCAGGTCCTGCTTATGTTTTATTTACAGTGGGGTAAGTTGGATAAAATCAGCAGCTGCACCACTTGAAGACAGCTGGCAGGAGAACAGGACAGCCCTGAGTCCTCTGCATTTCCAGGAGAGTGACCAGGACTTGCCATGGGTTTCCTGGGTCAAACTCCCTGCACCCCTCAGACTTGATCACCTGTTGCTCTTCCCCTCCGAGTGATGACTGCCAGCCCCAGCCCTGATTTTGTGAAGGGTATTTGCAGACCACACTTTCATACTGCACTACTTGGCTCTTCCTATGACCTCTGCAGGCTCTGTGGCTTGAACCCTCACTGCAGTGAGCCCTCAGTGCAGCTCCCCACAGTGCTGCCACTGCGGGAACTCTCTTGTGGCATACCATGGGTGTAGCAAAGTGTGCAGAGGGTACGAGGTCTTCCTCTTGCTCAGGCTGTGCACTGAAGGCCCTGGGGACTTTCAGAACTGCTTTGATGCAGATGGGTTCATGGGCAGGTGCTGCTCAGCATGGACTGTGCTGACCACGGTCAGCAAGCCTGAACCAGACTGCCCCAGCTGATGAGACTGATGAGCTCTGGCACTCACTGAGAGAACCTAAAATCCTCCCTTTTTCCTCAGCTGTATTTAGGAATTAGGGAGAGGAGATGGACAGTGCAAACACCCTTGGATTCTCATGGAAACCCACTCATCCATTTGTGCCAAGCAGCTGAGGCTGTCTGAAGAGCATTTGAAACCAGCATTATTTTTCTTACATGCTTTTCTGCAGCCAAGCTCCAGGATGTCACTCATCTGAGTCACCAGCCTGAAGAGTGGGATAACCTGCTGCAGCCACATCTCTCCTGGGAGAGGGCAGCTGAACTCAGCAGATGTTTTCACGTCAGCTCAGCTGCCACCTGCAGCCATTCCCATGGGCAAATGGCCCTGGGCTGGGACAGGGGTTAGAAGTTGCAATGGCACAAAGGCATGGAAGTTGTTCATTGTGGTCCCAACCCAACCACTTTGCCTCCCAGAAATGTTCAGGCTGAATTTTCCAAAGCTGCTTGGGCTAAAATGCACAAAAGTGGGTAGTGACTTTGCTTTCCCAGAGGAAAATGAGGACCCACCTTGAAATAATTTGTGACAACTATGGGAAAAGTAATTATTTGTGACTGAAAGGCTACAGGTTGAAAATGCAAAACAAGAGATGGTCAGATCTTGTTTGATATTTGCTCTATCTTTTAAATGAAAAGTGTTCCTCCAAACTTTCCCCAAATCAGAATTCAGTGATCTTCCCCCTTAGCAGCAGTCAGATAGGTCTGTGTTATGATTATCTGATACTATTCAGCATCACAGAGTGACCTAAAAAGTGCATTTTCAAAACCTAGTGCTGTAAATTATGGTTTTTTTCAGCTCCATCTGCACATATGTTGCATTTGCTTGAGCAAAGCCGCAGTTACAACTCAGGAAGCTGCAAGTCAGGGCTTAACCCATGTTACAGAGATGCATTTTCATGGACTGGCCCTTCATTTCTTGCTCATGAAAGATACAACAGATAGCCCAAATGGGTTTTTTTTCACCATGGGCTCACACTTGTTCAAAATAAATAGCAGCAGGGTCAGTGAGGGAGGTTAATGAGGTAACTGCAACTTCACCCTGCAACATCTTTCTTCTACCTTCCCCAAACACATCAAGAGACAGCAAAAAGAAGCCAGAGCTGCTAACAAAGAACAAATTCACCTACAAATTTTAGCACAGAAAAGGTGAAAATCATCAAATGCCAAGCCAAGAAACATGCTGATTTATCTCCAAGCACACTGAGGGGTCAGATTTGCTATTTCCTTCTGCCTGAGGCACAGCTGAGGCTGCACGTTTGTGCCCAGCACTCACGACTCCTGTACCGAATACATCTGTACAGCAACGGGCCCCTTGCCAATTAGCTTTTAACTCCAGCTCGCACTTTCTGGATAGATTAGATACCAAACCTGTTTTGCAGAAGACACAACATCCTTCATGTTGCATCACTGGATGAGCATCTGTTACTCTAGTACCTGAGTGTTATTTCCTAGATGACCAAGTGAGCTCACCCGCCCTGGCCATTCAATTTTCAACATCCATTTTTTCAAAAGGCAGGAAGCCGACAAATGAAAATAAATGCCAGCAGAGCTCAGAGCCTCCCTGTCACCTCAGGACCCAATCCTGTAAAATACTGATATTTTCTGTGAAAGGTTGAGTGCTCTCATGCTTTGCTAAGCTTTTTCTGACAGCTGGGACAGCCTCAGCAGCCTGCAGAGCTGCTTTCCTTACAGAGAAAAAGGGGACATCCTCTACTCATCTACTGAGGTCTTTTGACTTTGGTTCAGAATTTTTTTTAACAGATGGAAAGATTTTCTTCCTCAGTTTCTTTAAAACACAGCTTTTTTTCCCCTTTTTTTCCCACAAAACTAAATGCAGTAAAACTTCCCTATATAAAACAACATTTCTGTTGCTCAGTAGTTTAGAGAATTGTCTCAGGACTGGTCATCCTTGTCCACAGAGAGTAAAAGTGGGATTACCAAAGTCCTAAATGAAGGAAGGTGTGAACATCCGAAAAAGCAGCAACAGTCTCAAAACTGTCAACAAAACAGATAATTCTCACACCAACCAGTTTCCCACATGCAGCACAGCCCCTTCTCTCACGGGTAGTGTGAGAGTCTATTTGCAGAACTATAGAGAATGCCCAGATAGGTGAGGAAAAAAATTCAGTCCGAACCCCGAAAGGAATGAAGCTGCTTGGCTCTAGAGAAAAAAACTCCCTCTCAATTTACTGATAATCTGACACCACAGCTGGGATCCATCTCACTCACCTTTCTCTTTAGGAGATACCTTGGCTAATACATGTTATAATAACATTTGCTTTTTCTCCACCACCAGTGTAACCTGGTTTTGGCACCTTGTTACTCTGAGTGGACTTTATCTCACCTGACTTAAAGCTTGTGGTTAAAGTGAATAGAAAGAGGCACTTCCAAGGAGAAAGATTATTCTGATCCATTTTTGATCCCCAAAATGAAATAAATCCTGCCCCTGCTGACTGTGGTAGTGACCTCCATAATTTTAAAGACTGTTGAGAGTGATGAGCTTCAATGAAGATTATCTACATAAAAAAAAGATAAATTCCCACAATCTCAAACTGGCAACCTGTCCAGATTGCTCTGCCTGTGTAGCAGCTATTTCCAAAAACACCATCTCATGGTGTTGCTCTGCAACAAAGATGCTGGCAATCTGCAAAAGGCCTCAAGTCTGTTGATCATCTGCTCATATTTCCTGGGTGTTACTTGAACTGGATGCTAAACCCTTCTGGGAGTTACCTTGGTACTGAAGGAACAGCCCTCCACAAGTAGCCCAAGAGGAAACCAGAGGCCAGATGTAAACAGAGACCAAGCAGTAAGAGAAAACAGACTCAAGGTGGTAAGACTCACTGAACCATTAAAAACTCATACTTTTCTATCACCAGACAATGTCAGATATTTAAAAGTTAAGAGAAATCAAGTTTAAAAATGTCCCTTCAAGAAAAGGAAGTCCATGTCAAACTCAAGATTTAGGTATTTGCCTCCTGGCAGCTCTGAAGAGAAAGTCTCACCAGAAGGCATGAACCTCCCTGGTGAGGCACTAGGCACACATTTCTCTGTGAATTAACTCCTCTTCCCACCCTGCCTGGAACGGTGGGTCTCGGTTTCTCACCGTAGACTTCATATTGGGGTCAATAAATCACAGCAATCTCCAACAACATTTAGAAGGCAACGAGAGCGCGAATCACATACAAAAGTTATAAAGTACTCACCAGGTCGCCTGTCCCAGGCTTTTCCATAATAACTGGGGGGAGCAGTAACCCTGCAGGAGAAGTAGGGTCTGGGTTGAGTGCCCCGGTGCCTCCTCCTATCAGGGAAACCACACCATTGCAATCCACTGAGCTGTTCCTTTTGCCCGTCTGGGTGTAGTTGGGAGTAGTAGGGTGAGAACTATGGCTCACTTGACTCTGCACGCTCGGACGCCTCCCAGATCTTGGAATTAAGAGAGAGCCCCGGTGGCTTTCATTTTCCCCAGCGATGCTGATCTCATCATCGGCAAAATCTGTCTCGGAGCAAGCGTCTCTGCCACGGAGTCGGAAACTGAAAACGCTTCCGTGGCTGGTTCTGCGCTTCACCAAGTTTGCACTGGGACCATAACTAATGCCAAGGAGAGTCTGGAAACCCCCAGAAAGGAGAAAGGGGAAAGAGAAACAACATTTTGCAACACGTTTTCAGGAGCGAGGAAGTTCTGGGGGAGAGCAGTAAGGTCCATTTTAAACCAAGTGCTTCAGAGAAAGAAAGACTTAATTACAGGTACTCAGGCTCCGCAAAGCTGAGAGGTTGAACAGTCATTCCTAGCCATCAGGTATTTGTGCAATACTTGACAATTAAAGATGTACTGAAATAGGAAGGGTCAAGGTGGCATTCAGCTCACAGTGTGATAGTTCTTCACTTCTACTCCCCCCCACAGGACAAGTGCCAGAGGACCTGGGAAGGCAGCACAAGGAGTGGAAGACAGGAGCAGGGAAGGGGATCCAGCTCCAATCTACTGCATTATCACACATTTTCATAACAGCTAGGGAAGGAACAGTGCAGTGGGAGAAGAATAGATAAAGAAATAGGGCAGGAAATGAACTGCAGGGAAAATGAGAAGAAGAGGGAAGAAGAAGAAGCAGAATACGACGGAAGAAGGTGATAAAAGAAAAAGAAAAAAATAAAACAACAAACCAAGAGCAAGAAGAGGGATATGGTTTATTAGTTTGCAAAATGATTATCTCAGTGCACATGGCTGCTTAAGGGTTAGGTAACCTCAGTACACAGCAGTCTCCCTCACTCAAATATCAGCCTTGACGATCCACTCTGACGTCAGTTAGTGAGACTGCAACTCTGCCAGAGCATCAGCAAGATGTAGCCAAGGACTAAACACACCTAAAATCTGGCAGAGTAAAAAGGATCTTCAGAAAATGTGTAAAGAATTCAAGTCTATCCCCTTCTCTTCTCTCTAAAGAGGAAATTACTGAAGGAAGAGCATTTAGGCAGAACATATTTTTGAATTTATGCCTACACAGAATTTCCAGCTTCTTCGGAGCTTTCCCATGAACCAAGTATCTATGAAGAGAGGTCAGATTGCTACAGCACCCACAAACCAGACCAATCAAATGAAGCCTGATTTCATTTTGTGCTGTAGTTTACACCACTGAGTTATGTAATGATGCTATTTAGTGACACTGGTACGTGGAGGAGTACAAAACCCAGGCTCTTTCTAACTAAAAACAACCCGTTTGGATTGCTACCAAATTTCAGCTGGTCAGAAATCCATGCCTGGGTTTCCATGGCACAGTCATTGAGACTGATTTCTGATGGCAACACACTTCCAGCTGCTCAGATAGCATCTGAATGATGACTCAGCCTTATTCCCTCCAACCATGCCAGACACAGCCTTGCAGAGAAGATTTACTATAAGCTTTGAAATGTGTCTCCCATGCTTCTCATGCATATGACATCCAGGGGCAAAAAGTGAAAACAAGGAATATTAATCTGAGAAATAAACTGAAAATGCACAGCTCCAATCCACGGTGCTTCTGGCACGTGGTGTCCTGAAACCCATCCAGAATGAAGCTAAAGAGCAATTCTGGCTTTAGCAAAGGTGTAATTTGTTACACGACCCACTCAGCCAATGAGACACCAACACCAACTACTGGATTAAGAAAATGCATGTCATTTACAGAAATCCAGCTCTGGGTAAATTGTGTGAGCTGGGGAGTCATTAATTGGTCACATTTACTTACATCACTTACATGTTTTCTATGAGTTTTTTATGGCTGCCAAGTATCCCTAAATTCACTGACAACAAAATAGAAAAGGACTTAGCCCATTACATGGCTATTCAAAACAACAAAACAAACTGATTTAAACTTTGCCCTCAGTTAAACAAAGACAAATTATCTGGAGCTATTTATGATCCCTTGATACATACAGCATGGGCAGATTCATATTCATGCATGTCAGGAGCATTTACATAAAACCTTATTTAATAACACTGTCACTCTGTTTTTCTTCCCGGCAATAGAAAGTAGAAACAAGTGCCACAAAGTTTTGACTTGGAGGCAACTAGCAAAGGAATATAAAAAATGTTAATAATGTCTTTGTATAATATTTTAAAAGCCCTCAGAGACAAGTTCCCTCCTTTTCTCCTCCTCTCTTTTATTTTTAAGCTTTGTATATTTCCGCTAAGATTTTTTTTATCTCTGGTAGGGATAGGATAGATATAATCAGATGAATGAAAGAAAATAAACCAGACTGAGGGTAATCTTGAAGCAAAAAATAAAAAAAAAAAGCAAAAAAATTGAAAAAAAACAGGTTTGTAAAAATGTTTAATGGGCATTTAAAATTAATTTTAAAAATTAAGTGGTAATGTTTCCTTCCACTGCCCTAATACAGACTGTATGCTGTATCTGCTGTGTTAATATCAATTATGATATTAAATACTTCATTCTTCTGAAAGTTTCATCTATAATTGCCTTTTTCAGAGCCTGGCCTGTCCAGGAAAGTACAGTGTGGAACAAGTGATGTTTCAGACCATGGCTTACCATCCTCCTTTGACCATCATCGTAGTCACACTTGGGATTCCTTTGGTCTTCCCCATACTCGTCTACCCCCAAAGATTTCTTTTTCTTTCTCTTATTTCTTCTTTCTTTTGCACTTTTAGGTGACAGTTCCAATGAGCTGAGTGACATTGAGTCAATTCCTTTAGCAGCTAGTGCCTAAATCAGAAGATTGTAGAAGGCATAAATATTGTTATTTCAGGATTTCAGTGAAAGCTACTAGTTACTGCTCAGAAATTACTTTTCATTTAAAATTTTAAGGTTGTATAGGAGAGATATTAAAAATTTCAGGAGATAAGTAATCACAAAACTTAGGAATGGCTGCATGAAAGAACGTTTTTTGTGTGGAGTTTCCCCAGAAGACCCTTTGACATATCATGAAGGAGCAGCCTGTGTGCACACGACGTGCACACTTCTCTGGACTAACACTTCTGGTGCCAGGCAAAGAAAAATCTCAAGCTGGGGAATCTCAGATTAAAGTCCCCCTGGACTTCAGCCCCTTGAAGTGCTGGACAGGAGGGCAGACAGCTGGCTGGTGGGATTTTGCCTCCTCTGTCACAGAGGGATGCTAGGAACAGCAGGCAGCTCAGCTGGCACGTTTCTGTAAACACTTATCCCGAGCAGCAGTGCAGGCAGCTGCCGTCAGAGATGCAAAGGGAGAACCATGGGCTTAACTGGAGATAAGGTGGCCTTTGCTGTGCTGTGTGCTGCCATGCTGTGCTGGCTATCTGCTGGGATCACTGCTGAGCAGGCTGATAACACACCAGCAGCTGGGAGCCCTGCAGGAGCCCAGTTCCAAAGCCTGGGTGCTCAAAGCCACAGCCTTGGAAGCAAATGAGCAGCCAGGAGGAAGGGGGCTGGGAGAGCTGGGGGCACATCCCTGGCACAGGCAGGAGGAGTGAGGGGGCTCTGAGCACAATCATCAGGTTTGGAGGTGCTGGAGAACCAGTGGTGGCCACATCAGTGGCCTGGACACCAGTCCAGTGCAGAGCCCCCAGCGGAAACACCTGAAGAGAGTGAATTGTCAAAAAAAAGCCTCTCCAGCTTCCCCAGAACAGGAGAAACAGATGAATCCTCAGTGCTATTGTCTGTAAGCCAGTAGAATCAAACAGGCAATCATCTCTGCACTGCAAAATACTCCCTTCCTCCCACAGGCATCAGTCCAAGGAAAGTGAAGGCACTTAACAGCCGTGTAAAGAATCAATCATGTATTTCAAGGAGTAGCGGTAGCTCTATCAAGCTGAGAGCACAACAAAACTTAATTCCTCTGGGAAATATCTTTCATAAGCAAGCTGCTTAGAGCAGAGAGGAGGAGGGCTCAGACACTGGTCTAGGCTGTGGGGTTTTTTTGGTGTTGTTTTTTTTTTTCCTTGAGTCAATTGATTTAATTGCTATGCTGAAGTGCTTTCTCTTCATAAAGATTCGCCAAGTCTTATGGTGTTAAGCTCAGATTTAGGAATGTGTTAGACCAATTGTATAAATTGACTGATAGTCCCCAAGCAGGTCTATCAATTACATTTCTGCTCCCTTTATACTGCACAGTGTAAAAGCTGGCCTGAAGAGTTTTGGTTTTCCTTTCTGATTGCTGTCATATTTTGTTGATCTAGAAAATATTGCAGGTGCTACTAAGCATGCTGTACTCATACTGCAAAATAAGCTAATTTTTAGTTTCTTAGGGTTTTCTTGACTATTGCTTGGGTTGAATTGTTTCTGTGCTCCATATCTCTCTAAGATATTGAAAAAAGATTTGGTCTGAATTGTTCCTCAGGGCAGGGAGGATCACAGTACAGCTTGTGTTGGGCAGGGACACCTTCCCAATTTACTCAGTGCTCCATCCAGCCTGGGCTTGAGGATGTCCCCGTGTCTATCTATCCTTTCTGTTTGGGTTCCTGTGGCTGAACCATCAGCTGTTCCTCAGGCACTGCAGGCCATAGCCCACTGCAACAATTGCAGGGGCAGGAAAGGTGTGTGGGACATGCCTGGCAAGGACATGTGATGGCTGAAGGATGGGAGGAAAGCTTAGCTCATGAGCCCTGATATGAGGATCACAAAAATGAGAGCTTTTGAGGCAAGAACTTCGTGGCACAGCAAGAAAATCAAAACAAGATCTTGATCAAGGTTTGGAACACCAGATTAAAACTGAGTAGCTCTGACTGGGGCCAGATATCTGAGCAGGACATCTGAAAGCTCCATGGTGCAGCCACCCAGCTCCCTTTCCTGAGCCTCTTCTTCCAAATGTCTTCTTTGAGATGCCAGGAGCTGTATTTGAAGAATTACTGAACTTCATTAGTGAACGTTACGGACCCAAATCACTCCACTCCTGAATATCCTTCCCATAAAACTAGGATAAGACTCCATGAGTATGGTAAATACAAAGGAACATTTTTGAAGCACGGGGAGCCTGAGCAGTGACAAGAGGCACTGGAAACCTTGGAGGATATTAGTCACTTCCTCTCCCAAGCAGGCTTTGACTGCTTGAGCTGGGAAGTCTGCTCGAGCTGGCCTGAGGCAACAGAACAAATGATGAGAAAGCAAAGAGCTGCTCTCGAGTCATGTTCTGTCCACCCTTTGCACTGAACAGGGCACAGGGAAGATGAGAAACGGTTGGCTGAAGAAAAGACTCTATTATAAAGCATACAGACAAATGGGAAAAACTCAGATTTTCAGGGGCAACTTTATTTTTTGACACATTATGCTTTCTGGGCTTAATGCTCCTTTTTTGTGTACATAAAGGCTTAATTGAAATCAAAGACTTCAAAATGAAATTCTTAAATATCTTTAATTACAGCTGGGGCTACCAAAGTTGACTGTTATTAGGAAGAGCTCAGCTGGAGTCAAAACACATGAAAATTTGTATAAAATAGGTATGAGTTGGAGCTCAGTTTGTTCCCTTAGGTTATGGCAGAGTTACTCTGTTCAAAGTGGCTGTATATAGAGCAAATTGCATTTACCTATTACTTAAACTATCAAAGAGCATCTTTAAAAGGACTTAAATGATTCATAAGCCACTACTAGCACTTTGTCAAGAGTGAATTGCATTTTCTATTTTCTTTCCAAGGATTTAAATGGGCTTTGGATTAGGCCCTGAAGCCATATGTACCCAAAAGAAAATTATGTATATTAGTTTATATTGTGTTTCAAGGATTTATTTCTCTGAACTACAGTGCTACGTGTTATTTCAGACTAATTTTCTTATTGTCTTCTTGTTCACAGCACCTAAAATGTTCTCTTCTGCTGTTTAATAAAAGCTTTCTACCCCACACAAACCACATGCAAATTAAATGCTGTTATTAAGGCTATAAGGCTACATCCACCATTTGGCCTCCCTGGTTTGTTTAAATTTATGACATAATATTAAATCCATACCCTTTGCATAATTTGCAGATCTTAACCTCAAGGTCTGCTGTTTACTTTTCCAGGAATGAAGCTGTAGGTGCTTCAAAGAGGTTAATCTACACCTTTCCCTTCATTATCAAACAATTGGCTATTTATGGCAGGTTGAGGAAGACAGTGAGGAAAAAAATGTGTGCTAAAGGGGTGGTGGAAGGAGGTTCAGCTGGGGCTCTGGTTTGTGCTCAAATGCAGATGTAGTTTTACCATCACCATAACATCTCACATGCCAAACTGTATTCATTTTCTCTGCTGGCATACATGGCACAGTTAAACCAGTACAGCTCTGGATATGTAAACCCCAAATGGCCTCAATCCAAAGAGGGAGAAGTATAATTTTTCATTCACAAAAAAAAGAAAAAAAAAAGAAAAAAAAAATTGCAATAACTTTATGCAGTACAATAAACATTGAACTGCTTTCAAGCAAACTCATACTTTGGTTATCACACAAATGTAAAATAAAGAGGATGTGAATCCCAAGGTAACATTTGCTCAAGTCACCCAGGGCTAATCATGTCACATAGTTCACTGACCTCCTGCTCTTTCTTCAACATCTCCATGGCTTCCCGAAACTTTCTTTCCTTCTCCTCTGTTTCAGCAATAGTGGCTTGGTTCTGCTCCTCGTAGGCCATGGCCACAACAGCCAGAATCAGGTTGATCAGGTAAAATGAGCCCAGAAAGATGACCAGCATGAAAAAAAGCATGTAGATCTTCCCAGCAGATCTGAGAGTCTGTAAGTGCAAAAGTAAAATTAAAACTGCTTAGCAATGTTTTTTAAAATAAAAAAAAAATAAAGAAAAGCAGGGTTTCTTTTTAAAACTTAGATTTATAATATAATTGAATCCAGCCTTTGTTAATAGTTCAAACAGAAAGCCTTTGATGAGAAATGACAACCACATACAAGGAAATAATCCTCCCACCAATAAATTTTTATACCTTAATCAAAAATTGTGTGCCTTGCAGTAAATTAATTTCCAAAAGAAGAATGCTTTCAGTGCTTTCCTCCTTAACCAAATATCTCTGCTGGTTTTCTTTTGGAATAGATATTGTAGTCAGTTGCAGTGAAAAATTCCCTCAGTCTTGTCTTGTCCAATGCATAGAAACCATCCAAGTGAGATTCATGTTGGATCCCTTCAAATGTCTACAATCCAGGTCCTTTTCCAGGGAGAAAAATACACTTTGAGGGTGCAATTCAACCAAATATCATTGAGACTTCTGTGTCAGGATGAGAAGAACCAAACCTTGGGCTCCATCGAACGTATCCCATGGTTCTTTACCAGATTTATCTGCATAACTGGAATTTAGGGGAACAGCTTATGTGTAACAGATATGTAACAGATATGTCCCATGCTCAGTGAGTAGATACTGCTGAGAGAAGACACTGTGTGATAATATAAGGTCAAATAATAAAAGGGAGTGATGTTCATCCTTATTTGCCGTGACAGTTTCTGTCTTCCAGAGTTGTACACGTAGCTCTGTGTCAAGTAAGTGAATACAGTTGTTTAAAGAATCTTCAGTTTCATTGTTTTACATTTTCCTGAAGTGAAATTGTGTAACTGGCTGTATGTGAAAGCTGAAATCCCCCAAACCTCCAGCGATGTTTAACTCAGTACCTTCAGAGTAATTCTGCCAACATTATCTCGTGATTTCCATATGATCACGTTCCAGTTTTGGCAGGTTTGAGATGCAGCAGCAAATCGTCAGTGGCTTCACGGACAGAGAATGTAATCCAGTACCAAACTGGCAGATGTATTTCTTTGGGGTGTGCACACATTTCAGGAAACGCATGCTGAAATGAGCATTTACTCCGAGACCACCCAGCATGTGACTGAGTTGAGTCTGGATCTGTTTGTGCCTCTGCCTGTCAGGTGTCCATGATGAAGAGCTTGCAGCAGGGAGAACTGAAATGTATCATGTAGTCTTGCCATTTTCTGAATTTGTGTTCATCATCATGCCTTACCAAACCAGATATGCCAAAAGCACAGGTGCTTCTCGAGCCCTTTCTTGAGCCGGACTCAAACATTAACTTGTGTCACACTATCCACCAAAAAACCATCAAGTGGTGATGTGGTGATCTTCCTTAAGTGGTGAACTTCACTTAGACTCAGGTGAATTGGTCTCTTTCAGCACAACTTTTCCTCAATTTCCCCAAACACCCAGCCTAATGTCTTCTGGTACCACCACTCTTAAGAAGACAAATTATTAGAACTGATTGTCCTTCTCCAGAACATCTGTCTGTCCTCCTCTAGAACACACACAGAGCACAGTTTACCTAATAACCAGCAATACTTTCTTGTCTTTAATTATTGTATATGCCACTGTAACAAGATGATGTGTTTATTTCTATTTTTAACACTAATAAAATAACCTGATACCTGTTGGTAAAGACGTTCCCAGTAATCTTGAGTCATGAGACGGAACAAGGAGAGAAAGGCCCAGCCAAAAGTATCAAAGCTCGTGTAACCATGGTCAGGATTTTCCCCAGCCTTCAGACATATATAACCCTCAGGGCACGTGCTGCAAAACATCAAATGCAATCTGTGAGATGCATCTTAGATAGTTCCAACATGGAGAAACTGATTTCCAGGGAAACACATTGAATGCTCTTGGTTAAGAGCAGAGGTCGTCGGTGGTAAATTCCTTCACTGTGTAAAACCACAGGAAACTGGTGATGCTACTTCACAATACCAAAGGTCTTTGCAAACTTATTTTTTCTTTGAAAGGATAAACAGGGAACTAATAACCATAGCATGAGCTGCAATAGTAAATAAACAGCTAGCACTTCATATATTTGGAACAGACTGGAATTACATGCCTAGACAGGACTTTAGTGCTCAAATATGATTTCTCTTGTCACTTCTTCCTAATTAAGAGTCAAAAACCTGGTGTCTCCTGTTGCAGCTGCAGGTAACACTGTAATGGTGAATCTGCTCTTTTGGCCACACAATCTGACACTGGCTGGACACCATCAGCCTGTGCTATTGGAGCACCTTCTTGATTGCTTCCTTTGCCTGACCTCACTCATCCCCCACAAGGATTAAATCTTTAATCTAAGAAACCCAGCCCTTTGTTCCACTCACCGCCACAGTCTGGGGTCATGACATCTTTTCTATTTCTGCCAGGAAAAAGCTTTCCTTGTGTGTCTTGTAGATTACTGTATTAAATGGCATGCAGATAGCATGAATTTCACTGGCTCTCATTAACCTTTGAGGCTCTTTACAAGTAATTTTCTAGCCCCATATGCCAGAGGAGATAAAAAATGCTGTCAGTGGCACTGTGTAAGCACTGAACTGCATCATCAAGTGAAACACAAGGTAGAAGAAATCCTGGGTCAAGGTGTCATCCTCTCTCTCAGAACAGATTAGCCAAAAATCCCCATGCCTCTTGCATGTCAGAAGCCACTCCAGAAGGTATGAACCATTAGAAACTGAAGACATAGAAATATGCAAAAGCTTCCTTCTGCATGTATCCTAGGAAGAGAATATGAGATCAAATGCCCTTGAACAATTCCCTGCAAATTCCAGCTGCCACAACTAGGGATGGTTGGAACATGAGGGATTTTAGGCATGTCACCAGCCATGTAATGTGTATAGCTTTAAGCTTCATTTTCTCCCAGAAAAAAATCCTAGAGTTTCTCAATCACTGCTATTTTTTACCAAAGCAGGATATTGCCTGAAATTGAAATGCAAAGCAGAAATACAAGTAAAGCAAACTAATTTTTAGAATGCCAGACAAAAACAAAACAACCCCTGAGAAAGCAGAGTGCGTCTCAGTGCGAAAATTGGTGTTGTTTTGCTTTAAAAACTGTAATTTTTATATAGATAAAAAATAAGTTTTACAGCAAAGGACAGCAACCTGTACTGCATGTTGAAATGAGAATATGTTGCTATACAAATCTATGGTGTCTGCCACCACCATTAGACATTCAACAGCACTTTTAGAATCTTAATTTAATATCAGTAGTGAATCACAAATTTTAAAGTGAGTCTGCTTTGAACACTGATAAAAGGAGTGCTGAAGCATTGCAAAATGTGTGCAGATCCTTGTTTACAGTAGTTTTCAGAAAAAGCAATAAAAAATGAACAGCTGATGTTTAGTGAATTAAATGTAACACACAAGCAAGGGTATAATAAGTGATTCTGTCACCTTAGGTAGAGCCAAGTTAGTTCATACCAGCTGAATTCAGATAATAACAATTATATCTCACAAAGAAAGAAAAAGACTCACTTTTAATTTTTCCCTGCCAGTCTAGAAACACCTCCTTCTAGATCTTTCCTACTTTGACTACCTATTTTTTCCTAATATGAGCCACATTTGAATAAAAATACAGTAACATTACTGAGTTAGAAGATAATAAAATGCAAAGATCTCATATTTTTCCCCCTAAAATATGCAGATGCACATTGAATGTCTCTTGTATACCCATGTCCTTTTTTGAGGCAGCCTTTTTCACTAAACCTCCTCTCTCCCAAAGGCAGCATCTGCTGTCACTCTGCTGTAGAGATATGAGATTTCTGCCTCTGATCTGCTGCTGCAAAGAACTTTCATTGCCTGTGATGTGCTACTCAACTGTTCAGAGCTCTGAGAAATGGATTCTCCAGGCTCCTGAGGAGGAAATTCCCTTTGCTGGCTCTAACACATCGTGTCTACACAGGACATGAACACTTATTTAAGGCTGATTATTTCTGCCATGAGAAAATGACTGCACTCACACACTGGACTTGGTTGGAAATTTTGTGATCACATCCAGAGGTGCGAAGTCTTTTCCTTAGTCTCCCACAAAAGAGAAATCCCAAGTGGTTCCATTGATTTAGTCACATTGTTCTTATTTTAACATTATTACTAATGGCTGAAACAACCCAATGCAACTGAGGGAAACTTTGCTGGTGGTTACTTTAATGGTGGACTTCAGCCTAGGCAGGGCAGTCATTTGGAAAGCAGGTTTCTTCTGGAATAAGTTGCCTAAAATCTTAGGCAAAATGGAATTTCTGCCATTAATATCAATTAATGAGAAGAGGGCGATTTTCCTCTGAATCTCAATTAGTAGAGAGAATTCCCTCCTAATCTCTTCACCCTTTTGAACAAGAGCCTGGGAGAAAAGGGACATTAGGAGCTCTGGGCTGTATTTTCATAGGAACCTCTCCGCACAGATGAGAGGATACAAAGTCACTCAGGTTCACTGCCAATATTCCTTTCTAGGGAAACTTTGGATGAAGAAGAATTTTCAAGAAAGTGTTCAAACCACTTTACTTGGAAATCCATAGGACAAGGAAATGTTACCCCTCTGACTGTGAAAGTGAGCAGTGGTACCTCAGAGGAATATTTTCTGTTTATAATATAATTAATATTATAATTTCACATATAATGCAATTTTTTTCATGTTTCATTCTGTCCTTATGGGTCATTTTCTACTGTCTGACTTCACAGTGAGTGGTTTAACCCCAGCTGGCAGCCAAACCCCATAGAGCTGCTCACTCACCCCAGCCCCAGTGGGATGGGGGACAGAATTGAATGAATAACAGTGAGAAATCTCGTGTGTTGAGATAAAGACAGTTTAATTGGGCAGAAAAGGAAGGAAATAATAATAGTTTTAATAATAATATTAGTAATAACATTAATAAAAGGATAAGAATATACACTTCCCAAGCAGTGGCCCCAAGCCAGCTTTCCCCTCAGTTTACATGCTGAGCATATGGTATGGAATATCCCTCTGGCCAGTTGGGGTCAGCTGTCCTGGCTGTGTCCCCTCCCAGCTCCTTGTGCCCCCCCAGCATCCTCATTGTCAGAGTAGGAGAAGCTGAGAAGTCTTTCATTTTGTAGAAGCACTTCTTAGCAACAACTGAAAACACCAGAGCGTTACCAACATCACTCTGATCTGAAATCCAAAACACAGCTTTGTAGCAGCCATGAGGAAGAAAATTAACTCTATCCCAGCTGAAAACAGGACAACATGCTTCACTAATATTATTTGCAGCTTTAAGAGCATTCAAAGGAGGTGCTGCAGCATGAAAAGCATGAACCCCAGCCCAAAAATGCTGTTAATGTCAGCTTACATCTCTTTCACGGCAACCAGACACTTGAGACAGAATTTCCTACTTGTCAACTCCTTATTTCTGCTCACCCTCTTTTGTGGCCAACAGAGAGATAACCCACAGGGTATGGGAACGTGTTAAAAACGCTGAGAGGAAAACAAAATGCTGCTTCCCAGAAAAACACTACAGAAATTTAGGTGTGAGGCTCTTCACATGAGAATATTATTCTGCAAATGACACCATCTCCTCTGAGGATTTTTTTTAGGGAGTCTCAAGATTTTACTGAACCTTCCTCCATGTATGATATTAAGCCTACCCCTTTGGATTTTTTAGTGAACTCTTCAGCTTCCTTTAACCTCAGGGAAGCATTTGAGAGGATTGTACTCTCCTCTGATGCACAGGGATGGGCAACAGCAACGAGCTACATAAATAAACCATCCTCCACAGGAACGTCACAGGATGCTGTTCAATTGATCACAATAAAATTAGTGTCATTGATTCAGAAAAGTTAAAAGCAGCAGCCTACCTACCCATCCATCAGGCTGTAATCACCACTGTAAGCTGGCATTGGTACAGGAAATTAAAGGACATAAGAAACGGCTTTGGTTTAAATAACACAGGCTGGGAATGCCAGAGAGTTGTAGCTGAGGGGCATAATTACAAAATGCTCTGTCTCAAGAGTTTAATCTAGGCAAGCCAAGCAACCTGCTGATCCAGGCTCCAGTGGCCAATAGGGTTGGACAATAAAAGAAGATTTGTAAAACAACCGTGCACTGGATTGTAACATCCGGATCCTGAAAATACAGGGAGGGTTGTCCGTGTGCTACCAGGAGTCAGCATCACCAACATCTGTGAGGTGAAGGATGCACTTTCCTTGGGTTTAGGTTACAAAGGGACACTCTGGCTTGCTCACCACAGTAGTAATGAAGCACATACCACAGACACAGCAAAAATTAAAAAAACAAGCCCCTATTTTGGTAAGGGTCACTTACTGTTCCTGCTTAAGGTCACACCTTAAGCCTAAGAATGCAGAAATCAAGCTGAAAAGTTTATAGCTGATGTCTTTGACACATGGCTAATTCCTGGAGAATGGAAATCACCCTGGTGGCTGGAAATGGATACACAAGGTGGGGTTTGAAAGCCTGACAGCCTTTGAAGGACAGACAATGCCCATGGTCTCCATGGCTGGTTGATGTGCACAGCACAATCTTCATCAACCTCCCCCATTCCCGCTGAAGTCCACAGATCACAAAAGAGAGGCTTAGATTTCCTTTACACCACAGACCTGAATATTTTCCCCTGCACTTTCCATATTTTCTCCTTTCCTTTGACTCTGAGGGAGAAGACAGCAGCCAGAACAGAAGTTCATACTGCAGGGAACAAAGATCCTTAGACTTACATTTGTTCTTACGTGAAAAAAAAAAATTAAACTACCCATCCTAAAGCAGGAAAATATTTTGAAAAATGAATGTTGTAAGGGTAACTGGGCATGTAGGAGAAAGGGGGCCAAAAGCCAGCAGCACTCCAGCCAAAGCCATTGATGTCAGTGGGTGCTTGATGTGCCTGAAAGTCACAGGTTTTTCTCCTTCCCCTGCTCTTTCTTGTTTTGTAATGTTGAAGACTAATCATGGTTAGAGGGTCTGACTTATGATTCCCCACTAATTACCATCTAAAAGCCAAAATCTGACTTGCAGTGGCATGCTTCATCTTGGATACGTCTGACCAGGAGCCCCCAGCAGCTCTCACTCCAAGCATCCAAGTGGACAGAGAGAATTTGAAGGACATTTTTAAAAGCAAGGGAAGGGGTGCCAATTGTCTGAAATGATGGAAGTGCAAGCAAACTGAACCACATGCAGCAGGGAAAAGGAAAAGAGAAATGCGATGATGACAAAGAAGAGAAGAAATGCTCAGAACAAAGAGCAACATCAACCAATAGTTGAAACTGGAGGAGAAAAGAGAAGGAGGTGCCCATGAACAGACTTGCTCACAGGCTCAGAGCACCCACTGACCTGTGTGTGCTGCTGATTTGTATCCAGGAAAAGTTTCAGCCTCCCCCACTGGCTGCTTGCTCAGGCAGACGGAAAAGCCGCGGATTCAGCCTGTGACATCCGAGCTCCGCGCACGCACGCGAGCAGAGAGGGGAACAACTCCTCTCCTGCCATGGGCCTTGCTCAGGCTCCATGCTGCAGCCAGGCAAGCAAGCTGTCCTTTCTTCTGCTCTATCCAGTGGCCAGACACTGGAGCTTCTGTCTGACCCACCAAATAAATGTATGGCAATAATTTATCATCATAAACACAATAGCAGATTACTGCCTAATGAAGGCTGTAGCCTCTAGTAAGTCTGCTTCTCTCATGTGGCTGATGAGCTTATTACAGCTTTGACTAAGAGGTAATATTACCCCTCCTTAAGAATTGAGTGGATTTGGATTTAATCCCTACTGCTGCTGTTTGACCAGAGACATGATCTTCCAAATACACCACTGATCCCTAGGAATGGGGACTGTTATTATTGTTCCTAAACCTGTATAATACCTCAAGTCAATGCCTATGGCCCCCATAGCACCTCTGAGGTGTCATAGTTGCTTTCTGCTTGTTTAAAGAACTCAAACAAGAGGCTTTCTCACCATGAGCAAACCATCCTCACTCTCCTGTCACTGCAACCAGCTCAGAGCAAATGGAAAACCTGATGTGATTTACATCAGAATCTAGGTAAATTCATTTAAGTTGTGCTGCATAGCCAGAAGGTTTGAAACAAATTCACTAATATTGCTTGATAATCTGGGGTGTAATTATGTTTTTTAACTCTAGTAGTTTAAACAATACAGCTCTTTCCAAAATACCCTTGCTTTGGTGACATTTGAAGAGGACACATTTGTAAACTGTGTCCCCCTCCTCACTCACGCAACATTTCCAGCCTCTCTCACTCTCAGCCCAGCTGTACCACACCAGGCTGCATTTGGTGAGGGTAATGCACACACCAATCCCGTTAGACATGCGCCGAAACTCCCAGTATCCCATTCCCTGGGATGGACCCATTCCTGCAGCAAGTTAAACTCTGGCTGACCAGGACCTGCCTAACAAAGCTGGGTAGAACTGAGACCACTTGCACCCAGGGGTTTCTCCTGACCTGACCCATTGCTGTTGCTCCCCAGGCGTGTCTATGTGCAACACCTCCGCCCCACTCATCCACAGGCTGCACCTCTGAAATGCCAAACCTCTAAGCCAAGAGAGCTCTTCTCACCCCATTTGTCCAGCATCCAACACAACTAGGCCTGAATCCAGGACCTTCTTCTAGAAAACAACTAATAGTAACAACAACATCAATAATAGTAACACAGATTTAAGTTGAGGCAACTCTGAGCTGCAATGGTCCTAACTGCCAGCAGGAAAATAAAGGAATCAACTGGGTGCACTTTTCCCTGGTGCAGCTCCCCGGGTTCTGGTGCAGTTGGGTTTGTGTTGCTGGATGTTGTTTGTCATGCTCTGGCAGACACACATTTTTCCAGGCTCTCCCCTGCCAAGGTCTGGGTGAGAGCTGCAGCAGCACTGGTGGAAGCACCCGATAGCAGCTCTCCTCCTCAGCACAGAGTATGTTTCTTCTCTACCCTTCAGGGGTGTGATAAGCCTTTACAAGGGGCTTTAAATCACTGCGTGGAGGATGCATAAAGGCAAAGGAATGTTACTACAGCTCCGAGAGATCAAAGTGCTGCACCGCTGTACGCTGTACGTGTAACGAGCACGCTGAAAGGAGGGTGGTGTGGAGAAACTGCCACAAAAACACTGCTTTTGGTGCTCATGGAGACTATGAAAAACAGGCATCTGATGCAATTTTATGTGTGGGTATTAATTACCTTAGTAAAATGCCACAACACAAAAGAAAACAAATGCGTTTTTTTTTTCTGATAGTGCCTCAGAAAGAGTTAGGACTAACACAAAAACTTTGAGGAGCGCTACAACACACGGTCATTCCTTCATCCCTTGTATGCAATGAGCTCAGTGACAGAATTTACCAAACCACAGAGAATCTTTCCCCACAGTGTACATTATTTTAATGTATCTTGTTAAGAAAAATCAAGGTCATAGTGAGAATAAAGGTAGGTAAAGTTTCTATAGCAACTGTTACTAGGATGCAGTTGCCAAAGGTGCTTTCTTGTTGTTCCTGAAGTAGATTTACTGGCTGCTTTTCCTTCCTGTTCACTAGTCTTTTTTGGTAATATCAGTACAGACATGATGCAAATGTGCTTTCATTGTCAGTATAATCGTGTAGACTATTCCTGCCCATGAGCTGAATACACAGGACATATCATGTGTAAGGGAAAAAATAATATTAAGCTGTCTGACCTTGAGATCCAAAGGGGACACAACTGACTTAAAACATGTACACTTTTCTGAAAAGCCAGCTCCTTGCTGTAATTGCAAGTGAAAAAGTGAAAAGAAAGAATTTAAGTTTCTCTTTCATGTCTGTTTGTTAACTTGACAGCATCTTGTCTCTTTCTCCTAATGGACAAATTTCCTTGCTGTTCCTATTGCTCAACCAAACCTTCAGGCAGGAGGGGAAATAAAAACAGCAGTCTAAGCACAGCAGAAAAAAACATCCCTGTGAAATTACAGCAGGATGGAAGTGGGAATGCTTTAGAGCTGAAGTGTATCTTCCTTTCTCACAGACAGATAATTCCACACTGCTGCATCCCCCAGAAAAGTCTTTGCTCTGTGGGGAAGCAGGGGACTCTGCAGTGCTGGCCACCTCACCAAAGGGAATGGTTAAATGTCACCAACAAGGGACAAGCTGGAATTGCATGGGAGGGTGTGTGGTGGTGGCTGCTGTCACCTGCTGCTCTGCAGCCTTCACAAATCACACTCCACTTGATGCCAGGACTTGATTTCACTAAGGACAGAGCAGTTTCCACCTTCTGCTCCTACCTAAGGTCTCCCAAATATTTGATCATTGTACTGGATCTTTACTGCCCCTCCCTCGAGGCTGAAACAAGGTGTTCAAAATTGGATGAGCTCAGGATTAAACTGAAAAGCAAATCTACAGAATTTGTAATCTCTTTTTAAAATCAGACTATCCGAGCTTTCTCCATTTATTTTAAACAAATCAAATAGAAGGAGCTGAAATTGCAAAGAGAAACAAATTGTGTACATCCCAGTGCAGCCACATCCAAAAGAACTACTAAATTTAACCTCAAAACACATCTAAAAACATCAACAACTGCAAATACACTCCTTTTTTTGATTTTCTTTTATTAAGAGAGTCTTACTGTTAGCAGTGCTTCCAGTGTCTGACCAATCTGCGACACACAGAGCAGAGCATTTTTTCTACCAGTGTAGTTTTCTGAATGTGCTTGTTGTGAAACACCAAGCACGTGTCACTTTTTGTCAAAGAATATCTTTGATCACAATAATTTGATTTTCTCTCTTCTTCAAAAGTTATTTCTTATTTCCATTGTGCTCTGTTCCTTGTAAGCACAAAACAAATTCCTGCAGTACATCAAGGGGGAAAATGCAGTTGGATAAACAAAATGAAAAGCAACACTAAAGTTCTGTTTGATTAAATGAAGAAAAGTCAGATTTCAGGTAACAAGAAGAAGGTTTCTGAGGCATCACATGGGAAACCCCACAGACAGATTAGCCCTTGTGCACCTAAGAACTTTATCATCCCCCTGACATTCCTAACATGTCTCTGCAGCATGGTTTTTACAGTAGATTCCTGAGGCTGCTTGAGCATATCTAAAAATGCAAATAAATCTTTTGTTTCTTGCCTCTTCCAGGTCAAGTCCTAGAGACATGTTTGCTGCAGCTGAGTGACACACATCTATTCAAATCCCCTTTGAACTGGAATCAGTATTAGCTAGATCCATTACCTCCTCCTTTATTGGTAGCTTGGGTGCTCGTTCAGAAAACAGTCCCTCCTAGTAATGTAATAAAGCCCCCACCTTGGAGGTAATTAGATTGCCTGTGATATAGAATCCACTGATGATCATTTCCCTGCTGATTTTGGCTTGCTACTCCAGCTCAGGTTGCAGTCTCCATCACTACTCACTCTTACATTAGACCACTTGAGTCTCATCACCTAACTATTGCCATAGCAGATTTATTTGGATTTTTTCCCCCTAACTCTTCCATAATAACAGCAACCAGACAAACCTCAGAGTGTCATTATCATGCTTTTAAAAATGTACTGAAATGGCTTTTTCAATTACCTCAAGATTTAATATCCTGGCCACAACACAGATATCCCTCACTCTAACAACAAATCCTTCCAGGAGAGAATACATGACACCACCCTTCCCTGAATTTCCTTTGGGTCCTCAGTGTATCCCAGAGGCTGATGAATTCAAACTGTGTGGAAAAGCAAGTTCCACAAATGCTATGAACACTCAGACATGGCCTTGCCAGCTGTCTTTCCTTCCCACACCTTCCTGATGCCTTGATGTGTTCCCAGTTTAAGTGTCCTCACTTGTCATGAATTTCAGTGCTAATAAATGAGGGAACCACAGCCTGATGCATTCACTTCCTCTTAACTCCCCTCCTCTGACCCTGTGGTGCAACCTGCCCCAGAAGGTCCCAAGCATGTAGATTTTGGTTTGCTGTTGAACACTCTTGATCTTGGCTCTGATCATTGAAAGGTGAGAGAAAACAAATCTACTTGTTAGATACGTCAGCCTGGAAATGATGCTCTCCCTGTCCCAACAGGTAGGAATACACGACTTTGCACCTCCCCTGGGGCCTGAGGAGCATCTTTCTAATTATCTTCATGTCTTTAAACAACAGGAGTGGGTGACTGGCAGCAACTCTGTGCAATGTATAGCAGGTGAGACGCTTGCTAATCCTGAACTAAAAATCCCTGTGTAAGTAGGAACGTTTGTTACCCATTGTTAGGCATTTAAATTCAAACCTTACCCAGTGGTTTTAAATACTTAACTAAAACAGCAAAAGGCTGAAGAAGAAAGAACCGAGGTATAAAGGGAAAGTTGGTTTCCCTTGATGTCATGAGCACTGACAGTTTTGATGTATTTATCAAAACAAGTACAAGAACACTCGGTTTGAGGGTGTCATTTTCTTCCTCTCATACTCAAGAGCTGCAAGTTCTCCCCTGGTTGTTTCAGGCTGTAATTCTCTCGTGGGCACAGTGCCTCCACCAGAGGTTTTTTCCAATTGTGGCTTTTTGCTGACACACTGCAATTTATTTACTTCCCTGGGAAGGAAACAGGGTGGGTTTGCTCATTTGCCTTGCTAGAAACTAACCCTTAAATCCACACAGGCTGCCAATATATAAATATTCCATGGATATTGGATTGGTATTTAACTTCCCACCAACTGAACAATTCCAAAGCAGTAGTAATCAACTCTTTCAGCATTGCCCATGACCAGCAGTTTTCCAGCAGCGTGGCTCGGGTCATCAGCGAGAACAATGAATATTCCATGACACACAAATTATTGTTGCTGTGCAGAACACTTGTTTTCCCCAGTATTATTGCCTGTTGGTTTGCAGAGGCTGAGGTTCACCAGCACAATGGAGATTGCCAAATCCAGGGATTCCCGGGAAACATCCCAATAGTCTTGGAGTTCTGCCTGAGCCTGGATAAATGCAATGTATTACAATCAACAAAGGGCTTAATTAATGGATGCTGACATTGTACCTCCCGAGGAGCAAACAAAGAGGAAAGCATGGCCCTCTGCCCAAGGATCTTAGAGTCTAACTCTGGTAATACGGATCAGACACACCAGGTCTGCAGAGGGAAGGCTGACACTGAGCTTTCCCTTTGTCTTATGTCAATACAGATAGAGGGAGTGGCAGCAGAAAGTAAAATGTCTCTCCCTAGGACCTCAGGGCTCTTCTTGCCTTTTTGTCCACAAGCAAGCTCAGATTTTATCTTCCCTTCATCCTCCTGCTGCCTCCCTGCAAACACATGCCTTTTATTCTCATTAAAATCTTCCTAAGTTAAACCCTAATTTTTTTTGCAGTCTTCTACATTTGGTTCTACCAGCTCAGAACTTCTGCCTCCAGAAGCAGATCATCTCACCTCCTCCCCTCTCTTGGCCCGAGACATCCATCTCCCTGGTTCAAATGCTCCCACATATTTGGCTCAAAAACTCCTCTATCCCACCACTCCAAGGTATTTTGCATCTTTTCCTACAACTCCTAAGAGCCTGTAATCTTTATATGGTTTATAATTTCCTCTGACCACACAAGATCCCATCTCTCTCCATCCTGTCTGAACTCTTCCACTTCCATCAAGACCATGAGAAGCTGTAAAATAAAATCACATGCTCTGACAGGGCACTTGGACCCTGGGGATGGGATGCAGGAGGAATCAATTGCATCTGTGGATGACAGGGATATGAATAAACTCCTTTATGCAGAGGATGTTAGCACACCCCTGGATCTCTTCACAGTCTATACAATGAGCAAATGAAATACATGTAGTCTACAAGAAAATCGAGTGCAAATGTAGATCACAACTCAAATCAGAGTGCCTTCCCAACTCTAAAACATGCTATTTTTGGGACATTTGTTGATTTGTTTATCTTCCTTTGCCAAAAGCCAGGAATTCATCATCAATTTAAATCCCTCCAGGTTTTCTGTCTTCATTCCTGCTTCATTTCCATTAAAATACTCTCCACTCAGCCAAAATCTTACTTAGTTCTCACTATTTTTTTTTACTGAGAAGTTCAAATGTATTGAAAAAGAACTGTAATAAGGCCCCTAAAGATTTTAAACATGAATAAGTGACACACAGAAACTTCTCTTCCCTGCAGTTGAGAAAATTATATTACTATGCACAATATTGTCATTATCCTCTCTCCTATTATGCCTAGACACAAGGAAGTTGAAATATCCACTTCATGCTGGTGAAAAGTGGACAGAACTAGAGGAAAGTGTAGCAATAATAATAATAATAGTAATAAAAAAGGCAACAAAACCAGACCAGAAGTGAAGATATTTTTAAAGTACTTACCCAGCATCAGTGCTATTGCCACACAGCAACACATCTTCTGTACCATTTTTTATGAAATAGTTCACTGCAACAGAAATAGAGAAATGGCTTTTTAATAAACACACTCTGGGAATGATAACATTCAAAACTATCATCCACCAACCAGCAGATTCAATTGGGACAGCAACTGAGAGATGAATGGCATGCTTTTTCTTTATTTTGCTAATTTTAACTTTTATAAATTGGAGAAATAAATACATTTTTTCAAAGCTCTGGAAGCAGTTGCTGCTTGAATTCCAAATCTGACCAGTTGAATAAGGTGACAATGGGCTGTGGGCAATGTTTTTAGAGATTCTATCCAGCCATGTCCCTCTCTTCAAACCAAGAACATAGTTACTAAATTCTGTAAATGTAATGAAACCAAACCATATGCTAGCCTGCAACTCTTGGTCTCTGCACTGGTGAGACACATATTAATTGAAGTTTGTGGCAGAAATTTCTGACTCATAGGTTAAAAACCTAACCAGCTATAACTCAGAATGTAATATTAACAAAGCAGCCCACTCCCTCAGTCTGGTGCATTCTGCTCAGCATAGAAAACACACAGTATAAAGCAAAAGAAACAAAAATGCACCCTGTTAAAGATCAAACAAACAAGGAAGTATTCACAAAGACAAATATTTATCACTGTAGTCATCTGTAATGGCAATGGAGAGAGACACACTCTTCTCAAGGGAGCCTCAGAGGAGCAAGCTAAATTTAAGTGCTGTGGATCATTCCCAGGTTGACTATCAATAAGGCTTAAGCAAATTAGCATCTCCAGGCTAATGAGAGACTTTGCATACACACTTCTTCTTCTCTCCCCAGCCAACCAAGTCTAACATTCAGAGTAACAGAACAGGAGGACAATTTCTTCTCAAAAGGATAAGCAAAATCTGTGTTCCAGAGAGAGCGTGAAGAAAAGGAGATGTTCTAAAGAACATCTCTAAAACCTGGATGGTGTTAGGGAAGAACAGAAAGAAGCATTGCTCTAGAAACACGATAAATGCAAAACAGAGGTGTGCAGCTCGCTGAGGAGGGGTAAATAATCTGGTGTGCTTTGCTGCAGCAGAGAGAACGTGATCCCATCTTGACCAAGACATGATGGTGGCAGCTTTGCCCAGTAAGGCTTTGTGAGCAGAGGGGCCTCTGCAGATGCTGCTCACAAGAGGTTCTCCATTCCAGGCTAACCCTCTGCTGTGAAATGTTTTAAAAATCAAGAGTGACAGCTTATCCAGGCGGGCTATGCAGAGAATGTTCAATGGCTCAACCACTGAACAGATGTGCTGTGGCTTCCTCAGTAAGCTGCGAGCAGTGGAAAAGCCCTGCCCTGCTGCATGCCAAGAGGGAATTACTGCCCAGGAGCTCGTGCTTACAGGGGCACGTGATGGTGTTCACAAGTTATCAGAGCACAGATCCTGCTCACATTGGATGCTTTTCCACTTTGTCTGACATGTGGGCTTTCTGCAGTAACACCTGGTGTGGCAGCAGCACTCAGGACTGAGTGTGGGTGAGGATTGGTGATCAACCACCACAGAACGGGGGAGAATGCCACGTCTGCATCACCTTTCCCATTCCAGCTCTGCTGGGCAAAGACTTGTGCTTTTCTCAGGACAGGTGGCACCTTATTTGAGATACACAGAGTTACTGACACAGACACACCAGACCACTTTCTCTCTGAGCTGGATGGTCTTTAAGGTCCTCTCCAACACAAACCATCCTATGATTTTATGATTTGAGGTTTGATTGAAATTCTGGATCACAGTGTTGGTCTAAAACCAAAACAACAGCTCCTGGTGAGCCAAATCAGAAGATAAGAACAGAGTCTGAGCACAGGATTAAGGAGGACAAGGATTCTCTGTGCACAAATAAGAAATTTGAAATTTCGAGAACAGACAAAATTCTGTTGTCTGCTGTTGACTTAAACATTTACATTTCTAAGCAGTAGGGAAGGTGCCAAAGAGCCCCATAAAATGCAGGCTGAGGGACTGGTGTGTAGGTGCTGCTGGGGGGGGACATCTTCACCTGGGGTCAGTGCAAGGAGGTGCCACAGCCCCTGTGACAAAACCCGGGCTGAGGAAGAGGCGAGCTCCTGATTCCCCACTGATAAATGAAAGGGGGATTAGAGCTTTACACCCAAGGAGACAAATTGCTGCATTATCAAAAATGTGCACAACAATCAATCTTCCCTTCAAAGCCCGTTGGTTTGGATTTCAATCAAGCCTGCTGGGCAATCAGAGAGCTGCAAGAAGCAAACAGGCATCACTTTTGCTTTAAAGAATGAACAACCTTGGTACCACATTAACCCATGGCCTCAGCTTCCCATCAGTTAACTCTAACGTGGGCAAAGAACTAGAAACTCCTTTTTCATGCAGGGTAGGATCTTCTCTCTGAAAACTGCTCAAACTGAGCAACACCACCTGAAAACACAATGATCTTTTCTTTGCCTTGGAACATTGCAATTAATTTTTGTTTTGTTCTGTTTTTTGCTGAAAAATTTCAGACTGTAAGTGGGAAAAAAATAGGAAAACAAATATGGAAAATAAAATGGAAACCCTCTATTTTAGGTGTTTGCTTTTAATTTTTAAAGTAAAATCGAGCCAAAATAATGATCTTTATAACACCTGCCTGTGTGTACATAAACTTTATGCAACATGCCATTCTTTCCAAAGGTGATGATAATTTTTTTTTCTACCAGCTTTACTAAAATGTTGATGTCACAGTGATAGGATAAATGTTGCTTTTTAGGAATTTTTCTACAGGAATTTCCACAGTAAGGTAACTACCTGGTCATATTAAAAGAAGTAAAAATGGTCTGAAAAACAAGGTCTCCTGCAAGTCTATGTTCTGCCTCCTACACTTCTCAAAGCAAATAACACTGGCCTTAATTTCAAAGTCACTACATGCAAGTGGGTAAAACCACAAATTCTCCATGTCTAGTCTTGCAATATCTTCCTTCCAAAGTCAGTTCCTCATAATTTTGTCTGTTTCATTCTACACCTTTTCTGATTTCCCAATATCTTCCAGGTTTCTGCATTGCTCCCTCCCACACTAGGTGATTCTAACAGAGTAAACATTCACAACATCTCCACTTGTCAAATTAACAGGGGGATAAAAAACCTGACAAAACACACTTCCTCAAAAAAAAATTCCAATTAAAAATATGCTCCAGGTTGTGCTTTCCACACCTCTATCACACAACTGAGCAGAAAACCAGCAGGGTACATAGACTGCAGGGTAGAAACCTTCCTCATTTCTGTGTGAAGGAAGGGAAAATTTTCTCATTCAGAAAAATAAAAAAGGTTGGAGTCAACTTAGAAAACACAGTGTCTGCCTCCAGTTTCTGCTCCTCCTTTGAAGGCCCTACTGAAATGTTATTTTGACTCATCTTACAACGAATTAATTCCAATTAAAAATAAAACCACCACAACAGCCCCATACATTATCACACTTGCATAAAGAGCAACATTCAAATATCATTAGTCACTGCCCAGAGAAGAGTCCTCTGGCTGACTTTCTAACAAAAACTTCTGAGAGGTGTTTGTTATCTCAGACTATTTATTGCAGCCACACGTGTACTCGCTGGTTGGAGACTTTCTCCCTGAGCTGGGGCTGGCACGGAGCACTGACAGCCACCCAAGGTCCCCATTCCAAATTTAAAATGCAGTTCTGAAAGCTCCATCTCCTTACAGTTGTGAAAGGAAAGAGACAACACCCCCTCCTCGCCCTTTCGCCCACCGGCACAAACACGCTTTGCCTCCTGGTAACACACGATAATTAAAACCAATCCTTGCTGCACTTGCTGTGTGCACACTGTGTCACACACGGCGAAGCCTCTAATAAATGAAATTGAGTTTGAAGATGAAAAACATGCCTCACAAAAGCCATGGAACAGGCTGTATTAAGGGTGTTATTAGGGGAGAATGCTTGGGGGAAAAAATGGCACTGCCAGTTAGTTCTTCCTGGCTAAAAGGGGTTGCAAATAATTATAATAATCAGTTGCTCTCCTGTTGCTCAGCCCATGACAGGGGATCTGGCTCTCCTTTGCTGTCCCCTGGCATTTGCTGCTGCTGACCCTTCTGCTGAGTTTCAGAGGCTCTTGGGTGCTTTCCTCTCCTTGCTTCCCATCCTCCCCCTTTCCCTGGGAAATCACTCCTGGCCCAGCTCTCTGCTGTCTCCATACCCTGTAACCACGTGGAAGGATATTTCCTAAACTTCAGTTCAAAAAGGAACAGGAGGAGTTATGGCCAAGATGGTTGCGTGGGCAGAGGGAGCAGAGATCAAGGGGACAACTTTATGTCCAGCATTGGCAACTGCATGACTTTGTGGTAAACGCAGCCTGGAATTCTGGGCATGAGTTGTCCTGCAGGAGATATGGAAGGGTTGGGAGGAGGTTGTAGAAAATCATACAACCAGGTGGTGGGAGGAAAGTGTTCTTCAGTTTCAGTCTCTCCTGTTAGTGCTTCTCCCCACTCTCCAGACAAGCCAGGGAAGCAATTTCTCTGCCAGGCTCAGCAGTTGCCACAGCACAGAAAATGTCTCCAATTTCGACAGTACAGCTTTTTCCCCCTTTGAGAAAAAGCCACTAAAAATATCAATCAAGCCCTCTTGAGCTAGATGGCTCCCGTGCACTAGGAAGAGGCTCTGAAAGCCTCACAGATCCACAGGACCTGGTTTGTGCTGCTCACATGGTCTGGGGGAACAAAAAGCACATCAGGAGAGGAGGAAAAAGCACATCAGGAGCTTTTGGAGATGTGCACGAGAGGAGAGCAGGGAATTCAGACGCTGTCAAATTGGCCTGGGGACCTTGCCAAGTCCAGGAGCATCCCCAGGAAGACGAGACAGGAGACAATGGATAGCAATAAACACACATGCTGGCTTTTAAACATCTTCAGATAACCTCCTCCTATGCCTCTGTGCCTCACCAGTCACTAAGACCCACACACTCAGGCCTGTAGGGAACATAGCATGTAACTAAAAGCATATTTAGTACCACTTGTTTAGACATATGCTCCACATGAATAGGCAGCAAAGTGCTGGAGTGTGCTCTCTGGAAGTTTTGCAGAGGTTTTGTGTTTTGTGGAATTTTTTTCATATGTTTCACACAAAAGAATTAAAATCAAAGGCTGCTACAAAGGTCGAATGCATTTGTGATTACAGATAGACTATGGAAAAATAGAAAAAACCCAACTTCTGCACTTACTGTGATAAAGAAAACAATATATTGGATCAAAAAATGGCTGAGAGACAGAAAACATAGGTTAAGATGAAAAGTCAGTGTGCAGGATCTCTGTGGGCTAACAGAGGGCTGCACCTGCACTTCTTTGTTACATTTGTAAGTACAAGGGAAAGAGAGGGTGAGCAGAGAGAGAGGTAACAATATCTCCTACACACAGTGTTTTTCAGATAAATAAAGTCTGAGGTGTGGACTGAATGAAGAGCACCAGAGACACCTACTCCACTAAAAAAAAAAGAGCAGAGAAATGCAAAGTGGAATATTAAATTGTCAGAAAGTGAAGTAAAGCAGAGAAGGAGAAAATCTCACCTATTCATAACCTTGTCAGTCCTTCAATTCCCTGTATAAGTTCAGATAAAAGAGATGGATTTTTTTTTTTTTTTTTTTTTGGTAGGGTTCCTTAGTCAACACTTTTACCTAATATAAAGCTATGATCAGAGAAAAGTGTAACATTGATATACAGAGGGCCAGGATGGAGTAATATACGGAAAAGAGCTGATGAACAGTGGCTTGTTTCTATCAGTTCTGTTTAACAACTTTTTCAATGATATGGACAAGGGGATGAAGTGCAGCCTCAGTCAGTTTGCAGATGACACCAAGCTGGGTGGGAGTGTTGACCTCCTGGAGGGCAGGAAACGCTTCTCACTCTCTGTATCTCCCTGACAGGAGGGTGCAGCCAGGTCAGGGGCAGTCCCTTCTCCCAGGGAACAGGTGGTAGGACTGGAAGAAATGACCTCAGGGGAGGTTTAGACGCGATATTAGAAAATAATTCCTCATAGGAAGGGTTGTCAGAAACTGGAACAGGCTGCCTGGGGAGGTGGTGGAGTCACCAGCCTGCAGGCGTTTAAAAGATGTGCAGATGTGACACCTGGGGACAGGGTTTAGTGTGGGCTTGGCAGTGCTGGGGTGATGGTTGGACTTGATGGTCTTAAAAGTCTTTTCCAACCCAAATGACTCCATGATCCAGAAGAAAGACCACTTTCAGTGCTTTCAATAGGGAACCTGCCAGACTGGAAAGTATTGAGAAGGTAATGAGAATGACTGGGAAAATTTAAGAAGAGCAGCAATTGAAAAAATGGGCATCTTTTATCCCAGAAAAAAAGTGACTATCACAGTGAAAAATAGCATGTATTCTGGAGAAAGAGAACAGGGAGCTTTGTGTGCTCCTAGTGACAAGAACGTGATAACAATGTTTTTTGCCTTAAGAAAATGGAAAGGGGAAAAGAAAAGAAGAATTTTTGAAACGAAAAGATAAAGGAAATATTTTTCACTGTATTTCCCATTTGAACTGCTGAAGTTGCTGCTGCAGGCTGCCCCTGTGGGCAAAACATTCAAAGAAAGATTTGTTGCCTGTGTAGATAAGGATATCCTGAGTTACAATAGTTAATGTTAATAGAAAATTAGAAAAATATCTATACTTTGAGCTCCACTAATTATTTTCTGGAGCAAATGGGGCTGCTGGATGCCACAGAGAGATGCTGCTGCAGGTATGCCAAGACCACACTGAGCCTAGGAATTCCCATATTTTATCTCCACCACACTTGGGGGAATTCAGCACTGATGAAAATTATCAGGAGAAAACATATCTTTACTTATTATTTAAAACCAGTGCAATAAGAGCAAGCAGCAGTGCAAGTTGCTTTCTGCTCACAGTGTACCTGGGCTGGGTGCTCAGAGGTAAAAGCAGAAGATGCTTCTTGCCTTTGCAATGCACTTTATTGCTGAACATGGAGCATGGAGCAGTCCATGGACAGGCCTTAATGGACACATAGAAAGTCCTTTTAAATGTATATCACAGTGCAAGTCAAGTGGTGTTTTAATTCTGTTGTTAAAGAACAATTTGGAGGTGCAGGAAAACTGAAAATATTTAGTCTGAATTTTCCATGGCAGATCTTTCCTCAAGTAGATCTCTTTATGAGCAGAGATGGGAACTAAAGGTGTAACTGAGGTACAAATCCTCCTGTTTAACAAAATATTTCAAATATTTACAATAAAAGAACTTAATCTTTCACCACAAGACTGAAAAAAATCCTACTGGACAGTCAGGGAGAGACTGTATTGGATTCAACATTATCAACTGCTATGTTTTTCTGATACTTACACTTCTGATGGGGCTTTCTTTTTCTATTTAGCTTAAAAAATTAAAGTGCACAGGTACAATACCCATGTTAATAACACATCAGAGCATTAAGTTTTGAGCATTGATGAAGCTATTTATCAAAAGACCCACAACACTGGAACAAAGCCACAACATTTACAGTTAAAGCGGAGTAATGTCAATAGATACCATGCTGACAAGCAGAGTCTGAAAGCCCAGAGAGGTTTCTTGTTTTAACCACTGGTTCATATACAATCATACATAATAAAACACCTATTCCAGTCCCAACTTGATTTATTGCTTCTCTCTTTCCTCCCACCTCCATAATTATTCATCAAACACTCACTGTCTTCTATTGCCACCTCAGACAACGCCTCAAACACTTCAGCTCTCCCCAAACTGGATTAATTTATTATCTGACTTGGACAAAATTCTTTTCTCTACAGTTCCCACACATATTCAGAGTACCTGTTCATACAGCTCCATTTTAGTGGTTCTGGAAACAATAAGAATTTCATCAGGCAGAGACAACAACCAGGCACAGAGCTTAGAGAAGATACCCACAGCCTCATCTACATGCAGACACACATTTCTATATATTCAAAGATCTGTGCCTCAGCATCTGTTCCACACAAGCCTTTGATCCCTTCTCAAGTGCCCAAGAAGACCATGACATGGATGGGCATCCCCAAAACTTCAAATACTCTTTCTAAATATAGAACCTTAAGAAACCCTAAGTCTTCCAGATCTCACTGGAGGTGACAAAAAAGATATTATCTTAAACTTGATCTGGAATTTTTCTTTTAAAAGTTGTTTTGTTTTTTCCCCAGATCACCGTTAACCACACAATTTGACTCCAGAAGAAGAGAAAAATCACTGCCATGAAATGAATGCCAGAAACTAGTTTAGAATAAAAAAATAACAACCCTGAAATACCTCTTTTAAGCTATAAAAATAGTAGCTGATTCCTCCCACTAAAAGGCTCGTAAAGCTCGAACATTCATTTATTTTGCTTGTTAATTTTTTTAATGTCAATTGCTTGGACAGGACTATCTAAAGAAAATTACAGGGTTGCTCTTTTTTACCTTAAAAGATTCTGATTTTGAGAGAAAACATATATAGAACATTTTGAAAACAAGACTCTTTCAGAGTGTCTTAAATAAGGTATTTAGTCTAAAGAAAAAGAAAATGCTGGGGTTTAACACTATCATTCCATAAGTGACTTTGTAATTGAATTATATTTTTAAGGTTCTTCTCTAAAGCATTTTTTCTCATGCGTTCAGCCCTTGCATTAAGCCCTGCTCAACAAAAGGACTCAGATTTCTACTTACTGATTAGTCAATAATCCATTTTCATAATGGAATACATAAATGACATTAAAGATCCTAAATTCACCAGCTACATGAATCAACTACACTCAGTCCAATGGTACATCTCTAAGTCAGTGACATATCTGACATCCTATAGCTTTTAATCCTTTCTAACTCACACATTCATAAAGCTTCACTTCATCAAATATGTCTTTAATTTAGACACCACAACCCAAGACAGGCGTTCAAGACTGCTTTTCAAGAGCTGCTTTCCTAGAAATCTTTACAAGGATTGAAATTAAGCTTGTATGTTTTCAGTCAGCTAGTATTTCTGAACTATTAACTCTCCTAATGATAACCAACAGCTCAGTGACTTTGATATTGATATATTGATCTCATAATTTTCATAATGCTGTGGATGTAAACAATCATTATTTTCAACCTTTTTTCTCCCTTTATTTTTATATGAAATCACTGCTAAAACTTCAGTCTCCCAGGTTTGTTATTATTAATGTCTAAAAATAATCCTCCTTGGGTTTATTGATCACAATCTCTTACCAAATCTAGAACTGCAGGTAGGAACATAATTACCTATCAGTGGCCACCATTTTCCCAGATGAATGATTGTAATTTTACCACTGGCACTTGACATGAAGAATTTTTTAGCCTGATTTTATCTGATGCTCAGCTGTCTCTCATCCCACAATCCATTCATTCAAAGAGTAGTCGTACAGAGGAAACTGGGAGACCTGATGAGCTACTTCTGCCTTAATCTTCATTTTCCTCCCCTCTAGGTTTGCAGTAGTAAGCATTACTCACTGGAGACAGAGCCAGAATGGAATAATTTTTCTGACAAGCCTTTTTCTTAGAGGCTGCTGTTCAAATTGGGAGCCATTGAAATGGGTGAAAAGAACAGAAAAATTCTCTTGTTCATCATGAAGAGAGGTGCCCACCAAAAGGCAGATTTTAGACCTGTGTCTCCACTGTGAGTTAAAGAAAGACTGAAAATTTGTCTCATCTTACCATGATTGCTGTGTCCAGTAATTAAGCCGAGACACCAGCAGCACCCACAGTAACTCAGCAGAAGTTTCTTTCACAGAATTAAGCTTTTAATCACAACGCCAAGAAACTTCCCTTCCTGACAATCTAATCAGGAATATTGCTGTCCCTTTTGTGTTCTAGGACTTTGTATTCTAGCCTTTAGCGAACCTGAATAGGAGCCAGATTGAATTTTCCCACTGGATCTCCATGCTTATAATTTTGCGTTTTTCTTCCCAAGTTACCTGGCTCTTCCTCCAGCTGCAGAAGCCAATGAAATGATGACAAGGACAAGCAAAATGTTGGGTGAAAAGGCAGGAATTCCTTAGGGGATTTAGTTTAGGATCATATCATGGCAGACAGGAGGGGAAAACCCAACAATTCCCAACAACATCAGCAGGATTGACAAGATTTATAAAAAAAGGACTTTTCTTGAACACACTGGTAGAACATGAAAGTACCCATTGGTCTTGGGTATGGAGTTAAGGGAAGCAGTTCCAGAAATCTGGGGTTGTGGTGGTTATTTCCTCAGGGATCAACCAAAAGCCAAGAGTTACCACATAATTTTGGTTAAATCAGTGATGATACAAAGTTTGTAAACTGACTTTTTTCCCCATATATGAAACCAAAATGAGAGGATCGACAAGACAGACGAGAAAAAACTTTCCTGCCTGGAGGCTGAAAGCAGATAAGGGAAGATTACAGAACTTTGTCCAGATATGAAGTCAGTTTTGAATAAAAAAGCAGACCTGAAGCTATCCCAGGCCAACCCAGATGGCTGTCCCAGAGATGCAACCAAAATGTTCCCTGTAGTAAGAGCCCGCAGCACTCAGTTATCTCAAACTAAAGAGAGCTTTGAAAGAGTCAAAACTGAGTTCTTATCTTTCTTCACACCTCATGACTAACTCTCTCAACTATTTCCTCTGCAGCATCAAGCAATTCTTCCCTCTATTACTCTTTTAAGGGGTTTTACTGATTTTTCTTATTTTTCATTCATGCAAAAAGGGTTCAAAAGCACGGGAGGAGGCTGATGCCATTTCAGAAGCTCCCCGCTGTCCTTTAAATTATTAAAAATGCTCTGAAAGAATCCAAAGAAAATTTTTTCTCTCCAAGAAGAGTAGAATTGTCACATCACCCCATTTTAATTCTCTATTTTGTTGTCCTGATGAACAGAATTAGGAATTTCTTCAATTTTATTTTTCAGTGGTTTTCACTCATTTATTTCTTTACATCCTCCTTTTTCCATAAAGTATTATTATGGATCTCTGACAGTACTTCAGGTTTCTGTTTTCTGGGTTTTCTAGATTAGCATCCCTGCTCCAAACTAAATGACTCAGCCACACTGGTTTTGAAATCTCCAAAGAGCTCTTGTAATTGTCTCTCCTCCCTTCGAGTGAACTCTACTATCTCAACATGTTGGCCAATTTTCTTCTCTACTTCTTCTTCAGAGTAAACACTGACACGATTCTGTTTCTTAATATATTCCTATTTTTATCTAATTTGGTCTGCCTACACTTTAATCCAACTGTATGTATTGCTTAATTCCCTGCAGTACTTGAAATTCGGGCTGTTATTAAATTGTGGTCAGTGCCTCTCCTTTAAACCGTCACTTCATTTCACCATAATACTCATGCAAAATGAAACACAAAGCACTATCCCATCTAGTCACAAAATGAGCCAGTCCTTCCATTTCTGAATCACTTTAGTGCAACAGTGGACATTAAATGAAAATCCTACTTAATATTGCTCTCTCTTGCCTGATAGCTAAGCCTCTTTCTTCAGCATTTTGAGGAAGGCTTCATTGTTCTTACTCAGAGGTCACTATTTTCTCATAAATCTACTCTTCTTCTAAGTCTTCAGGGGCCTGCTGCATTGCCTCAACACTTTCACTATTTAAATAATTTCTGTCTATCCAAAGTAAGTGACAACTGCTTGCCATAATGCGCCATGTCTTTATTTGCAGATATCATGAAAATATTAATTAATATTACTATTATTACTTCATAGCAATGCCACATGGTCAAAATTAAATTCACTTTAATCCGTTATCAAGTTGGTTATCTTTGTAATAGATAAATCTCCTCTAGTGATAGCAAGTATATTTTCATGACCCTATTAACCACTGCTGGATTTCCTATATGGATTTTTGGGAGTGTCTGCCCTCCTCCCCATATCAGGACCACATAAATAAACTTGCTCATGGTATGCTGGAGCAGCTGTACAATTCCTCACATTTAAAGAAATGCTGCAGCTGGCCCTGACATTATCTCTATTTTAACAGAGACTGTCCTGTGTCACATTTACCCTATTTCCATTTCCAGAGAGCCAGACTATCTTCGTGGCTCCATTTCATCCTTTCACCTTTATTGCAGGGCTTTATGCTCCCAGCCATCACTATTTTATCCCTCAATGCCTCTGTGAGAAGGGGAAAGCAGAACCACACACAGCTCTCTGTTATCTGTGGGTAGAGGAGCCCTGAAGTGCCTTAATCCACCACAGGTGCACAAATATCTTTACTCATATTCCTCACTCATCTCCAAGCTGGAACAGGAGGGAACATGGACAGGGTAACACATCATCAGGCTCCACACCATCCAGCAAAAGCCCAAGAGCTCTTTCCCCTTTCAGCTGATAAGGGTCTCTGATGTAGGGACATTGAGAGGACGCATGAACTGATGGTCAAGGCCAGTTCCAAAGACAGCCCTCATTCAGCCAGAGCTTTGTGACCTGTCCTTCCTTAATGCTGCATCAACCACACCACACCACACCTTAAGGACACCCATGGTGAGCTTTTTATTCCTTGGAGGAAACCTTCCTAACACCACTGCTTCCAGGGCTGCTCAGACCACAAGAGAGGAATTGAACAGAAAGGCCAGAAGTCACCAGTGGGGAAAGGAGGGACCGCCCTTGGCTCAATCCCTGGTTTAACAGGGCCCTGGGTCAAGCCAGGCAACCCCCACAACTCAGATTTGGTGTTTCTATAGTGCCTGGAGGACTGTAGGGTCCACAGAATCACAGCAGAGGTACCCTGTGACACTATGACACTGCCTCTCAACCAAAATTTCAGGTAATGAGTTATGTAGTTCATTCTTCTCCTCAAAATACCTAAAACACCAAAGGTCACTGGTCATGACTTTGTACAGGATGGCCCAACCCCGATCATGAGTTGGACTCCAGCACCAAAAGATTTCCTTAAAATAATTCTCCTGGGATTTTTCAGATTAATGAAGACTGAATTGCTCTGCTTTACCTTTTGACTTTTTTTAAGACCATTAACTCAAATTCTGAAGTTTTTCTAGAAAACGCAAGAGCTATAAATGGTTTTTAGAGAAACAATGTGCAAACCAGACCCACATATAGAGAGATGAAATTTTCATGTGATTGAGCAATTCCAGGAAACAGTGCTTTAAAAATATATATAAGACACCATAAAACTGTGACAATCATCAGTTAGGCAGTTAGGACTTCATAGGAACACACCAGAAGTACTTTCAGCACGAACTGCGAAGGCACCATAGAGATTCAGACAAAGCTACCTAGGTCTTTCAAAACCACATTAACATCATGAAGAGCCAGTAGTCACGTTTTGCTGACTCACATATAGATCTTGGTCAATATAATTTTAAAAAATGCAAACCAAGACAGAACAAACATAAAACCACAAACCTCAAATGACCAGAAACGAGACCACAGGACAAAGAGGAGCTTACCTGGATCACTAAGAAATTCCTCTGAGTTGTTCCACGTCCTACCATCCAAGTACAAGGAGCCATTGGTGAAGTTAAACATGGTGTAATCCCTGACACATTTGTGTCTCAAGTTGCCCATGAAGAGCTGGAGGCCTATGAGGGCAAAGACACTCAAGCAGAAAACGGTCAGGATCATCACATCTGCAAGTTTCTTAACAGACTGGATAAGTGCCCCTACAATGGTCTTCAGTCCTAGGGAGATAAAAGCCGAGAGTTTACAGACTGAGAGACTGAAATGTGTCTGCAGACAGCTGATTTTCATGATGGAAATCTCCATGGAAAGGGGAATCTGAAGGGCTTTGAGTATGTGTTTGCAACTGGACGTCAGAAAGGAGAGATGAGTGATCACTATGCATGTCCAGTTTGGCCTGCTTTTGGACAAAAGTCCTGGAATTGCACCAACACTGATTTAAAAATGGAGGGGAAGAACTGGATGGAGATACAGTGAAATACAAATGTATCCATGGATAAAGAAAATACGGAATGTGATTTATATTTTCATGGAGCTGCAGTAAAGGTGGTAAAGCCTAAATCCCACTGAATTTTGAGAATGTGAATTACTTTTAAATCTCTCAGGTGATTCTGATAACTTTATCCTTCACATAAACAGATGAAGAGGTATGGAAATGCTGTTTATTCTCTGATTACTTTACATATTTTAGTGCCAAATCCAACATGCTGTCCTCATATGAATAATTCCTCTGCTTTCAATTCATTTGCTTAAGACAACAAGAATTTGGGATTAGAAAAAAAAGCCAAATACAGGCAATCAAATAAACTCAGTGGAAATTACTAGAGTAAAACAACCTGAGGCTCTAACAATACCTGGGGAAATTTAATCATTTTATAATATGCTGCCAAAGTAGATAAATCATCCCATTGCATAACACCAAAGGCTTGGGTCACACAAATTAGCTTCTTCTTTCTTATTTCACCCTGTAACACTAGCTTCATTTTATTCTTCCATAAATATTCAGATATAAATAATTAGACCGTTTTCTCAAGTGATATTTCTTGCTTTTGAAATGTTCCTGGAGATCAGCACTGTTTGAGCTGATTGAACATTACATGATTACAACAGAAAACCCCACTCCTTTTTTTAAAAACACCCTTCTCTTCTAAACCGGTTGTGTTGTAGCTGGACATTAATATCAGCTGCACATTGGTGGCAATTTTGTAATTTCTTTCCTATTTATATTTAATTAATACTGGTAAGTAGCAATAAGTGCTTCTGATAATCTGTGTCACCAGTATGGCAGCAATAAGAGAAACTGATTTAAATGGGGAAAAAAAGAAAATGCAAAGAGAAAACAGGAGGAGTTCTCCTGGGCAATATTCAGAAGCACATTGATTTGCTCACTGAATATGATCACACACATTAAATCTCAGTTCTTTGGAATTCCACCCCAAGAGTTTGGCAGCCACAAAGGCTGAGCTAGTGCTGGTAATTGGAAATAATATGAAAATGTTCTTCAGGACTCATATGAAAGCAAAATTAGCTTTTGGCTTTGCTTAAAAATCTGTGGTTAGAGTGAGGGGAAATCAGGGTTTCTCCAAGGAAGATGAGCTGCTGGAGTGGCCAACAGGTGCAGCAGTCCCTACATCCAGCAGCCTAAAATACTTCACTCCTGCACAGGATTTTGCTAATCTGCAAAAGATATTAACATCTGCAAAATTGCCCATTTAACTGAAAGGCCCTGATCCATCAGGTGTGGGGAGCTTTCCCCACTAAATTCTTTGTTTGCCTCTCTAAAATTAGTTTGTGGCATGGTAAGGAGGGCGAGGTTAGACAGCTCCCTGCTCTGCTCAAAAATAAAGCTTAAATTACTGCAGGACAAACATTAGGCAAAGCTGGATTTTCATGCTACCTCTTCTCCTCACCAGAAAGAGACTTTACAAATGAGGTCAGTTCTACTCAGATACGTAGCAATAGGCTGACTTTGAATTTTTGAACCCATCTGTAGGCTTGGCTACCTGTTTTCATGCCTAAATAAAAATGAAACATCTTCTGCTAACCTAGTCTTGAGTAAATTTTTTTACCTGAATGGTAAGTAATTTTAGATGTAGCCCAATTCTGAAAGGACTTCTGGGGTGTCACCCTTGCCCAGCATTATAAGACCTTTAAGACAGCCTGGTCTTAAACAAGTAGGGAGGTGAGGAAAAAAATTTGCAATTGCACTAGAATTTTAAAATTTTTTTATCTAATATTCTGAAATATTTTCAGTGATTCTTATCATTGGTTGCCCTTTGAATGCACTGATGTTCTTTCACTGAAGTTGGTTAAACTTGGGAAATCCAAATGCAAACTGAGTCTTCATAAAAGGAAAAAATACCACAAATTTTTTTACTGACATGCTCCCTATGAAATCCCTGCAAGACATTTATTTGTTTGTAATACAAATACAAGCTTGGAGTCTGTATTTGTACCATCTAAATGCACTAATTAATCTTACTTATATGGGCAAGGACAATGTGAGTCCTAATGTGAATAGGGATAATATTAGGGAAAAAACCCTTCAAAATTCTAGCCACCAATAAAGACTATCTGTTTTCAAAACCAGGCCTCAGTATTGCCAGTTTCAAGGTCATTTCACGAAATACATTTTTCCCAGATTACTTACTGGAGTTTTAAAAAGAATAGCAATTCTACACTCTTAGTTTTACAAGTTCATTCCTTGCAGGTATCAAATAATTTCTTTATGAGATGGTTTTCTGCTTTACTTCCTTTTTAATTTTGTTTTGTTTTGTTTTCATAGCTTACAAGCTTCTGAACAATTTAGGAAGATGATGCTTTAGTAATACAATTTCTGTAATTAAAGACCATTTAAAAATAACTTGTACTCTGCCTCCTGGACCTTTGTTAAAACTTTCCAGGAAAACCATTTGGAGAGTGTTATACTTACAGTTGAACTGTTTTTCTCACCCTTTAAAAGCAAAACTTTCTCAGAAAATTACGTGGCATCCATCAAGGTGGTTGACACAACTAAATGCCAAGGCTAAGGAAAATACTTAATTCATTGTTCATTTAAAATCTCTGTGCCTCTAAAATGGAAGGGCTGAGGGGAATTAAGGACACCCAGAACCTCTTGCAGGTGCTCTGCATCTCTCTGAATCAATCCCATGTTTAGTAAAAGCAATGCTAGATGTATTCAAATTTAGAGCACGGTTAAATCTTCTGGATAAATAATCCTTCTTTGAAATAGTGCCAATGAGAGCACTGCAATATAGCTTAATAGAAGATACTATTTATGGGGCATTAAAGGCATTTACTTAATTCTTGCAAGTCAAACATCAAACCAGGCAGCATGCAGGAAAAAACTTGAGGATCTGATCCAAAGCTGAGTAACATCTACACCCGTTAATGACAATGGGTCTATAGATTACTCCCTGTGGAGTAAATCAATAACAGGCTTTTTCTGAATCACTGACTTCTTTCCACACCTCTGGGCCAAATCCTGCTTGCATGACATGTAAAACACCACGAGATCCAAAATCAGTGGAATGAGTGCTGTATGGGCAGCCTGACATCTGCAGGGAGCAAGAAGAATTTGGCCCAAACATTCCTGTTAGGGCAGGTAGAAATGATCACATTCAGAGGTTAATCAAATAATCATTTTTCAAATGCAAATCAGAAACCATAGAAAATGCAAGCAACACCAAACAATGAGAAATGGCAGGATCCCAAAACACCATCCATTCCTTATGCGAGATGTGAGGAAGTATTAGCATAATTCAGTATGACATCCATACCAGATGTTGGCAATCACCTACAGAACATCAGACACGTTCATGCACAGTCTGGAAACAAGGGGGGAGAAGAAGAAAAATAAAAAATCACAAAAAAAAAAGGAGAGTGTGACTTGCAGCAGGATTGTCCTCATTCCTTTCCCTGAGAATACACCTGTGTCCTGTAAATGTCTGCATGAGTCACGAGTGTAGGGAGAGAAGGGCCCACCCTTGATGAGTGTATTTTGTCATCAATTGCTGAGACATGGGGCAGCAAAGAGTTTAACAACGTGTTGGCAAACTTCAACTGGTGTCAGCATTCCTGCAGGCTGGCTTTGTGTGGAAAAGTGACTGACAGGCCAGTCTCCAAGGAAAACACAAATAAGCCATATTTTTCTCACCTCTGGGATAGTTACTACTTGAGTTAAGTGATTTACCCACCGAAAGGGTGACATTTATCTCTCTGCAGCAGGACTTCAGAGAGACTGAAGCAGTGAACGGGGGTCAGTCTCCTCCACACAGTCTTAATTCTTGTTCTCCGAGCTCTGTTCTGGCTATCACTGAGGCACTGGATAACATTCACGGCACTATTTATAGCCTTTAGTCTCACACTAACATAAATGGGAGCTGGATCAGGCCCCAAAGTGCCTTGGCCCAATTTTCTATGAGGTCACCTTTCCCCGGTTTCCTGTCGTTCCGTGTGAGGTGTCCGTGGTGTACACGTCTGTTCCAGAAAGAGCAGGGGAGCTCCTCTGGATTTGGGCAGTTTACAAAATCCTGGGGATGATGGTGATGATGGTGATGGCCTGCATTTTGTGGTCTCTTGATGGAGAGGGTGTACCTCAGGGTTTATATTATCTCAATTAGTGCTTATCAAAAACATCGGTGATTTCCATGAGGATAAAACATGATTCAAGACCCTTTGTTGTTGTTCCTGTTGAGCACACTGGGACTTGGATACCCTGGTAATGGGATGGTAATGGGAGATAAATGAATGGCTTCAGTGGGTTGTTCTGCTGCTGACCATGGCTCCTATCTAGGTGGAAAAACAAATGAATCCAGTTGCCATGGCAATGTGCAAGACGCCAATTAGTAAATCAAATCACTGAGAGTTAAAGGTTTTAAAATGCTCCCATAGAGAAAATGTTACCTATTTCTAAGCACCTGAACCTGTACAAAGCTTGCTTTCCTCTCAATATCATGGGCAACTGGAAAACAGGAAGAAACAGGGTGTGTTTAGTGCAGAAAAGGGAAAATGGAGGGGTTCCATGAAGGTCTTCTGGCATGGTAAGGACTGCCTCAGGAGGTGAGGCACTGACCTGATGTCTTACACAGCTCCAGGGTAAAAAAGAGAGCACTGGTAATGCAGCAAGAGAGAGGGAGGCTGGATTCAGAGACAGGACCTGCAGGTCTGTGGACATTTGGAGCAGGAGATATTGGCACTATGGCACCCAAACGGAGCCCCAGCTCTCCAGTGAGAGGGAAGCTTGCTGGTAGATGCCAACATTTGTATTGTTGGTCCGGATCTGAACCATCTTCCCAGGAGAAATCTTCTCATGACAAAAGCAATGAGTTGCTGGATTTCTCAGGAAGACCCTGGGACCTCCACCTTTGAGGGACTGCTCAAAAAAGTCAGGTAATAAATACCATGCCATGCTTGAGCTGTGCTAAATGCAGCCTTAGACCAGGGGATTGGACTCTTGGTTTAGGAGATCTTTTTCAGCCCTGTGAGCCCATGTCCCCCTAAAAATCCCTCTGCCTGCTTGAGCACTTAGAACCAGACATTAAAGGTAGGTGAGATTTTTAAAAGCACTAATTGTCAGCTTTACTGACTCCCTCTGGAGTCAATAGAGAAACTCATTGATTCCAAGTGAAGCAGAATGCCTTTGAAAAGCAGCCTCTAAGTGCTTTGCTGGACAGAAGCCTCACACCACCAAGGACTTGGCCCGTGGCTTTCCGTAAGCAATTTCACTGAGCACGGTGAGTCCAAGCATGTTTGTGCAAAATAGAAATACCTGATGGAAAAGTGATCAATTTTATTGAGAGAAAGCTCGGATATTTCCAAAGGAGAATACAACTTGGGGTTTTTCACCTGAGACGTGAAAGAGGAAGCAAAAATAACAGCCACCTTCTCCTCCCTATTGCAATTAACCCTCAAAATCTCATGAAAGATATTCCTGTTCATCATCTTTTCATTTTTTAGCCTACTGGGGAAAAATATTTCACTTCAGCATAAGCCTATCATTAAAAACTCAGACTGATCTCCAGATAAACCACAGCATCATGTTCAACATCTTTTTTAAGACATATGTGCCTAACTGAAAGATGAACTGACTCCTCTGAAATGATCTGCTAATATTAAAAACCCACCTTGTCTGTGTTTCTCTGGCAGCTGTGGCAATTTGTAGCTCTCCACATTTGTAATTTAAACATATTCAGGGCACAGGTAATCTTGATGATAAAATCAAAGGCCAGATATTCTATTAGCATATCTTCATGCAGTTATGTCACCAAATAATTTAGGGACTTGTACATAAAAATGCAGTAATCAAAAAAACTAATCAAATATTCAGTCAGAGTGAAAAAAAGAGAATGTGAGTTATAATGCATTACTTTAATAAATAATACTCCTCTTTTTTTTCCTATTAACCAACAAATGGAACAACTCAGTGTTCAATATCACTGAAGGGTTTCAGTGCATTTGAATCTGGTTTTTTTGAATATCAGTACTTAATTTTTTTCCCCACTTAGTCAAATGTTATCATTGAGCTTCAGCTCCTTCTCTGATATAGGAGAGCAGAAAATTGCTATATATATATAACTCAGAAAAATTGACGGGCTCTGCTCTGAAGAGGCTCAAGCTTGAGACAAGATGTAAGGTGAAAGGTGTCCCCTGGAGATGGATGTCCCTCCAAGTTAAGTCTTCAAATTGCTATTAAGGGAATCTAGGAAACAAACTTTGGCTTTCTCTTCGATTAGCCACTACTATCTCACGTGACCTGTAAAGCTGTACTCAGCTTTGTCTCCCAAGGAAAATAAAAATCCTTTCTCAATGTTAGAGAAAACTTCTAAAAAAACACAACTCTCTGCTAATAGATTATTCTTTAAAATTAAAAATTAAGACAGGTACTGATTTCAAGGACCTAATGAATGATCACCTTCAAGTATTCTTTAAAAACTATATTTGGACATAGACTTCCAATGAAAAGTACCTTGCTCTTCCAGTAATTTCCCTGATTATCATTACTCTGGTATTGGAATGAGGGATCAAACTCTAGATCCAGATACATATTTTTTCTTAACACTTCCACTCCAGAATTCCCATTTTGAGCTTATACTCCATGTAAGTGCTGGTGATTAGATTTTAGTACATGTCCCCATAAATTTACACCACAGAATTTGTTTAGATTGATATTATAGTGTGGATGTACACAACAGAGTGGGTGGAAAAGCCTTTCTAACCTTGAAGATCTGTGAATGAGAATCTGAGCAGTTCTCTTGATGTTTTGAATATTTTTAACATGTAATTGCCAACATCTGTTCAGGATTATCACAGATAGGATCTACCATGCATGGTTTTTGCTACCTTCTCTACCTTGTCATGCAGGTTGGAGATGTTAAACACTGAGGCTGAATGAGACCTGTCCATAGATAATGCTCAGCAAGAAAGTTTTGTCATATGGTTAGTCCTCAGTGGACTCATCTCTGCATAAATTACTTAATCAAATATATATATTTTAAATAGTAAGAGATTATATAAAGAGCTTCTTTCACTTCCAGATAGGTAGTAAAATATGCATTTTTCTTTTTTTTTTTTTAAGGGGGAAAGAAGACAAAAATCGTATCATTGAAAATGTGAGAAATCGTGAGTCGGTAAAATCCTGAACCAGCCAAAATAAATCATGAAACGTTTTCTGATCTCTTCAAGGCCCAAAATTTCAGCAGTGCTTCTATCACATGCAAATGGATAAACACCATGACAAATTAGGCTATCTGTGCCTGCAGTCTTGAAACCTCAGCTCACAGCACAGATTTAGATTCCTCTGTCGATGTGCTCTTAAACATGAATATGCATTTTGAGGTCATTAACCTTCCATTTCTAAAAATCAATATCCGAAGGCTCTAAAAGATTTTCACTGCCATTTTCATAGGGTTCAGAAATGAGCACTTTATGTATGTGATTCATGAGCCACCGTTCTTACTGCAGCACTTGTGAGCTCTGCAATTTTGGAGGCACTCTCATTCCTTCTGCCCACAAAAACCATATTGGAAAAACATGTTAAAAAAAAAAAAAGGTATTCTATTGACAGGTCACATTCCCTACATTCCTCCATTTCCTGATCAGTATCTATGGTTAAGTCTGTTGTAATTACAGTGTTTGCTACTGGAAATGGCATGTAGGCTTCAACTGCAGCCCGAGTGTTTAACCTGATTTTCACCTGAAATGACTGAGATTGTTTTCAGCGCCCGCAGTACTCTGAACGTTCGTAAGGCTGAGACATTGCCCAGGTCCACAAATTCAGTTATGTATCTGTAACAAGGGAAAGTCACACACAGACAATGACAAAACACCAGCCAAAAAAAAAAAAAAAACAACAATCAAAGGGACAAAGAGAGACAGAGAAAGAATCACTTGTAGCTGAGAGCCAAAACGTAAGGATCAGGGCGTCTTACCTGGGATTACTGAAATAGTTTTTAAAGCTCTCAATACCCTGAAAGTCCGAAGAGGTGAAACACTGCCTACATTCACAAATTCTCCTACATACCTGTAGAATTAAGTCACAGTTATTTGGAATTACACAATAGAGTATGAGACTTGTCTGAATGAAGAAAGCATTCATACACAGTAGGAGCAAATGTAGCTGAATGAGAGGTGCATCCACTTTTGAGGCTGCTCTTTGATGCCATTTGCCCCAGGTTTTTATTAGTGCACATCATTTCAAATGCTACTTGAACTATTAAACTTTTCTAATAGGCATCAGCTCTTTAAAACTACTGAGTGAACTCTGTTACTGTGCTGTTCAGCCATAAATACTTTAAAGATTTTACCATCATGAAGTTGAACAAAAAAAAAATCCTTTACATTATTGGAAATATTAAGAGTCATTTTGCTGCTTCAAATACTCAAGTAATTTTCTCATAATAGCTTCTGAAAACTACATATAGGACAACAAAGCAAAATAATGCAAACATTTCAACTAGGTTATTTAGTTTAAGATGCTGTATTCTGTGGTAAGGCAAATTTTGGTTTCAAGAGACGCTTTAAATTGTATTTTGTTTTGTAGTTTAATTTCATGCCCTTTGGCTGCGGGAAGATGGAGTCTAAATGAATATAACTGCCATCCTACTAAAAACTCTTTATGATTAAAATACCAATCCCAGCTGTTCCCTGCCATGCCTCTTTTGGTCATCCTGGAGACCCAGCACATCTGAGCTAAATGCTCCCAGGAGGGAGCATTCTGGTCATGGAATGAGTTTCATTTTATCAGGGTTATACCAAATTATTTCCTCCAAGTCAGTACACAGAAAAAGCATTGTCATCACTGCATCTTCCAAATAAAAGAGATCTTGGACCCTTGAGTTTCATTTCTAAAATTCTACCAAATTTCATTCAACTGCCCTACTTCTTTGGGGCATTTGTTTTTACATGTTAAAGAAAAAACTCACCTGGTTATTTTACAAAGCCTGCTTAAACGGGCTTTGTCCAAAGGCCCCTGGGGAGGACAAAACATCCTCTCCATATCTACTAATCCAGATTATAGCCTGGAAGAACAATATTGCTTCTCTTCATAATCTCATAGGGGAGTCTGGGAAACGATTTACCTGTTTCCTCCCCAGCAATACTCTGTGCTTCTCTCCCAAACTCTTCTGCACCATGAAAAGTGGAGGAAAAAAACAATTTTGGGAGAAGCAATAGGATGGGAATATGGTTTTGCTGACCAGATATTTGTAAAAAACCATTTTAAATATGTGAACAAGAATATGAAGCAAATATAATAATTAAGATTTATTTTGGTCATTTCTTTGAACAAATTGCTGCTGACCAGTTGTTCTGTACCAGGGAGTGAGAAGCAACTGGAATTCCCATCTTGAATTTTCCCATTAGCCAGGAAATTGCTTATTGTCTTTTAGATTTTGACAGGGCATTTTCCAACCCAGAGTTACAGCTGCCTCTTCCTCACCTATCCTGGAAAGAGAGACTCACTAATCTGGGAGAGAGGGATCCAAACAGGGGCAGTTTCCTAACCTCCCTTGAGCCCAACCATGGCCCCAGAGAGGGTCACAAGGCATGGCTGTGTCTGCTGGCACAGGATGGGAGAAAAGCCCTGGAGACCTGCAGCCCTCCTTACTCTCCAGTGTGCTATTTAAAACCACTCTCTGTGACCCAATCTGTGCTGTTTCTGCCCAAAAGAGAAAGAAATAAGCTTTTCTGCAACAACTCTAAAGCAAATGATGGTCTTCCCACTGTAACACCCATCAGCAAAATAATCATATTTTCTGTTAGCTCCAAACCCTTGGTCCCTCTGAATCTCATGGCCCCTTATCAGGCTCCTCCATTTTGGGTTCTCAGGCCATCTTTGTTTGCAGATACAGAAATACCTCTGGCAGCACACAGGCTACAAGCAAAGGCAACACCAGAGTTACCTGTGTGATCCATCTTACTTTAAATTACTTGCAAATTGGATTTGTATGAAGGCTAAATCATATCAGAATAGATTCCATTATCCAGTGCTCTGTACTATCTGCTGCTTGCATACTTGGGAAGGAGGTTTCATTGTACATAGGAAGATCGTATTGCAGCCACTTTTAACTCTCTCACTGCTGCCTGTGGCCTCAAGGAAACCCTTTTCTATTTCTTTTTTTACTCCAGAATTCCATTTTTTTTTCCATTCTAAAAGGCTTAGTATAATATGCTCTAAAGTAAGAAACAATAGGAATGGATGCTGATTCTGAAGAGACAGAAAATAGTTTGATGTTAAGAAGCTTGATAGTTCACAGTTGCAGCTCCCCCTGTTTCAGGGATGTTCTAACTAAGATGTGAAATATCATTTGGAAAGAAAATCGAAACATAGTTAGGAAAGAAAGCACAGACTCCCAAGCCTCTCATTAGAAAAGCCTTAAGGATTTTTCATGATCCTTGGGCTGGAGAACTGAGTGGCCATTCAAGCCTAGAATTAGAAAAGAGGGTTAAACCCACAACCTATGGGCACCAAATCCTTGTTCCTACCAACAGGGAGTGAATAATTCCCCTGTAGGAACAAATCCACCTCAAGGTCTGTGCAAACCTTCACATTTTTCCTGCTCCCTACGTCCCAAACATCCAGAGATGTTGTGGAGAGAATTTAAGGGGTTCAGACCGTGTCCCCCACTGACTGTTCAGACCTGCATTTCAGTTTGAGATGCCCCCAGAGTTGGGGGTGATGCCTCAACTTCTGCCCCAGTTGAGAAGATGAGATGGAGCAGATTCATGGCCAAAGCTGGAAACTGTGGCTCCCCTTGTCCTTTTCTCTGCTCCTTTCTGCCTTACTGTCAGAAATCTTCCTTTCAGAAAAGTGAGAGCCCATGCACAGAAAATCTCCACACTGTGCTGAATTCTGAGACCTACAAATAAACTCACATCCTAACACACAAACAGATGAATGATTATACCCTGCTTTTACCACCTGCCTGATGGACAGGAAACAGGAGAGCAGGCTGGTGACTCTGTGGTGTTGTCCTTCCACTAAATGTTGCAGGCGAATTGCACTCAGCAATGCTTGAGGAAAAGTTTAGCTGAGAAAAATATCTAATGTGTGCTGACCTCCAAAAGATTCTCCCCATCTGCACTGATTTTTTTTTTTTTAAAGGCTTATCATAGTGGCCAGATGTCAGTTCAGCCAAATCCATAGGAATGCAGTAACAGATACCAGGACCTGGCCTAGGGCTGGCTTAGATCCAAAGCCTACTGAAATAAACGGGTGTGCTCCTGAGGAAGTTCACACAGGCTTTATACACCTTCTGTTCTGCTAAATGCTGCTAAGAACTACAGAATCATAAAATATCTCAAGTTAAGGGAAGGGACCCAAAAGGGTCAAGAGTCCATCTCCCTGCTCCTCCCAGGACTACCTAAAACTAAACCATATGACCAAGAGCATCATCCAGAGTCTCCTTGAGTACTGTTCTGGATCCCTGCACACTAACAGAGTTGTGCTTTCAACTTCAGTGGCCCTCACTGGTGTTTGAGGTAACTTTGGCTAAATATTCTTTCCTGATTTTGGTTCAAGTCAGATTTCACAGCCCCAGGAGTTCAGCTCAGATTTTGGTGCTAACGCACTTGGATGTCATTTAACGCTGTGAATGACGGGGTTCAAAGATGGCAGTGAGAACTCACCTAAACCCAGAATTGAATACAGGCATTATTAAGCAGAAAAAAACCAAGGAGATCAGATCAGATCAGATCAGATCCTTCCATGTTTAGGAAGTGGAGCCTTTCAGGCATCTCTACCAGCTTTCACTTCAAGACGACACGCGTTCTTTGCGTGATTTTCTTCCTTTGTGACTATGAAGAAATCTGGATTTCTATCTTAGCTGGAGGTACTGACAGTGTCAGACCTCAGCCTTTGGCCAGAGCTTGGGCTGACCCCGAGTCCCCTGTGAGTGCTGGCTGACTGCTCCTCTACCCCTGTGTATTTTTAGCTGTCTGGATGTTGCAAATCCATCACCTCCTTCAAAGCACCAGAACCCCACATGTCCTCAATGAACTCTAACAATCTAGGCAGAAGCATACAGCTGAAGGGGAGTATCATGGTGGGGGCCAAATTTGTATTCCCAAAATATATAAACAAGTTTCAGAGGACTATAAATTAATTCTCTATAGTAAAATAGTAATTACTTTCCAGGTGGAAAGGGAACAGAGGGATATGAAAACAGCTTTGATGATGTGATGGATAGATAGAGTATAAATAGGGATTTAAATACGTGGGTATTCAGTCACACTTACAACACTTTCTATTCAGGGGTCTGAAGCTTCCCAAAACTACATTAGATAGGCAGATATTATTACAGACATTTTACAAACAGCTCTCTCTGTGAAACTCAGAGAGAGTAAATAATTCTCCAAAATAGTGTAGTGAATTCAGAGAACAGAATTTAGAATTCCTCTGACTTCTTCCTCTGAAACCACTCAGGAAAAAAATACCTCCTTCCTAATACACTTCAGCCTTTTCTCATTTTCAGTAAAATTTGAGTGAAAAAAAAAAGAACATCCAGATAATCTTTTTAAAAGTTCTATTGCACATAACTGTCTTGAAAAATATAAAGGAATGCTACTTACGCCATAACAATAACACTGAAATCCAGCCAGTTCCATGGATCCCGAAGGAAGGTGAATTCTGTCATGCAAAATCCTCTCGCCAGTATTTTTATCAATGACTCAAAAGTGTAAATGCCAGTGAAAGTGTACCTGGGGAACAAAGTGGCCAAAGAAGCAAGAGAATTAGCAAGCTGTAGATGGCTGGAACTGCAGGGGCACAGCTCTGGGGTTGCTCGTGTGAGTCAGAGCTGCAGCACTGGGCTGTGCATGAACAGCCTCGTGTGTGGCAAAGGAACAGGTAAGAAACAGCAAAATTCTTGGGACAGTCTCAGAATGAAGCTAATTTTCAGCACGGGGTGTATCTTGATGATTCCTCACTCATTAAGTCAAGCATGGATACTAAGTTTTGCTATGAGACTTCCGAACCTCTGCCATCTCCAGTGAAAGAGGAGTGGATTAGAGAATCATGGAATGGTTTGGGTGGGAAGGAACCTTAAAGCTCATTCTGCCATGGGCACAAAACCTTCCACTGGTCCAGGCTGGTCAGAGACCCATCCAAACCTGGTCTTGAACATTCCCAGGTGCGTGAAGTCCATAACCTCTCTGGGCAACATCATGCCCCACTCCTTGTTTCTCCAGTTTGAGGGAAGGTGGTTGTTCCATTCATACCTCTCATCTCTTCCTGCCCAAGATGTTTTGGAGATTAAAAAAATGCCACCACTTGGTTTTATCAGCTAAAAAGGGTTTCTTGTCCTGCGACTTCCCTTGTGTTTCACTATCCCCAGAAAATTGCACCAGCCTTGAGAATTAAACAACAAAGTGCCCTCACTGAAAAAAGAATTGAAAAACTCCCACCTGACTACTCTGTGTAGTAATTTTGACCTGCCTGACAGTAAAGGAGACACAAGGCTGGTTTTTTTCCCCCGGTAAATTAAGTTATTACCAACAGCCTCTTGACTGTGATGATCTGGGCTAGAACATAGGTCTCACCTTTCATAATAAAGATGACACTCATAATAAAATTTAGTAAAATCTCTGTGGAGGACAGTAATGCCTCTGATTTATAGCTCTCACATCTGTACTCACCCAGGGCTCTACCTGCCATCAGAGACAGTTCAGGGCATACAGCAGCTCTTTTTTAATGTTGCTGCCCAAGACACCAAGTCCAACGGGACTGAGCATTCTAGGCCATATCTTATCAAAAGAAATAAATGTTTAGTATCAATTACTGGCATTCCCTACCCTTTTTCTCCAAATGAAGATGCAGGTGATACCAAAGCCTATTAAAAAACCTCAAACACCTCAAATCCACTAAAACACAACTCTTATAAGTCATGATGTTAAGGGTTTTCACTAAAAACACTGGATTGAGTTTTTTGTTCAGTCCTTAAACATCTATTGGTGCCATCACACATAAAAAAAATTATAACAGTTAAGATTCCAATTTGGTAGAAAAAAGCTGTAAGCCATTAAAGGTGGCAATATAAGGAAGAATATAATGGATAAAATATATTTAGCTGTATTCCACTAAACTGCAAGTGGGCACACACACAGATAGTGGCAAATCTCATGCCCTCCTGCCATCCTGTCACACAGTAGAACTATTCACATATTTTATAAAATCTCAGTGTGCTTCATCTTAAAATGGGGATTAGCAGGACAGTTTTGGTGCAGCAGTGGGCACTAAATGTGTCTCACAGCTCCTCTCTGACCATGTACCTGAGCATTATCTTGTATCCAACTTTTTCACAGCTCCTATTTAGCTTTGCTCTGGTATTTCAAATATAGGTCACCTATGTGACAGTCCCTTTAAGCATGTGTATTCTGTAATACATGCAGAAAACACATGCAAAGAACTAAAAAAAATACTTAACAGTACATAAGCTCATTAAAATGATAAAGCACTTGTATTTATTAAGCATGTCAGATGGGTTTAATTGATTGTATAATCACCATCTAATTCTAAATGGATCGGGCAAAGTCCTCCAGCAACTGAATGGCTTCTTTAACAAAAAAAGTCAGTGTTCTTAAAAAATTTTTAGTGGGGGAAAATTGAATTGATTTCTTTTTTTTCAAAATGGTGAGGAAAATGCTTTAAAGGAAGATCTAGGACAAATATTTGCACAAGGTTATTCTTCTATCCCCTGTGAGTCTCTGAAACAGCAGAACAAAATGGATTAAATGTATCTTCTCCAAATCCAATATTAATCAATTTGAATTACAGTTCATTGGGTTATTTTGCTCCTCTGAAGTACTTGACTTTGATTTCATTCTGTGCACTTGAGGAGGAAAAGCTGAGAGATATGAGGGGACACAGGAGAAGAGGAAACATGGAAGGACTTATTTTACTCCATGCTGCATTTGTCCATCTGCATTTCTGCTCTATGTTTCCTGCATGCCCTGCTTGATGCACTGACAAAATCATCCACATTCTCCTGCTTGCAGAAGACACAATAATATCAATTTTAATATTTCCCTCCATAATATTTGAATTCCCAGCTGTACACCAACTGACCAAATTTTGATGGGATCATCATGTAGACGAGATGTCTGTGATTCAGCAGAAAATATCATGGCCATGGTTGGGAAAGTTTTCAATAGGAAAAGGACAACATCAGGGGAAAGGACAGCCACAGACACACTTGAGGGTACCACACTATACAGAAATACATGAAACATCCTGGGATTAGGATGTTATCGTGATGGGATGAAATATTTGGTTCAGTGCTGCCTATAATTAGTAATTTATGGCCTAGAAGATGTGTCCTGCATGATTTTATGGAACCTAAATAAGGGCGTTTTACTGCCTTTTCTTACAGCCCTGAGTAGACCAACCACCAGGCTATGAAGCAGATGGCTGTGTTTATCATATGTCAGTCAAAAATAAAAAGTGTGTTCTGATTGGTTCAATGAGCCAAAATAATTGTTTAATGCACTGTAGGTTGATTAGCTTGTGCATCTGGTATCTGTTTCTAAAAGGAATATTTTTAAGCAACTTAAAGAAATGAAATGGGTTTTCATTTCATTGGAGCCCCTTAACCTCTTTTCAAATTAATTTTAAAAAACCTCAACAACAACAAAATAACCCCTTTCAAGCAACATCTTTGCTCATTTTCCTGAAGGCTAAAAAAGTTAAAAAGACAGAAATTCTCATAGAGGTGTTCCCAGACAATTTGATGCTCATGAAGTATTCCTGCCAATGATTACAGGCGAACACTTCTCACGCTGTGCTCATTCCAAAACCAACTTTTGCTTCCATTAAGTTTCAGATCAAGGACAGAAGTAAGTATGTTCAGGAAGTATTCTCTGAAATAATTCAATTTAAGCTCCATCAGCCTATTCTGATGTGTCCAACCATCAAATCTCTTGCATGGGAACTGTGGAAGGCTGACCAGTTCCAAACAGGTTTGTCCTAATATGTGATTTCATCCTGATGTAGAATAAAAGGTGCCTTTAGCAATGAGCATGAGACTCATGGACAAAACATTTTTAGTTTGCTTACTAAGGGAGTTTTCACAGGCAGAAACAACTACCTGGAAAAACATTTTATGGGAGCAGATACCATGGTCAGTACTACTGGAAAGAAATTAGAGAACAGGAAACAAGACGAAAACAAGAACATAAGAAAAGGAAGAGGAAGGAGATGAGGATGGGAGAGCTGTAAACCAGCAAGGATACTTACTCAACGTATTTATTCCATGATGGAGTCTCTGATTGTGCCATGAACACACAATTAGTTAAAATAGTGCACATAATAAACATACTGAACAATGTAAATAAGTGAATTAAGGAAAACAATGCATTTGATACAAGACTTCATAAACTTTTGTCATTTCACACAAGCTCAATCACAATTTGCAAGTTGCTTCAAGAACTATAAGCATTTGTTTGCAAGTGCATAAGGAGACAAATAATTATATAAACATAGAAAAATGAGGTAACCTTCCCTGCTTTTTTTCTTCTCCTACATCTTTTACATATACTTTATACAGTAAACAAATGTACTGACTCTGCAGTCTTTTGAAAACACAATACCCCAAATGTACAGCTGTGTTGGTCAGATGACAATGTGCATAGGTGCACAACTTTGTATGAAAAGAGGGATTAGTCTCATTTAAGTATCCACAGAAAAACCTGTGTCTGCAAATTCCCATTTCATTTTTTATCCTGAAACACTTCTCAGGCAGTGGGGGAAAGTTAGAAATCTGGTCTTTCTAATCTCTCTAATGGGCTTGAGGTCTCGCTTTCAGTATAAAGTTTCACCAGAAGCAAGTATGAGTTTGAGAGCACTAATTTTAAGGCTTGGTCTGCAAACTTGCTTGGCAAGCCTTGGTCAGCAGAGCTCCCTGCCTCAGCTGAGGGACCAGACTCCCTGTTTGGAGGCTAAAACAAACCTCCCAAGTGCATAGTCCACACACTTTGCTGCTAAGATGAAACCATAAATATAAAAAGCACCCTAAATCAAATTCCTGAAATTGAAAACATAATTCACTGGATGGCTTTTGTAAAAGCACATGCCACATTCTGTAAAAAAATTACAAAATATGATGGGGTTCCCCTGCATTAGTAATTGGTCCCTCACAACTGGGAAAATCTAACTAAAGAGTTTAAGTGCGTACAGAATATAAGGCATAGGAAAACATCCTGCAACCCAGTGAACAGGCAGGAACCCTTCCCAGAGAATATAAGCAACACCCAAAGGTAAATTTCTTTTGCCTTTTTGTGGAAAAAAAAAAAAAAAGAAAAAGGTTTGCTTTGGGTTTTTTTCACCTCTGTAGTTGATTCCATTTGTGTTATTTTTCTTTTTTGAGAATAGTGATTGAAGAATTTCATTTCAAACCTCCATCCTGAAATGTTTGCATGAAATTTATCCTTTTGCAGAGCCAAAATCTCTGCAGAATACAGAGTGGAACGTTTTCCAACAGGTCACATAAGCAGCTACAATGTTAAATTGGTAGTAACCAACCTGCAGATTCCCCAGGGCCACCACAGAAAGCAGTAATTGAACTCACTGGGACTGCTCATCTCACAAACATCTTCCACTTCTGGGCCAACACCTCCTACTGAAGGACTGGGAAGGATGTCTCATATCCACTCACATTTGCTCACATCAGTTTCAGATATATTTCTGTAAGTTTTGTCGTTCTCATTAACATAAATATTAGATTCCAGGTAGCCTAGAAAAGACTGGATTACTTTTCCAACTACAATGAAATGTTGTGGATGAAGCACAGGAAACCAGACTGGTATCTTCAGTGATGTCAAACAAATGGCATATATGAATTCCAAGCAAATAAACTCCTCTATTGGAATTTAGGGTCACTGGTTTTATTTCTACATCCCTGTTTCCTTATGATAGAAACTGAATCTAACTGCTTTCCCAGATGCTCACTTACAGGCAGGTGTCATCACCTCCTTATTCAAGCACCAAAGAGAACAAACCAGAGCACACAGGCTGGAAATTTAAGGGGTCAGATCTGGGACAACAAATACACTATGAAATCAGTTTAGGTTTCATGACCAAGCTGAAAACTACAAAGAACATAAAAGCACAGAACGTTTCAGCTGGTTATGCACCAAATTTAGTGGTCTGTGTTAAATAAGAAAGAGAAAACAGAAATCCCCACAGAATGAAAATTAGCATTGCTACCTGAAATCAAATGCAATTGTTTGCATTAGAAAAAGTCTGTGATGATGATCTACTCAGAGAGGACAAAGCAAAGAAGATAAAACTGAGATAAGCTATATTAGCAGCATTGTCCATTCCCTATCTTAGAATTGCTATTAAATCACATTTTCCAAAGCCTACAAACTAAATATACTAAGCTACTCATCAGGATCCTTTCTGCAATAAATTAAACCTATTATTTCCAATTTGAGGTTACAGAATAGGCTTTGCACAAACCGATTCTAAAAGTTATAAATTTTATCTCCTAGCACAAAGATATCGAGTCAAATGCGGCACACTTCTATTCTAGACTTCATATGATGGATAATTGTTAATTAGCAGACTGAATACTAGAGGCTCTTTAGGTGATCATTGCCAAATTACATATAATATCTGCAAGCAAAGGTTAGTCCCAATGAATAAAATGTATAATTGGTGCTTCACAAGGTCTCATTTTGCCTTATGGAAAGTGTGCAAAATCAGATGGGAGGAAAGCTGCAAGCAGAAAACACGAACAAAGGTTGGAAATTCTGTAAGAAGATTATTTTTCTTTTTCTGACGCACCAGAACCCATAATTCTAGCACCAAGGAAGGTAATTTTGGCCAAACCTCCAGCCTGGATCAGTGGTAAAGTGAGATAAACTAGCTATGATACCTAGAAAAACTAAAAATAACAACTGCTACAGATTTTTGGCCAGCAAACTTCTTGGGGAAACTAAAGACACCACAGAATGGTCCTTGGCTTGCAGGCAAGAAGAACTAAGAGGATTCTTTTAAACATAAGGCATCAAGGAAATGTTACTAGTGATTTAATCTCATTAAGAGGTGGAGATAGTTAATGAAGATGTTAATAACAGATAATAATTATGCAGGAGACAAAAAAGATTGTATCCTACACTCCCCACGTCTTCTGTGACAGAAATAGAGCAGGGCCGCCTTCTTAGCAGCCATGTGGGCCCTGGTCCTTTCATGAGTCCTCTGAATTAGAGGAATAACACCCAGAAGGGCTTTAAGGATACATTATTAGTTGTACACATTAATAGGACAGTGTAGATGTTTTTCCCCTTGGAAGGGTGGATTTTTGAAAGACTAGACTTCTTAGGCTTGGCTGGGTGAACAGTGAACACACAGAATCTATCCTGCCTGACGTCTCAGAGGAAGAACTCCACATAGAGCTATTTAACCAGGAAATGTGACCCCCACAGCCTCTTGACAGGACGATTTCACTCTGTCCTCTCTATTCTGTTCCACTGTTGGCCTTCACAGCATACTCAATGGCTGGAAATTGAAATATGGCATCCACTAAAGAAGCTGCTTCAGATATTTACGTGACAGGGCACCATTTGCTAATGCTCCTTTTAGGCTTTTGCCCTGGGGAAAATAAAGATTGCTTGATTACAGTCACGCAAGACGATAGATGTGGTTCCCAGGTCCATGTCTGTGATATTATCTGCTTGAGTACTTGCGAGTTCGGGCTCCTTTCTGCCTGGGATATTGACTGCCTGCTCAGCCACTTGGCCTTTGTGTTTCAGGTTGATACAAAAGGCCTTTATTGACAGAAAACAAATCAGTGCCTAATGCAGGATCTTCGCTGTCTCACTGGGACTGGAGTTGTCTCCTGCCTGTGCCTGCCAAAGACTGAGCTGTTGGATCTCTCGACATTGTCAACACAAGGTGATAATTTCTGTCTTTCTGGAGCTAAACTTATGCTTGCACCTGCCACTCCCAAAACTTTACACTCCTTATCAGACCATATTTCTTTCCTGACAGATATTTTAAATGCTCTCCTCTGTGGTCTTTATCCTTGGAAGTAATGTGATAGGGATTTCTTGTTTATTTATCTTCTGGTTGACTGCTACCAAGGGCATGTAGCGCCTGTGCTACACATTCCTGTGACTTCTTGGCTTCACCAGCCACTGTAGAAAAAAGTGAGAAGACAGAACAAACCTCCAAAGCTGGAGGCAATATTCTCAATTTCTCTCTGAATTTTCAGATTCTTCTCTTAGCCATACCTGGGCAAATGCAATGACCTCAATTAACTTCAGCAAGGCTCTGCTGAGATAACTTTGCCTAAAAACCTTGCTTGGGCTCTAGGTATGCAGCAGTATGTGCTGCATTGTGTACACATAATCTGACCCACCAGCAAATCTCTCTGCAGAGTTCTACAGTGCATTCATAGTAACCATAATAATATCTTGGCTGATATCACATATTCATTTTTGTATAGAATTATTGCAATCAGAAGTTCACCTGTTTTCCTTTTGATAGAATATCTATATTATCATCTTTTTTTTCTCCTCACTGTATGGAGTGGGAATCTGGTTTATTTCCCTGTTTGTTTTCCCTGAAATTTGATAATCAACCAACATTTCTAAGATGCTACCTACTTAGTATTTATTAAGTCTCTGTGGTGGACATGAGCATTGCAGGTGAGGGATTTCCATCACTCAAACATCACAGAATGATCAGAGCAGCATGTGGAGTCTTTGAATTATCACTGCCAGGTCTCCCATGTGCACCCTAGAGAAAGCAGCCAAGTCATGAAAAGAGATGTGTTTTTGTAGTAATGTTCACACAGAGAGGAACATTTGGGTCAGTTTGGCCTTCCAGAGAGATGTGACTATGTCAGAATATAAGGTTTCTGGGCTTGTGTGAAAAAAACAAGCCAAAACACCCCACTGCAGTGTGACTTGCATGACTTCAGAACCAGAGCTACAGGAGATCAGGCATTGCCCCTCCACTGGATGGTCCAGCAGGACAGCCTGTGCTTTATTTCCTTGTTGGATAACATCCAAATAAACAAACTAGAAAAGAACCAACAAAACAAGTTTTGAAATACTCTGTTTCAGGAGAAAAAAGAAATTCAGATCTGAGGCAGATCAAAATTAAATTGTGTCTGCAGACAGTGTCACAGAGTTTTACCTATGGGAGGGATTTCTGAAGTGCTTGGTAGCAAAGCTCTTCATCAGTACAGACTTCCCCTCGTTCCCTTCCTTTCTGAAGTACTACACCCACTTTCCCTTCAGTGAAGATGATCAGTCCCTTCCCATCTTTTAATCCTGAGTAAACTCACCAGACTTTCCAGTGAAGCTCACATTATCTGATGCCAGCAGTATGATACAGTCATTTTTATAGCTCACATAACAATGTAAAATGAAACAAACCAAAAATCCAAGTGCATTTCTGCTTGTGCAGGCAAATTCAGCCAAAAGATTTAAAACAGCTTAATGAAATAAAATAGTTTCTGACTTCCATCCATCTGTGTTTAAAACCCATATAAAATACATGAGGAGGAAAATCAACAGAAAGGATATGAATGTACCAAAATTTTAATTGCTGCTCTTCTGATTGGATGGAAAGGACTAAGTATGTACAAGGCAGGAGTGGCACTAAATCGAAAGATTGTCTTCCCTTTGTTCAGTACTATAAATGTCTGGAAAACAAAATAGAAAATGAGTACATTCAGTATTTGCATTTATGCTCAGCTTTTCTAGCCCACATCCCACTGGGAAATTCCTGCCAGCATCCCACACTTTTCCTCCCCTCCCAAGAGCCACAAAATCCTTCTCGCTTGGTGAAATGTTTTGTCCAAGGCCTTCCCTACAGAGCTGACTGCCCTGTTGCAATACCCCAAGTATATTTTCTTTCTTCAACCCCTAGTGAGTCCTCTGCCATCACCTCCACCATGGGGCTGGGAAGAGAGCAGAATCACCTTTAAAAATAAAAATTACCTGGAGACTAAAATGTGGTGGAAGGACTTACGGGATGCTCTTCTTCCCAGGTGCTGGGGATCTCACTATGTTGTTGATCCACTTTCTCTACTTTCAACACTTCACTGCTCTCAATTTTATCTCACCAAGTAAAAATTTGTAGGAGGCACAGTTCCACGTCAGGATCTGGCCCTGGCACTGAAGCACTCTCATTGTGCTCAGATTAATATGGCCAGAGAAAAACAATTCTCTGATTTATCTTAAACCCAAAACAAAAGTGAATTGGATGCTGACCCAAACTGTAGAGCTCTGGAGATGCCCCTCCATACATAGAGGAAATAATATTCACTCAGAGACAGAATCAGAGACACCCAACATATGAAATCTAAGCGATTCACACACCTTGAGTCCAAAAACTTCAAGGCACTAGAACTGCAAATCTTTATCTTATTGCTTATGCCTGGGGATAGCAGGCAAGTTAAAAGGTAAATTAATTCTGGCCCTTCCAGGTAAGTAATCTGTTTGTCTTTATCCATTTAACTTTTATTCAGTAGCTCTAGCACCTGCCTCTACACTGTTTTAACAGAAGCACCGTTATGGTCATATTAATTCATTGTTTTCAGGAAATAGCATAGCCCAAAATCACAAACAGTGGTACCTGAAAAAACTGGAAGCTGCCTAAAAATACACAGAGCATCCAGGCTTTATTTTGTCCTGTTTTGTGAAGTGTTTGGAAAGGGGAACACACTGTAGTAAGCAACCAGCCCCACTCTGCTGTCAACAGCCTTTTGACAGAAGCTGTTTGCACTGTTGTGGCTTTGGTCCAGCCTGCACGTGATCCCTCATCAGGTGATGCTCACTTTGGGACGAAGTTCACCCTTCTGCAAAGTGCCAGCACTGCACTTGCTACTCACACCTCCCTTAAGCTCTATTTTGGTCACCTGAGATGGAGTTTTGCTCTTCCTCAGCAGGAGCAGAACTGTTGCTCTCCAGGAACGGTTCTGAAGGTGCCTCCTGCTCTTGTGCAGAGTGCTCGCACAAGGTTCAAGTCACCCAGAAGCCCTTAACATTAAGGGGCTGAAGTGATAAACAACAGACCTGTGAAGAGTCACAGCTCATGCAGAAGGCAAGATAGGGCTGATAAAAACCTCTGGCTTAAATTAACTCAGCTACTGCTCTGCTCGTTTCAGATATTGTATATTCATACTCAGGGTTATCTGAAAACACACAAGTTTAAATTATGCTTTTTATCCCTCTGCCCTCCTGCTTGGATGTTTTCTGGGAGCCCTGCTCATGCCAACATTCTGATCCTTAATCTGGGAGAGAAATATTTTTACTGGCTGTAGAAAGATAAAAACCAGAGCACTCCAAACAGTGGCCATTCTTTAGCAAAGGCAGAGGCTTGGCGCTCACCTTACGATCATTGTAGAAAGGGTCAATGTCCTCCAAGGGCTCCCCAATGAGCTCTGGAGAAACAGTCCCATAGATATCAGGCAGCTTCTTGCAAGCCTGCAGGTCAAACTGAGGCTGAGGTTTCTCCTCCTCGCCCTGCTGCTCTCTGTATTCCTGCTTGGCATTCCTGGCAAGCTTCTCCGCAATTCGCTTCTCGATGGCAGCCAGGGACTCGGGCGTGAACCGGTGGAAGCTGTTGGTACCCGGTGGTAACAAGAAGTCAGCCATCTTTTCATCCTGCTTTGTCTTTACTGGTCTTTACTCCTAGTAGTGGAAACAGCTGAAATTAATAAAAAGTTACCAAAAGTTAGCGGCATGAGAAAAGCAAAGAGAACAAAGCCATCAGAATAAAAAAAAGCAAAACAACAACCCCAAACTCAACCCCCAAATAAATTGCTATATATAATCAGGAAACTCCTCATCTGTTTTTATGTGGTTAATAGAACATCAAGGAAAACAATAATGACTGAAACTGTAATTTCAATAAGGAGTCATACATGATCCAAGCTATACAGGCTTTATAGATAGACTGTGGAATATTTTTCAGTTCTTCAGTCATTTGGGATCTTAAATCCAAACTAAAAAGTAACTTAGATTCACACAAGCTTAAGTTTCGTTGAAAGTCACAGATATTTGGATTCCTAACTCATTTTTGAAAATGCAGCTCTGGGAGTGGATGAACAATGTTCCTGAGATGACTGCAAGGCAGATTTAAATCAGCCAATGTCTGGCCACATGATGCAAAACCTAAAAATGCCCCAGCTGTTCTATTCCAAATTTAAAGAGTGAAGGGTCAAGTTTAGATTCTTAAATGCCATAAAAATTCTTCATAATCTCTCTCTTAGGCTTCTGCAACATAATTTTCATTTTCCTTTGGGATAGGAAATACCATCTTCAAGATGTCTCTCAGGACTTTTGAATATTTTCTTCTTCTCCACACCCTGAAATCTGAAGGATGATAGAAGCCCAAATGTGCCTGAAGAAGCTCTGGGACCTCCATGAGAGCACACCAAGCTTCTAAGCTACTGAATAGCCACTGCTGCCAGTTCATCATATTTGAAAATCAGACTCCTTTCATCCAAGACCAATTTGAACAACCAGGAGTTGGACTCGATGATCATTGTGCCTTCCAGCACAGGATATTCTTTTATTCTATGATTCTAACCCAAACCTGTGAAGTCTGATCATCTTGTCCTGATGGTACTTCAATGTTAACACCTCCAGTCTCTGCCTGAATGGAAACAAGTAAGAATTGCCACATCTCTTCAACTTACATGAATAAAACCAAGCGTGAAAAGCACAGTCGAACAAAAAGCCTTCTTGTATCTGCACTAAACAACATGGATAGCTGTGAAAATTAATGTAAAACTACTGTTTGAAAAAGGATGAAGCTTATCCCTGTTCTAGTAGCCTGCACAAATCCATCCAAGTTCACTGAAGCTGTATTTTGCAATTTAAAGTGACTTTAGAGGCATGTTTTTCCAGCGAGAGAAGCCCTCACTCCGCAATAATTAAAACTCATTCCACAGAAGAAACACAGACCTTGTGTTTTTGCCACCACCAGGCCATTCACACTCGATCAGAATACCCTCTGGCGAAAAACAAAATAGTAGATTTTGAGGTGGGCTACCCTCTTTCGTTCAGCAACGTGTGCAGGATCCCATTCTTTGTTCAGCCACAACTGTTGTTTTCTGCTTTCAGATGGTATTTGTCTATTTAGAATGGATAGTTCCAGATAGTTTGCGTCTATTAGGCTCTGTGATGACAGCATTTTTGTTAGCAAACAAGACTCTAACTGGACTCTGCATGACAAATAGCATATTTATTGACTCAATTTCTCTGAGTAAAGGACACTTTCAAATAACTACTGTTTCTCCTATTCTGACTTCATTTTAAAATGAATTCATTAAATTGTCATTGATCACAGTCTATCACACAGGAATGATTTAGTGGAGCTTGTACATTATGCTGTGCATTACTGCTGGTTTGAACAAGCAGGGCTAAAATGAATTATCATTCCTGGAGTTTGGGGTATTCAGACGTTCTTCTTTTGTTAGATTTATTCTCCCTATTCCTTTCCCCTCTCCCCTCCATGTCATTTGTTTTATCCCCTTCCTCCTGAAAAACAGGAAATTAGAAGCTTTCCCACAAATCGAGTTTCTTACGCTCAACGCTTTGTGACTCAGCACCAGTGCAAGCAAATAGAATTTCACTTTCCATAAATGACATCAATACAGGTGGCCAGAGAATTCTCAGAGCTTTTTTGTCCTTTCCATTTTTGTTTCTCCAGAATGAAACCTGTCTCAGTGCTGAAGGGGACAACAAAAGCCAGTGGGGGATCAGGAAGGACACAGACAAGGTCTCTAAACCAGAAAGGAGAACATTGTGGGTGTTAGTTGAGGTCCAGGTGATGATGAGCTCTGTGAAGGCAGTGAATGGGGAATGACTGTTTGCTTTCTCTAACCATATGAGAATGGAGAAGCGTCAAATAAAATCACGGAGCAGCAGGTTTGAAACAACCACTGGAGCCACTTTCCACGCGGCGCAAAGTCATCCTGTGAAACTTGTTGGCTACAAATCACAGGGACTCACAAAGCCACAGGAAAAAACCAAGGGCAGAAGGTCCATAAATGGTTTTAAAGACAAAGGTTCTGCCTCTGACTGAGAAAATCCCTCAGCTGCAGAAATTGGGTGCATGCAAGAAAGGCTACTTACGCTTGTCCTATTTTAACACTCTTCCCAGTCTAAAGAAACACAGCCTCTGCTGTTGTCTGCTTTGTCCTTCCAGTCTCAGACTTCCTTAAAGACTTCCAAGAGAAGCCATTCTGGCAACAAAACTACTCAATTTTTTTTGAAAAGAGAAACAAAAGGATAGGGGATGGTGAGGGAGATAAAATAGCCCAAAAAACCTAATCAGCATCAGAAGTTTTAATTATTTTTTCTAAAGGGAATTATATTTGCTTAAAGTTCTCTCTTATTAGAAAGTTGAATCAAATTCAAACTGGTCAAAACCAGATCTTTTCAATTTTATCTACAAATTCCAGAAAGGCAGCTGCCTAAAAAGAACTGGAAAATCCTACACAAGCTTCATTAGAGCTTTTACTAGTCATCTATTTCATTTTTCTTTTTAAAAAGTATGTTTCAGCACCCTTACAATTGAAAATTCGTGACATGTTTTGTCTTCATATTGTATATAAGTTAAAGTTCCACATTTTAATAGACATATATTTAGCACAATTCTTCTTCAATTTCATATACTTTTAGGAAATGGACAAAAATTTCAGGAGTCCCTTCAATGTCTAATTTCTTTTAATCTGTGAATTGCAAACATTTCTACAAACAGCCAGGGTTAACCCAGATGTTTCTTAAAAGGGTAAGAAAGCACCACAAGTTAAAAAGGGAAATCATCAATGACTGAATCAAAGAGCTGGAATGCCATTTCTTAAGAGATAATAGCTGTTGTGACTCACGTTTTTACAGTATGAGCCCGGATTTTTCCATTCCTCACAGGCATATTTTTGAAGTACAAGGCTTCAAACACATTGTTTCTGTGATATCACCATGCACAGAATGAAAATTTCCCTCTTGCTTTGTCAGTTAGCATCGGTTGCTGCTGATAAAACTTACTGGTTATGTAAACAGAACAAGCATATGAAAATAAAGCCCCAAGATGAATTCTTCCTTCGGCGTGGCAAGAAGTGGAAGCAGCACAAACAAATTAGGTATTGCCAGCACCTGTACTTATTCAGAAAGATAAATGCTGTTTTCCATTGCAGTTTTAAGCTCACTGTCATGGGCTTTGGCCACCCCAGTTCAAAAGATCTTTCAGGTTCTCAGAACATCACCTGCATGCCCTGCAAGTCCCTCTGTTGTATCAAGAACTCAAGTGCTTGTATTTCAGACACTTGGCAATGGTAATAAAGGAACCAAACTGGAAGATCAAAGTTGTGAAAGTGTCTTTTATGGGCTAAAGGCATCAGACATGCTCATCTTGAGTAGGACTGTACTCATTTGCTGATTTTCATGATGCCACTCAGGAAGCTGCTGCAGATCACAGGCTGGGGAGAGGGATGTTTCCACTGCAGTTCTGCTAGTCCAAACCCTTACAAAATACAAATCTAGAGCCCTAAATTCTCCTATTGTTTAAGAAATGTTTGTGATTAAATAAAGATTTTGTGTTCCTATCTACTGTGATAACAAGAACAGTCATGTGGATGGGTTTCTTTTCAGTGTTTGAGATTACATGGAGCACAGTCATCCTTCCCCCACACACACTCCTTTTCCGTATAATCTCTTTGGCATTTTCCTTTGACCTGCAGAGCACAGCAAAACATGAGAATAATAGGCTAGGGAAATAAAAAACAGAGCAATGACACATCTAATTTAACGTCACTGGTCTAGATTAATAAATTCATACGCGTAAATTTATACATAAACGCAAACATTTAATCAGATTAAAAAAGACTACAAATTGATACGGGATCACAAGGAAGTTTTATTCCAGCCATGAAGTACTGGCTTCACAGAGAACTCCTGTTTTTAATTCAGATCAAATGAAGTTTTTTTGCAAAAAGATCAAGAAGCTAAAGGAGTCTAGGTGACTGAGACACACTTCATAATTTTACCGACAACAAGCAAACAAACAAACAACCTTTTGAGACTTAATCCACTTATATTTATACCAAAATTCACATTCCACACTGAGGAGGTGTCATGGGAAATTCTCTTTTAACTGAAAAATTTCAGTTGCTGTTAGCACACACTTTGAGGGCCTGTGTGCTCACATCAAGACAGTCCTCAAAATTTTACACAGCACCCTCATTACTTCTGCTTAAGCTCATATTTGGTTTGTTTCTTTTTTCTCCAGCAAGCATAATTTTTTCAAGACCACAAACAATGGTAGTTTTGTAGTACATGTTCTTATAATCAGCCACATCTCCAGCTGCCATAAATCAGCACAGCTCTGCCCAGGAAAGTCACACCTGGGGAATCAATCTCTTAGGACTCGAAATATTTGGCTAAAAATGTTTCCTTTAAAAAGAGCACCTTCACGTCAGAGCATGAACACCAGATAGTGTGTAATTGAGGTATTAAACTAATGGCCTAGAAGGTAACCAAGGTCACAGGGAGCTGGAAAATCCTGGGCTTTTTGCACCCTGTGCAGGCAATCTGCAAATGCTTGTTTATCCAGGAGCATCCTGTTGCGTGAGCTTCACGGTGAAGGTGAAAAGAGGGCTGCTGGAGAATTCAGTGCCTGGTAGGGACCAGGCAGGCTCCCATGGCTGGTCTGCAGAGGAAAATGTTTGTGTTCCACAAAAATATGATGGAAAAGGCGGAAATGTTTAGCTCTTGAAGTGCTCCTAGGCAAAGCACAGTGTTGAAACCTGTCCAAGCTGACCCAGGAGGGGATGCGAGCCAGAGTCCCTCTTGCTGCCCGTGTCACAAGGCAAACCTGCAGGTTGATAGGACATTGCATAACACATTTCCCAAAACAAGCCCTGTTGTTCACCATGGATGCTGACCAGGGGCAGAAATAAATATGCAAGAGAACTCGTTGCATTCACATTGCTGGAAATAAACAAACCAAAACAGGACAAAACGTCCAAAACAAAACTTCAGAGTCACAGACCCACAAGCCTTTGGTCACAACCAGCTCTGCCTACGCAGTATCTTCTTTTAAATCCAGTTTAATGGGTTTTTCTGGCTCCTCACTCATCAGAATCATGGCATTCTGACATTGCCAATGACTTACTGAAAAAATAAAGCCTTCAGAAAGCCAACATGTGCTAAAAGGAAATGAATTCGGAAGATTTCATCCCGATATTGAAAGGGTATTTGGGGATGACAAATGTTATGCCAAGAATTAAATGCTGGCACTAAGACTTCTCTTATGATAAAATATATATTTTTAGTGAGCTAAAAATATTCTGCTTTCTTTGCAGGTGTTTTTATTTCAAATTATGTTGCAAACAAATGGCATAAATAAGCAAGAGGGAAGCAGCACTTCATAGTTACCAATGCACATCTCTATATTTTGCTGAGAATTATAATTCCTTGCACCCAACAGGTTTTCACGTCTATTTTAATTAACTAGAAATTTGCCTCTGAGTTATTTTACTATAAACTACACAGCCTTCAGATCCAGGGGAAGATTTCTCCTTTGCTACTCTGAACCAACAGAGCTTGGAAAGAGCTACCAAGAAAGAAGGATGTTTTCAGCTCAGGATGCAGTCACTAGCTTTTGAACAAGAAATAAGAAATCTACAGGAGAACTCCACGTTGTGCCAAACATAATACACAGTGCTCACACCACTAGGTGCTTTGAATGCTCACATGAATAAAATGTATCAAAGCTGATCCATTTTATTCACGGAGTGTTTTGTAAAGACATAAAGACGGATATAGGAAGTTGTAAAACAGCTATTAAAATATATTTTGGTGCCATTACGGGATAGTTATGCCACAGAAATAAGGCAGCTTTAGGCCAGACAGCAAAATCCTGGCTGCATGCTTCTAGGGAAGAAGGAGCCACGTCTGGAAAGCTGTCTGATGTATTACCACAGTTATAGGTAAGGCTTTCCTGATCCCCTCCCATCTAAGCTATGGAGACACATTTCATCAGCAGAAAACAAACAGACTCATAAAAGCCATGAACTGACATGTTTACATTAAGAGAGATGGATGGAACTCTGTAAGCAAAGCCAGGGCCTCTTTCACAATGGTAGCACTGGATTAAGAGACAAACATGACATAACAACTAAACTTCATTTTTAATAGTGAATAGAGCAATTTAGGTTTTCCTTCTTCCAAGTGACAGCAACAAAAAGAGGATGAGGTGAAGGGTCAAGAAAAAATTGGATGTGAAAGGCTGGGGGAGACAGACTGAAGTCATACAAGGTTAAGCTGTGGGAGGTGGCAGGTCCCCCTCCTGTGTCTGGCTGACATGAAGTGAAACAGCAGCTCCAGTCAGTCTGCAACAGTCTGCAACAGCACTTTGTTGCAAAACCACTTCCTTCACTAAACTCCACCTTATCCATAAACCTACAACATACCCAGCTCCCCATCCTTCTCTCCCTCTATCCCTTCCCTATGCCTTCACCAAGAAAATTATCTCATCCTCCCACCTACTTTATTCCAAGCAAACATAACCTTTCCACAAACCTGTCCTTGCCCACAGCAATAACTCTCAAGTGACATTCACACCAATTCTGTGAGATTTTGTCACTACTACTTTATTCTCTTCTTTGTTCCATGCAAAGCATCTCTGTCAATGATGGTGGGTGCCCCTGGACAAGGGTGCAGGGTCTCTCTCTGTGGTTTTTGGATAGTGTTTGGTGTTACTGGAGCCCCAGCTACTGGCATTTTCACTGCTTTGGCAACAAAATAAAAAGGAAAAAAAAAAAAATTAGAAAGGCACAGATTTAGAAGTGCACTGGCAAAATTTTCTTTCCTGGTAATGGCAATAGAGACTCAGGAAGGATAACAGGGAATCTATCAGGGAGTCGATGCTTGCTGGGATATATTGAAGATTTGATACATTATTTAGTGCACTGTAAATTTGACAATACTATTTGGATAAAGCTGGTGGTTCTTCCACTCTGATGGAAGAGATTTCACCCCTGCCCCCTCCCCGAGAGACAGAAGAGATTATTGCTGTCCAGAGAGGAGGGATATTCCGCCTGTTTGCGATTGAAAACCGCCTGGGTTTGTTTGCCAAGTTTAGGAATCAGAGTTAAGAGCTTACATGGGTTCTGGGGGTGCAATCCTCAGCTCATGTCAGTCAAGGGGAATATCTTTTGTGACTGCAATAGGCACTGGGTCAGACCCCTGGCGTCGGAGAGACAGAGTTATTTGATTTCTGCCATTCCTTTCAAAGAAGTTTACTTCAGCCACTCGGCGTAGCTCCATGGAAAAGATGCAATGGATGCTGGTGCTGACTGACAGTGATTTGATTTGAATTACATAATGCTCTAAACCATTATGTAAATGAGTCTGACAGAAACATGGAGGCAGAGCAGCCAGGGATTTTTTATTGTTTTGGTTTTTTTTTTAAATATCTAGTAGCCTTTTAATGTTATCACCAAGATTGCCGCCTTCCAGCTACTACATTTTGCTGGTAGGTTAGCTGAATTAAACTTTATTTCTCCTGACACTAACTAAAACCCAAAATGCATCTGAGCAAATGATGAGGAGCATTTAAGGAGTGGTGAACACGGATTATTTCAGAGGTATATGAGTGAGTCACATCACCAGGAGTAGTTTTGGCTATGCCCCACTGATGTCAATGAGGCTCACGCTTCTGAGAGCCCCGTGGCCATCCCAAGCATTCCTCCCATTCTCCCCTGTACAATTTCCTCATCTTTTTCCATAGGAGGATTTTTCAGAGTAAATAACTCACTGCACAAACAATTCTATTCTAAAAGTCATGACATTTTCTGTTAATTAGCAATAACATAATCATCCAAACAAAACTGCTGGGGACACTGCATTTACTAACGGGCTACATCCAAACATGCATTTATGTGTCAACAGTGCATGCTCGAGTGGTTGGTAACACTCCATTGGGCCTGAGGCACAAAGCACTGGAAGAATACAATAGAGGGCCAGTATTGCAAACCCTGCTGTGGCTCCTTGCTTAATTTAGCTTATGGGACCAAACAGTCAATGAGTAAACCGGAAAATAATACATCAAGTGGCCTGTGAAAGGGAAATATCTGTTGGTGGTATCAATGCAGGGTGTTTTCTAAATGGAAAATGCACTAGATCCATAATTTGGGAACTTCCTGTAAGGAAAAAAAAAACCCAAACCAACACAAACAGCACTATTCCTAAAAATAACTTTTTCATTGCTTGAAAATGGTTGGCCCAGAAAGACAACCGTGTCCTGGGTTGCATCATGAGAAGCGTGACCAGCAAGTTGAAGGAAGGTGCTCAGCTCTGTTGAGATCCCACCTGGAGTGCTGCATCCACATCTGGGACCCCCAACACAGGAAGGACTTGGATGTGTTGGAGCAGGACTAAAGGAGGGCCACAGAGATGGTCAGAGAACTGAAGCACATTTCTTATGAAGACAGACTGAAAGAGCTGGAGGAGAGGAGAGGAGAGGAGAGGAGAGGAGAGGAGAGGAGAAGAGAAGAGAAGAGAAGAGAAGAGAAGAGAAGAGAAGAGAAGAGAAGAGAAGAGAAGAGAAGAGAAGAGAAGAGAAGAGAAGAGAAGAGAAGAGAAGAGAAGAGAAGAGAAGAGAAGAGAAGAGAAGAGAAGAGAGGAGAAGAGATGAGAGGAGAGGAGGGAGGGGAGGGGAGGGAGGGAGGAGGGGAGGGGAGGGGAGGGAGGAGGGAGGGAGGGGAGGGGAGGGAGGAGAGGGGAGGAGGAGAGGAGGAGAGGAGAGAGAGGAGAGAGGAGAGGAGAGGAGGAGGAGGAGGAGAGGAGAGGAGAGGAGAGGAGAGGAGGAGAGGAGAGGAGAGGAGGAGGAGGAGGAGAGGAGAGGAGAGGAGAGGAGAGGAGGAGAGGAGAGGAGAGGAGGAGAAGAGAAGAGAAGAGAAGAGAAGAGAGAGAAGAGAAGAGAAGAGAAGAGAAGAGAAGAGAAGAGAAGAGAAGAGAAGAGAAGAGAGGAGAAGAGAGGAGAGGAGAGGAGAGGAGAGGAGAGGAGAGGAGAGGAGAGGAGAGGAGAGAAGGCTCCAGGTAGAACTGAGATAATTTCCCAGTGCCTAAAGCGGCTCCAAGGGAGCTGGAAAGGGGCTTCAGACAAGCACAGGTAGAGGCAGAACAAGGGGGATCAGTTTTAAACTGAAAATGAGTAGTTTTACATTTGATATGAGAAATAAATTCTTCCCGGTGAGGGTGGGGAGGCCCTGGCACAGGGTGCCCAGAGAAGCTGTGGACACCCCATCCCTGGAAGTGTCCAAGGCCAGGTTGGATGGGATTTGAACAACCTGGTCTAGTGGGAGGTGTCCCTGCCCATGGCAGGGGGTTGGAACAAAATCATCCTTAAGGTATCTTCCAACTGAAGCCATTCTGTGATTTGACTGAGTGATTACTAAAAGCAGTGACAAACAGCAATTCCACTGAGAGATCTTGACCTAAACTCTTCTTATCTATAAATACAAGGGTTAAGAGTCCCCAGGTTACATCATGTCTATAAGGTATAACAGCGCCTACCCTGACAGGGTCCTAAAATGATGCAGAATGTACTGCTGGAACATTCAGATTTTCTTTTTGCTTTTTCAAGACAATTTCAACTAAAAATACAAATCTGACAAGGCAATGGAAGATTTTGATCAGACCTGTTAATTTTTATCTGCCATGTACAAGTCTGATGTTTCAAGTACTGCCTGCTCCTCTCTACATCCACCTGCATCTTTATCCATCCTAAAGTGAATTTCCTAAGCTTAGGGCAAATAATGTATTCTAGATATTTTTGACTAAAAAAATATACATATTGGACACACAGCTCTTGTGAAATAGCCTCATGTTCTCAGAATAGAATGAATCAACTAAAATTTATCTTCTCTGATGGATTGGAATAGATTAGCCAAACCAAAGAAGTGCAGGATGTTACACATTCAGGGAGAAATAGGCACTGCTAGGGCATGAGTCATCTCTCCTGTTTTCAATGTCTACTTCAGAGAGATAAACTATGTTTTAGACCCTAGCAAAGCTTCTGATGATTCAATTTGTTTATTGTGACGCCAAAATTCTGGTGTTGATATGTGCCTGTAGGTACCTGTGAACTGTGTCTCTACATTTGCATGTTTGCTTTTCCCTGACAGAGCAGAGGCAGCTGAACTGAGAGATGTCTCCCCCCGCCCCAAAATTCAGACCATTGTGCAATATGATGCAAGGTGTGTGAGGTGTGTTAGTTTTTCTTCTGCCTTGACTCTTCCTAAAAATAGAGACCAGCCACCTCCAACCACATGATGATAAAGGAATGGACCATGGGGCCGTTCCACTTCAGTCCATGGCAAACCCCAACACTTCTGCAACAGCTTTCCAGTGCACACAATTAATTTAGAACATAATATAGATCTTCAATTTTAACAAACGGGATACATTTAATTAGTCAATGATGACCTCACAGTTCGCAGACGCGGGGTCACGCAGGTTATCCTGATACTCTCAGATTCACCACGGACTCATGAATCTAGAAAATATTTAATGCCTTACATTTTTTTTCTACAAATTAGAGGGATGGTTGAGATCTGGATTGTGCAGTTACATGGGCAGAAGTGGTTTTGAGGTAATATTTTTTAAAGTAGAGTGAAATGTGAGCTAGTGGTACCCATGGCTCCAAGGGGATCATGACAAAACAATCCCAAACAGAGCTGAAAGTGCACATCTGTCCTAGTTCACAGCCACTGTCCTATTCCAGTCTTGGGCCTATCTTGCAGACAGTGACAAAGCATATAATGATTTTAAAAGCAGAACAAGTGGGATGGCACTGTTCCTCTCTTCCCACATCAATGTTTAGCCTGGCTCCAAAATTTTCTTCCCTGTCTCTACTTTCCTTCCAAAATTATTCCCAAAACTGTTAAATCCAGACCACAGCTCTGTGCAGCCTATCTCTACTATCAGATAAAGAAGAAAGAAATTAAATGCAGGAAAAGAAAAAAAAAAACATAAAAATTTGGATGGCATTTCACAGATTCCCCTTGTCCATGTCTCCAGGATATATTTCATACCCTCCAAGGGCTTATTACCCATCCTTTATGTAGGATTGGTGTATTTAAGATTGCTTAATAACCATTTATGGTGTGTTAATCCAGTCTGAGGAGGATGGAGTTAGACAGCAGCTTGGTGGGCACCTGGCAGCCAGACAAGGTTAATCCACACCATCCCTTATCGAAATTGTGCCTCTCGCTTTTCTCCGAGTCACTGAGCTGCAAAGAAGTTCAAGGATGTCCTGGAAGGCACGGGCACAGCAGACCAGACTGGAGCTTTGCGCTGCAGCCTTGGGCTTCAGCATGACTTAGAATCATTGAATCACTCAAGCTGGAAAAGACCTCTAAGGTCACCGAGTCTGACTCCTGCCTCACCTTGCTGGCCCCCGAAGGGATGGTGCTGGCAAAGAGAGCTGTGTAAAATGCCTTCACAAAACTCACTGGAGAGCCTGCAAGCCAGCCCTGAGGCCCAAGCAAGAAGAACACCAAGCCTGAACCATCAGACCATTAAAAGCATTACTGATCCTCTCAATTCTTACAATTCATGATTCTCCCAGATGAATCGAAATTAAATTGAATACTCACATTAACAAAGTAATGGGAAATCCCAGTTCACATGCTTCACATTTAGCCTCACAGAGGCTAAAGAAAAAGAGTTCTGCTGATTTATCTTAACTCCTTTCTCCTTAAATAGCCAAAGCACATCTCAGTGCCCAGTCTACTTGTATCTGTTATTTAGGTATGGCCTGGATAGCACAGACATCACTGCCTCTGTTTGACCCAATGCACACAGAATGATCCCAGGAGCTGATGGTTTCAGTGTGCTCTGCTTCTGGTGGCTCAGATGGAGAGCAGAGACACAGGCCCTGGTTTTCCAGTCTTCCTGACATGACTGGTGATGCCATCAGCACCAAATCTCACTCATCACTTTCTCCTCCTTGCTCTGGCAAACACAATTTGAGTTCATTTTCATGAAACTGCCTCCAAACCCCGGGCCAGGGCTGTTCATCACACTGACCCTGCTTGTTCTCACACTCCCATCTTCCTTTGGAAGTTCTGACTTAAACTGGCTTTGCTACAAACAAAATAGAGAAGTTTTACCATGCATGTCTAAAAATAGAATTGCAATCATCTATGCTTCCGTTACTTTAAATTTATCAAGAGATTATTCTTCCATGAGGTTTAGCACATAAGATGTCTTATATTTTAAAGTTCAGTCATTTCACAGTTATTTATGAGGAGAAAATCTTGTGGATTAATTTTATAAAGAAGCACAATGAGTTTGGGGATCAGGACTCCTTTTGGTGCAAATGCTCCCAATAACTCTGCAGTCCATCAAGACAGTTTTCAGCTATTTTTGTAATATTGTTTGTTGTGTTCACAGATAATGTTCAGCTGTGCACCAATAAGGTGAAATATAAAAGGTTATAGCTCAGTTTCAAAAAAATCTTCCAAGTAACAGTTAAGAGCCTGATGACTGAATAAGGAGAGGGGAAAAAACCATATAATCCTCTAGGGTTTTTTATTTGTTTAGTTTCTACATTAGACAGTTCTTTGAGTGCAATTGATTTTGTAGTTTCCTCTGTAGTTTCCAATTAATCATCCTCCCTCTTTGTGAGGATGTTTTACACAAAAACAGGAGACAGGAAAACATTTCAAAATAGGGAAATGTGCTTATGAAACCACAGCACTGGTATGGATATGCAGAAGTGCAGGTTCTGTATGAAACCACCCTTTGGAGGGGAAGGGGGAGCAGCATTGCCTGTGGTGTGGAACAGCTGACTGCAAATTTCCTATTGAAACTCCATTTCTATGGAAAAATGCTTTTCCAATAGAGAAGCATTTAAGTAAAGAGCGTCTACTTTGAGTTACAAATTTCTTTCTGCAACAAAGAAGCCTCCAAACTGTAAAGGGAACAGATTTATCAGAGAAAATCACCATTTTTATAGGGGGGAAAAAATACTTTCTCTCCAAGAATGATGGGAAACAGGCCAGAAATCACCCTAATCACATCCCATTGCTGGTTCTCCCACTGGCTTGACATTCCTGTGTCTGTATTTTTAAAATATATGAAAAAATTGGGATTTTTACATAGTCATCTTAACCCAAATATAAAAATGAATTTCGAAATTATTTGGTTTCGACCAAACACATCTCTTTAAATCACGAAGCAAAAAAAAGTGACAATACCTACTCCAAGCCAGGAAAACATGCTTTTCTTCTAGAAGTCATCATTACAGCCTCATCCAAACATAAAACTTTTGACTGAGGACAAGGATCTTTCGGAGCTTTTTGAATGAGTAACAACGGGATTATTACAAAAATAAATAAAAGATGAGCAAGCTGCCACTTAAGCTATGGATTTCCCACTGCAACAGCTTCAAAACTTTCTTGAAACACAACAAATTAATAAAAAAAAAGGGGGGAGGCAGACGATGTGGCTCTGTCTAACTGATAGCATGAAAACATCAAGCACTCTGGTTCAGATGAATAAATAATGACGGCGTGTTATCCAGGAAACAGCGCAATGCCAAGTCTGTTTGATCTCAGACCAACTGTTGGGTAAAAGTATTCTGAAATGCTCTCCTGGGCACATGGGCCAGTTGCATCTCAGCTCTGGGACTCTGATTATTTAAATGGAGCTTTTGTTAAAAGAAGGAATTCTGTCCTAGAAGAAATTTTATACCATGTCACCTTCCTGAGGGGAAACTCCAGAGTTACTCTGCTTATTCAGGAGGCTGGGGCTGTAAGAGTGGGGGAATTCCAAGCATCCTCTGTTATTGTCCTCCCACATCCTAAATTAAGATGGAAGCAATGGGAAAAGAAGAAATGAGGGAGACTTGTAAATCTTGTCTCTTGCATTTCAGGGCTGCCCCAGAAAAGCCTGGAAATCATCCTCCCTGCAGAGGAAAAGCCCACATCAAGGGCTGTGAAGCCCCAGGAGCATCTTCTGTCCCTCATCACTGCACAGCAAGGAGCACTGCCCTCATTTCATGGCTGGGAGCACATGCCAGCCTGGCTTAGGTGAGCAGGGATGCTGAACACTCAGTGCCAAGGCACAGGGAGTGGACAACAGGACTGGAGGGGAACAGGAACACCCTTCCTCTGGCCCTCCTGGAACCTTCTCCTAAGGTGTTCGTGTGGCTGAGATACCATGGGGTACAAGGAAGCTTTGTGGATGAACCAGCTAGAAACCTTCCCCTGACTCCAGCTGCCCTATAATCTCCTCTGTTTCAAGCTGTGCTTCCAAGCCTGAATCCAACCCCTAAATGGCTGACAGGTGAGTTCATTGCAGTCCACTTAAGGCAGCAGAAAGTGCTGCCTTCTCCCAGGTCAGTCTGACTCAACTCACTTTCTCTCCAAGGGAGAGGCCCTCATCTCTCAGATTAGCCCCAAAATTTCACACCCAGGAAAGTTATCTCCCTGTCTTTCTCAGAACATCTAAAAACCCTCTAAGGTTACAAACATGAAATGCCCAGGCAGGTGCTCCTGGGCTTGTTTAACATTTTTGGGTGGTCATTCCCTCCATGAAACACTCCACTGGACACATGGTTCCTTCCCCAATAAACAGGGCTTTGGGACCCTGAGAGCTCAGCTGAGAAAAAAAAAACAAACCACCCAAGCACTAAAGCAGGAAGTGTAAAGACATCTGAAAAATACTCCAAAGCTTCAGCTTCCAATAAACATATGAACCATAGCAACTGCCAAGAATTATGACTGCATGACATTACATCCAGCTCCTTGCTCTTATTGAAAAGTAAGCCTGGGCATCCGATGGGCAGATGGGCAGCACCACACAATCTGCTCTGATCCACCAGCTGAGTTTTAATGGATGCTCAAAGGTTGCCACAAAGCAAAAAGTTTTCATCTTCGGGAAACACGTGAACTCTACAAACAGCTGGATGTTAGGATCTGCTGGAGTGTGTAGACTGAAGTGAGAAATTTTGGAATTTCAGACACTTTTCTGTGTGGTCTGGAATGTGATGTCTTTCAATCTTCCTGCTACAGGGAATATAATGGGCCCTGATTGTTAGTTTTGAATAGAGAAAGGTAATTTGCACATTTTTTGTAAGTGAAAGTTAATAATCTCTGAAAATGTTAAACTGATGAATTCTTTTTCCTGATGAGCATGAGAAGTGACAAAGTGAGATCCTTGGCAATATCACCAGGATATTCCATGCAAATCTCGAGAGATCACCTCTAGCAAGATGAGAATTATTTTGCATTCATAGTCCCTGATTTTACAAAATGTCAGTTTTCTTGGTTGGGATGGGGTGTGGGGTTCTTGAGATCTTTGTGTGATCACATCAAAAGCCCTTGCTTTCAGTGCTCATAGATAATAATAAAGAGGCGAAGTTTTGGAGACTGTGAACATTAGGTCCATCAAAAGCTTTTGGTACTATTAGCTGCAGCCCTGAGCCATAAAAAGAATATCCTGTGTCTTTTCAATATTGTTTCTGAGCTACACATCCTCAAATTCCCAAAGCTACATCTGATCTGAGGTGAGATAGATGGGCAGAAGGATGTGGACAGGAAGGAAATGAAACACCATGAGCCTTGTTGTGCTGTGGGGTCCAAAATAAAGATGCAGCACCAGCATCCATTTGCATTTCCCAAATTTCCCTTCTGGAAATGCACTTCAATCATGTTGGCTCTTACCCTGAGTAGTGGTGCTGTGAGTCTTTGTTGGGACTACTCAGGGTTTCCCCTTGCTTTTATAGATGTTGCTCCTTGCTGCACTTCTTAGCAGAAAGAGAGGAGCATAATTTATTAGGAGGAATGGAATTTTGATCTGTGACCATCAATAAGTCTGTGGCCTTCAGATCAAACAGCATTATCAAGACATCCATTGAACTGGAAACAGCATTAGAGGGAGACAGCTAACTCAGCATTAATCAAGATTTTTTGTTCTTCCAGTATCTGAATATTTCTGATAGCACCAAACCTCTGGCAATTCCAGGCAATCCCATACTGATTTATTAAGGGGGGCACATAGGCAAGTGAGTTGTGACACTGCACTGCAAGAATTACACCCCTCAGACTGATAGCTGCATAATAATTTCTAGGGTCCAATATTTGCATGTCAAGATTCAGAAAACTATGCAAATGTCATCTAGTCACAAAAGTGTCTTGCACTACCAGCATCAGAATTTAGACAAGGTACAATATCCATTTAGAGACCAGCCCAGTGTGATGAACAAATCCAGCAGCAGTCTAGCAAAAAAATTCCAGTACAAGCAGCATGCTTGTTTCTCTGCCTGAGCACAAGCTGGTTAACCCCAGATAAAGCTTCAGATTAACCAGCACCTACAGCCTTTTAAACCTGGAGCTCAGACTGCAGTTGTGTTGGTCAGCTGTAAGAACAGCATCCTCATCACTGTTGTGCACAAAAGAATTGCAGGTCTGGCTCTTTCCGCCTTTCTTAATATTTATGCATCTGGTCTGGCAGCATCCATCATCAGGGTAGCCTTAGCTGGTGCCCCAGAGGGATGAAATAATGGCAATTTCAAAATGAGCCACAAGATGAACGGGAATGAGGAGGGTGGGAGGGAGGGGCTATCAGGAGTCTGTCAGAGTTGGGTTATATCAGTCAGTACAGGAAGAAAAATAAACCACCACAAATTAGCAGCAAAGGAAAACAAAGAGTGTGGGCTTGTTCCAGCAGGGGGTTGGGGTGGGAGAAGCATTTGGGAGAACCTTTGGGAGAACAGGATTTGGGATGAGGGCCTGGGTTGAGGCATAAAGGGCTTTGTAAGGGACCCTGCAAGCTCCAGGCATGGGGAGTGAGCCACTGCTGGGGCACACAGTGTGCACCCACATCACCCAAAAACCAGCCCAGCACAAGCAGGGGCAGAAAGTCTCCCTTCTCAGCCTCTGGAGAGTAAGTCACCAAAAGGCAGCAGCTCTGCAGTGCCCAGGAACAGAGGGAATGCCAGACTTCAGCTGGGAAGATGCTTTTTGACATGGAGCTGCTTTCAGAGCTTTTCCTGGCTGCAGTGGGACAGGGGGTTTCCCCCAGCTGCACACCTGATAGAGCAGGGTAAGAGCAGCTTGGTCCCTCCAGGACAACAGGGTCACAGAAAATGACCCTTTTAAACACAGAGCTTTGTCACACACACACAACATTAATTCCCTCCTCCCAGACTCCTCCAAGGAGGAACTTGGCTGAAATTCTCCTGCATCGTCAGGGGCTTTAGATTAACACAGACAGCAAAGTAAATTACTAATCCTGAGGACTAGGGTATCAAGCATTCCTTCACCACGTTAAGTGCCCAGCTGAGGGGGAAGGGCAAGGAAGGATTTCCAACTCTGCACAAACATTTTGAGCCTCTAAATTGAAGCCCAGCTCCAAAGATTCCTGTTGCTATTTTTTGTTCTTTGACAGTAGCTCCAGATGAAATTATTTTGCACTGGACACTCTGTGGATTTACAAAGGGCAGAAAGGTGTGAAGTTATTTACCTCTTCCACCAGCAAGATGAAGGCATCCCATCTTTCCAAAGCTTTTTCCCTGCAGCCCATCATCCTCTGCCTCCCCATACAAAAGCCCAGCTGCACCATGAGCTGGGGTGGGACATGCTCAAAAGGTCTGAAAGCCCAAACAGCACCAGGTGAAACCTTTTCCTTGGCAGGTGTGAACTTAATCTGGTGTCCATCACCTCAAACAACCCCTTTGCCCACAGCCTCATCCAGATTCCTCCAAACAGAGTTCAAAGCACTGATTCTGAGCCATAAAAGCTCTTGTCCTTGACAATGCTCAGAAAATACTGGAACCCCAGCCCTGCTGGTGCAGGGGGACAAGACAGTCTCTCCAGGCTGTCAACAGGAGCTCATTCCCCATCCTGCTCTTCAAAGCTGCCTCGTGGGCCCCAGCAATGCTTTGAAGAGCTCAGGCTCTGGGACAACAGGGATGTGACAGGAGCAGCAAGGGAGGGAGGAACATTCTTATAGCTCAACTGCCTCACTGGACCTGTGTGGGGGTGGCAGGTTCACTGACAGCTCTTCCTTTTATTTCTGGATTTCTATGTCTGCTTGAAAAGCTGTACCAGCTTTGCTACACAAACAGGAACAGAGAAAATTGGGCTAGAAATGCCAAGATAACCTGAACTCCAAATCCTAACCTCATACCTTTCCTTCACATTTCAAGATCCATCTCCGGGAACATACCTATTTTTTTCTTGAAATTAAATTCCAAGTCTTAATACCTGCACAGGCTTTAACTATTTTCCTTCTTGCAACTGAGGTTAACTATTGTCCCAGCCCTCTTCTGTCAGATGAAAGGCTCCATCAAACCCAAGCCCTTCGCAGCACTCCTCCTGGATTGTGGGATCACAATTAACTGAGTTTGCTCTGAGATGTGCACAAGGATCAAAAGGTCATCAGCTTTTCTGTGCATGCAACATGGCATCCTCTTCTCTAGAGCCCAAGCACAGCACCTCATGGGCTTCCCACGTCCCAGAGTCTGTAAATCTTGGCTGGACTGGCAGATTCTACACTGCAAAATGTGAAAGGTGGCAGTCAAGGGTGTATTTGAGGCTGAGATAGGCACAGCCTATTTTACGTACTCAACTGTTTCCACATTCACACCTTGACTGAGAAGAAGCAGCAGAGTCTTTATCACCTGCTCAAGGATAAAAAATTACTTGGCTCGTCTTACAGCCCCTCAACAAACAGGGACAAATCCATGGGGCTTGTCTCCTGGCAGCTTAATCCTGTTTTGGGCAGGGGGTGTTCAGGGTAACTCCAATCCAGTCCTCACACACACCAGATTTCAGCTGTTGAGACAAGGGACTCTGTGGGAGGGCTCACATCAGTGGGATGGTGACATTCAACATTGCAGGTGTAATGTAAATAAACAGTCAGAGGGAAGGAGAGAACCATTTCTGTTTATGCTGCATCAATCCTTTGTAAATACTCAGAGCTTTTAGTATTAACTACCCCAGACAGTGAAAAAAAGCCAGGATGAAGAGAGGACATCACAGGAGTCCTTGCACTAGTTTTTTTTTTCCCTTTTTAGTCTAGTTTCCTGAGGAAAAAAGGCTTATCTGGTCATGCTGTCTGTCTTTTAATCCCCTCTAATAACTTTTGAATCCATTGGCCAATTTCAACCACACTTGAGACAGGCATAGATATTTCAGACATACTAAGATCATGGTATATTATTTATATTGTAAGTAATATAAATCAGTGGGAGTTTGTGCCTCTCTGTGGTATATGGGTAAGGTATAACCCCTTATCCATTCTGAGAGCAGAAAGTCAGCAAGTCCATCAGTTTAGGGATGCAAAGGAATCCTCAAAAACCCTTGCACACACTGCCATTTAGCCTCACACATAGTCAGGAAGAAACCATGGACTTAGAAGGGTGAATCAAAAGTAAATGAGCCAGAGTCATAGGAAATTATGCTGAATTAGTTTTGCTACTCTCAAAGCAATGGTAGCTTTATTTTTCCTGTTTCAGGATAATAACTTCAGAAAAGCAGAATCAGTGTGTCTGTGCAGGGATTAATATTGTGGGTTTCTCTCTCATCCTTTTCTGCCTTGAAAGAGTAAAGTCTAAAACTTGGCTCCTGGAGAAAGAGGAGGAAACCAACACTGATAACATGAACCAACCCCTTAAAGCAGGACCATGCAGAATAACGAGACCATGAAAGCCACTCAGCACTGCTTTTGGTTCAGGGGTAATAACTTCGTGCAAAGCCTCTGTCCAGGGCAGCAAAGCAGCAGTGAAACACTCCCACAGGAGCCTGATGGTCGGGCTGAAATCCTGCTCTCCCGAGAGCAGCATATGGTGCACGAGAGCTGCAGAAGCAGCCTCTGAATTCACACACACTTTTGGTTTTATTTCCCTGACTACACACACCACACTGAGGGTCTGCACCCAGAAACAAGAATTTGGTGTCTTAACAGGAGGTTTTGTGCAGGCAGGTACAATATTTTGAGGGAAAGCGTTAAGGCAGGAGCAGAAATACACTCCCAAACTATTGTGCCCTTGCCACAAATGGATGCAGACAAGCACAGGACTGACAGGACTTTGTTCCCACATGGCAAGCTCAACGTGTTTCAAAGCTTACACACACGCAAAAAAAAAAAAAGTAAAAAATCCAGCTCAGCTGCTCTATATCATGAGAAATGGCTGATGTGCCCAGCACACTGGCAGACTGCCTGGCTACCAGCTGTGGTCTGACTCCTAACCCTGCTAAAAACAGAGGTCTGCCAGTGGACACAGTGCCACGGAAGCTGCAGAAAACAATGCCTGCCTTTGGATGAGCCTGAGAAATCACGAGCAGGGCCAACGAGACAAACACAGAGCTGGGGGCGACTTCAGGCAGCTGGGCTCTCTTCTCTGTGGAGAGCAAAGGCCTGGCAACCTGAAAGTCAGAAGGAAAACTCAACCCTGGGTTCTGCCTGGAGGGCAAGAAGTTCAAAGGGCTCTAAACTGGCCTGTGGCCAGACTGAGACGAGTGTTTAGCTGGGTGCCTGTAAGATGCATTTCAAACATTCCCCTAAAAATGCCATTTCCATGTAAGTCCTACACAGGCAGGCTTGCTGCACTCCTCTCCCAGTTAAGGAATGCAGCAATCATGCCCACAATGGGAGATCATCTCCCTGCTCTGCAGCCAGGCTGCTTTCCCATTCTATTTCCCATTTCCCATCTATTTCTAGCTCTCACCCCAAAATCAGCACCTGATAGGCAAACCCAAGTTGCTGGCTTTGGAAACTGGAACGATGAGGTTTCAGGAGGGCCAAACCACACTTGGAATTGTTTTTTCCTGGGTTGGTCAGTGCAGATCTGAAAGTTCTATGATTTTCAAGGCCACATCTGGTCACCCATCTCTAGGATTCAGGATTTACTGTCTGCATGTCCTGCAAGTCTTGTCCTGAAGGCAGCCTCAGGGCTGCTGTCAAGAGGCAAATAAGTACAAACTTTTTCCCCACAGGAGAGTGTATCTATCTGCTCTTTCCTCATTATTGTCACTTCTGTATTCCTTCATCCTGTGAACAGACCTGTTCAGGCCAAGATGCTGAGAAAAATCTGGATTGCAAAGTCAAATATGGTTGGTTATGTGGTTCCACCGTGAAAGCCAATGACTCCACTTTTCAATCCGTTTCCAGAAGGTGCAGCTCACTTGTCTCTCCTGGAACTGACAGAAACCTTGACAAAACTCTGATGATTTTGCCTCCAATAAGATAAAACAGAGTGAAGTCCAGCAGAGAACTGCCTCCATGTGATTTAAACAAAAGTTGTGTGGGCTTTTCTCTTTGTCATCTTGCCTGGCATGTGTCCTCTGGGTCAGCTGTGACCTGGGGGATTCTTTCTGCCTGTGTTGTAGAGGAGTTTTTTCTTTCTTTCCTTTCAGGTATACAGAAGATATGAAATGGAGATCACACCAAGTTCATTCAGGTCTCTGGCACTGCAAGGCTGCATTATTGCAACACACTCAACTGAGGGCTAACTTTCAAGACCCTTTTGTCAAGAATACAGTGAGGCAATCTCCCTTCTGAACAAACCACACGCTTGAGCACATTACACATGAAGCACTCACACATCTCACTGCTAATTCACTCCCGTGCATCATTCAGCAGGGAAATCCTTAGTAACAAACTCCAAGAAAGATTTTAGCCTCAGTTATACCACTATAGATGCAGCCCTCTATGATGGAACTGAGCTGTGTCCTCAGGACAGACCCCACCTCTGGAATTCAGATATCCTATGAAAAATATCTCCCCTCAATCCTGGCTGAATTCAGAGTAGGATAATTAATGTCTTTCTATTAATTTACAGCTCAATGCAGATTTCTCCTTAGCTCAACCTCTGAGATGCCATTTGGGATCTGGAGTCAGCTGTTCCTGTGTCCTCCCCTGCCAAAGAATAAAAATTGGTCCTCTCTTAGCCACAGCAAAACAAACCTCAGCTGTAGGGTGATAGGTGTCCTTTAATTCCTCCTCACAATACAGCAGATAACACTTGAGGCTTGACTTTGCACTTGGGCTTGACCAACACTCAGTCCAGAGGAGGTGGGAAACACGGTGTGACCTCAATGGCATTTCATGCCTTCACCTTTTCCTCTCCTGTCCAAGCAGCAGCAGCAGCATCTGCCCAGGCAGGAGCTGGTGCCCAGCCCATGTGCCAAGAGGAGCTGCAGCTCCCTGGGCTCACTGGTTTATTGCTAATGCAACAAACAGCCCTGGGTGTGCAGTATTGGTTGTGACAAGCTGGAAGACTTCCATGCATCAGATGATGAAGTTGTTCTTGCTACCAGCAGGTACAGTTGTCTTTTCTGCTGAACTAGCAGCACACTTTCTTCTCCATTTGCTCTTCACTTTCCCCCCTCTTTGACTACTTTTTAAATATTTCACAGATGTTGTACTCCTGTGGCTAAGCTCTCAGCAGTTTTGCTGAGCATGCATTTTCAGAGCCTATGTGAGGGCAGGATCAGGGTTAGAACCACTCAAGCCAACATCCTTTGAATGCTCTCTTGTTCCTGCAGCACAGACTTGACATGCACAGCAAACTCCCCGCAGAGAAAACGCTGGGCAGGCCTGCAGGAGGGGTCTGTTCTGAGGGCTGGAGACCAGCACAGACCTTGGCTGAGACACTCAGCTGCCCTGAAGGCAAAAGCTTTTCTGTGTTTCATCACCTCAGCAGCACATTTTAGCCCTCCTGCATCAGCAAGAGCACACGGTGAGAGCACAGATGCTCCAAGTTCAGACGGCACCAAGGCAGAGACAGAGGCACCTCCCGGCAATGTCTGGGGTCACACGAGGCCACTGCCACACTCTGTGCTCTTCCCCTACACCTGATTAACCATGTAAGGAATGCTCACACTGCTCCTGTCTGTGAAAACACCGAACCCAGTGCTGTCTCTTGGGGTGGGAGGTGCTTCTGCTTGGAAGGAAACACAAGCAAGGCGATGGGGAATGTTCACCTATGCAGAATTTGAGGCAGGAGTGGGAAGGATTTGGGAAAAATAAATGGATGGTGGTGAAGGCAGAAATTCTGGAGAGCTATGGGTGGAAAGATCCTTCATTGGGTCCCTGGGGCTGGAGGGGCCATTCTGGGGCTCTCTGTGAAGGTTTGAAGAGATGGACAAAAAATTTGTTTGCTACTGTATGGTGTAGGGCCAACCTTCTGCTGTATCATTCCTACAGGACTTTGGGTGTGCAATCTGCCCTCAGTTTTACCTCTGTAAAGTATGAAAAACTGTGCTCCTTGTGGTGAAACAATGCTGTTCAATTAAACACCTTTGGTGGGGTTTTTTGTTTGTTTTGCTTAGTGGGTAGGGGTTTTTTCTTTCCAGCTATCTCATTTTCTCCTCATGGAAATCCAGTGCCTCGATTTTCCAGCCCAGTTTGGCAGTGTCATGGAATGCCCAGGTACCTCCCCAGGCAACTCAAGAGTACCCAAGGCAAACACAACTCTCAAGGTGATCCTCTCCCATTCTCAAGACACAGGCTCTCCTCCCTGGATTGCTCTTCCTCTCTTTCAAAATATTCCCTTTGCCTGAGCTGCTGCAGCCCTTCCTGGGGAGGTTATCTCAGGCCAGCCCAAGCTTCCTCAAGGCTGGTTGAACTGGCAGCAACTGCAGAGTTTCCCAGCACAACTGGATCAGCCTCCAAGGAGCTCTGTCTGACCCTCACTCCAGCCCTGTGGTCACTCTGTGACTTCACCCATTCCCTCCTCCTGGAGAAACAAGGGAACTGTCACGGAAAATAAAATCCAGAAGCAGCATTTGGACAATCAAAGCCCTGCCCCTAAAAAATAACACCTAAAAATCATGGCAAGTAACAAAAGGTGTGTCCTTTAGCTTAAGTCTAAACATGTGTGCTGGTGGCCACAGCACCCAAAAGTAAAATCACATTTTCATTCAAAGATTTCACCTCCCTGGTACAAATTTTTTTGCTAATTCCAATACAAATTTGCTACTTTGTTAACAAAGAAGAGGCCTTCAGATTTTCAAAATACAGACTAGGCCCCTATGAGTTATTCAGGCATAGAAGTCACTTCTCATCAAAATAAGGTTTTCTCAGTCTCTATTTAAGCGATTCAGAAAGAAACTGGCCTTGCAGCCAAGATGTTACTGCCTGGATCAGCATTATATACATGGAGGGAGGGAAAAAACTTAGAAAACTGAACCAAATGTAAAATGCTGATAGCTGTCAAGAAACCTCGTAAAGCACAACAAACATTCACTTTAGTAATTTGAGGCTGCAGAGTGGGAAGGAAGGTCAGATCTAGGAGCACCAAACACACATAAAACGTAATTCATGTTTCTAAATAGACCACGGAGGTAAATGCATATGGGGCTAAAGGGAGAATGTTAAGACTCGTTATTTTGGCTGCAAGGCTCCTGGGCTCATCAGTGCAGGGGAAAGTGAATCCCAAAACCCTTTCTTTGTCCATTTCTAACTTGGAATCTGTCAGGTTTCTCATTAGGAGCAGTGGGGGATGACTCCCAGCTCACCACATCCCCTGCACACCAGTGCTTGGACTGAAGTGCTCTGTGTGCACACAGCAAGCCCACAATGGAGCACAAAGAGCCCCATGGCCTGTGTGGTGATGGGGACAGCAGGGGTGTCTGTCCCTCCATCACCCAGGACTCCACAGGATCCAAACTCCAGCACAAGGCAGAGCTTGCTGCTGGCCCAATTTCCCAATCCCCCCAGTGCACAGCAGTGTGAAAAAACAGCTCTCCCAGTGCAGGGGATGGGGTCATGCAGAGCACACCTAGGTCATGCAGTGCAGAGCCCCATTAGAGATCCCTGGACCAGCTCCAAAAGAGTAAAAGCATCCACAGCAGCACACAACGATAGTAGGTCAGGTCCTAGAAGCAATAAAACCACATTAGCAGCATGTGAAACTATGCTAAGTAGCATCTCTGGTTTTGCCCTGAAAAAAAAAAAAAGCTTCCTCCAGTAGCTCTTTGCTGCTACAATTTACAGGAGCACTCGGGATTTTTTTAGGTGAACAGCAAAAACTCTCAGGGCTTGGGCTGCCCCTTGGGCACAGTGGAATGGGAGGGATGATGTGGACCCTCAACAGCTTATGAAATCATCCACAGGGAGATACTGCTGCTCTTCAGCAGAGTTTCCTCATGCTCAGGTTGCCTGCAAGGTGCATGGGGCAAGAGGATTTGGGCTGCTGGAAGAAGTGATACCTGCTTGGGGTTAAGGACACTCCTGTGTCTGAGAGCCCAGGAACCTGACTGCTGCTGAGCTGAAGAAGCAGGCTCTTGAATGCAAGAGTAAGAGTTAGAAAATCTCCAAACTAAAAATACTCAACTTATCCAAAAAAGTCAGTGAAGCACAACTTTCCCCACCAAGCCACGTTTTTCACTACTATTAATATTTTTCACTGCTGTGATAAATACGATAAACAAGCACATAAGAAAGGTAGATGGTTACAAAGAGCCTAAATTATTTTGCACACAAGCCATGTCTATTCCAAGGGACACCACCCTACAGCTGATACTGGGATGAAAGGGAACCCAGCAGAGATTGCACTTTTATTACATATTTTTCCATCAAACAACTGATTAAAGTTTGCATTCCAAGTACAGCTATGCTCTAGGCTTCAGAAAAATCTGCTCATTTGAAAGTCATTTCCCTCCCTTGCATCTGGGACAATCAGCAGCACGAAACCGAAAATATTAATAAATAAATATGCATCAGCCCAGAGTTCATGTTCAGTCAAAGCCAAGACTTGTGTGTCTTGTTAATGGACCCCAGCATCAGTAGGTTTGAAAGACTGAATTCTGACACTTCCAGCAAATGAAAGAAAACCTCACTGCTTTGCATGGCTTCAATTGTGATTTGGGAAGTCATCCCTCCTCCTCACAAACCTGGATGTTCAGGTCATTGATCCAGGGCTGCAGCTCACCTCCCAGCCTGGGCTTTCCCACAGAGCAGAGAACTTCGCCAAAAAACCTGAGAGTTTCAGCCCAGCAAGAGTGTGCTGAGGACAGAGTGTCCCAATGGTGCTGTTTTGCTGCAGTCTCCAGCTAAGGATGAAGTCAAAGAGGAATAATTTACCGCTCTCCAGCAGGAGGACAGTGGCTGTAGGATGGTGATTCTGGTTTTGACCCTGGAGTCATTTTTCTAAGCCTCAGTTATGTGTGGGCTGACAGCAGAAACACAGAAGAAGGTGGCAGAATATCACAACCATATTTTTTGCGGGGAAAAGAGGGTGTTTGTAGTTGCCACCATGTGACATGATGTGGGAACACGTACCAGACTGTCACGTATCAATATCTGGGGGCTTATAACCCCCCCTTAGTCTGCCCCTTAATAAAAGGGATGCTTTGAGTTTGGTGATGTGAAGCAGATCTGTTTTGCTGAGAGTTTCTGCAGAGAAAGGAATTTACCCACAATGAGATGTAGGGTAATTTTCCCTTTCCTATTTCCCCAGCTCTCTCCAAATATCAGTTTCATAATGCCAATCCCGTGTTGTGCAGAGCCTGTGCAGTCACTCTCCCTGGACACTGAAAGAGCTCAAAAAAGTTTTTACCTCCTATCCTATGACAACCAAAATGCTGCACACTCTCCAGAGTGCAAAATACTTTATTAAAAAAAAAAAAAAAGAAAAAGAAAGAAAAAGAAAAAAGAAAGGAAGTCAAGAATAACGATAACACGTAACACAGGTGCCTGTGTTGGAACAGAAAGAATCAGTGACAGAACTGCAGCTAGAGATATTGCTGGCCTTTTTATGGGCAACAAGGAACTTTTCAAACACATAAGGAACAAAATGTATCCTTTAAGTACCGTCAGGCACAACAGCACAGAAAGAGCAGAAATGTTCAATACCTATTTCTGTTCTGTACTGGGGAAAAATCCATGCAATGGAGCAAAAATATGCTGAGAATGACATTTCACATTTTAAAACGATGAAGATGAACAAAAGGAGTACAAAATACCCTGGTTTCTTTAGCTAGACTTTCTATATCAACAAGTTATGATAATTGAATCCAAGAGTTCCTACAGATTCAGCCAAGATGTACTCTGAATGTCAGTGCTGCTTTCCAAAGTGCTGGGACACTGTGGTAAAGCATCAGGAGAAAACCACAATTGTGGCAGTGTTTTATGTGGATAAATAGAAAGATTTGAGTGACTGAAAACCTCTCTGCTTTCTGGGGGAAAGAGCAGAGGAGCTGATGCAGGGCTTGGTTAATCAGGGCTCAAGGGACAGTGATAGAAACTGATGGGAACATTACCCCATTGCAGTTCCGATGTCCAAAGCACAAGGGTTGTGCTGATAAATTAGAAAGGTTTAGGGAAGTATCATTAAAGACAATTATGGGCTGGAAATCAGGCTCCTAGTAAATGCTGCAAAGAGCTGGATCACACCAAAGAAAATGGAAAGAGCTGAATTAATCACAGTACCAGCACCCTTGGACAAACACAGCTAAAACATTACTACTCCTCTCCTTATTACAGAGTACTTTGCCCTCTGTCAGAATAATGTAGAAGAAATCCAGTGGTCAAGAACTGGAACAAAAGAAATGTTAATTAGGCGTAATGTGCAGACTTTAAAGAAAATCATTTAACCATGCTTTATCAAAGACTGATAACCTACCAAAAACTGAAGGATGAAAGATCATCCTGCTCAGTTCCTCTTTCCTTGACAGTACATGCTGTAGCTGAAACAATACTGATTATGAGGAGCCCTCTGCTATTCTGGAGACAGAGTAGATGATCACAGTTTCATCTCCTAGCTTTATAATCTCTAAGTTATGGGGTTGAGCCTAAATTTTCCAGTCTTTCCTTTCTTATGCTACTACAAAACGAAAGGAAAGGCACAAGCCAAAATCATGTACTTGGACTTCAAAACACCGGACAACACAGTGTGCATGGAGCTCAGTTATAAAATGTGATGGGAGGGAGGGGAATGCCATCCAGATAAAAAGAAGCAGATGCAGCAGCAAAAAATAAACATTACTGCAAAAATCTAGACGGGCTCGGGGTCCCTTGATGCAGAAAAATGTCTCAAATCTCTGCTCCCTTCCTGCCCCCGGGCTGCGTTACAAACAGGCGAGCGTCACCCCGCCACACCACCTAATTGGCACCCGGCCTTCCAGGGAGTGGGAGATAGTCAGCCTAAAAATAGGCTGTCCTCTGTTTTGGCTCTCCCCTCCCTCCCTCCATCCTCCCCTCAAAGGCACAAGGCTGGCGGTCCAGGGAAAAACATCCAGAAAAGCAGCAGCCTCAGCAGAGTGAGGCAGGAGGTGCTTCTGGAGAGGGAGGGACAGGATGGGGAGATGTCAGAGTGATGCTGAGCACAGCACGGGGGGTCTGGTGCTTGCCTGCCCTCCTGCTTCTGAAGAAGAGTGATTTCCAGCACCTTTAGCACTGGAGATGCAATCTGAGCCCCTGACCCACTGGAGGTGTGGGGACAGAGCCACACAGTCTGTCCCTGCCCTCCAGGATGGTGTCCCCAGCTGACACACTGCTGAAGCAAAGCAGCTGAGCTTGGCTCTTGTGGCAACTCCCACAGCAGCTCCCTCACTGTTTCCTACTCAGAAACTCTCTCCAGACACCCCTGTACCCTGTGAAGGCCTTTTCTTCAGCAGTCCATGCAACTTTTGTTTCATGGAACCGGCATTTGCAGGCAGCAAAGCCTCACAGGACAGTTTTTAATAGGAATTTCATTGACATTGGAGATCCTCACAGGACTTTAATGAACACTTGAACTTTAGTCTGACATTTAAATGCCTAAACCTCTGTATGAAGCCCAAATTAAGAGATCTTACACTCTGCTATTGATGCTTTCTCTCACATGCAGCTTTACAAAGCTCCAGAACACCAGTAACATTTCCGAAAGCATTGGTTCTGCTTTTAACTGGATATGACAAGTCAAAATCAATTAGAGATTGATCTCAATACTGGTTTGGGTTTTTTTTAAATTTATTTTTAGCCTGCCATTCAGTAACCAAAGTAAAGGAATGCAATCAATGAAGCTAACTTGCTTTGCAGCAAAGCTTTTTCCTGGATTATAAGACATTTTGGGAAGTTTCTCAAGCTCCTAAAGACAACAGTGTAAATAACATTGCTTATTGAATTCTGCAGAGTGCTCTAACAGCAAGACTGATGGGTAGCCTAATACATTGTGTAGTTGCTATAAGCAATGATCTCCCATGCTAATCACAACTTTCACATTCATTAAAGTTGTAGGAACCTGGAGGAAATCATGTACCAGGGAATGATTCAAACATCTGCAGTGCTATCTGTGACGATAAAACTAGCTTTGAAACTGGCATTGAGAAGAAAATGTTCAACATATTTGACATCCCACAGACCCAAATGTGCGAGATGCTGCTTTTTGAATCCTGCCCTGGGCCACGTGGTCCTGCAGAGCAGCGTGCATGTTCAGCTGCCACAATTTAAAATGAGCATGAAGTGATCGTGCTCTGTATTTAGGGTGGGACTCTGGACCACTGAAAAGAGAGGATTCCCTTGCAAGGCCATTCCTCCAGGTAGTTTTTCAGGCTGTTTCCTGCCTGAGCAGGACTTTGGGTTGCTGTTGAGAAGGGGTAACACAACAGGCAGACAGAAGTTAAGGCAGGGCTGCTCCCTGGCCACCCCCAGGGACCATCACACCACAAAAACAGTGCAGCTGGCACCAGCCCCATCATGGAAAACAAACCTCTCAACTCCAGGGCTGGTTGCTGGCAGCTGTGTGGCCGTGCAGCGCTGGTCAGCAGCACTCCCTGCCCTACAGAGCTGCTGTCAGCCCAGGGATGAGAAACTGAAAATCAAGGTGCTCAAAGGGAGTGCATGGGATGAGGAATCCCCCTGAAAGGGCTCAGCCACGCTGCAGGGAATAGCCTCTGCTTTCTGGGGCACGAGGGCTGCTGGAGCTGATGGGGACAACACTGATAATCCCTCCAAAACATGTTTTAAACCACCTTCCTCCTTATCCTGACAAACAAACAGTCCTCAAAAACAACCTCTCTAACAGAAATAAAGCTTCTTACCTAGACCACCCCCTTCAAATCAAACCAAGGCACCAGCTTGCCACTCAAATACACCATTTTCAGTGCTGTGATGCCAATTTCTGTGCTTTCCCTGGCTCCCTGTGACCTTTTGAACTCTAAAATCATGCTGCACACAGCTGCCTCCTGCTCCTTTCCTCCTGGAGGCAGCTGGGCCAGCAAGGACACTGCAGAGTACTGGGCACAGCTCATCAGGTGCCTCTGCACTGGGTCTGCCTGTGACATCCTCATGGTGGTTCCCAGCTCTGCACCACCATCATTTATCCTTTGGGGTCAGAACACCCTGTTTGTGCTCATCAAGAATAAAGGTACCCAGCGCACATCCACGTGGCTCCCTGAGCAGGACCCTGAAGAATTTATCCAATTGTCAGCACTGAAAACACACCTTGGGCACAAACACCCTGCGGGAGACACAGGGAAAGAAGCGTTTTGATCCTCGCCCGGCGGCAGAGGGGGATGGATTTATCAGGGAAGGCAAAAGCTGAAGCAGAGAGAGGCGAGGAGGAGGGGCCCGAAGGTGGCTCTCAGCCACCTCCATGCTCCTTTGATCCCAGGGCCATGCTGGCTGCTGGCCAGTCCCTGCTGTGGGCTGTGTTAATCTGTGCTGGCCACGGGAGCCTCCCGGGAGGCTCGGTGGCAGCTGGAGATTACCGGGGTCAGGGACACCCTCCATTTTCCCTTCCTCGCACCCCTCGCAGCCATGGGCAGGGCAGGGGCTGGGGGAGAAGCAGCCACGGCTCAGTGCATGGGGGCACACAAGGCAGGGTGTCCTCAGAGTGATCCCTGCTGCCTCTCAGCCAGGTTTGCACCAGCTTCTTGCCATGGCTGGGCACACGTGTCCCATCTGACACCCCCACAGACAGGCCAGTTCTCAGCAAAACGGGGAGTGCGCCACTGATGGGGCTGGAAATTGCACTTTCAGCATCCTTGCTTCATTCCTGATTTGGGTTCTTTTTGTATAAATAGGCATGTATACTAAATAAAACACATATTTTATATATAGTTATTAAACCATATCTGATGCACATAAGTGGGCAGTGGTGCCAACGCAGTCAATCATCCCCCCTGCACACAGGGACACTCAGCTGCAATGCCATGGGGCAGGATTAAAGCAGGAGGGGACATCACCTTTGTCCCTCTGTCACCTCCTCCAGTCTTTCAACAGGACCAGGCTCTCCCACAGCTCGAGGCACCCTTAGATCCTGACTCCTGACACCCACTCCTCCTCAGGTACAGAGACCTATCCACAACATTCTGAAGCCAGTGGGGGTCTTCAGCAGGCTTGGATTCAGCACTGAGTCCACATGATGGAGCCTTCTCAGATTATTTAAAAATAACCCCAGGGCTTTGTTTGCAAGCTTCCTTTAAAATTGTACAACTATACAATCACTACACACCACTACTACAGCCACAGACCTGGGTTGTGGAGGTGAGGCAGTCACTGGCCTAACAATGGGACACTAAACATAAATCAGAATATAATATGAAATAATAAAAATTCTGCAAACCCACATTACTGAAGTAGTGCAGTCCCCTGTGGAACTCTGGTAAATTCATTGATGTGTACTTGGTGGCTGGGTCACCACACAGTCACTTTCTTATGTATGATTCTACTTGGAGCCTCTCCACTCTCAATCCAGCAACACCCTTTAACAGCTCTTGCAAAAGCCAAACATCCCTGAGTCCTGAACCTCTGAATCAAGTTGTCCAGTGGGTTCAAAAGCTACTGAATAAGATAGATACACACTGGTAAACCAATGGAAGGAGCCAAGCAACAAAAGATGAATTTCAATGGCTTGTACAACCAATGACTAAATACACAGAATTTCCTGTGCAACAAAGGCATTATGCTATTATATCTTATAGTTAACAAATCCAAGTACTAAAGGGATACAAAAGACATTACATCTGGCATAATAGTTAATTAAAATCCACCTAAGAGACAGCTTTAGAAAATTCCAGAGAGGGAATGATGTTTCAAAATATAATGTTGGATCTGAAGAAGTCAAAAAGAGCTTTACCTTTGGCTTCATCAGGCTCTGGATCAGGCCCTTAAAATAGTTCTGGAAATGCTCCAGAAGACTTATTTCAGCTACATTTAAGCTCTGCGCTTTGCAGCTATTCAGTAATTTTCTCTGTTAGTGTTAAACTGTCCAGGGGACTTTTCTGCTCGTAAACAAATCCCCCATCTCCCTTCTGTTGCTTTTACATCGACACTGCATCACTGACTCCAATAAACAGTCTCCTGATTCACCCTGTTACGAGACACTGAGCAGAATTAGGCACCAGAGATGTGTCTAAAAGCCTTGGTTTCAGGTTCTGAACATCACTTAGACTAATTAATAAAAGAAAACCACAGCCCAGAATATTTCAATGTTTTTGGATCACAGCCTCGTACGCAGCCACTTGCCTTGTTCCCAGGAGTCTACAACCATCATTTGGGGTGTTTTTTCAGGATTGTTGTTATTATTATTTTGAGGGTCTTTTATGCCATTCTCCATACCTGTGTAAAAAAGGTGATGTGTGACCCAGGGCAGTGTCTCCAGGTTCTTTCTGGCCTGTCATAAGAAGCAGCTAAAAAGCTTTTCTGGGTCCTTACTGTTGAGCACACAACACTCAGAGCAAGCCCTGCCAGCCCAGCGCTGCTCAGGTTTCACAAGACAGGGAAAACCCCAAGAAACTTTTAACCAAAAGAACAATTTTTCCCGGATGTAACAGCACTTGAGGAGCAGAACTGTGTTTCACAGCTACCAGGAAAAGCCAGTTCTTCAAGCCAGGATATCTGGCACTTTGTAGGTGCTTGCTCAGACACGGCGTGGACACAACAGAACTTTTGGGGGTTGTCAAGTTGAGCGACTTCATAAAAAAAGCAAACTCAGTACAACTCAAGCAAAATTCCCACCAAGGGCAAGGGAGCCCAAAAACCCAGGGATTTTCCTAGGAAAGTTTCTACCCCAGTTTCATCCTCCTGTGAAGGATCCAGAGCCTCAGTTCAAAACTGCCTGAATCCAGCAGGAGCAGGAACATGATGGACCTACAGGAAATTTGTTCTAGAAGCACTCAAGCACTTCTTTAGCTAAAGTACTACTACATCATAAAATGATGGGGCAAGAGGGAAAAGCAGAGAAAGGATTTATTTTGTCTCTGTCTTCCCTTATTCATATGATAATTCCTTTTTTTTTATTATTCCTTTTAGCTATGACGTATGGTTTCATAACAACTATTTACTTTTCTCCCTTTATCTAACAGCTGTCTGCTGAGGAAGATGGAAAAATAAACCAAACATGTTAAAACCAAGAAAAACTATTCATATGCCATGTATAATTGCGGGCTATATTTAAGTCTTTGTACATTATCTTTCAAATTATATTTAGTTTCAACAGGAGGGGAGAAAAATCCCCCTTACTTTCTAAAATTAGCAACAGAATTTGTGTATTGTTTCCAAATCCAACCGCTCTTCCTCAGAAACTTTTGCCAGGGAATAACTAATGTCTGGAGACAGGGAATCTGCCTAGATCAGATGTGTTTTGACATTGGCCCACTGACGGTCACCTGGAGCGAAAAACGGGGCAAGTCCTAGGGGAAAGGGCTGTGTAAATCTGGATTAGCTCTGCTGAAGTCGAACAAATCGATCTGGATTTACGCCGGCAGAGCCGAGGAGAGGGCTCATCCCTCCCTTTGACGGACGCGGGGAAGGGAAGAGCTGCGAGGACCTCGGGAAACCCGGGGAACTTTGCCGGAGGGGCGATTCCCCAAGGGACCCAGGGAGCAGCTGAATGGGAGCTACGAGCCAGATTAGACCTCTCGACGTGAAACGCTGCTGAAAAGAGATAAAGAGTGGGGGGGGGGAAGGGGGGAGGAAATAAAAAATGTTACGATACTTGCAGTGCTTTGCAGACGTTCTCTCTGCAGACACGGCGGGCAGCGCCTCTGTCCCTCCGGCAGCACGGGAGCTGCGGGGCACAGCGCGGTGCCGAGCTGGGGACCGGGCTGGGGACACGCTGCAGGCGATGTGCGGTGTCGGAGGCTGGGGACCGGGCTGGGAACCGGGCTGGGGACGCGCTGGAGGCGATGTGCGGTGCCGGAGGCTGGGGACCGGGCTGGGGACCGGGCTGGACACGCACCGGAGGCGATGCGCTCGGCCCCGGGGAGGGAGAGAGGGCGGCCGCGTCACGTCGCGCTGGCTGGACTAATATGGGGAGCAGCGACAGGCAGAAATCCGTCCGGAAGGAAAGGACAACCCCTGTAACTCGAGAGCGAAACGGGGAGCAGGAACACACCCGAGGGGGTTTTGGAGGGTTTAGGGCTTCCGAGGGGATGGCACTGCCGGCTGCGTCCGGGATGGAAAGCACAGGAGCAAGTTTGGTGCAGGGGGGTCCCTTCCCCGCAGCACTCAGCTCTATTAAACGCGGCATAATTACCCTGTTATAATCAGGCAGGTATTTTAGTGAGGCTTTAGTGTGATTTTATAATTGTGCATTATGTAACGTGCTACCAGCGTGTCAGGCCTCAGACAACACTAAGTGCCTGTCTACAGGTCAGGCTATAACACTTTAATGATGCTCCTTTCTCCCATCCCCAAAAGCCCTCCCGCTAAGTTTGCTCTCCCTAAACCTCTGCCCGCCTCTGGCGGCTGCATCACAGGTTAAAACAAAAACTTCTTGACAGAAGAACTTTATGAACTTTACACCATGGGGAGGGTTTGTTTTGGTTTTTTTCTTTATCATCACTTTCTTAAAAGTTCGTGTTTTCTGGGATTTCCCAGGGGCGGTGTCTGACCTTGCAGCAGGGACGCTCCTCGGAGGACCGGAATGGGCTGGCAGTGGGGCACAAAATCCGAGCTGGCTCCTGCAGGGGGGAATTTTTGCTCTCTGGAAATAACCAGAAGAGATCCCTCTGTGCTGTCCTGTTTTGGTTTCCCAGGACCAAGGTTCTGTTAAACCTGAAGTAAAACTTGTTAGACCCAACGTGCTGCAAGCCAAGGAGCACCAGTTGCGTATTCAGCCTCTAACAAAACTGTCCATTTTAGGGGCAAAAGTGACCATTTCATCACGATAAGGAAAATAAACTTATAAAAATCGCTTTAGAACTAACTGAGTCTTTAAAAATATCTTTTGGCTTAAAAAGTTAGTCTCTAATCTATCTTCAGCTAATGGGTCTTAAGAAAAATTGCCCGTGGACAAGTTTTTCTATATCTTTGTATCACACAGATTTTTTGTTTTCTCTAAAGACTTAAAATCAGCAGGGAATAAAGACTCAGTCACAACTCCCACCTCCCAAGACCCCCTGAAAACCGTAAAACCTGGCTTAGTGTTCACAACCAGCCTTCAAATGCCATGAATATTGAGAAAGACTCATTTCTTCCAACACACCTTAATTGTGCCCATGGTCTGCATTCAGTCACCTAACTTTTATACACTTGCAAATAAAATCACTAAAACTTTTCTAGATATTCAATACTAGAGTTAGATTAAAATTAATAAAGCATAAGTTGCAGGTATCTTACAAACAATAACTTGAATGCAGAGTAGTTTTAGTACCTTAGGAATCCAGCAAGCTTTAAAGAGAATCTACAACCTGTTGGCAGGGCTCTCAGCATTGCAGTAAAAAGCAAAAGTTTAGCAAACTGGGAAAACTCAATTCAAGCTGAGAGATGAAATAAATAGTCTAGTAAAGTATGGATTTATTTTTCTCCAAGATATAAAAGAAAACCTCTAATTTTAAAATTAAATTAATTTTAAAAGGGCAAAGAGAAAACTTGGAACTTAACAGAATTTTTAAATTTTTCTGCATGTTTTTCTACAACAGTATTGTTTGATGTGTCAAATCTCTACATTCAAAAAGCTCTTGCAAAATGATGATAAAAATAAAACTCAGGCCATTCTTGCTATGCAGAACAGTGATTAATAAAGGCTTTGTTCCATACAAAGAGCAGTGAGGCATGTTTTTGCCATGAAAGATAAGGGATCTTCTGAAACCAATGAAAATTTTGCACTTTAATGATTCACAAGGTGACCTCCTTGAGGGAGGCCAAGCTACACCTCCTCAAAGGTTGGAGTGTGAGAAGAGAGGGGATTTTTGTGGTTCTTTTGCCATCTTTACTGGGAATTTGCCTCTGTGAACTTGGACTGATAAGAAACCTGAACTGAGGGGTACAAATGGTGGTTGTGACAGCTGGTATTGCATGAATTTAACAAAATCACTCTGTCCCACACCAGCTGAGGGACTGAGACAGGGGATAACTTTAATAAATGTGTCTTTATTCTTCTCCCAGCTGAAATCTGGGATCTCACTCACTACAAATGGGCAGCCCAGAGCTGGTAACACCAGCTCCAGAATTACTGGGAAATAAATAAGGAAACACAATTAACCTGAAGAAAAGAAGATACGTTTGTAAAGGAGGGCAGATCACCTGCAGCGACGCTGAAAGGAAGACACCGTGTGTATAGCAGAGCAAAAGGATCCTCCACAATAAAGTTTCTGAACTACCTGGATCTCTTCAGTGACACAAAAACTGCCAGAAGGAGAGAGGAGTTAGGGACATTCCAGTTCTGGAAAAGTTTTCTTTTCCTCATTATTAGTAACTCTAATTACTTTGAAAGAAGAGCAATGAGATAAATCCTGTAGAGCCAGAAATGTGACCTGATTTCCTTCCTGATTTAGAAACTGTCACTTTGCAAGAGAAACCCAAAGAGACAGAGCCAGGTCAAAGTGGGCTCCTCAGTTTGGTCTTCGGAGTAAATAATAAACCAAGATCAATAGAAACATAACCTGGGTTTCCTTTTGGTAGGTGTTCATAAGGACAATCCTAGTTAAAGGATAAATAAACACGTTTATTTGAACTCATTGCAATCATGCACAACAGCATGGAAGAGATATTCACTACAAGCAAACAGAAATATACCCAACAGACTTCAGATGGTGAAAGGGAGAAGCAATGACAGAACTCCAACTATAAATTGCTTTATGCCATGATTAAGGCCCTGCCTCAAGACAATGTGTAAACAGAAAGCAGAAAAGTCAAGTGGATATTTAAGAGTGATGCTGCTTCTGTGTTACCAAAGTTCTGTTTAAGAGAACTGAGAAATTAGTTGTTGTCACCTTTTAACAATCAGGGCTATAATTTTCCACAATAAATCTTGAGCACCAGCAGAGACAACTTATGAGGTAGCAATTTTCAGGAAGAACTGAGCACTCACCCTCTGAAAACAACAGGTCCCATCTATGTTTTTCAAGCTGAGCTTCCAAAAACTAAGGCACTGAAGGTGATAACAGATGATAACCTATTCCTTCTGAAAAGCATGATCAGGATTTCCGAATGACATGTTTTAATATGCAACCCAAAATGTTCTTAACTCATATACATGCACAGAGGATTCTCTCAAGATACTAAAAAGAAAAAGGTAATGAGAAGTTAAACCAATCCCTATCTAATATCATAAATAGGATATTTAAAGAAATTAAAAGTAGCTACATTTCATAAATCTTTCATAAATTTCAGTCAGGATGACATTTCCTATTAGTAAAATTTTAAACATAATTTAGACAACACATTTAAATCAAGAACACAGCAACTACTCAACATTTTCCTGTAACCTGTAAAGGTCCTGGGACGTGGTAGCTGGTGCCACAGGTGTTAGTCCATCACAGCGAGGACCGAGGACACTTTCTGGCTCAAGCCAGGAATAAAATGCTCTCAACTCTGTTGCAGTTTTAAAGTCTGTACCCATGAGCTGTCATTCAGAGTCACAAAGTCTCGTGGTCTACATACCCCCTTCATGGTCAAGGTATTTAGGCTACATACCCAATGATGCAACTGAATACCTTTGTGACCTCTGACGAATAATTGAGGGCATGAAACAGGATCTGCTCCCTGCCACACTGTACAGAGCCCTGGCATGCTTTAAATCTGCAGGGCTCCTTGCAGCACAAACCACTGCTGTGTGAGAACTCTGCCTTTAGAAGCTGACCCTTCATGCTTGTGAAACCCTCAGACACAAGAGCAAAGCTGCGCTACGGGTGATTCAGAGTGAGCGGCAAGAACTGGGGAAAATCACATTACAACATCCAACTCCAATCATGAGCAAGTTCAGTAAAACATTAATCTGTGATTATTTCTGGCAATGCTGTGATCTGCCCCCTACCAAAGTTACATAAACTCCACATAAACTCAAGGCTGAGACCTTTTGGCACATTAATCTAAAAATACCACAACTTCCATTGCTTACTTGTTGAGACATTTTCCCCCAAAATACACGACTTTTTTTTCTTAAGGACCCTCTGTTTCAGAAGTTCTCTGTCAACCACATTTGCCACTTGAAAAGGCTACACCAGAATAAAAAAAAATATTAAAACCAGTGGACATCACTCCAATTCAATTTCTATCATTCCCATCCCGTCCTGACACTGGGCTCCCCTCAACTTTTTCGGAACCAGGTTTCCCATCAAGGCAATGCACCCAAGCCAGCAAAAGTGACACTTCCAAAACCACCACTTTCTTGGTCCATTAGAATGAGAGGGTTTCACTCCTCACTGCCTCACAGCTCTGACCTTTCCAATTCCCTGCCACCACAAGCTTATAGGATCTGCCGGATCCATCTGCGTCTCCACCTGGCCTGGTTCCCCACGCCAAAAGGACGGATCAAATATACGTGTCTGAAAACACATCCCTGCTTTTTCTTCATACCACCCGAGGGGGGAACCCCCTCGCTGCTTTCAGACTACAGGAAGCCTCCAAGACCACTCCTGCCAAGCCCTGAAATCCTGGGAAATTGCAGCAAAATGAACTTCAGCACCTTGGACAGGACACACAGACAGAAATTTGCAGAAATCGGCTGATTGGCCCCGAAAACGCTGTGCCGGGACACGACCCTCCAGGACACATCTGCGGGCCTGTTTATTTTTAGTATTGACAAATCCTCTTTGAATCACCGTGTTTATTCCACATCCGCCCTGTGTTTTGGGAAGAGCTGCTCACCAGCCCAGCCGTGGGAGAAATCGGGGCCACCAACTCCAGATCCAAGGGCTGTCTGCATGAGCAGCCAGTGCCCCAGTTGTGACTAGAAAAGCTTGGCTCAAGTGCTCACAAGGCTCAGCTCACCCTTTCCAGGCAAAACGAGACCTGTTGCCATAGGTGTGCCTGTCTCGTGTGTTTCTTCGCTTCCTAGAAGCTCATCTCCACTTCCTCACCCAAATCTCCAAGGAAAATAAAATGGAAAGGTCTGATTTATTCCCATTGCAGCCACACTTCGGTTGCATAAGTTTGGCTTTAATTTAGCTTCTGTTCTCTCTCACGGTGCTCCCAGTATGTCAGTGCTCCCCTCAGGGCTGCCTCGATAAAATCACGATCACCTTGCTGGAGTGCAGCAGAGCTCTCACCAATTTGCTTTTATTTACATTAGCCAGGTCAAGTTTTTAATTTGTGCCGGTAAAAACTCCAAATTTTTTGAGCAAAGGTGTTCTAGAAACAGCTTTGAGGTGCTTGCTGCCATTAAGAAACACACTTAAAATATGTCAGTTCCTACAACAAGTAATACCAGTAACACCCTCGTCATACAGAAGAACGATACCATTTCCCTGCCACCGCAGAAATAACCATTCTAGCTCATTTCTTCCCTTCAAAACCTGCCACTAGATTCCCACTCCAACACATATGACACCACACAATACCAACTGAACCATCACAGAATATTTTCTGTGTTGTTTGTTCTTTCCAGCACTTCTGGGTGCAGAAGCAAGATGGAAATTAAACCGATTCTCTTCCAGAATTACCTTTAAACAGCAATATGTATCTGTATCTATATAATCTATATCCTCTGCTTCCACAGCCCAGCGCAAGCTTTGCTGTGCCAACTTCTCTCTCCTCCAGCCCCCGCTCCCTCTCTGCCGCCCTGCTCGGACGGGACGGTCGCGGTGCCGGTGCCGCGAGGGAAACTTTGGGGAAGGGAAAATCCCGGCACTACTCATTCCCCCTCCGCGACAAGCTCGGAACCGGGCATCCTTTTGGTTTCCTTCTTCCCTTTTATTTTTTCCCCCCCTTCTATTATAATTTTATTAACAAGCGAACAAACAAACAAACAGAAGAAAAGAGAGAGAAACTTACATTGGTTTATTTAATTTTTCCTGCTAAACCAAGAGTCCCAGAGCCACTTCATTGTATCCACAGAGTTTTAGTCCGCGAGCGGTCCCGTCCCGCGGGGAGGAAGGGCCCGGCTGCCGTGCGCGGAGCGCGCTGCCCGCCCGCCGCGGAGCGCGCATGGCTCGGAGCCGCCGCGCCGTCTGTGCGGCTGCCGCGGGAGCGGAGCGGAGCCAGCGCAGCCCCGGCCGGGCGGGCGGGCGGCGGGGGGGAGTGGGGAGGGATGGAGGGAGGGATGGAGGGAGGGAAGGATGGAGGGAGCGATGGAGGCACCGCCCGCCCCGCCGAGCGCGGCCGGGGCGGCCCCGCAGCGCCCCCTGCCGCCCGTGGGGGGAGGGGGGAGGGAGGGAATGTGGGGGGATGGAGGAAAGGGAGGATGGAGTGGGGAACAGAGCGGGAGGGAGCCGGGAAACCGGGAGGAAGGCAGAGGGACAGGCAGGGGTAAGCGGCTGGGAAGAAATGATGCCAGAGGGAAGCGGTGGGGAGGAAGGAAGGATGAGAAGGGCTGAGAAGAGCGGAGGGACGGGTTGAAAAAAGCGGCATGAAACAGCATGATGGAGCGCTAAAATCATAGATTTGTTTGGTTTGGCAGCAGGAAACGCCGTGAGGGAGCAATAGAATCATCGTTGAGTTTGGAAAACACCTCTGAGATCATCAGGTCCAACTCTTAAACCAGCACAGCCAAGTCCACCACCAAACTCTGTCCCCAAGTGCCACATCTGCTCTAGGGAGCAAGGTGGGATCAATGCAACTGGGGAGAAAGGTGGGAGGGGGAAGGAGAGGGGGTAAAGATGCAGTGGAAGCTGGAGGATGCCACGGGGGCCTTGGAGAGAGGGTAAAATCAGGGCTGAGGGGACAGCAGGGAGAGGAGAGGCTCTGGCAGCAGGACACAGCAAGGGGTCCCTCAGCACACAGAGGGAGGAGGGAGGCGTGAACAGTGCCAAAGCTGGAGCCTCTGATCATCCCCAGCCAAACCCAGCTCCTTCTGCTGCTGCCTGACCCAGAGCCTTTGGCCTCAAGGAACAGACCCCTGGATCATGGTTACAGGACAGCAGCTCTGATGAGTGGGAACAGCAGCTTTTACCCAAAATAAACTGCCCAGCAGTGCCTGGGAAGATCAGAGGTGGATGCTCATAGGTGGAGAGAGGAGTGACAGGGATTTTCCAGCCAAGTGAAGTATTCAGCATAGTAAAAGTGAAAGAAACTGTGAAAAACTGAAAAAAAATTACTGAGGTAAAACAGGACAAATGGGAGACTGGCATTGCTTTACTGCCTCAGTGATGGGTGGGGAGTGTCTGCTGCCACTCTGGAAAGAGAGTGTGGAACTGTAACAAATAATCACATGAAAGCAGATCAGGGAAAGGTGCTGGGAAAAGAGAAGATCATTGAGGGGAAAAAACTGAGGGGCTGCAGTGGCTCTGGGAAGGTGGTTGGAGAGCAGGTGTCCACTCAAGGACAAGCTCATGCTCAAGGAAATTATTAACTGAGGAATTCAAAATGAGCAAAGATCCTGGAAATGGTGGAGTGTATCATAGGGAAGAGCTGGGTGAGGAAGAGGAGAGAAGGAGCTGAGAAGAGGGAGTGAAGGTCAGAGACTGGAGAAAGATTACAAACAAAGGGAGATGGAGGGGAATGAAGACTAAGAAAGGCAGAGAAAGGTGAACCTGGGGGAAAAGAACCTTTGAAACCCTAGAGCAGCACAGAAAGATGTGTGAGGCAGAAGACAAAGAAAGACAAATCCTCAGGGATTTAACCTCTCAGCATGAGGCTGAAGAGTGGCTGCTCAAAGGGGAGCAGGCTCTCATGAGGACCCAAAGGGGTTATGGGGTGGCCACGTTATGGGTGAGTCCTTGGCTGCTCAGCCACAGTGCCAACACATCTCTGCAGGTTATCTGTAACTTACTAGAGGAACGACATCTTTTCAGTGATGTTCAGTGGCTTTCCAACATCATTTTTAAATTCAATCCCAAAAAAAGATTCACACTGTGGTGAAAAATCTGTGCAAGGGTGGCTGCTGGGGTCACACTGCTCATCCCAGCAGCAGAGCTCTGCTGGAAATCCTCCACACTGGGGTAGTCACAGTGTGGTCCCACCCTATCAGTGCTCTCTGCACCCAGAAACACTCCCAGTTCTTGGGCAGCAGAACCAGCATCTCTCAGGGAGGTACTCAGACCTTCAGAAACACCTTTCATGGAGCTATGACATCAAAAACTTGCATTTCTTGCCCCAAACAGCTAAAAAATACTATCATGAGGTAGTTAGGCTCGTACAGAAAGAAGATATGCAAACCTACTGCTTCTTCCTGTGAAGGAGGAGTTAATTTGATGGCTGGACTCAATGATCTTGGAGGTGTTTTCCAGCCTCAGTGATTCCATGATTCACAGACTGCAGCACAGCACTCTCTGTGCTGATGACACAACAGGTGATCATGTCTGTTTTGGGGCTGAATAGCATGTTTGAGGGAATTTTTATTTTATATAATATATACTATTATATATTAAAATATTTTTTATATTCTCTTTCATCCCACTCCAATTTTGCTCCACTCATAACTCATTAATGAAGATCCCCAGAGTCCTCCTTTCTTCCTTCAGAACCACAATAGCAACGATCTCAAGGTGAAGAGCCAGCAGCATCTTTGTCACAAATTTAGTAGCCCAACCAGGGAAAGGAAGGAACAGCCACAAATTTTCACTTCACATCCCATCCACTGCTCCTGAGTGACTCCTTGTCTTTGTTTTGCAGTCAGTCCATAAGAATTAATGCTGGAAATTTTCAACTCTACTGCTTTTTTTTTTTTACAGAGGGAGGAAACATTGTTAAAACCTTGTTGAAGCACCAGGATGGCCCATCTGTTTCATGTGTCTTTACAAATACAGAAATTATTCATAATACTAGAAAATCCTCAATCCTGTGATAATGAAATCAGCTCAGTCTGAACTCAGCTTATAGAAAAAAAAACAGAGCAATATTTACAAGGGAAATAAATCAGATTAACAAAAGGCAGGAAGACATACAGGAGAAGGAGAGCTACCTTTAAAAGTTCTTTCATGCCAGGAACAGGACTGAGATGGTTCTCCCATTTTCTACCCTTCAAAAAAAAAAAAATAATTCTTTCCCCCAGTTTTCAAGTATTTATATGCTGTTTGGGGTTTTTTTATTTAATTGCCTTCCTCCAGAAGACACAGAAATAATCCAGGAGCACACAATGAAAGCAGCAGCTCCAAAGCGGGGAACACCCTTGGCACAGGAGACACTCCTAATGCAAACTCTAGTCACAAAGTAGCCATGTTAATTGGAACCGTGTAGACAGGCTGATCAGAGAGAGGAAAATTGATTAAATCCGTGCTGCCTTGCCAAAATCTCCCTCTCTGCAAGAAGCAGTCAGGTAATGCTGGCTCACTGAACGTCTGAGAAAGTTCAGGCAAGTCAGGTGAACCCTAATAAATGTGCATGTTGGGTGGGAGCAAGTACCAGCAGCAGAACAAATAATACAGGAGATCAGTTGGTGTCATCCTTCTCTTTACTTCTCTCCAAAAAATTACCTTTTTCCCCACAAAGTGATCACTGCATTCTTAAAGGGATTACAGACAGCAGTGCTGGTTGCAGCGGTCCATTTGTTCTCCCAAAGATGCTCATAAAGCCTTTCTTTCAGCCCATAACCTTACACATTTGTCACTGCCTTTTTAAGGAAACAAAGAAACTGGGAAGTACGCAGTTCTTGAAACCCTGAATTTGGAGAACAGTTTTAGTTTAAAACATATTCTGGTTTTTGGGGTTTTTTTTTCTTTAAAAATAAAGCTGGGGTTTAGAAGTGCTTTTTTTCTTGCAAAACTCTACTTGGCAAAAAAGAAAAAGAAGTCTTTTCCTTCACAGTTTGAAAGGTTTCTCCATGCCCTCCCACCTTGCTAGCACTCAGTGGAGAGCTTCTGCTTTCCAGAGACCTCGACTTTTTATAAACCCTTTTACCACATGGGATAAGTGCTGTGAGAAGCTCCTTTAGCACGAGGTGCCAGGAGGCTGCTGCATGCAAAACTCAGTTTAGCCAACACTTCCCTCTACTGGGAAAGAAAAATACTGACATTTGATTTAATCTTCTTTGAAATAAAGGGAGAGACCCGGATAAAGAGGGGTTTTTCCTACCCAAAGATGGGAGATTTGAGGGCATGTGGGGTGAAGTAAGGGACATCACCAATATATTGCTCTTTTATTAACCTGGCAAAAGGGTTTGGGCTTCCCATATTGACCCTCCTTCAAGGAGGATCCTCACAAATTCCCTTCCCTGATGGCTTCCCAGCCCCACTGAGAGGGAATAAACAAACCAGCAGGGCAGGGACCCCCTCACAACCACATCGTGCTATGGAAAAAACAAGGTCAACCCCCTATGCCAAACTCCCTGTGTGGATCCCCCACTGAATCACGTCAGGAATGATCCTAAAACTTCATTGTGTAACACAGTCTGGGATCTGGGCTTGTTCCTTCTTCTGTAATGAGAGCCCTGATTCCTTCTCATGCCCCCACTTCACTTCCAATAAGCAAAGAGAGCCTGACACAAACCCAGCTGCTGTGTCAGGGTACATCTGTATCAGTCTCCAGCTTCTGCCTTTTAATTAAGTGTATCATCCTCACAGAGCAGCTCTCATCAAGCATCCACGGGGAAATCCTGTAACGCCTGGATAAATTGCTACATTTGTTCAATCAGACTCAAAGATATAACCCTAAAGTGAGCTAATCTAATTTAATGGGGAAAAAAAAACGTTACAGGCAGGCAGTGCCTCTGTCAACCACTGTGTCCAAGTGTGAAGAAAGCATTCAGTGCTCTGATAGACATAACAGCTCACATCATTAAAGTACAATTAATTTTCCTCTCCCTGAAATGGCTCACCTCTCAATCCCTCCAAAATTAGGCCACTTTATGTCTAACCAGAACACAGCTGCATTTTAATTTATAGGGGGAAGAAGGTTATACTGGGCTGAGCTGAATTATGCCCATTACCATGCTTTTTCCACCTGTGGCCAGCACAGATATTTGGTGATTAGGCAGTTCAGAGAGCACAGGAACACAACTTCACTAAGAGGGGAAAAGCATTTACATGGGGTTAGTGATTAGCAGGATCAGAAAGGCAGAGCCTGAGCTCCCAGAAAAGCTTTCTGTGTTTTTTGGAGGAAGCAAAGATATCCAAGTACCCCTTTCCCTACATCAGGTAAAGCCTCCTAAAAGGAGCTGGTCACACACTGAGCATCTGGAAAATGTAAAGTCAAAATTTATTCCTTCATTTTTGTGCCAAAAGCACAAATTCAAGATACAAAAATTCTTTTACTCCTGCCACCTCTCTAACAGAACACCAGAACTAAAAACATCTCTGGCAGAGTCAGAGTAAGCTGCTTGATTGATTGGTTTGAAACACTGCCTGCAACCTGCAGTCAGAAACAAGCCTTGAGAAGCATCTTTGAGGCAGAGCTAACAAGAAAATCCCCACAAGGACTGCAGGGAAATTCCAAGTGATAATTTTCTGCATTTAGCACTCTGATTCCTCCTTTTTTTATTGCAGTCCATTGTGCCCTCCCTGCTCTATTTTAACAGTAATTAAAGGCAAACTACCTTCCACTACATTTACTGAATATTTCACATGAGTCATGAACCATTTCCTTTTTATTTTTTTTATTTAAAGCTCCTTATTAATTGCAGTGCCTATTAGTTTGTATTCAAACTCTGCCATTTCAGCTTCTGGGAAGTGCTTGAGGTAGAAAGACCTAAGCAATAATGACCACAATGTTTTTCAGCACAGAAACAATCCTGGGGACTTCCTTGGGACTGCTTTGTGCCTATTGATGCTCACATAGGTCAGATCTTGGGCAAATTGTGGTCACAAGTGGTTAAGTGACTCAGAATTTCTGATAAAAGCTTGACCAAATTAAACTGAGCTCTTCTCCTGAGTTCTTATTCTTGTTGAGTTTCCTATAAGGGCACTGAAGGACAAAGATGACGTAGAAACCGTTCTCTGGTGCTCCTCATTGATCCTTTCATCCTTAAATTAAGTTTCAAATCCAGGGTTTGTAGTCTACTCAGCTCTGACTATCCATCTTATTCACAAAAAAGCCTATGGATCAAAAAGATGAGACAGTATTTTCTCCTGAAAAGAGGACAGGGTGAGGACAGCCAGGAGATGACCACGCTGGGTTGATAGTTGGACTCCGTGATCTTAGAGGTCTTCTCCAACATGAATGGTTTTGTGATTCAAAGGCTGAATTCAGGGATTACCATTAATATTTTTTCAGCATCTTCAAGCTGATCAGCCTAAGGAGCCTCAGGTGGACATGAGGCCTGCCCTCAAGCTCTTTCAGCTCTAAAACTCTTAGCCTGGTACTGCAAAGAATGCTTTAGGCTGGAAAAGACCTCCAGGATCTTCAAGCCCAGCCATTAAACTAATCTAATACTGCCAGGTCCACCACTAAACCCTGTCCCTACATGCCATACCCACAAATTTTTTGAACCTTTCCAAAAGATGGTAACTTCACCACTTCTCTGGGCAATCTGTTCCAACATCTGAATGCCCCTTCTGTGAAGAAATTTCTCCTAATCCCCAGTCTAAACCTCCCCTGGTGCCACTTGAGGCCATTTCCTTTTATCCTCCTGCTCGTTATCAAAGAGAGGAGACCAGCCCCCCTACAACCTCCTTTAAGGCAGAGCACTAGCAGCAGGCTGGGGAGGGGATCCTGCCCCTCTACCCAGCCCCAGTGAGGCACATCTGGCGTGCTGTGCCCAGTTCTGGGTTCCTCAGGACAAGAGGGACACAGAGCTCCTGAAGCAGGCCCAGTGGAGGTTACAAAGTTGGTTAAGGGACTGGAGATCTCTCTCACAAGGCTGAGGGAGCTGGGCCTGTTCAGCTTTGAGAAGAGGTGGCTGAGAAGGGTTCTCACATGTGTGTATCAGTATCTGTAGGGAGGTGTCAAGCATGGACCAGGCTCTTCTTGGTACTGCCATGAGACCCAGTCTTGAGCAGTGCTGCACCCTCTACTTTTGAGTGAAGGCTATACAAAAAAAAAATAATTACTTTATAGATACATGCCATGGTTTAACCCCAGACAGTAATTAAGCATCACACAGCCACTCACTCACTCCCTACCAGCGGCATCAGGGAGAGAACTGGAAGAACAAAAGTGAGGAAGTTCATGGGTTGAGATAAAGACAGTTTAATATATAAAGCAAGAGCCACACACACACAAGCAAAGCAAGGAATTCATTCTGCATCCCCCATGGAAGTTCAGTCATCCCCAGGCCAGCAGGGCTCCATCACACATAATGGGGACTTGGGCAGACAAACACCATCCCACTCACTATCCCCCCCATTATTCTTTATTCCTCCTCACTTTATACACTGAGCATGATGTCATATGGTCTGGAATCCCTTGGTCAGTTAGGGTCAACTGTCCTGGCTGTGTCACCTCCCAGTTTTCCATGCACTCCCACTCCCCTCACCAGCAAGGCACTGTGAGAAGCAGAAAAGGCCTTGGCTCTGTGCAAGCCCTGCTCAGCAATAACAAAAACACCTCCATATTACAAAACCCGTGTCCAGGACAAATCCAAATAGTCCCATACTAGTTACCATGAAGAAAATTTACCCTGGGCAAACCCAGCACATTTCACCCCTTATTCCATATCATTTACATCATGGTCAGGTAATAAAATATCCAACAAAGCTTAATTAACCATGACCTCCCTTCCCATCCTCCAAAACAATAAACAGATGAGGTATCTCAGTGACCAGAGCCCAAGAACAGGGGCCATGAACTTCCAATTCTTCACACAAAGGGCATGAAACGTGGTCTGAATGCATGTGAGAGGAGGGAAGGGAGCCAAGCAGAGCCCCCATTGTCCCACTGGAGCTGTCTGCTGTGAAGGGGCCTCAGTCTCAGCAGTAAAACCCTCTGGTGGTGGGAATGTGATGGCCAGAGAGCCTCATTAATAGAGTAATTTTCTTAACAAGGTCTGCACCACAAGGTCTTTGTGTTCATTTGTTCCATGACTGTGGGGTCCATCAGCCACGATGGCCACTCAGGACAGGAGGAATGTGTTGCACTGAGTTACTGGGCACCAAACACAGCTCAGGTCAAGTCACTCTGCTCTTGTACTGCTTCTTTTAGTGCTTTTCCTCCCCTGGTTCCTGTGGCTCCTGTTACAGTGATTCCTGTAACATGTAGCTCAAGTAATGGCTGACAGTATTTAAAGGTGCATCCATTGCAATCTCCACCCCTGGTTCTTTGGGGCCAGGTTCCAGAGTTTAGCACTGCAGGGAACTCCTCCCCTCATCCCCAGCCTGGCTGCCACAAGGGGTTCCTTCTCTGGTGCACATTCTGGTCCCCCACAGCTGCAGGGAACTGCTCCTCACCATCATCTTCACCTCAGCTTTCAGGAGCATCTCTGCTTCCCCTGCCCCAGAGGGGTGTTCCACCCATGGCAAACAGTTCTCCACAAACTTCTCTCACACAGATCCTTCCCACAGGCTGCAGCTCTTCACAGATGTGACAATCCCCACGGGATCACAGCCTCCTTCAGGTATTAACGGGCTCCATCATGGGCTCCTCCACAATTCACAGTCCCTTTGACTGGAGTTCCAGCCTGTCCAGTTCAGCAGCACAGACACATCCATGATGCCCTGGCCATCTGCCAGCCCAGGCACATCACCAGGGCTGTTATCAAAACACTGCAGAGTATCTTGATCAGCAGCAATTGCAAAAAGGAGTCACTAACAAGGCTCTAATACACAGCCAGGCAAGTGAGCCCCATGGCAAGCACAGGAGCCAATTAATAGCTAAATGGCAATAGCAGCTATTAAATCAATCTAGCACATTTCAATCAAATCTCTTATTGTCTCTAACCCTTCAAACTGCACACTGAGCGTGACAAAAGGTCTGTTGTGGTTTAATCCCAGGCAGCCACTCCATCACTCCCCCACCAGCAGGATCAGGGAGAGAATCAGAAGAGGAAAAAATGAGAAAACTCATAGGTGGAGATAAAGACAGTTTAAAATCTAAAGCAAAAGTCACACACAAAAAGCAAAACAAGGAATTCATTCAACACTTTCACAGGCAGGCAGGTGTTAAGGCATCTTCAGGAGAGCAGGGCCTCATCACACATAATGGTTCCTTGGGAAGACAAATGCCATCACCACAAATATCCCCCCATTTTATTTACTGAGTGTAATATCATGTGGTGCAGAATACCCCTTGGTCAGTTGTCTCAGCTGTGTCTCCTCCCAGCTTCTCATGCACCCCCATGCACCAGTGTGGCAGTACAAGAAGCAGAGAAGGCTTTAATGCTGTTCAAGTGCTGCTCAGCAATATCCAAAACATCTCTAGATTATCAACACTATGCTCAAAACAAATCTGAAAATTAATCCCATACTAGTTACTGTGAAGAAAATTAACTCTCCCCAAGCAAAAATGAGCACAATTCACCAGCTACATCTTTTGCCTGAGAGATGAGGAGTCGAGCATTCACCATCACATCTTTGGGTTTTCTTCTCCTCTTTGGTCTGTTTGCCAGCAGCCTGCAAACTTCTCACCCTCTCCTGCTTACTCCCACTCTTATTTTTATATTTCCAACCAATCCCAGCACCAATTTCCCCCTCATCTTTGCTCATGCAGAAAGCAGTTTTAGACTAGGCTAGATCTGGCAGCTAATGCAGCAGGCCCAGTTACCTCCAGGGAAAAATTACATTGAAGTCACTGAGTTGTCCAAGCATCCAAAAAATCAACCTGTTAAGAATGGAGGAATCTCTCAAATATTTCTGTTATACCTCTTTGGAGGAGATTTTATACAAGCCCATAACTACTCAAGACCATCAGATTTTGATATTTCATCCTTAATGCAATCTCCTACCTCTGACAAACAGAGCCCTTAAGAACCAGATTCCTTGACTGGAAATGACCCATTAAAGCCCATCCATGCACACACTGAACCACCACATCTTGCTTTTCCAAGCTGATCCCTCTGAGTCCAGGGTCAGACCCTGACTGGATATTGAATATTCTCCTCAGCATCAAGTAAAGTCCAATTTTTTTTCTCCTCTGCAATATTTGAGTGCTCTCTCAGAGAGAGTTTATTTTATTTACTCTTTCATTTGTTTCTAAGCATTGATTTGGGAGGGACTGCAAATGAGATAGGATTGGAGCTTCTACCAGATTCTTGGAGGGAATTGCTCTGCTCAACACAAACACAGCCAGCCCCAGAAAATAACACCAAATCCTAACACTTAACTCTGGTCTCCAAAAGAGTTAGGAGACTGCAACACTCCCCTCTTTTAAGACCATTGTGGAGTCCAACTGCAAGAACAGAAGCTGGAAAAGTAGTTCCCATCACCTGTTGCTTCTCATATATTGCTTTTTCTAAGAGATTTTTATTCCTTAGCCCTTTCTAGACTCATATTCCTATTAGGAAAAAAAAAAAAAAAAAAAGGCAAAACAAAAGCTAATTTCCACAGATTGTTTAAAATAAAAGAAAAGTAGAAGAGCAAATATGGGTAAGACAGGCAGGAATTTCCTAATGCAGTGACAATTGGCCCCATTTTCTTTTACACATGGCGTAACTATTTAACTACTTTTCTACTAAAAATGGAACCAGGTAAACCACTCATATCAGTCACACCCCGAAAACATAACACAACTCCAAATGCAGTCTCCTTTCACCCCCCAAACAGAATTCTAAACTAAAAGAAAAGTACAACACAAAACCCTGCCTTTAAAACAGACAGGCAAACAAATGCAGTCGTACCATCAAAAAAAAAAATCAAGGATAAACTCTCCAAGTCCACATACTTGGAAAGCCTGGCTGGAACAACAATCACAGCAAAAACCCCTCCAAAAAAACAGAGCAAATACCTCTACAGCTGCACTACTACCTTGTTAGATACAGATGCCACTATTGGTTTAGAGCACAGGTGCGAACAAACCCTAGTCCTTACTCCAACAACAACAACCAAAAAGAACACATCAAACCTTCCCCTGCAAAAAAAAAAACAAAAAAAAACCCCAAACAAAACAACAAAAAAACCAACCCACAGCCAGCCCAAACCAAAACATCCCTAAAAAGCCCACACATGACCCCCCCAAAAAAAAAACCCACCAAAAAAATTCCACCAACCTCCCCCAAAAAAACCTACAACAAAAATAATAAAAAACAGAAAAAAGAACCCCAAACAAACAAAAAACCAAAACAAACAACAACAACAACAACAAAAAAACACCACCCAAGCACACCTAACCTATCCCCTGCTCTCCTGCCTTATAAATAGTTTGTTTCCTGGTTGTTTATCCTTTTCAGCTGTCACCTGGTGGGTCAGCATGTTAACTCTTTCCTTGTCACATCCAATTAAGCTCCTGACTGTTGGTTCCTGCTCTGCAGTTCCACCCAAACAGGTGAATATTGCCTTTATCCCATCCTGGCTATAACCACCATGCCAAACTCAGCTGTGTTACTGGTTCGTCAGATGTAGGAAGGTGTTCACAACAGCCAAAATGTTGCTTGATTGTTGAGAAAATGCCTGTGTGAGAGGCTTTAAGAGCTCCTTCCACACACATTAAAATAATAAATACAGAGGTGATAGTGAGTAATATTTTCATTGAGGGTACTAAATGAAATTTTAATATAGCATTAAAGGTGGATCAAGAGCCAGTGACTTGGCATTGAAGTCAAACTAATTTAAATGAAGAAGTAAGCTTGTGATTTTAAATGTGAGGCTGATTAACTGGAAAAAAAAATACCAGGTGGCAAACATTCTCCTTGATGTCCTCAGGTCAAAAGCTGTAACTCCAGCAGAACAAATTACTTTAGTCAAATAAAGCCAAACCCACCTTTAAGATATTTGGCAGCAGTGTCCCCATTTGGCCCCCAGGAGAGCACTTCATGCTCTGCCCCATTACATTCTCTCAGGATAGCAGGGGATAAGATCTGCCACATTCTTATTTCTTAGTAAATAGATTTCAAACCTTTTTTATTAAATTTTCCACTTTCCTTTAAATCTTTGATTATTTCCTCTCCAAAATGTGTCCCACAGCCCAGCAATACACTTAATTCAGATTAGCAAGTCTTTTCTTGTCTGTTCTTGCTTGTTGCCTCCTTTTCTAATACAAGTATTACATTTAGGATGGATTTTGTGGATGTTTTTCTCTTTCCTGCTACCTTTCCTGATTTGACAGAGAGAGATCTGTAGGTTCATGTGCCAGTTCACGACGGGATTTTTGCAAAGGGGTTATTCTGGACCCCAACTTCATTGCTTTAATTTCCTTCTGTGTCCATCCATGGATTTGCTCATATTTCCATTCAAACACTTCTTGTTTGCCAAGGAAAATATTTACCCATATTGACAATTGTCTTCACTAAAAATTAAGGAGATTATTTACCCAATATTTATAATATATATAGATAGATAAACTTTAAAGCTATCCAAAACCTCATCCCTACCCCATTTTAAACCAAACTCATATCTTCTTTACTTCTTCTTCTTCTTTCTAACATAGCCACTGATTTATTTTTTACTGTTTCAGCTTCTTGTTCATGTTCTAATTCTCTTTTACACTGGAAATTCTCACTCATTTTGTTTTCTGACCTTTAAACTGCAACTTTCTTCTAGCACAACCCTCCTCATCCTCCCTCTAAGGTATCTGCTTGCTGCTGATACTTTTTCAGGCACTTATTTATCTGTTCAGGTTTCACTCTCTATGCTTGAGACAGAGGCCCCACATTTTTTTTGCAGGTTGAATATGTCATTTTGATCAAAAACCACTAGGAGGAAGCATTCAACAAGTTTCCCTGCCCAGATGTAGATCCCAGTTTTAATTTTTATTAAATTCAAATATTTTGAGGGGAAATAAGGAGCCTGTTGGGTCACAGTTCCCCTTGAAAGTGTTGTGGCACAATAAGCCCTTGCAAACAGGTGTAATTATTTACCTTCCAGTCAAACTGGCTTCTCTGCTCCTGCTAAAAACAATTTTGTGACTCCATCCTCTGAAGAACAGAAGCCACCTCTAATTTACAACTTAATATTTTCCTGTTTTATTTGTCTTTTAAACATTTTTCTCTCTCATTTATATTTTTCCTCCTGCTTTATTTACTGAGAGTTACGATGCATCCTCTCAGCGGTTATTTCTAGGCTGAACAAACTAAACTTGAACCTCTTCTCATATCACACATTATTATTCATCCTAGCATTGCTTCCCAGCACATGATCCAGTTTTAATTCACAGCTGTTGAATTACAAATGTGTCTGGTGAATGGGAGGAAAAAATTTCACCTTTCTTTCAAGCACAACTGGAGTTTCATGCCATGGAGATCCATCAGTTTGCCCAAAAGCTGAGAAACATAACTAAATTATTCATGTGGTTCAATTAATGATAGTCTCAATGCTAAAGTTGGTTTAGCTTTTGCTACAGGTCCAGTTTATTGATGAAGAAAATAGCTTTTTATTCATTAGTTTCTTCTTTTTTCCCACTGCCTTTAACTCTTTTCACTGGTTTGCAAATATTCAAGGAGTTTCCATTATTTTGATTTCCTATGAAAAATGTGTGTGCTTTAGGTGATGAAATGAAGCCCACTACAGAGAGGTACAGGTGTTCTGGAATTCTCATGTTGTTCATTGGTGTATTTATTGCTCCACATCACTATCAAAGGAACAAACTGATGTTGTTGAACTCGTGTTTCTCATGGGCTGTCAAAGGGAAAAGCTCTCAGGCTTTAATTTTTTGTTGTCTCTATTATTAACCTATTTAAAAATGTAATAATTTGGGGGAAAATTTTAAGTGCTATATAGTTTACAGAAGATGTAACTGTTGAAGAGACCATGCTGTTAATGTAGCCTGGCTTAAATAATGATTAAAATCACATGAAATATTGCTCTGAATGACCAGAAAGGACAGCAATCCATCTGGAAACAAGGCTGTGTGTCACACAGCCACCACAGGAAAGCATGAGGTTTGTAAGGACATCAGTAAGATCCAAAATTAAGAGGCTCAGAGGAGAACCAGAAAAATTTGTAGGATTATTTATTTCTAAGGGCACATTTTCTAACTGCTGTGCTTCTATTCAGAATTTTATCTCCCAAATGGTTGGGACCTTCTTGTGGCTCAGAAGATTTTCTTGTGGCCTTTCATTATATAAAGAGGGTTTATAAGAAAGATGGAGGGAGACTTTTTATCAGGGTTTTAGACTGAAAGAAGGTAGGTTAAGCTTGGTCATAAAATATTTTTGCTATAAAGCTGGTGCTGCCCTGGCACAGGTTGCCCAGAGAAGCTGTGGCTGTCCCTGGATCCCTGGAAGTGGCCAAGGCCAGGCTGGACAGAGCTTGGAGCAATCTGGGATAGTGGAAGGTGTCCCTGCCCATGGCAGGGGGGTGGAACAAGATGATCTTTAAGGTCCCTTCCAACCCAACTTATTCTTTGATTCTGTGATAAAGACCATGGCAAGGGAACTGTTTTCCCTAAGACAATATCACATTACTCAGAGTTTCTGCAGAAGATAAAATTCACCTGAGAGGTTACTCATCATTTCTTGCACCAACAAACAATTCACTCAGAGTACCAAAGGAACTTTGGCATCTGATCTCCTGTGTTGGTGGAGCTCTGGCTCTGTTTCAGGGTGGCCTTTCCAGAGAGAAGGACACCAGTGAGGTTTGTATTTATCTGACCTACAATTTATTGCTCTTACAATCAAAAACACTTCTTCCTGGCACACAAACTGGCAAAGATGAGTCACACCACATCTAGGTGTGGATGAATTTAATACAATCTCCTGGGAGAATGTGATAACAGGGCTGTTCAGTGCACCCCCAAATCCATAAGAATGATGCATGTGGCTCAGTACTGCTCCTCAATGGGTCCTGCACATCTTGGGAAGCTGACATTGAACAGGCTGGAGCTGGGAAACACCATTCCACCAATGTCATGGAGTCAGCTCCTCAGCTTTGGTTGCCCACATGCTGTGAAAGGGGTTAAAAAATAATTTCAGCCAAATAAACCCATTTAATTTCATTAATTCTTTGTAGTTGTTTGATTTATATTTTTATTTGAAGGAATAGAGCTCCCAGGTTCCAAAGGCTCAGAGGTGTTGACTTTTTTGGTATAACAGAGATTCAGTGTGCACCTACCTTAAAATCTGAGGGAGTATTAGTCAAAACTAATTTAAGGTGCAACAATTTCAGGAATGGTTAGGGAGAAGCCAAGGGAATACCACAGATGAAACTAAAAGGTACTATAAATATTATTTATTTGCATCAGTCTTCAGACAATATTAAGTGAAAACAGAGTCTCATTATTAAGTGTAATTTACCATTCATAGTAAAAGGGAATTTCTGTCCAAAACCTCAAAATCTGAAGAGGTGGGAAAGATAGGAGAAGAAAGCAAGACAAGACATAATAATATAAGTGCTACCAGGGAGAAGGGGCACTCAAGAGACAAGAAAACTTGCTGCAGGTTGCAAACAAGTCCATAGCAAGTCCCACTCCATCACAAAACCTGTGTTCTTTTCTCACTAAAATCAGTGTGGAGGGAAAAGATCACCCAAGCCTTGCCAGAACCTACCAAACCCAACAGTGATCACATAGCTGCAACCTTGCAACTAAGGAAAATTAAAAGCATCTTAAACTTTAAAGACATTAGTGTATGTAAGAAATTAAAATGTCAGGGGCAATTTGTGAGTACATCTAGTACGTGACAAAGGGAAACACAACAGTCCTGAGACAGCAAAGTGCATCAGCTGGAAGCATCTCCAAAGTAAATGTACAAAGGACAGAAGTTTAAGTAGTGTTTTTCTGAGAAGCCCGAGCTATAAGGACATGAAGATAAAGGACTTCATAAGGAAAATGTGGTGAGGTGAGAAACCATGAGAGCCCATTTGCACACATAGTTCCATGAGAAGTAGAATTTCTTATTACATCCTTAGTCTTAGGTTAACCCCAGACCCAAGTACTTCAACCCAAATTTCCTAATTGCCCACATTACTGATAATTTGGTTTCTTCTAGTCTTTGCAGGAGAGACATGGCTGGTTCTCCCATCAGAGAAGCACAGGCAGGAGGGAGAAAGGCTCCTACCTCCAGTGGAACACATCCATGGCCATGGATGGTGTTCATCACCACAACCAAGGACTTCACTGATGGGTTCCACGTGGAGCTCCTCAGCCTGGTGTCTGGTGTCTAAGGGAGTGGCTGAAGTGATATTACCAATTTCCAAGCAGTAGAAATGTTTGTGTTTCTCTTCTCTACCACATTGTCAAGAATGAACTTGAACACAGAACTCAACCATTAGGTGAAGTTTGAGGAAAGTATGCAATAAACACAAGTTTTTATGGGGTGACTGACGGTACAGCTGCCTTCACCTCACTGCCAGAGGAAACCAGGTTAAAAAAATTAATCCTCACAGGCAAAACATAAAACAAGGTTTTGCTCTGCTCAGTATGACTTCTGTAATACTAAGAGTTGTATTTATGACTTCATTAAACTTCAGTAACACAACTATGATAACATACATGCCATGGTTTATTCTGTAAATTGCTCATATGGGAAGAATTCCACTACACTGTGGAATATCTGTGGATCATGCAGGGTCCATGTTTGTGGCACATCTGTCCCCAAACATAAAAAAAAATTTAAAAAATCAGCAGCCATTTGCTAAACAGGTTTATAATGATAGTATCAATTAGGAAAGGAATAAATTTTAGCTCCTTTCCATTCCTTAATTTCTACTCATATTGACATTCATTTTCTGTTCTCCAATAGATCCATTAGTGCTTGGACTGTTCTCTGCTTCCTGTTCAGGGAAAATATCAGCTGAGGTTGCCTATCATTGCTGTGAACACCCAGGTACTATGGGACCTGCTTTGCAGTGAGATGTCCTTGATCAAACAGATCCAAAACCTTTCTCTGAATAGGTAAATATTGAAGAAAACAGAGCATAGCAGAGCCAAAGGCCACGATCTCCTGCTGCCATTATTAACTGATCACCATCAACAGACCTGGTTTCATAGGGAGGCTGCCTCAGCTGACATGTATTTACAGTATCATCTTCTGTGAAAAGTTAAAAATATTCTTAACAACTTTGTCACCGATTAACTACTTAATGTCTGGAGTTTGTTGATTGCCTGTTATTTCTCCATTCTCAACCACGAGATTGCCACTGCTCTCTCTTGTGACACTGTCGTACGATGGAGGGATGGACACTGAGGACGAAGTTTCAGACTTGTTAAGGCTCCTACCATAATTTGCATGCAGCATGGATGCAATGAGTCCTTCATTTTCTGGAGCAGCACCTCCCAGAGTGTCAGAGCTGCAGGTTCTGTGCTGGTAGAGGTAGGAAGCCTGTTTGAGGGAGCGTTGAAGCAGGTGGCTCCTGTAGGCACGCTGGATCACCGTGGCCGACGCTTCCTCTTGCCTGTGGCTGAGAGTCGTCGATATCGGCTCGTAGGATTCTTTTGATGGGTTGGCAGCCATGAATTTCTCCTCCATTTGTACTTTAAGAGTGTCCAGCTCCCCAGAATCTCCCAACACCCTCTTGGTGAAAGCGAACAAGATGTCCAAGCAGTGTATCTTGTCCCCACTGACCACAGGCAGGTCCATTGCTGTGAGTTCAACTTTGTTTGGTTTTGGTACACGCAAAGGCTTAGACAGAGCATCTGCAAAGTCTGAAAGTGCAGAGACAGTTATAAACTGAGTTGCCTCAGGATCAAACTTCTCCCAGATTTCATAAAAGATGTCAAAGTCATCTTCCCCTAAAGGCTCTGTACTTTCCTCAGTGGCAGCGTTGAAGTTCTCCAGAATAACAGCTATATACATGTTCACAACAATGAGAAATGATATAATGATGTAACTTACAAAATAAATAATACCTATGGCAGGTTTACCACATTCACCTATGGTACCATTTATGTTTGGATCACAGAATGGTGGCCCTGTGTTTAAAATAGGACTAAGAAGACCATCCCAGCCAGCTGACGTGGTGATTTGGAAGAGACAGAGCATGCTGTTGGCAAAGGTTTGGAAGTTGAACATGTCATCAATGCCACCTTCCATCTTCACGTAGGCAAAGTTAGCCATGCCAAAAATGGCATAAATGAACATGACCAGAAATAGCAAGAGGCCAATGTTGAACAGAGCAGGTAGGGACATCATCAAGGCAAAAAGCAGAGTTCGAATTCCTTTGGCTCCCCGGATGAGTCTCAGGATCCGGCCAATCCGAGCCAAACGAATGACCCTGAAGAGTGTGGGTGGTAAGAAATGTTCAAAGGCTTTGCCAATGCTGGAAAGCAGTAAGGCTGAAAAGGAAAGGATAAAAACTCATTAGAATATCACATTTTTCCTTAACTAGTAAGGAGGCTGAAACAATATCTTCACAGCTCAAAAACAGCTGATGTGTGTTTGCTAAGCCCTACCAGAATAACTCTTAGGAGAAGTTGAATTGAAAAAATAGCTGTAGAAATCAGCAATTATGATTTACATTCTTCAGCCATCAGAGGACAGTCCCTGTTGCTCTAAAGATGACAAGCATCTTTCTGTGCACAACTTCAAATATCTGTATCAGTTGACCCTTGATGACTGATGGTTTTCTTGGACTCTGGTTGCATGAATATTTCAGCAGATTCATGTTATCTTCTACATTTGTCTTCAAATACTGACACTACAAAGCTAAACTAAGAAAACAAGATGTAATGCCACGTCATGGTCATCCTTCAGATAATATAGGCAAGATATGTAGAAGCAAACACAGTGATGAACATTGAAGTTGTGCATGCCACTCGTGGTTCATTCAGGGACAAAGCTACACATGGATGTTATTTTTTCTTTGTTTGAATGAAAAAAATGACACCTAGTAGCACTAGAAGGGGCTTGTTTTTTCTTAGTGTAGCTGGTTTGGATACGTTTTTCTGTATTTACAGTCCAGAAATTTAATTTCTCAAGAAAGACCCATAATCTTATTGGAATCTTACTTACCCAAGACATGAGTCATAGTAAAGAAATGAAACATCTTTCTTCCCCTAAAAGTCTGTTGATAGAGCAGTGCTAGGCCTAGGAATAGTTAAAGTGGCAGGAAGCTCAAATTTGCAACGGAGCTCTTTACCCCATTCTCCCATTGCAATCCCTTCAAATAAAAACTAATATACTTTTGGTGATCTTTTCCATCCTGTTACACAGTGTGAACCCTTATTTTCAGTCAGCAATGTCTGAGTTTACAGGAACTGAATTCTACAGGCTATAATCTAATTCCAGTCTTACTATTCTATACATATTCCAGTATTCCTATTTCTCTACATATTTCAGTCATCTGTCAAAAACACAGATGACAAAACCCAGTAATTGATCTTATTGAAGATTTCTTAGTTGGCACTAAATCTGTGACAATGGAAATTATCATGTAATGTCATACTGCTATGATGGGTTATTCATTCTGTATTTCAGATGAGAAAAAAAAAACCCTAAAGAACCATCATAAACATATACACACTTTTACTAAAAGAACTGTTTTAAATCTCATTTAATATTATTTAATATAGTCATGGTGGAGACACTTACTTTTTCCTGAAGACTTTTCAGTATTACAACTTACATTTCAATGACTCTTTGCAGTTACTAACTTCTAACTACTTTTTTTTTTTTCTAACGAGAATAATAATTGATTGAGTAAAGAATTTGCCAGACATATTTACTTACCAATAAGTGACATGATAACAACAATTAAATCAAATATGTTCCAGGCATTTGAGAAATAGTACTGCCTCAGAGCCAGCAATTTCAGCACACACTCTGCAGTAAAGATGGTAACGAAGAGAATATTGATTTTGCTGAGGACGTTTGTCTTCGTTTCACTTTGCTCGTAGGTTTCCACCATCATGGTGATCATGTTGAGGCAGATGAGACCCATGATGACAACATCAAACATTTGGGATGTTACAATGTCGAAAAGGAAACCTTGGTATCTGTTCTAAAGAGGGAAAAAAATACTTCTGACATCAGTTATGAAAATAAGGAATACTCATCCCTACATGTTTCCAACATTTCCAATTTTTATGTCACAAAGTCACTCAGCTACAGTGAAGCTGGAGAAATTGGAGAAAGGCAGAGTATAAAAATGGCATTAAAATCCCTTCCTATCCTGAAGTTTTATCAGTTCCAAGGTGAATATAGAACCCAATAATATTTATGCAGAGAACTTAATAAATATTTAACCTATAAAATAATTCAGTTAACTTCTTGGTGTGGAACTGACTTTAGAGCACTGTGTGAGTATCAATGTAAAGACAGTATGAATAATTTATGTGCAATATATAAATATATTCACTTTTCAGTGAATTAAATTGCATTTCTGCAAGGTATTTTTCCATTGAAGAATTCAGTTTACCAAGGGTCTTGGAATGGGCTTTTGAGGTTTCTTGGATCCCAACTTTTTCATTGCATTGTAGTATTTTTTCTGTTCTTCAGTCATAAAGATATCTTCCCCACCTAAGTATACAAAGAAATGTCACTGTTATTTGGTGAGAAGCAAAACTATTCACTTAAAATATCTAAAATTCTGGAAAATGGCATTCCTTCCTTTTTTACACCTTGCTGTTACTGGCTCTTTTCGTATCGTGTAACCGTGTCCGAAAAATCAGTGGCACAAACCAGACACTCACAGAGCAGAAGTCTTGAAACTCAGCTCACTCAAAAAGCATGCAAACAAAAAACCTGGACAAGAACAAATCTTTCCCTGCTGAATATCCAAAATCACTCATGAGAACATCTGTAGCAGACCATTTTCTAAATAACAAGTCTCCTTTAACTCTGAGTTCCCAAAAATAAGTGAAATTTTAAAAGGCTATGAAATGTTTGGGGAAGATCTGGGTGTTCAGGTTACAGGGGAAAAGAAAGGAGAAAAGTTATTTCTTGTAACTTAATTATTAATGCTCTGGTAAATGCCAATAGAAGTTTTAGATTCCTTGTTCTCTAAAGCACAACTAATAAACTTATCTTTTTCTTTTGTTGGTTGAAGTTGTCAATGATTACACCAACAAAGAGGTTCAGGGTGAAAAAAGATCCAAAGATGATGAAGTTCACAAAGTAGAGGTACATGTACAGATTGTTCTCCATTTCTGGCTGATCATTTTTCTGCAAGAATGAGAAGCAACTTGAGAAATAACCAACAACAACGTGGGCCCAATTTAGAATAATCTTCAAATTGAAGCTCCTCTCAGAAGTTGATTCCAGGAGGAATTAGGATTTACAGCCCTACTGTTAATTATGATAAAAGTTGTGTAGCTTAAAACAACCAGTAGTGTGGAACACAACATTTTTTTGAATATTCTTGACATGATTTTCACAGGTACTGCAGAAGCACCAGTTCAGTTCCTTCCAATAAGAACAGGAACTGTAAATTTCTCATTACATGAAAAATCAAGCAAACTATGTAGAAGTCAAATTCCAAACTCTTGCCATTATAAAAACCTTGGCCTAGATATGTTGTTGTTCTTTTTTCTCTTCTTAGCAAAAAATTTTGTGATGGTTTTTATGAAAACAAAATCAGAAGAAGAAAAAATAACTTTTCAAATTGAAGAACAAAGAAGAAGAACATTGAAATACACACACAAAAACATATCAACATATGAAAATGCTATTATTAATATTTTTATATTTTATGTAGTGTTTATATTTATTTATATTTCAATATATAATACTAGAAATATTATAATATTAATATTATAATATTGAACACATCATGAAATTAAGACATCCTCTACATTTCAAATTCTTTCCTTCCCAATTCATTCCACTTTGTTCTGTTTAAGTGGGTGGATCTAGAGCTGAAACACTTTCCCCATTGCAACAGAGGAGCTTTAGGAAACTGTGAGTCATTTGCAGATTAAATGTTTGCATCACCTGACAAAAAAATAATTACTGGATGTATTTAGCACAGGCAAACAGCAGATGTAGAAGTGCAAAACAAATAATGCATCTGCAGAAAGCAGTAGCATTCAGAGAATATATGGTTTGAATACAATGACTGACCTCTCGTGAATCCACTGCTGCATACATGATGTCCATCCAACCCTTAAATGTTGCCTGGAATGAGAGATTATGGAGAATGTGTCAACTTTGACCTTAAACGTCTTCACACAATTTGCAGTATCCAAATGACACTGACTGGAGCAGGAGCCTTTGCTGTGTTCATGTACAAAGCACTGAGCTCTGGCTGCTGCTGTGTGTGTGGCATTCTCAGCCTCATTAGGATATGAAAGCTCTCCAAGGGGGGACAGAACACTTTATCCTGGGACTCTGACAGAGCAAACCTTCACCACCATGGTACCAAAGGCCGTGCAGCCCTCATGGCTGAACAAACCCATATTTTGACAGAAAAGGTCACTATTTGCTCCAGAATTCCTTCTGAGATTGTCTCCAGCTCCCAGGACCACGAAACTGCTGGAGGCTGCAACAACACTTGCCCACCATGTGTTCCTTTATCACCTGGAAAATCATAGCAGGGTCTCATCTGCCCCCCTTTTCCCATTTGTGTGGATGAACAGCCAGCTACAAGGGGAGAGCAAGCTGCAGGATATTTCACTCCTTGCATCACCCTCAGAGATGTGTTAAGAATGGACAAAAGGTCAAGCCCACCTGACCAGGTCCTGGCTACTGAGGGCAAGCAGCACTTACCACCTGAAGAAGAGCCAGGTAGCCAGAGCCAACATTATCAAAATTGACTTTAACGTTGACCCAGAATATTTTGCCAGTGTTGTTGTATGCCTCACAGTCTGTTTTGTTCTTGATCAGGATACTTAATTCTGAATTCTCATCTGTCATATTGACACATTTCCCAAACTTCCCAGCAAAGAGGTTCACTCCCATGATGCTGAAGATGAGCCAGAAGATGAGGCAGACAAGCAGAACATTCATGATGGAAGGGATGGCTCCCAGGAGGGCATTGACCACAACCTGGGATGAAAAGGGAGAGGAAAAATACACTTCAAAAAAGGATGTATTTCTATCACCTGTTTTCACCTGCCAGAGCAAATCCCACGGACCAGACTTTAGCCCAAATACCACTGTGGATATCCTACTGTTTCACATTGCAGTGTACAGATGTGTTTTATCAGATAGATAAGGGAATCCCTCTCTGCATTTGTACAATAGTAAATTTGTAAATAAATATAATTAATGTCCAGCAGCATCACATTGTTCCATGTGCTCTTTTGATGGGAAAAGAAAATCTAATGTTCTGCAGACAAACACTTTTGTTTTCTGAAAGGACTCTACTCGAAACAATCATTTGAGCAAAGTACTATTTAATAGGCTACAGTTTTTGTAAATCAATCCAGTAAAAACTTTCAAAATTGAAGTGACTATTTCCTCTGAGTTAGCCTGTTATCAGCTTTCAAAAATTATAATTGTGCTCACAGTTCTTATCCTCTACTTTATTTTTGCCTGTCTCAGTAAGACAGGAACACAAGAATGACTGAGCAGCAATGGAACAAAGTTCCACCTAGGCCAGTTTTAGTTTCTACAGCACTTGGATCAATCACTCCAGGAAAGTCTATAAGGAGCACCCAAGTACATAAGAGCACAGCCAAGGGTCTCCTTAAAAATTCATTTTATAGTTCCTAAACTGAACTCAGGATTTACATCAACTTCATAAAGGCAAAGCAATGAGTCACAAACCTGTAACGTGCTCATTACTTCTGACAAACTCTAGTTTGCAATGAGTCTTACCCTCATTCCCTCGAACCGTGACAATGCTCTCAAGGGTCTCAGAGCTCGGAGAGTCCTAAGAGATTTCATGGGGCCAAAGGTACTGCCAAAGAGGTTTATCAAAGAGACCTGAGTGGGAAGACAAAAGAAAAGTAATAGCAAAGTGCTGTCATCTATTTCCTTTATTTCTGTTAAAAAAATAAAACCCAACCAACAAACAAAACCATATTTTCCATGCCTGGAGAACAATATCCTGACACCATTACTGCAGGAGTTAAGGGCACTGTTTGAAATTTACATCCAGAAAATAATCAGGGATTCTGCAAAGGCAGAACTCACATCTACGATAAGGAAATCCAGCCAGCACCAGGCATTGGTGAAATACTTCTTGAAGCCATAAGCCACCCACTTCAGGAGCATCTCCAGAACAAAGATGAAGGTGAACATTTTGTCAAGAAATCCCAACATCGCTAGAATTCTTGCTCTCTTATGTATATGGATGTCTTCAAATGCCTGAAATCATAATAGATATAGATAAATGGCAAAAATCAGAAATTAACCTTGTGCAAAGTCAAGCAACCCTGAGACCCCTTCATCATTCAACTTGTTTTAATATACATCTGAACACCATTTGTTACTCAAAGCTGTGCCACCTGATGAAAGTATAATTCCCCCTGTGCCTTCTCTTTCTTTTTCTCTGTGTAACAGAGCCCTGTGGATGCATCCTTCCTGCACAATTAAATCCTGGGAGGACAGTATATATTTTTAGAAATTTATATCATAAAGTTTTTATATTGAAGAGAACCAAGTGTTTTTTCCAAGTATTAAGAGCCATTTATTTGTTTTAATGATATAAAATCTCCTTAATATTTCACAATTGTGACATAACTTCCTGAGAAAAATCCAGTATACAGTCAGAACAGAAACAGCTTCTGAGATTTATATATTCTTAGCTTAGCTCATGCTCTTTTATAATTCCTAATAATATCAATAATAGATTTGCAATAATTAAAATGGTGAATAAATGACTGCTATTTGAAGTCTCCTCCCTCATTATGAGTTCAAATATATTCACTGTATTTGTTGATAAAAACAGCTTATCTGGGTGCAAATTAAAGCCAAAAATCCCTCATGAAATCATGAAATTGTGCTACACCAACCAGGGCTCCACTGCTCAGAAGAATCATGAATATGATAAAGGATTCAAACCAGGAGTGTTCAACAATCTGGTAGCAAGTTTTTCTCAGATTCCACCAGGTTTCTCCTCCAAACTTTGCAGCACTAGCCAGGCAGCAAGGAAAGTAGCGAGCACAACCTGAAAGTGAGAGACAGCAATGAGTGCATGGAAGGAATGTACATGAATGTGAAGGCACGGCCAGGAAACTTCTGGGGATAGGACAAAGTCAGTGGTCACTGTTACTGCATTGTTTTTGTTGGTTTTCCCTGTTTTACCAAGAGAAAAAACAATGGGATACATCTAAATTGGCTTGTAGCTCCTATTTATGTACACAGTAGGTGGAGCCCCTTTGGACAACTTTCCATTATTTCAAGATATTTCTGAGGCACTGGACAGGCTCTCACTGAGCTGCTGCTGTTGGGGCACGCAAAACTTCAAGGCCATGGAAAAAGTCTTGATGTCCCAAAAGCCCTTCTCAGTTTCTGCACACTCTTTGGGAAGCAGAGATGAGAGGCTGTAACCCCAGCATAGAAAGCCACCGAATTTGTCAGGATTGATATTATCAAAGCCAAGATTGTTACATATTAGGGTAGGAAGAAATCATAAAAGTACTGAACACATCATAGAACAACTTGCAAAGCTGGATATTGTGTGATGATTTGAAAAGAGTTCTCGGATTACTGGGTGATATTTAAGGTCCCTTCCAACCCAAGTCATTCTATGATTCTTTAATCATCACCCCATAGAAATTCAATTAATCCTAGCACCTTATTTTGCTTGTTTCACTCTTATGTTTGATATTGTTCATGAAATGCTATCCAATGAATACTTTTACTGCTGCAAAGTGTTAATAAATCTGATCATTGTGACCATTGCCAGGTGAGACCTGATCCCACACACTTCACTTATTCACCCAGAGTTAGTTGGTTGCTGTCCAACAGAGTGAAATTAATTTCACTTCACTAAAATAAACCCATTTTTCGGAATAGGGTCTCTGCCCAAGTTCCAGTTGAAAGCAATTTACTTTAAGGGGAAGGGAGTCTATTATTCAGGTGTCTCAGTCTCTGTGTTGACCAGAAAGTGATTTGGACTATTTATCTTCATTTCAGATAACTAAAATTAACTGGAAATAATCTGACCCTATTGGTTCAGCATCACTAGAGAAACAAGTTGAGTTTTCATTCTTCTGACTTCCGAGTAGTGAAACCTTGAGAATCTTACCTTCTGGAAAACATGGTTCTGGAGTCTTGAAGTCTTCAGAAAATTCTGGAATCTGCTTTAAAACATCTTCAGGATTTGTGAGATCCACTGTGCTGACTGCAGAAGAGCTGACAATGTCCAGCTACCGAGCACAGTAATATCAGTTATTGGTTCTTTCTAATTCGGGCCCAAATTAATAAATTATTCCATGAACAAATAAAACTCAAAATTAAAGCCTGTTTATGTACTAATATTACAGGTAGTGTTGGTAATGGAATAAACTTTGTGATTTTAAAAGACATAAGCTTAGAAGTACCAATGGGTGCATCCAAATAGAGGCCAAAGCTCTGTAATTACAGTATTTGTCTACATGAACCAGATGTAACAGCCTAATCAGCTGGGAAATTGAAGAGCTTTTAAATTGCATATAGTGTATGTAGTTCTTAAAAGAGGAGAAATTACTTGGGTTAAAACCATGAAATCATGGAAAGATGCATTCACAAAGGAAATCCAGATAAATATATCTGTTTTCATGCCAGGAACTGAGCACCCATGACAGTATCTAGGAAGTAAAAATTGGAATCATACCCTGTATTCTTCAGTTACAAACCTTTTTGCCATCCCATTAAACTAAAGACTATGTGTCGTGAGTTAGCAGTCTGTTAGCAATTACTACTCTATGCTTTTGTTCTTTCATGTTTCCATAATGCTTTTTTTCCCCTTCTTTGAATGTATTCTATATTCAAAGTTATTTTAAAGATACTGTAAACTAGTAACTACTATCTTTAATAACATAGAGAGAAGCTCATTTCAAGCATTGTGTTTCTTGAATCCAAGATACGTAGGACACAGGCAGATTTGATGGAATTTCCCACATGGAAGCCTAACTCTCTTTAATTTTTTTTTTTTTTTTGTTTGTTTGTTTTTTTTTTTTTGTTAATTCTCCTTTTTTTGTGGAATCAGAATTTAATAAATGGAAGGTGTCAGAGAGTATTTTATAAATTATTGATAATTACCACCAAAATTACATCGTACTTTTCCCATTTCTACACGCTCTTTTTCCTATCCTTAAATTTTTCTTTAAAATAAATACCTAGAAACCCTTTGATTTTGCTCACAGAATTCCACCTCCAGTATGGGCTCTGGTCCAGTCAGACAAGTTACTGCAAGTTCAGAGCTGCTTCTGGCACTAAACTCCACTCTGGTAAATCCCTGAACAGGATTATGCCTGCGTTTGACCAATATTAGGAAGTCAACATCACTGAAAAAATAAAATTGTTACCTCCTTTTCTTCTGGTGATGACAATTCACTCTTCCTGTCCTTTCCTAGATAAAGCACACTGAATTCTTCAGAGGAAAGTCCTGATGCTTTACTCCAGCTGCCTGAATTTTTTGCTCTGTCTCCCCTTTGCCTCAGGTGATTTTCATCCTGAAATTAATCTGTGGATTAGAGGGGCTTTCTTTTGCCTTTTTAGGGAGAGTCAGAGGGAGAAAACCAATAAGCTACAAATTTCATTTAAAGTGGGAATCTCCAGACAAGAGTCATAAGAAAGGATCATTTTGAGTCTCTGATTTTACCTAAGGATAGAACTTCTCCCCAGCAGACATGCAGAAATTAAGGAATTTTAGTGATCTATGCAGAACTTAAGTGAGTATTTTTACACAGGAATTAAGAGGGAAACTTAAGGTGGGAAATTGGGATACCAGAATGACAACTGTGATAAAACAGAACTGAAAAATCCATAAAGCACACAGAAATTGGGTAAATATATGATGCAGTATCAAAAACATGGCCTTAGTAGAGCCACTCCATACTTAATCCCATTCACTTCTAATAATTACTACATAATACACACAGCAAGGACAAAGCAAAACTCAGACCTATAAATTCTTATTCTGAATCCATGATAATGTTCTGCATGCAGAACATGTATTTTTTCTCTTTTGTGCAAATAATACCAAAAGACTTGACATTATTCACGTGAATTTTTACATTAAAAAATCCAAGTTCATTGTGGACCATGACATGTCAGCTAGGAATTCCTGGCACAATTTTCTTTAAAAACCATGAAGGCATCCTGATTTTAAAAGGCTCCAAGTGGCAATTTACCCTTGCTCTAAATATTTTTAGTTTTGTTTCTAGCTCAGAACTTTTTAACTCTCTGGAAATGGATCAACATATCCCACCCTGTTCTGCTAGAGACCATCTTCTCCCACACATCCCTCCCTTCCTCCCTTCATCTCTCCCCACAATTCTACTGTTCCAACACAAATAAAGAAATCCATTACCTGTTTGCTGCATTCTGTGTCAGTATATGTGCTCAGTTTATCATCATCTTCGAAACCCTCACTTGTATTCTCTGCCTCAGCAATAGGGACACAAACAAATATATTGGGGTTTCTAACGAAATCCTCAAGGCCTGGGCATTTGTCCCCGTTTTTCTCAATCCATTCATTATTGTAATTCTCTTTACAACTTTTTGCCTCTTCCCTCTTGAACCCAAGTGAGTTCTGTGCAGTCAATTTGAATTTCTTCCTGTGCACTTTCTTTATCTGCCTGACCTTCCTACAGCAGGCATCCCACGTCACGCTCTTGACAAAGCGGAATCCCTTGCGGATCCGAGCGAAGGCAATCCGAAGATTGTTCATCTCTCCATCATCCTCTGTTGTCTGGAGACTGTCAGCACTGAAAGAACTCAGCAGCAGTGCAATGAAAAGGTTGAGAACCTGAAAGTAGTTGAAATTATAAAAGAAGTAAAAATCCAGAGAGTAGCATTTAAAAATTTGAACTCTAACTTTGAAGAACACGGATGCTACCAAAGTTCGGTCTCTACTGAGCAAATCAAAACAAGATGATAAGGAAATGACAATGACTGATCACATCTTGGTTGATGAAATCAACTTATCTATCAGAAATGTCAATGTTCCCATTCCCCTCTTCACAAAAAATGTAATTTAAACTACAAGAGAAAACAGATCTTTGTGTGCCAAATGCATTATTTGGCCAAAGCAACTTTTCAAAGGTGAAAGTAGTAACATAGACTCACATCCTGACAGTTTCATAATTGTCTCTTCATTCTTCAAATTAGACTAAAATCAGGCCTCTATGGAGTTAATTCCAAAATTCTGTGAGATCAGATTCAGGCCCAGAAATTTCCTCAAATCTGCCACATTATCACAAAAATCAAAACCAAGAGAAGCTCGTATTTTCCATTTTTTAAGCACATTCAACTAAAGGAATTTTAAAACCTCCATTTGTTTGTTGTTTGTTTGCTTTTAAGGGAATGTGATAACTTAAATTTTTCACTAGTATTTTGGTTTCTGATGGGATCCATGTATCTTAACTTTTATCATGGCAGAACTGGGCGGATAACACCCCTGAGACATCCAAGCACCACAGGCAGTGGAGAATATCAGCCCTCTAGAAATCAATTCATCCCATCTGTCTTAGTTATTGACTTTAGGCTGGAATAAATCGCAGTCTCAGACACCTCTCTCTCCTTCCTTGGACCATAGGAAAACCTGAACAAGAAGTGGGGGCTAAACACTTCATTGCTTGACAGTTAACATTATGGGCTATAAATCTCACTCACAGCATTTCATCACTGAAATCAATCCTTGCAGTGTGGAACAGGCAGGACATTAAATACATAGTTGGGATTCAGCCGCAGAGCAGAGATTTCCCATAAAGATCTGCCTAGAGTTAAATATGTTAAGAATTTTTTTTACAATTTAGAGAAGTTTGGTGTATGAATGAAAGACATGAGGAACAAAGTTACTAAAAGAAGATATTTATGATTTGGGCATTAAGAAAGGACAGCACAGGACCAAGGAGGGCAGGCTTGTCCCAGCACAGAGTGTGAAGCTGTGTAGGTTATGCCATTGCAGGATCTAGCTCTTGGGTATGAATGCATTTAGAGATGCCTAAAGATAATCCTGATTTCTGTGGTAGCAATGTAGATTCTGCCATTTGCTGATAAAGAATTCAGTACTTGCATGAGGTTTAAAAAAAATTTGATTTAGAGAAGGACTTAAGCACTTAATTAATTCAAGCAGGTAAGCCATAAGCCTCACTGATTATTTACACCCAAGTCCCAAGGTGTGAAGAAACACAGCTGCCTGTATTGTATTTACTGCAAAGGTATTCCTTGTCACATTGCCACATGGAAAGGTCAAGTGATGCTGTGTGCAAAGCACACAAAATGGGAAAATACAGACAACGGCTCAAAGGTGAAAGGAAAAAGAGGGTTTTTCAGACTGTAACATACGCAGGTAACTTTTCCACCTGTTTTTAAGGAAGCTCCCTTTTGTTGTCAGGACAGCCATTAACTGGAGTCCACCACAGACAGGGTGATGAGAGGAAAACACTGGGAAACTTACCACTAAATTTCCTAGCACCATGACCAGCAGAAAGACAACAAGACACAGTGATGGTTCAGCAACCACCATGCAGTCCCACATGGTCTCAATCCATTCTCCACACAGAATTCGGAAAATGACGAGGAATGAATGGAAAAAGTCCTTCATGTGCCAGCGTGGCTTGCAGTCTTTGCTTATTTTAGTGCAGTTGAGCACATAACTTCTCCCAAAAAGTTGCACCCCTACTATAGCAAAAATGAAAATGATGATTGCCAGGACGAGGGTCAGATTACTCAGTGCTCCCAGGGAGTTACAAATTATTTTAATTAGAGTGTTTAAAGTTGGCCAGGACTTTGCCAGTTTGAAGACCCTCAGCTGTGTAGCAACATAAAACATAGTGTTAGACATTGGTAGAGAGAACTCATCTTTGCACCATGCAAATCCTACAACACCCAAATTACTGATGTTCTGAATTATTCCAGCAATGCAACATTTGTGGCACACTAATACTTTTAGAAAGTGTTTATAGATATCTTTTTTCTTTTGAGTGGGCAACACTGCAAACATAAAGTAATCACCTGGTAAAGGACCAGACTAACTTGAGACCCTGATAAAGGCTTGGCCCACACAGACAGGTGTCCATGCAATGCTTTTGATGTAGATTATGGTGCCTAATTTACATGTAAAACAAAGGACCAAAAATTCAGGGACTGCTGCTGTAGCACCATGGAAAGAGTTTATCTTTTGATAAAGCAATTTAAGCCAGTCCCCAGTATATGAAGTGGATACCTTAATATCATCTCACCTCTCTCTTTAAATATTGTTTATTTCTGTTTATACTCTGACACTTTTTTCCTAATTTTCTGTGCTAGTTTTTAATTATTTGCAGAAATTTTATAACATGTCCATTCTGGAATACTTTTTCCTTTGAATTATTTCTCAGTGAATTCAAAAGAAATATCCTTCTTAAACTCTAACATCACAAGGAGTTTGAGTGTGTTTCTTATTCTTAAAGCCAAGATGAGAAAATAAAAATAAGTAGGGTAAAAAAAAAATCATTTCTTGCCTCCTAACTACAGAAGTATTCTGTAATTAATTCACAAGATAAAGTTTCATACAACTGAGCATGCGTGAAGCATTACCAGTCTGAAGGATCGCAAAACTGACAGGGTTCCTCCTTTTCTTTCTCCTTTCTTCCTTTTGCTTTTAGGGAAACTCAGTTCAATTAAGCTCAGTGTGACAATGACACTGTCAAAAATATTCCAGGGCTGCTGAAAATAATGATAGGGATCTAGAGCGATGATTTTTAAGATCATTTCTGCAGTGAAGATTCCTGTAAAAACCTGTGACAAAGAAAGAGCAGCATCAGCCTGAAAGTAGCTGTGAATTTACCTTATCTTTAGGTCATGTTCCCTCAAATAACATTCACGGACAGGTTAATAAAACCATATTTATGAAGTCCTAATGAATATTTAATTAAAATGGGAGGACTGTTTTCTGCCATCTCAGGAGCATGCCAAAGTGTATAAAATAATCGGTCTATATTAGAAACAAAGTCTATAAAGGCAGAGTTTGGTAATTTTAAATTTTTACTGTTACTTTTTGTTTTGAGTGAAAACACACAGGAATTAATTAATTGTGAAAACACAACACAACACCAATTAATTAATCCCATGAAAAGCCACATAGCTGAGAATTTGCTTACCAAGTTGCCTATTTTAAGCATGAATTTAAAAGTAGGTGACATATTATTGTGCTCCAGTGCCATGAACAAAGTGTTCATCACAATGCAAACCGTGATGGTGAGATCAAAAAAAGGATCCTTTATGAAAGCAGCCACTTTCTCCTTGATTCTCAGCCAAAGTGGACAAGAGTCCCAAATTAGATACTTTAAAGCCAAGTTCTTCAGGCGTGGTGGGCATCTCTGCTGAGCTCCTTCATGTTCTAAATGCAAAAGAAAATCCTTCTATCATTGGTTATCACTGAGCAAGAGGGTGAAATGACAACTTAAAGCATTCAAAAGACCAGACAAGAAAAAGGAAACCTCTCATCTCTCACGGAGCCTGAAGCTTCCCTGCACTTTTTACCATTCATGTGGTTCTTACATCAGCTGATAACCGTGGAAATAAAAATTCAGAGAAAATTGGATTCCAAATTCTTTCAGGAGCGCTTCCTTCAAAAGATTTTGGAAGGGGTACAACCACCATCTGACAAGGCAGATATTTGTGATGCAGAGGCCCCACCACAGCTTCTCGTGCTCTTGCAGGACAACAGAGCAGCTGTGACACTTTCCACCCTGACCTCACATGGGTGTGAGGGACAGTGGCTCTGTCACACCCAACAACTGTTGTCTCCCTTGACTCTCAAGGCAGTTTGAAGAATCAGTGGCAGACACAGAAATTCTGACTCTGGCAAATCCAAATTGCCTGAAATTTGGCCTTTTCTATGGGAAAGGTCACACCTCCCATTTCCCAGCTGATGCAAGTTCTACACATCTCCATTTTCCAAGAGTAAAACCTGGGACAGAAGCCATTCTGTCTTTGTCATTTGCATCTTTTTAATCAAATCTAAATCTCATGGCTTTTCTTTCTTCACCGTTAATATTAATGAGCCCTTCAAAATACTTTTGACCCAGCTTAAGTCCTGTGCAACCTCATTGACCAACTGGAGCTAGCTTTAAATACAAGCACAGTAGGAATTACTCATCTGGCTTTCAGGAGCCTGGAAGCTTTTCAGATACATGAGTTGGGTCTGCTTCATATCCTTTTGTTAATTGGTCCTGTCCTTATTTCTTCCCTCTGTTTAATTTTCATTTCTTCTTCCCCAGGCTCAAGTACCAGATTGCACTCTACACCATTTATTCCAGAGTGATCACTTTGACTCAGTCCTCACTCCAGGTCTTGGTCTTGTCTTCCACTAGAGCTACAAGTCCTGTTCCACCCCAGTTCACAGCTGAAACTGTGCAACAAAGCCCAGATCTTTGATTAATTACACTGCAAAGCAGAGCTCGGCTGGATGTGTTGCCACTGTGATTCTCCCAAGAAAAAATCTTTTTAAAAATTAAGGGACCTCCCTGCCACAGGTACCCCCCTGTTAAATCCCATACTTGTGGTCCAAGAACTGGTGGTAGAGTTCCTCAAAAGGACCAAAAGAAAATAAAAGTTCATCATCCTGAATAACTTGGACCAAAATTTTTCAGCCAGATCCACAACAAAAATATCAGTCATCAAAATAACTGTCACTGATTAACTCCCACCAAAAATTCACACGGGAAGGTAAGTTAAAGGAATAAAATTATGAAGTTAAGTATTCAATATCCGAGAATTGCCACAACTAATTTTATTTGCATAATCTCATTAATTGTTGAATTCTGCATGCCAGTGTCTCTGTCACTGACACAACAGAAATCACAGGATCAGGAGCAGAAAACAGTGTCCTGGTCCTTCAGGTCAGATGATCAGAAATACCTTCCACCCACTCTCACCCCAACCCCCTTCACTGTCTGTCCTACAAAATGAGCTTTTACAATTGGCAAAGGATGGATTCCGGTACATAAAAACTGAAAAACACTTTTCTTTCTAAAAGAAGTCTAAATTAACAATGAAATTCCCAACTACACACCTACAAATCTCCGCTAACCTTTAAGAAATATATTTTGTTCTTTCACGGTAGCATTACTTTGGGGTTGAAATAAACTTAATGAGGAACCACTTACCCTCCAAGACACTGGTAATTATGCTGACTACACTTGCTGCCCTTTGTCTCTGAAGAGCCTCATTAAAGTACTCTGCTGACAGATGAGGAGGTAAATGCATTGTGCTGCTCTCATCGTGCACAGCTGCCTGCTCAGAGAAGTAAACACGATTAGGGAGATACCACGGGAGTGAAACGAGCCAGGATGTGATGATGGGTGACTGTGAGAGTTAATAGGAACAGTGACACGTAGCCAAATAAATGTTCGTTTTTACAGGATGTAATAAATGGTGGGATTGAAGGTCCTGCTCTGTAATGGGGCTGCAGTGAATGGATCCTGCAAGCACGAAATATGGGGGAAGCACAGCCTTGGGAATGAGTGTATGAGGGGAAATAGGCCTAGGAATTATTCAAGAGACTAATGGAATAGGAGAGAGGTGATGAATAAACGGGGGAAATTGGGGAACTTACAGGCAAAGATGCTGCATGATGCTAAAGGGGCTATGGACAAAAAAAAATCACAGGTATTATTCAAAATTACACCCCTGGCCACCATTTAGAATGAAAAGATTCTTTGGTGACTTGTAATTTCATCATTAAGAACCTTTAAATCTATGTTACTACAATTAATGAATAGCAGAAACATAAGGTTTACAACAGAAAGGCCAAAATCTAGTTTTCAGGAAGTATCAGACTATTAAAAACCAGTTTCTACAGACAACTTAAAAACTCCCCACATCAGTATGCTTGAGTCCACACCACTGTTTGCCATTAAGCTGAAATTAAAACAACAAAGGAAAAAAGCTCTGCCACTGATCAATAAACCTCATTTTAGGAAGGACATTGAGACTTTTGAGCATGTCCAGAGGAGGCAACAAGGCTGGTGTGGGGCTTGGAACACCAGCCCTATGAGGAATGACTGAGGGAGCTGGGGTTGTTTAGCCTGGAGAAAACGAGACTCAGATGTGACCTTATCACACTCTACAACTTCCTGAAGGATGGTTGTGGTCAGGTGAGGATTGGTCTCTTTCTCCAGGCAGCAACTGACAGAATGAGAGGACACAGTTTTAAGTTGCACCAGGGGAAATACAGGTTGGATATTAGGAAAAAGTTTTTTATGGAAAGAGTGATAAAATACTGGAATTGTCTGCTTGGGGAGGTGATGGAGTCACCATCCCTGGATGTGTTTTAAAATAGATTGGAGGTGGCACTCAGTGCCATGATTTTGTGAAGGTGTTGGGGCATGGGTTGGACTCGAAGGTCTTGAAGGTCTCTTCCAACCTAGAGATTCTGTGATTCTGTGATTCTGTAATATATAAAATGATATATTTTCCTTACCAGATCCCCCTTTCCAGAGTCTTCCATGACTGGTGGAAGCACGACTCCTTCTGAGGACACCGGATCTTGGCTGTGCACCCTGCTGCTCCCTCCTCCCACCCCTGAGCCCACCCCAAGGTGATCATCCCTGTTGCCCTCCTTGCTGCCCCGCAGGCAGTTTGGGGTGGTGGGGTGGGAGCTGTGGCCCCGTTGGCTCTGCAGGCTGGGGCGCCTTCCTGGCTGCGCCCCCGACAGGGACTGGCACCGGGCTTTGTGTCCACCCACTCCGTGGGTGTCCTGGTCACCGCCATCCCCTCTGGAATCCACCTCCACAGCAGGGATTTGGAAGTTGAAGACGCTCCCATGGCTCAGCCTGCGCTTGGCCTGGCTGGCGTTGGGGCCATACACCAGGCCCAGGAGAGACTGGAAGGCCAAGAAAAGCAAAACAGAGACAACACCATAATATCATAGAGAAAATCTGGGGAAACATTGAATTATTAGAGCTTCATAACGTTTACTATCAAGCACTGCTACTCCAAAACCCTTATTTGATTTAGATTTTCCAGAAAGGATTATGATGATTATTTAGATTCTAAAAGGCAGATAATAAAATGTTATGAGCTGTACCAGCTATTTTTGAGATAAGCTTTATACTTACGTTTTAAGTACAAAATTTTTCACAGAGAATGATGGTATAAACCTAAGTTCTGATAGTAATTCACTTCTTTTTATTTCTCAGTGTTATAGAAAATTTATTTTAAAATTTTAACTTTCCTTCCATCCTTTACTTACGATACTTCCTTTTCAAATTAATTTTTACATCTAATTCTTCTTTATCCCAAAGATTTTAAAGACTTAAGAGTGATCCATGTTTGTAATGGGGTTTTGTTTATGCTTTCAAGCAATTAATTTTAAATAAAAATTAGAGAAGCTGTAAGGATCTCAGATTCAGATAATAGATTACCAACTTTCGTTGATTGTCTGGGAGTGGTGACTTGGGGAATTCTTCTTCTTCATTATTTTCTCTCCCCAGTGACTTATTTCTCTTTTTCCTATTGTTCCTTTCTTTGATTTCTTTGGGTGACAGAGAAGCGGCTTCAAGGGAGCTAAGTGACAGGATATCAATCCCTTTAATACCCAGTGACTGAAATTAAAGAAAAAAACACATGGATGATATTTTTGCTGGGTGCTTTGAATAAAAGCAGAAAGAAAACACTTCTGTGCTCTCTATTATTATTTCCTGTTTACCATTTGTGTTTCACAAAACTCATTAAAAGCCTTCAAATATGTGATAATGCTGAAGGAAAGGAGAGAATTTCCCCAACATATGGAGCACTGAACAATTTTCTGTTTGCAGTGTGTTATATGATCACATGTACTGGGCCTGCCAGAGGCAAAATAATCACATTATATCTCCTACTCCTCCATATGGCAAATTTGCTTACAATAAAAATGCTCAGTTTGAAAATAATGCAGTAGAATATACCCTTTCCCCAAAATAAGTACTCAAACTGTAGTAAAGTTCTTTCTTTTCACTGGGGATCCTTGGGACTGTTATTCATGGTGTGGAGGACTTTCCTTCCCATGCTGAATTTAGGGTGATATTTTGAAAACACAGGGGTATCTTGTTCCAGAAACTTCTAAGCCATTTAAGTTACCCAGAGACTTTTCATTCAACTACAATAGGTTTTGGCTCAGATGTCAATGCAGCAGAATTACTGTATGATTCTTTGCTCAGCAGCCCAAATGACAGAATAAAAAATTAAAAAACAACTACATTTTCTTTTGGAAGCTCCTGGTTGATGGAAGTTTATGTTTTCTGGGTTTAAAAATACTGATTTTCTTAAAGTGACATCAAACTTTAATGCTTTTTATCCAGAATAAAAGTCATTGTTTCACAGAAAACATGCACAGCTGAAAAAGGAATTCTTCTGCAGCTCCAGGAATCACTAAATTCAATAAGTTATCACTGCTCCTGTTTCCATGAGTGGCTTTTATACACAGCTATACACAGGGAGTGATGTTTTTTCTTGTGTCTGGATGGGGCTCTGAGCAACCTGGTCTGGTGGAAAACGTCGCTGGCCATGGCAGGGGCTGGGAATGAGATGATCTATAAGATCCCTTCCAATCCAAACCATTCCACTTGACCAATGTTAGAACACTGAGACAAACACTTGCAAGCGAATAATTTACATACCTCTTGCTCCTTCTGCAATAATTCCATGGCTTCCCGAAATTTCCTTTCCTTTGCCTCGGTTTCAGCAATGGTGGCCTTGTTCTGGTCCTCGTATGCCATTGTTACTACAGCCAGAATCAAGTTGACTAGATAAAATGAGCCCAGAAAGATGACCATCATGAAGAAGACTACATACACCTTCCCAGAAGCTCTGAGGGTCTGCAAGCAACACACCCCAGAGATAAACATTACCACAAAAAGCACCAAGCAGGCTTTCAATGTATCTCTGAAATGCTTTAGAAGCACTGAGCTTCCTAGACACGATGCTTCAGGAAGCTTAAATGGAATTAGATATTCCTTGGCCTTTCTTCCCCATCTTCCTCCCTCCTCCTACACCCTCACATGTGAATCACTGATCATACATCCCATGAGGACAATCAAGGAGTCATTTTTATATTTTTGAATAGGGTACAGAACCCTTTTAACATTTTTTTTCCAAGAGCAGGGTGAAAGGGCTGGAAGCACTTCAGCATCCCTTTTCTAGGAGTCACAGGCAGAAGGGAAGATGTGGACGCGACAATTTGCAGCTATGGCTTTTATTTGAGGTTTCTTTTCCTCTCTACACATTTTCTGCTTCAGCTAATGAAGATCAGTTCTGAACCATGTACAAAGCTGGTACCTGTTGGTACAGACGCTCCCAGTAGTCCTGGGTCATCAGGCGGAATAAGGAAAGGAAAGCCCAGCCAAAAGTATCAAAACTGGTGAAACCATAATCAGGATTTGGCCCAATTTTACAGCATTTATAGCCAGGAGGACAGACCCTGGAATTAGTAATAAAAAGTGGAGCTCTTGTAAATGTGCAGCTTTCAAGGAAAACTTCAGCTTTATGTAAGAGTTCTGATTATGTTTCAGCTCTGCAGTTCATTCGATTGAAAAAGGATTTTCTACTCCAGGTGGTATTGGCTGGAAGGAGGGATGGAAAAAACAGGATCCACAATCCAGAAACAAAGGAAGAAGGCAGGCTGGAGTAGAGCACCATCCCAGGACAGCTCCCTCATCATCAATCCTCATCCCCTGCCCCTCACTGCAAAGCAACCACATCTCCCTCCTTGCCCAATCCTGCCCTCCAAAATTCATATTTTATTTTTCCAGTTTAACACTCATGAGCCTTCACAGAGAGGAGAGTGTCTGTCCTGTGCTATACCCTAGATCTTTCACATTTTCAGTTCTCTCATATATCTGTTGGAAAATCTAAAAGACTTTCTTCTGGAAAGTCTAAAAGACTAATTAGACCTGAATAAGCCAGCTGGAGGTTCATACTTCGTTCCCTACAAGACTTAAATTATCTGACTGTTTGCTACACTTTGTTTTCTGTGTTCCTGTTTCTGCATTCAAGGAAAGCTTGGGATTTCTGCTTTTGTCTCACATGACTGAGCAAATATAGGAGCACTGAGGCAGAGAAAACTTCCAAGGAAGAAATAATCTTAAGTGCACTCACCCAGCACCAGGACCACACAGCAAAATATCCACAGTACCATTTTTCCTAGCAAAGTCATCTATTAAAAAACAAAAAGAGGGAAAAAATTAAACCTAGAGCACTTTCTAGCCTGAATCCTCTATCATTTAATATAAGTAGTGATGAGTAACCAGTGACCTGTAAGACTGAGTGCACAGGTTTCCCATGCTCATATTAACTGCACCAGATTGTAGGATGTCCTGGCCTCATTTATAATGAGGCACAGATTTCAGACTAAAGGCAGTCCTTAATGCAGAATTTTTAAAGATATCATGACTTTGGCCATGTTTGTAAGAATGAACTGAGGAATTGGAAGGCATAGGCTCAAACACAGTCACAGAATCCCAGAGTGGTTTGGGTTGGAAGAGGCTGTAAAATTCATCTCGTTCCAACCCCCTGCCATGACCAGGGACACCTTCCACTATCCCAGGTTGCTCAAAGCCCTGTCCAACCTGGTCTGGGACACTTCCAGGGATGGGGCAGCCACAGCTTCTCTGGGCAACCTGTGCCACTGTCTCACTGCTCTCTGAATAAAGAATTTCTCCCTAGATCTAATCTGCCTGTAAAACCAATTCAATATTTGGTAAATGTTGGCACAAACTGGCAGAGTTCTGGCCCATAGGAATTATCCCTCTCCAAGAAAGTGTGTGAACATCACTAGGAATAGAATAGACCAGTTCTGTTTCCAATGAACAATAAAAAACAAAGTCCTGTTCTGAGCAGGAAGAAAGAATATTTGGCTGTGTGAGTATCAACCACTGCTGAGCCAAACAGCAGCTCCTAACCCTGCCTGGCTGAGAAATGCAGATTTATCCATTAGGATGCTGGAGCTGTGCCCTTTTTGAACTCTTCCCCTATTTCTCTTAGCATTAGTTACTCTGTTATCAGCAGAATCAAAGTAAAAGCTTTAGCTAATAGCTAATTATCCCCATTAAGATGTGGATTTATTATCCCAGATGTAAGGGAGGTCTCATGTCTCCCTGGTGCTTCTCAAACCTCTCAGATAAGTCAGCAGGATTCAGAGCCACCAGGAGCCTTTTCTATCAGCTCTACCATACCATGTAAATAGTTCATAAAGGAACTAATCCCTATCTGGGCTACTTTCCACTGAAATCTTGCTCTGCTCCACTCCTGAAAACTGAAAAAAGAAAGGTTTTTTAAGAAGACTCAGTGATTGAACTTTGGAGAATCATAATAACATATAGTTCTCCGTGTGGGACATGGGAGCTTCCCACAAAATCAGGACTAAAGCAGTCCATAAAAAACATGCAAAAATAGTTTTACAGAGAACTGGACTTATAGGGCTCCTAAATCCTATAGTAAAGTCATCTACCATGCATTAAACCTGTCTGGGCTCTCCTATTCCTTTTGGAATAGGATTTGAACAACACAGAGGTTGTGAAGCAACACAGATTTTCAGTTTCTTGAGCTCTATTTTCTCCACACCCTTGCCTTTATACAGCTTCAGTGTTCTGCATATACAAAAATATAGATCCTTTTGCTTCATGTTCTTCAGCACAGAAAACCAGCATTTTTAGCCCAACTTTGTCACATTTGTTTTGTCTGTTATGGTCTTCTAGTCACTGATTGGTTTCTTTTCAATTCTGCTTTCAATTATGATTTTTACAGCATTCTGTAGATGTAAATTACTTGCTTCTTCTGTGTGGTCTTTTGATAGGAACAAGAAAAAAAAAGGGTTTTCCTGAAAAATCTTTTCTATACTTTCTTCCCCTGGCCTCTGAAGTTACTGAAGAAATCCTGTCTGAACAAATCTCCCACACAGAGTGTGGACAAACAGCAATTCTGGGTGGCTTTTCCTGTATTTTAACACTTCTCCTGGGACAATTCTTCTCTCCCTGTGCAACTGCTGCTATGTCTGAACTCTTTGGGGGAGATTTTCTTCAGTGATGAAGCTTTCTTTATATTTCTGGCACAGACACTGATTATTCTGAGTCTGATTTTTCACTTATATTAAGGCTTCTCCTTCAGCACAAGGCTTTGCCATTCTGAATTGCATCTCACAGTTGTTCCTCTGAGAGAGCTTTGATGCATTTTCAGATCTCTTCTCCATGGTTCCATCACCAGCCTCAGCCAAGGTGTAAACATGAGGGATGTGTATGGTATATATCTTATATAAGATATAAAATAAGATATATTTGATGTCACGTAGTAAGTAATTTGACTTTTCAACAAAGTCCTCTGTTTGAAGCTGAGAGCAGCTCTCACTGGGCAGGAAAATGAAGATGCACGGGCTCTTCAGCCTGTAGTAAAAGCTGAACTTTGGGGAATTACAACAGAGAATGAGCTAATGCATGTTTCAGTTATTGTCATTTCATTCGGGGAAACAGACCTGGATGTTCCTGGAAAATTTGGGAGAGCTTTTTCCTATAATGAAGGGAGGAATGCATTCCTGGCTGCCTGTGAGCTGCTCTGGCAACCAGAAGGCCATTATCAAGTAGCTGCTCATCAAAACATCAATCAAAACATCAACATAATTCACAGCACTGGTTATACATGTGTGCATGGGTGTCTATAGCATCATCTGAAGAAGAATTAAGGAGAAAAAATTACCTGAATCATTAGCAAACTTTTCATAACTTTCCCATGTTTTATTACAAAACTCTGTAGTGTTCCTGATACACTTTTGCCTGAGATTGCCCTTAAAAAGCTGGAGGCCTATGAGGGCAAAAACACTCAGGCAGAAAACAGTCAGGATCATCACATCTGCAAGTTTCTTAACAGACTGGATAAGTGCCCCCACAATGATCTTGAGTCCTAAAAAGACAATGTAAAAAGGAAAAACGGGATGAAAAACTGAGATACAGATATAATGCTTGATTAGAGTTAATATGTAAAAGCCAAAGTACGAGAATCACAGGATAACACGTGGCAAATAAATTTGCAATACAAGTAGAGTTGTGATGAGAGCGACCAATATGAGAAAAATACTTTTCTTCCTCATTTCATTGACCCTACAGTTTTTAGCTGTTCCTTTAATCCCTGAAAAATATTCATGCAAAGACGATAAACCAGAAATAGTCTAGTTTTCTTTATCCATAAAAATTAGTATACATCATTCAAATGATACTTCCAACACTGGTAATTTGTGAAGAGAATATCCCATCTAAGCCTCTCCTGGCAGAGATAGATGATGTAAGATCATTAGGAGTAAAGTCCCTTCAATACCCAGAATTATTTCTGTGGAACCATAACACAGAGATCAGCCAAAAGGACATTCTGTAAAACTGATATTATAAACTATGAACAGCATCTTTAAAATTATAAAGAAAATAAACTATATTCAATATTCTTCCTAACATTTGATTAATTCTGACTGGGACAGATGAACTGAGACACTTTTTGTGTTCACAAATTCAGCTGTGTCTGCAACTTGTGAAAGATACAGGAAAAAAAAAGGCAAAAGCCAACGTTTTGAATGAAGTAAAGAATGAATTGTAAGTAGGAGGAAATACTCAGCAAGTAAGATTTCTTACCTGGGACTACTGAAATGGTTTTTAAAGCTCTGAGAACCCTGAAAGACCGGAGGACTGACACACTCCCCAAGTCACTAAATGCTCCCACATACCTGAAAATCCAGATGTCAAATGTCAAGTGGTTGAAGAGAGTTATCAGGGCAGTTATTTACAGTGGTCATTCTTGGATCTCAATCTTTCCAAGTGAATTTTAAGTATTTTAAAAACTGCATATCAAGGATTTGTCTGAAGACTTACAGAAACACATTTCTTGATTATTAGAGTTTCCCTCTGAGGTTGTTCCTGGCTAGTGCACAGCTGCTTTTGTGTAAATATCTTCAAACATAATTCATTTAAAATACAAAGGTAACACTCAAAATTATGACTTTCCAAATGCTGGCTGAGCTGGTTTGATCTCCCTCCTGCATTTAACCAGAATATAGAAGCTTGCTAATTACCAGAAAACTAAGCTTTAACTGTGATTTCTGGAGGTAGAGCCGTAATTTAATCCACTATCCTGGTGTCTATACCCATCACTCTAATTTCACAATTATACTTTCATTCATGGGATCAGTAAGTCTGTATTTATGCCCAGCTCTTACATTTCACCAGTCCAAACACACCCATTCACACATATCCACCATGGGAAATATGTTGCTCTGCACAGCTCCATTCCCTTCTTGAAAGACCAAAACATTATTGTAATACAATGAGTGCTAAACAAGGGGAAAAGTCAATGTTCTAGACAGTTTCAGGTGCAATTAGGAGCCGTGGGTTGGTTTTTAAACCACAGTCTTTTGCACCACAGCACAGAGTGTCTAGGCAGATAATCCATATTTTATACGTTCTCACTTACGCCATGATGATAACGGTGAAATCCAACCAGTTCCAGGGATCCCGAAGGAAAGTGAATTCATTTAGACAGAATCCTCTTGCCAGTATTTTTATCAATGATTCAAAAGTGTAAATGCCAGTGAAAGTAGATCTAAGGAGGGGAGAGAAGTGCCAAAGGGAAAGAGCAGTATTAGCACTCAGCGGAAGAGGAACAGTCAGAGTATTGAGTGTCTGGGCCAGCAAACTGAGGCAATGCTGGAGAGAAATAACAGATTTCTGTTGGATTTCAGTGCATTCCATCAGTATCTGGAGCTGGAGACAGTAGCTGACTGCTACCTAGACATGGCTATTAATGTGCAACCCATGATACACTTTTTGGCATTCAACAATTTTTTCCAAAGCCTTTCACATGAGTCCCCATAATTTCAGAAACACCAAACTCCCAGTTATTAGCCAAAATAAGACCAAAATTTGTATCTTCCTCCAGTTTCAAGTGGCCAAGTGAACGTGTGATGTGCTGTGTTATTTACTTTGGGCACACAGCAACCATTTCTGTGCAGAATATTTAAAACACTTAGAGGAATACAAGAGTAGAGGGTTTTCAATGTAAGATGGCAATTATTCTTATTAATGGAAAATTATCAGTAAAAGCTCTTCTGGACTTAACTGAGTGCACTTATAATTTCAAGAAGGCAGCGATATCCCTACAGAATTCAAAAGGCTTTCATCTGGAAGTCAGCAAATGCACTAAGAAATTATATGGATGTAGTGCTTCCCTTTTCATTTGGAAAGAAGTATTCTGAAATTATTCTTGAAATGCATTTGAATGGTAGTTGGTGCCAACAGCAGATACAACTCTGATGCAACCTTTAACTCTCTCCTGGGTAGAGAAGTACCTCAGCATCTTCTGGAGATGTGGATTTTACTATCATGCAGTCTTGTTCCTGCTTGCATGAGGATTTGCCATTCCAAGCTGTTTCGGTGTCATTTAACATGAGATAGTAAAAAATAATTTTAAGCCTGATTTATTTGGGAATCTTCTCCTTTGTGTTAGGTGTTAGAATTACCAGTATTCATATTCTAGCGCTTTTTGCCAAAGTGAAAAATTGAGAGCTGAAATAGTCTCTAAAAAGAAAACACCAAAACAACAAACCCATGGCATTATACATTTCAAGACTGACTACAAAGACATGGATTTATTGTGATTTCACATTGCAGGTGTTGGCAGCACTGAAGATAAAAGCTTTACATTCTAACAGCACCCTGCAGGCCAAGAGCTTCTGACAGAACGTTTTATTAGAGCAAAACTCAGCATTTCAATATAATTAGCCAGAATTTTAAAAGACAGCAACTCCCATGTGCTCAATCAGCATCAGTAACAACAGGAAATGTATCTTGATAGAGAGCAAATAATTACTGAGTAACTTCAGAAAGTGGGAAAACTGGAGCAGCAGAACAGGCAGGAAGTCAGTCCGACTTCATGGAATTTAATCTACACTTACTCTCTCCTATAACACCAAAATCAGTGTATATATTGGGTTTCAAGACAAAAATACTTCCTTGAATAAGAAATAAATTTTAAAACTCCCTTAAGACAAGCAACTTTCCTTTTAAATCTCCCACAAACTACCTCAAGTGAAAGTAGCAAGTCTCAGTAACTCAGTACAACTACATAATTAAAAAATATCCACACCCACAAGTACTTACTCAACATATGTGTTCCATGAAGACGGCGAAGGCTTCGAGGACTCACTCAGAGCCATGAACACACAATTAATCAAAATGGTGATCATGATAAACAAAGTGAACAATGTAAGTCATGGGAGTGAAGGCAAAGAATACGACATAGATTCAGAAATGTAACTAAATATTCCATCAGACACTGACACAATATCTGGCTTTTTGTTTAAATCACATGTAAGAATAGCATGCACAGGTATTCACTGATTTTGAGCCATGTTAGATGACAACCCACTACTGTTGTTATTCATGACTTCTCTGTTGACTACAGATCTGCTGTTTTGAGCATTTCCAGCCTGGAAAAGGGACCCTCAACCATTCTACGATTGGGTGGAAGGATGCAATTTTAGTTTCATTTTATAACATATAAGTTAAACACTTGCCCAAATCACACAGCCCAAACTTCCCTCTGATCTGGCAAAGCTCTTCTCTTCTGAAAGACAGCACCAAGTCTGACAGGGTGATTGCAGGGGTCTCAAACAACTCCAGACCATAGAATCACAGGATATGCTGAGTTGGAAGGGATCCATCAGGATCATCAAGGCCAACTCCTGGCCCTTTTCAGGACATCCCAAGAGTCACATCTTGTGCTTGAGAGCATTGTCTCAGTGCATCCTGAACTGTCAGGCTGGTGCTGTGACCATTGCCCTGGGGAGCCTGTCCAGTGCCCAGCCACCCTCTGGGGGAAGAACCTTCTCCTGATATCCAACCTCACCCTCCCCTGGCTCAGCTCCAGCTGTTTCCTCGAGTCCTGTCACTGGTCACCAGAGCAAAGGGATCAGGGTCTGCCCCTCCACTGCCCCTCACAAGGAAGTTGAAGACCACAATGAGTCTCCCCTCAGCCTCCTCCAGGCTGAACTGACCAAGTGCCCTCAGCCTCTCCTCACACGTCTTTCTCTCAAGACCCTTCACCATCTTTATAGCCCTCCTTTGGATGCTCTCTAAAAGATTAATGGGGGTTTTATATTGTGATGCCCATGTTTAGCCAACCCTTGGGGTTCCCAGCTGCTGTCTGGGACCTGGTGGGCCAGTGAACAGGAGCTTGGGCAGCTACCTCATGTGCTGACACCTAAGCTCAAGAACAGAATCTGGAGCTGGATCTCATGCCTTGTCATAGCACATACGTGGGCAATCCATAAGGTAGAAGAGTATGGGAAAGACACCTAGCTTTACCTTTATCCATCCTCTCCATCCCCACAAAAAGAAATTCCTGGTTTTAACTCTGGGCATGGTCTTACTGTCACAAGAAGCTGGGCCACTACTGTTGAAATGCCAGTGTCAGCCAGCTCCTGCCCAGAGAAAGCCCCAGATGAGAGGCATCACTCTTCCAGGGATCCAGCACGCTGCTATGATGACAACCTCAAGTGATTGAAGCTACTTCAGCACCACAGAGCTAGGAGATGGCTGAAAATCCAAAACCCACACAGGCACACCACAGACTCTGCTCTGGGTCTGATTCAGCACCGAGAAAGAGCTCAGGTGTCCTTCCCCAGTGCCAAATTGGAGTGATACATTTGTTATTCCCATCCCCTAAATTTGATATATGAGGTGAGATCTATATTACCTTTATATTCCCAAGGTATTCCCTGCAACAGCCTCCTTGGAAATATTTACTTTTATATACCACATGTATACTTTTTGAATCTCATTTCCCAAAGAAACTAAGTTTGCATGGGGTTTTTTTCTGTGTGTTTTCCTGTGTGTGCTTGCCTGTCTGAACCTCTTCTCTCAAAACTGGCCTATGGTTGATCAGCTTTGGCAGGTGAGTTGAATTTAATTCCCACATTTGGGTAAGCAGAAGATGAGAAAGAGGATAGAGATCTTATCAATCTTCTCACTGGAAAAGGTTTCAGAATGAGAGTTTTGCTTATGAGATATCAGGAAATCAATATCAGAGCTCAAAACACATATCGGTAGAAAATCAGACTAAATAAGCCCAATACAATATTTATTTCTAAATATCTTAAGAGCACCAAAACACTAAAAATATCTAAGGTGATTCAAAATTAGAATCTGTCTGTAGTGAGGAAAAGATTAACTCAACGTTCTATAATACAAAAGCATAGGATTATGTAGAGTGAATAAAGCCAATAAAAGGATATGAATGTATTAAAATTTTAATTGCTCTTCTTCGTATGGGATGGAAGGGACTGAAGATCCACAGGGCACGTGTAGCAGTAAATCTGTAGATTGTTTTCTGCTTGTTTAGTACTATGAAAACCTTTTAAAAATAAGCAAACAAGAATTTTTCAGGAAGTTGAACACAACATATTTTTTGTGCTATATCCTGTTGTGTCAGTCATGAGCAAGAGCTTGAATTTCACTCTAGCCTGGAAAGGCTCTATTAATTTGCTATCCTTTCGTCAGAAACTTTCAACTCTCAGGCTGCAAAATATTCCTTAGCACAAACTTCTTTTTTCAACCTTGTGATTTGCAGAGAGCCATGCGCAGAACTAGTCTTGCTTATGATTATTCTCTTAAAATACAATGAACCCCTCATTGAGTCAAGATATAGAGAGGTGCAAGGAAGAAGTGCAGCCTTTATAGTTTATTGTTATTGTTGACAGTGATCCTCTAGCTCTTGGACTGTAGAAATTAGCCCAATGTTCAAGCTCCTCTCAAGAAAAAACATAATTCCTGATGGATTAGTTCCCATTTCTCTGTTTGTTATTGAAAATCACATTCTTCAATATGTCACCACTGGAACATGGAGCTTGAGTCAGGAGGTTTTAAGGATTCATAAGCAATTGTTTTAAAATAATTTTTATGCTTGGGTGTCATTTATTGTACATATAAGTGGAATAAAAGAATTGAGATGGAGTGAAACAAACTCTTCAAAATTATGGAATTTAAGAAAATGTACAAAATTATGTACAAATCGTACAAAATTATAATAATTTATCTAATTATTATAATTTCTTTCTCAACCTCCCCTTTTCTCCCTTTATCCAGTTTGTTTTTTCCGCTTCTATTCTGATCCAAAGTTTAATCGATTTCCTTTTATTTCATTCCTAATATTGAAAGATAAGCTTTTTTTTTAAAGATTACAGCACATCACTCAGCTGTGCCAACTGCATGCATTGTTTAACCTAGAAAGGGATGAGAGTTTGTGTAAAGGGATGTAAGCAAAACTCTTTGATAGATTGCCCACAGAAACTTTTGGCAAGACAATAAATAGAATAAAATAAAATAAAATAAAATAAAATAAAATAAAATAAAATAAAATAAAATAAAATAAAATAAAATAAAATAAAATCCAAGTATCTTGGTTGGCTCTAACCTTATGGTCTTTGTAGTAGGGGTCGAGATCCTCCAGCGGTTCCCCAATGAGCTCTGGAGGAAGATTTCCATAGAGAGCTGGTAACTTCTGGAAAGCTTTTAGGTCAAGCTGAGGACGTGGTTTCTCCTCAGGTTTGTGCTCTATGGTGTTTCTTCGACAATTCTTTTTGGCAGCAATTCTCTTCTTGATGGCTGCCAAGGACTCCTGAGTGAACCTACGGAAGTTGTTGGTACCAGGTAGCAAGAATTCAGCCATTTTCATGCTTCTCTTCCTGTCACCAGTTCTGCCAAACAATAGAAACAAGAAGAAAATAAGTCAAGTAACTCCAAAGCAGGTAGGTTATGGAAATGAAACAACTGTTTGCCCATACATGGCTAAGAACATCAGCTTTCTAAGCCATCAGCTTCTACAAAGAAGAAAAAAAAGAAGAAGAAAATATATGATAAATACCTTTTTCAGTGAGATGTCTGCTCAGTATTTTTTTATATTACATGCACTGATAGGATGTGAGCATACCTCTATAAATTTAAAAGTGTACTTGGAGCACTTCATTTAAGACACACATTATCCTAAATAATCTTGGGCTGCTCAGAAAAAAAACCCTGGTCTTGTGGTTCAGCCCAATATTGGAAAAGGGACAGTAAAACCCATCAAACTGCAACATTAAATGTGTGGGAGCTGTCAGCAACAGGAGGATCAAGTATTGAATGAACTGATGCAGAAGGGAATACTCAGATGGAAACTCCATCCTGGTGGAGCCAGAATAGGAACGAGCAGCATCCAAGAGGGTTTAATTTGTGACCCACAGAGTCAGCACTGCCTGAGATGGAGGACCAAAATGCTCAAGTGAAATGTTTATATTTTAGGCCTTCTTGTCAGAACAAAAAAAGAAAAAAAGTGAGACTAGACTAGAAAAACAACTTGCATTTTTGATTAAGAAATCTGACCAGCTTATGCGTAGAATCCATCCACTAACACTACCTGAGTCCATGCCCTGCTAGGAGATTTCTCTAAAATATTTATTTTGATTATGACCTCTGGGAAGACACTGTTAATTCAATGAAGGGTCAGGGAACTCCTGAACCAGTGCAGCCCCACCTGCACACTGTGCAATGATCCCACCTGGTCAGGGACTCTCACTGGGCTGGGTCACTGCTGAGCAGGCACAGAAGAAGTTCATGTTAGAGGCACAGTCAGGTTTTTCCATTCAGAAGCTGCCATTACCCCTTCAGGTGTGCTTCAAATTTGATTCCATAACAGCAGTGAGAGCTTAATCTTGAAGTTTAAATCCTCCTGCCTGACAACTTGCTCTTCCACCTTTCCTCTCCAGACACTACATGGAACACCCCAGGAAAACACAGCCTGCATCAAGAGGCTTTGTTCTACTTCTTAAACAATTTTTTTTGTGTGTGTGCTGTCTGCCTGTATCTTCCCCTGCCAAGCAAGGCCTTTTCATTTCTCCCCAGACACAACATGATTTCAGTTGACCTCACATTGCTGAGCTGTAGGAAACCATTGCTGTGAGAACAACAGCTGGAGGCCAGTGACAAACTAACTGCAGTGAAATTGCTCCATTTTTGCAGTCTGCCTGCCTCTCCCATTAAAGCAGCACAAGAAATTATGAATATGAGAAGTAACCCTTGCTCCCAGCACAAATTAGCATCATTTCTGGAAAGAACCAGAACATTCAGGCAAGAATATTCATTATTCTGTATTTTTCAAGATCAGGTTAACAGTCTGGAAGCTGTGTGTAGCATTACAGCAGAAACAAAAACTACAGCATCCACTTGCAAGATTTCAAGTCTTCATCTGTACAAAGTGATGTTTGTTTTGTTGATGTTCAGAGTAATTTCGATGTTGTGGTGCCAGTAATGGGAGCTGTGAATGATGCATGAAAAGATGCAATTTCTGTGCAATGCACGGAGGGAATACAATAATTACTTTATTAGGCTTTGTGCCAAATCATCCAAACATACCCATCCCTCCACTTCCATGAAAGTTTACCTGGTCTCAAAAGTTCAAGATTAAAATTCTGTTTGTTACAGATTTCATTGTGGTTTTATCTCCTCCCTTCCATGAAACCATCCTGTAACCTTCCAGTAAAGAAACTTTGGTTTTCACACAGTTTTCCCTCAGGACTATTAGAGGGCAGAGGAGATTCTAGGAAAGCAAAAGGTTGCTGGCTAAAGCCAAGGATGGGGAATTATAAGGAAGCATGGGGGCACACAGAGCCTGCAGTCCTTGGCTGGAGCTGGAGAAAAGGCAGGGATATCTTTCCTGGTGGTTTTATAAATTCCTTCAAACAATTCTGGAAGAATTAATGTTTCAAACATTAAGGGAAGGAAATCAAGCCTTGAGCTTGCTGTCTCACATGTCAGCAGCAAAATTTCCATGAGAACAGCTGCAAGCCATGGAGCAAAAGGTTAAACTACACTTATCATCCCTGGGCAATTCTGAGCTAGTCAGCCTAGTGCTGAATAAAATCTAACAATTATTAGAAGTTGAGTAATGGGGGAAAAAATGTTCCTGATTCATTCAAGCATCTTAAAAAATATCCCCAAAATAATTTCTGTTACTCATAGTCTCAGGGAGGGTAGCTCACAAGCTTAGATGTATTTAATTTTTATGTGACCAGGTATCAATGGAGCAATTTGACCTAAAGAAGAATAAAATGTTAATGCAAAACCATTTTTCCCCTTTATGTCACAGAAGAAACAAAGTACCATTTTAGCCTTTTCTCAAGGCTTGAAATACCTACAAAACAGTGTGATATTTAATATCTCTTGAAAATTGAAATTTTTCTTATCGTTGGAATTCCTGAAGACCAAACACCGATAATGAAATCACCATGATCAAAGAATAATTATTTAAATTAAAAACCACAAACAAATAAACAAAAAAATCATTTATGATTTGTTCTATCAGCTGTCAAACATATTTTCTATTAATTATTTCTCAAATACCAAAATGTGTAGCTGGATAGATTTCCAAATTAAGGATGCCTTCTTCCAAATGCGTTTTCCTCTTTAGGAATACTCATTGTGAACAGACCTGGAAACAAGGTTATTGTCAAGGATATTTTTGCTCCTTTTATTATTATAACAAGCACCCCAATTCAACCTCAGTTAATGAATAAAATTGTTCTAAATTTTTTGCTTTTATGGCTTCTTCATCTGTTATAAAAACAGGTGAAAAATATTGACTATTCCTGTGTTCAGCATGACCAAAGTAATTACTATGGTCAGAGTGGCCAGGATTATCTTATTTCTTTCTGGGTTTTTTGTTTCTTTTGCTTGGAAGATTGTTACTATGCTGCACTTGGGCTGTATTGTATCTTTCTACACCTGAATTTCCAGAGGAGAAGTCAAATTTTTCTAGAATTTAATAAAAAAAAAAGATCTAAGTAACAGCAAATCAACGTTTCTGTAGAACTGTTCTACTCTTTCCACAGAAATGTTTCTGTGTTTTGAGCAGATGATTTAATCATACCAAACTGACATTCTCTTAATGGCTCTTAAGATAAATATTAAAATAACACTTGTATATTAACATGTGTATCTTTTTAATCAGAGAATAATTTGGGTTGAAAGGGAACCTAGGAGGTGTCTCAGAATGGGTCAGTCCTGAGGTCAGGGCTTTATCCAGACAAATCTCCAAGTACAGAGTCAGCACAAAATCTTTGAGCAACCTGTTCCAATACTTGACTGTCTCAACCCATTTGGATCCCCCTTGCTGTTTTAATTTATGCCCCTTGCCTCTTGTCTTCCAACTATACAGTACTGTAACAATAAAAAAGGAAGAAAATATTGCATTCATAGAACTATTAAATGGTTTGGGTTGGAAGGGATCATCAAGATCATCCAGTTCCAATCTCCCTGCCGTGGGCAGGGACACCTTCCACTATCCCAGTTTGCACCAAGCCTCATCCAACCTGGCCTTGGACTCTCCCAGGGATGGGGCAGCCACAGCTCCTCTGGGCACCCTGTGCCAGGGCCTCACCACCCTCACAGGAAAGAATTTCTCAATTTCTCCCTAATATCCAGTTTAAATCTCCCCTCTATCAGTTTAAATTCATTGTCCCATCTCTCCATGCCCTTGTCCAAAGTCCCTCTCTGCTGTCCTGGAGCCCCTTTAGGCACTGGAGGGGGCTCTAAGGTCTCTCTGGAGCCTTCTCTTCTCCAGGCTGAACAACCCCAGCTCTCAGTCTGTTATTGAATTGAAAGGTAAAAGGCAGCCCCCAAAATGCCTCTCTATAAGGAGAGCACAAATTACACCTCCTGCAGCCCCTTTGGGTACTCCTCTCTCTACAGGAGCCTACAAGGAACCTCTCCCAGGTCTGGTTAACAGCACCCTGTGCAGCTCCTCTGGGATTGCCAGGGGAGGCAGACCCTACACCCTCCTGGCAATCAACAAAGCTGTGAATGCAGAGCACCTAATGATGGCTAAACACAGAGGTTAAAACACATGAAGAGTACCAAAAAAATGCATCAGATTTTTCTCACTAGTGTGAGTTAAATCCCCACTCTTCAAACAGGGATTTACAGTTTACTGTTCTCAGCGCTGGGGAACGAAGGTAGCAAAGAATATGGAGATTCACAAAAAATTAATGAAGACCTGATAAAGCCAGTTAGCATTCATCCAGAAAGCCCCTCTGGGTGGGATTAATCTCACCTCAGTGCAGACATCTTGGAGTTACACAGCTACACCTCCACGAGCTCCCAAGCTGCCTGCTGAGACCCTTTTTCACATTTATTTCAGGATGAAATGCCAGTTGACTACAATTGATGAGACAAGATAAATTCAACTCTTTGCATCCATTACCCCTTTTATTCTCACTGCCCCTGCTAATGGACAACTGCTAAACTTCCAAGGTTTGGTGATTCTACAGTCAGTGGTGGGACAGGGCAAACATCATTAGTCACCAGCAGACTGTGAACACATAAAAATTCTATGATTGCCTAACGTTGAATTGTCTCGTTAATGACTACTTCCAGCACAAGCCTTCTTAGCAATTAGTGAAGTGTTAAGTCACATTTTCTTTTGCCTGGTAAGGGGGCACTAATTTTCAGCTACTTTGCCATCATAAATAATTTAAATCTGTGCAGAGATCACTTTCTGTAAGTGCTTGAGCAGTCAATTGACGAGTTGTCAAATGGCCAGTTGCAAGCACTGAGGAAGCACAGGAGCTCTGTGGCAGCACAGGAGTGAATCTGAGAGAAAAGAGCTGAAAAGCTTTTAATGACCATGGAGGAGTCCATTGATGCAGGAGTTAGGATGAGTGAGATGTAATCACCTGGTTATTAACAAAAGCCCATGAACTTCAACTGGTAGCTTTGGTGTCCCCAAGGAAACAGCCAAATCATGGGAACAGCCTGTTGGTCATCAAGAAGCACAAAAGCCTCCAAAAGTGACCAGGACAAGATTGTAAAAGCCAACAGCACATGTGACAATGTGGTTTGAACTGAGTCATCATCATCCAGGCATTCCCTTCCCATCCCTGTCCCTAAGGATAGTGGGTGTAAGCAGAGGACAGGAAAGATTGGTCAGAAACTCCTTGAGCCAACAGCAGGATCCAGAATCATCTCTCCAACCTCTGAGGAGCCCAGCAGTGGAGAAGACCCCAAGCAACCCCCACAGCTCAGGACTGTGGCTGGAGCTGCCTTACAGGAAAGTTAACTTAAAAAATTGCATATATTTGTGGTTAAAGTGGGATAATATCTGTGTCCACTGGTCCTCCACAGTGGGGCTTTATATGGTGGAAGCTGCACAAAGAATTGAAATAACAGTCTGTTGTCAGGGAGACTGATCAGATGATAGAGAAATAAACCTCAGGTGAGGGGTTTTACAAAACAAATTAAAAACAGGTCAGGGCCCAGCCCTGTCCTAACTTGAATAAGAAATGGAATATATCTTGATTTAGAAGTGCCATACCAAGAAACATCAGCAGGTCTTGGGGCAGATTTAAGGAGTGTGGCCAGACAGTGTGAATCTCTCATTTTTCATCACTCTGAAGTGGGGACAAGAAGGAGGAAAAAAAATCATTCATTTCACCAAGCTTGGCAGGCAGGGTCCTGCCCATGGAAGGAGAACATGCTGCAGGTCACACTTGGCTGCCAGGACAGGGACAAGCTGTGATTTTCAACCATATATTTTCTACAGTGCTGCACTGAACCATCTGCAGATTTTATGGACACTCAAGCTTTGAAGCAAGCAGGGGGAATGTGAATTGTCTTCACCACTAAGGAATGAGAGCTGAGCCCTCACTGTCACTGATATCCAAGAGCTTAAGGACATCCATGTAAGAATTCCTGCAGTTGTTAACTTGGGGTTTTTTGCACTTGAGATTTAGAGTTTTAAAGGTCAGGCTGACAGTACATCAGATTTTTTGTCTTTCCATGTGTAAGCAGTGTTTCAAAAGTGGTGATTAATGGTTCTGTAAACTTTTAACTCGTATTAACATGACTTGATTACAACAGAAAAAAAAAGCTGCAGAAAGTAATGGTCTGGATTTTGGACTGTTACCATTAACAGAAAGTCCTGAATGCACCAAAAGTATCACAGACTTGCCAATTTGTCATTCTGTGACAATTCTTTTCATTGTGTACATTTTGATATAGAAAGGTCTCTCAGCAGCTAAATATATGGAGAAAAAAACTTAGGACAAAATTCAAGAGAAATATTTCTCCCGAGACCATAACAAAATTCAGCTGGTCCATGAAAGAAAACCTGAAAGAAAACCCAGTGAAAACACGGTGAAAAAACTTTTAAGTATAAGTTTTGAAAAAACTTAACTTGAATTCACAATCTACATTTTAACTTGGATTGCCAAATGTTTAGTAGTTCCATCATTTAATGAAATTTTCAAATTGCTTGGTCTTTTGTCTGACAGAGTTTTCTAAATACATTAAAATGTATCTAATAAGAAGTTAACAAACCATTTGCATTAGGTATGTCATTTAATAGTGTCACTTAATAAGGTCATACATAACATCATTAGGTTCCTCACTGTTCCTTATTAAATTCATTATTTGCCCTTTTCAAATTTTGAAAACTGAAATTTCAAAAAAACTTTTCCTCGTGGATATGGAAAATTATCTCAGCTCAAGTCAAATAATTACGAAGAAAAGCAGAATGTAGCACAAGAAAAAATAAAACCTCGAGACGTGGAAAAGGAGCAGCACCTCTACCATGGGAGGAACCTCCAAAGCATCTGGTTTTCCCAGGTCTCAGTTTATTTTGCACCACAGTTTCTCATGATAAAAGCATTCACCCAGCACAGTTCAACTTATTCCACAAATAAAGCATTATGCCTTATTCACAAAAAAAATCTATTTAAGATCCATTCTTAAGTCCCAAAAACCAAATGTTAGTCTGTATCAGAAAAATATAACTAAGCATAAACCTATGTAAAAGAGACAAATGTTATAAAAGTTAAGGTTATTGAAATTTGCTTTGCTTTGAAATAATAAATAACAAAAAACTCTGAAGTTTGTAGATAAAAATACATATCTGCAATTTTCATGCACAGTAAAAAACTTCCTTATAAGCCTGTTCACTTCTCTAAGATTCCATTTTTTACCATAGTTAACTTATTTCAGCAAAATAACAAGTCAAAAACATTGGGGAAGCTCCTGTGCAAAGTAATAAATAAATACTCCCTCCTCCCCACTTCCATTTTTTTCATGCCACTCAGGAAAAAAGAATTTGCTACTCAGGTTTTTTTAATGATTTTTAAGCAAATAAAAGGTCACTGAATCCTATAGAAGAGTCTACCACAAACCACCTTTTTTTTTTCTTAAGAAGAGAAAGTGCAGTAAACCACAGGACTTACATTATTTTCCATCCCTCTAAGTGAAGGTTCAAGGAGTCACTTCTTTCTGTGCAAGAGAAGCATTATCTCAGCCCAGCTGTCTCCCAAGAAATGGTTGGAAAAACCTCCTCACTGCCTTGATCATCCCTGTGTCCCCTTCCAGCAATCCCTGAGCACTCTGGAGATGCTGCTCCTCCAGGAACCGTGCTATTTGTACATGGGGGTGTTGAGGGAGGTGTCTGTGTGAGCCACGGCAGGAGCTGATGTGATTACACAGGGTCTCCTGGGAAAGGCAGAAGCCTCAGCTGGGGAGGCTCCAGGCTGAGCGTTTCTCCCTGATCTCCTTTCATCCCTGGGTTTCTGAGCGTCTATCGCAGAAAATCGGGAGTGAAGCTGAGCAAAGTGGATGGGAAACACAGAGGAATTTGTGTCTGTCAGCCTCACAGAGGGAGATGTCTGCACTCTAACAGATTGTCTATAAAAGGTGTTGGCCTCTATGTTTTCTTTGATTACCTCTGTTTCAATTCTCTTCTTTAGTGCAGCCCAAAAACATGAGGGTGGATCTATAAAATGAACTAAAATGCTATGGCTGAAGCTGAGTGGAAGACTGGAAAACTGGTGGCTGTTACCTCTCTGTGTCTGTGTGGGTAAATTTATGTGTGTGCATATGAACATGCACATATATAGAAATAAAATGTCAGTGCACATATAAGATTCATATATATGGGTTGTTCAGGGTACATACGTGGTTGTTTCAGGGTTGTGCAGCCTGGAGAAAAGAAGACTACAGGGAGATTTAGAGCCTCTCCCAGTGCTCCGGGGGCTCCAGGAGAGCTGGAGAGGGACTTTGGACAAGGGCATGGAGTGATGGGACAAGGGGAAATGGTTTCACACTGAGAGGGGGCAGGTTTAGGAGAGATATCAGGATGAAATTCTTTACTGTGAGGGTGATAAGGAACTGGAACAGGTTATCCAGAGAATCTGTGGCTGCCCCAGCCCTGGAAGTGTCCAAAGCCAGTTTGGATGGGGCTTGAATCAACTTGGTCTAGTGGGTGGTGTCCCTGCCCATGGCAGGGTTGGGAACTGGATGATCTCTCAGGTCCCTTCCAACTCAAACCATTCCATGATTCTGAGATTCATATTAATTTTATACAGATGATGATACAGGCAAGAAGTAGGTCAGAAACCTGGGAGAATTCACTCACTCCTGAGACCTGCAACTCCTGCCTGGATGAAGGCCACTGTTGGGTAGGATGGAAGAGATCTTTGTCTTTGCAGCTGTGTCTGCACTCCTGGAAAAATGGGACAGGGCTCATTCCCTGGCCCTGAAACTAAATAACATGGTAAACTTCTGCCCATAAAAATAAGCTTTCTTATCCTTCAAAAACAGGGAGGGAAAGCAAGAGCCCATCTCTCTAAAAGCTCCTGAAGTTTAGAGGATTCTTCCTCTCCTGCAGGAGAACCAGGGTTTCTCTTCTCATTTCTCCCTGTGGTTTGCTTAGGCACAGAGAGTGTGATTTTATGATTAGACTGGTCCAAAGGATCAGTATTTCTGAAGTACACTGGCTGATGAACTTTTAAAGACAGAAAGAAGATGTCCCTGCATTAAGCATTGGCTGCACAAGAAAAGGATTAATTATCAGACACTAAAGAGAGAAGCTAAGAATGAAACAATCATTTCAGATAATACTTCACTTTCAGGATATCTAATACAGCACTAGTTAAAATGAGATGAATCCAAAGAAAGCCAGCTGACCCCTGGGTTGAATACGAGATGGTGCCTCTCCAGCAAGAAAATGTATTAAAAATGGGAGCACTATTTTGACACAAAAGATCTGGGTGCTGGAACCTTCCCTATATTAAATACTGTCAGGACTGATAAAATAAATTGTTACCCCATCTGCATTTAGTCCTTGGCAGCTTTTAGGAAGAGGCTGAAATAGAAGAGTCCTGCAATATTGTGAGAACAATTCTATTTTATTTTCTGTTGAATTTTGGTTTGTTGCCAACCTTCTCCCGTCTTCAAAGTTACCTTTTTTCAAAGCATGCAGGGCTGTGAGGAATGGGGGAAAGAAGTCATGGTGGAACACCAGATCTCTACCTTGATGTGCTGGTGAAAAATTGCTATGTTTTGTCCAGAGTTTTGCTTCATTAGGCTCTAAATTTAATGAATGTTGCTGTATAAAGTTAAATTCTGTCTTGGATGCTTTGGACAGGGCACTGTGCAGAAAGTCTGGTTTTATTGGAAGATGCATTTGTTTGATGGTGAGGGCAAAGCTGTTTGAGTCCCCTCTACTCCATCAGTAGGAAAAGTGAAGCATCTCCACCCTCAGCAAATTCAAGTCCAGAGAGCAGCTGGAAAGAGATAAACCTCAAGTTAAAAGAAACTTTAAAAAGTAGAAATGTAAATGCTGCCAGCACAAAAACTAAACTTTGCTAAATGAAGAAGAAAACCAAAAAGTATTCCCCATTTGTAAAGAATAAATATGGAAATATTCTATAAATATTAAGGTGTTTAGAGGGAAAGTATGGAGAGGAATTTTAAGAGCTGAGAGATATCTGCATTCACAAACGATACAGAAATGGCTTTATGGAAGAAGGCAAACATTTGATATTAATGGTTTTTTGAACTTAAGAAAAATTAATACTTAAAGACAAGTGAAACATTCATGTGATGTACATTTGCTAGTAGAAAAGAAGAATATTCATTAAATATAAAGTAGATTAATCTAAAATAAAGCTGGTCAGCTTTAAGTGAGAGTCAAATTGCCCTTCAGTTTTACCCTCCACAGCTTAGCAATAACGTTGAGGTAGGGAATGGTTACTTAAAACCAATACAAAATAATTTAATTTCTTGGTTCATTACCAACTATTACCAACTTATTTGTGTGATTGCTGACGATGCTGTAATTGATATGTGTGTACACACCCATCTGTTATGATAAATGGTGCTGTTTTATGGCCATTTAGGAAGTAAGGAATGGAAGGTGGATCGTGAAAAATTAAATATGAGATGCAGCAATCAGTATCTCTGCATGGTCCTACATAGATTTCATCACTATAGTAACAGAGACACAATGGTGAATACAATGGCAGCTTTAATTGGGAGAAAGAGGATGAGTTTCATGAGTGCAATCTCTTTTTAATTTATTCCTGAGCTCTCACAACATCACCAGATTTGGTAAAGATTAATTTCTGGCTTTTCCTGAGAAGTTAGATATGATTTGGAAATCTCAGCTGTAAAATCCTTTTGCATTTCTTCATCACCTTCTTTCAAGGATACAGTGTGGGGTTTTGTTTGGCAACTGATCCCCATTTTTCATTTCACAAGGATTCATCAATCAGAACCATTTCAACTGCTTGATGTGGGAGAAGAGAGATGAAAACCAAACAGGAAGTGTTAATGTCCAGTTTGTAAAAACAGATCTGAATTCTTCATCTGGAAAAGGAAAAATATCAGTGTTGTGATGTCTTTCCTTCACTGTTGACCATTTGGGATATGAAATGCAGAATCATATATTCATTAATCAAAAGAAATCTTGCCCATTCTGAACTGCATCCCACTAACTAAAAATAATAAATTATAGCTTTTTCAATTGAAAACATTGTTATTTCTAATGCCAAACAGCACAGACTGGAACAAATGATTTTGCAACTTCAGTGCAAGTAATATTTCAGTATAAAAATTATGGTAAATTTAGAATTGCTTTACTGGCACAGTTTTATAGAGATAAGATAAAGAGCATAACACCCATCTTATGCTTTCGTTTGCCCTCACTAGGATGAGGTTTGTATAATAAATTTCCCATTTTTTGGAGATGTATTGTTGATTTTATTTGGTTAAATTATGGTATGAGAACTCACCTCCCAAATGCTGCCTGTCAGCTCAGGAGTTATGTTCACCTGTGCATGTTGAAACTTTTCAATGTTTTGGGATTTTTTATGACACAAGAGAAACTGAAACCTCCTGGCCAAGAGGGGAAATCCTCATAAATTGCTGTTTATGGGATGACTATTAACATATGTGGGATTTGTGGCCCAGTGTGAAATTGAGGGAATGAAGCTGCAGAGAGCTTCATGCAGTGATTTATGAAGGCTGTTTACTGCACAGAGATTAGAATAGCTTTTATCATATATTACCTTGCTGCTTTGCCTTAAAAGAATAGCTGAAGCCATTTTCTGACCCACATAATAGTGAAGTCTTAAATGGTATAAAGTAGCTAATTGGCATTTTTGTCAAAATAAAAGACCTAGGATAAAGGAATCTCATTTCCTTTTATCAGAGAGTGAAATTATATTAAGAAAAAACCCATGATGATGTAAAATTCAGACTCCTTTGAATGGATAATTGTTATTACAGAGTAACAGGAAATTGCTTTCTCTGTAAGTATGTATTAAAATCATTCTGTTACATACAGTAATCTCCAGCTTGCTAAATGGTCCAATGCACATTTCCATCAGGAAAATTTGCTTATCACCTACTCAAATGGAAAAATATGGATTGCTCTTCTCTCTCCCCTCAGTGGCCTATCAGAATAACACAAAGAGAATTAGAGTAGTGAAGGAAATAAAGTTGTAATATTAATATTCTTAATATTGCTTCATCAAGGAGCATTCCCTCACTGTTCCAGACACTGGATATTCACATGCTGAAAAACCATCTTTTTTTTTTATCCATTGTACCTTTATTTTTATGAAGAAGCAAAACACAAAAAATTTGATTATCTGAGGTAAACCAGAGGCAGCTTTAGGTAGCTGAAGAAATCACATCCTGGAATTAAGGTCCAGATGGGTCAGAATAAACCTTCAGGAGAGGCAGATTTTAAGGACCTAAGCACAGAGTACAGTGGATGAGCTATTTAATACATAATAAGATGATTGACTAAAGCATCTGTTTGGCAGAGTATGGTTATTTAGAGACTGTATTATTTATCAGATGGGAAGAGCTGAAAAAAACCTGAGTGTCAGGCACTGTCTAGAAAATAATAATAATAAAAATAATAATAGGCCCCTTTTGATGACACAAAATTATTGTAAAGGAAGATCTAAACTGCACAATCCCCAGCAGATCAGTGTGCCAGGTGATGCACCAGGAACCACACTCTTTATTCTTTCCACCCTACATGGAACAGAAGAGTTTCTCACTGCCTGCTCTCCTCAACAGTTTTCTGCGGGGATTTTCACTTTTTCCTTGGTAATCTTGATATCCTAATTCTGCATCTATGACATGTTTCTGTGGGGTCTTTTATTCACCATCCTCACCTCTGGTTTTGTGGTTTCCTGTCCAATAGCGACATTGCTGACTCTTGTAGTCTGTGGCACAACAAAAGTGAGCGTATATATTTTCTCAAGTATTTTTTCCCAATTTTTGTAAATTTTCAGTCAGTTCTTAAACTTCTTGTGCAAGAGGAGTGTGAAAAGAGGGCAAATTCATGGCCAAGGCATGAATTTGTGGTTTGTTACCACAAGTCTTTCCAATGCAGCGTCTCAAAAGAGCTGAAGAGCCCCAGCCAGTCCTGCTGATTTGAATTCAGCAGGTTCATTCCAGGTGGGATGTGCAAATCTCTAAATGAGGGCCCAAATACCTCCCAAATCTGGGAACAGCAGCATAAATGGTTTGGGAAAGGAAAAGAAGTTTTGTGTACAAGAAGCTACCTTAATCATAGGATAACTCTCTGGATATTTGCAAACTGTTGTGTCCTTTGAGCCACAAAGTTTAATTTTTGATCTCGAAAAATAATTAATTACCTTTTAAAATATATGAGAATGTTTCCTGTATTTTTCTTTTTTTTTTTTTTTTTAAGCTACGCTTATGTGGAAATGAAGACCTTTTAAACATCAGTGATCAAGAACTTTCTTTAAAGAACAGCAGGAAATGACTAATACAAATATACAGTGAAACCATCCAGTCATTTACACAAAGGAATCTTCCTGCAGCTCTTTAATGGACTAATGCATGCTGGATTGTAATGGGGCTAATTTGCTCAACACCTACTTAAGGAGAAGATGCTGGGGTGCCTGATTTTTCCCCTCTCTTGGGTCTGAAAAAGCAATATATTGCCTACATGAAAGCATCTGTGACACTTTGATAGATGCAGTGAGCTGCAGCCAATGCATAATTGGATGATGCTAAGAGAAGTGTCTGAAATTGCCTCTCAGAAGCCAGGCTTTAAAAGTCTATCAAATTCAGCAAACAGAATGGGGGAAAAATGTCTAGGATTTGTTTCATCACTCATCTCACCCTTGCCTTTCCAAGTTAAAACTGGAGCTTTGAATCTGTGACAACAGGAACACATAACTGGAAGGTCAAAGGGATTTTCTCCTGCTGTGAAATGTGTAATGTTCAAAGCAAGTGTTTTTGTGTCAAAATAATATAAAAACCAGAAGAAGTATTAATCTGAAATAACATCAGTGTGTAAGTCATCCTAATATTTCTTGCAAGATGAGAGCTTCACTCTCCTACAGAAGAGAAAGTTCAAGCCTCCTGTTGTCAATACCTGGTGTAACATAATGTGGACACACCATATTTACATATATACACCTATAGATGCCAAAACTGGTTGTTTTCTCCCCAAGTAAATCAAAGGTTGTGTAGCTGGAGCCACAGTTTTATGTTATAAACATTTTCATTCTTATATATTTACAAGAATACAAACATTTGCTGGTTGCCAGACATGAAATACATTCAACAAAAGATTTATAGGGGCTGGTTCTCACATCTTATCCATTAGGTTTTCATCATGCAATTTCTTACAACACAAAAAATATAAAGAAATGATTGCTGGAAAGGGAAAAATGTAGAAGAAGGTGAGAGAGAAAAGGAATGGAATGCTTGTGTTTATCCAGAAGCTTCATACAACATTCTACTCAGTTACTGAGCTTAGTCAGTTCTGCAGAAACTGGATTCAGTTTCTTTTCCTCTGGATGGGAGGTTGACTTTTGACATAAAAGAACTTTTCCTTTGAAAAAAAAAATCATCAATTCACAATACCAGAGCTGGTGCATAGGGTAGGGATTACTTTTTGAGGTAGCAAATTCTGGTGTTTTTCACACACACACACACACACATGAAAGTGTCTATAGGAATCTTTACAGCAATGTTGATACATTAAAAACTTTTATTTGTGAGATGTTGGGGCCATCAACAGTCTTTGGCTTAAAATTCAAGTAAAAGCTAAAGGTGTGGTGTTAATAGCTGGTTTTTATTACATCCAAAAATCTCAAAATTTTGGGGATTTAAGGGAACATGCATGCTCTTGTTTTTCATTTCATTCTGGCCAACTTTAGGACTCTCTTTATTCATTTTTTGGGGTACATGTACATGGGATACATGATATATTATCATGTGATTCATTAGTGTTTGGGAAGGGCAGACTTTACAAGATTCCTGGGGATTTACTTTGCTGCCTGGAGTCTGAGCCCAGTCAAAGCCTTTCCTTTCTATTGTGTGAAAGGACTTGAGAATTCAACTTCAAATTTAGCAGAACTAAATTTGAACTTTGCACCAGGCAAAGGCAACCAGCCTTATAAATGTACTCAATACTTCTATGCTCTTCCACTCCATAGAAAGATGGAATTAAACAAAAACCTTGCAAGCAGGATGGAATGAAATTTGGTTATACAGAGAAGCAGATTTACTAAATCACCTTCAGAGAGAGAGGAAGGGTTTGTGAGAAAATGGTTTGTTACTCCCCAGCCATTTGCAGTGATCCTCTGCTTTAATCCATGAGAGATGGGCACTGTGGAAGCAGTGGCCACAAAGCCAGGGTTTAAAAATGTGCATTTTCCAGTGAGGAATGGCCCACTGGGCACTGAGCACTGGCATGAGATGAGTGGAGCAATGAGGGGGCAGCTGGAAATGAAAGTCTCTGCAAACCCAGCCCGTTGTTTTCCCTTTACTACAGCTGAGTGTGGCATTCAAATCCATTAATTCGCATCACCAAACCTGGAAATACAGAGACAGATTTCAATTTACTTCTTATATATTATTCATGGTGTGCTATGAAACATTATGGAGTTAATTTAATTGCAGTGCAATTAAAATACCAGTTTCTGTGTACATAGGTAAACATGCAAAATTTAAAACCTTAAATGAAGATGGTTGTTGTCACTGTTTCTATAAGCATTGAGATGAGCAAATAGGTTCTAAAATAATAATTTTTGCTTTTACCATTGCCCTGTCTTTAACAAATAGAAAAGCTTTTCTCTAAATGTTTGCTCATTTGTATTCTTGACCCTGGATAATTTCAGAAAGAAGAAGAGCCATGCCTTCTTGGATTATTGAACTCTCAGAGTTCAATAATCCAAGCAGATTCTTTTAGCTGTTCCAAGCATGGAGGATGAGATTTTTAATGTCAAATTTATTTATGTCATTATATTTGATTTCACATGGGATTGTGATTCAGCAGAATGATACATGGTATGCTGAAATCTGTAGTGGTAGGATTGCTCCCCTCCCACTCCCTCAGGCTGCACTGGGATCTCAGGAATGTTCATTAGGCTTCAGCCTTGATGAGCAGCTCCTGGGCTGAGCTTACCAGGAGCACTGTTGGGCTCCCAGGAACTTGGTCTGATTAATGAGCTCCTGCTTTTTAACCAACAGCCTTGGAAACTTCTTCTTCTTACCTAAATAACAGCCCAGGGGGAACAACACTTTTGCTCTTGAACTTTCAAAGAATGTTACCAACCCAAATCGGGTCCAGGATGGAAAATCATAATGATTAAAGCCAACTCTCTTGCAACCCTATAATCAGCAGTCCAAAGTGAGACCCTTTGAGCTCTCCTGGTCCCAGAGGGTTGTGAGCAGATTCTCCCTCTGAGAGGCCTCTGGAGATTGTGAACTCTCAAGGGTTCTGTGCTCAAAGGATTCTTGCCCAAAGCTGATAATGGGGTCTGTGCTGACAGTACCACTCCTCAAGGCTCAACCTTTCCTCCACTGAGAAGATGCAAAGGCATTTTCACTGAACCTGAGTGGGAATTTTCCCCTTGTACAGACTCCTCTTGGTCTGTGTGTGTGTGTGTGTGTGTGAGTGTGAATATTCTACAGCAAATGTGCCAGGTATGGTTCTCTCTTGGGTTCTTTGGAGTCCTGAGTAGGCCTTTGAGTGAGTTACTGCTGTGCTTAGAGTAAATTCTATAGAATCTCTTGTTAAATTGTTTAAATTAGGTTATCAGTTAAACTCTGCTAAATTTAAATATTGTTAAAATCTTTAGGCCTAAACTGTTTGTCAAGTCCAGGGCTAAGTCTGGCAGAATGATCCACTGTGAACCTTGTGACTCGATGGGAGGATTTCCCTTATTCCTTTTCATCCTTATTTTTTCCCATTCTTACTCCTCCACACAGGTCATTTTAGCTTGATTTTAGTTTTAGACTGATTGATTTTAGATTTTAGCCTGATTTTTCTCTGTGTGATTTAACCACCTAATAAGTAGTAGACTGAACCTTGCTAAAGAACTTCATCATGCTTTCACTTTCAAATGAAACTTGCTTTTCTGGTGATTTTTTGAGCAATCTAAAACGCTCATTTTATGACAAAATCACAAAACAAATATAAGGTTACACTTAGCAAAATACAATAACATAAGATTTCAATCACAATGCCCCTGTGAGCTCCATTGCCCTCCTGCTGGTGGATTCCCAGGAGTATTAGAAAATGAAGCTTGCACTGATTTTACCCAATCTTGTACATTAATTCTCTCTTTCCTATCTGAATTCTTTGGGAGTCTGCCATCAGATTGTTTACCAACAAACAATGTCATACAGATTGGCTGTTTGTTTAGGGATGAGCCCCCCATTCAGGAAAGTCAGGGACATTAACTCCTACCCATCATATTTTATGTTCTGGCAGCCATGGGCTCATCTTTCTTGTGCAGAGCTGGCAGACAAAACAATTCATAGGAGGAAGCTGAAGATAAGTGCAATGGACATAATGGACATAAGCACAAGTGTTTTATTGAATGGGATGTCAGAGAGCCTGATAAATGAGTGATGGGCACAATGCATGTTTAGGAAGGAAATGTCATTCCCTAAAGATGCTGTGGTAGAGTCCTGTTGCTGCTGGTTTTTTTAAAACTTACTGTTATCTCTTTGAAAGGGGGAGATATTTTCTGTACACTCTGTTCAGGATGGGGAGGGGGGAAGGAACACCTGGAAATATTTTGGTGAATTTCTGTGCACAGATGTTGGAGAATCTGTCCTCTCATGCAAACACAGATTTCTGGCTGCAGCAGTTTCAGGCTTCACTGGTAGCAGCAGCAAAAAACACACCAAGGGAAGAACACAAGGATGACTTTTTATTTGCCTCATCATGTCTGTGTTATTACTTCAGCCACAAGCACAAAAAATAGATAATTGAAGTAAAGGTATGAAATCTTTGCTGATAAATTCTGCAGATACTGCTGAGACTGGTAGCATTACTAAAATACTATCTCCAGTTCTACTCTCTTCATTTCAAGAAAGGTATGAATATATAAAAGAAAGCTTGGAAAAGAGCTGCTCTTTCTGGTGACCACTTTAAATTGTCTCTGGGGACAAATTCTACCCAATGTTTGGGCAGCAAGGTAGGGTGGATGTTGTCTGAAATCCAATTTATGAATATCTAACTTTGGAATGCTTCTGCACAAACCAAACTTCCCTGGAAGCTGCAGAGGAAACTTCAATTGCTCTCAGTCTGCCCAGACCCTGAACTGCTCTGCATTAAGGTAATGGCTGTCATTAAAATCAGCTTGGCCTGTCTTACCTTAACTCCATGGAGCCATGAAGCAGATAACTGCACCAGATTTGCCCAAACAGCTATATTTTTCTGAGGAGTTGCCAAAACATCCCTATTGCTCTTTCAAAAGTCTCTGAAGATCAATAAAACCACTTACTAAGTTGATGCCTTCACATATTTTCCCTGGAACTGGCAGAGCAAAGAGTCAAAACTGTGCCACCACATTCAGCTCTGACACTGCTCAGTACCTTTATCCAAATATTTCTAAATGACCAGGGTGCTGAAGAAACTTGCAGAAAGAAATCTGAGATGATGTTGTAGAAGTCATAATTTGGTTCCCAGGGGTGGGCAGGTGAGAAATCTGTTATTAATTTGCCCTAGAGACCAGAAGTGCATGTCCAAAATAGTATCAATTGATAGATTCCCAGGTTGTTGATTAGAGTGTCTGTTTAGCCATCATATTTAAGCTTGGAAAGCATGTGGCTGCTGTCAGGCTTGCTTTTGGCTGGTGATAGTTAATGGAAGTATTTATACACAATTCCTCCATCTTTGAAACTTTTACCATAAATATTGAAGAATTTGTTCTGCTTGGTTCCAGCACATCAGATCTCTGCTCCATCACCTCTAACCATAATCCTGACTTCTGCCTAAAGCTGCTCCAGTTGTTGGATGTGCTCTTATGGAAACATCTCTCTAGACATGAGTTATAAAAGCATATTTTAGGATGTCTTCCTGCATCACCTAAGTAGTGAGGATTTCTCAAGTTGAGAGAGAATGTTCAGCTCACTGATGGCTTTGGACAGTGACACTGCAGATGACACACCTGTCAATCACAATAACCTCTGGTAGTTTCAGGGATAAGATACCATGATGAGATTCTCTTTCTGGTACCTTTCATAGACTTACAGAATGATTTGGGTTGAAAGGGACCTGAAAGATCATCCAGTTCCCACCTCTCTGCCTGCAATGGGCAGGGAACCTTCCACTAGAGGTTATTTCTTTTCAAATAACTTATTTACACATGGGGTCTCTTTAGAGTCCTGAGAAAACAGTGGATAGTGCAAACATTGCAAAGTGAGCAGTAACTGAGGAACTCCAGAAAGTAAAAGGACAATTTCCACAAAACCTTTGGGGAGTCTGCTCTCAGGGATACGGTGCTACCACAAAATTAGAAAAAATCCTCCTATTTCCCAGGGGTCTGCTTCATTCTATTTCTACATAGGAACATATGAAACATATGGAAATGTGAAACAGAAATCTGCACTACCACTAAGAGGCAATTCTGGTATGTATGCTGCTGCTGACCCTCAGAAATTCTCTTGGAGCTCTACATCCACAGTGTTTCCTGACTGGAGGGATCCAATATTCCTTTGTTTCTGCTCTTTTCTGATTTAAGTATCAAACTTCACAGACAGAAAGGAATATTCTTTCTCTGTGTTTCAAGCATGCCTGAATTTATCACAGAATTCACATAAATCCAGGCAGTTTCACCTAGAGGAATTCACAGTTCCAGATTAACAGAATTGTCAAAAGCTCCCACCTGTTCTCTGCTTTAACTCATCACCATTTACAGACTTATTAAAGAAACTCTACATTTCTTCAGGAGCTGAACTGGCTTTTGGACAACTCCAGCAGGAAGAAGCTGCACCAGCTGGATATCACCATTCTCCTTTCAACCCTGCAACACCCTGCTAAGGCAATTTTAGTGCTTAAGCACTACTAAAGAATTAGTCAGACTTTTAAATTAGCCCCGTGGTGAATTCAGGTGGTTTTGTATGTCACTGAGGTAACATAATCACTAAGGATGTGTTCATGCCAGGTGTGATTTTGTCCAAAATTTCTGCCCCTGCAGCAGAAATAAAGTGTTCATCTTTGAAGTATTTCCAGTTATGGGCAGAGAACCTGGTCTTGGAAATGAAGTGTTCATCTTTGAAGTATTTCCAGTTATGGGCAGAGAACCTGGTGTTGCATTCAAACAAATATTTTTTAATTGCAAAGATCAGATTGCTTTGAAAGTCTCTTAAATGACTTTTCTAGTCTTTCCTTCTTTTCCAATATGCAAGAACAAAGCAGTCTTACCTCTTCTCTAAGAAACATTTCCTTTTACAGTGCTACACAGAAATGCTTGAACTACCCCTCTGGAAAGCCCAAGCACAGGAGAACAATTTTATTTCTTTTCACAACCATTAAGGTCTATCAGACACCAGAACAGTCAGCAAACGAGCACTTACTGAGAACTGTGGCTGGCTTGAAAGCCCAGGGTAGAAAAAAAGACAGTTGTGACACTTTTCTTCTGGGTAATTTAAAATTAATTTAGTACCTCTATGCTGAAGTGTGCGAGTTTCAGCAGTTTCACTGAAGACTGGCCACATCCTAAACCACAGTAAATGCTGCCATCTAATGGAGCCTGATCGTTGAACAAAAGCTGTTGGCTCGTTCCAGCTCACACCAAATAAAATTTACAGTTTCCCCTGACCAGCATCACTGTGCACGAAACAATCCAGGCTGACAGAGACTCACCCAGAATCTCTGCATCCACTGCCCAGGACTGCTGACCCCTGAGCTTTCCTGGGAGCTCTGCTGACCCTCTTCAACAACCTTTTTATCTGAACAGAAGCTGCTTCTGGATGTAATCACAGAATCACTAAGGCTGACCCCCAAGACCATCAAGTGCACCCTTTGACTGAACACCTCCATGCCCACTGAGCCACAGCACCAAGTGCCTCATCCACTCGTTTTTTGAATACTTCCAGGCATGGGGACTCCACTGTTCCAGTGTTTAACCATAATAAATCTAGTTCAAGCAATACTGCATCTGACCTCTTTAACTCTTAGCTTGCTGTGTCTTTATTTGTCCTGAAAACAGCTCAGTTTTGACTAAATCTGTTATATTTTAATAGTCTTTAACAAGGTAAATGACATTAAAATTCATTATCTTATTGTTCTTGCTATTCTTGGCCTGAAAATGCTAAATCTTTTCTGACTCCCTGTGAATAGCAAAATATTTTCAATTTTCTTGTGCTAATAGGTAGCCACTTTGGGAAAATTATAGTACCGTTGTTCTATCCCTCAATAATAGATTATGTCTTACAATAAATGAAATTGAAGATACTTCTTAGAAAATAAACAAAAACATGTTAAGCATCTGAAGTCTTTATTGAAGAATCTAAATCAGTCATATTCCAAACCACAAAAAAAAAAATCAGTAAAATATAAGTACAGATTGTTCATACTTTTTTTCAGAATCAATGAAATAAATGCTTCCTCTAACTTTAATAAACGTTATCTCACAAGATACACCATGAACTTCTTTTCAGATCACTAAGTAGTGCTTTCTAGGTATAAAGTATAATGACATAATTTTATGTACAATTATTCTTTTCTGGAAACAATATCCCTTGCATAACATTCTTTGATTTTTATTGTGATTACGACAATTTTCATACATTGATACAAAGAAAAAATTAGGTACAACTTTCAGGCACAAGAAACTGAGGATGATCTGTTAAATCCCTTTAGGTGTTTGTGAAAAGGCACCTCAAAAATTCTTAGGCATAAACAAATCCATTCAAAGACATCAGGAGGAGGATGGTCCCAAAACCATCAAAATTAGAGGCCGATTATACCCGAGTGTCTTGAGTGAGCTTGTTTACAGAAGTGCAGTAATTACTTAATTTTGCGACAATAAAGCCTGTTTGGAAAAATTGGGTTTCCCTAAAGAGATAGACATTATTCTATAGCCTTGTGTGTTTATAAAGAAGTGCTTACAACTCATCTTTTACAGATTTCTCCTGTAAACACAAGAAAGTATATGAACTAATATAAAAATGACAGCTGAAAACATTAACTCACCAACTCCAGTAGCTGAGGAAAAAAATGCCATGGTTTGATTTTCCTCTAATATTTATGACATGGTTGTTCAAATCTTAATTGCTTTCAGGAGCATTTGCAAATCTGAACAATTACAATACTTGCAGGCTGACAATATTATTTTATATTTAGGGTATTATGCTCTGGGATCAAAATGTGGTCTCCATCTGAAAATAAGTGACATTGGCTTAATTGGAAATGCTGCAGCCTGGGGCAACTTTATGTGTCAAGCTTATTGCTGTCTGTCTTAGCAAAGCCATCATAAAATAAGGGGAGGGATATGGAAGAAGCAGGACGTAATTTATCCGTCTTCCTATTATTATTTTCACTAAGCAGTGATTCAAGAAGACTTTGCTTGTCCTGTATTTCTCGTTCAAAGATAGCACTGTTATGTTTACAATGGTGTAAGGATGTATTTTCAAGAGAACGTTGTCTCAAATACCTCCTGAAGGCCCTTTGAATAATAAGAGCTGACACTTCTTCTTGTTTTCTTTTAAGGGTAGAAGAAATTGGGCTGTAACAACTTTTAGGGGGATTGCCAGCTGCAATCTTTTCTTCCATGTTTAATTCAAGACTCTCCAAATCTCCAGACTCTCCCAAGACCCTTTTAGTGAAAGCCAGCAAGATATCCAAGCAGTGGATCTTGTCTCCACTGACTATTGGGATGTCCATGGATATGAGCTGGATTTTATTGGGCTTTGGGATGCGCAAGGGCTCTGCCAGAGCATCTGCAAAGTCTGAGAGAGCAGAATAATCTATAAACTGCGTTGCCAGAGGGTCAAACTTTCCCCACGTCTCATAAAACATGTCAAAGTCATCCTCACAAAGAGGATCTGTGCTTTCCTCAGTGGCAACACTGAAGTTCTCTAAAATGACAGCTATGTACATATTGACAACAATGAGAAACGATATGATGACATAGCTCACAAAATATAAAATACCAAAGCCCTTATTTACGCAATTATTTTTCTCTGTCCCTGTTGAATTTAATTTGGGAGCACATGTATCAGATTCTTTCAGCACAGGGGCCAGGAGACCATCCCAGCCAGCTGATGTGGTGATTTGGAAGAGGCAGAGAATGCTGCCACAAAAGGTTTGGAAGTTGAAGATGTTATCAATTCCCCCCTCCCAGCGGAGACAGGCAAAGTTTGCCATGCCCACGATGGCATAAATGAACATAATCAGGAAAAGCAAGAGGCCAATGTTGACCAGTGCAGGTAGAGACATCAGGAGTGCAAAAAGAAGAGTTCGAATTCCTTTGGCTTTGCGGATTATTCTCAGGACTCGGCCAATTCGCGCCAAGCGAAGAGTTCTCAGAACCGTAGGGGAGAAGAAAGATCGAAACACTTCAGAGACTCCAAGGCCTTTGAAAGGAAAAAGGAAACAAAATGTTGTCAGGTCAAGTGAGTCAAATAAGTTTCTGTTTTGTTATATTCCATGTTCTAGGTGTTGGAAGTAACACTGATTATATTACACTGCTCTCAATATAAACATCATCAGTTCTGAAACTGCTTAGAGAAAAGCTTAGGTAAAGAAAGAAAAATTGCAATATCTTTCAATAATTAAGAGGTATCAAGGTTTTTGCACAGTTTGGAAGCTGCATTTTCCCAAGTTTCTCTAATTTGAGGAGTGAATTTATGCATTCATTGCTCAAGTACCTAAAAAATCCTTTTAAATCTGTTCAGGTTCCATGCTGGAAGCTCTGGGGCTGTCTCTGAGTTGCTGTCTGAGTGCTGCTTTTTCTGCAGGCCTAAGCCTAAATGTGAGACTTTGACTAATGCTTGGCTCTCGAATGAGATCAGAGAAGAGCAAGAAGAAAATAAAGGAGAATTGTCTCTCAGTGTTTATCCCCCATAACACCTCATTCTATAACCCTACTATCAGAGTAATGACAGTAGCAATGCAAATGATTACAAATAGAAGAGTTAAGAAGTCATAATTTCTCTGGGTTGTACAGGATGGCAAAAGGCTGCCCTGCTAAGGCAAGAAGCAGAGAACTCAGAGCAGTTTTTCTTTCCCATCCTTTATTAAATGATATGACCTGAGCAGGAAGAACAGATAAAATAAACTGAACAAGAAACTAGAGCTATATATGACCCTTTGCAGAGTAAATGATCAGCATGTAGTCTTATTCAAAGAGCCAAAAACATACGAGCCAGTTTTAGTATTTTTTTTCAGTCACAAATAGTGGTCCAGATTTAAAATGGTGTTGAGCAACCAAATTTTCCTGAGCTTTCTAAATCACCAACTGGGTTCTGCCTTCTTAAGAGGAAATCCTGGAAAATTAAATTATCACCATTTTGATGCAAATGTATTTTTAACCTGAATTTTCTTTTACTGTGAAAACAACAGCTAACATGACAACATGTAAATTGAAAGCATAAAAAGTTAGACAACTTAGAAAATATGTAACTGAATTAAATTAATATTCTGTTAATTCCTCAATAAAAATCATACTTAAAAAATTTTGAAAACTCTGTTTACAAATCAGCACACTGCAAAAATATAAGGGAAAACAAAAATGCATCCTTTTAGAAGGAATCGCTTAGCAGATAGCTTGAAAAAGTACAATCTGGAATTTGCTTATCAAACATATGTAGGTGAGTGATTCAAACTGGAATTTGGCTTGATATTGGTAAGACACATTACCTGGCCTAATGATTGATACTTACTCACTATTGAAAGGACCACAACACTGAAATCAAACACGTTCCAGCCACTTCCAAAGTAGTAGTGCCTTAAGGCCAGTATTTTTATGACACATTCTGCAGTGAATACAGCCACAAAAAAAAAGTTGATTTTATTAAGAACATCCTTGGTGCCTTTCTGGTTATCTTCTGCCATCATGACAACCATATTGAGACAGATGAAAATCACAATGGTGATGTCAAAAGCTTTGTGAGATACGATGTCAAACAGCAATCCTAGGAATGCATTCTGGGGAGAGAATGAGAACTGCTCAATGCCATTTCTGAGACCCAGCCTGCAATTCAAACCAGTAATTTGTGCTTAGAAGAGGAATTTAAGACAACATAAATTTAACAATGAGCTCCTAGAAGCATTTTTAGGTGCTTTCTTTAGACCCTCAAAGAAAACTCACAGTACTTTCAGTATTTTCAGGCATCGTGCAAGCACACTGGCTTAGAAAAAAAATATAGCAGGAAAACATTCAGAGTACATTGTGATTGCTCTCTTAATAGAAATACTTATTGAAGCAGATATTTTAGGATAAGCAATTCTAATTAAAATGTCATAAGCAGGAAAAACTCTGAGTAGTTACTGTGCAAAGCCAGGCCTGGAATTAAATTTAAGAAAATGTAAGAAATAAAGCATAAGATTATTTAAAAGCAAATAACAGCCACGGGGCATGTACTGCTCTCTATTCATTCCCACCTGCAATAATCCAATCTAGTTGCATAAACAACATCATGCAACTTAAATAACCAAGATCATGTTATGAATATCAAATACTTAACAGGAACTGCTTTAAAAAGTTTGTTCATTTGAATAAATGATAAATATGCTGTAAACTTCCTTAATTAATACCTACAAAGATGACTGTGTTGGATGGAATTTTTGAACAAAAGAGAGTAAAATCTAAATACTATATTGAATGAGGAAGATGAGGGGCTCTAATGCAAAGTTTATTTCCCAATGCCTGGCTACTGAGTTTAAATATCACCATCTTTATATCCTCTGTCATGTTCTACTTCAGGTGGTCTCACCGATGGTCTTGGGATGGGTTTTTGGGGTTTCTTGGATCCAAGTTTTTTGAGGGCATTGTAGTACTTTTTCTGTTCCTGAGTCAAAAATAGATCTTTTCCACCTAAGTAGAGAGGAAGAATGTTGTTGTTCAGATGAGGTCAAATAAATGCCAACAAATTTATGGTAAAGACAGTAAGTTACAGTTGTCATGACTGAGACATAAGAGAGCACAGAGACCAAATGTGTCTTCACCATTTCTCCTCTTCCCCTTTGATCGGATCTGGTTTTGGTCATGAAAGTCAAGTCCAGGCAGTGATCCCAAGTCAGTTCCCTCAGTGTGAGAGCCTTTCTGAAGGTTTGCAAATCAATTTCCTACATTCAGAATTTAATAAGATTCATCAAGAAGTAAAATATTTTGTATTTTTGGGAAAGGTAGAAGCAGAAGTACATTGATGGACTAGCAAGCAAATGGAGGATGATGAATTTTGGGACCAAGTTCTACAGGGGCTTCCTGGCAGTGAATTTCTTATTACCATCCACACCACCTGTGTTACTGAGCAATCACTTGGAACCCAGTAATCAGAAATCACTCATAATAAAAGCATTGAGCGATCAGCATTTTGTACAACAAACAATGTTCAGCAGGGCATCTGCAATTTGAATCACTCCAGCAGAACCTCTGAAAATTCTGCTTAACCTCTCTACATGGAATCTCAGTGAAAAGCCCAAAGAAGCAGAAAAGAAATCAAAGAGAAAAATGAAAAATAAAAAAAATGTCTGTTACAGGATGTACTAAGAAAAGCAAAAACGTGTTGCATCCACATAAACTTCTGCTAAATGTTCAGACCTATAAAATACTTAACCTTTTAATCTATTTGGATTATTGTAACTAGGACTTTGTTACAAAAGGAAATTTTTACAGTGAAGTTGGACTGCTGTTCCTCAATCCCTATGTAGCCTTTCTCTGTTCAAATTCAGAGAACAGAAGAATTTCTTGTGGGTTTTATTTCTCTACCAAAGGCAGTAATGCTTTGACACTTGGTGTATAAGCCAGCCTATGGAAATAATAAATGATTCCAGCAGAGATTCTGTCTTCCCAATAGGAACCTTGAAATTGTAAACCTCCTGTGGCTTTTCTGGTATTTTTTCAATGAGCAAGATGTTTATTTGTTGTAAGACTTCCAAGTGGATTAATTGACACAATTTCCCTCAATATTCTGGATACTTTAAGCCCTTAAATGAGTCAGGACAGAACTCAATTGATAAATAAGCTTGGCACAAGAAAGTTGAAGTATTCCAGGGAGGGATGACTGCTGCTTTTCTTTGCTGCATTTTCCATTCTAAGATTTTGCCTTCCATTTCTTACTGAATAACAAAAACAGGGAATAGAATAACTGTGAAGAGGAAAGTGGAAGTAATTGGTGCTTCATGGGCTTTAAGCAGCCTTTAAATTTCTACACAGCCTCTTCCTGGGGTCGTGACTTGGATCCCAGTGCAGAATTTTTTTTAAAACCCTACTAAAATAATCTGAAGGTTTATTTTGTAGATGAAGGACTTTTAAAGTGTAGCTAGTTTTAGAAGTTCTGATTGACAAGACCTTTTCAAGGTTCTTTAGCAGGAAAGCAGAGGTTACTCCTTCCATGAGTGTTTCTTGATTACCCTGCTCACATTTGTGAGGTGTTTACTCTCAGCAAACAAGGTTATTCTGCTCCCCAAAGCAAATCTTCAAAGCAGAAGAAAAGAATTGCACTCTCATGTAGCAAAATCTAGGTAACTTTTTTGACTTCTCATTTCTAAAGCCGCTCATTCCTTCCTCCTCGTCCTCTACTTAGAACAAATTAAGGACTTAGCAGGAAAATAGAATTTACAGGAAAAAGCCTTGAGGATGAGGGGATTCCTGTTTTCAAAACTTGGTTTGAAGTGTTATTATTTTAAATTTATCTAGTCAAATAGTTATTTCAAAATGTTAGACATCTAGATGTCAAACCAGCATTCACTTAATCAAAGTGAGACCATGGGTTAGCTCATGCAGTACTCATCTTTTTCCTTTGCTGGTTAAAATTGCTGATAACCACTCCAATGAAAAGGTTCAGCATGAAGAAAGATCCACAAACAATGAAAATCTCAAAGAACATATACATGTGAAAGCGTGCTTCAAACTTCGGCTGTTGATCGATCTGTTAAAAAAAATCAAATGAGAAAAACAATATTAGTAAAAATGAGATAATCACAGCTTTATCATTTCCAGTTTATTATAGCAGATCTTTTTGTTGTCATGAGAAATAATTATTTCTACACATTTAAACCTTTATCTAGATGTACAAGTAGAACAACTGTCTTGCTCTATCTTGTTACTGTTTGTAAAGATAATGAAAAACAAAGCCAAATCCTACTCTAGCAAATTTTTTAGTAATAAATGAACAGTTCTGATCAGAAGGGATCCTGTGAATGCCCTGCTTAGAAAAAGGGCTCAGACTAAACCTAATGGTGGATTCCAACCTTTGGGATGCTATCTATCCCAGGCAAGAAGCAGTTTAAACCAGCCATACAAGGAACAATATTGTTAATTAGCAGCTATCTAACTACTGTCGAGAGTACAGCAATGGAATGAGTGAGAAAAAATGCAGTCAACTAAACACAGAAAAGTTAAAACACACTGCACTAGCATGAGAGTGAGAAACAGCACAAGTAAATGGGGAAGGAACAGTGAGGATGTCAAATGTAGGGAAGAAAACCTTCTGAAATAACTGATAAAGCTGCAGGCTGTTTCAGTTCTACTGCACATGTTTAAAAAAGAAGAAAATTTGCTTCAGAGGCACAGTCTGTTTCCAAATCAGACTTATACAGAATTTTATATTATCTTGCCCTCTTTTTGTGTGGTGTCGCTATTGAGACCAGTTTCTTTTATCTGTTTCAGATATTTGGTACTCCAAGGATTATTGTTTCACTGTGTAGTTTGATGCACTCATCCACTTGTATTTTTGACCTGATGTTGCAAACAAAGCTGAAGAATTAATTGTATGGATAGAAAAGGGAAGAAGGAAAGGGAAAAGAACTAAAATTTCATTTTAGTGACGTACCTCACGTGAATCCACTGCTGCATACATAATATCCATCCAACCTTTAAAGGTTGCCTGAAAGAAAATGCATTGTTTATTATCACTAAGGAAAAAAAAAAAAGCTATTGCTAATATAAATGTGTTAATAGTTGTGGAAAAAATGAGAAGTGTGCTATAAAAAATATGCATCAATTCTAAAGATATGCTTGGAAGTATGATTCACTGGAGTTAAACACAGAGAAAAAATATCCTGAAAAGAAAATCAAAAAACAGTCATGATTTATGTCAAATGTGCTTTAATGCTAACTCCTGTTAAACTGAAATTTTTGTAAGAAGAAAGAACACTGAAAGTTTCAGCTTAACTAGCAAATAGAACTTAAAAACATAAAAACAATTTCTAACAAAACAGCAGATGGTTCCATCCTGCAATTTTTATCAATCATAAAACACTTTGGAGACTCCAGGGCAAAGAACTTTATCTAGAAAAGATACAGGGATAAAAATGCCTTTCTCTCCTTTGTTGTGGTATTAAGGAGCTCAGTGAATTAGCATCCCAACACTTCAGGAATTTACAACAAAAGAAAACACAGAATTCTAAATAAATCGGTCCATGACTTTTCCTTCTCATCCACTGTGAACCAGAGAAAACGAGAATAACTTCAAATACAGTAACAGACAGACTATTTCAGGCTCAGTTTGTGAATCAAAATTTTTTTTTAAATTAATTATAAAACAAAATTGAAAAGTTGTGAAACAGAGTTCTTGATTTTAACACAAGGCTGCAAATGCCCATGTTCTTCAGGAGGAACTGAGCACCTCATAGATAAGGAAACTATTCATGGAAGCTAAAAAATCCCCAATTTCAGTGAGATAAACAGAAGCATAGTGGTGTGCCTTGGTTGGGCTGCTCAACACATTCCTTGAGGAAAACAAAAACGAGTATTTTTCTATAGAACTTACCACTTGGAGAAGAGCCAAGTATCCCATGCCAACATTGTCAAAATTTACAGCACTGTTTGTCCATGTGCCATTGTGGGAAATACAATCATTTCTGTCATTAATGAGAGACATATTTCCTTTTTTGAGTACGCATTTCCAAAATCTGCTCCCAAACCATTTTACTCCCAGAACGTTAAAGAGGAGCCAAAAGACAACACAGACGAGCAGAACGTTGAAGATTGAGGGGATGGCTCCAAAGAGTGCATTCACAACAACCTGAATGAAATGAATGGAAAGAATTAATTATTAGCATCCAAAATAGACCACTTTTCCCAGAAAGCCACTGATTTTTAATTTTTCTGTATCTATTGAAAATTCTCATCCATATAAAAACTAATAGATGACAAAGGTACAACCAGCCTTCAGCCCAAATTCATGCTTGTCTTAACGTGTAAATTATTGGTATTTGTCTTGCCTTTTTTGAGGAAGTGAAACAGAAGGCAACCAGAATTCTCCTTGAGTAAAAGAAACACATAAGATCATGAGATTATGAGAATCAGATACAGCAAAATGTGTGATTTGCATTTACTCCATTGCCATAAATAACCCTCTCCTGTATTTTGGATGGGTTTTGTAAGAGAAAAACAATCCTTTCTTCACCCTTCTCTTCTCCAGACAGAACAAGCTCTCTCCTCAGTTTCTCCTCTCCAGTCTCCTGGTCATCTTGGTGGCTCTTTGCTGGACACTCTCCACTTTGTTAATATCTGCCTTACCCTGGAGAGCCTCAAACTAAATGCAACGCTCCACATTCAGTCTCACATGTGGCAAAAACATCAGAGAGAGAATTGCCTCAATGTGCCCGAGATGTGGCAGATCTTTGTTGTTCTGATGATAAATATTTAACCTGTTGTCCACCTCGGGTTCTTTCCTGCAAAGCTGCTCACTGAGAGTCCCACAGTCACCTGTGGTCATTCTGGCTCAGGCGGAAGATTTTGGATTTGCTTTTGCTGGACTTCCTGAGGTTTCTGCAGCCTGTATCTCGAGTCTGTCCAGCTCTCATTGCAGAGCAGCCTTGCTCCCAGCCTATTAATCAACTGCTCAGCCCCAAATTCACATAATCTGTGAAATTGCTGGGGTCAGTTTCTATACATTCTTCTGGTTGTTAATTAAGCCAATATAGCAACATCTGTCCCAGAAATGACACTCTGAGCCAGCAATAGGCAGCTGTCAGTTGAACTTCATCCTGGTGGTCTCTGCACATTGGACCTGGCAGTTCAGCCAAATTCCTCTCTAGCTTCTAGTTAACCTACCCAAACCAGGAATAATCAGTATCTGAGACTGTAGACGGCTCTTCCCTCCCTCATCCATCTCATAATAAAAAATAATCAGGTTTGAAAAGTTAAAATTGCCCTTCCTAACTTCACTCTGTCTATTTCTAACTGATTCCTTCTTATGGCTTTCAGGAGGTTTTTCTCCATGTCTCTCCCAGTGCCTGAAGTCTGTCTCATCACATCCTGTGATGTAACACAGATCAGATGATTCGCATTTTACTGTTTTTTAATTCTCCCCACTGGCTTTAAAGATTCCAGACAGTTCACTTAGAGCAGCCTTTCAAATGGAGTTAAGAGAAGCTCCTCTGCTGTTAATAGTTTTATATGTTTCTTATCTTCCAGATCCACCCTGCAGAACCCCAAATGTAGCACAAGAGCCTGTCTAGAAAAGTTTCACAGTAACTTGACATAAGCATAGCAGTCTGAAGGAGGGGAATTACAAGAAGGTATTTCAGAAGTGAGTAATTTCCACTGAAGCAATGATTTAATTAATCCATTTTCCCAGTTTCCAATTTCTTGCCTCAGAAAATGAAAAAAATTAAGGACAGACTGTGGTCACCACATTTGTTATAACATGAAGATGGTAAGCTACAACTTTCACAGCACAAGTTTCTCCTCCATATTACAGTTTGTTTTCCATAATAATCTGTAAGAATATAGATTCTTATCTATTCACAAGTAATTAAACATTGTTCCTATAATTTTTAAACACATCATTTTTTTCAGAAGAATTTTCCAAACACACTGGATGAAATTTTTCCATGTCTAAAATAAACCAAAGAATGGGTTTCAGAAAAGTACAAGGCTAAAATAATTCTTGTTTAGCTTATTCTGTACATTGCACTGAAACTAGAAACACAGGAAAATGTTCCAGTGTTCACATCACTATATATAATAATTCCTTGTGGTGGAACATAATAATTTCATTTCCTTATTTCATTTGTATTGATAAATTTCAGTGGAAAGAGTCAGGTATTGTTTCAAAGTAACAACTATAAGATGTAATAGACAATTCTGAACCATCTTAATGCTATTAAGTCCCGAAACAAACACCTAAGTTTTAATTTTCACAAAAATTTCAAAAGCAGTTATTACAAAATATTCAACCAGAGGCCCAAAATCTTTACCTTTATCCCTTCAAATCTTGACAAAGCTCGTAGAGGCCTCAGTGCTCTAAAGGTCCTGAGAGATTTCAGGCTGGTCCCAGAGGAGCAAGGTGATGAGTCTTCAGAAACAGAATTTCGTCCCCAGGAAACAAAGGACAGCTGTGTTCATTGAATTGGAACTGGGATCATTAAATGGCATACAAATTTTTTATTTCATTTATATTAGTAGTTCATTTATATTAGTAGACAATCCAAAGATGAATGTTACAGCATTTTTCACCACTAAGTCAAGTTAAGAAATGCACATTCAAAGTTATCGCAATATAATTTTACTTCATTCTTTTCTAATATATGAAAATAATTGAATTAATTCTAATTTTATTTTTTAACAGTTCATATAATTTTGTTTAATACTAGTATAACAATCAAATTGGTAACTTTGATATATCTATACACTACAAGACCAGAAAGGTTTATTCAAATAAAATACTCCCATTTTCTACACAGTCATTCTCAAAAGTGTGTACAGGAATTTGTTATCATAACTTACGATGATGGTGTGGAAACAGTATTTGCTTATTTTAAATTTTTCTAAGAGAAAAATGAATACATTAAAAATCATTTCAATAGGTTTTTTCACTGTTCAAGACTTGTCTCTTCTGCTGTTTGAATTTGTTGTCTCATTGTTCAGCCATTGGATATTTCCATGCTTTTCCTCTGTTTTGGATTGCTATTTACATTAGAAAACTGTAACTGCTCAAGTCATGCTGTATTCTTTACAAATAATCATAATATTAGATCTTCCTGATGAAATCCTAATACTTCAAAACTTTCAAAGCTGACATCCTGAGTCCATCGAAAGCAACACTGATATTACAAGTCAGGTGTTTAGACAACCTTATTTCAAAATACTTAACTTCAGAACCATCCCAGTGTGATGTTGACAAGAAAAATGCTTCATTTTTATACAGCAAGATTATAATATTTAACATTTTCTACATTCAGAGTAAATACATATATGTATTGGACACTTATCTCACTCTTGGTGACTCCAGCATTTCTCTTGAGGGCTGTGCAAAGCAAAAGATTCTTCCCTATCTTTAACTCCCTGGTAAATTATTTTTCCAACCATACTTCTCAACTGTCTTTGCCATCTAAATTTCTTCTCCTTCAAGGAAGAAACTCTTTCTTTTTCTCTGTTTCTAAATGCCAAAATCACAGAAATTATGGTTTGGATTGGAAGGAGCCTTTAAGATCATCTAGTCCAGAACTGCCAGTAGCTTCACATTTTCTATTGTCTTAATCAATTTATTTTATTTCTGATCACTAACTGAACTCTCTATAATTGGAAAGGTTTTTAGAGCCATCACAGTCCTCAAGGATGGTGATACCTAATAAAATTTTCTTCAGCAACTTTTTGATTATTGCTGACAATTTCCATTTAAAGTCCCAAGGCCTCTTTGGATTGAAAGTTTTTCATCTTTTGGGAACTGTCTTTTACACTTGTATTAATTCCTAATCAGATTTTACAGGTAGTTCTCTAGATAGAAAATATCAAAAATTAAAATGTATGCCAAGTTGAGTGTAATACTTACACACACAATGATGAAGTCAAGCAAACACCAGGAATTTGTGAAATAACTGTGGAAACCAAAAGCTACCCATTTCAGAAGCATCTCCGTAAAAAAGGTGTAGGTAAATATCTTATCAGCATAATCTAGGATAATTTTCACCTTTTGCCTCTTCTGCAGGTGAATATCTTCAAATGCCTGGAATTTCAGAATTCAGTTTTAAAGCAGGCCAGTAGTTTTACAGAAGATTATTTTTGAATTGCACAAGAATACAGAGTTTGGCTTATTATAACCATTTCATATTTATTCTATAAATTATGGCCAATCACCATTTAGTTTTATACTTAAAAGTAAAAAAACAAATTTTAAAAGAAATAAAATCTCATTTTTGTGTTGATTGAAAAATCCTATACTTTCATATTTTTATGTTCAGCACTTTCAAAAATATCTGGCAAGGGTCAATAGTGGCTAAAAATCTTTGGCTTCCCAAGGTAGTTGGTAATTTGGAAGGGGTTGGTCTAAAATTCTTCACAAAAAAGCCTGGATTGAATACATTAACCAGTGTCTGTCAGATTCTGACCTTCCAAATGAGTCATCTCGAGTCATCCTGCAGAGCTGTAATACAGACATGGAAAAATATGGCAAACACCTCATCTGGAACTGCTCATTCCTGGACTTGCATGTCTTTTCACCGAAACTTTGATCTTGAGGTTTTAGGAAAATGTTTCACTGATTGCTGTCATTCACATCAGTGTTTGCTTATGTTTAAAGTATTTGCTGCCTTGCTAATTTATTTTAATTATTTTATACCGCAATCTATTCCCAATTCCTTTTCATACCTTGCATTATTTCTTCACAGAGCCTTTGGCAATATCTGTATTTTTCTTTTCACCCACTTCTCCCCTGCCTTTCTGAGCATTCTTTCTGTGATCACCACCTCATTTAATTTCACTACAAGCTATGGACATGAATGATGGTCTGGTGCTCATTTATACTCATTCAGAAAATTTCGTATCAGTAAACTTTATAAACAAGCAAAAAGTGGACAAGTCCCTTTTTGCAAGAGGACAACAGTATTTTAGAAATGGGAAAGTTCTCAACACTGAAAAACATCCTTGATGACAAGAAATTGTTATTGTTTTGTTATTTGCAGCTGGGTACCGACAAACATTTTGTTCAATTTAGTTGGATCATACAGTACATTAAAAATAATTCAGTTTCCTTCCTTACTTCAGTTTGCTTCCCCATGAACACAGAGGAGCCCTCACTGAAATCCCAGGGAGTTCCTTGGAGGAACTTTTGTCAGGGGAATTTTAAAGCAGACAGTCCAAATCTATGGTTCAGTGAACAACCTGAATGTAAAGTACACAAAACTGACTTTATTTGGAAATTCTGACCTCTACCACATAGATCACCTTCAGACTATTTAGTTATGTTCCTTCTGCACTATGTAATGTTTTATTTAGCAAGTTCCTTTCTGTAGAGAGTGAATATGCTTTCAAATCAAATAAATCTTCCCTTATTCTTCAGTGGAAATGGATATGATCAGAGGAGCAATGAAACATTACCTGACCTATCAGTTTACAGCCACCTTCACTTTCAGCTTCTGATCATGTCCGGGTGATTTTCAACCTATATTTTTACTGAGCAGTTAGTTTGCTTTACAAATTTAGAAGTGCTATTATTTTTTTCAAGCTTTCCTAAGTCATTTCAGACTCTGTTTAGCCTTGTAATTAACACAAAAGTGTAAAGAGCTGTGTTCGAAGTCCATATATTTCAATATCTTATCCAAGTGGAGGAACGCATTATAACTTCTAAGGGTTACATTTATTACACTCTTGTCTCTCCCTGGGGAAAGGAATGTCATAGTAAAAGAAATCAATTCAATACTATTTCTTTACTAACAACAATTAATTCAAAAGTGGAGAAATTAAATGCAATTTACCAGTGCTGCGCTGCTCAATACAATCATAAAAACCATAAAATATTCAAACCCACTGTGGTTAACGATTCTGTAGCAGGTTTTCCTAAAGTTCCACCAAGTTTTGCCTGGAATCTTTGTGATATCCACGACACAACACGGGAAACACTCAACACAACCTGAAAACAGAGAGAAGAGCCTGCTGGTTCAATGGGAAATGCTGAGATATGCATCTAAAAAGTAGAAAAACATCTAAAAAAGGGCTTTTACAGATTATAGGAAGAATGTGACCTTTTATCGATGAGGTTGAAATTATCTGAAGTTACAGAAAAGACAAAATTTTTATGCCAAAATAATATCTTTTAATAAAGCAACACATACATGGAATAACAGACAATTTTTGTGTCCCTCTGCAGAAAGGCTTGTGGGCACAAAAGAAGCCTTTAGCTCTATCTAAAAATGTGGGTTTTTTCTGCATTTTTTCCACTTTTTTATTTTGAAAAGAGATATTACCTTCCTAGTAGGTCAATAAATTATTATTTTTACTGATTATTCCACTTTATTGCACTGCAGAGACATTACAACTGGACTCTGTCCACAGCCCTGCCCCAGAAATATTCTCCATTAATCTGTAAAGGCAGCAGGATTAAGCCATGAGAATCAACAGTCTAAGAAGTTCAGGTGATCAAAGGCAGAAATCCACACTGGGATGTGTGAGCAGGCAAACAGTTCCTGCTTATCTGGACATGCTCCAAATGGGTATTTTTGAACACTGGTTTATTTGGTGTTACTTCAATACAAAAAAAAAAAAAAAAAAAAAAAAAAAAAAAAAAAAAAAAAAAAAAGATTCCTACATTCTGCAAAGCAGTCCTTAGGCAGCTGTGAGTTTTTACTCTGGGACAACATCTCCAGAAGAACAACTGGATCCACAGTGCTGGCTTCAGAAAAGCTACGAACAGCATGATATTTCTGCACAGAAGAAGAAGGATAAAATTTATTTGCTTTTCATTAATATGGTTACCAAACCGAAAATAAATGAAAATTATCTTAATGTTGCTGAACTACCCAAATACGTTATAAATAATTGGGCAGAAAAAGCCAATCCCTACTCTTTGTTTCCGTCACTTTATTTTAACAAGTTTCTTGGTTTCTTTTGGTCATCTACAGTGGACTTGCAGGAAGAGAAATGTTTAGAAAATATGGTATTATGCTACAGTTTTAGAGAAAACTCTGATTTCTTCAGGCCAATCCATTTTTAGAGATACCAATCATGTCTCAAAAGGCTTGAAGAGGGGGAGGCCCAGCATATTCCACCAAGTGATAAAAGTCATAATTACCTCTTGTTGCTCTTTCTTTGGGTGTGCTACTGTGAAAACATTTGCAGTTTCAGAAGTCCCAGAACTCCAATTGAAGCTTTTTGAATTCTGCCACTGTTCTCTTTTTCTTAATCTGTCTCCCTGTATGAAATGATGCAAATCAGTTGATTTTCCACTTATTTTTTTCCTGACAGTCATTCTTGAAAGGCAAAATTATTTTAGAGAATGCAAAACATCCATGAAGTTTAGACTCATAATCACAGAATGATTTGGGTGTTTGGTTTGGAAAAGACCTTAAAGTTCATGTAGTTTCAACCCCTCTGTCATGGGCAGAGAATCTTTCACTAGCAAGTGTTTCTTTTTATAAATAATTAAATGGTTTTCCTAAAGTGTTTGTAAAAGAATGATGCTTCCAGTTATGGGCAGAAGATCTAAGTGATCAGAATCAGTCCTCAGTCCTTTTGCCACCACGAATTCCAAGAAATACCAGATTCCACTGCAGCAGGGAATGAATTTCTGACATCAAATGCTTATGGGCAAGATATTTGAAATAGCCACAGATGATTCTAAGGTGATCAGCAATTTTTGCTTCTTTGAGAATTCGTCCAAAGATATTCCACTGACAATGCTTCTTAACATGACCCAAACCATACAAAATGCATCCTAGCAGTCCACCTAGACAATGACCATGTGTTAATCCATCCAAAAAGAGATCCCCCTAGCCCAAACAATTCTGTGATTCTGTGAAAAGGGTTCATTTAGCTCCTGTGTCTTATTTGACAATCCTGTGTGGATGTGACAGACACCTGAAATATCTTCAGTATCCCCAAATGCCAGCTGCCATGCCAGTAAAAATGTCTCACTCACACACAGAAAGTCTTCAGCTTTATCCTGCCCAACACAACAAAATCAAGAGATATAAAGGGGAGTCAAAAGTATCATGGAGGAGAACAGGTGATTAAAAAACCAAAAAATACCAAGAATTTCTTTTTTTAAGGTGTAGCTTTTGTTTACATTCCCTTTGGCTTCCATGCAACTGAGAAGCAACACATAAACAACACAAGAGGCCTGCCTTCCAAAAAATCCAGGTGTAAGGCAAAGGAGACAAAAAGAAAGAATGTCTGTCTTGATCAAACTTTGTTTATCAATTGACTGTAATAAATGGAAACAAAACAGGTCAAAAGCAGAATTATGGTTGTCATGGAGGAGAACGATGAAGAAGTGAACATTCAACATATCATTGGATAACCAAGACCATTTGGTAGCCCTTGTACTAGAGGAACACAGAAAGTAAAATTGCAGAAATGACAGAAAGGATAATATTTACTGTTGAGTCTTTGAGACTGCATTTACAGATGCAAGTCACAACAATTTTGCAAATATCAACATTCCTTACCTGCTTTCTGTATTCCACAGCTGTGTGTACAATGTGCCCACCATCACCTTCGTTGGTGCAAGCCTCTGCTGCTGTAATGGGAACACAGGTACTGTGGCTGGTCAAAATGTCCTCATATTTCCTTGCCAGTGAGGAACTCTCTTCCATATGGCAACACTCCACGTCAAAGCAGCTGTTGTCTATGTATTTTCTGACATCTGTCATGGCATAATTAGTAACTTCTATGCCTTTGCCAGAGACTTCTGCCAAAGTCTTCTTTTTTTTGTTTGTTCTTCTGAGGCTTCCTCTCATCCTTTTGCAGCAGTGATCCCAAATTCTGTCTTTCACAGCCCTCAGGCTCCTGTGAATCTGTGCAATGGCAATCTGGTATTTGGTCCCTTCTCCAGGCTCCTTTTGTTCCTCTGGGCCATCAGTGTTGAACGAACTCAGCAGCAAAGCAATGAACAGGTTGAGCACCTTAAAATAAAGCAAGTTGGAGACACTTGCTAACAAAAAGGACACTTCAGAGACCTTCAAACTCACTTTCATTAACCACTGCAATGAAATTATTTACTATTATGCTGGGATATTATTATAGCATGATGTGGCTCCTTCTGGAAGGAATGGCAGGAGGAAAAAGGAAGGGAGAGTTTGGGTATATCAAATATATTTTCACATGCTCTGATGTCCATAGTGTACGAGGAAGCAGACATGTAGAAAAATAGCAGACAAAGATGTATTTTAATTACATTACCATCAAAAAGGACCTGGTATAGAAGAACAAACCAAGCAGATGAAAAAGATTTTGTCTCCCAGTATATTTACATTAGATCTAGTATAAATCCAAAAATCTGGGTATTGTAAACTTCTGATAATGTAAGGGCAACTTGTTAAACATTAAAAGCACTCAACAGTTTGATTATCTGGACCCATCAACACAAAAGATGAAGATATCTGACACCAAATTATCATAAGCTCTGCACTTCTATACTCTGTCTAGAAGGAATAATTTAATTTGCTTCTATGTCTTGTGTAAGAAAGAGAACAAAAGAGGAAAAGGGAAAAAAGGAGACAGAACAAAACCATATGTTAAATGATACCCAGAAAAGAGAATAAAGTGAATTCTTTTCAAATAGTAAAGTTTGCCTCAAAAAAAAAAAAAAAGTAATTGAAGGTATTCAGTAGGGACTGAAAATTGACTTGAAACTCACCACCAGGTTTCCTAGCACCAGGACGAGCAAGAAAATGGTGAGACATTTCCTTTTTCCAGCCACTTCCATACATTCCCACATGGTTTCAATCCATTCTCCACATAATATTCGGAATATAATCAGGAATGAATGACTAAAATCCTTCATATGCCAGCGTAAGTTGCCACTGGAGCTTATTTTACAGTGATTTGTGCCATAATCACTGCCCAAAATCTGCACTCCTACTACAGCAAAAATAAACACAGTGATCACCAAAACCAGACTGAGGTTGCTCACTGCAACAGATGAGTTTAGAATTATTTTCAGAAGAGTATTTAAGGCTGGCCAGGACTTTGCCAATTTAAAGACTCTGAGCTGGAAATAAAACACAAGGAAAAAAAAAGTTAAAAACAGCCTGGATAGCACAGCACACATGAAAACCAGGCCCTGCATTTATCATGATGTCTTTACCTGCAGTATTATCATTATTTTTTCCCCAAAGAAAGCCTTTTAATTGTTTTGATGACATTAAAATCACTCCCATTAAAAGCTCGTTGTCTTACTCTTTACCAAGAAAGAAAACAAATTTCATATATTCACCAGTAAAATAATGTGAGGGTATTTCACTTTGCAACACACGTACTTTAAAAAATAATAAATAATTACCAGCCTGAGAGGTGACAGATTTGTTCCAAAGCTTGCTAGGCCAATCAAAACAACCAAGCTATCAAAAACATTCCACTTTTGTTGGAAATAGTAGTAAGGATCTAGAGCAATGATTTTCAAGATCATTTCTATGGTAAAAATCAGGGTGAAGACCTGAAAAGACAAAAATTAAATTTAAAAAAAAAAAAGTCACTGAAAAATTCTGTCTTCTTATGGGAGGGTCCCAGTATCAATACAGGGTTTTAACTCAATTTTCACTCTAACACAGACCTAACTTACCTGGTCACTCAGAGAAATCAGTCGTTGGTAATCTGGTTGCATGCCAGGGTACTCCATAGCCAGGAATAAGGTATTCAAGATAATGCAAACCATGATTAAGAGATCAACAAATGGATTCAAAATTACCAATTTAATCTTCTCTTTGACTGCTCTCCAGAACGGACAACAATTCCAAATTAGATACTTTTGAGAGAATTTTTTCCAAAATGCAGGACAGTTCAGTTTTGACTCTGGCAGACAAAGAAGGAGAGTGAATAATCCTTTGCAGAATATCACAGAATGAAGAAAAAGACAAACAGTAATTGAAAAGATTGAAAAGCCAATCTCACATGAGCAGAATGGCATCATTGAAAGAAAATGTTTAGCTCCTTCTGCACAAACTAATCACAGACTAATAAAGGTCAAAATTTACCCTTGGTAATTGAGAGTTACATGAGATATGAGAACATTTGTTTTACGGAAATTCGCATTTTGCAGCATAATTTCCCCTTGTGGCTTTTAAAATCATGCTGTTTGTGACAGTTTGATCTCTCAGGTCGAGTTACACAATCACCACAGGAAAAAGAGGAAAGAATGACTTACTTGAATTATCTGTAAGAATTGTGGCTGCACTCATTAACCTCTGTCTGCGGACAGGATCATTGATGGCATCCATTGAAACTTCATAGGACAGCAGGATCTGCCTCTTTGGTTAGAAAGACAGCAGAAGGTAATATAACAAGGGAGCATGAAGATCTAATAATTACAACACAATTGCAGTACAAAAATTACATCCAGCGTGAGATAAATATGCTTTTTCAAATACACATTATAGTGAAGTTTAAACTCGCTGAAAGAACAAAAAACAAAACAAAAAAACCACCAATATCAGGTGTTTGAAGACAAAGGACAGTTCATCAAAAGCAGTACAATTTTTCAATATTTTTTTCCTTCTGAAGATACTTAATTAGCAGTTATAATGCCATTATAAAAGAAGTATAGAAACAATAAGAGGAGGCAAGGGGAAAGAATTATTATATCTCTCCAGTGAATGATAAAAACAACAGACAAAAAGAACACTGACCCTCAGTTTGAATAAACTATTGGATATTTAACTTTGAATTACTGATTATTAATAAATATGTATTAATTTCACATTCATGTATTAACATGAAAAATAGTCACATAGTTAATAAAAAATACTGGATTTTTTTAGTCCTGTTAAGCCTGTCAAGATCTAACTAAAATTGAACTGCATAGAACTAGGAATAGGAATGGAATGGAATACTTTTGTTTTCATTAGAACTACCAGATGACAGGGAACCTGACAGACTGGGAGCTTACATTTGGCATCCATCTGTGCACACTTTGTAGTCTTGAAGAAGTAAGGTCTAGCAAATAATCCAAATTTATCTCCTATCTCATACATCTCCTGCAACATTGTCACAGACTTAGAAGAATCAAGTTAAATAGGAATAATCAGCCATAAAAAATTATTCTTATACTTACAGAATATGTGATACCTGTTATGAAAAGACTTTTTTTTTCTGAATAGTTACAATTAAGCACTACCATGGGCTGTGACACAGCACCTCCTTTAAGTGCAGCAGAACCAAACTTGGTCACAAAATTGAATTATATTCTTAACACAGCAGGGGAAACATTAATGACACTACAGGAAGCAAATGCTTTACTAAAGGAGATGACAGGTGACAGTTGCTGCCAAGTGGGTGATTTGCATTCCTTCAGCTCAAATATATAATTTATTATAGCTAGGATTATGGAATTTGGAAGAAATTCTGACCATGCTGACTGTCAGAATGAGAATTTAATCAATTTTAGCTAGGATTATATGTCTGAGAAAGACTCCCCTACAAGGATACTTTTCAAACAGACAGAAGTTGGAACATTATTTCTTTTAGCTCTCCTGTGGGAAAATTTCCATTTTCAGTGAGATGGGTGGAACAATTCTGATGTTGTCCCAGAAGCAAAGAGACTCTCTCATGAGATGAAACCAGTATAAGGGCATTGGAAGCTTGTTTTTAGGTGTTGTTGGAAATAATTAAGTAATATGGATAATTGCCTGAGAATTGTTTTAAAATATTCAGGTCAAGATTAAAATATCTAAATACAGGTATCCAAATGAAGATGTTTACAAAGACCCAGAGAAAGATTAAAGCTGGGACAATCTTCTAGAAGATACAGTATTTTGTCAGTGGCAAAGGTACTGTGGAAAAAATCTCCAAAATTAAGCAAAGGAAGAATAACAAGTCTTAATAGAAGTTTTTTTATGGATTTAAAAATGAGTGGGAGCCAAAAATCACTGCTGTAAACAAGATGTGAAACAACATGTGTGAGATTCAGCCCAATATTTAGATATCCATGTTTAATTTATCCATGTGTGCAATGCCTTTAAAATCCCATTGTATGGGACACATATGTTCCTGATAAGTTTGACTCACATAAATAAATGTTTCTGAAGCCATTTGAGGTGGTCTATTGAGACATTTGGTAGCTGAGACCTACACAGTGTCAGACATGGCACATAACATCTGTGCCCTTCCATAGAGGAGATGAAAGCCAAGTAAGACACCAGAAAAGCTCTAATGTCCCTAGATATCAATTTGGGACCTAAAAAATTAAATCTCCACTTGACTCTGGGAGTTTAGAACCTAAAACACTTGTAGAAACCTAAAAAACCTCAAAAAATTAAAACCCTGGACACAATCCAGTTGCCTAAATGTAGGACTTTAGCAACATTTGAGATGCTGTAAGGTTTGAGATACCCACAAAATGCTGCAAGATGTGCCACAGATATCAAAGATCTCTAGAACATCCAACATATGCAAGAGCATCTAAACTGGCATCAGAAGCTTAAAGTCAGCAAGTGAATCATGCCCCTAACATTAGATGTCTTCATACTGAACTAAATCCTGTCCTAAATATTTAAGTCAGAGAATTAGCTGTCTGTAGCAAATTATTTGTCTGCAGCAAATAATAATTTAAAAATAAAATGAAATTAAATAGTTAGGTCTTTAGGGAAACTGTAAAACCTAAGAATTTCATACATTTATTTCTGCAGCACAACAGAGATGTTGACAGATCTTACCACAGCTCTCAGAGCACAAGTCCATGATGTGCCATAAGTGTACCATGGACAGCCACATCCCTTTAGGTGCAGGTAGTTCTGGCTCCCTCTGGTCCCAAAATCTCAGCCTTGAAGTGTCATATCACATGCAAATCTAATGAATGCATTTTCTATTTCAAATACTTACAAGCTTCTTGTGGCAGCGACCAGGCTGCGAACGAAATATTTGCTCCTCATTTTCCTGTTCATCTAAAATTAAGTTTTGCCTTGAAGTAGGTGTTTCTTTATTAGTTTCTTTTCCTTTTGAATTTTTCAAGCCAGCAACTGACATTTCAGATTCAGCATGCAAGGCCTTACTGCTTTCTTCCACAGCCAACATCTGTAACAGGAAAAGCAAAAAGTTTGTCTGTTAATTCAAGGCAAATACCAGTGCATGGACTAGGATCATACACATTACAGTAATTACATTATTATGTAATTATTATGCTATCTGAATGATTTGAACTGACAGTTCCTAGGTTTCAAATGTTAAACTGCCATAAAAAGACAGGAGTACAAAATGCTATTCACAATTCTGAAGGACAAAGCAGGGTTACCTGTGAGCTACTGTAATTTTGCATCTGATTTACAAAATATTACAAAATATTTTACTTTCCTTCTCTTGCTTTGAAAAGGGCATTGAGTTCAAGAGAGCACAAGACTAAAGGCTCAAACTAAATCTTAAGATGTTAAATTTTTCTAAATACTAATCCTGCTGAAAGAAAAAGAGAAGGAAGAAAAAAGAAAAGCAGAAGGAAGAAAAGCCTAAGCAAAGCATGGCAAGCTGGAATGTCAGGCAGAGAAACATTACAGACCTGCCAAAACTGTAGAGAAGGAATTTGGAAATTTGGTGATGCCTTACATTTTAATGATAAAATCTGATAGTTGCTAGACAATATTTGTTTGTCCTCTTACAAGTCTGACTTTTCTGACTGCTAGCAGTAAATCAGGGATATCTTTTATTTAAGGTAGAAGATAAAATTTATCCACCCATACTTCATTCATGCAGCAATATCAGGAAGGGTTATCCAGAGGAAGGAATTTTTGAGCACCTCAATAATGGTAAAGAACAGGGCAAACTATGGAGTGCAGCACCCATGTAATACCATAAAAGTTACTTACTTGCCAGAAAGCCATTCCTATACAATGTCAGGTCTGCAAATCCTAAAACTTAGTGTGTTTTAACTCAGATTCATGATGGTTTTTTGTATCACAGGAATGTTTATATATTTAAACATATATATACATACACACATTCATTTGTAAAGACATAAGAGAAATGAAGTGTCAGAAAGTATTGTAAGAAGCCCATGTTGAATTCAAAACATTATTTCTCTGATTCACAGACAGAAGAAAACAAAAGGAATTACAGATTATACATGATCATTTACAAACCTGTTCTTTCTCTATGACTTGTCTGGCTTCTTCAAGCAGTTTTTCCTTTGCCTCTGTTTCAGCACGAGTAGCTCTGTTTTCCTCTTCATATGCCATAGTTACCACAGCCAAGATGAGATTGAAGAGATAAAATGAGCAGAAGAAGATGACTGCCATAAAAAAAAAGATGCAGGACACTCCAGAAGTACGGATGGTCTGTGAGGAAAAGGTAAAGGTGGTAATAAATTCTTAACAAACTAACATTTACAAAGCAATTTCAAAATAACTTTAAAAATTAATTTTTTTATGCTATACAAAAGGTTAATGTACTACAGTGTCTTCAATGAACAACAGTAGGATTGTTTGTCTCTGGTGTAAGTTATACATAACAATGTCACCTGCTGCAGAGAATTTACAAACTCCATTCTTAAAATTAAATTGAATATCTTCCAGCAAATCAAGCAAATGATCAGCAGAGTTTAAGCTATGAGAAGACAATTTCAGCTGCAAAGACATAAATAGGTGACTGTGGAAGAAATCAATGAAACTCAGTAATAAAGATGAAAGCTGGGATTATCCACACAATCATGAAAGATGCTTTAACTACAGAATAAGAAGCAATATTTAGACTGATTATTCTTATTTTTTTAAATGGTAGCAGAGGAGACGGTTCAAAGTTAACCTCTGAGACATTAGAACTAAAAATCCCATGACCTTCAAATGGCAAAAGATGTTGCATCCATTTAAAAAAGTCACAGTTAATAAAGGTTGATGGAAAAAAAGAGTTAAAATGGACCAATATGAAAGGTATAGAACAAGGCAGAGTGTTGTTCCTGTCCAGCAAAGGCACTGTATAGACACAAGGGATCCAGGGAGTTCTTTACAGGCATTTTTTACATCATTTTTTTCAAAAAAAACCCACACAGAATTGAGAAGTTACACTCAACTCTCTGAATCAAAACATAAAGGCTCAAATTTTTTTAGTACCATGCTGCCAAAAATGAAAGTGTGCATGTTGAGCCAAAAAGTTTGGTGAGGAGTCAGCCCTTGAAAGGAAGACGAACAGAGAATGAGACAAATCCTCACATTCCCTGCAGTAGCAGGGAGCTCCCTGGCTGGATCTGCTCCATATCCCAATCCTTGGGCGGTCACACAAATATTTAACTCTTATTTAGCTTTTAACCACTGGCCTGAGTCTGTTCTCCAATAAAACTATGAGCATTCACAGCAGGACTGCTCCCAACCAACGTCACTTGCAGAAGGTGTTACAGCTCAGTCACTTGACTCTGCTTCCTTAATACTTACATTGATTTTAAAAGAAAATTGTTGTCAGTAATGTTAAAACCAATACAGACTTTTCTAGTGGACACAAAGCTCTGAATTGCACACCTAAAGTCATTCCAGCAGGTAAAAATAGTACCCACTTGTCTGTAGAGACGCTCCCAGTAGTCCTGGGTCATCAGACGGAACACAGAGAGGAAGGCCCAGCCAAAATGGTCAAAACTTGTATAACCAAAGTCAGGATTGCTCCCAATCTTCTCACAGGTGTAGTTTTCTGGACACTCCTTACTAATCACAAAAGAAATTTTAAACAACACTTACGTGGAGATTCAATTGTACCTGAAAGCATCCAGTACATAGCAACAAATAAAGATTTGTTCAGTTTGTCTGAAATGATGTTTCATTATTCCCCAAAATATTCCTGCCAGAACGGCTGATTTATATCTGACCATCCCAGGAAGCCATTTGTCTAGTAAAGAAAACTAGACAGAAACCTTAGTTTATGACTAGACAAAAACTCTCACTGATGTAGGATATGTTCAAACAAATACACAGAGAGGGGAAACATGGAAATACCTTTACTTCTAGGTAATTCACCAAGATGAGGACAGGAGAGTTTCTTAATATCTAAAAAGTCTTTACTGATCTGTTCCCCCTCTCATTTATATCATTCTACCTTACTATTATACTCCCAGTGGTTAGCAACAAAGTACATATAAAATTGGTTGCATCCTTGTACTTCATTCTTTTTCTGGTGGGAAATATCTGGCTTTTAATTTAATAACACACCCGCTGAACCATTTCTTCCTCCTGAAAAGTCATCACTGTTCCTCTAGACCAAAAATAAAATCACAGTACATCTGGAGGAAAAAATTAAGAAAGTACTAAAACTGCTTTGTTCACTTACTCGGGATCTACACTGTACCCACAGAGCAATATTTCAGAAGAGTCTTCCAATCTGTAGCAGAGCTCTAATAAAAAAAAAAATCAAGGAACCATATAATCAGAAGTTGTAACTTTATACAGCTTTCTGACAGTAAACCAAACATTACAGCACTTTATAAACACTCTGATGGATCAAACCTCTGTGAAAGATCCTTTCCCAAACACAGGGCATACAGCATTGAATCTCAGGAGACCTGGCTCTCTGACAATTTAAAATAAATAGTAACAATTTGCTGCGCAATTAACAATGTAAGATTTTATTTGATCTTCGGTAAAAATAAGAATCTCTATGAGAAGTAGGCAAGATCCATGAAATACAGAATAAGTGATGGAAAAAATCATTCTCTGTGCAGTACCCCTAAAATTGGGATCCCTGTGCAATGCACAGATAAAGAAGAAAATGCTTATAGAAAACTCATTTCTTTCTCTGGCACAGACTGCTGATCTTTCTCCAAATCCAAGAGTCACTAATCTCAAATTCAGTTGTCCCAGAGACATCATATTACCATTTGTGCAAAAGGAAGGACAAACCTTCCTGGCAGATATACATGCAACTGTATTTCAACATCTCTGTGAAAAATTAAGACATACATAGGAAGACACATAGATCATGTAAAGGGAGAAAAAGAAAAACAGTTACCTTCATCATTTGGTACATATATCTTGGGATCCTTACATAATGAGTCATTGTACTGAGTTTTATTGAGGACACATTTGGATTTTAAATTGCCCATAAAAAGCTGGAGGCCAATTAGTGCAAATACACTCAAGCAGAACACAGTCAGGATCATCACATCCATGAGCTTCTTAACAGACTCAACAAGGGAATTTACAATGACTTTCAGACCTAGGAAAACAAGACCCAATAACATGGAAAGTGAGAAAAGGAATGCAATGATGCTCTATATGACAAGACATGACAGTTGCAAGTTTGTTAAAGACAAAATACTGATATGTGGCTTTGACACTAAAATTAAACACCTTGAATGTTTCATTCCTGCTATAATTCCACAACAAAATCAAAAATATATTTGCAATTACATGGAAATGGTAGAGTTAATATATATTATGACCATGAGATATATAGTAATTTATAGATTTTTCAAGTGAATTTTTGCAGTTGGACTCTGAAATCATACTTTGGTGTCCTAAATAAGGACACAACTTACAAAAATATTGAATATCTGGATGGCACATGCAACATACTGCTGAAAGTGTTACACACAATCCAGACAGTGGCTGTGGTCAGTAAGGAAACAAATGAAAGTCTCTCAAATTGTGAAATCAGCATTCCGGGATATAAACCAGAGAATGTTAAGCTAATGAGATAGAACATGAAAGTAGAAATACAGTGGTTCAGATATGTTAAGAGAACATATCACATATGCTGGGCTGCTCCAGAAAGACAAATTAAAGAGACAAAGGCACAGGGTGAAATAAAAATGAACATCAGTGATGGGATAAAAAAAAAATGCAGAAAATAAATTTGTCAAAATCATTTGAAGGAAAAAAAGTTGTGTTAGGATGCTGCTGAGGGTGCAAAACAATCACACCTTGGGATTCCTTGGGATCACAAAAGTGACCACAGAACTGGAAGACAAGAACAGGAGTGGAACTGGAATTTGCATCCTGGTGAAGCAGAGTGAAAATCAGTAAGATGTGTTGTTCCTTACCTGGTATTACTGAAATAGCTTTCAAAGTCCTCAGTACTCTGAAAGTTCGAAGAACTGAAACGTTGCCAAGACTCTGAAATGCACTAATGTACCTGGAAAATTAACCCACACTGAACTGAATGACAAAGATGGAGCTTTTCAAAGCATTTGCTTATGGAGAAGGCAGTAATGAATACACTGCAGAAAATTAATAGGTCCAACAGGTCCTAAGATATATGCCCAAAATTAGGAATCTAAGTCCACTTCTAGGTGTGTATATAAAGTAATGGGGCTTCGGATCAGTGTCTCTGAAAAGAAATGCAGTAAGCTCCTACTTAGTGTGGATTTGGGTGCTTTAACTTTGGAAGAGTTTATCCATCAAAATGTCAAATAAATATAAAACCTTCAATGTCATAACCACACTCTCATATTGAGGCTTCTCTCATGAAAGTGTATGTTGCAGCTATCTCCAAACAAAACACACACTTCAGGAGAAGGAAGTTAAACAGCAGTAGATTTATATATTTATTCCATATCACATGGGTTTTTCTAACCTTTAACAGTCAGTGAGAACTTGAGTGTTGCAACCAGTTTCAATTTTAGCTATTCAACAATTAGAAAATTTCATAAAATCAGAATTTTAAAGGGTTGCATATTCTCTACAGCATTTTAACAGGTTACCCCATATTTGCTAAGACGTCTTTCATGTCAGAAATGACATGAATTGTGACCCATATCATGACAACTCATAACTGATAACAGAATTCCTTAAAATAAAAAGTCTCAACAACAAAACCTGAGACAGCAATGGCTGGAAAGGCAACCTCCAACTCAAAGCATGGCTTTTTCAGCAGCAGATCAGAGCACATTGGCTTTGCCTAGTCTGTAAGACTGAATAATTCTCAAGTACCTTAAGCAATAATTACACTTGAGTTAGCAGGTGAGCTAATTTCCAAATAGTTTTCTTTGTTGTACTATAAGACATGAAAAATAAAACCAGGTGGAGGTACTACATTGAAAAGTTGAACACAAATTAATTAGGGGTGCAGGGAGAGAAGAAGGACCATAAATTAATTTTTTCCTGCAGCTGTTGGACTGTCTTGTGATAGTTGTAACTATCAGTAACTATCTAGTGATAGATGCTGATGCTCAACAATATTCAAGCTCCTTAGCAGTTCATCATTTCCCCTAAGAATAATTGTTCATGTACATACAGATGTGTGTGATGACACCTGTGTACACAAGCTATTATTCACAAATGAGGAAAAGCCTACATGCAATGTTGCAAACTACTCCCTTCTTTTTTATTCTGCCACACGACAACTTCATTTGGTGCCTTTAACTCTCATTGTAGGAAAAAAAATAGTATTTATTCTCTTTTTGGTTCTGTGCCTTACACTTCAACTGTGTTCCTGCTCTTCAATTGTTTTTTCATGAGAGTTTTACTCTGCTTAGTTTTTTGTTATGTGGAACTACAGATAAACATCTTCATTGAATCTTTTTTAATTCTGTCATCTTTTGACATGTGAGGAGCAAAACTACGCAAAGTCCTGAATTAAAATACAGGCTAGACAGGGAAATAATGTGTGTTCTGCTTCTTTACTTCTTACCCATGAAGTCTTTGTTTTTTATCTCCTCTGACCATGACTGCATGCTGGAGTGCTGCTTTTACAAAACTGTCTGTTTAAACTCCAACATCATCTTCCCAACAAGTGAAAGCTATTTCAGAGCCCATGAATTTGTGTGTAAAGCAAGGTCTGCTCTTCCTTGAACCTCACTTGACGCTGGGATTTAATCTGTAATTTACTACCAAGTCATTCAATACCTTGTGACCCATTTTGGACCCTTCTCAAATGAGTTCTATCTGATCCAGAGTAGAGCTAGGACAACATAAAGAGGTAGGCTTGGCTTGGGCTGTTTATGCAATTGCCTCTTGACAAAATTTAAATATGGACTAAATTGAGAACAATCACACAGTCCTAAGATGAGCTTTTCATTTAGGTCTTACTTGAAAGTCTGTTTTTCTCATTGCAGACATGCAAATTGTGAGTTTAGCCAACAACTGTAAGGAATTTCAGCAATACCAAACAGTATTTTCTCTGTTTTTGTTCCCTGAGTGTAAAGGAACATGTGAATGTGAGTTTTACTTACATTACAATAATAATAAAAAAATCCAAGCAGTTCCATGGGTCTCGAAGAAAGGTAAATTCGTTCCAAACAAATCCTCTTGCTACTATTTTTATCAATATTTCAGAAGTATATATGACACCGAAAACATATCTGAGGAGGAAAGTGTATATTAAAGTTACAGAAATAAAAATATCAATGAGACTGATACACATTCAGGTGCATTTCTATGTTTTCTCTCGTTTAGTCCCTGCATGGAGCTAAAGTAGAAAATGTGAAGCAAAATAGGGCAGGTTGCACTACTTTCAGAAGCATCATGGGAACAAGATGACTTCCTGAATTTTAGTAAATTTTCCATGTAAATCTACAAACACAAACACTCACATAAGCGTATGATGCTATTTCTGGATGAAGGATAGCTCACATTTCCTTAGGAAACATTTTTAAGACTGCGCTTATGTTCTAAAGCAGGCTGGAAAATTTCAAAGCCTCACCATTCTGACAGAACAATAACAACAAAGATTTATTTCAGCCAGTAAAGTTTGCACATTTTATGTATTTATTCTGACAAATATACTATAACTGGAAGAATTCTACAGAAAATTAAGTTATCACCATGCTTACCCCAAAATAAAAGGAATTTAAATTACAGAATTGCTGAGGCTCCTAGCACATTTTCCAGATTTAATTGTGGAACAGTAACTCAAGTTACACTGGATACAGTGCACAGGTACAAAGGGAAGCAAAACATTACAGATTAATGGCTTCCTAGTGGGAACAACTGACTTGGGAGAGTGACCAGGAAACAGGAGTAAAAAACAGAATGAGTATTTATTCCTTTATAGCTTTCACATGAGGCAACTAGAACAGACGTTCAGGTTATTGTTGCAGAATGAGAGATACTAAGCTAAAATTCTGCTGCACAGTCTCCTTAAAAGATTTAATCCTCAAAAGGAAAAATGGGCCAACCTCCTATATTACACCAGATGGCAAAATTAGGCAACACAGAAAAAAAGGGCACATGGTGACAGCCTCTAAGAAAAGGCATTGAAGCTTCACAAAAGACTGATAAAATAACAATCCTCAGCTTTCATCAGAGGCCTATCTGAGAATTTTCAAAACCCAGAATTAGAACAAGACATTATTTAAATTTTTCAGTCCTACATGTTGGCATCCTGGGAAAAATAGTGAACACATGGCTGCTGAGGTACTTACTCAGTCCAGTAGGCTTCTACTAGAAGGTGAGGGATAGTCATAGCCATACAATTAAGTAACACAGTACATGTAATAATGCCAAGAAAAAATGTGAATAGTAAGTTAAGGAAAAAAATGCTACATTATAAAAATGAAGTTCATAAAAGCTGCTGATTTCCACACACAAAAACCACACAAGCATTCAAATAATTACTTTTCATTTGAATATGCTCAGAAATTTTCACGTGTTTTCCAAACAAACTTATTACAGAATCACAAATTATCCTGAGTTGGAAGAGACCCACAAGGATCACTGAAATCCAATTCCCATCCTTGCACAGGACCATCCCAAGAATGCCACCAAGATCAAACCTTCTCAGCTGGGTAAAATTCATGTTTTAAGTATGAAAATGAATTATCTGCATGTGGAGATGGTTTTGGAAGTTAGGACACTAGTGAGACGTAACATGTCTGACATGTTCAGACGTGTTCACCTCAAAAGACCTATTTCCACTAATTAGCAATTCCAAATAAAAGCAGAAAAAGCAGAAACAGAGGAACAGAATGGCAGAAAATGGCACAGAATATTTAAGATTCAAATCAGGGAAACCAATGAAAGGATATGAATGGATCAGAATTTTAATTGCTGTTTTTCTGACTGGATTAAAAGGACCAAATATAAACAAGGCAGGCGTGGCACTAAACCGGAAAATAGTCCTCCTTTTATTTATCACCATAAAAGTCTATTAAAAAAAAGGATTCATAGAATATTAAACATTAAAATGAATTAAAAATTCCTGCAAAAACTACACGTTCAGTTTTTCAAATCTGCATCTAGAGCTATATCTAACTGCAGTTAGGAGCACAGATTTCCTTTATTCTGACTTGGAGCTGTGCCCTGATTATACACATTTTGAAGGAAAGAAGCAGCTCTGTAGAATTTCATTATTGCCTGAGAGGAATGAATATGAAGAGCAAGTAATCACATTCACTTAGTCAAAGTACTTAAATTATTACTTTGGGCCTGTAACAATGGTCTTAATGCCTTACTCTTGGACAGTTTTATAGGCTACAAGAGATTATTTTCAAAACATACATCGTGTAGCACTGCCAAAATTCTGGACAGTCAAAGCAAAAATTTTAATTTTAAATATCTCTACACACTGTAAATTCCCTCTAAGCTACTTTAAGGTCCATGCAGCTCAGCACTTTTGCCATATACTAAAAATGAAATCTCTCGAATGAAAACCACACTTTCCTAACTTTAACATAAATTTCTTCAACTCAATCAACCTTAGTTTCTCTTCATCAATAGTATCACGTTGATTACTTAGAGAAAAATGTATCTGGAAGATCAAAGTCTAAAGTATGTTTTCTGATAAAATTATTACACTCTAATACCTTGCTGGCATATATTAAAACAGCAATTAGGACTGGATGGTACCCTCTGCTCTTCAGATCAAGTCTTCCTTGACAGTAGTAATCATTTAATTTAAGTATTTAATTTAGAAGGAATTTCTAGACTATCTGCTTTATACACTGCTATAGTCAGCATCACCAACCACTTTGGAACAGCATGGAGTATTTGCAATATTAATATGGAACAAAAAGCCAGTGAGACATAAAGTAACAGAAAATTAATTTAAGACTATGAAAACACATGGGTTTGCTACACAGAGTAATGGAAATATCTCAAATGTGCCTCCATTAATTTGTATAATATTTGTAATTCAGTGAAAGCATCTGCAATTCCAGCATGATCTACTCTTGGATAGGCACTGTTTATACAACAGGGAGCTCAGCCCCACAGGCATCAGAGAAACTGCTCTGGAAAACAGAGCATCACTAATCCCAGAACATATTTACTATTAAAGTGTACCAATCACATATAATGTTTTCATAAATAATTTTGACTCTTGACTGGAACTTAAAATACCTTTTCATTCCATAATGCAGAACATACCTTAGAACTCCTCCCCAAAGTCTGTCTACAGAACAATCAAACACCAGCATCTCCTGAACAGAGCTTTTACTATCCCTTAAGAGTTCAGCAGGCAAAAATTAAAAAAAAAAAAAAAAAAAAGCTTTGGGAAGTTTTAACCTTGTGATCATTGTAGTATGGATCTAAATCCTCCAGGGGTTCCCCAACGAGCTCTGCAGGAATGTCCCCATACAGAGAAGGCAGCGTTTTGCAGATTTTCAGGTCAAGCTGAGGAGTAAGTTTGTCTTCTTCTGCTCCTTGGTCCTTATTCTTCCCTTTACCTTTGACTTGCTCCTTTTTTTTGTTGGCAATCCTTTCCTCAATTGCTGCCAAGGACTCAGGGGTGAAACGTCGAAATCTGTTTGTTTCTAATGGCCAAAACAAGGGATCCATTTTTCCTGCTGAGCGTTTGTTTCCAGTACTAGAGGTAACTTAAGAAAGAAAGCTCTTGACAATTAGAAAATACCAGAAATAATACACGGCTTTAGTATCTATTGGATACATGATTTTTTACTTCTTTGAAACTCCGTGTCAAAATAGAACAAAATAGAGTAGAACAGGAAGAGACTATTTCAATTGAAAAGAATCTACAATGACCATCCAGCCCAACTGCCTGACAAGTTCAGGCCATGGTAAGGCCTTGGGCACTGCCCAAGTGCCTCTTAAGCACTGACAAACCTGAGGAATCCACCATCCATCCAGGAAGCCTGTTCCAGTGTTTGACCATCCTTATGCCAAAGAAATGCTTCCTTAAGATCCATGTAAACCCCCTGCAGTGTGGCTTTGGACCATTCCCACATGTCCTGTCACTGGATCCAGGGAGAAGAGCTCAGCACTTTATTCTCCCCTTCCTCTCCTCAGGAAGGTGTAGGGAGTGATGAGGTCACCCCTCAGCCTTCTTTTCCCCAAAGCAGACAAGCCCAAAGCCCTCAGGCAGCTCCTCTTAGGCCATTCCTCCCAGCCCTTTCACCAGCTTTGTTGCCCTCCTCTGGACACACTCAAGGAACTTCTCATCCTTCTTAAATTGCAGGGCCCACAACTACCCACAGTGCTCCAGATGAGACCACACCAACACTGGACACAGCAGGACAATCACCTCTTCTGAGCAGCTGGTCCTGCTGTGTTTGAGGCACCCAGCATATAAGGCAAAAACAACCAGAAGTACATTGATTTAGTAAAAAGAGTAATGGAAAACAAACCAAATAAAGATCAACTTCTAAATTTTGAATGTACCCTGTGCGATTCAGGTTACAGAAGAGATACTTTTTTTCTTTTGCCTTTTTAGCTAGGAAGCATCAAAATCACATCTCCATCAAAACTCTGACAATCATTTAATTGCTTCTCTCTGAAACAATTAAAGTAGCAGCAGCCTTGCACCTCAGTTACTGTTCCTTTGTGCTTCCTGAAAACAGAATTTAGTTCCACACGTCCCTCCTCTAAGGCTCATCACACCCATCTCCTCCACAGGGCAAGCCCAACACTGAAATCAGCTCAAGGCTTTGTCCAGTTGCATTTTCAATTATTCTGCCTGAGGCTTAAATGCCTGACAAAGGAGAAGGGTGGCAATGAGAAGCACTGAGGTGAATCAAGGCAAATCACTGCAAGTATTCAGTTACTGATGCCCGAATTTACCACACTCCTGTAGATGACAGCAATTTACACGACAAGTTCTCATCCGTGGAAGATGAAGAAAATTTTGACCCATTACAAGATGATTTGTCCTTTGTGACTCATGTCAAAACTGATTACTCCCATTTAATAAACACTTTTGGTCACCACCAAGTCTTTAAAACACTCTGCATTTTTGATTCCTGAGGTCCAGCTGTGCCACTTCTTTTTGTGAGCTCCCATGTAGACCATGTTAGAGAATCAACACTCTCTTGCAATTAGAGCTCTCTTCTTGAGATGCAGATATATTGATTTTAAAAAGAAAATGCACACAAGAATGATTGAGCAATGATTTTGTTTGCGTTTATGGGACATGGGAGGATTTTTTTTTCCTCCTCTGGGACTTTCCAAGCATGTTCAGATCTGATCAGGAACCGCAGCTCAGAGATCAGAATGTACCATGGTAACAAAATGGAAGTATATAACCAAAGAATTGTTACTCTGCCAAACCACACGGACCCATTTCCAACCAAAAGCTCAAAAGAGAAATTGAAAATCAAGATTTTTAAAAAAAAAAATTTAATAATTCTAAGAAGATCAATTTTATCTTCAAAGCAGTCTTAAGGACAACAGAAACTCAGCTATTAGGGAACTACGTCAACTGAAATGAATGAAGCAAAGAAAATGGTTTTAGCAAATATGATCATTTTAGTATTAAGGATTTCAGAGCTGAATTTTTAAGAAAAATTTTTAAAAATTTTAAAAAGACTGAATCTGACAAAAACACTGATCAAGAGCAAAAAGTGTAATACATTCTCTTCAGCAACTGTGACCAGAAGTCATAATTGGACAAACATTCATGGCCATTCATGAGAAGATTTCTTCAGCAGACCTGTACCAGAAACATGCTTGTGCTCACATTGAACAACAGACTTGCTGGCCTTTGATCAACTGCCAAGTATTTATAGACTGTGACTTGGGTTAGGAAAAAGGAAGTTAGGAAGATGTGACTGAAAAATCCTTCCCATACAGAGGACTAAAATTATTTTAAAAAGACAGAGTGACTACTCAGAATTCCTAAAGCTCAGCTAAACTCAGCCACCTCACCACATACTGATGAATTTGTTGAATTTTTAAGGGAAGACACTGAAATAAAGTGTTACTCTGAGAAATAATTTCAATTTTTGCGTGGGACAAAAAATTTTCCCCTGTAATCGATTCTGGAAGGGAAATTACAGAACAAGTTTTCTTAGAAGCAGCCTAAGTATGAGATTTTTTCTCAAACCTCAGAGAACAAACTCGGGTGCGTAACTACAAGTTAGTGCAATAAATTTTATGTCAATATGTACTATGTGAATATGCTGCTGAGACAGATGCAAGACCAGTTCAGATCTGTTAATTTCCAGTATAGCATATGAAAGAAATTTGCATTTAAATTAAATTAAGAGTTGAACAGGTTTTGATATCTCTGGTCCTGTAGTAGAGACCAGTCCATCAATAACAGATACAAATGCATTGGTACCTTCAGTTACAAAAGTACCATTTTCTACAGGATCAAGGATACATAAACACATCTTAAAATTCAACTTTTTGTTTTAAATTAAAGTGGAAATTACTTGTTTTTCTCATCCTGAGAGAACTGAGTTCATTGTACAAAGCTAAGCATTGTTTGAGGTTAGTCTTGCTGGCTTAAGGGTACTGTGAAAATGACACAGAATATTTTTATGTCAAAACGCAAGGAATTCCAGATATACTGATGAAATTCACTGAACAAATGACCTGCAAAGTACTAGAAAGGGATGAACAACGAGTCATTAAGTGAAACAGACACTGGGCACTACTAAAGTACAATTTGCTACTAAAATTTCTTAAGATAAAGGATTTTCAGACAATTCTCTAGAATAGCAAAATAATGCCAAAAATGAGTCTATTAAAATACAATGTTTCAGAGACATGAATTGCAAAATGCTTGCTGGGGTACTGACTAATCCCTAGAGACGATATCTAACAAATTTAGACTTCTAGATTGCAAAAGAAAATACAAATTCAAGCCTTATACACAACTCCTTGATTTGGCTCCATTTGTGTGAATTTCAGAACTCTTTTCAGCACTCTCAAAGCACAGAGTTCCTTTTAAATGCAGCGAAGTAACAGCCATCAAACTATTGACCAAAAGATATTCAACAATCCACAAAAGTAGAATTGAAACTGATAAAACTGCTCAGTAAAATACTATCAAACTCAGTAATGGGCATTTATAAGAAGTTTCTCAAAATAGGAAAACTTGTAGGAACATAAATACAAAGATGTTCTTATCTGTGTTTCAATCTAGTCTTGGCATGCATTATAACCAATTCTGAGTCCCAAATTATTTCTATCAACTCCCTTATCAAGGGCCACCCACTGAATATTTCCTGTGAGCACCTGGGTCTGGAAAAAAATAAACGGTAAACTAACTGCTAATTTGGTTTTAGAGTGCCTTTAGTATATTCTTTCACACAGGAATAAAGAATAAAGATGTGTTCACCTCTTCACCTGAAATAAGAAGAAAAGTGAGAAAGCAGCTCACAGCAACACCTTAGGATAGGAATTCCTTCTTTTCTGTTCTGTACCTTGACAAAAGCTTCTGCTATCACCTACTCAGTTTCCATAAGTAGAAAAAAATTTCTGTTTCTGATCACCATTTTCTTCTATTTAACTGCCAGTGATGGTGAAAAGATCTAACAGATTTTAGTCCTTAGTAAAATCCAACTCGGACGTTTTAGAGGACTACTGCTGTTTCTAAAATACAAGGCCATTTGTTCCACCACTTTGTCCCCCACTCTCAACTTCTCGCTCGTCACCCCATCCCAAGGAAAAGTTTGTGTTTGGATGGGTTGGATAAATATCTACCAGTGTGGGTTTTTGGGGTTTTTTGGGTTTTTTTGGTGTTGTTTGGTTTGATTTTTTAACACATGTAATAAACAAAGTTATTCACAATAACAATCTAGTATAATATAATATCATATAATATCATATCGTATCATATCATCATATCCTTACTCACTGCTTCCAAAATCAGAAATGTGTGCAATGTAGGCTAGACTGTGCATCACTTAAACATCCTGAAAAAAAATCACTCACCAGTATTTTTGTGAGAAAAACATTCCAGACTTGTGCAGGTAAAGAAATTTCAGTGTGTCACGTTCAGTGTAACTAAGATCAGATAGTCCTAAAGCCAATTTGAGGAATACTATGCATGAGGTGATATAACAAAATGGAGTAGTCAGTAATTAATATTATAATAATTAACATTGTAATAATTAATATGACAATAATTAGTAGTCATTAATATGACAAATATAACATTGTTCAGTAAAATGTTTTACTGACCAATATAAATTATAGGAAGAGCTACATATTTACAGCAATGTAGTGTTTCTACATTAATGACAGATTTTTTCACATAGATGCTCCCTGTACCTAAAATAAAACCACATCTAAAACTTAAAAACATGTCTGCACATATTTTTTTTATATATATACACACACACTTGTACACATATATCCCCAAATATTTGGATCAAACAGACATAGAATTAAATTGAGATAATCAGCAACTGAGTTTTCTCATAGCATACAAATATTTAGCAAAACCAAAATACTTACAATATCCCCTTCAAAATAAAAAAACCTTCACACTGATTTCTGAAGGTAATGTTGGCTGGCTTTTATCTCCAAGGAGACAGAAAGTCTTGTTTTTCTCACCTTCACCTTTCCATTCCCAACAGCATCATTCCTCCTGAGCCAGCTCCCATGCAGAAAGTTTTCTCTGTAGTGGGATGCCTGTGGGAGGGATGAAGGGAGGAGCTTCGTTGCTTTTCTGAAAACAGTAAATGAAATTTTCTGCTCTCACTGACAACACTGTAAGGAAGGGAAAAGTAATATTTTTTGGGTGATACTTTTGAAGAATAATCATCTAAATATTAATAAATTATTTGCTTTCTGCTGAAATCATAGCTATATTTATTAAAAGCAAAGATGGACTTTTGTTCAATTGGAAATAAATGTGTAAAATGGTAAGAAAGCAAACTGCTTCCTGTTTCACATTTCATTCCAAGCTTTTAACCATCCAGACATGCATTAAATACTGGCACAAAATTTGCCTTTCATTAAAAGCTTTTTGCTAGAAATTAGAGTATATATTATTATTATTTTTTATTCCTTAATTTCCACTTTTTATTACTCCCAGGCTCTTATCTATGTTCATTATATCTTAAACAGACACAATCTGAAATTCAAATATACTGTTGTACACAAGATCAGAGCCCAAAATACATTCAATACCACACTGTGCCACAACCTCCATCAAAACATGCATACCTTGTTTGAGCAAAATGAAAATTACAACATTTTTCCTCATATCTGAAATTACTTACATTTTTTTTTTTAATTATGTATGAAGCCTGCTAGATACAGGTATCGGACAGTAATACACCCACATTCATGGTAAACCCTAATGCTCAGTACAGTTGTTTCTCTTAATTACATCAACACAACCCATTACTGTCTGAATTTTTTTTCTTCTTTATTAAGTAGAATATAAATCTTTCCTATCATCTTTCCTGATGATAAGAGAGTTACCCTGGGTATTGCTGGAAGAATTCTACTAAAGGAACTACGTTGTCCTTAAAAGCCAGGCAGCACTAATGCACACAAAGAAACCAACAGTGATTAAACATTTTTCTGGATAGGTACAGCTGAAGATGGTTTTAAAAGAAATAAAACTCTAAGTGCATTGTGGTTCAAGCAGCAACAAGACATTTTAAGTTCCAGTGTAAGCCATTTTTCTAGAAAGCAAGATCATGTTCTCAAGATAAGTTCAATTAAGAGAGCAGAATTTTAAAGATCACTCAAACATCACTCTTTAAAGGCACTGTAACTGCTACATTTACAATGCTGTACCAGCTAATACTACTAAATGCAATAAAGATTCCTACCTGCATGTATTTATTCTGCTGTATCTTCTCCATCCATCTGTCCCTGTGAAAAATGGGGCACAGGGGATAAACACAGACCTCAACACAGCAAAAAGAATTGCGCTCCTTTTGTACACTGTAATATTTAAAATCCAAAAAGCGAGACCTCAGAGAACAAGATTTTTTATCTCCAGCAGTTTAGGACTTTCAGCTAACCACAAAACACTTAGACAAGTTACTTTTATTGTGCTACAGTGGAAAATTTCCTTTCTCCCATTACGAAGGCAGTATCTTACAGTGGGGAGAGGGCAGAAAACCAGCCTCAGAGTAACAACACTGTCTTCTTCCCTTTTTCATTCATTATTCCTGTGGAAATAGGAGGAGGAAAATTGAGGGAATAAAAAAGCTGAAGTTTAACAACAAAAAGATAATGTTCATTGTATAAATTACTAAAACTAAATTCATTATAGAAATTACTGTTAATTTATTCACCATGCTCTTGGCATGGATCTGTTTCCTCCATTAACTGCAAAGTACAGCACTTTTCTTTTTCCTTTTTATTGCCAGAGCACAAGGCAAATATTTCTTGTTGGTAGCATTAGCACACCACCATTAGTTTAATGACTAAAAGTGTACAGATGTCAAGAGATGAAAAAAACAGAATTTTGCAAAATTAAATGTATCTTGCAACTGTGCCATAACTCTAAACATCAGCTGCCTCTTTAAATTACGGATCAGAAATGTAGTCATGAAAGATATCAAGGCATGTGACAATTCATGGACACTGCATGACCCTCTCATGCTCAGATTCTACCCAGCTACCTCCTCCACCAGCTTCTCCCTACTGAGAAATGCTCCGTGGTACAATCCCAGAAATCTCCTGTCCAGTGGGATAACAGACACACAACCCGTGCCTCTGTCTTGAAAAGAGAAGGGTTCATGCACAATCTCTCTTTCTATTTTTCCCATTTATAGGAATGAGACAGCTATATAAGTTCCTAAAAAATTCAGCACAATTTACCTCTTTTTCCTGTTTGACTGAGACTGAAACTTGCTGACCATGGAACCCCTGGTTCCAATGTGGGACATTTGAAATTAAGATTATCAAAAATCTCCTTCTCACTACATTCCCATTCCAGATGCATCTGTATTACTAAGATACTGTATCTCAAACTAGCTAAAATTACAAGCTGGACACAAGATCCCAGATGGATACAAAAGAGAATGGAACAAGAATTTCAAACAAATTGTCATCAGTTGATATATCTGTAAATCTAATCCTGAAATTTGCACACTGAACTCTTCAATAGTCTCTCTATCCATGATTCATATAAGCACAGAAATGCTTTTTGAGCACTGAAGTGTTTTACAGAGACGAAATAAATATATTAATCAAAAATTTAGTGGAAAGATCAACATCACTTTACTTACAGGCTAAAAACACCCAGTAACTTTGACCATAACAGTTGGAAAAAAAATTACTTGAGCCTGAGAAAGCTATTTCATATTTTTAAGAAATGGATTCTGCAAAACAAAATCTTACAATCCATAGTTAAATCGTGTCATCCACTGACAAAGAACACTATTGAGTATGATATAAAGTATTTTTTGAGTGTTTTAATTTAGGTCAAGATTCTCACAGAGACAAATCACGACTGTTAATTACAGAGTTTATGGTTATGGTTCACTGTCCATTAGCCAGCACCAACCACAAGTGAGTCTGAGACAAAAATGCCAATGATCCTCCTCCATTAGAATCACCAAATGCAAATCACTGTCACACAGAAAACCCCACAAAACACAGAAAATTCAGCTGTGCACATAACAGCAAAGAGGTCTGAACACAGGCACCAAAACACTCTCCTGAAAGTAAAATCTCAGACTCTGGAGAGCAGGGAATGGAAATCACGTCAGAGGGAGATCTTGAGTTTTGTTAAAGACAGCTGCACCACAGACATAGAGGTTGTCTCTTTTGGGCATAATGAAAAGAAACACAAATCATAGTCATAGCAAAAAGCTGTTATTAGTAGAAATCAGCCATTATTTTTGCCTCCTTATAACATGCAAGGAAAAAAGTGTTTCAAGTAACTTTAAAATCAGAAAGTTCCATTAACGAGAAGGAACTATTTAAATCTTGCAAACCTGAACAAGTGATTGCATGGCAGACAGAATTTCTCAACAGAAATTATAAAGACCTGCAGACAAATGAGAGCTTTAATACTGGATGGCTCTTCAAGCTGAAGTTAAAATTAGTCAAATGTAGAACAATAAAATGGCACAAGTATTTAACAGGATGGACAATTTTCTACTGAAACAACTTGTGAGCACTTGTGGCCTTCTCAAATACTCAAAATCATTAGTGTCTCATCAGAATAGACTTTTGGTTTTGCATCCCCACCCTGCTTTATGTACACAAGGAATTCACAGCAGATTTTTGTGGGGCAATAATTCATTATAACACAGATCTTGAGCACTGTAATGGTTTCTAACTCTGATGCTAACAGCTCATAAATGATATTTGTTACAAATTTATGCAACAAAGGTACTTCACTGCTCAGCAATAAAATGTCATACTCCTTGGTAATTCAAGGAGTTTCATTGGAAACACTTGCAATGAAAATTATTTGCAGAGATTTCTCATTACTGCGGCTCCAACTTCAGAGAATTTGCAATCCTCCTTCCTGTCTGTAACCTAAACTGGCATACAGGGAGTGCAGTGCCCCCCATTTGGGAAGCACTATAACCTCTGGAATATCACATTAAGAGCCATCTCGAAGTAATGCACACACATTTATTACAATGCAAACTCAAATGCATCCTTCGTGGGCTGAACTAATTCAACTGCTGGCCAGAAGCTTCAGGATTCCCCTTAATTTCGAGGGTGACTAATTTCAAGACACAGATGAGATTCCAGGAATGTCTTATGAAATATCATAACTCTGGAACAAGGACAAAAGTCACAAAGGACATCAGGCCAAAAAAAAAAAAAAAAAGGTAGGGAAATACAGAAACACATTGGCTTTGTTTCACTTGGAACACAGAATAACTAAATATTACATATACAGTAAAACCAAAAAAAAAAATGCACAGAGAAAGTACTATACAAAATCTCCAGAGGCATGAGTGCAGAAAAAATAAGGGGCTTTGGCAAATTCTCTGTGAGATAAACAGAAGGTGCAACCCAATCTCTCTTAGGAAAGAATCTAAGAGTGTAAAGTACAAGCTGTATTTATCAAGACAATAATTTGCATGACTGCCATTTCCCTTTTTTCATGCTCCACAATGAAATAAGAAATCGACAGACATGAAATTTGGTATTTGGTAAATAGCTAATTGACTTTACAGAACAACAGGAAATAGCTTTTATGGTAAGTACACATTAAACGCATTGTTACACAAAGTAGCTTTCTGCCTAATGACCTAATGTAAACTGAAGAAATCTGAAAATTATCTCAGTGCCTGAAGTTCAAGTTATTCCATCTGTTTCTTCTTAGTGTTCTGAAAAGCAGTATTAGTATTTTTGAAGCATTTTACATTTCTACAGAGTAAGATGCTAAGAGCAAAATCCTGCTGTTACCATCTCTGAAAGACCTGCAGCATTTCTGATGCAGTCTCATTAACACAGTTTATGAAGTTTCATATTTTATTGCATGGGCCTCAAACACAACCATGAAATGAGAAATGCAAGAGCCCTAGCAAAGGTTGAGATATTTGGTTTCACACCTATTTCTTACTGTACCTCCCTGTAAGATTAAAGTCTAAACTTCAACATGTCAAGAATGCAACTCATATAGAACTATGTAAGAGCAAAGAGCTTAACAAATCAAAAACAAGGAAGCTATAGAATTATAGAATGGTTTGGGTCAGAAGGGACCAGAAAAATCACCTAATTTCAGTCCCCTCCTATGGGCAGGTTGTCCAGGACCCCATCTAATCTAACACTTCCAGGGATGAGGCATCCAAAGCTCCTCTGAGCAGCCTGTGCCAGTGTTTCACCACCTTCACAGGGAAGAATTTATTTCTAGTATCTAATCTAAATTTGTCCTCTTTCAGTCTCAAGCCATTCCCCCTTGTGACCCCTTTTCCTATCACTACAACTTCCTTGTAATTACTCTCTCCATCTTCCTTGTGGGCTCCCTTGCTGGTGGGGGAGTGAACAAGTGGCTCTGAGGGCCTTCGGCTGCTGGCTGGGGTGAAACCACAACAATTCCTTGCACCACCAAGCAGTCCACTCACTGAATCCATCTCCAGTTCAGAGAGTAGGGGACCATGTCAAGGGCTGTACAGAAATGACATCCAGAGTTCTTCCCTTGTCCACTCATGTGGTCACTCCATCACAGAAGGCCACTGGGATGGTCAGGCAGGACTTGACTGTCCTGAGTCACCTCCCTGTCCTCCGTGTGCCTCAGCACAGCTTCCAGAAGGATCTGTTCTGAGATCCTCCCAGGCACACAGGACAGGCTGACAGGATGGGAGTTCCAGCAGTCTCCTTTCTAACCTTTTAAAGATTGGGACAAAATGCTTCCCTTCTCCCAGTTAGCTGGGACTTCACCTGACTGCCAGGACTTTTCAAATATCATGGAGAGAGTCTTGGCAACTACATCAGATAAATCCCTCAGGGCTTTGGGATGCATCTCATCAGGTCCCACAGACTCATGCACATTCAGGTTTCATGAACCTGATTCTTACTTACACTGGAAAGCATTTTTGTTACAGCAGTGGAAGTGTATGATTAAAGGTATCTCCTAAGACAAATGTGAAATGCATTTATTGTTTAGTAATTGTTTTTCAAGTATAAAATGAAGGCTTGTTTTGTTCAGGTCAGTCGTGTGCTGGCTTCGGGCTAATGGCAATTGGCAAAATGTTTCAGATGCTGTCGTGCACAAACTATGGAGATTTATTGGATTCTGGGTTGGAAAAGAATGAGGCAGTGAAGTTCTCCCCGTGAGTAAATACGGAGCAAAGTGCCTGAGTACAGTTCAGTATGCATTAGTCCATTAAGAAGCTGATGACTTCTTCTCATAACACAGTCATTTTCATGCATACACTTAAGTGATTTCTTGTCTTAGAGGTATTGAAATTCTGATATTAGTTTTGTGTTATTCTTCGATAAAATGAAATACTAATTTCATTCATAAAGCCCAACCATCACTTCATTATCCACAATCACCAAGGGATTATTCATTTAACAAAGATAATACTGTGTCTTTAAGAGCAGTCATTATCTTTTGTACATTTGATTTCAAATTGACTTTGCTTATAGAGAGAGAACCCTTGCTTTTTACATTTCTATGCCATGTAAAAATGTGGTTTCCTCCTTTTGGTTTTTTTTGTGCATCAAATAACTTTTAGTGGATTGTGGCTGCTATTAATGTATATAATGCAGTGTTTGTTCAACCTGTCAGAGCAACAGATCATTAATTTAAGGTGGAAAAGAAAGTACAGTGATGCCTTTGTATCACAGAACGATTGTGGTCAGAAGAGATCTCTGGAGATTGCCTGGTCCAACAAAGATCACATTTACTGAGGGCTGCTAAAAATATTAGTATCATAATAGTGATAACTTTCTGGTTTCGGTGTGTATGTTTATCAAGCCTGAACTAAAGGCAATATTACATTAAAAAAAAAACATGGTAGGTAAGGTTTTCTTTGTTATGCAGGAAACCTTCCAGCCTTTTATCAGGTTCATGTCATTGCCTAGTAGGAAAGCGGTAAGATGAGCAGGTCTGTAACATTAGCTGTTTGCTTTAGGTTTTGGAAGAGAAAGAATACGATGCTTACATGAGTCTAGGGATTATTTTTCAATTTCCATGAAAATCTGATCTTCTTAGGCTAGATTGTGAATTTCTGAGAACACTGCAGTGAGCAAACTGCCGCTGAGCCAAAAAGGAAGTGGTAGAGAACCAAACAGGTCTCAGGAGTGAGGCCAGGATGTTGAGATAGGGAAAGAAGGAAGAATGGAAATGCCTAGAATGTAAGTATTGAGTGAATAAACATTGCAATGAAGAGTAAGTAATGTAAGTAAGAGTATAAAGATTATATTTTCTTAATAACAGTGACTCCTAGAATGCTGTGGAATTTCCCAGCGTCCTCTGCATGCTGCTGCATTCTCTCCCGTGAGGCTGAGCAGCCACAGAATTAAAATAAAATGTTGAAAGATTTTAGAAATACTCTGTAAGAATGACTTGGAGCCTGGTAAGTACGAATTTTGTCTAGTGGAGAGAAGATGGAAGGAAACACGACAGCATGACAAATAGTTAAGAAGAAATGTGGAACAAACTCATCTTCATGTCCATGAGGAGTGAAACAAGAAGTAACAGGCTGGGACTGCAGCTCAGGAAATTCAGATGAAGCACAAGAAAACCCTTTTCTGGCAGTGGGAATAGTGATGCAGTAGAATATGTTGCAGATGAAGGCTTTGGAATCACCATCACCATCTGCTGTAGCTAGGGACTAAACAGATATCTCCAGGAATTATATCAGTGGAGTTGATGCTGGTTTGGGATAAATGAACTACTTGGCTTTAGGACATCGCTTCTAACCCCATTTTTAAAAGATATTATTATACAAGTAGAAAATGATTTGCATAAACAAAAGCCTCTCTAATCCTCCAGGAAAAGCTGTAATAGGTTCTCTACGTGGGATAAGAGCTACATAAATTCAAGATATAAAGACATGCATTTTAAGATCAAATAATCACTGAAAAAAATACCCAAAGGACATGGTAGATTCTACACAGCTTGAAACCAAAAGTCTTGTAGGCTATATATAATTTATGGGCATGACTCAGATGCAACTGTTTGAAAATACTGTATTTAGGCTGTGCTTCATGGGATGTGAAACTTGGTGATCTAAATTATGATTTAAACGTTTTGTGTGACTAAAATCTCCTGAGGTATCATATTCTACGTCTGCATAAGCATTCAAGTAAAACAACCCACAGTTTTAGACTCCATCATGTCCAAAATCTGCTGTAAAAGCCAGCATTGAAGAATAGGAATACCTGAATGCATCTTTCATCCCTAACCCTTTATATTTTATCTCTCACAGTATTCTTTTTTCACTGATTAACTATTAGTACCTTTACTGATCTACCACAAAGAAGTAACCAGTGTAACAAAAAGGTGTGCCAAGAATACAGTACTGCACACAACTTCATACAGCTCCTTACCCAGAAGATACAGAAGAAAATACAAAAGCATTCTGAGTTGGAAGGGACCCACAAGGATGATTGAGTCCAGCTTTTAAGAGAACGCCCCATACGGGGATCAAACCACGACCTGGGAGTTATCAGCCCCATGCTCTAACCAACATCCCTACTTCCTAAACCACAAGAATATCCTACAGAGAGAAACCTGTAGTTATAAATGACGTACAAAACTACTGATAAAAGACTGTCTGATTATTACTGACAGCTGAAACGGCTGAGTAGGTTTATTCGCGTCGGCCCATTCTTATGTCAACATAGGCTTTTCGCTGCCACTCGGGACGAAGCAAAGACGAACGGACATAAAACAACAGCATCAGGAGCGGGACAGGACAGAGCAGCAGCAGGACGGGAAAGGGAACAGAGCTGACCCGCCCCGGGGCCGGGCTGAGGCGGCGCCTCATGAGGGGCCAACATGGCGGGCAGCGCGTGAGGGCGGGAACGCCGAGCCCGCCCCCATTGGCCGCTCCCCCTTGGCCACGCCCACCCCCTCCGCTCGCATATAAAAGGCTCTCGCGGGCCGGGCGAGGGGCCGGCACTTCCGGTCGGACATGACGCCACAGTGTCAACATGCAAGATGGCGGCGCATCACCGGCAGAACACGGCGGGGCGGCGGAAAGTGCAGGTGAGGGCGCGGCGGGGCCGGCGCGGCTCAAGGGGAGCTCGGAGCCTCGCGGGCCGCGCTAGCGGCTGCGGGGTGTCAGGCCTGGGGCGTTTCAATGGCAGCGCGATCGCCCACTCTCGCACAGCAGCGCTGCGGTGAGGGGAGGCACCTCCGCACGCCCCCGGGGTCTCTCCCCCGTCTCCGCTGGCCGCCGTGGCGGGGCCGAGCGGCCGCCTGAGGCACCGGGGCGGGTGAGCGGCTGCTCGCTGCCCAGCGGGGCCGGGTTCTGCAGCCCGCAGGAGGCAGAGGTGGAGCAGCCCGGGTCAAAAGCGGCAGAGCACGGGGGGAGGTAAGTTGAGACCGAAAGAGCGGAGCTGCCCGACCGGCTTTGGTGTAACGTGAATTCCCAGAGCTGCGGGTTCCTGCCGCGGCTGTCTCGGCTGTGTCCGCTGCCGGGGTCGGTTTAGATTAGATATTATGAAGAAATTCTTTACTGCGAGCGTGGTGAGATACTGAAAGAGTTTGCCCAGTGATGCTGCGGATGCCCCATCCCTGGAATTGTTGAGGGCTGGGTTGGACGGGGGTCTGAGCAACCTGGTGTAGAGGAAAGTGTCCCTGCCCAGGGCAGGGGCTTGGAACTGGGTGATCTTCAAGGTGCCTTCCAACCCAAACTATTTCATGATTCTGTGATCTGCTTCACATACTATTTCTGCTTAGTCTCTGTAAAACACACTGCCCCTTTGCACACATGAGCGAGGAGCAGGGTTTTTTCTTCTCAGAATTGAAAAGTGCCAGTTTCAGGTAGCATTTGTTGAAGGAAACCAATGGCACAGGCAGTCAGGTGCGTGAAGACATTGTCAGCACACTTGAGGAAGAATTAAACCCTCAGTTAAAGAACTGGGCTCGTGTGTAGCTACAAGTGCGTTGTTGTAGCCTTGCTGAGGACAGGAATTAACAGTGTGTCTATAAAAAGTCACGAGTCTTTAACAGTAAAAGTCATCAAAATGGTTTCATTTTATGGTCCTAAACACTTTTCTTCCTGTTGGTGTTACTGCCAGTCCTTTAGATGTTTTTACAGCTTTCATAATGGAAAGGATTTAATGCTTTATCAATGTGCAAAGCTGCCTAGTGGTAGGTGCCAGTTTCAGCTGTACCTATCCGGTGTGATCAAATGAAATATTGATTAGGCTTGAAATAGCATTAGGAGCTTTCAAAACAGGGGTGGGTTTGGGTTTTGGACACATGATTTATCACACAGAGGAAATGTGCATCACTTTGGAGCATTTAGTGTTTTCTGTGGTTAAGGAAAGCACTCTGTCGATTCTATATAAAGAATTCCCTTACCAGAAAAAGCAGGACATGCTTTAAAATACAAAAAAAATCCAGAGTATAATATCCCTTTATTGACTTAATTGCATGTGCTATAAATGAGTTTTTGCAGGTTACACCCCTAAGGAGGGGGATTTTATTATACCTTGGTATTTGTTTGATGTACATCTGTTAATGAAGTAGTATTTGCCTGACAGCAGCATGCATCAAAGAACACATTGTTTCCTTTTTTTACTACTAGATTTGTTCTCCAAGCATATCTTAGCTTAAAGACTTGTTTTTGCAGGTGGTTTTGTGCTGGTTTATGATGTTTTGTCTGTTCTCTTTGTGCTACGTGGTATTTTTTTCACTTCATGTACTAATGACACTTGATGTACGTGGCACTGATCTGTGGATTTCAAGTTTAGATCCAGATTGGTTGTGTTTTCCAGAGAAGCTTCCCATCCCTGGAAGTTTTCAAGACAAGGTTGGATGGGGCTTGGAGCAACCTGGGATAGTGGAAGGTGTCCCTGCCATGGCAGGGAGTGGAATGTGATGGTCTGTAAGATGCCTTCCAACACAAACCATTCCATGATAATTATTTATAAAGCTCGACTAGAAGCTGGATTTTATTTCTTTACTCTTGTTCACCTGCTTGGTTAGTGACAGGACATTGTTCAAGTAAAGGAATTTTAAGTGGATGTTTTATCCATCAGCTGCTAATGGAAAGATAAAATCACTGATCATTTGTTTTACTTCCCAATGACTGAGCATTTAGGGTAATTCTACATAAAGTTTTTGACAGAGAAACAGAGTTGGAGAAATTTGTTCCAAGCCTATGAGGCTGGAAGAAGAGGCTGTTACAAAGGTGCTTCTCAGGCATGGAGGAGCCTGGTTCCTTATGTGGCAGGAAAGCTGGTGGAAGTTTATGGAAATCAGAACTATTATTAGCTTGGATGCACCTGTTCTACTGGTAAGCAAAGCCATCCAAAATAGTCAGTTTAGAGTGCTTCTGCATGTAATTGTACTTTCTGAGGGTTTAATCAGAGTGGATGTTTTAGGCCTCAAAATAAATTCCATGCATAGAAAAAAAAAAAAAGTTTAACTCTTTAAATGGGAGTCAGGCATTTGAAGTATCCAGTGGCAGATATTTGTGAAGCTTAGCCCTGCCTGGCTGAAGGCTGCAGGAGCAAGGTTGTGTTATTTGGAGGGAGTGAGGGTGCAGAGGGGTGTCAGGCACTGATTTGGGGAGGGAGTGAGGGTGCAGAGGGGTGTCAGGCACTGATTTGGGAAGGGAGGGAGGGTGCAGAGGGGTGTCAGGCACTGATTTGGGAGGGGAGTGAGGGTGCAGAGGGGTGTCAGACACTGCTTTTGGCTGTATGCTGCAGCTTTCAGATGTCATCCTGGGAATTAAGTCAAGGTGGAGCCACTTCTCAGCAGGTGCTTTGAAGCAGCTGCTCTGGAGGGGTTGCATTGTAACTGCTTTCCCAAACTTATTCCCTGGCCCGAATAAATTTTCGCCCCACACTTAAAACCTGTTAACAACACATGAGAATTTTGCCATATAAGGAACAGCACCCTTATAATATGATTGCATGAATTTTAAGCACTTTTTGTCTTTAAGTATTGTACAGAATAAGAAAATGTCATTCTCCATCCCTGGTTGTGTTTGAGGCCAGGTTGAATGGGGATTTGAGCAACTTGGTGTACTGAAAGGTGTCCCTGCCTGTGGCAGGGGTTGGAATGAGATGGTCTTTGAGGTCCCTTCCAACCCAAAACATTGTGGTATTTTTGAACTGAATTTGTCATATTTGTGCACTAATACTGCAGCTTACTAGATTTGATATCTATGTTATTTTATATATTTTATGTATCATAAATATAAAAATTGTAATTACAAATATATTTATTTCATACATAATGCTTGAGCAAACAAATAGCCAGTATGTTGATTCCATCATAAAAGGATAAAATGAGCTTCTTAATGCCTTCCATTACTTTTATTCTGGAGCCTGGAGACCCTGATCAAAATTCAAATAGTCTCCTTAATTAAAAGCCATATTTTTAGGGATGCATATGCTGCCCTGAGATAGTAAAGCAATGGTTTGGGTTTTTTTTTCCCTTGGTACTTCACTGCTGCTTATCTCATTCTTGATGCAACTCAGATCTCATGGAACCCTCCCATGGCTTTGAGAATTTTTTTTTTTTTAATTGCTCACTTTAAAACGAGGACTCACTTAAAAACCTCAGCTGGTTACTGTTTCCTCCACATGGATTGGTGGGATGTTTTAAAAGCAGATTTTATCCATTTACCCATTATTTTACCCATTTCTTCATTTATCTATGAAGATAAAGTCTTTTATAAGGTGTGTAATGTAACAAGGGTAACATGATCCCACATCAGCTGATACTCATCCCTGCAGGAAACACATGTAAGTCCTGCAAGAAATTCACTGGGCTTTGTGTGCCAAAATGTATCTGTTGGCAGTAGCTTTATCTCTGGAGCTCTTAGGTAGTCATTAAAGTGATTAATCCTGATCCATTTAGGGTACTGAATCCCATAAACTCTTTATAATGATTGGATGTTGATGATGTTTGTGCACGGCTGCTGTAGAGGATTCTTACTCATTATGGGCGTTTATAAAAGCTGCAGCAGTGTGGGTATCAAAGCCTTTGTTTTTTAGTAAGATATTTCACGTCCCACAAAGTAAAATATTTCCCATGCCACATTCCCTGCCCCTCCCAGCCATGGTGGCTGTAAAGCCAATGGGATCTCTATCCCAGCCATTATTGTGTCCGTGGTTTGCCCCTGGCTCTGTGCTCTGATGGAAAGAGACTTTTCAGGGGATCTCCACACCCTTTCCAGCCAGAATCCAGTGCTTCATCTACAGTGATAAGATCTGGGTGCTTCAGGAGCAGAGGTGGATTTTATTAGTGCAGTTTCTCCTCATCCAAAACGTTTCTGCATTTAGAATGTTTAGGTATGTTTGTGTACACCCTGGCTTGAGTATATACTTTATCTTTTTTGTATTTGTTTTGTATAGTTACTAAATCTACTAATATTTCTTAATTCTATGCTAAGTGACCCAACCCAAAAGAAAATCCAACCCAAAAGAAAACCCACTTTCTCACTCCCCCCTGCCCCAAATCAGAGTATAATGGAGATGTGGATTATCAGCAATCTTCCTCTGTTCTTATTTGTGAATGTTTTGGTTTTGTGGCTGCATATCCACCGCTCTTACACAAGCGTCAGCTCTTTTAGTGAAGTTGCTGCTGCGTTTCTTGATGCATTTTAAGTTCCCCATGCATTTCAACAGCCTTTCAAGAGATTTTGTGGGGCCCTTCATTTTTTCCCTCTGTGTTAATATTGAATTAATACGTTTAAGTACAAGCCTTGGATGCTTCTGGTGTTATAACTCCCATTCCAATGGGTTCTGTAACTTCCATTCCGAAGGGTTCTGTGTGGTGTTCAGCAAATGTCTTGTGGTGTTATTTTTAGTTCATCCACGTGTGCTGTGTGTCTTGTTCTAGTTTTGTTAATATACAAGATGTTTGTTTCAGCCTCAATGACTGGTTAGCAGGAGTGGACCATTCAGTGTTTTTTATTTTGGATGAGCAAATAAATTTATTGATTATTTTCAGTGTAAACAACTGACACTTGGATATTGTTAGGTCTCCAAAATGAGTTGGAGGATTTTTTGCTGTAGTCCTTTTCAGTTCATACTGTTTTCAGGACAAATGGTTCACCTTGTCCTTAGCCAGCTGCTCAAATTGCAGTGTTTGTTTGAAATGTTGTGTCCCATCAACTTGCTGACCACAGAATAATCTTCTGTCATTTTAATTTTCTCTGTTTGTCCTTGTAGTATTAGAAGTTTTTTTAAAAATTAAGAAGATTAATTTGGGTTAGAATTACTTTTATGATTGAAGAGTATCTGTCATGGTTTTTCCCCATGACATGGAGGAAGTAATCATTACCTAGTAAAACAGGGATTTCTTTTTCTTCTTACCATTGCTCCTTTGATTTTTAAGTCAGTTTATCAGGATAAATGTACCATTCCTTTTGTGGACAGTAAGTAACATTTTGTAAAATTCTAAGTCTGAGGAGAGACAAAAGTAACTGGTTGAATTCTGTGAACAGTAGCAGTCACTGGTGGGAAATTTTGTATCAAGCTTTTTTCATCGTTTTGCCTTATTTTTTTCCATCAAAACTCTCATGTATTTACATCCAAAAAAATGGAACAGAAAGAAATAAGATTTTAATCTTGTTTAATTCAGTTGTTACAGAAGAGTTATTTTCTCACGTTTCTCACAGGGAGAAAGAAGGATGATGTTTGGTTTCCTGCTCAACTGCTGCTGAGATTCAGCTCAGATCTACCAGGGAACAATAACACTGAAATAATATAACCACTCTTTGTCCCAGTTCTTTTAAAATAAAACCAATACTTGCCAAGAGATGTATGACTGAATTAATATGCAGAAGTTCTTAAAGGGAATAAAGGGCAAATTAACTTCGAATATTTCAGTACTGGTGGTAGTGAGAAATGCTTGTCAGTCTCCTCTGATCATGTCTTTGTATGAGAGAAAAACAGCATTTGGTTGAGCTGACTTTAATTCAGTGAAGACTAATGTGGAAATAATGACTCCATTTCCAAAGTCCTGTGAAAGTTTTAATCACATACGAAATGTACCTTATTTACTAAAGTAAGCCATCATTTGGGGATTTTTTGCATTTTTAAATATTTATGGCTGTGCTTTTCTTGAACTCCTTTAAATTAAAAAGAGTAACATTATTATGTGCAAAAAGCATCAGCGTTACCATGCTTACGTGACTAACATGGTTTGACAATCTAGCTTATGAGTGGAATGAAGAGCTCTTAAACTAAACCTGAAAATATAACTAATAGGGGAGATGACCGACAGAGGAGGAGCAAATCTGAAAATTGAGGATTTCTCAAAGAGTACCTTGCTAGCAGTTGGGAAAACAAGAGGTGAAGGGCCCTGCTGATGCTGTGTCAGGAAAATATTGTTCTGTCTAATGAACAACATTAAATTTGCTCTACTGACCTCTAGGTTTGTGTCTTAGCTGCTCACATTTAGTATTTTTACTGAGTGTTTTCATTGGCTTTATTCAAAGAGTTTGACAGCAGCATGATTTGATGGGCGTCCCTTTGCCTTGTGTTTGTATCACGTTAAATCTTGACTTTGACTTGAACATTATTTCCTGCAGAGTCTGTGTGGGTTTTTTAGCAATATAGACCTGATATGATTAAGCTCAGGTAAGGAGTGGCACACACATCTTGCTCCCTGCATCTTGCAAAGAAATAATTCCTCAAGTGCCTGAAGTGTTTTAACATAACACTTGTGCGTGGTTGATGGTGTCTTCTTTCAGCAGCGTCTCTGCAGCTCTGTGTGGGTGGAAACTTGAGCATGGATAGCAAGAATGTTATGGATGAGTCTGGAATGGGTGAGAGAAGCTGAAAGTTTTGGAAATGAGGACACAATCTAAAATTGGGAGGAAGAGCTGTGATACTAAAAGGGCTGAGAGTGGCTGACAGAAAGTCTTTAAGAGCATTGGGACATAACATTAATAAGTGTAGTGAAGGATTTGTGGAATGGTAATGGAGAGAGTTGAGGCAGGAGGATTCAGGAGGCTCTTAGTTTTGATCCTCCAGTGTTGGTCTGTAGAGCTGTTGCAGCTGTTTCTCAGGCAGACAGTAGCGCTGCACACATGTTTTCTGGAAGCATCAGTGCTCGGGCTGTGCTGCTTGAGCATGGGATAATTTGGTGGAGGTGTTGCCCTCATTCACTAAATGAATCTGCCAGCTCTTGAGGTACAGAATCTGAGCTGCTGTAAAATACTGCTCCCATGTTAAGGATCAGTGAGCATCTTGATTTGTTGGTTTTTTTTTTGTGTCACTGAGATCTGATCTGGAAAACACTTTCTGGAAAACTACTTTAACGCAGTTACTGGAGTGAAAAATTGCTTTCAGGTCTCTAGCCCAAGACTACTCCTTACAAGCATTTTCCAAACACTGGTACTTGTGTATCCGGAGGATTCCTGCTTTGAGCAGATTTGATTGTACCAAGCATGAAGTTTGACCTTGTTCTGATTATATTTTACAGAATCTGGGAAGATGCATGACTCGCATCTTCCCCTCCTTTTCCCTCAGTGTGAGGGCTTTCCTCAGAGTAGTGTGTAAACTCTGTGTAAATCCAGGGATCAGGAAAGGGAGTGCAGTAGCTCTGAAGAAAGTGCAGTGTCTCAGAATTGTGTTTACTGAACACTAATAACAGAGACTGCTGTGGCCTTTCAGGGTCTCCTGAAATTTCCTTTTGGTTTTTCTGAACAAATCCATGAAATAACCTTTACACACAGTACTGTCAAACATGGAAGGAAAGAAACTAATGGAATAATTTATCTGAAAGAGCAGTAAAAGTTTGAGTTTCTTATTATATTGGCAGGTAGGTAGTTCTTAAAAAATTGGTTTAAAAATAATAGACTCTTCCGTATTTTTGAGGGAAATTACTGAGGTGATGCTGCTAACTTTCAAACTCACAGACAATGCTTCTAAAACTCTTCCCATTTTCTCTTCAAGAACCTCACAAAGATTAAATTAGATGTTCAGATTTTATGGCCAGGTCAGTATCTTAATACCATAATTGGATTTGTGCAAATGTGTTTCAGGTCTCCTATGTGATTAGAGATGAAGTGGAGAAGTACAACCGAAATGGGGTAAATGCACTTCAGCTGGACCCAGCACTAAACAGACTCTTCACAGCAGGCCGGGACTCCATCATAAGGATATGGAGTGTCAATCAGCACAAGGTCAGTCAGGAGAGGCTTCCTGGGTCTAAACCTACTTTTTTCCAGGTTATCCTGCTGGTAAGCTGCCCACAGGGCTATACCTGATGCTGTTTTTTAACAGCTGCCAATTACTGTGATCACAGAATCCTTTTGGTATTGCTCATACTGTGGTATCTTACGTAACTGCGTAGTTCTCAAAAAAAGTTCTGGAATGGTGATTTCAAACAACTCTGCATTGGGGAACTTTGGATCCATATGGAAGTTGAAGAAAATATTACAATAGGATGTGATGGTCACAATCTTCACCATTTGTGATGAGCTTATACTTTTTTTTCTTAATTTGCAGCAAGACCCTTATATAGCATCTATGGAACATCACACAGATTGGGTAAATGACATTGTGCTCTGCTGCAATGGCAAAACATGTAAGTACTTAAAAGTTTCAGAACTACAGGATTCAGAAGCTGTATGCAAGTAAATTATCTGCTGCTTTAATTATTTTCTGTTTTTCTTGGCATGTAAAATTGTGATGTCTACTGTAAATTTGGTAAATAGTGTAAGCAGCTGTTTTAATGAAAATTGAAATGTGTATATAAATGATTGTTTTAATCTTTTTTGAAAAACAAATTAGAGTAGTATGAATATGCTCTAAAGTAATATATAAGCCATTAAAATTTAGTCTTTATTCTTTCCAATTTAGTGATATCTGCTTCTTCAGATACTACTGTTAAAGTGTGGAATGCACATAAGGGATTTTGCATGTCAACACTAAGGACGCATAAGGTGAAAAACATTATCTGTAAATACTGTGTGTGATCACTGCCATTCTTACAATTATTGAGATGTAGATTTGAAAAGGATAACGTTGTTGATTTGTATTGTTTTATTTCTTTTGTTATAGGACTATGTGAAAGCCTTAGCATATGCAAAAGATAAGGAGCTGGTAGCATCTGCTGGGCTGGACAGACAGATATTCCTCTGGGATGTAAATACTCTCACAGCACTGACTGCCTCAAATAACACCGTCACAAGTAGGTACCTGGGCAGGGGAGGCAAATGCAATGCGTTTTAGGAATAGCAATATCTAAAGATCAGTTTAGAACTATGGATGCTGTTCTATCTGTACATAAAAAACGGACAAGAAATTTGAAGGTGGGTTTGGTGTGCAGTCAGTCCATTTGTCGTGTTATGTAATAGCTGGAAATCTAGAGCAGCCAACAGTCAGGGCATTTAGAATAGAGGACAAGTCTCTTTGAACTGTTTCTCCTGAACTGTGACATGCTGGTTTCTCTGAAACTTGATAGAGCTTAACTTGAGAAGCTTTTAGCCTCTCAACCAACCTTCTATAGGAATGTTCTCTTTGCTTATTTGTTACTATGTTTTATAATTTGGGATTTTGGGATTTGTTTTATAATTTGGGACTGGTTTTTCATTTGTATAGATGCTGAGAAAACAGACAGTACAGCTCCTAAAGCAGGTCTTGATACATTTATCAAATCTGTCAGAAGAATAGTACTGGATAAACTAGATTAAACACCATACAGAGTAATATGAGGCACTGATAAAGGTAGTATACTGGTGAGATTTGATTCACTAGAGATTGATGTCAAGGGGAGACTGTAATTTAACTGTAAATTAACCCTGTACTCATCAGGGTTAATTCTCAATGTCACCATCACATTTTAGGAAGTCACATGTCCTGCTTCTCTCCAGAAAGACATTATATAAATTGTGAGATCTTTCCTTATACAGCAATTCTGACACTGCCTTTGTTAGAATGGTCAGGGTAGAACTGATAGAGTTTCTCTTCTGGGAAGTGTCACACCAGTCTTTAGGTTCTGTTGGATTTAAGTGAGTAATAGATCTGGGTCATGGCATTCTGGTTGGTATTGGCTATTTTACAGTAGATTTTTTGAGAAAGAGTGTCTAGTGTGACCATAGTGCATGTTGCTGCTTGGTAGGTAGGCTGGAAAAATTGTGTTCACAGTGACTGATCTCTTTCTTTTTATAGTTAGCTTGATGGATATTTAAACAGTTGCAGTCTCAGGTGTGCATTGGGAAAGAACAGAATCTTTTTGCACACTGCCAAATGTTAATTTTCTAGATAAGCCTAGATGCTTCCTCAGTCATAGGTTAGGAATGACTCAAGGAAAAGCTGCAAAACTAATATTTGGAATTGGCACAACATGTTCCTAAGACATTTCAGGAATATGTGATTGTATGAGTCAGGCATGTAGTTGTGTTGGTGTGGGTTTTTTTATTTACTGTATTTGGCTGATTTTGAAAGGTGTGTTTAACTTTATAAATTTGATAGCTTCTCAGACCAAAGGTGCATCTGCTGGGCAGAACTGTCAGTTCTGCATTTGTTGTCTAAAGAACTTTTTAATTCAAGTATAGCCTTATGCTGACATGTCTGAGTAGCCTTTGGAAGAGAGATGGCTTCAGAGAGCAGTGTTGCACTGCAGAATGCTGTTGAGATGGCACAGGACTAAAGTGATTTACTTTGGATTCCCCAGAAATATATAATCCTTCTATTTCTTTTTTTCCCTGAAAGTATAGTTATTGTATAGCCAAACTTTGCTGATAACTGTAAGTTTTGCTGTCTTCTACTTGAACAAAGAGGAAGAATTTTGACGGAAGAATTTATTTGTGAGCTCACAGGACAATTCAGTTATGGGATAAAAAAAACATAAAAATGTTTCTTGTACACTGTAACAGTGATACAGAACCTAAATGATTTAAGTGAATCAGAAGTGGGAGATGGGGAGTACTGAGGAGCTGGTGCTTGTTTTGAACCCAAGATCAAATGGAAATGGAGACATTACCTCTAAGGTGACAGGGAGAAAGCTGCATTTCTAGAGTAGAAACACAAATATTTCATAAGGGGGAGGAAGAGGAAGCAGAGGAGTTTTTTCTTTCATTTTCATACTGCCCAGTAACTGTTTCTGTTGGAAAGAACACAGTATATGTCCTCACAGGACCTGTTTTCCTGAGTCCTTTCAAGCAGTGTGGATTTTTTCAGAGTACAAATGAAAATTGTTCTTGTGCATTAGTTTTCTATCTGATTACCTGCAAGCAGTGTACACAAGTCAGCATTAAGAGGAAGCCTGTTTTTAAAGAGTCTCTCAGTCAGCAGAGCTATAATTCAAATTAAGTGGAGAGATTTAGCTTTTGAGAGGTAGTCCCTTCCAGAAGAGGGTGGAGTTGAGCTGTGCTTTTGTTCTGGCATAAATTTTCCTGCTGTACATTCAAGATTCTCCTATTCCTGCTATCTAGCTTTTGATAACTCTGTGTATTATCCTTTCCTAAATTATGATGATTGTTGAATGGTGTGCTGACCTTCAAAAGTTTTCAGTTCTGTATTTTGCTTTTGGCTGGTTGCTGGGGACAGACTCTATTTTAGCTCCAAATAATAGATTTCATTTGACAGTTTGCATTTGGATGCTATAACCAAATGGCTTAGTGGCTAAGAGAATTCTGAAGTAAAGCTGTGTAGTTCTTCTTAGGGTCACAGAATATCCTGAATTGTAAGGGACCCTCAACAATCATTGAGTCCAGTTCCCGGCCCTGCATGGCACAGCCCTGAAAATCCCACCCTGTGTATCCCTGAGAGTGTTGTCCAAATGCTCCTGGGGCTCTGGCAGTCTTGGGGCCGTGACTGTTCTCTGGGAAGCCTTTCCAGTGCCTCACCACCCTCTGGGGGAAGAACCTCTTCATAATTTCTAGCCTAAACCTCTCCTGACACAGGTTTCTCCACTGTGACAAAACGTGATATTACATTGTGGTATTAGGTTACAAATCCCATGTTGGAAACATAGCTCCATCATATAAATAAATCATGAAGTTCCACGTTTTTGCTGGCCATGCAGTTTGCTGCTATTCTCAGCCTTCTTGGCACACTGATGGAATGGATTTGAGGCTTGATGCGATGCCTGATTGTGCTCTCTAAATAGATGATTTTCATTTGCTGTGTCTGTGCTTTTCCCAGTTGAGGGACTGGTACTTTAATCTCCAGAACTGGGTTAGGCTGGTTGGTATAGAATTCCTCAGCTCTGGTGGTAGGTGTGATGCTAAGGAGCTGCCATATGGTTTTCACAAATGCAGAGGTAGCATCCCTGCTCAAATAACACATTTCAGTGCTGCAGTGTAACTTCTCTGCTGAACTAGGAGAAGAGTCTTCAATACAAAATGTAGAATTTTACTGTTACTTGGCTTGGAAAAGAATTTCTGCACTTAAATCCAAATGCTGTGTGTTCCAAGATCACAAAGAGGTGTCATACTTCAATAAAATAGTTGAGCAAAAATAGCTTGTTGGCCCTGGCACAGAAGTGTGGTGCCAAAAGGGCAGCAAGATTGTAATGATCATAACTCTGAGGGGTTACTTTTTTTTTGTGCAGCAGTAGATTAGGAATTGGAATGGAGTTTTCCTAGCAGTACACTAATTATAGTGTTTCTTAAAGCAACTCTATATATGGGGCAGAGTGGCACTATCTTCATGGGTCAAAGGCTATTAAAATACCAGTTTTGAGTGAATAAGTATGTTTTTCAAATGACAGTATGAAAATTGAAAATGTGAATTTTATTTTGAAATAGCTTCTTCCCTGAGTGGGAACAAAGACTCAATCTACAGCCTTGCAATGAATCAAATGGGAACAGTTATTGTATCAGGGTCCACTGAAAAGGTAAGCGAAATTTGGTGAGCTTCATTTCACTTCAGTTTGATTTCAGTATAAAGAGACAATCTTATTCATTTTCAATGTCATGTCTGCAGCAGCTTTTGTGTCTTCAGTAGTGAGGGGAGACACTTCTCTTAAGTGGAGTGCAAGTGTAGGATACAAATCCTGCCTCAGTCTGAAGATGTGATGTATCCGTAGAGCTTTAGTACATAGGGGAGACAATCAAATCATCTTGTGCCACCCTCTTTGTCAGAGATCGTTACATTTCCCCACAAAAGCACTGATTTTGAGGGCACATGACTCAGATGATTATCAAGACTGAAGCAGTTGCTGCAGGTAGGAGAGAAGGTGCCAGCAATTTGCAAGATACCTGCAGGAAGTGGGAAATGAAGTGAGCTAATGAAGCTCAAGTGTTCCCAAGAGACAGCCCTTACTCTTTGTTGTAAGGGAAGGTGAAACAGGCTTGAGTCTGAGTTGTTTTTTTTTTTTTTTACCTAATCTAACCTTGAGAGAATTTTATTTCCAAGACAATATAAAACTGGGATATACCAGTGAAGCATCTGAGAAGATTCTCAGTATCACATTTTTTGCCCACATCACACTGTCCTATTTCCAGTCACTTCATTTCTTTAAGACAGAAGAAGCCAGAACAAATTAAATTAAAATTAAGAGACAATCATATCTGGTTATTAGAGCTGCATAAGATATAGTTATGTCTGTCTTGTTCTGACATATTTTCAGTGATGGATGTCCACATGTTCAGAATAAGGGTTGATTCATTTGGAAAGCCTTAATGTCCGCAGAGGTAACACATTGGTGGGAAGAATGGTGTTAGTTGCAGTTATCCAATGTCTGTTTCCACAGGTTCTAAGGGTGTGGGATCCAAGGACTTGTGCAAAACTAATGAAACTCAAAGGGCACACGGACAATGTCAAAGCTTTGTTGTTGAACAGAGATGGCACCCAGGTATGTGCTTTAACCTGGGAACAGGGCATTTTACAGGGAGCAGAAATGTCATTAGTCCATTGCAATGCAATTATTTAATTTCATAGGTTCCAGATATTTATGGGTTAAGGGGGGGAGGCTGATGGGTGAAAGTTGTTTTTATTACAGGTTCATCTAGGTGTGACGTGGGTTATTTACATAAAATACTGGAAATCATTACTAGAGTTGTTACCTGTTAAGCACCATTTTAATGAAAAAATATAACCATATGAATAAGCAAATCTTTTTTTGAGAGAAAAAAATATTTTGAAATGCTTAACTACCAGTTTGATTGAAGTGTGCTGGTTGTTGCTCAGTGTCTTTCAGGCAGCTCTGATGGGACAATCCGCCTGTGGTCCCTTGGGCAGCAGAGGTGCATAGCCACGTACCGAGTCCATGATGAAGGTGTTTGGGCTCTGCAGGTCAATGAAGCCTTCACTCATGTTTATTCAGGAGGAAGAGACAGAAAGATTTATTGTACAGATCTACGAAACCCTGATATCCGTGTGCTGATCTGTGAAGAAAAGGCACCAGTTCTTAAGGTAGTTGAGTTTAATGCAGAGAATCAGAGTGTTTGAGGTTGTGACCTCTGGAGATCATCTGATTCACTCCTCTCCCCTGTCCAAGAGCACTGGAACCACATCAAGTTGGCTTTTGAATATATCCAGGGATGGATAATTCACAACCTGTGCCAGTTTCTGTCACCCTCACAATTTAAAAGGGTAGTTGCATGATGTCTCATGAAACAGTGGCTTGAGGTGTAAATTGATTAAAGAATTCACATTGGCTAACAAATGTTTACTATGCTACCTCTTCAGCACATTGGCTTTGTCTCCTAAATTGCACCTAAAGTTTAGTTGCCTGAAGAAGATGGATGCCTGGCAGCTACTTAAAATATGCAAATTCAGATATTATTGAAATCAAATATGCTTCACACATGAGAAGCTGGGTTTGCCAGGCTCTAGTACAATTTTAAGAAACTGAGCTGGCATTGCCAAGGTTTTCTACAAAAGTGGATTTTTCTTAGCAGCAGCATATGTGCACAGGACTGTTCTAGACTGTAACATACTCATGGGAACCAGGAGTAAGGTTGGTTTTGGGTTTTTTGAACACCTAAACAGAGTGTTTACATGTACAAGTCTGAATCTTTCAAAGCGATTTTTGAATTTTTTTGAAGTCTGTACTTTTAGTGACATGGCCTTGGAACGTGCTGGTGTGTGAGGAGTGTGCAATTGAAACAGATACCAATAGATACAAACAGCCTGGCTTTCCCTGGGAGTGAACTCTAGCTTAGTGTGTTAAGATAAAATCCTGGATCTGTTAATTTACTTCTGGAAAAGTCAGAATATGAGAGATTTCAGTTCAGATTGGAAAATGAAAGTGCTGGTCAGCTGTACAGAGGTCAGAAGGGGCCTCTAATCTTGGCTAGCGTGATTCATGAATCTCAGAAATTTAATGGGAGAGCCAAATGTATAAAATCCTGCTTTTTCATTAGTGTAAAAATTTGTTCATTCTCATTTTTACTATATCAAATGTCTGAATACAAAGTAATTGAGAAAATACTGTATTTAGCCAACTGCCCATTAGACAAGACAGCATCATGCTGGAAACAACTTTTAACTGCTGTTTGTTAATACACATTGCATCTACTGTTGTCCATGTCTACAGTTCATTTGTTGAATATTTGTAATAATCCCTCTGGGTTTTCAGAAGTTTCATTTGAGCTACTTTGAATCTAAACTTTGTATTTCTGCATTAAACTGAAAGTAGTGTTGTTTGTGAGATACTTTCAATAATGGGAGCACGTCTACGCAAGACAATAGTAATTATCAAAGGGAAAATAAGTTGAGCGTGACTGCAAGTTTGTTTCATTATTTAGATGGAACTGGATAGATCAGCTGATCCTCCTCCAGCACTTTGGGTTGCAACGACTAAATCATCTGTGAATAAATGGGTAAGTGATACATTTTACAGTCTGTGAATACAATTGAGTAGTCATGGGATTTTCAGTCTTGGTTTGGGATCTCTTGGGCTGTTGCTTTCAATTTGACTGGGATCTGTAAGCTTTCTTTACAATTAATCATAAAATACTAATATTGAAATTGATCAAAAGGTATTAAGCTTTGAACTACTTCCTTTCCTCTCTATTTATGATGCCTTTCGAAATAAATTATCTTTCTTGAAACTGAATAATTAACATCTAAATAGCAGCATGGACTAGCAATTGTTACTCACAGACAGAAGCAGAGTTTATAGATGATTATGAATGTGTCATTATTTTCTTTCTTTCTTTAGACTTTGAAGGGAATCCATAATTTTAGAGCATCAGGAGATTATGATAATGATTGTACCAACCCCATACCACCCCTGTGTACACAGCCTGACCAAGTTATAAAAGGTAAACAGCTGCTTTGCAGAGGACCCTGTAAAATATGTTATCATTAGCAGAAGTGATAGAGCTTTAAGATTGATTCAGTTTTTAAAAAACTTATTATTATTTCAACCAGGACAATGTGGTTGTCTATCCAGTGTTGGTTACAGTTAAAATTATGTTTAAACCTTGGTGACACTCAAACCTTACGCAAAAAAGTGAAACCAAAGAACATCATGTGTCATGTTACGCAATTTAATTTAATGTGATGCTAGAAAAAATAATGACAGTAGTAACCTTAATTCTTGTTTGTTTGCCAGGGGGTGCTAGTATTATTCAGTGCCACATTCTTAATGACAAGAGACACATATTAACCAAAGACACAAATAATAATGTGGCATACTGGGATGTCTTGAAGGTAAGGATGTAATTTCAGATTTTCTGCTGTTGGATGATTAATTACTTTGTACAACTTTTTATATGTATATTTTTAGTGTTTCAGATTTCTGTGGTAGAAAGTCAGTCATCTTTCTGTCTCTAGACATGATGCCATGTTTGTGTTTTGAAAAAGGAAGGGGCACTTCTGAGCTTCTTTGTGGCTTTCCCTGATCTGAGGCTGAAATCTGTATTCACCTGAATTCAATCCAGTATTGATGTGTCTGTTTTGATGGGGGGTTGTTTCAAAGAGGACTCGTGTTTGCTGGTGGGGCAGGAGGGCAGGAAAGTGAGCAGAAGGAAGCCTGGCTCCTACCTAGGGAGACTTGGTGTGACATTTCTTTATGTTGCTTTCCCCAATGATTGGTCAGAGCAGATGGGAAAGAGTGCAGAGAGAAAGGATGCAGTGGGATGGTCAGCAATTTTTTCTCTGGCAAAAGCCTGTGAAAATTCTAAATATTTTCTTCATCTTGAACTATGCAGTACACCAGCCAAGATCAGTAATGAGGTAAAGCATGCTCAGCCAACTGACTGAGCTGTTGATTGAAGCAAAAAAGAAATTAGGTTGGAGGATATGGATTTATACTAATAATTACCTAGATTATTTCTGGAAAAGTTAATAGCTTTTCCATATTTCAGTATGTATTTAAGTGTGCAGTGTTAGATCTCAGGACCAAAGTGAAATGCTAATGTTAATTTTTGCTTTCATTGAGTTGTGGTTTTTTTCTTAGGCTGTGAGAAATATCACTTAATTTGTTTGAATACATATTCACTGTAGAGATGGGATTATTTGCCAGGTCAGTGTTGTCTTCTCTATAGGATCCCTGCACTCAAAAGCTGAGACTCTTTATTGAGGATGTTGGAAGAAGAGAGGGAGGTTTTTGTACTTGTAGCTGCACCTGGAACTTTTCCTGTATTTTGAGGGAATAAATTCCAAGGTTGCAATCCTTAGTGTTTGCCTAAAACAAGTGTTTCAGCATAACTCTGTGAGTGGATTAAAAATAATTTGGATTTTAACAGAATTACTTGAGAAACATTTAAAATAAAAGTATGAAATAAAACAGAAATAAAGCATCTGCACAGAAATTCGCTCACTGCTGTTCCCATTGCAATAGTGGAGCTGAATTTTGTTGCTGGATGTGCAGCAAATACTGGTGTTTGATGGAGAGTACTGAAATATTGGTACTCATGGGGAGAAGAGTGACAGAAAGTATTAGAAGATAGCAGTCTATTCAGTGATAGGAATAATATTTTCTAGTAATCTGAAGTAATATTTCCAGACCTCTCTACTGGCTTGATGCCACTACCTCAGAGATAAATGAAGAATAAAAATTACTTACCATATAGATTTGTTTGATTTTTTTTTTTTTTTTTAAAGGATTTAACCTTTAACTTGTATGGTTTTGGACTGCACTGCTCAGGGAGGGATCATAAGTCACAATCACTCCCAAGTGTATATGAAAATCAAGGAAAAGACTTGAGGTGCTGATATGACTCAGTTCATGTGCATTTCTTTTGGTGGACAGGCATGTAAAGTTGAAGACCTTGGGAAAGTAGATTTTGAAGAAGAGATTAAGAAGAGATTTAAAATGGTTTATGTGCCAAACTGGTTCTCAGTGGACTTGAAAACCGGGGTGAGATAAAACTCCTAAATCTGTTGTTTTAATGTCATATTTCAAATTTTTTTGTGTATTGTTTGTTCACAAAGGTTTTATTTGTTAACTTTGGAAGAACATTTATTGCTTATGTGATGGGTTACATTTATTTTCAAATAAAGCAGCAAATTTTACCCCTGTTTTTAATAATCTGAATAACAGATTTTTTTTTAATTAATATTTTCCTTGTGGTATAGTCCACCAATACCAATTATAAATTAATACAGTTTGGCAAACAAAGTGTGCTGTCATGCTTTTAGAAAGTCTTTGGCTTGTATTCCCAGCTAAGTAGGAACAAAGTTAGAAATTTATAGACTTGTTTAATCCAAAACAACTATTACATTTCTCATGGTCTTTTGCCAACAGATGTTGACAATTACTTTGGATGAAAGTGACTGCTTTGCAGCCTGGGTTTCAGCAAAGGATGCTGGATTCAGCAGTCCCGATGGTTCTGATCCAAAATGTAAGTTTTAACTAATATTAGTGTCTTATTTTAACAAAGAAAGCAGAATAAATTCCAGTATATATGTTTTGAAGTGTTCTAGTGCCACATACGTCAGTATCTGGTTGGATTTTGGAGCTGGTTTTCTTAATACTAAATTCTGTAGCATATTCTCCAAAGAAAGTATTTCCTTCTTTTTCTAAAACAGTCATGTTCAGATTTTACATTTAATTTAGTTTTAAACCTTCAAGAAGCAAAAGGGAAAAAGTAATTATAACCTAATGTAGAGAATGTTACAGCACATGAGTGAGCCAACAGCAGGGATTCTAAAATCAGCTTTTCCTGAAAGATTGTAGCATGCAGCTCTCAGATTGTGACAAGCAGATTTCTGTGCCCATAAATAGTTTGCTTTGGGAACAAAACTGCTCAAACTCTTTGGGAATTTTCAGCTGTGGATCAAATGGACGTTATTGTGTTGCCCATGGTTTTTTGTGTGTCTAAAGTTCTGCCTCACTATGTCCTGACAGTAAACCTTGGAGGACTTCTGCTGCAAGCGCTTCTGGAGTATTGGCCTAGAACACATATCAATCCAATGGATGAAGAAGAAAATGAGATAAACCATGGTTGGTATTTTAATATTTTTCTTTGTTATTACTTGTCCACACATTGTTTGTTTATGTCTGTTTCTTAAACAGATACAACTTTTGCTGTCTTACACCTATCTCTATGTGCATTATAGACTTAATGTTTTTTTAGCACTTCTGAATTTTCTTTACACCAGAAAGTGTGTTGTTCTTCTGAAAGTATCAGCAAAAATCTTAACAAGTCTGTCTGGAAAAAAAGTAGATGATTAAATGATTTTGAAGTTACAGAAATGTGATGAAAAACAATTACTGGCAAACTAAGATTTGACTCTGAAAAGAAACATTAGATAATGACAGTAAATAGCAATAATTCAGTTATCCAACATTAGCCAGTATTCTCTTGACAAAATTCCAGTTTTCTTCTGGGTATTGTGAGCAAAATAAAATAAAAGCTTTATTGGAAAAAATACGTGGAGTAGGTCTGTAGAAAACATTTTAGAGTGATGTTTTAAGGTAATAATGCTAAGTCTAATCAGGTGTTAAATGAAAACCACTGCCATGTGAAATGTAAGAAAATGGCTGAATTTGGCTGAATAGGAGACTGTGTAACTCTGGAGTTGGAACACAATTCAAGCCAGGTCAGAGTTGACTGAAAAGTCCCATATTCGGTGATTAAGAAATTACTTTTTATAGATAGATGATGCAGTTAAGAAAACTGTACGTTCAGCTTGTTTTGTGACAAGACTGTGCCAAGAATTAGTTGCTTTCTTCTTTCAAAACTGATCTCCATGGAGGGTTAGAGCACTTGGCAGATTCTGCTGGATCAATTTGCTGATTCTCAGACTGTTGTGTATTGGCAGTTTACAGCTTAGAGCCAGACAAGGTATGAGAAGTGTCACTCACAGGTTTTGTGGTGTTGGATTATTGATGCTGCACTGCTCAGTCCTGCGTGGAGTTGTGGATTAGTGGAATGTTTGGAGTACTCACAGCAGAATCAGTTTTCATTGCTCTTCCAGAAGAAAAAAATCAGGAAACTGGCACTGAGCAGTGACTTAAGGTGAAGTGTACCTATTGGACACTGGCATTTTTGTAGAGAGAGAAATTTAAGTAAACACAAAATATGTGCAGTGTTGTTCCTCTCAGTTGTTTGGAGAAGTGTTACAAAGATATCTTTCAGACTTGCTGTAACTTCAGTATCGTGTTTACCCCCTCCAATATAGATTTTCTTTCTTAGTTTCTATGCTTATTACAATTTCTGACCTTTCTTTGACTGCATGTGTTTCTGGTTAGAAAGCTGAGGAACTATTTATCTTATGAGTCTTTGCCATTTAAATTTTTTAATGTTGCTTGAATTCAATATCTCTTCAAATACAGTAATGAGATGCTACAGTGTAATGGAGATGATTTTTCCCAAGTGCAAGTCAGGCATCCAAATTCTTCTACATTGTTTCAAAATACCTACTGATTAGAATCTTCACTGTTCAAGAGGTGCATAAATAATGCAGATTTTTCTTTAATCTTGTCCTATCCACCTGATATGGAATCAGGTTCTTCAGTGTTTGAAGGCCAACTAGCTATAATAAATTGAATTTATAACACAGGAACGTCAAGGCACTGTGAGTCTGAGTTTTCCTAGTACACTGCTTTTGACATCTGGCAAATCCAGGCAGAAGAGCAGTGCAAACACCCTTTGGAGTTCTGTTCTGTCACTGTAGAGGGAAGAACAGTCTTGTTTCAGCAGAGACTGTTTAGTTGATTTCTAATTAGTATTGTTCAGTTTGACAAAAGAAATGGCAAAAAAAACCTCATAATCAGGTTTTGGCTCCTGGGCTGTATTTGCCATTTTTCAAAGGCTTTTGAAATAGGCCCTCCACAAACCTGTATTGATCTTGTTACTCTCCAGTGTTTCTTTTTATATACTTGTGGTGTCTTGGAAATGGGAATTTTCTTGGTTTTTGTGATCTTACTAATTTACAAAATGTATCTGCTGTAGGTGGAATGTGTGCCCAGTTTTCAGGCATAGTGCGGTCTCACTAGTGTTTTATGTTTTGTTTTTTTTTTCCAACAGTGAATGGGGAGCAGGAGAACAGAGTCCAGAAAGGAAATGGATACTTCCAAGTGCCACCACATACACCAGTTATTTTTGGTGAGGCTGGAGGACGCACTTTGTTCAGGTATAAAAACTTACAAATATAAATTCAGGGGCTGCACAATTGCTCTCTTAGTGCAAGCAGGAATGCTATCAAAAATGTTACTTGGATCTGTTTTGTACATTTGAGACATGCCCTTGACAGGCAAAATAAGCAGCTGTTGATGATGATTTGGCATTGTCCAACTGAGCCTGTGAGTTTGAACATCAACAAGGTGTGGGGTTTTAAAGCAGTAAGAGCTGTGTATAGTCCTTAGTTGTGTGTGATATTTTTGGGTGCCCCTTTCTGCGAACTGGTAAATTAAACTGTTTTAGAATGAAATTGTGTTACTTTAGATTTGTGTGCTACTTCAGGTTCCTGTGTGTTGTGCTGGTCTCTGAGCATTCATTACTCAGGAGCTGCTACTCACTAGAGAGTTAGCTTCTGCTCCCAAAATTAGTTTATGCTTCAGTAGAAGGTCCTAATCTCTGGCAGGAAGGAGCCCAGGTTCTGTATTGCAATGTGTGTACCGATTACCCTTCTATTTCTTTCCATTCTACATTGAAAAACCTAACTGTGATATGTGATACATCAGAGACAGTTAATAGTGCTGCAAAAACAAGTGCTGAACTTGCAAACACTGTCAATTGTTTGATATTTACTAACAGAGTGGATTTCAAATTTAGGGAGACGTTTGATTTGTTGGTTTTTGGTTCCCAGACTGAACAGGCCCCAGAATGATGTAACTTTCGGTCAGTAAAACAGGGAAACCCATTTTCAGCCTGGAAAACTGACTTTTTTCCCTTCACTGTCAATGTATTTACATTGTACCTGTGGTTTAATATCTGCCTCCATTCTGTTCTGGTGGATCTTCCCTCTTAGGCAGCTGTTGCTCAAGAGAACACTGAAAAGACCCCATTGAAGGGAACAAGTTATGTTTATGGGACCTAAAAGGTGGCTTTCAGGACTCTGACAAAATACCTCATTGCAATTTATCAAATTAGATGTGGCTTTTTTGCATCATTGTATGTGCACATTTCCTAAAATCGGTTTTATTCTTTCCTTTTAGTGAGGGCTTAGCAGATGCTTTACAAGCAAAGCTCATTTTTTTTCCCAAGAAGGAAAGAATTGCTTTATGCCAGGTGCCTTTCCCCTTCTCCTGACATTTTTGTACTTCAACACACAAACATAACACAATCCAGAGCAAAGTACTTTTATAAATTTTCTGTGTCATAGCCATAATCTCCTGAGAACCTACTCCCTGTTTCTGCTCTGGGATCTGTCTTCCTACAGCTCCTTCTGGTCTTTACAGAAAATAAGTGATCTCTTCCCCAGTAAGTTCATGCTGCTAACAAAGTTCAGGCTCCCTGCCCATTAAAAGGGCAGGACCTCTCCTGAAAGCTTTTTGATGCAAATGGCAATAATTGTTGTTACAATAAAAGTAATTTGTGTGTCTCAGGTTGCTGTGTCGGGATTCAGGTGGTGAAACAGAATCCATGCTTCTTAATGAAACGGTGCCACAATGGGTAATTGACATCACTGTGGATGTAAGTATTGGCTGCATAAATTTGGCTTTTAAAGTTTTTTAAGATGTACCACAATTAACTCTGCAGTATCTGAAATGACATATTAAATTCTTGCTCTGTTTGTATTTAAAATAAGTGGTCTCAAGGTCTGTAATCAAGACCCATCAAGATGCATCATTTTTTGTGTCCAGTTAAGGTATTTTTGCTCAATTTCTTTTGACAGACTGTCTTAAATAAAGAATTCAAAGTCCTGTGCATAATTGGTATCCTTTTCAAGTGGGGAACTCAGGAACAGAGAATACACTTTATATTGCTGCTGTCTTTTGATACTATCTAATTGCTTTTGAAATAAATGATAATTTATATTCAAAAGCTGGATGATCTGTGCATCATCTAAATTGAAGTGTCTCAGGAGTATGAGTAATTTGGAAGTTGGCTGTGGTGGGGATGTTGATTAGAAATCTCTCATGGGTTTTGATAATTAGGGGCTGAATATACTTCACATAGCAGCTGCTGCAAATAGGGGCTGATAATGGTTCATCCTAAATTAACTCTTCTGAAACTTGTTTCCTTCTAGAAAAATATGCCCAAGTTCAATAAGATTCCCTTCTACCTCCAACCTCATTCATCATCAGGGGCAAAAACTCTAAAAAAGTAAGTAATGCAAATATGACTATCAACATGGAATATCAAAATTGCAAGAAGGAAACCTGCAAGCTCAAGAAAACAAACAACAAAAAAAACCCCACCGAACCAATTCACTGATTTCCCAGAAAATTGTTTTATGCTTGATAAATTTGTAGAAGTTCTCAGTCATTTAGCAGCATTACTCTAAAGCTCTACATTATATCAGGATATTTAAAAGGACTGTGGATTTGGGTTCAATAGGCAGTTGTTGAAGTTAATGAAAGAAAGTTTAAGAAATGTCTAAGAACTAACTACTGAAATGGGGCTTTGTCTTTTGTGGTATTTAATCAGAAAACTGATGAATTTATAGATTGTTACTCTGTTCAGAACCACAGCTTTGTTTCCTGTTGCTAGCAGAGATGAATAACTGTTTTTTGAAAGGAAAAGGGACAAAAACTGCCAGTAGGGAATGCAAACTGTCGGCCAGTCACATGAGCTGTAACTGGGAGCTGTGTAGGTCAGAAATCAATGCAGATTTTTTTCTGGTCTTTTGAATATCTCAACCACTTCCCTGAGTTTTTTGCTGTACGACTCTTTGGATAAATTGCTGTTGCAATCATGGTATTCTGGATGATCTCTGTGTAGTATTATAGTTTGCTACAGCTAAGGTATTGTGAAGGTTAGAAATACAGTTTGTTTCTCAAGTTTTTTCCTGACAAACTTCTCTAACTCCTACAGAGACCGACTGTCAGCCAGTGACATGCTGCAGGTGAGAAAAGTGATGGAGCACGTGTATGAGAAAATCATAAACTTGGATAATGAGTCTCAGACAACGAGCTCCTCCAACAACGAGAAAGCAGGAGAACAAGAAAAGGAGGAGGACATTGCTGTGCTAGCAGAGGAGAAGATTGAACTTCTGTGCCAGGACCAGGTGGGTTCCCAGTGATCAAAGCCAAGCTGTAGCAGTGAATTGATTGTGAATTGAGTACTGAGCTTGAAATATTCCACTGATTGTCTGTTACCTTTAAAACTAAGTAAATGTTTTGACATGTTAATTTAGTGCTGACACAAGTTTCAGACAGAAAGTTTCTGTAGATAGGCAGATGAAAGATTTTCCCCAGAAAACCTGTTTAATTTGGTCTGACTAGGGGCTATTACATGGTTACTTACTCATAGCCAACAAATGGCCTTAATACAATTCCATAGAGTTGTATTTTTAGCATTTCTGGAATGTTTTGAATTCCACATTTTTAGCAGTTTTCAAAATAGGTCCAAAACCACTAATTGCCTAATAAGTGCATGAAGATGAAGTACTGAGGAGGTGGTTGTAATCTGAAGTTGCATGTTACACTGCTAAAATCTTTCAGTAATGCATCAGGCTCAGCTGCTAATTGAAAAATCTGAGCCTTCATAGTTCATCTTGGTATCAGTTTTCACAGCCCTATGGGTGAACTGGAGTGTTTGGTTTGGGTTTTTGTTTTTTTTAAATTTCTGCCAGCCTAGCAGACTTGTGGAGTAAAAGCTGACTTTTTGCTGTGTAGGTTTTGGACCCCAACATGGACCTTCGGACTGTAAAGCATTTCATCTGGAAGAGTGGCGGGGACCTGACGCTTCACTACCGCCAGAAATCAACGTGAGGGCAGCGCAGACCCAGAGGGGTCATCATTTACTTGACCTTACTGTGCTGGTTCCAAGAGTAGTTCTAGAGAAGCCCACTGAACCCCTAAGGTAGATGAGACTTCTAATGCCTCAGTATGGATGGGAAGTAAACATTTAATTGAAGTGACTAATAGACCTGTAATATAGACGAAAAAAAAATCTATATGACTTAAACTAAAGTCTGTCCTAGTCTCAGTCAATGAGATGGGAGACCCCTGAGTGGTTTGTGTTGTGTGAGGTGTACAGAGAGTGGATGATGACCCAGTGCAGACTTTTGTTTCTTCCTTTTTGCTTTTGTTTTTTTTCCAGAACATAATCCCCTCATCTGCTCATGCTCGGTCTCAAACAGGTTTGGCCGTATTAGTCACTGTTCACAATGTAATTAATTAAGAACTGCACACAAGGTATTTTTAGTACATTCCATTCATAAAGTTCCAGCAATGATTTCTCACAGGTTACTTAAGCATTTCTACCACTAAAAGAAATTTTGAAAAGAAAACACCAGAAGATAGCTATTGCATACTTGAATGAATGGGCCCATTTAATTGCAAACCAAGGGTTAACATGAGGACTGTTTTAATTGCTTCAGAGAGCTGTTGACATGCAAGACAAGAACACTAGAAAAATATAAGAGCAGGGTGAGTCCAGTGATGCTGTGCATCATAATAGAGTGAGCGTGCTTTGCAGCAACTTAGAGATTTTTTTTTTTTCTAAATATATATAACTACTTCCTGCACTGTGTCCTAGGTGTTCTAAAGACACACCAGTCTGATTTTTTTGGTAACTGTGCTCCAAAACTATGTGACATTTTGTTAAAACGTCAAACCATTCTGAATAGAACTTCATATGTTTAATGTTGAACTTTAGAAACTTCTCAGCAGGTTTCATACTCATGAGATAAAAATACTGATTCTTCTTTTCCAAGGTTTTATATGCAGTTGTTCTTTTGTTAGAGATTTATGCAGATCTTGTTTTCACTGCTATTTCTAAAAATCTGTGACTGTCATAGGCTCATGGTAATCTTTTATAGAAGTTTAACTTATTGGGGGGAGGGAGGGTAAGGGCCTTTCAGCTTTTTGTGAGAAAACGTGGGGATATCCCAGGAAACCATTTGTAGCCAGAGCAAATTACAAATCCTCGTAGAGAAATGGTGTAGAAATGACTCTTGTCTGAAGCAGAAGCACAAGTGCCTTCAAGGGGCAGTATATTATTGGAGTTTCTTCAGGAGACACATGCTCTTGCCCTTCCTGTATCTTGTGATCAAGATTTAGGTTGAGGCCTAAGGAAAGTCCCAATAAATTGTCTTACTGGGATTGTATTGGGCAGACAAAAAGTAAAGTATTTTTCATCATGTTTTATTTGAAAAAATAGACAAAATATAGTCAAAGTAGTCATTCCCTTCTGCACTTTTAACCCAGCAAAACAAGCTCATTGCTTAGACAAAACCATGGTTCAGAATTAAGCTAGCATGTCTTTGCCCCTGTCTTTTGAGATCAAGGTTCATTTTTTTATCCCCATTTCGTGTGTATGCTTAGTTTGACACAACTGTGCTCTAACTGCGCATTTTTAGTGCTATTTGTGAATTCAATGGTTAAACAGAACTGTAACTTTTATTGGTAAATTGTCCTGACTTGTATTTATTAATAGCAAGGGTCTTTGTCTGTTCCAATAGGCACTGTTTGGGTTATGTTTTGTTTCCTGGTTGTCTTCCTGTCCTATTGTATACATTGGAGTTGCTCACAGTAATTTTTTTGTTTGAAATCAGCCCAAGGTTGTGATTTTCCTTCTGTTTTTTCTTTCTAACCATCCCGAAACACAGTAACAGGAAAGATTAATGGAAGAGTCTGCAATGCCAGAAGGGTAAATGATGTTTCACAGTTGTATAGAATAAAAGGCTTTAGTTAAAATATTTTCAAGTTGTTTTGTGTACTAGATGAATTCTGCAATTTTGGGGCTTGAATTTGACAAAGGCTTTCAGAGTGCTTTGAAGCCTCAAGTAATGCAATGGTTGAAGAAATGGCAGTGCATTAGCAGAGTCCTGTGAAGATAATCTTATGTGGCTGAATGTAAGAATTTCTGAGGTGAGCAGACCTTCAGATGTGAAATCTTGAGTCCTGTTGGAGGGAGAAGATCACATGGGCAGTGCTTTTGTACACTGCAAGTGTTTTGTGCTGACAAGTGACTTGTGCCAGTTGCTGCTGAGCTGTCTGGGTGTGGAGAAGTTGTAAGAGGCACATAGGAACTCAAGCTGGGTTTTCCTGATGCTGAAAATGCCAGGACAGAATGCTCAGATTTTTGCTGTGGGAATTGTCAGCTGAGCTGCTCTCTGAGGGCACAGTAATTCAGTGCCCAGATGTGCTCCCAGATTCCCAGCTCTGATTTAGATGGAGTATAAAATGAGAGAAGGGGTTTTTTTGCTGCTGCCTTTTAAATTCTGTCACCTTTCTGGAGTTACGCTGTCTATAAGAGACCTGAAGGCAGGTGGAGGGCATTGAGTTAATATGAGAGTCACAGCTCCTGGGAACATTCCTGTGAACAGACAATTTCAGATTGCCAGAACCATGGAAAAATCTGCAGATTTGTACAAGTTACTTCATTTTCAAGTTCATAATGGGAAAGAGTTTTAAATCTAGTTTAGTAGTGTAGCCTGTCTCCCAGAAAAGCATTTAAATTATGTATGACAGGTAACTATTTCTTCTCTTTAGGTGGGGTGCAGCTAAGAACACGAGAGCTTGGCTCAGTATTTGTAGCTGAAGTGCAAGTGTCATTTTAGGATGAGAAGAACAGCTTTAAGGATTTATCAGTAACTTCAAGAAACACTGAAAAAACATTCAAAATAAGCCCTAGGCAGAGAGGTTATGGACTCCCCATCCCTGGAAGTGTTCAAGGTCAGGCTGAATGGAGCTCTGAGCAACCTGTTCTAGTGGAAAGTGTCCCTACCCATCGTAGGGGATTGGAACTGGATGAGCTGTATTATAGAATTGTAAATGGTTTGGGTTGGGAGGGACCTTGGTGTAGTTCTGCCTCTTGGTCTTGGGATTTATTGGTCGAATTGTCCATGTATTCCCCAGGAGAGGGGCAGCCAGGGACTGCCAGGGCAGTTACAGGCATAGAGACATTACACCAAGGTATTATTTTTCCTTTCACAGAGGGTCCTGTTTGATTCAAAGTTTATCCCTAGAAATTTATTGAACTTGATATTTAGAATCAATCTTCAAGCACATCTTGATCTTACACTGTGGATGTGGTGCTGGCTTTTGAACAGAGCCAGGCAGAGTCACATTCCAGCTGGAGAACAGAGCTGTTGGGAGCACACACACTTAAATATCAAGAAAGTGGTTGACTGAAATAGCTTCCTGTATTACGGTGGAGTACAGAACTGTGGAACACCATGCAGAGCAGAGGTGCTGACTAGAACCTGGGTGGGACATGTTTGATCTCTCTCTGAGGATATTGTGACACTATTCTAACCATCTTTTCCTGGGGACTCTGAATGCTTAATTACATATTGTAGCTTAGAAATGTAACTTAGAGCAAACAGTTGAAATTCTGTTAGAGCAGAACCAATGCCAGTTAGTGTTTGCTTAAGGCAAAAGCCAAGAAGCAGACTGTGTGGGCAGTGCCCAGGAAATGGAACCTATTAACACAGTCTAATCAATGCAATGAGTAACCTGTAGCTGCATTCTCTTAAGAGCCTGCTCCTGTGTAACTGCTTGGAGGTGAAAATGCTTGCCCAGTTTTGGGGGAAGATGGAGAATGCATGTGGAAGCACACAAGCCCACCAATACATGTGAGTGGTGTCATCTCTGCTCAGCATTGCAGAGATCCATTTTCCTGCAGCATTTCTGAGTTACAGCTCAGAGCAGTTCAGCCAAGTGTGGCTGAGCAGGCTCTGCACAAAGCCTAGAGCACTACAGCAGGAGGTTCAGGAGATTGTCAAGCCTGCTGTGAAAGTTTAAGAGAGAAAATTAAGTCATCACTGCCTGAATCTGGTGTTTTAATAGTTCTACCAGTAGGTGTTTAACTTAAAGATAATAAATACATCCATTCACTCATTCAAGTTCAGCCAGAATTAGTTCAGTATCCATATTACTGTTAATAATGAGAATTGTATGTTTATCTCTAGGATGGTTATTTCCTCATCATGATCGTGGGAGTTTACACGCATTCCTAGCACAGGGTTATGCTGTATGCAAAGTTCCCATGGATCCAGTTGGTCTCGCCTGGTGCAGGGCTTGGCCAGGTTTCTGTGGCCTTTGCTGAGCAGAAGTTTGAGTACCTGGGTGGGAGGAGGTCCCGTGGCTCCAAGGGCCCCTCCTGGCTCAGCCCCATCAGCCCTGGATGCTGTGGCACTGGCAGGAGCACGGCTCAGTGCAGATGGGCTGTGCCTAATCCTCCCTCTAATTCTTGAGCTGCTGGGAGCCTCTGTGGATTTAACGTCTGCCAGAGCCGTATCCTCAGGCTCAGCTGTTAATTTTAGCGAGCAGCTCAGGTCTGGAAGCTCATCCTGTTGTGTCTGGCCGTACAAACCACCCTGCTGCTGTCATGTCCAAGGTGACCTCTTCCTTTTGTTTTACCCTTCTGATGCTGCCCAGATAATCCTTCTGGTGTCTGCAGAGGAGCTGCTGCTGTTGGGTTCAGATGCCCTCAAAGTTGAGAGAGTGGGAGAAAGGTCACATCCGGCTCCTGCTTACCTGCAAACAGATGTTTCCAAGGGACAGCACCAGCTGAGTGGCTGTTTGGATTTGGCTCTGAATCCAGCCACCCTCAGGTGCTTCTCCCATTCTTTTTAGGTTTTCTTTTGAAACTAAAATTCCAGTTTTCTCACTTTGCACCCACAAACAGGAGTGCTCTCTACTTTCTGGGCTGCAGCTGTGAGGGAGTATCCAAATTGGCAAGAGAAAAGAAATCTGATGAGGAGGTCCAACTCTTCACCTCTTTTAGCATTTGAATGATCAGGTTTCAGGTTAGGAGAACACAACACCCTCCTGGCTCAAGGTTTAACTACTTGGGTTTTCCAAACCCCTTCCCAGAGCCAGTTAACACACAGAGACTGGACACAGACTGAAGTAAGTTTAAGCCATTTATTATGGTGACATTTGAAATCTAGCATGAGTTTTGACTTTCCCTGCTCTAAGATTTCTAAAGGCTGTTTATGGTACAGTCACTTAAATGAGCTTTTACCCTCTCATTTTTGAGAAAGGTGTAAGACTAGAAACAGTCCTAAATAAACATGAATAAAACACCACATAGGTGTCTTCAGGCATCAGGCTCCAAAGATGCAACAAACCTAGGAATAGTTTAAATTACATTTATTTTTAGTGTTTGGATGTTCACCCTTGTAACAGTCAGCTGGGGGAACAAAATAGGAAATTTATTTTAGCAATATAGGAAATAAAATTGGCTCACAATTAACAGACCCTTTAGAATCCACTGCCAATTCTACTGCCTTAAGTTAGAGCTTAATACATTCTTTAAAGCAACAGGTGCTTTGACAATCCTGTTCAGAACTACTGTACTTGCAGTATTTCAGACTGACGACAGATCCAGGACAATTTTTTGTCAGGGTGGATTCATCTGAAGTCTTTGTATGCTGTGACTTTGCCTGCACCCTTCAGCTGAAGCTGAGCTGTCACAGGAAAATCTGTGGGACCCTGAGTCCCCCCCTGCATTAGTACCAGATTTCAGCCCAGTCAGTTATCACTGATCTGCAGGAGCCAGGGCAGGGAAAGGGAGATCAGGCAATATTGTGTTAAATAAGCGTACTTTAGTTTATAGGCTAAACACATGCCAGCCTTGTACCCGATTCTCTAAATTTACAAAGGATTTTCACTGCAGGAGCTGTATTATTGCCTACAGCAGCTTTGAAATTCCATAATAAATCACTGCCCTGAGGGTTATAAAACCACCCATGTCTTCCACTGTTTATGTCATGCCTGCCGTTACATTCAGAAGTGATTTGGAGACAAGTGCAAACAAAAAAAGCTACAAAACCCAACTGCTGGTGCTGCACCACAGCCCCATGTCTTAAACTTACAACACTTTGTATAAAAATAGTAATGAGTAAATAGAAAAGCACAAGCAAAGGAAGGCTATTTCTCAGTCACTACAGAAGCCAAGACATTCAATCTTCACCAGAAAGGTTCATCACCCCTACTTTAAAATCATCTTCAATTTGTTTCAAGTAACCACCATCATTCCCTCCCCCCCTCATTGTTTATTTAACTGCAAGGCCACCACCTGGTCCACTCAAGAGCAGAAGTGAATGACAGGACCCCCCACCACGGCTTTGTCCCATATGGGGCTGCAATTTCCAACCCCATTGTACTTCTTTCTTGCTGAAAGAGGTGTAGAAGGTACACAAATAACTGTTCAAGAGAAGGGACTTAAACCAAGAAAAATAACAGTCTGCAGAGTAGTAAGTTGGAATAAAAGTATCTTAGTGTAAGAAATGCCTTGCAAGTCACAAGAACAGTCTAACCAAGGTGTACCATTAGAAAAGCTTTCTAACAAATCAAAACTATAAATATTTTTTTTTAATGCCATCAAACATACTGATAAAAATCATCACTATGCCACTGTTCAGGGACAGTGCCTTTGTGAGTACATTCAGGAGCACTTGTAGGCAAATGTGAATTCCAGAACTTGACATTCTGCCAGTGTCCAAGTTGTTTCTGCATCAATTTCTCTATTGATTGGGTGATTTTGGACACCATTCAAATTCTGAACATAGATCAATCCATTAAACAGTGATTGGAAAAGACAACAGGATATGTACTTCATGTGATTTCTTTTCTAGTATTGTCTACACTAACAAAATAGAGTAACTGTAATTCTTTCAAGATCAGAAAAATATTCCAAGCTGTAGCACTGCAGCATTCAGCAGTCTGTAAATAGCAGCAGGGTCCGTTTCACTCGGGATCTTGTGCAGCTGCTTCTCCTTTCTGCTCACTTGCTGCTTCATGCTCTGGTGTGTCTGGAGCAGTGGGTAATGAGCTCTCAGTGCTGTTCACAAGCAGCTTGGATTCCTGGTTATCAGCATCAGTTCCTAGTGTTGGTTTTGAATAAATGTCGTGAGGAAGATCAAGAGAAGGTAAAGATGGAATTGAAGGCAGGAGGTCATCCAGTGTGGGCTGCTTGCCTGATCCTTCAGGATATGGCGTTACACCTTCAGTGTCCAAAGTTGAGGCATTTTCTGGGAAATGGAGAGATAAGTTTGTAAAAAAACAAAACTTACCAGGCTAACAAACAGTGCCTCAGCATTTTCATTTAAAGAAAGAGACCCACATTCTATAAACTTAAGGAAAGGCACATTCAATTTTTCCATTTGTAAACCTGATTTCTGCTACTTTTTCCATCTCATTTTTGCCGTTCTTTCTGATTTTTATTAAAATTTGTGTATTTCCAAAAAGCATGATGATGTTAAGTGAGCATGAGCTGGTGCCATTCCAGAAATAAGAGGTAAAGGAAATCTTGAGTGCACTTACCAAAATAAGCAGAGGCTTCACTATTTGACATTAATGTTTCAGGGGCCACAGAAGCCCCTGCTGCTGGCACGTTGAAGGAGGCAGATGGGGACAGGTTGGACACTTCTGTTAAGCTTGTGAACTCAGAAACTGAAATTCCAGACACATCTAGAAATCCTGAAGGAGAAAGCAAGTATTGGTTAGATGCAACACAAAATTCTAGATTCAAAAGGATGTGATATATCCAGACTGAAGTCAGTGACGTCCCCTTCCCACTAAATGCAAATAAATTTAACTTAGGTGATACCCAAATTCTACAGCTCTGAAATCCAGGGAAGTAAAAAACTTCAAGGAAAACCATGACCAGTGCTCACAGTTCTGAATTTAAATCTCCAGCTTGTTTAAGACCATATTGGTTTATTTAGATACCCTCTAAAGAATTGGTGAAAAAAGTACCAGAGAAAACATACCTGGATCCATAACTCTCTGGAGAGGGGGAGGAGGAGAAAGGGAGCTTTCTGGTGAGTAACCACTCATTTCTTGCTCTGTGGAATGATCCAAGTTCATAACAGTTTCAGAGCTGTCATTCTGAGAGGTAGGTGCCAATAATGGAGTCTGGAATAAGAGCAAGAAGGAAAAACATCTTTTTACATTGGAAGCTTCACCTGAAGCCAGCCTTGGCATGAAAGCATCCTGCCTGTCTCCACATGCACCAGTTCAGAGAGAAGCTGTGATGCTGAAACTGAAGGTCAACCACCACTTAGAACATGTTGCAGTTCAGCCTTTTAAAGCCAGTCTGTTCTTGGAACTTGGCTTTTGGAGGTGTATCTTCCTCCTAGTGAGGTGTTCTAACATGATCCTCATTGACTGGCACATCTGTGGGGTGCAAGACTTGAAAATAGGGAGAGAGTATCTGGCAAGAACTTGTATCAGCCAGTACTTGGTGATCTGGCACCTGCTCAGCAGCATCAGCTCTCACTTTCCCTTCACCCAACTCCATTTCATTAATGCAAAATTGAATGCTGTACTCAAACATTCTGTATGACCACTGTCCCAAACAGCAGAAAACTTTGAAACTCCAGAGCACATGGCAGAAATTGGAATTTATTTCTTTCCTACCTCTGTGTAGCCATTAGTGGATGGCACAGGAGTTCCAGCTTCTGGCGAGGGTGAAGGTGATTTGCTTTCTGGCTTTTTCTTTGATGTCATGGACTGTGTTGGAATTCTGTGCAAATAGCCATATCCAATACCACATCCTAAACTGTACAAGAGACAAAAATCCAGACACAAAAAAAGGTGCTCTTAACAAAGCTAATATTTTAAATTTTGATTTAAACAAGAAGAGTTTGCATCTTCTATCTATAGCAGGAAACACCTACCTGCAGGAATTTCCACTTAAGAGTACTCAAGCAACACTCTGCAATCAACTTTTAGACATGCACAACTTAGCTGTCAGTGAATTATTTTATATCCTTACAAAATATTTAATCTGACCTGATGTGGGTTTTGTTCGTGCTTTAGCTGAATGTTTTGACTATAAGAATGCAGATAATGAATCTGCTAATGGACAACTCAACATAGGAGTGTTAGCATTTGATTCAACTTGAACAGGATTAGATCCTGAATGTGCCCAATTCCTAGTTCTAAGCTAATTTTTTTATGGAAAGATTAACAGTTTTGTGTGACAAGTGTGAGGAAAACAAGGCTTAACTTGGAAACACCAATAATTGATAGCAGTAATACTCCTAATAGGAGCTCATTTACAGCAAGTGTACAAGCTGTCAGCAACAGAGATCAGTACCTTCCTTCTCCACCCCAAGCTCCATTGGGAGTCACAACTACCTCTCGGATGGAATCTGCTTCAGTGTTATAAACCATCAGCTTCAGCGGCTTCCCCTCGTGGGATTCAATCAGGGAAAAGAAATCCTCTGACTAAAGAAAAAAAAAAAAAAAAGAAAGTAAGTAGTAGTTAATAAAACCAATGTGCAACATTTTACAGTTATTTACTCAATTTTCAGATATTGAACACCCACAGACAGAAAAATCACCAATGTAGTTTGATCTTTCGTGGCAACTTCTCTTTGTCACACTAAAAAGATAGATAATGTTTACCTTAACAATAAAGCTTCTGTCATAAACATCAACTTCCCTAAATCCCCCAACACCACTCCCATATGTCTGATTAGACTTATACAAAACCCAAATCCTACAACATACACTTGGCAAGCACAAGGACACTCACTCCCTACTGGAAAGAACCTGCACCCTACCTCTTGGAGAATCTGATCAGATCCCACAACGTAGTCAGTGTAAGGCTGGAGCCCAGCCAGAGCCGCAGGAGACGAAGGCTCAACATCCTGTGAAAGAAGGAACACGAGTCATCTGCACCCACAGCATGACAAACTACCAGGATCAAAAAGAAAAGCTAACTCCCTGAGCAAGGAAGGAAAGAATGTTTTGTTAATGGGATAAAAAAGAAGTTCTTGAATAGTCTACGTCTATGTGTGACATCCTGTAAAACATTCTAAGTAAGAAAGATGAGGATGCTACCAACTTAAAATAACATCCTCTGAAGGTGTTGAGAAATTGCGTTTACTTAAACAACCAGAACCATAAACATTCTTTCCTACTCAGTTCTACTCTTTCAGCTCTTCCTCTTAATTTTAAAAAATTCCTCTTAATATTAAAATACATTTGTGGTGCTTTTTGTAACATTACTATTATTTACATGAAGTTTAGCCAGCACAGAGACACCAATCAGGCCAGAATCTTTCTGCTTTTGCCATTGATTCTTCAACATAACACTAAAAAACCCTCCCCACCTACACTGTTTGGTCCAGTTGGGATGGAGTTATTTTTGTCTCTGTCACTGGGAACCCTGACAGCCACCTACTCCTTGTCCCTACTCAGACAGCTCAGACAAACCTTCAAGACTGTGTTCCCTTCCTCTGTGACTGCAGCACTGTACTTTACATAACAGTTACTGCTAAACATCACACTAACACAAGGTTACATGAACAATAATGAGCCAGCCAAGAACTCCTCCTCACCAGAACGTGCCAGACGTGTTCATTGGCTCCCTGGAAGCTGCAGAACCTCACGCTGGCTCCAAGGAGGCCTTGTCCTCCCCACATGTTACTGGGGATCACCTCTACCTCTCGGATCTTCATTGTTTTGATGTTATACACCTCCAGCTTCACTGCTTTCTCAGCATTTGCCTTCAGCAGGTCTTTCAACATATTGTTTTCCTTGTTCTGTAGGGCAGAGACACAGGATTAGCATTATTTCCAGTTGCATCTCTAACATATGTCACATCTGTGGCAGAATTGGAATACAAGGAACCAAAACCATCACAGTTCAGTTCAGCTTTCTTTTACTGGAAAGCAGTCAGTACTGTCAACGCACATCCTTTTACATAAATACTTCCTATTATTCCATTTCATCACTGGCATTCCTGTCCTTCATAACTGCTATTATATAATAGCAGCAGTATCAGATGCCAACTGTGCAGTCTAACAATGAGCAGCAACATTTCACTTCATGTCTCTGAGCCCCATCCCTCAACAGCCCTTCAAAGCCACTGCAAACTGACTGTGACAGAGTATCTTCATTTCTGTCATGGTAGAGGATTAAATGATCTTCCCCCAAAATCTGTCCTTACAATGATCACTTCCAAAAAGACATCTCCACTCATAAAACCAAGACAAACTTAATGAATTCAGCTTGTTTGTGGTTAGGGTGGAGCATACCAGCCAAAGCTCTGAGCTTTTTAAATAAAGAAACAAAACCTCAACCAAAACCCAAAAAGCCCCATCAAACCAAAATTCAACTTTTGTAACACACAGGAACTGTGTTCTTGGTTTCAGAGGTATAAGTAGGCAGGCTATGATTCTTTTTCATGTTTTATCAAATGATGAAACAAGTTTGTTTAAGCCAACGTTGAGCTCTGGCTATTGACTCACCAGTTCAGTATTCACCTTGTGGTAGAACATACGTATGAATAAGCAATAACATAAACATTGTGTTAACTTGTTAAGTAGTTAAGGTGAGTAAAGGCATAAACAAGACCTTTTCCTCAAACTTGGATCAAGCTAAAGAGACTTTGAGCACCTGCAAGTTTTGCTTGACTTTTAATATCCAATGTGAAAAGTTTCTCTACTTGTGACAGTTTGGGCTTTTATCTTTCATCGCTATTGCACCCACATTTCATGTAAGGCGGGAAAAAAACAACACTGAAATAATTTGAGACTTACAAGCCTCGTGTGTCCTATGGCAATGATGAAATCAAAGAAAGGTTCCAGTCCTCCTTGTTGGGCTGGGGAGTTTTCTTGAACCTGCAGAACATACATTTTATTGTTATTCTACATGGATCTCCAGTTACGTAAGTGAAAGTGTTAATCTTTACACTTGATTCAATATTTACTCGTGAGCTGAGCCAGAGATAAGGGACCAAATGACTGCCCTCGAGAAGCAGTCCTCAATTAGGATCTTACTTTTATAAAACTATGAACGTATGTCCAAATCAAGCTGTGAAAAGCAGGTTTTGAACCCCATATGAGACACAAATAGTGTGAGTCAGAGTTCACAGCCTGGAATTATTAAATACTGAATACTTTGGAGAAAGGCTTGGTTTCCAACGTGCTGCTGCAGGATTTTCTTCCATGGCTCTGACAACCTGAGCACAGTGAGAGTCTCCACTTGGATCAGAGCCATTTTTCCGTGAACACAACTGACAGCTGGGTTCCCACAACTTCCAGCCCATTGGAACAGGAATATTTACACAAGTACACTACAAACACACGCCTGCCAACAAGTTCTGGTCAAGAAAACTGCCACCACTTACAAAAGATCCCTAAGAAGTAAGAGTTGGGACATCTCGATTTCATTATAACCACAGCTGTCATAAAAGAGATGTCATCAATATACAGAATACTCATTAAAACACATTCCTACAAGGAAAACCCCACTGAAAGTCACAGATTACAGGAGAGTCCACTCACTTCAAGGTACACTGACAAAGCAAGATGATGTTAAAGAATCCCTGCAAACCTACTGACTGTTTGCTCTTAATTTGTTAATGCAGCAGCCCTTAACCTCGGATATATTTTACTCCAGAGGGCCACCTCACAATTTAAGCACAAAAGTACAACCCAGGAATCATCTAAACTGCCAAGTTTATTGCTAGAAAAGTTAAAACTCCTACATGTTATATTTGGTCTGGTGTTACCAAAATGCTAGAAATGTATTTTTACTTTTTTTTAACAGACAATGTTGTACTGGTATTGAGGCTTTTGCTGGCAGAACTGTCTACAAAACTCATAAAATGTATTTAATAGCATACTTACTCCAGCAAAAGCTTCTAAAGCAAAAATAAAAATTATGCTTTACTATTAATCAGTCAAGACTGAGCACTGTAACCACAGCTGGAGTAGAAGTATGCACTTTCATCCCAACCCTGAACTGTATGAAAAGCAGACAGGTAGCTTTATACTGATGCTGAGAAACACAGAATGCGAATGGAGGGGAAAGCAGCACGTGGCAGCAACGCTCCCGTTCTTATTCCTCTAAAAGAAACGATAAATCATGCAACAGCTGCTACCAACACCACCTCTGCCCATCCTTAAACTTCCAGATACGCGTTTACACCCCAATCTGCTAAAGAGGGGAGTCACAACAAACTTGCATCTAATCTAGGAGAGGCAGCCAAGCAGGAAAACACCGCTGGAGCGGGAATTAACCCCCTAACAAGATGCTGTGAAGATCTACAGAGAAAGGAGTATGGAAAGAAGGAGGGGAGCGGGGAAACAGGGAGAGAGAAGAACAAGGAGAGAACAGAGAGAGACAACAGGGAGAGATGGAGCAAAACAGAAAGAGAAGGGGAGCCGGGGAAAAGGAGGGGAGCAGGGAGGGAAGAAGCTCTGTTCTACTCTTGAACTATTTCAAGCTCCCCGAGAGCAGCCCCACAACCTCCCCGGGGTTGTTGAGCACCCAAGTCCCGCCCGGCCGCGGCCCCGAGCTCGCTGCAGCCGCCGGGACGGGCACCGCTGGCACCGGGAGCGGCGCGGCCGCCCCGCCCCTGCCGGCGTGGCAGCTCCGGCAAGGAGCGGAGCCGACAGGTGGGAGCCGGGGCGGCCCTGCCAGCACGGGCGGGATGCGGGACCGGGACCCGCCGGACCCGCCTCAGCGCCCGCCGCCCCTCGCGGCCCTCCCAACCCTGCTCTCTCTCCCCCTCTCCCCGCGTCCCGGCGGCGGCCGCCTCACCCCGTGCACATGGAAGCCCTCGGCGCCGCCGCCGGGGCCCTCGGAGCTGGATCCCAGCCCCATGGCGGCCGCGCCGCCGCCACCGCCCGGACCCGAGCGGAGCCGGCCCTCAGGCGGCCCCGGCCCCGAGCATCGCCCGCCTCACGCCGCGCCCGCAGGCCCAGGCAGCCGAGCGCCGAGCGCAGCGCCGGGACACGGCGGAGCGATGTGGCAGCGCCGCTCTGCTCCTCGCCCTGGCGCGTGACCGGCGGGGTACGCCCCCTAGCGACGGAGGCGGGGCGGGAGAAGCGAGGCGTTGCTGCGGGGGGCGGGAAGGGGCGGGGCTACAGTGAGGGGGCGGGGTCAGCTCTGAGGGGGCGGGGCCAGGACCGAGGGGCGGGGCCAGCGCCGCATCCCCAGAATCACAAAATCGCCGAATCAGGGAATTTTTTAGGCTGGGAAAGAGCTCTGAGATCACTGAATGCAGCCCATCAACGAACACCGCCATGGCCACAGATCATGGCACCGAGTGCCACGTGCTGTCTGCCCTCAGACACCTGCAGGGACCGTGACTCCACACATCCCTGGGCAGCCCATTCCAATGTCTGAGCAACCCTTTCTGTGAAGAAATTGCCTAATGTCCAACCCAAAACTCCCCTGGCACAGCATAACACCATGAAAAAAAAAACCCTAAACTCATCCACTAAACATTCTAACAGCCTTTTAAAATCATCCCTCTGTTAGTCCTGTTATTAACAATAATCCAGAAAAGAGATTATTGTTAATTTTTTACCATTACTCCATTTCTGTTCCTCTCCGTAGACACAGAATTGTGCTCAAGAACAGTATTTCTACCAGCTGAGACAACTTTTAGCATTAATAGCTGAAGAAGTAAATCAACAGTCCGATGTTGCTGTTTTCCAAGGTGTAGGTGTTTGCTAAGATGTTGTGGTATTTCCAACCCCTTGAAATTTCATGTGTTCCACTTAGAGTGGATCCTTCTGATTTTGCCTTTAACTCACGAATAGAAAAGTTCTGAAAGGTTTTCAAGCAGCAGAATTAATTTGAAGTGTTGTTATATTAATATCATTAAAGTTTTAGTTCTATTTCCTGCACAAACATTTTCATTTCAGTATTAAAGTACTGATTTCATTAAAACTCCTTGGTGGTGCTGCTCTCACCTCCAAGATCTTGTTTTTCCAAAGGATCCATCCACGTAGTTTCTGTGCTTCAAGTGTGATGCACAAAAACAGAAGAGGAAAAAAACAACAACAAAAAAAAAATAAAAAGCTGCCTTTTCCTTTAGCTTCCAAGTGAAATTCTTACATTCCCTGTCACTTCAGGAGCTATTTGTGCTTGAAAATCCACACACATTGGTTCGTATTTACCCAAAGAAAGCACAGGATATTCTCAGGAGCCTTTTTAAGTAACTTTTCCCTGGAGTTGTCTCTGAGCTGTGACTGCAGATCTGTGCATCACATTCGTTGAGCAGATGGGAAGTAAAAGTATTCACGAAAAAAAAAAAAAAGTTGTGCCAAACGTTTATCTGTGGGGTTTTTTGGCTGTGTATATTTGGGAATCTTATCTCATAGCTGTATTTTTTTTATTAAACTGCTTTTCTCCAGAGTGTTTTTGTAGCAGGTGAACCAATGAGGACCTGCACTGTTGTTTGTAATTGTACTTTTACAAACAACAGAAATGAGAAATCTTTCTTCAGCCATCCCAAAAGTAGTTGCCAGAGAAGAGACTCTGATCCCAGCACTAAATGAGTACTTAAGGGAAAAAAAAGGAAAAGCTAGAGGAATTATTTGTGTTTACCACAGAAGGCAGTGAAGAGGTTCCCATCCCCAAACCTTTCTTTGCATTGTCTTGTGTTGAGGTGGAGGTGAAAGAGCCCATGAACAGAGAAAATAAGAGGTAAAATTGCAGGGATAGGTGGCACTTATCCCATCCTTCTGGAGGAACAGGGGAATGAGCTGGCACACCATGAGCAGATGCTTTGTGCCCTTTGCTCAAAGCCCTTTGACTGCAGGGCACTGGGAAGTACCAAACACCCAACTTTAAAAAAGGAATTCTAGCAGAAATCTGAAGGAGAGGTCTGTAAGCCTTAATAAAGCAATAAAAACTACAATGAATGATAATTTTAGTGGGTACCTGAGTGTTACATCCTTGGGAAGAGCCAAGCTGGCTCTGACAAAGAGATATCCTGTCTCACACATCTGGAAATACAGAAATGCACTTCAGAAAGGAGTGATCTGCTTGCTTGGGCTTCAAAATCTCCCTCATCAAAGCTTTATCAAGGTTCTTTTAAGGAAACTAAGCAGCAGTGCTTTGAGTTATATTTATTTCAAGGAGTGGCTAAAAGACAAATAGATGATGCAAGTGAATGATCACTGAAAGATCATCCAAAGAGTTACCAAAAAATCCAAATATTGATTTTTCCCCCCTTAATCTAAAAGCCTGGAAAGAGAGACACACAGTGAGATGACAAAAGGTGTAAAAATACAGATAAAATGGTCTTTTTTTTTTAAAGTGTGTTTTTACATTTTGCTTGTCACAAGTTCCAGCAGTCTGAAACTTGGTGATCCTTCAGTCCAGTGTTTCCTCCACCTCTGCAGGTCAAATTAGGAGTTCTAGAACAAAAGAAATCTAGGGGTGATTGGGTAAAGGTAGGTGTGTTCTAAGTAGAATTTTACCTATTTTAATAAAGAATCCAGTACCAAAAATAGTGCTGCTGTCAATAAATTACTGAAAAAAATCTAATCTGCCCTGGGCCACTCTTTTGCAGCAGTTTTGTTTGTTTGGAAAAATACTTTAGCTCATGTTTATTCAGCACTTCCATATTAAATTTGTCAGCTTACCCAGAGCCCAGAGACTCCAATAAATTATTAAAGAGCAGCATTGCATGGCAGGATTTGTAGTGACACATTGAGTCTTCTCACAGAGAGAAATCAAGATTTATTTTCATGTGGCTCCCTTGAGGATGAAACTGAAGATTTGTTTTAAATGGTTGCATGGGTGTTTCTGGAACACCAGCACAAGAGTGTTTCAGACACTAAAGAAAGTTATTTATTCTATTAAAAGTAATAAAGTTTAGGAAAACAAAGATCTGTCAGTGAAGAATTATATATGTAGAATATGTATATGTATATATATATGTTATATATTCGGTGTGAGTTTTTGCAAAAATATTTAGTTTTTTAAAAATATACTTTTTAAAGGAGAAAACTTACTGCCCTACTTTCCAATCTGGCAAATGATGAATAATTTTGGTTTCAGCAGCACAATCTGAGAAGCCCTGCATGTGTGTTTCAAGCATTAGAAGGGTTTTTTTCTTTTTCATTTGAATGTTGTTGCTGTTACATCACTTCTCAAAATTTTACACATTTAGCTCATTTTTGGTTTAGTCTTTAGAATTTGAATATTTTAGTTTTCAGATTGTGAAGCTGGTTTAGAGCTGGAAAATCAAAGAAACCAGAAGAATGCAGGGATAATTAATTATATTGTGCAAGAATGTTTTTATAGCTAATGGATAAAAATGATAAAGGACTGGACAGAAGGCTGGAAATATCTCCTGGATCTTTAGAGGGAGGGTATCAATGGCATTTCATCCATAGCAAGGCAGAAGGCCTCACTATTTAAAAAGTAAAATGAGATCATTAGACTTTTAGCCAAATATGAATAAGTAAAAATATGCAAAAACTAATGTATATAGTACCTAAGTTTATAATTATCTAGATTACATTTCTTGTTTACTATAAAATCTAAGATAATTAATTGATTTTTTTTTAGTGACTACTTCTATATTATTCTAAAACTTTTTCAGATGAGGAAGAATGTTTATTTGCTTCTACACAGGGAAAATAAAATAATGTTTGAGGGTAACACTGTTTTATTGTGTCTGCTTTCATTTGGTTGTAACTTTGGAATTACTTTGATGTAATTAAATGCCAGAGGCAAGGAGGCTGGAATTAAAGATCTTTCTGAACAGGTCTTACAAACTATTCCACTAAGAGGCAAATCCTGACCTAGTGAAAAAAAGGCACAAGGACTCTAAGAAGATTTTCCAGCCTCTTCTCCCTGTGTTTTTTTTTATGTAATTGTTCTTTCCTCATTGATTGTGTTGTACAGGAAGCAGTCTGCATTTGAAAGTTTTAAGTTTATGCTTTTAAAAGAGTTTCTGAAAACAGGCAAAGGAGACTTTTTGGTCCCATATGAGACTGAACAAAGGTGGCACATTCCTGTCATCAAAACTTGTAAATCCCTAACTGGTGGGTGAAAATTGTTGTCCAATTTCTTAGCAAACACTTTTTGAAATTTCACTTTTTAAATTTTTTTTCCTGTTAATTGTGTATTAAACAGTGAAAATAGGATTGTATGATTGTTAATAAATATCTAAGATTAATATTTTAGGTATTCTCCAAAATAGTTTGTCCACAGAGGATTTTTCTTCTATTATAAAATCAGTCTGTGATAAAAACCAGCTAATTGGTAGTGCAAGATTTAAACTAGAATAATTGGCAGGCCATCACAAATATACAGTGGTTGTTACAGGGCTTTAAGCCACTACAAACACTGCAGAGTTATGGCATTTCCACACAATGATATCTGCAGCAGGTCTTTGCTTCTGCAGATACTGAATTTTGAAAGAAATGTCATTTATCGTTCATGGCAACGGAACTAAAACAATGTCACACAGAACTGGCAGTTCCTGCAGAGAACTGCACACTTTAAATGCTTATTTTTCAAAGCTCTTTGTGTGCTTAGCACTTACAGCTTGCTTGCAATATCAGTCTTTTCTAAAGGCTCCTATGTAAATGTGAAATGTGTGCTGACTGCTCTACATTTAGGTCTGTAGGTACAGTATAAAAAGCTGCAGCTGAGTTAGTTGGAGGTTTCTTTTTTCAGTCAGTGGAGAAAAACAGACAATTCTTGACTGTAGCTGTTGTTAAAGATTTCTCAAGGCTGTTGTACAAGTAATTTCTCAGTATGGCAGGAGAGTTGTGTAGTAGAAAGATCTTTGGCTTCTTTCAGAACTGTTTCACTGTAGAACTCATCAGAAATTATAAAGGAATAACATTCAAAATCTAAATGTTTTCAAATATTGGCTGTCCAAAATCAGTAAGCTTCAGAAGTAAGCTTGCAATACAGAGGAAATTCTGTGAATGAGTTTAATCAGTTAAGAATGATGAAAAATATTTATACAATATTAGTTCTTCCCTTATTATCAATGCAAAATATTTGTGCAGTAAAATGCCTATAATAGATCTCAGGATTACGGAAGAAGTTGACCCTAAACAGAGTTTTGGTCAAAATAATTGGGAGTAGGAACTGAACATTACTGAGGACTATAATGTTTACAGAAAGTCATTGTACAAAATTAAAAGGAAGAGCATCTTGTAGATCAAACTTGTTTAAACTGCTTTTCCTTAAGGAGATTCATCTCATCTTCCACTTGTGCAGATGATTTGCAGGACCTTTATCATGTGAACAATCGAATTCAGTCCGGAACAATTATGTATCCAACAGGATTATCCACTTCACTGGCAAATATTAATGAATCTGTCACAATCCTCAGTCATGTTTATTTATACCTCTTGGAAGGCATGCACAGGATGCTCATGAGTGGGAATTCTAACAGTGATTAGACAACATTTTCGTATATGCATCATACATAAACAATTTAAACAATCATCACCTTGTTAACAGTATCACCTCTTCAGAGCTTGTAAAGCATTGAATCTTTTAACCTTGGAGAAGCATATAAAAAGATAATTCTACATTTAAGAGTTGCCAGGCAGAGGTAAGGGTTCAGCCACATCCAGTTTTGTGGATTTTGTTGTACTGGTGTGTTTCAAGCTCCCTCTTGTATTCACAAAAGGGAATTTCCATTTCATATTAATAAGATGTTGATAGTAAAGAAGTTGTGGTGCTTCCAAATCTCTAGAGTGCAGCTACATTCAGTACAGCTGTATAGAGCATAACAGGAGCTTTAACTATCTTATTTTTCTTAATACTAAGCCTTGCAGAGATTACACAGCTTATTCTTTTGTCTCCTTTACTGCTCCAGTGCTATCAGAGCTGTTCGGGTTGGTAGGCGAAGGTATTTCCTGAGCAAACAGAGCTCTTGGAAATGTTCCAGCATTTGAACAGCGCTGCTGGATGCAGGAGCTGCTCAACACTCAGTAATGCAGCCATCAGCACACTGGAATAACTGGGATTTTGGGATAAGTCACCTCAGAGCATCAGGAGTGAAGTTTCCAGCCAGCCATTGAATTGAGTCCTCTGGTTTGGACCAGAAAAAGGTGATCTCAAGTTCCCCTTCCCTCCCAAAGGACACACAGACACAAATGAAACTGCCCTGGAAAACTTTCAGGAATTGTTGTGATTGCTACTTAATTTCCTTGCAGTCTCCATCGTTGCTGCAGGTTTTTGGAACTCAGCAGAGGACACAGAACCCTGACCCTTCAAAGTAGCCAGGACCAATTTCTTCCCAGCAGAATTTGGCAGCACTGGTTAATGTCCAGCACCACTAGCACCAGGACTATGTACAAGCTGCTGAAAGCTGTAAAGGTGCATCAACCTCTACTCCAACATATAGTAAAGAAAGTATTTTTTAAAATCTCAGTCAGCATCTCACTATACAAGGTGAGAGAAATTGTTCTTTTGGTGTCACAGCCTCAAAAATATAGAAAAGGAAATATTGCTTAATATTTCAAAACCATGGAATTATCATGGGGGAATTCTTAAATTGTGTTTCTGACATTGGAATGGAATAACAACCAAAGAGCAACATGAGCATAAAAAGGAAATCCAGCCACGTTAGCAATTTTTGTACTTATTTATCCATTAAATAAAATGTATGAAATTGAAAGATATCTTAAAATTCATATGTAATCCAGTAAATCATCAGAAGGAAGCATCATATTACAAATATAAAATTCAGGTCACACTCAACAAAAAGGAAAATTGCTCAGGTATAGTTTTCTACTCGCAGTAAAAGCCAGTTCTTAAAGCCCATAAAGTATTGCTAAGGAAAAACTCCCATTTACATTTGTGAATGTTTGATTCTCAGGGCCATTAACTGGCAGAAAATTGCATTGAATTAAGTATGAATTCCATCTACACTTTTACTGAGAATTAATGATATGCAACATATCACAAGCTTTAATGTCTTGCAGCTTCATTTAAATAGAACAGCCATTAACATTTTGCAGGATTGCTCTGATTTTCAAAGAGAGGCCATCTCCTTGTTATTTGTACTTGACTTCCTCTGTGTTTCCTCTGCTTGTTTATTCATGATAGAAATTATGTTAGGCCTGTCACTTCAGATAATTAATGATGCACAAGGAAAGTCAGTAAAGAATACCCTTGGCTGATTATTCATAATTACTTAGATACTGCAATAGTTGTGCTAATGGGGAAATCTATCTTTGATTTAATTATAAAACTAGATTGAAATTGGTTTGGAAAAAAAAAAATTGATCTGCTCTGTTTCTGTTTTTTATGATAGAACTCAGTAGATAGAAAATAAGAGGCTCTTGATACTTATTACAATTGTTATCTAAATACTTCATTTTTAATTACTTCTTATTTTCTCAGACAATAATGAAGTTGGCTTATTTTAATTTGGGTGATTGATTGTCAAGATGCAATAACTGTTTCTCCAGTCTACACACCAGCACAGCTTTTATATAAAAGCACCAAGCAGGAAATTGCTCCATGAGATAGGTTGGCATCACTAATTTTTTTTTCCAGAGGAAGTCATAGAAAAGGAGTAAAGAAATGAAATTATTAAAATGAGAGATCTGTATCCCCTAAATACTGAATCTGTAGGATAGAAAAAATATTCACTCAAGACACACAACTGAAAATAGAAGAAATGTTTGGGTTTTGTGGGTCATTGTCACCAAAGTGGTGATGCTGATCCACCCATCCTTTATTGTGTGACACCTAATGATGGGTTTGGAACTCTTCCTAGAAACAGGAAATGTCCTACATGCTTTTTGGGATGGTAATATCAGTTATTTTGTTATCTATTCTGATAGTATTTAAAGTAAGCAAATTTGGAATATTGTCTAATGCCAGTTCATATGTAGGATTTTATATTTGTGCATCTTCTTTTATTTTCACAAGTTTTTGTCTTCTAGATGAGATCTCATGTTCAAGAAACGAAATACAAACAGGCAATAAACCTTTATCAGAATGTTGCAGAGAAATCATAGGTATATAATGTTAAATAGGCCTAAAAATGTTGATTTTATTCAGATTTCCACTCCAAGTTTTGAAAGAACAACTCATGAAAATACTAAAACTCCATTTTCTTAATTTCACCCACAGAATTCTCCCCTTCTGGGTAAAATCCAGGATTTCACAAGAGTTTCTGTAGTGTGACATGGAGAATTAATAGATCTGACAGTTTTGGAAGAGCTTTCTACTTCTAGAAGCTGGAGATGGCAGCAGCATCTGAATTCCTCTTGGCTCTGCCATGATTTCTTTTTAAAGCATTACTCTTTTCCCAAGGGATAAGCACTATTGCTGTATCTGATTAATTACAGGCACACAACAAAACAAAATGAAGTCTGTGTGATTTAAGTAAATATTTAAATTTTTCCAGATCTGAAATCATCTGGGTCATTGAAAGTTAGTGATAAAATATACTTTAATTCTTTATAATTTTTAAGTAATTTTCAGACCTGGAAATATTAAAATTGCTGAGAAGTTGTAATCTTAATAAAACTAGGAAAAAAGAAATTAAAATTTTAAAATAAATTCTTTGGAATGTTGAAGAAAAAACAAATTTTGGGATCTGGCTGTAACTACTTCAAAGGACTCTAGTGCTGGTAAGGAAGGGAAGGGAATGTTTGTGGATTTGGGATTTTCGGAGCAACACTTCTGTGCAGTTTATGTGACTGCTTTAAGGCTCAGCTTGTGACCCAGATCGTTTGTAACTGGAATCTGTTCCCATCTTTAGTGATTTCCTCATTGTTTGCTCAGGGTAGGTCCCTATAGGCTGGGGTTTGTGTGAGAGTGGACGGCACAAATCTTCCATCCTGCACAGGACTGGATGAAAAGCACAGTGAAATGTTCATTATTTAGATGTGCATTTTTCTTTCCTTCTGAGCATTGATGTCTCGCTACAAATTCAAGCCCCTCAAGAGCTTTGCTGTGCTGAGATGGGGAGGTCCTGCTCCTCCTCCAGCCTTAATTCTCGCCGCGGGGTCTCACCTGCCTCTTGAATTCTGCACCCGATTCAGCTTTCCAAAACAACAGGGAAACGACCAGCAAAAACAGGAACACATTTTCCCTGGGTTAGTGACTCAAATCCCCTCACCCTGTGAGAGGAAAGGCTCCAGAGCCCAAGGCAGGAGAGGGATCTGTTGCCAGGAGCAGAGAGTGATAACAAGTCACATATTTTCGCAGCAATAAGCTGCTGGAGCATCTCAGCCGTGCCTGTAACATCACCCTGGGCACAGCTGATCATCACTCCTGAGCTGTGTAAGCACCTGGAAACTGAGACCCCACGAGTCAGAGCCCTAATGCTGCCTGCTCCTCTGATAAATTATCCTTCCCCAGGAAACGCTGTTCTTTATCAGCGCTGCGCTGGATTTTATTTGTCATCATCACCGCCGCGCAGGTGTCTCTTTGTGGATGGTGTTAAACAGCTCAGTTAACACCTGGCACGACCCATAAAATCTCTCGCTCGACAAAGGGGGCTTTGTGCATTTAGCAGAGCTCGGGGGCGTGCCGCGATTTCAGGGTGAGAGAGGGAGCATCAGCTTGGAGGTTTAAGGGAGAAGTTTGGAGAAATGAAGGCATCTGTGGCCCGGGGAGAGATTTGAATTGGCAGCTTTCCAGCAACACATGCCATTGACAGAGTTTGAATTTATTTAGTGCCTGACAGAAGTGCTTCATTAATTGCAGAAGCACTCCTTGTCTAAGCATATAATCAGAAACAAGGCACTTAAGCTGTCACGATTCAGAGCAAGAGTTGTGGTACTTAGGGGAAAGTAAACAAACTAATTTTCCTCCGAGGCTGACTTCTTCCTTGGCAGAGTTTATGTGCCTGGTGCCTGATTTGTCTCTTTTTTAAGCGGCTGATTTTCCATTAATCTGTGCATCAGAACTGGCAAGCACATGATCTGTAAAACTGTAAGAACTGTGAAGCTATAAATGGCATATGAAGGATGGCATATGCATGAGAAAACCTGTACATTCATCAAGATATTTTAAAAAGTTAAGCATCTCTCTGAAAGAAAATCATGCATTTATTGCTTATAAATTTATATGCAGACCTGTGCTTACTGCAAATATTACAAAAAATTCTCCTTTTTTGTAAAACAACTTTTCTATTTCATGGTGCTTTATAAAGGTAAATATGGAAACTTCATGCTGAGAAGATTGGTCAGTCTCTGCTTTTTCCAAACAGGCACATGGACAATCTAATCAAGCTCTGGGATAATTTGGGAAAGCTGGAAAGGACAGAGAGCTATGAACAGTGTGATTCAGATTTGTCCAGATCCTCTGGGGCTTTAGCTCTTCATGTGGCACAGGACCACAGCTTCTCTGACAGATTGTTTATAACTTCTGGAAGTGATTTTTCTGCTCTGGTGAATTTAACCACTCCTTGCATTGTTTGGGATAAGGCTGCATTCCCAAGCTTTGTCTCTATCAAATCCAAGATTTGTACATTTAGGGCTGTCTATAAGGAAGGTTGGCTGCTAGCCTGAGGTTTTCCTGTGCATTTCCATTTAACTGTCAAGTGCAGAACTCATTTGTGCAGTCCTTTTTCAGTGCTTGAACCAAGTTCTGACACTTTGAAAGGGACTAATTTGATCCACCACTCCCAAGGAGTTATCCTGTTATTCTCCAGGGAGAGAACAATGTGCCACCGTGTCCTCAGCTCCTTTAGAGCTCACAATGTTCCCTTTGCTTCAGTCACTGTGAGCTCTTCAAGAACAGCATGAACCTTTCAGTTCTGGCAGAACTGACAGTACCCTGTGCTTTGTGCTTGAGGACCTTGGCATGGCCTTTAGCACCTAAACAGGCATTTTGAGTTCTTGTTCCAGGTGTCAAAGCCAATTCTCCTTTCCATTCCCACCTTTCTTCACCAGCACAGTGCAAAGCTACCAGCTCTGTTACCTCAGAGCCATAAGTGTTCAGCATCCTACCCTGGAGTTGCACAATTCAGTTTTCCTGCAGTCCTTTGCCTTGGATTTCCCAGGGCAGGGAGGAGATTCCAGTCAGGACCTGCTACTGCTGCAGATGAACATCTTACCCTAAAATGCCCAAAACCCATCTAAATATTTCAAGGGCAGAGTTCCTAATACCTATTTGCTACTGTTAAAGAGTAGAGGAGGCTGGGAAACCACTGAGGGTTTGAGGAACTTGGACACAGTAATTCAGAAACTGTAATTAAAGTTTGCCATTGAAAATCCTCATTGGAATACTGATTTACTGTCTTCTGGTCTCACTCAGGCTGAATTATGTTGTTTACCATGGGTCAGAACCATGGCCATGAGTAGAGAGCTCTGCTGCTCCACTGCTTTGCAGCATCCAGACTTTTTAAAAATGTGATATTGCTCATCAAACACTTGGGGGTGAAAAGATTAATTGCAACACTTTGCATCAGTATCAGACTCACAAAAGAGGCATCTGAACAGGGTTTCAGCTGATGAAAAAAATCATTGAGTCTATTAGTAACCAAATGGGTGGCACACATTATTTATTCCTGAGTCCAGCTGGCAAGACACATCCCACATCCACGTGGTTAAACTCTTTCATCTCTAAACAAGAGTGTGTGCAACCCAGTTGCCCACTGGAATCATTCCTGCACTAAAATATGACCAAGTATTGTCTGGGACTGTGGTGGCTGACAGTGGGGCAAAACCACACCAGGGATTGTGCAAACAATTTACAATACAGGCAGCAGAAAGAAATGCCAAACCTTTGACTCTGGTGCAGTTTAGTTCTTGGTGTAGAAAGAGCTCTGAGTCTGAAGATATGTGTGAAAAAGTTCCCTTGGAGCCAAATAAACTTCTGGATTAAACTTTTGGTTTGAGATTGGTGATGTTGAAAATGCTGAGCATGGAGCTGGTCAGTGCAGTCCCCTGAGCACTTCATCAGTTCATCAGCATGAAAATCCCTCTTTATACAAAGTCCTGGGCTTTTATTTCTCCATGGTAAGCATGGAGAAAGGATGTATCAGAATGCCTCTCATCTTATCTTTGCTACTGTAGTTAACAGTCATGTTTGCCTCTTTGCCTGGTTGGAAGATTCATCCCAGTGATCTGAAAGCTCAAAGTTTGTCATGTTTGGGAATATCCCAAGGGTTTACATGGAGAAAATCCATCGATCCCACACAGTAACAGGTAATCCCACTGCTGTGACATCAACAGGTAGGATACTGCAGGGTTCCTGTCTTTACCAGCAAGCACTTAGCATCGAGTTTAACAGCAAGGAACTCATTTTCCAAGAGCTCCAAACACCAGTGAAAGTGCTGATTTAAAGTGCTGGCCTTGAAATGGGGAGTGGGGGAAGAAAGGGAAGGAGAACTGCATCCTAAACAGCACAGCTCAATCAGGACCAAGTGCAAGGGCCTGAGCAGCTGTCCTGGGGTGTCAGCCCCAGATGAGGCTTCTCAGGTGCTTTTCCTCCTCATTTAGCACTTCCTCCAACAGGGCAGCTTCCACTGTCTGATCCAAGCTCTCAGAGCTGGCCCTGAGCATAGACAGCTGAGTGCCCAGGGCTGGGAGGGCAGGGGTGCATCCCTTGCTGGTGCACACTCAACCCTGGCCAGGTGGGGCTTGCCAGCAGGGCAAGGGCAAACTTCCCTTCCCTTCCCTTCCCCCTTTCCCTTCCTTCTTCCCTTCCCCTTCCCCTTCCCTTCCCTTCCTTCCCTTCCCTTCCCTTCCCTTCCCTTCCCTTCCCTTCCCTTCCCTTCCCTTCCCTTCCCTTCCCTTCCCTTCCTCGTTTCAGGCCAGGTTTGCCATCCTTGGCTCTGCCATCCCTGTTCAATGTGCTGCTGTTGGTTTTCCTGCTGGATGAGAGCACACCTGCAGCTTCCCAGCAAGGGAAATCCTGATCCTCAGGCAAAAATAACTTTGTTGTGCATCCAGGTACACGTGTTCTTCAGCTGCTGCCTTCTCAGGGGCTCTCCTTGGTTTGACTGGAACATGTGGCACTGCAAACACAGTGAAACTCCAGCTAAACCAGAGAAAACTGAGCCACATCCACACAGCCACACATGGAGGCACTCAGCCTTTTCCTGCTTCCTGAAATTGGCTGAAATCCTGTTCTTTCAGATCTGTTTTCGTGTGTATATTCCTGCACCCATCCGTTGCTTTGAGGCCACAAGTTGGTTTTTTTTCCCCCAGAAATTCTGATATTGAGAAAAACAAATACAGCAAGGTGTGTGCCTTTCTTTTTACACCAGCATGAGTGATGTCAGAAAGAAGAAAGGAGGGAAGATAAGAGAAAGGTGCCTTGATGTTATCCCCTGAGCACACAACTGAGATAAAAATTTGTCAGCCTGAAGTGCATGAATACACATGCAGGAAAAGCACAAATGTACACACTGACAACCCACATAGATACAGAATAATTATTTCTAGACATTCTTCTTTTTCAACATATTTTCACTTTAAAGAATGAAAAAAAATTGCAGAGCTTCTAAAAACCTCCAGGCTGCAAGAGTAGGATGGCATCAGCTACAGAGCAGGTGTGCAGGTTGTAGCAGTTTAAGGTGATGAATTTCTAGTCTGGGGCAAGGTGTGGTTTATGAGATAATTAGAAAAGCAAATGTGTAACCACCCTGTTTACACGTGGAGCAGTCAGGATTTATAGACAAAAACTGAATTTCCTTTTTATTAGTCACTATTTGAGAAACTGGGAAATGCAATCGAGAATTTAATGTTGTGCTATTTGAGATAAATAGAATAAAGAGCAGCAGAAAAGTGATTAAAGAAGTTTTGTCTTTGTTTGCAAGAGGGCCCAAATCATCTAAAGACATTACAGGAATGCTTTGTAATGGCTACTATGGACAGAAAAGATGCAGAAAAGGCTCTCAGTCTCCTTGTAGAAATTGAAAGAAAATTAGTTAAAATAGTCTTTAGATTTTTGTGCACATTCCTTCCTGTTACAAATTGCTTATAAGCTCCTAGTTTTCCACCTTTTTTCTTCACAGTGAATAGCATTTTCTTTTTTACTTTAAACAGAAAGCACTGAAATTAAATTAATAAGCATTTTAAAATACTCTATATGAATGTTTTTGCTACATTTTCCATGTTGAGTGAGGACTCAGAGACAGAATGTAAGCTGTTTATCTTGTACTTTTTCCTCTTTACTTAAAGTCAAAGTGAACTTTTCCAGTAAGCACGGTGGGTGAGATTCTGATGTCATAAATACTAAACTTTTCCTTTAATTTCAGTGGAGTTGGGAGTGTTTATAATGTTCCACAGACTGATTTTTCTACAGCTTACAATTCATTTGCTTGTAGAAAAATCACACCCATAACTCTTAAGAGTTATGAAAGCTGTGGATTTCAGTAAACTGCTTTCTAGTGCAATGGTTACTTAAATACTGAAAAGGGAGACTGAGTTATAGACTGAAGGTTCTGCAGAATCTGGAGCAAGATCAAGCTACTCTGCTGTTAGAAGTAAATAAATAAGACATTATTTCTCAAGATTTTTCTTTCAGTTCTCTGTGGTGCTTAAATAATTTGAATTATTGATGTTTTGCTCCTCTCTTTAGGTTCTTCAATGTAATCAAATCAATATTGGGAAATAACAGTGTGAAATTGCAACTAACTGAGCACTTTGGTCTGACCCAACAAAACATTTCATTAAGAGCTGCAAATGAACACTTAATGATTTTAATGGAGCCTTATGAATGCTCAAAATTAATCATCAATCATTAAACATATTAAAGCAGGTAGCATGTTTTGTTGCTTAAAGGAGCCCTTTGACCTCGATTTGATGAGCAGTTTTTTGGATAATTAAGAGTCTAACTATCCAAATTCTTCATGCTACACTGAGGAAACTGTCACAGTGACAGAACCCAGCTGTAAAATGTTTATTTCTGAAAATTGTATCATTATCTGTAACAGGGGAGATGGTTTTCTTTTTGTATCTTCTGTGCTCAGACAAGTTGAAAAGCTTTTACAGGGGGTTTAATGATAAGAACTTTGATTCATCTATTCCATCTAGTTTGTCAATTGTATGTTGCCCTAATACAAAGATTTAATATACATATTTTATATTTAATATATGAATTAATTTTTTATGAGATTCTGTCTGTAGGAATTCAGGTGCACAGCTGTGCCACTGCCTCACTACCCTCACAGGGAAGAATTTCTTCCTGAATATCTAATCCAAACCTCCCCTCTGTCAGTTTGAAGCCATTCCCTCATCACTCCATGCCCTTATCAGAAGTCCCTCTGCAGTTCTCCTGTAGGTCCTTTAGGCACTGGAAGAGCCTCTAAGCTCCTATTTTCTTGGAAAGAAAACACTCAAATTATTTTGACAGTGACCCAAGTCCATGTGGTACTTAAAGCAGAGTGCCAAGGCCAGAATTCAAGTCAAATAATCAGCAGAAGTAAACTGGGTGTTGTCAGATGATGCTGACAATAAAAAAGCAGGGTGTCAGTTGTTGTTACTCATTCCTCACTCACTGAGCCTCATGCACTGCTTTACTCTCTGAGTAGAACTTGTGTCAAGCAGTCCTGAATCCATCACCTCCCAGATGGTGCAGAGAGGGTTCAAATAAAACCAGTAACTCTGTTATATGCAGTAGTGTGTGTTAAAAACATTGTATAAGGCCTGACATCTCCAGCAACCTCCTGAGCCTGGGATTTCTCCTGCCCAGCTGCTGGAACCCAGCCTCAGTGGGAACCTCCTGTGTGATCTCCTCCTTGCCTCCTAGCCAGAGGATCGTGGAATCATTAGGGTCAGAGAAGACCTCGAAGATCATCAAGTCCAACCATTTGTTCTGCACAGCCCCCTTGAGTACCCCAAATCCTCAAGTTCACCTTCTTTTTCCCTTCTTATCAGTAGCACATTCTCAGTTAGCTCCCTCCAGAGCTCAGCCTCGAGCTCCTTAATGGCCCATCAGTCCTGGTTGGGACACTTCTGCTCTTCCTCCTCTCCCTGTTCATCCTTTGTCTGTCAGATCTGTGTCCCTGTGCTTTGTTTATCCCTTTCCCTTTTACTTGTTATCCCCTATGAACTAAAAAACTCATTGATCTTGAAACTTTAACGAGTCAGATGCTCTGTGTTCCATGTGCCTTCAGCAGTCTCTACATCAAATTTGTTTAAAAAATAACTCTCAGAGCAGAGTTTCTGTGTGCACTAGAACTTCTCTGCACCTCAACTGCCCTCTAAATTTATCAGGCAGCATTTCTGAACCTCAGCTGCCTAATAAATTTATCAGGTAGCATTTCTCATGAATGTGTACATTCCAGTGTGTGCTAAACTGGGATGTTATTCTGTCCATTTCCATCAAACCTTTCCATCAAACATCATCTTGTGAAACACCAGTAAGTATGGATAAATATGCATGTGAAGTGTCTGTATTTTGTGAGACTAACTTCAAATCTGAAAAACATTTTTAACATTAAAGTGACTGTGTATATATATATGCCTGGAATTCAGTTTGTGCTTTAAGGCCTCCCTGAAAGATACTTTCGTCCTCATTTCTGTGCTCAGTAACTCACACTGGATCTCATCAAGTCCATCCAAATATCTTGATTTGCTTGTATAGTCCTGGAATATTTCCCTAATACCCTTTCTATCCTCCACAACCCCCCTTATGCTTCCTCTCACTCCTAAAATATTCTGTTCACCTAGAAAATGCTTTTGTCACCAAAGTTTTTAATCCTGATCCTCTGTGAACAAGGACAAAAGGCTGTATAGTAATTAAAGAGTGCTGGATCACTAATTATTGAAGCAATGCCAGAGGCCCAATTAACTAAACATTGCTAGAGCACCAACTCAGATGTTCTGCTTTTCTTTGGACAGAAAAATGTTAACACGCTCTGGCACAACACCAGTTTGCACCAGCCCGTGCTCCTCATAGCAACTTTTACACATGGTTTGGAAAGCCAGGATGGAAAAGGGCTCCTAGATAACATGGATGAGACCTTTGTGTTTCAGAGATTTATCTGACATTTTGCCATAAGGACACAAACAGGGCTGCCTGAGTTGGTTTTGTGGCGTTGGAGTTGGACGCAATGATCTTTGTGGGTCCCGGGGGAAAGGCAGACATCCCTCAAGAGCTCTGCACTGAAACAATGCCTGGAGTGGAGGAATTCTGCAAACAGCTGTAATTCATCATCCCCAGTGTAATTTATTTCTCCTTTGGGCATTACAGCACAGCCCAGCATCAAAGCCACAGCGATGATAACGTGTGCATGGCTGTGGAGGACAGATTATGGACAAACAACTGCTCAAGATAAATGCCTGGTGTCCAAAAGGAAAATAAACAACTGCATTCCTAAACATGGCTGTTTGTCGGGAACTCATCAAACCTTTGGAAAAATAAATTAGTGGTAGGAAATGAGTGAATTGGCCAGGCCTAACAGGGATGATGAATGCAGTGAAGATGAGGGAAGGGACTGCTTGGGTAGGAGGCCACTTTCTGACCTCCTACCAAAACTAACTGGGAGCTAAAAATTATCTGTGATGTAAAGGGGAAAATGTGCTCAAGGACTAAAAGAGGGTCTCAGTGCTGAAATATCACAGTGAACTTTTTATGGCTCCCACTGAAATAAAAGTGATTTGTGAAAAAAGGACTGTGGGGATTATGTGGGAAGGTCCTGGCTCGTGCATTGTGTGGAGAGTGGATCCCATTAGCACACCTGCCTAGGTGACCCTTGGTGTCTTCAGCTCATTTCCTTAACTCTGCCTTTTTTTATTGACAGCTGCTCTCTGACTGCAGGTCAAGGTGAGCTTTACTTCCCACCCATTCATGGCCTGTGCATCCCAAGGGATTTCCCCTGGCATGGAAACCAGTCTGGATTTCCATCAGCTGAAGGCATTTCTTGCTTCCTTCCTCTCTGGGCACAAAAAGCAGGGCTCTATTTCTATTTCTATTTTTATTTCTATTTCTATTTTTATTTCTATTTCTATTTCTATTTCTATTTCTATTTCTATTTCTATTTCTATTTCTATTTCTATTTCTATTTCTATTTCTATTTCTATTTCTATTTCTATTTATTTCTATTTCTATCTGTATCTATATATCTATATATCTATATATCTATATATCTATATATCTATATATCTATATATCTATATATCTATGTATATCTCTATATATCTCTATATCTATATCAATATATCTATATTTAACTGAAGAACTTATGCATCTCCTATGCTCCCTGATTGCACCTTTAACCATTACATGGATACAAATCATGATGATTTATCATCATGTTCCACAAGCACAAAATACAAGGGACTGCAGTTAATGGGGATATAAAAAAATCTATGATTTAGTTTGTCTATTTGACAAAGATCTGTTCGTGTCACATGGAGCAGCAGAAAGCTGGGCTGACAAATAAATCTCTTACAAGGGAATAATTCTACATGTGCACCCACAATTGCTAGTCTGTGGTGTTGGCCTCTCAAACCTGGGTCTGCCCAGCCTTGTTTTTAACTTGATCTGAGAGAACTCCAGATTTCTCAGCTTTTTCTGCCTCATGGCTCCGTGGGAACCATACAGTGTGGAGGTGTTTGTGTAGCCTTGGGCTCTGCACTGAGCAGTTGGGTTTTTTCCACACAGAGAAAATTTTTGATCAGTTCAATGAGTTATGGGTACAGATAAGCTGTATTGATACCAAATTTAGACACAGCTTCTCAGCAGATATTTTAGTATAAAAGGACATTTTCTTGGAATATAATGCAACCATTTCATCAAAGATGTTTCAGTTTCTGGTTCTTCTCAGTTGCCTGGGTAAGTTGCAATTTATTTGAGCTGGGAAAGGGTGAACCTCTCAGCCTCTGAGTGGTGCAGATTAGAGCATATAATTTTTTTTTTCTCTGCAGTTTCTGTGCTAGGGCAAAAGCTAATGTGGAAGGGTTCTCCTCTATTGTGGGAGAATTATCTCCATGAGAAAGATTTGGGAGTTCTCTGAGGGAGCAGAAACCTGCAACCCAAAAGAAAAGGGATGTGGGTTGGTGCATCAGGGTGGGGCTGGAGCATGGGAAACGAGTCAATTTATACAAGAGCTCTGTATCTTGGAGCATTTTTATGATCTTTGTCACTCCTGGAGTCTTAAAGAAGCCTCTGGAATGGAGAGTGACCACAGTGTCACCACGTGCAAGCCTCAATCCCTCCATCTTCCAGACCTGGCTGGCTGTGGTGACTCTTCTCTTCAGGAATCCACATGACAAACTGCTCTCCTTCCTTTCCTTCCTTTTTCATGTTAGGGGCAATCTCTGGGACTCCCCTGAGGGATGCTCTTCAGAAGCCAGGGCGAGTGATTGGAGGCCACGAAGCCCAACCTAACAGCTGGAAGTGGCAGGTAATGCTGGAGTCTTACACTTGAAAAAAAGCCTTAAAATAACATCTTCCTCTGTTCAAAGCCACACACACACCATTTCTGCAGAGGCATGGCATGGCCTGGGTGTAAAATATGTTGTTGTTTGGTCCAGGTGTCTCTTCAGATTTCCTACCCCGACGACCCGGGGTACTACGCCCACATTTGTGGTGGAACCCTTATCAGCAGCAAATGGGTGATGACTGCAGCACACTGCCTCAGCGTGTGAGTAGGGTAAAAACTGCTAAAACTCCTGTTCTGGTCCTTGTTCTTGCTGCAGGTGGGAGCCAGACCCTTTCCCTCCTCAGAGCTCCCCTCTGGTGCCGTGCCTTGCACAGCTGGACATCTCCCTGCTCGCTTAATCAGGGGAGCTGGAAAACTCTGCTGGCTTCAGCCTTGATTTTACATATTAATCGCTGACTTCCTGGGAGTGGAAATCAAGCTGATTGCTGATTTGCATAAGAGGAGGTGCATTTGCATGAGTGTGAGCGTTCCTGGTGGGTTTGCATCCCAAGAGGCCTGCACAGAGATGGAAAGACGGAACAAAAGAAGGGTTTGCTTGCTCTCAGGCTGTGCTGTACAACGTGTCTGACACCCCCTCAACAATGCCACGGGACACCAGCAAGCCAGCACTCCCCTTTAACTGCTCCTGCCTTCAGTGATTGCACTTACAGTATAGTGTAACCATCTGGTCCTTCACACTCTGCTCCAGAAAGGTGCAGAAATGCAAAATGAAACTTCTTGTTCAAGACCAAGCTCAGCACTGCAGCAGCTGATGCTGCACCTTCAGTTTCTTCACCAGCAAACTGCAGGCAGCACGTGCCTTATTCGTAAAACCTCTCAGAATCATGATTTAGGTTAGAAAAGGCTGCTAAAATCATTGAGTCTTGTTATTAACCCAACACTGCCAAGCCCACCACGAAACCCTGTCCCCAGGGGCCACATCTACCCATCTTTTAAATCCCTCCAGGGATGGTGACTCCACCACTGCCCTGGACAGCCTGTTCCAATGCCTGACCACCCTTTCAGTGAAGAAATTTTTCCCAATATCTATTGGGCATTTCCTCTCATTCTGTACTTGTTACCTGGGAGAAGAGACCGACTCTCACCTTGCTAGAACCTTCTTTTTAGATAGTTGCAGAGAGCAACAAGGTCCCCTCTGAGCCTCCTTTTTCCAGGCTAAACACCCCCAGTTCCTTCAGCTGCTCCTTCACCAGCTTCTTTACCCTTCTCCAGACCCACTCACAGCAAATTTGGCTACAGTCTACAGAAAATCCTCTGGTGAAAGGTGCTTTGGAAACTGGTGGAAGGTGTGGGTGCTGCAGGAATTGCACTGCAAAGCACCCAGTGAGGAGTAGATTTTGTGTTAATTACTCTCTGATTCATTTCCAGGCCCCCAGGAGCATCCTATAGAGTGGCTCTGGGCGAGCACAACCTCCTGGAGGAGGATGGCACTGAGTACTACATTGGTGTGGATGCAATCTTCATCCATGATGGCTGGAATCCCAACGACATTGCCAACGGGTAAATTATTTCTATTGTCAGACAGTTGAGCATCCCCTCTCAGCAGCATTTATGTGCATGTTCAGTCCAACTCCCAGTGAGGCTGGGTTTGTGGGAAGCACTGGAAGATGGTGCAAGGGAGATTTCCCCAAGGGCTCCCTCTCTTGGAGGAGTTCCATGGTGTCCACATGGATGATCTCAGGCCTGTTTTACCCAGGATGGCAAAAAGATGGGCCTGTTTTCCCTATCTTGGGAATAAACAGATGGATCCAGGATGTGCAGAAGATTCAGGGGCTTGCCAGCAGCCACAGCACTGTGTGCATCTGATAAAGGAAAGCCAATAGGAAAATGCTGAAGGACTGTCTCAAACCCCTCCCAGAGATGTGCCTGTTCACCCAGGGTTCACCAAAATTCATCCCAAACCTGTAGGAGACTTTTGGGGAGTGTTACCCCTTTATCAGTCTGTACCATGGCCTTTTCTCTCTTAACTGCTCTTATTTTCTTGTTACCTGTGACAGCTATAAGGAGTAATTAATTATATTTGCAAGGTTATATATATATATATATATATATATATATTGCTTTTCTATCATCACGCAGAGGCTGGAGCCCTGTGTGAGTGATGAAACGGGAGTGAGGATGCCTGGTTTATGCCTCACCCAGGATTTTCAGTGAGGAATCTTTGCCCTGTGCCCTGTTTCAGCTTTGACATTGCCCTGCTGCGCCTCGAATCTCCTGCCAACGCCAACGGATTCGTTGAGCTGGGAGCGCTTCCACCTCAGGGAGAAATTTTGCCCAATGCCTATCCCTGCTATATCACTGGCTGGGGAGTGGTCAGTGGTGAGTAAGGGGGAAGGAGGAGCATCCATGGGGATCACCACACAGGTAAATCTCCTTTCCTCAGCCCCTGGAGCTGCTGGGCCAAGGTGTCCCCCTTTCTCTCCCGTGCAGCTGGTGGTGGCAGTGCAGACAGGCTGCAGGAGGTGATGCTGCCTGTGGTGGACCACGAGATCTGCTCCCAGGAGGACTGGTGGGGATCCCAGGCCAAGGACACCATGCTCTGTGCAGGTGGAGATGGCGTGAGGGCAGGATGCAGTGTAAGAGCTCTTAAAATCAAAGAGTTTTCAAGCTGCCCACTTTCCTTTTTGCCTCCTCTCTCACCTTGCTGTGCCTCAAGGTCTGGTTTTGCCATTTCTCCACCTGCAATAGCTCTGCTGCAAATCCTGGCCCCTTTGCTGCTTTCTGCTGAATCTCTTCTGAATCAGGCCTTCTCCACACTCCTCCAGAGATCAGTGAGCAGAGAGACAAACCTCCAGATCCTCAGGGTGCACCTCTCCCCTCTGATCTTGGAGAGTAGATTGGCCCTGTCTCTCAGCAGCATGTCCCAAGGATCAGATCCTGGGGACAGGGGTGAAACTTTGGCAGTCTCCTCTGTCCTAACCCAAAGGGTGAAGCTGCAGGGAACTTTGTCCACCATCCAATGCTGCTGTGTTTTTGTACCCTGAGCAGGCATTGCTACCCCCTGCTTGCCACCCTTCTCCTTCCCATCCACTCTGTTTACAGCTGAGGCTGCTGCAAGTTTGGGCTGTGTCCAACAGCTCCCTCTGGCCCAGCTTAGGTGAAAAAAAGATGTTGTGAGGTTCCCATTATCCCAGAGCATCCAGGTAGCCTCAGCATCAAGGCAAGGAAGTTTGGCACATGAAGTCAAGGAATACTTGTTACCTCCCCCTGTGTTCCCTCTAATAAAAGCAGCCATGCAGAGCCCTTAAATAATTATGGAAAAATACATAATATGTGATTATGTAAATAGAGGAATATAATATAGAAACACAGAAATAAAGCAGGTTGTGCAATTGCACATACTACAGTTATAAGTATGGGATAATTATAGGGCTGCAGATATTTAGTGTATATTTTTATGTGGTTTAATTATGTCAGAACCTTTTCACAAACCATGCTTTGAGCCAAGGAAGAGCCTCATATATTTTAAGTTTCTAGTGCTCCTTAACCCAGTCATTGCTCAAATAATTTGGCTGAATATTTCCTTTCCTTCCTCCAACCCAGGGGGACTCTGGGGGCCCTCTCAACTGCTACAGAGATGACCACTGGGAAGTGCACGGGGTTGTGAGTTTTGGGTTAGTTCCCTACTGTAACACCTTCCAGAAGCCTACAGTCTTCACACGAGTGTCAGCCTACGTGGACTGGATCTACAGTGTAAGTTGCTTCATACCTGCAAGGTAACCTGGTGCATCTCCCCTGAAAGCAAGAGGTTGCCAGAGGAATTGATCATTTATTTTTCATTCAGAGTAGTTTCTTGTTTGTTAAACCATTAAGAGTAGAACAGGGAGATCTGGAGAGGTCTAAAATGAGGATATTTGATGCTGCTTTTAGTGCAATCAAACAATTACAAGGAAGGAGTTGCTGCCTCAGAACTGAAATGCTCTGCTGAGAACCATGGGGCTCTGTGTCCAAAAAATTATCATCACCATTCACCCAGACAAAACCTTGCTGCAGGAAACCACAGGAGGAATTAGCTGGATGGGAAATGCAGCAAACATAAAGCATCTCTCAAAGTGCAAATCCTGCAGTGCTGCACTATCCACCCTCAGCTTTACATTTGGGAATGAACAATGAGCTCTTTGCTCCAGAAATCATGACTGGCACAAGGAGCAGCCTTTTCCCAGGCACGGGGGATGGTTTGGTGGAAATGCTTCTGTAAACTGTGGGTTCTGCTGGAAAGAAAGGTGGAGAGAGGTATTTTAAATCAGGGTGGGGTAGAGTGCAGTCCAAAAACCTTTTTAGGTGGGAACAGGTTGTTACAGAAGTCCCCTGGCCCAGCTGGGAGCAAGCCCTTCTTCAGAGCATTCCCTGGGATGGAGACTTGCCTTATTCTGCCTCTCTGCTGAATTAATCTGTTTTTTTTCTTTCCAGACTATGGAGAATAATGGAGGTTTCTAGAGAAGGATCACCTGGTGCACGAATATATGAGATAAAATGAAGCACTTGTGCTCATTAACCCTCCTGTCATCTCTTCTGTGCCTCTCTGGGCTATTAACAGCAAGATTTGGCTAATATTGGTGTAATAAAATCTCAGTGAGTGCCAGTGACCTGTTGGTGTGTTTGCTCAGCCTGAGGCAAAGGGTCAGACCCTGTCAGCAGGGCAGGAGGCTCAGGGAATGTCCCAGTCTGTGACAGGACCCCTAACCTGGGGCTGGGCAAGGCTGTAATTTCGGCACCAAACCTGCAGAAAATGGTCATGATAGATTTTTCTTGTTGAGGGGTTCTTTAGGGACAACCCCACCAGAGGCAGAGGTGGAGCTCAGTGCTTCCAGGCCAGTGGGAGCAGAGAAACGTGTGATTGATGCTGCTGGGCATCACTATAAATGCTCCTGTCCTGATCCATTCTCACAGCATCCAGCAGAGGTTTTGCTTGAAGAACTGAGTTCTCTTCATATTCCCAGACAGCTTCAATCATAGAGATGCTCACAGAGAGAGCATTTGCCTCAAGTGTATTGGCAAACTCAACCCAGAGAAAGCACAATCCATCCAACTTACTCTTAAATTCACTCTGTACAGGATGATTTTTTAAAATTAATTTTTAAGACTGAGAACATAGAAAAGGGCATTTCTGGTGTGTGCTTTCCTAGACAGGAAGCAATAAATTCCATGTAAACCAATCCCCTGTGCTCCTAGGTGTGCAGGGGCCCTTTTTCAGTCAGCTGGGCAAGCCTGCCTGCAGTGAATAATATTTCCAAATATTGTCCTTTCCTTATTAGACACACAGCAGGGCTGGTAAAGGGAGGGAAGGGGGGAAGATGGAGGAAGAGATTTATGTGAACAATAAAGCAAGATTTGTCTTTTGATGATCTGCAAAACCATCCCTTCGCCATCCCTGGAAGTATTCAGGGCCGGGTTGGATGGGGCTTGGTGCAACTTGGGATAGTGGAAGGTGTCCCTGCCCATGGCAGGGGGTTGGAATGAGATGGCTTTTAAGGTCTCTTCTAACCCAAACCATTTTCTGATTCTATGAACTACAAAACCATCCTCTTCGAAAACACAGGGAACCCCACAACCTCCCCTCTCTCCCTTTTGCTGTGTGTGAGATGCACATTTATGGAAGAAAGATTTCGATTTAGCTCTTTAATAAATTTAAACCACCTATGTCCTATCTCTCCTAAAACCTGCACACACCTAGGGATTGGCACTATTTTAGCAAAATCCTCTCCATTTGGGGAATGCACAATTCTCCTCTCAAAAAGCCACTAGAGGGCATTGGCCAACCAAGGGAATGTCCCACACGGTTACCACCGACTGCTGTAGTTTTGTGGGCCAAGGCTGATAACGAGCCATGTCTCAGCCTTGCACTCTGCCCTCTGTGTTTGCTTGCAGACCCACAGATAAGCAATGACACACGGGAGCTGCTTTGCACCTCTGTTTCCCCGAGCTCTGCTCTGCAAACAGTTAAATCTTCCTTGTTATGGCAAACGAAAATGAAACCAGGGGTGTTTTCTGTAAGGCTTGTGAAGGAGCAAAGTCCTGGCTGTGTTTTTGGCTCTCAACTTTATTAGGCTGCACTTGGCAGCGTCTCCTGGGCGCTCAGTAGTTTGGAAATTCTCCTCTTCTGACAAATTAAAAACCCCTGAATCTCAGCTTTTCTGCCCCTTAATAGTACTGAATGGCTCTTGCTCCTTTTAAGAGCATGTGTGATTTCTGCTGCTACATCATAGAATTACAGAATGGTTTGGGTTGGAAGGGATCTTAAAGTTATCAGCCAGTTCCAGCCCCCCTGCCATGGACAGGCAGAGCCTCTTCCTCTTCTGGAAGAGCCTGGGTGTGCTCTGTCCCAGGAATGTGCATTCTAAGAGCACTAAACAGCCACTGTCAGGAGCACACTGGCACCTGAGATCTTGGCCTGAATGTATTCAAGCTTTTCCTTTGAGTTGCAGAAGGAATTGAAAAGACTCAGACCAAAGGCTTTGAGAAACGACAGCTGACAAAGAGAGCCTCTCAAACTGCTTCCAAAAATTACTCAGATGCTGAGAAGTGAAGTATTTCTATGCCTGGTGCCTGGACTGGGGGTCTAACCCTTTGTGCTTGGTGTAAGGGGAGATTTAGGGATGTTCCAGGAGCTCCCAATTTCTCATCAGCCTCCATCCCTGGCCAGGGCTGAGCAGAGCTGGGAACCATTGGAAATGTTGCTGCTACTGGGACCACACTAGGAATTTAGTGTGGCACGTGCTTTGCCACAACCCAAAACATCACAGCCATCCACTGTTTGTCCCCTGATGTGACAGCAGTGACAGGCTGTCCCTGCTCCTGCCCACACCTGTGCAACTGCCCCTGTAGTCTCCACAGGGCATCAGGGGCTTAAAACCTCTGGCCACAAGCTGCCCTGAAATTCAGGCTGGACACTGCTCCTTTAAATCCTTCCTCCACATGAGCAAGTCCTGGACCTGTTCCTACAACAGCCAGGACGAGAAACCCCGGGTTGTACCCACAGGAGCAGCAGAATCAGGTGCTGGAGACACACAGCTCTAATTCAGGGTCATTATCACATCCCCGGTGCCAAGAGCAGAGTTTTCTTTCCACGTTTTGCTGACAGGAACAGCTTGTGCTGCTCAGCCATGATTTATTGAGCAGGATAAGAGGGAGGAGGGAGCTGGCAGCACACGGGCAGGGCATGTGTGCCTCTGCTGTGCCTCTGCTGTGCCTCTCTACTATCCAAGAGCCTGGCTAGAGCTGCTTGTTCCTCAGCACTGCTGGGTGAGACTGATCCCAGGAGCCCACCTTGGAAAGCCTGTGGAAAATGCAGGATTTACTGTGTGGAGATGATAGGTTTAACAGCAATATAATATCCAGTGGTACTGGGAAAACATGGCTGGGCACAGCGTTATAAGACTCACAGGGAATGTCCACATCCTCTTCCCCAAAACTGCATGATGAGGATGGAGCTGAACCAGGGAATTAATGAGGTTTTGGAAAACTGGGGCTCTCCATGCATTTATGGAGAGCAGGAAAAGGAGACAACCATGGCAACAGGAGAATTAGCTCCTCTGGGGCTGGCTCTGACAAGTGTAGGGTGCTCTGGTGAGGTGTAAGGCTGCAACACCTAGAGATATTTTGGGAGGTAAGGCTAGAGATGCAGTAAAACAGGGGATGCACAGATCAAATATAGGGGTCAGTGCCATTAGGAATGTCTGAGAACATTCCATGCAGTTATATCCCATCCTATCCGTCTGTGTCAAAGGGGCACAGCTCTCCTGAGGTCTCTTGTCATCTCACCACCTCCATGGGGATGTCTTCATACCCTTGAGCACCTGAGCTGGCCCAAAATACAACAGAGCTGGGGAGCTTTCAAGTCACACAGAGCTCAGCTCAGCAAAAGGGCCCTCAGCCACAGCATGGCTGCATAAAGATGTTCTAGTTACAGACATCTCCTCATCCAAATCCTACCCTGGCACTGCTGTCCTTTATCTTAATAACCCCCAAAATATGTGTAGCTGAAATTGTACCACTCCTTCACCAATCATTCCTTTCTCACTTGCAGGCAAAAGTGGTGGATATTTGGGAGTGTGGCTGCAAGGGGCTCTGTTGCCTCCTGACAGCCATTCAGCCTTAATTACCACAAAGCACTTTGGGATGCTTTGACTATGAAAAGCACTTAGGTACCATTAAGTTTTCATCTCTATTTACTCCAAAGCAGTAGCCAAGTATTTATTTCTGGGGAAATGTAATAGGTAATAGTTTCCTTTTCAGGGGATCTCAGGGGAGCAGGTTTATTTTGGAGGGAGATGCTTGTATGTTATTATTCTCTAATGTTTTACCCTGGTGTGTGGCTCATGCGGTCCCCAAGGAATCAGGTGCCCAGGCCATCTCAAGTCTTTCAGTCTCCTCAGCTGGGCTGACCTAAAAGTCTCTGTGCTTGAGACAGAATATTTTAGCTCTGCTGGTTGCAGACACTCCAGTTTTGGTGGGTTTCATGCACCTACTGATGTAATGGAGTCAGGCACATCCAGCACGAGCATTTTTGTCCTCACTCAGCTTCCCTGGTCAAAATAGAGGTGCATCCATGGGGGGATTTTGAGCATTTACCCTCTGGAGATGGTTTCATCCAGCTGAGGATGAGTGTGCCAGGCCAGTCAAGCTCAAGAACACCCCCATCTCTCCTCCAAACTCCAGTGAGCCATTTAAGCTGTATTTTGTTTTCTTTTACTGTGATATCTTAGTGAGATACATGGTGCCTCTGGTCCCACAGAGGAGGACAAGCATTGCCCAGGAGCAATTTGGCCAGCTGACAGGTTGGGAGAGGGAGGCAGCTGCCCAGTAGATGGCAATACTGCCATTTATTCGGCAGCAGGCTGGGAGGGGTAAAACAAGCTGATGGGAGTGTGTGGATTAAGCAGCCCTGAAAATTCCTAATGGTCATAGCTGTGAAGGAGAATCATAGAATCATCTCCTGGTTTGGGTTGAAAGGGACCCTAAAGATCATCCAGCTCCACCCCCCTGCCATGTGCAGGGACACCTTCCACTATCCCAGGTTGCTCCAAACCCCATCCAACCTGGTGTTGGACACTTCCAGGGATGGGGAATCCAGAGCTGCTCTGGGCAGCATCTCACCACCCTCACAGGGAAGAATTTCTTTCTGACATCTAATCCAAGCCTTCCCTCTTTCAGTTTAAAGCCATTCTCCCTTTTCATTTTAAAGCCATTGCCCCTTGTCCCATCACTCCACGCCCTTGTCCCCAGTCCCTCTCCAGCTCTCCTGGAGCCCTTTAAGGCCCTGGAAGGGGCTCTGAGGTCTCCCTGGAGCCTTCTCTTCTCCAGGTGAATGCCCTCAGCTCTCCCAGCCTGGCTTCAGAGCAGAGGGGCTCTAGCCCTCAGACCATACTCATGGCCTGCTCTGGACATGCTGTAGCAGCTCCACATCCTGGAAGCTGCAGTTTATCACAGCCTCTCTGCCAAGAGGAGTTCATATTTCCTTTGAAGTATGAGGCCAGAGAGCTCCTGGAGGAGTTTCCAGGCTGGTTGGAGATGGTCCCTCCTCAAGGTGCTGCTGTTAAAGCCGTGCCCACTCTGCTTTTACAGGGAAAGGGTTAAATCAGCTGCAACCCACAAGTTTCCCGTGCTTGGCAGGGCTGAAAGCAGCCGGGCTGTCTGCACACAGCCCTGTCCCAGCGCGGTGACACCCAGCTGGCACTCCCGTCCCATTTGGCACCAGGCAGCGCTGCTCCTTCCCATCCCCGGCAATCGCTGATTCACTGACCCCAAATAAACCCGTCCGTGCGCTCCCCACCTCGCTCAGGGCTCCACCACCCTCTGTATTTCCATTTATTTTCTGTTTCTCTCGCTGCGCACACACACCCCTCCAGCCCAGGCACGGCATTACTCATCGCCTGCTTTCGTTTCGTCCCGAGGTGCCAGCACGATCGCGCTGAGCGTGCAGCCACCAGACTAGAAAGCATCCAGTGCCCGGGTGGCGGAGCTGCCTCCGGAACAGGGATGAGTCACTCGGCGACCCGGGGCCGCCGGGGCCGGGAACAGCGAGTGACGCCAGGCTCGGTGACTGCAGACCTGGCGCCGTGCTGCAGGGAGAGTCCCGAGGAGCTCTCTCCTCAGGAACAGCTATAAAATGACGGAGAGGATGGACTTTAACTCCGTCAGAGGAAAATAAAAAAAAAAAAAAAAAAAAAGAAAGAAAAACAAACAAACCAAACCGAACAACCCAGGAGCTGCAGGGCAAGGTGAGGGCAAGGGTGTTGGCTCTGCAGCATTGAGGGCATTTCTCCATAGCGTCAGATCCTGCATGCCGAGGGCTTGTGCTTGCTTTGGAGGCAGATCTGGGGGGAAATCCCTATTTTTGTCGCTTGTCTGGCTGATAGAAGGAAAAGGGCAGGTTTGTAAAGCAAACTTGTAAAGTTTGGAAAGTTCTTGTCTGAGCAGCGTGACACTGCAGTGGGTAAGGGTGTCTTAGGTCTTCTGCAAAGGCAATAAAAGCATCCCAGGTTATTCCTGGAGCTTCGAGGCCCGTGTCACTGCAATAGGCACTTCCTCTGCCCATCCAAGAACATTTTCCATGGAATTCAGCAGAAGTTTGCCAGAGCTGAGGCTTTAACTCAGACGTGGAGGTCAGCTTGGCTTTCCCAGTGAAAGGGCCTTGCAGAATTGCATGTTCCCATTTGAATTTTAGTCTGTCACCAGTATGGGATGGGAAAAAAACCCAAGCTCCTGCACCTGTAATCCCAATCCTAAGCACAAGTTTGGTGGAGAATGGACTGAGAGCAGCCCCGGGGAGAAGGACTTGGGGGTGTTGATTGATGAAAGGCTGGACACAACCTGGAAGTGTGCACTGGCAGCTCAGAAAGCCTCAACCACATCCTGGACTGCATCCAAAGCAGCGTGCCCAAAGGAGCTGGAGAGGGACTTTGGACAAGGCCACAGGATGATAGGACAGGGAGGCTGACTTTAAACTGACAGAGGGCAGGTTTACATTAGATATTCGGAGGAAATTAATTACCCTGAGGGTGGTGAGGCCCTGGCACAGGTTCTCCAGAGAAGCTGTGAATGCCCCATCCCTGGAAGTGTTCACAACCATGCTGGATAAGGCTCAGAGCAACACGGTGAAGTGAAAGGCATTGGGAGAGCTGTTGAACTAGGTGGTCTTTAAAATAATCCCTTCCAACCCAAAGCATTCCAGGATTTTGTGATTCCCCGTGGGGATGCCCATGCCAGAGGCTGCTTGATGGGATGCAGCACCCTGGGGCTGTTTCAGCACTGTCCCTTGGGGGTGATGGGTACCCTGGTGATGATGCCTTGTGCCAGGGCACAACACAAAGTCATCACTGTGAGCCAAAAACTCGCCACTGGAGCTGTATTTTGGGGACTATTCCTCTCCCGGTCAGATAATAGTTAATGTAAGAAGGAATTATATACCTAAACCCCGAAAAGAAAAAAAACCCACAACCAAACCCATCCTTCTGGGTGGGTAAACAGACTAGTCTCCACTGTGTGTTGCAGAGCATCCACAGATGAGCCTCTTTTCAGTATTTCTGCTTTTACAGCTCAGCAAATAATTTGTAACAAATAGTTTATTCAATTAATTGAGCTTCTCTGCTCTGGGGGCAGATGGCAACCTTTAAAAATGGATTCCCAATGGAGAACTAGACAATGGCATTCTTTGGCCAATTTCCCTTGCTTTCAGGTCAATGGCAGTGGTTATGATTTATGCCTGTGCTGACAGCCACAGACCCATGGGAGAGGTGTGCTTTGCCCCATCTAGATTCCTGGGATTTATTCATCTTTTTTCCCTTTGTACCATGGGCTGCTTCACATCCTACCCTCTTCTTTCCGTGCTGTTGCCATGGCCAAGAGTATTTTCTGTTTTTCCCCAGGGCCACAGGACCATGGTGATGCTTCTGTCCAGCTGCATCTTTCCAGGTCCCAGGGGTGCCATGGGGCACTGAGAAATGGGTTTGCAACCCATGAGGGAAAGTGGTTTCCAGGGTTTCCCAAGATTTCTCCTTGGTGATGTGGATGCTGCCATCATCCCTTAGAGACAAGCAGCCACCATCCACAAGGCCAAAAATTTGGGAACACAACATCCCATGCACTGATTTTTTACTTTACTTAGGGAAAAGAGAAAAGGTTATTGTGTCACACAAAGGACATTAGTGAAGACACGGCCGTATTCAAACAAAATTATTTTATTGAAAGTGTAATGGAAATTTCTTCATATTGCTTTGATGAAATGAGAGACAGCAGCTGTAGACAAATATGCTTTTTTTTATAAACAAATGCAAATGGATAAGGTAAAAATAAAGCATTTTTTAAACTTGTACCTTTAAGCAATGTAATCACAATATATACACAAAGAAAGCTAAAATAAAGCTATGTTGAAACCAAAGCGTTTCAACCAATACATTAGATAATTACAGATTGTGTCAATAAATACCCAGTTTTTAAACTGTTTAACAGGCAACTTTTTACACAGATACCGAGAAGAAAAAAAAAATTATATATTTACAATTCAGTGCCCTGGGGGAAAAAAAAAAGAGAAAAAAAATCTTTTTTTTTCTTTTTGGCACCAACACAAATAAAAAGAATAAATTACTGAAAAAAAATCCACAAAGGCAGGAGTCAATCCCAATCATTCATTTTAAAAAAGTGTGAGTATATATATATATAAAATATAGGCACATATTTTATATATATAAATATATATATGCAGAGAAACCTAGGAATGTTACAAAATATATTAGTGCCAATAAATACAGAATGGTACCAGACTTTTTCAACTGTCAGTATTTCTGATGCAGTCTGAAGGATAAGGAACTACCACCTAGGAGATAACTGAAAGGGGGGGAGGGGATTTTTCAGTCTAAAGAAACGATGACGACAACAATGAAAAATAATAATAAAAATATTAATAATAATAATAACAATAATAATAATAATAGATATACCCAGGAAATCCTCCATCTGCCAGTAGTATCCCTACAACAGTCGCCCTCCTGCCCCGGGGGCGATGCCTTGCGGGAGGAAGGGGCGGCGAGCGCGGGCCCAGGACCCGCTCGTGGCCATGGGGGGTCAGCTCCTCTTCCAAGTTCACCAGCTCAACACCAGAGAAGATGTACAATTAAATAGCAATAATAAGGATTAAAAAAAACCCAACAAACCCCAAGCAACCCACGTTTCGTACGCCAGAAGTTTCCTTAAATTGCCGGCAGGTTTGCAGTGAGGTACCTGTTGATGAGCAGGTATCCAAGAGCACCATCCCTGTGATCAGGGATAGAAACAGTTCAGCCGATAGAAAAAAAAATCCTCAAATCCGTGTTTCGAGGTCGTTTCCCTTGTCTGTGTGTCTCTGCACCCCCAGAAGTTCCCTCAAGCTGCTCCCAGGGCAGTGGGGCTGGGACACCAGAACTGTCTCCTTTTCCTGTGCTGATAATGCCAGGAATCGCTCCCATCACCAAATTTTCCAAGGGGGAATTTAAAGCCAGTAGGTTTTAAATCCGTTTTGCTTTTTCCATACCACTGGTGTAGGCACTTAGTGTATCACTGATGCACAGATTTTATGTCCAGTTACATCTCGTGGCCAAATAGTGTCATGTTCTCAGACTGAATTAAATAGCAAAAGGCCAAGGCAGCCTCCAGTATCATTCCTAAACACAAAGATTTATCTCATTTTAAAAACCAAAAGCCTCCAGTTCTTCAGCTTGATCTTCAGGTGTTGTTCTTTCTTCCCTCAAAAACTGTACTCACAGGATAAATAACCCAATAAACTTCATATCCATCTGTTTTGCTGGAATTACCCGATTCACCTATGTAAAAATGTAGTACAATCAGCATAACCCACTGGATTTTGGAGCTGCGACATCCTTGGGGCTGGGGAGTCCTAAGGAGCACTTGCTGAGGAGGTTGAGCAGTGTTGCTGTTTTGGCTTTGCTCTCCCAAAGGCCCCCAACGAGGGCTGCCAAGGTCCTTATGGTTGCACCTCCCCACCACTGCTGACAGTTCCTCTGCATATACAGGCACCACAATTGATGGGGAAAGATCTCATGGCCAAATCCTCAGGAAATTAAATAAATTATAAAATAATTTACAAAAAAAGGGGTTGGGTTTTGTTTCGAGCTAGTTCATGTTACTTCTTAAATAGTTGAAGGTTTTTCTTGCTTTGCTCTCCACAGTGATATTATGGAGACCAGACACCATTCTCATGTCTACGACAAGGCTGGGAGAAACCAAGGGATGTTGCATGAACTCTTCCCTTGTCCCTCCCCTCCCACCCACTTCTGTTCAGCGTTTTTAGAAATGAAGACCAAACAGCCAACATCATTCAGACTCAAAAAAACCAGGGTCATCTTCCTCTTAAAGACCTTATTGCCCTTCCAGGTCATCGACAAACCACAGTGCTATTTCACGTACTACAGGTAGAAAATAAATAAATACAGATATATTATGCAAAAAAATATGATTGTACACATAATACATCTGAGGTATTACCAATTTAAATAAGGTTTCATGCTAGTTCAAGCTTCAGTGGCTAGTTAAATTCTGGAATTTGCAATAAATAGATGAAGAATGATTATGTATATAGTGTATGGATCTCTTCTGTAAACCTCGTCAGATTTAAACGTAAGAGCGTGTTGGCTGACTCTTACGCAAACCGCGAATTTTCACAATAAATACAGCTTCAAAAAGTTGCCTTAAAAAGTTCCTGCAACACTGAAACGTTTCTAGAAGGGGCTGTATGGACGACTGGCAACGTTAGCGAGGAGTATTTCTCAACAGGTCTTTTCATACAAAACACAAGGAAATTCTCATGTGAAAGTCTTTCTCCCTCCCTCCCTTCCCCACCCCGTCACGAAAGTTTAGAAATTTTTGCACAAACAGCGAGAGAACTGATTGTAGCTGCAGTGTGTCAAAACATCCACGTTCTATAAAGACCAAAAATAGTTAATTTGCTTAGAAAGTCTTCTGCTGTTGCTGTTTTTTGCATCCTTATATTTGAGTAGCACACCATCCTTTCAGTGAAAGTTTGCCTGTCCAACTGTTCCTCCGTTTTCCTTTCGGCACCAGTCCTTGCCTGAGCCACATGGGAGTTTCACACTTTCACTGTCTCCATCAGCGATGACTTGATGGCATCCTCCAAAAGTTGATTGTCTGTGAAAGGGGCCGGGGTTTCAGGGACGGATTCGGACAAACCAATGAGGGACTCCAAGAAACAGGAGCCCTGATCTCCAGCTTGCGGGAAGCCAGGGAAATTAGGCAACTGAAACTGTAACGCTGAGAAATTATCCAGGTTCTCATACTCCTTTAAGGAGTTGTAAAGGGGTCCCAAGTTATAGTCTGAGAAGGACTGGAAGAAATCCAGGGAATCAGAGGAAAGGCTGAGGTCGGCATAGCTCTTGGAGCAGGGCTCAGTGGAGGATGAGGCGCAGCAGGACAGCCCGTCGCACCTCCCATGAGCTGCATCCTCCAGCAAACCCCCGCTGTCCTGGTTGGCATTCTCATCCAGGCACTCCGAGAGGTGGGACAAGTGGCCAGGGACAGGTTTGGCCTCGCTGCCGTGGTCCTCGATGAAGAAGTCGGTGGGGTGGAAGCAGCCGAGGTCATCCTGGCCACGCCCGCTCTCCTCCTCGGCATCCGAGTCGTTGAAGTGGAGGATGCGCGCCAAGCCGTCGTCATCCACGTCTGACTGCGATTTGTCGGAGGGGAGGCTCTCGTAGGGCTCCTCCAGGTCCTCGCTGGGGTGGGAGGAGATGGAGGAGTCTGTCATGTCGCTGCTGCAGCTGTTCTCCCCCAGGGCCTCCAGGTCAGGGCTGAACTGGAAGGCAGGAGCCAGCGGCACCGCGCGCTCCTCCAGGGAGCCCTTCCCTGCTGCGCATCCCAGCGGTGGGAGCCGCTCCCGAAAAGGGGGCTCAGCCTCCGCCACCTTCTCACTGCTCTGCTGCTGCTTCTCCAGCTCCAGCTTCATGATGGTGTGGATGAAATGTGTCTGCACGCGGGCCTGGTTGAACTCGATCCTGCCCTCGGTGTTGCCACAGCCGTCCTTGGTGCAGCCGCAGGGGAAGGAGGTGTGATCCATCTGGCACAGGGAGAAGCACAGGGGGAGGATTAGGATTGAACCGGGTGGCACAAAACCAAAACTGCCCGTGGGTCATCTGCCCTCAGAAACCAAGTAACAGCTGAGGGGTTTAAAAGCAGAGAAAAAAAAAAAAAAAAGACACCCTGCTCTTTTGAAAAGTGTCATAAAAAGTTGGATTTCAGTACGAGTGAAGGAAATTAAAAGATTAAACAAAAAACAAAAACAAACCAAAATATAATGGTCCAAAAGCAGACATAAGGGGACAAAAGGGAGCTTTATCTTTATTGCTATTTAATGACCTCACTATCTCATCTGCAGCAGCCACTAGAGGGGGGCTGTGACACACACATGGAGCACCCATGTGCACCCACCTCCACCACCCCCAGCCTCCAAACACAGCACCGGGGGAGTGAACAGTGCCCAGAATAGGCAATGAGGCTCCCCAAATACAGCTGGGCAGGCACCCGCAAAAAATATCCTGAAAAATATAACTCACTAATTGAATACAGAGGGATTATCCCACTGTGCAGGTGGCCTGCACAGCTCGCCGTGGGCTGACGCTCAGCTGACACTCCCACGTTCGCCTGAGCGTGCTGGGATTTGTGACACACGCCAAAAGAAAAAAGAATTAAAAATAAAGCCTGGGGGAGGGGGAGAAAGCACAGCCTCGTGCAAGGAGCAAGAAGCTCTTCCTTGCAGGCATTCCCACGTGGCCCATCTCCAATAGGAGAGCAAGCAGGTATGGGTCTCGTGGGGACACACAGCAGGGACATTCTCACTGCAGGCACCGGCAGTGTGGGGATGGCTGTATGTGTGATTTGGGAAGAGGATACTTTGAAGCAGTGTCTGCCTTGCAGCCTGAGGGATGCTCCAAGAGCTTTCCTCACCTCCAAGCGCAGGTGGGAGCAGACAGATGTACAGGCTGCCCCAACTTCATCCAACTTTCTCACACCCCCTTGCTCTAACGCACAGCTGGAGCTGTGGCATCCCCCCATGCCCAGGGGTGAGGCTGTACCTGGCATTTAATGCCTGCCAAGCTGCAGCTGCAGGTCTCGGGGTCGCAGACCTCGCGGCAGTCGCAGCCGCAGTCCTCCCGGGACAGGCGGATGTTGTGCAGCTCCCGCTTCTCCTCCTTGTCGATCTTCTTCACCCCCACGGCCTTCAGCAGCGCGCGCCTCTTCTTGGCGGGGTAGGGCTGCAGGAAGAAGCCGTCCTCCAGGTCCACGCTGCTGACGTCGATGTCGTCGTCGGAGATGTCCTCGATGGTGAGCTGGTTGGCCTCCTCTGACTCCTTTGTGCCATTCATGGTTAGCTGAGGGCAGAAAATGGACAAAGCATTAAGGGCTTGTTTGGGACTCAGAGCCATTGGAATCCCCAGCTAAAGGGAAACAAGAAAGGAGTGACATCTCCCCCATGGTGGCCAACCTCAGGATCAACATCTAAGTCAGAGCCCACAAAGACCTGACACCCGACTGGGGATGTGTCCTGGGGATGGGTCAAGTATCTGAATCAGAAATTAAAAGACTTTGAGAAATGCCAAGAGGAGTCTCAAGTGAATCCCAGAATGCACAGCTACTACCAAAAGAGCAAAAATGCCTTCAGCATCTTTTCCATCACTTTTCAAAGGTGGAGAACTAAATCAAAATCCCCCACCAGACTCGGTGTTTTTTGGAGACCCAAACTGAGAGCTAAGGCTCGATGCCCCCAGGTCTCAGAGGCTCTTACTAAAAACTGGCCAATTAACTAACAACATCCACCAGCTCCTCATCAACCCAGCCCCACGCTCCTACTCACTTTCCATTTCAGCGCTTCCAACTTCTCCTCTTTTAATTTCTCTTCGAGTTTGCCCCGACGGACGTTTTCCTGCTCCTTTGAAAACTCTGCCAGCGTGAACTGCCGGGAGGAGCTGTGTTTGCTCACCATCCCCAGGGTACAGCCCCCACGGCTGGGCACGCTCGTGAAGCCCTGGCAGCGTGGGAAGTAAAACACAGTGACCCGGTCAAACTCCACATTGTTCTTCTTTAGTCGCTTGGATTTCTTCAGGATGGACGTGGCTAAAAAGGGGAGAATCAAAAAAAGAAAGAAAAAAAAGCACTAAGTCAGTGCTGCCATGCTGCAAGATGGAACAGAAATATTACAAACAGGCAGGACTTTTTTATTCTCTCAACAGGGACACAAAATTGCTTGGTGGTGTTTTAGGAGCTAACACTTCAAAGGAGGGATGAGGATGGAGTGAAAGCTAAGCCAAGCCCCGCTGCATCAGAGTCACTGATGAGATTCACCCTACGAGGCAGCTGCTGCTTCTCCTTCCCGCTTGACTTCCCCCAGGGAACATCCATTTGCTTATTCTTCACGTGTGGCAGAGCACAACGAGCAAGCAACCAGGCATCCTACACTTCTGTCTCTCTAAGTCCACTCTGCCCCACACTCAGGAGCCCCTGGTCTGCTCCTAAGATGCCAGGGCATTGGCATTCTCATTGCTGCACAGCTCCAGCTTTTGTGGCAGGGCAGAAAATAGCCCAAAAGGCTGCTTTTTCTGGTACTTCCTTTCACCATCCACTGGGAGGAACTCTGAATCTATGGTTTAATCTCCAGAGACTCATTTGAGAGCAGCTGCAAAGATGTTAATCTTTGTGCACGTGATCCCCGGGTAAACATGGCAATACATGACTCTGGTTTATCTTAAACTGCTGAAACATGCTACACACCATTTACAGCAGAGCCTCTCCAGAGATACCTGGCCCTGCACATCTGCACGTGAAAACACAGTAGATGGAGGGGGATTAATTAGCCAGGGCAGGTTCAGAGTCAGTGAGTTTCCATGAGTGTGGCTGGCCAAGAAAGTAAAGTGAGGCACAGCAGTCCTGGGTTACAGAGCTGCATGAGTGTGGCAGGAACAAGAGCCAGCTACACCCAAATTTGTAGTGGGGAGGTGTTTCTGGTCCCGTTCTCTGCTAGTGCATGTGTGCCTCCATGGAAAAAAATAACCCAGAAAGGATGGGTGACTGCTGCAGAGCTGGGATCAAGCCCTGCTCTTTGGGTGGCAGAGCCACAAGCAGCCCTACGGTGGGGCCCAAGGAAAGGACTGCAAGAACCCGAGGGGCTTGACTGGTTTGGAGGGCCCCAAAGGCTGTGAAAGTGGGAGACTGGGCAGTTAACTGCACCCACATTTCACAGGTCTCACTTGCCAAAATATAGTGTTTCGGTTTCATGTGAAAAAAAATAAAAGGAGAAAAAAGAAGTGTTCACCCAGCTGTGTCAGCAGCTTCTGCTCAATAGCTGGGGGTTCACACTGGGCCCTGCAGTCACTGATTATATCTTTGCACTGTGCGTTGCATTTTCACAATAACCTTGACTCAATCTCCTAAAACACGAGCTGTTTATCAGAAGGCAAGTTAACCACCACGATCATCTATCGGCCGAGCTGCTGCACTTTGGCATTTGCTTCTCCCTGCACCCCTCCTCCGAAATTGTTTTCCCATTCCTGACCCTTTTCCAATTGAGCCAGAGAATACAAAAAGTTCATTGTTTTGTCACAAAACCTGGGAAGACAAGCAAGAATGAGACTCTTTATTATTACAAGACTTCTAAAGCCTTTTCAGACCACGGCGTGTTTGTGTATGTCTGCTAAGTGGACCTTAACTGCTATATACAGTGGGTGTTCAGTATAATTTACTAGGTTGGACTATTTCTCCTCTGTGAAGATGTTCCTCTATTGTACTTTTTACATTTCCCTTCACATGGCAGATAAAGGGCTTTACAACACCGCCTTCTGTGTGTTTTTCTAAAAGCTCTCAAAACTTATATTGCTGGGAAAACAAAATAGCTTTTATCTGTACTAGCAGCGGAGGCAATGTCAAACGTGTCATGTTCTTTGGCAAAGTACCCAATTTACGTAGGAAACAAGCTCTGAAATGGTAATTATGCTACTGGTTAATCATTTTTTAAAAAACAGCATTACAGGCCTTTGCTGTCTGGTTAGGTTTTGCCCATGGAACAGCGTGACAGGGAATTGAGGGCTGGTGGGATGGTCCTGCAGCACAGGCTTGGAGGCACCCACGTGCCTCTGCACACCCACTCCCATGGGTTTCTATTCCTGGAAACCTGAACTTCAGCAAAAATATTCCAAAGGAATAATAAATACTGGAAGGAAGGGTTGAGGAAGACCACTGTGAGGAGGCTGGATGATTATAAATCGGTGTCATGACAGGTAGCTGGCATCACAGCCACTTCTACCCATCAGGGTGTGCCCCAAGGGGGTCTCTGTGGGGTGATGACCCACCAAAACCCTACAAAAAGACCCGTGCAGAGGCATGGCTGGTCCTGGGAAAGCCAGAGGTACTCACGGGTGAAGCTGGACGTTAAGGCAGAGCTGGGCTTGGGCTCTCCACGGGAATTCTCCTCATCAGTGTCCCAGCCTGAGGATGCTGAGGAGGAGAGGGGGGAGCAGGAGGAGGAGGAGCAGTAGGTGCTGTCATCCCCCAGCTCTTCGTACTTCCTTTTCAATACTCCGCTCATGGTGACGCCGTTTTTGTCATATAACTGGGAAACAAAGGAGAAAAGCAACATGAAGCCAGGGAAATACTGGCAGTTTCTGGTGATGAGCAGGACAGCTGTAACCCCCAGCAAGGCTTCCCCATCAGATCCACCTGGCCATGCAGATGTGATTCCCAAAAAGTGCTCCCCCTTAAACACCTCATCTTTGCTACGCTCGCTGTGCACACCTGTGAATTTCTCTCCCATTTTACAACACTGCAGGAAAAACTATCCCAGACAACAAACTGTCCAGAAACCAATCCAATCAACACAAATGTTATCAAACAGTAAGTATTACATTTTGCTTACTAATTCTTTTATGTTCACTCCTCACCCAGATCGCTTTCCATGCAGTTACAGCTTTAGCGTCTTGCTAATTACAAAAATAAGCCAGTTTGCAGAAAACAATCTGTTGGCATGATTTACTCGCTACAGCCCCCCGGGGAAACAGACTTATTAAATGAAGCACTGAAATACAAATATATCAACTGTGAAGAACAGCCCTTCTCCTCACGGTGCCTTTCATAGTCAGTCCCCCATTCAATAAGCTATTCTTGTTTAGGCTGGGTTATGTATCAAGCATAGAAGCAATTAAAAACAACGCAGCTAATTAAAAACAAAGGAGCTCTGTACTTGCCTAGATTCCTAAATTTCCTGCATGCTTTGCCCCTGCTCATCTTAAAGGAAAAAAAATAAAAGGAAAGCCAAAAATAACTGCGTTGCATCTTTTAAACTTCGCTTTTATAAAGTTTGTGCAAATTCAGGAGACAAAAAAAGCCCACAAAAGCTACAGACTTTCCCTGCAGTGGGTTTGGACAATGCTCTCAGGCACAGGGTGGCATTATTGGGGTGGTCCTGTGCAGGGCTAGGAGTTGGGACTTAAGGATCTTTGTGGCTCCCATCAGCTCAGGATATTCTAAGATTCTTACGAATATCAGAACCCACCCAACCTGGGATGCTCCTGCACTGATGATGGATCATTCCACCCTTTAGACTCTGGCTACACCACCCCAGCTGCCCCTGCTCCTGCAGAAACCACTGCCAGCTTATTTGGGAGCCAGTGAGCCATGCCCAGAGCTGAGAGCCAGGCTGCTGCCTGAGGGGGGGCACTTGCTCTGACCCGAGCCCACCAGGCTGAAAGACACAACCCCAGTGGGAGAGATTCAGTCCCAGTCCAGGAACTCCCTCCAGTAAGGAGAGGAGAGCCTCAGCAACGTGGGATGCTACAGCCACTCCATAATACACAAAAGCTACAGCATCCCTAGTATTTGGATAATGTTGGGACAGTAGACAGCCCTGGGATGGTGACAGTGCAGATACAGGGGTGGCAGACACCCAGTCCACATCCCCTCCCACCACACGAAACTTCTCCACCGGCCAAATTCACTCTTTGCAACCCAAACACTTTCTCACTCCACTTTGCATGTCTGAAGTTAATTTAAGTCTCTGAAAAAGAAAAGAAAAAACAAAACAAAAAAAACCACTAAACCTGCCCTTCTGACAGCCCAGAGGAGGCAGCACAGACACACCAGTTTCAGAACCTTCCCAAGATGGGATTTCCAGTGTCCCGTGCAGTATCACGTTGCAGGACAGGAGCACGCACAGTTCCTTCCAAGCCCGGCACCAACCCTCCCTAATTATGTTTACCACCAGCTTCCCAGGGGACAATAGTCACCTAAAAGGTCAAAAAAGTCCCTGGATGAAGCACTTCCCTGGCCTGGAGAAGTTAATCATTGGCTGCAACATGCACTTACAGAGCCAGTCCCCCATGGCTCCCTGAACCTGGGGAGAAGCGATCCCTCCATCCCTCCTCCTCCTCCTCCTCCTCCTCCTCAGCAGACCTGGAGCTGCAGGTGGTTTTGCCACAGAGGGGTTGTTGTTTTTTTGGCCTTAATCCAAAATAGATGCAGAGAAGGTGGATTTGGCCACCCTCCAGCCCCAGCAGCACATGTCCTACCCGACACCTGGATTAACCCCTTTCCTGTCTGCTCCATGGCAAAGCTGAGCGTGCAGGCAGCCACTGAGCAGTGAATAACAAACCTTTTATTTATATTATTTTTGTGCATGTGCCTCCCGCTCTGTCTCATGCTTGCTTTAAGAAACAACCAGGAGCAAAGAAACTCTCCAAATCCATGGCAGGGGTCTGAATCAAAGCCTGGGTTGCAGCCAGAGGTTTGCAGACCCCACTGTCCACCTGGAACAGGCAAAATCTTTGCCAAAATAAAAATCCTACGTGTGGCTTGAAAGAGCATCAGCTCATGCTGCAGACAGTGATGGATGACAGTGAGGGATGTCACTATAGCCAAGGGAGGGAGGAAGCAGCTCCCTAAAATGCCTGTAGGACACATGTCCAACAGCAAACACCCTCAGAGATGTGATGCTCACCACATCCAAGCCTCGTGAGAGACACTATGGGTGCTGGAGCAGCCAAAGTCACGCTGCTGAGGCAAGGATAACTCCAAGGTCTGGAACAAAGATGCAGCAGCCCTGATGCTCAGGTCACCTGCCAACCCAAGAGCCCATCAGAGGCTGCACCACATCCCCCCAAACCAACCCCACAGGGAAAACCAGAGCTCTCTCCTCCAGCCAGAGAACTCAGCTAACACAAACACCAAGCTGGAGCCAAGGCAAGCTGTGCATAAGATGGTGCAACTCTATTTATTTATTTTTTAAATACTATCACCAGCCAGGAGGATGAAGGGGGTGTGTGCACCTCCCCATCTATGAGAATGAGCCAAATGGATAGGGATAAACACCACTTTTGGCATGCTGTCTTCTTCAAGACACCTATTGTTTTGTTAATGCAAAGGAGGTGTTGTGCAAACAGGATTCCCAGCTAATGGGAAAAAGCTGGTGAACCTGCTGCCCACCAGCCAAAATATATTAATTTTCCCCTGTTACACCTTCCCCCTCATTGCTGATTTATGGCTGTGACGTTTTCCAAGTCAAGTTTTCAAATCTTTCTCAGGAGCAATGTAGTGGAGCTGCACCCCTTGGTGTGTGCTTCTATCCTACCCCAGAAAATACTCCAGATGGGCATTTTATTGTCAAAGCCAGGATGATCCTGTGCTCCCCTCCTCGCCCTGGCATGTGGGGACACAATTCACACCAGCAATTTGGACACTGCCTTTAAAGCCATGTCACTGAGGCCACTGGTCACTCAGCCAAAAAAGCCCAGAGGCCAAATCAGATACAAGGAGGATATTTTAATGGCAGTAATTTTGCAAGGAACCTTAAACCCATAGCAGTGTCTTACAACCAAGTCCCAAAAATGTCACAGCAACACAGAAAAAATAAATATCTATATCTGAGCTTGCCATTTCAAATCTCTGCAGGCACCACCAAGTGCAGGATTTTACCACCTTCTCCTTCTTTTTTTTTTTTTTTTACATAACCTGAAATAAAATAATCCTATCTTCCTTTCAGTTGCCAAAAAAGACATTCTGTTCTTGGCTAAGACTTCTTACTCATCTATTTTACTGAAAACAGCTTTTGGAACAAGTACATAATGCAATGGATCAAACCCGCAGGAATTCCTCTCTGGCACCAGAACTCCCACTATCCTGGGAATACTTTCTAACAAATATTTAGCCCAGATGTGCATTCCTTTCTTTCTCTCTCCCTCCTTTTTTTTTTTTTTCCTTATTAAAGCATTAAAGTTTGGGTGGGGGGGAGCAAGGGCGGGGGGGGCAGTCTAGTTGGGGGGAAGGGAATCGAATCTGCAAAGTCCCATTTCTGGCACCCAGCAAGTCGCAGGGTAAAGCCCTAATACACTGGAATGCAAGGAATTAATGTTTTAACTATCCTCCTCTTGGACGACGTCTCAACAGTAAATATTTCAAGTAATTTAGATTTAAGAAGGTTTGGCATTTGTTTAGCCAAGTGCAGAGGAAGGCAACTAAAAACCCCTACCAGTGTCCAGTCTCCAGGAGACTGCACAAAGAGGCATCGTGGCTTTGGGCAGAATTATGAGGAGAAGATGTTTCAGTGTTGTATTTTGGGGCTGTGGATGTGCTTTGAAACGTCAGGCGATCGCAGCAGTGCAAGCAAAGCAAAGGAAACTCCTCACAGTGAATCCAGCAGCTGCCTTTGCTTATGCCACAATTCCCATGGTATTGCAGGAGAACACCCAGGAGCAAGAATATTTCAAATTTTGGAGAGTTGCTGGTGGAGCATCCTAAAGAATGGAAGGATCCTGAATCTGTGCATGAGTTACTGAGAGCAAAGTTTCTTTTGCCGAGCGATTTGGGGAACACCAAGAAAACAACAATCCCTCTGACCCCCAAAACTCAGCACAGTGCACTAAAAGTATTTGTTTCCTAGTGACTTTTTGAGCTGGTTTGCTGACTTTAAAGCTCAGCCATCTGCCTGCAGCCTGCAGGAAGACAAAGTGGCCTCATCCCAGGACACCAAGGTGGACTCTTCCCATTACACCAGGACAAGGACTCGGGTGCTGGGAGTGAGCTCAGGACTGTGCTGAGCCGTGAGTCAGAGCTCCCTCCCCCAGAGCTGCAGTGGCTGTGCAGGTCTAGCAGGAGTAAATATTAGTTTAAAAAACACCACCGCATATTTTAGCCAGGTACGGCTCCAAAGGCAGCTCGTGGAGCAGTTGCTGGGGTTGGTGTTTGTTTGCACGCTGCCTTTTATTGCGGGCAAAGAGACCTCGGGGTGAGAATCACCCAAAAAGTGCTGTGGAGCTGAGCCTCCTGCTCAGCTGTCCCAGAAATCTGATGTCTGAGAGCAGTGGTGATCCCAGTAACACCTCTGGGTTATTTAATAATCACCACACCATCAGCACTGATTCACTGCTCGATCATAGAACTATTTTAATTCTTTGCATATTTACTTAAGTGGTTTCCCCTGTGCCGCCGTGACAGCCTCCCGATGACAACACCTCCCAATTTCGGGGCTGACTGGAGCCGAGGGGAGCGGGATCATCCCAGCAGGAAGGACCCTCCAGGGGACAGTCCCACGCGTGTTCCCAGCCACAGAAAGCTGTGCTTTCCAGTTCAGACCAGATTATTTTCACCCAGCTGGGTCTAAGGTTTCATAACCTTGCTCCGGTTAAAAATAGCCTCTGCCTACTATGCAACAGCAAAACCCAAAGTACGTCGTGCTGCGGAGTGGGAGCATGAATCAGTCCGTAGCACCACGAGTTTATGCTCCTGTCAGAGACTGAACAGGCAAAACACCTTCCCCGGAAAGAGCAGCACAAGTGTTTACCCCATCTCCTAATTTTTGGAAGGCCACAAAGACATACACACACACACACAAAAAAAAAAAAAAAAAAAAAGGCTTGTCAGATTTTTCTACCAAGCCTTTACTTCTTGCTGACAGCTTGAAAGGTAAATAAGAAATTTCAGCAAATACATTAAAGGTTATCTGACACGGCCCAAAATGAGAGGTTCGGATGTACTCGGCGCAGATTGTGCTGTAACAAACAGGAAAACAGCGAAGTGTGCTTTGTCTAGGAAAATCCTCTATTTGATCACACCTCATGAATAATTCACACCAGGTTTCCATATTTGTCCTCCTGTAGGTACACGCTGTGCGTTACCTTCCCTGCTATATATACGCACGCATTTCCTGCGCTGAATTATTAAAGGCTTTGCCGGGAGCTGCGGAGTCTCTCCGGGCGGAGAACAAACCCAACCATCCTGAAAATATCCCCGCCCCCCCACCGCACACACACACACACATACACACACCTTGGCGGGCTACATCTGCAAACTGCTCAGCGGAGGAAAACTAAAATAATTTTCATGAAAAAATAAAGTAATAAGATAAAATAATAATTGGTGATCAATTCCTGGCAACAAATGACAAGACTTAACCTGGCAGTGCTGGGTTTAAAGGGTTGGACTCGGGGATCTTAGAGGGCTTTTCCACCCCTAAGGATTCCCTCATTCTGTGCCTTCGAGGTTTGTAAGCGGCCGTGAGGGTTTTCTCTCCATCCATCCCACCCAGGCGTGGGCATTCCAGGCGTTAGTAAGGCAGAGATGCTTTAGGAAAGGGCTGTCCCTGTGTGTCATCCTCTTCCTACAGCGACATTATGTAACTCGGAGGTGACAGACACTTTTGAGGATGCCGGGGGTAGAGGAGTGAGTGGGGGGGCAGGCTAAAAAAAATATATAAAAACCTGAGAAAACTTAGTAGTTGGGGGTGGGAGGGGGTATCTATTTTTTTCCTCCTTTTTTTTCAGGTGGGCTGTAAAAGCCGCGATGTTTTATTTCGGGAGGCGGGGGTGCGGGGGGTGCCCCGCTCCGTCTGTCCGCCCGTCGGTCCCTCCGTGCGCCCGTCGGTAGGTGTTGCTGTAGCGACGGGAAAGCATCCCCAGCCGGGCGGATTTGGGGAAGAGCGAGCCGGCAAGGCTCCCCCCGCCCCCCCCAACCTTTCTCTCAACATCAAAAAATTGGAACCGCGGCCGCGGGGATGGAGCGGAGCCTGGACTTACCGGCGCGGGGTTGAGAGGGGAACTCTGCGCTACTCCTGATCAGTATTATCAAGGTGTTCGGGTGTCTGTACAGCACGGCCGATGGCAAAGTGCGGGGGGCGGCTCGGGGGCGCAGCAAACCCGTACCCCTTCCCCCAAAGAACGCCGTCCCGCTGCCCCGGCGGCTCCCGGAGCCTCCCGGCGGCTCAGCCCCAGCCGCAGCCCCGCCGGGCTCCGCTCGCCCGCGGGCAGGAGCAGCGCGGCCAGACGGCGCCGGGGCGGCGCGACCGCCGGGGACGGGCGGCGGGCACCGGCAGCGACCCCCGGCCGGCGGGACGGCTCCGAGCCGGCTCCGGGCGGCCGAACCCCGCGCCGGGCAGGCACCGACCGGACCCCGCAGCTGCAGCCCCTCGGTGGTGAAACACGAGCCTCCCCCGCGCCCCCCACGCCGTCTGCCCCCATCCCCATCCCGGCGCCGGCTGCCCGCGGCGGTCCCTACCTGCGGCGGCGGCGGTGTCGGCGCGGCGGCTCCGGCTGCAGCAGCGGTGCCTGGCGCGGCGCCTCCCGCTCCGCTGCCGGGGCCGGGCCGGGCTGCGCCGCCCCGCGCTGCCCTTTTCCGTCAGTGGAAAACTCCGGGCTCTGACGCAGGCGGTGACAGGAGCGGGGCCGGCCGGCCCGCCCGGCTTCCTGCCCCCGCCGGGCGGGGCGCTGAGTCAGGAGCGGCGGGAGGCACCGCCCCGCATCTCTCCGCACCGCCCCGCACCTCTCCGCACCGCCCCCCGCACCGCTGCGGGTCCCACGGGGGAGCTGTGTCCCACAAGAGGTTGAGGAGCCAGAGGGACAGGTTGGACCCCAAAAGAGACTTGAGTGCCACAGGGAGCTGGGGACCCCGAAATGGATTTGAGTTCCATGGGGAAGCTGTGTCCCGCAAGGGGCTGGGGAGCCAGAGGCATAGGGTGGAGCCTAAAGTGGGTCTGAGCACCACCGGGGGCTGGGCACCCCCAATGGATTTAGGTTCCAAAGAGGGGTGTCTGTACTAAAAGGGATTGGGCAGCCACGGGTACCACCTGGACCCCAAAGTGGCTACGGGGTGCTGGGAACACCAAAGTGGATTTGAGTCCCACAGGGAATTTGTGTCCCACAAGGAGTTGGGGAACCGCAGGCAGAGTATGGACCCCAAAACACATTTGGGCACACAGGAGTCTGGGGACCCCAAAGCAAGGGGGTGTTGGCTGCTTCAAGGACTTCAGAGCCCACTAAGGGGTTGTGAATCCACAGGGAAAACTTGGACCCCAAAACAGATTCGGGCACCACAGGGGCTTTGGGTCTTACAAAGGGTTGAACACCCACATGGCAAAGGTTGGACCCCGAAATGGATTCAGGCACCACAGGGGGCTGGGGACCCCCCAAGCAGGCTTGGAACCTGAAAGGGGTCTGGACCTTTCAAAGGGTTTAGATCCCTGCAAAAGTTTGGGATTTGGGACCCACACACAGCTTGGCTTCCAGCATGCATCTAAATACCACAGGGGGCTTGGGAACCTGAAGCAGGTGTGACCCCCAAAAGGGGGTTAGGTGTTTTGAGGACTTTGGAGCCCATGAAGGGTTGGGAACCCACAGGCAAAACGTGGGCCCTGACCCACATTTGGGTCTCACAGGAGGTTTGAGCCTTGCAAAAGTTTGGCTACCCACAGTGAGGGTTGGATTCCAAACAGATTTGAGTCCCACGGGGAGCTTGGGACCCACAAGTAGACTTGGGCTCTGAAAGGGCTTTGGACCCCACAAATGGCTTGGGGCTCTGCCTGGGATTTGGGACCCACAGGCTCAACTTGGACCCCAGAGTGGACGTGGGTGTTTCAGAGAACTTGGAGCCCACCAGGGACTGGGGACTCACAGGCAAAGCTCAGACCCTAAAAGAGATTTGGGCATCACAGGGGCTTGGAACCCTACAAGCAGACCCACAAGCAGACTTGGCCCCTGGAAAATGTCTGAACCCCATGGATGGATGGGGACCCACAGGCAAGGCTTGGATCCCAGAACAGACACCACAGGTGCTTTGGGACCCATGAGCAAGGCTTGGAGCCTGGAACAAATGTGAGCCTAAGAGGATGGTTGTTCCCACAGGGATTAGGGACCCACAAGCAGGATATGGCCCCTACAAGGAATTTGACCCCTATCATGTGTTTGAGTTCCACAGGTTGAGGACCAAAAGCAGGGCTTGGCCCACAAGCAAGAATTGGCCCCAAAAAGGGTTTTGGCCCCTGTTGGTTGGGATCCAGACCTGGGAGTCAGTTGGATTTGCCTTGCCTCAGAAGGTGGATGAGGCTGCATTGGGGTGTGTGGGATGATTCCCGTGCTCCATTGTGGGCTCCTTAGCTGCAAGAGGCTGCCCACACAGTGCTGCAAGCCGGAGTGCTGACACTTCTTTCCAGGAATGTTATTTTACTTGTAAACCTCTTAGGATGCCTCTCATGGTTTTTTGTTTCGGTTTTTTTGTTGTTTTTTTTTGTTGTTGTTGTTGTTGTTGTTGTTTGTTTGTTTTTCGTTTGGTTGTTTGGTTGGTTTTTATTTTGTTTTATTTTGGTTTTTTGTAATACAGGTGTCTCACGGGAAGTGGTGCCATCAGGATTTTTGCTTCTGGTCTTGCCCAGGTGTGTGTCAGTGATTCCTGTGGTCATGACATCCCTACTGGTCACCCCAACAACACCACTGCAAGGGCGAGGGTGAGCTGAGAACATCCTCAAGCTGATTTTCCTGCTGTACATGGTTGATTCTTCTCTCCTGGTGCTTCACCCCTCTGCCTGCCTCACCTCGTGGCTCTCTCTCGAGCCTGTGAAACAACAGCTGAGTACAGAAGGGAGGGATGAGCTGAGATTTTGTTTCAAATGTCAGGGAGGCAAACCATAACTCGAGGTGGGTCCTGTCTTTGAGGCACAAGGGCCTTCCTGAATACACCAGCGCACAGCCCTCGATGGCCAAAGGAGTGGTTTCCCTGAGGTTTCACTTACCATGTTTGGACATGGCTGTGATTAATATTTCCTAACAGGAAGGTGTCATGCGTGCAGGCTTTCCTCTTCGGGCTTTGGGTCGAGGGTGGCCAAGTTCAGGTTGTACACTGGCTCCTCACTTCCTCTGCCTCACAGGCTACACCCTCCCTGCCAGCCCCGCAGCCCCCCCCGGGCTGAGCCCAGAACGGGTCCTGGCGCCAGGGAGGTGTCACCACACAGCCCCTGGGGATCCAGAGAGCTTTGGTGGGACTGGATCAGGGTATAATGTCACCTGTCTCTACACAGTGTCTGTGGGATGGAGGGGAGGTCACTTGCCTCCCTCCCCGAGCTGAGTTTGGCATGAAACCCAGGGTATGGGGGAAAGGGGATATCCTGGAAAACAGCCGGAAAGGCTGCCAGCAACCCCCAGGTTACCCATTTTCTCTTTTGCTTCTAATAGTTTTAATGAAAGTAAAGCCACTATGAGATAAGAGTCCCACACAGGGCTGAAATTATTTAGTGATTCAGTCAGGCGATGAACAATTCTGCCTCCACACTGCCCATGGTTGTGTGTGTGTGAAAGAGAAGGGGGAGTTGAAACAAAACTCATTTTAAAGTGGCAATTTTTAATTTATGTTTTTGTAAATCTACCTAAAAGCACTACTACCTCAATAACTGGAAGCTTACACGGGAGGATAAATAGCCCTCAACCAATCTAAGACGTTTTCCTGTGTTAAAAGAAATAGGTTAAAAGAAATATCTCAATTTGACTCAACACGTATTTTGTTGTTTCTTTTCTGAGCCTCACTCCTCCAACAAATTAATTCACAAGAAAGAGAGAGAAAAAAAAAATCAGTTTCTCTTTACCCTGAACGAGGTCGGTGAGGTTTTTAGCGACTTTTTCACCTCTCGAGGAGCATCCTCCTTTCCCTGTGAGGCCGCAGCATCTCACAGCCCCTGCGCCCAGGAAAGCCCTCTGTGCTTTGGCAAGGGCTGCTGGCAGCGGCGGCCCGGAGCTGGTTTCCCTGGCTGGGCGCCAGGACAGCGCTGCTCCGGCGGGAGGAAATTCCCTGCTGACCGGCCGCGGCAGGGATAAGTGCCCTGGCACGGAGCAGCGGCCGCAGAGCGAGCGCAGGGAGCGGGGAGCCCAGCGGGGAAGGACCGGGGGAGGATTCAGCGCGATACGCGAGCAGAGAGATAAAGGGTGTGAGTTTGACAAGCTCGGCATGTCAAGCTCCTCGCCGCCGGTTTTGTGCTTGCCCTGCAGCGGAAGAAGCGCTTTTCCCTGGGGTTAAAAGCCTCTTGGTGCTTCAGGATGGATAAAGCAGGAATATCTGGGCTTGGAGATAGGAATTTTTTTCCTAGTTTTATGTCACATCCCTGCTGCAGTTCTAAAAATGCTTAGTATCTGGCTGTGGTTGTCACAACCCGTCTCAGGGTGACAACACGGGGACATGGGAAAAGAAACCGTGGCTGAACCAAGCCAGCCTGAGCAGTCAGATGTCCAGAGTCACCCCCTGTGTCCCCAGCTCTCTGCCTGACCCTGGTCCTCCTTGATTTTACACCAACACAGCTCCACCATCTTCTGCAAAGTTGCTCCTGTTTTGAGCTGATGCTCTAAGACAGCCACATCTATGGGATTTAAAGCCCTGTGTGCTGTGCTGTTATAGACCTGCTGGGTAATTATTTATGCATTTACCAAAATGTGCTTTCCTCACGCTGTCAGTCCTTGGTGGAGATCAGGACAGGGCAATTCAGTGCTCTCCTACATGTACAGGCACCCTGTGAGCTTGAGAGAGATGCAGAATGTGACCTGTTTGCTGGTGAGTGCGGATATATAATTGTTGGATCCCAAAAAAAACCACAAAAAAAACCGTCACCCTGAGCGAATAAGTGTTAATTTAAAATGCAGGCATGAAATGGGAATTGTGGAAGCGCCGCGCGTCGCTTCTGCCGCTCGTTAGTGGGCAAGGAAAATAAGCCTGACAAAACCCCACGTTATGCAGGCAGCTGGATTCAAGTGGGGCACCTGTGTCCTCGATTAACCCAACTCACAGTTAACTTTGGTGCCATCAGAAAGCCTCACACCGGGGTTTGGAGGTGGGAAGCACAGGAGGGCTGCGTTTTTCGCTCCTTGACATTTCGTGAGTCGTTTCTGTTTCAGTGCTGAAAAGTCTCAAGTGATGGGACCGCTGCAATTTCTCTTTCAAGGGTATCGCTCTTACACAATAATTAAATCTCTGGCTTTCAAGCATAATTGCCAATGACAGTGCCTCCGAAATTGCTTCTTTATGCTCGGCTGTTCTGTCTCCTGGCAGAAAGAGCTTCTGTAAAAATAAGCCAGGGAAGAGTTGTGAGTGGCAGCAAAGGCAAGAGGAAGCAACACAAACTCCATCCTTTTTCCCCCAAAGGACAACAGCTGTCCCTAAACGTGGAGGTGGCCCAAAATCTGCACAGTCCTGGGTGCCTAACAGGCCCAGGAGGAAATGGTAGCTCACAGCACAGCTCCATCATTACCAGGCCTGCTGGAAAACTGCAATTTTTCAGCTCTAGGACCTGTCTCCTGCTCCAGGTTGGTAATTGGTGGTGTTGGCCGCGAGCCAGGCAGCACTCGCAGCTCTGTCTTGAGAGGACAAAAACCTCCATTACTTTATGCTCTCTAATTCTCCCAAGGTGTGCTGCTGTTTATCAATGGAGTCGCCATGAGGTAATAGAAATTACAAACCTCCCCAGACTTATTTGTCTGAAAGCGTTTCTTGTAAAAATACTTATACGAGTCTCCAGAACCGTGGCACATGAGAATGGCAGAGAAGAGAAAGTTTGCAAATTAAATTGCAACAAAAGCCTCTTTATCATAAACGATGGGGGAGACTGGGTGAGAGGTGGTTATTTCACTTCTGCTGGGCTGGCTGGTGACAGCACTTAGAGAGAAAAAGCGATTTTTGTTGTCTGTTTGCCACTTTGCAGTGAAGCTCCTCTAGACCCCAAGCTGTGTAGGGTGGTGGGTTTGGCCAGACACCACTGGGGATTCATTTCCTACCCTTGCAGTCTCCCTGGGAGCTTTGGTATGCCCCTGCCCTGTCACTTCGGTGGCTCACAATGGCAACATCCCAACTCCAGTCTCACTTTCTTTGTCTGGCTTTTGCCTTCAGGCCCCCACCAGCCCCTGCCCTCCTTGCAAGAAGCACCCTAAACCTTCATTACACCCCGATCTTAACCAGCAAAAACCATCCAAAGCAGGCATATATGCAGTGATGTGACAGACAGAGCTCTGGAGGAAATACCTGAGCTGTCTGAAAAGGTTACTGCCCCCCTGCTTCCAGCAAAGGCTGGTGAGTTAAATCTGGGATCTCAGCATGATCCTATTTTGATGCAAAGTCAGAGCAAATGGGCTGGACTGTGAATGGGAACATCTGGGGTGCCCCACACCTGCTCCCATGAGTGCTGGGGTAAAGTCTCCAGCACAGGACAGGGCTGCAGTGGCTCCTTAAGAGTAGAGAGTTTCAGAGCAGAGAAGTCAGGATCCAAATCTATTAAAAATAAATGTATGCCTAAAGCTCAATTTTCTCCTCTAACAAAGGTTTTCACAAGCCCGCAGTGTGGGGCAGTGGCATTGCTTCCCCTGAGCAGCTCTTATGGTGCTTGAGCTGGACTGAAACAGCAGTAAAATATATGTGAAAATTATATATATATATATACAGGTAGGTGTGTGTGCAACTCTTTATATTTTACTTGATTGACAGAACTCACAGCAAATCTCCCAGCTAAAAAAATGCTTCTCCTGTGTCATCAAGAGCTGGAGTGGCATTTGGTGGCCACAGTGGCTACAGGTGATGCTTCTGTGCTTTCTCCTCAGTGCCAGAGCTCGAGATGGTAGTGCTTGTTTAAAACTGGAAGCTACCAAAAGGGCACCAGGCCCCGATTTGTGTGCTGGTTTTATCTGTGAATTGTCATTATCCTTCTGACACTTGCAGGATGCCCAGGGTCACAGGGGTTTCAGAGTCAGATCCTTCCTAGTGGCATGAAAAACTTGCTCTGAAAAGGTCAGATGTGTGGAATTAAGTACAGAGAGCCAATTATTATTTGTCTTGGCATGTTCTGTATGGGTTTGGTGGTAGGTCATGCTCCCAAAGTCCTTGTGGTCAGTGTTGGGATTTCTGAGGCAAACTCTCATCTGCTGTAAAGCTCTTTGACTCCCAACAAACACTGACAGAGCTGCCATGTCCAGGGGTCTCGGTGTGCCCAGTGTGACTGTGCCACCCTCACTGTTCCCTGTGGATGAGATCCTGGCTCTTACCCCCAGTTTTACCAGTGGGAAACTGAGGCAGAAGGATGGACACAGGTGCAAGGTTTTGAGGCTGAGCTTAAACCAGCTATAGACAAGCTGCTCTGATATCAGTGCAGGGGAAAAGCTCCAGAAACAGGGACTCTGGATTACCCCATGCAGGAGCTCAGGGGTTTCTGTAGGAATCCTAAACCCTCACTGCAGGCACTTTACTGAACACAGGTACTCAGGCAGGACAAGCACTGCCCTGCAAGGTGGAAGCTGCAAGGGAAAACCCCCACTGAATAGTTTATGGCAGAATAATGAGCCTTTGGTAATTTCATTGCCAGCCAAAACAGATGACCCTCAAAACCTGGAGGCCTGACCTCACAGGACCCAGGGGCATCCACCTCTCCTCCCATCTGCAGCCAGGAGCTACCTGCACCAGTTTTGCTTAAGTAATTTGTGACTGATCTGGGTTTTTCCTTTTTAGCTTCCCTGCAAATGCTGCCCCCCTGGCATTCTGCACTTACCTGGAGATGCTGTTCAGCTCTGGCTCCTCTGCACAGAGCAGTGGCTGCTGTGCTCTGAAAGGTTACACAGCCGTCAGCTGCTGCTGCTGGGTCTGCAGGAGGTGATTCCTGCTGCAGAGGCAGCATGGAATGGGGCTGTGCCCCACCATGGGCTGGGGCTGTGCCCCCACCCATCTCAGCACCCCTCTCACCTCATGTGGGGTGCAAAGGGCAAAAATTGGGACACAGGGAGACCTCCTGCCTCGCAGAGGCTGCTCTGTCAGAGCCATTACCCTCCTTGCTATAAATGAAAACCCCCAAAAGGCGTGGCAAACATTGTGGTGGTGGTGGCAGTGAGACTCAGGGCTCGTCTGGGGGGCAATGCTGGGCTGAGCTGGCCTTGTGCCCCTACATGAGGGGACATCTCGCTTTTTGGGACACTCCATCAGGGGTATGCACATCTCCTAAATCTGCAGTGCTCACAGTCCTGGAGGACAAAACCTTCTGGCTCACACAGCTCCCCATTAACCCTGCAAAGGTCTGAGGGAACCAGACTGCCCCACAACATTACCTGCCCTCAGTGCAGCAGGATGGGTGATTTGGGGTTTGATGTGTCTCACCCCACATGAAAGTTATTTTCCCCGATCATCCTGTAAAACCAAGGAGCTGCATTTATGCTTCTGCCCCTTAACTTTCTCCAAAGAACAGAAATGAAGATGTAAGTGATAGTACACACACTTAGAGGTACACTTATTAACAAAATGTATATGTTGTGGTGACACCTGTGGTTGGTAGAAACCTCTGTAAGATAATAGGATGAATGATTGACACCTCACTTAACAAGAGACAAAGGGAGAAATGGAGATGAATGCTGTTCTGTTGAGGCTGAGATGCCCACAAACTCTTAGGAAATAGGAGCAGCTTGGCCAGTCCAGCTTAAACCCAACCATGCTGCAACTCAGACAGGATTAAGGAAGGGAAATAAACCTGAGTCCATTTGGTTTCCATTCTGGTTTTTGAGTTTCTAAACATTTGCACATACAGGATTTTCTCCTAAACTCTGGCAGCTGCAAAAACGAGTTCTCTCCTCCAAGCAAAAGCCAAGATTGCCATGTAATGACCCGATTTCAGGAGACAGACTGCTGAAAAAGGACCAAAACTGTGGCAGTTCCCCTGCACAGGGCAATGTGCACATGCATGTCCAGACATGGGATTTAGGGGAAGGCTTTGGTAAGCCAGCATTGACTGCACACAGTCTGGAGTGCAATGAAAAGAGCAGGCTTTTTGTTTCATAAAACACAATTTATTTTATTTTTGAAATTAATCTACTCGGGTCAACAGAAAGAAAAAGGTGGCAAGAATAGTATAAAAACAGAGGTGGGGTTTAATTCAGAAAGGTAATGTTGCAGGAGAGCCTGAAGTAGATTTTTTTTTTTTCTTTTTTAAGGGCCCAGCTTCTCCCCACAGGTGTGATTTTCTGTTCATCCATGGACCTGAGGGATCCCTGCCCTGCCCGGGCTGCAGTCGAGGCTGTACCATGCACGCTGGAGAGCCCCACAGCTTCAGCTCCACAGAGGAACACTGCAGGGGGGAAATAGTTCTTGAAGTCAAGCATTATAATTTACTAACAGGTTTATTAAAATCTTATTAGAAGATTATTTTTTAAAGTCCGTTTTACACAGCTGTTGTCCTTCTGCTGCTGTCTAATCCTGGAAAATCTCAGTGAATGAGTCATTTGCACTTACTATCTATTACACCCTCTTATTGTAAGCCTGAGTATGTTTGCATTTGCTTCAAATAGTGTCACTAGAGCCGCAATGGTGCCATAAAAGCTCTCACATCTCCCCTTTTGCAGTCTTCTTTGCTGTTGGAAGAGAAGTGCTGCCTCACCCAAAGGTTTCGTGGGGTGGTTCTGGGGCGCAGAAGGACTCAGGGAGCATTTTGTTTGGAAATAACCTATAACGTCACTCCCCCAGTCCTGATCTTTAAGAAGAGGCTTTTTGTGTGTGTCTTCTGGGTTTGGTATGCCAGAGACACGTTTTGGAGGGTCAAGGATCTGCAATGGGCATTCCTGCTTCCTAAAGGTGACCTCAAGTACCAAATATTGGTGTGCCATGATAAGGAGGACATCTGGCAGTTGTGCATCAGGGACATCTGAGGGCCACTTTGGGTTGTTTTGCTTGTTTTTGATATCTAAAGGCTGTTGAGTATCAAATGTGGCCTCCAGGACAGGACCCTGCATCACTGCCTTGTTTGGCCCCAGGACATGGTGCTCCAACTTCCATGACCATTAAAAGGAGGATAAAGGAGAACCCAGTACAAGAACATCAATTTCTGGAGCAGTGCTGGTTAGCAGAACATGCAAACACTGCATGAAAAATAATATTGGTGGGTGCAGAGTGTGGTTTGGTCACAGCTTTCATTCCCAGCTGTGCCCTCTCCCCTTATCAGTTGTGAGTCTCACCATCACTTTGTGATACAGCCCCAAAAATGCCCAAAAATTCTCTCAGCCCGTCCTCATCCTCCTCTTACCCACCCAGGAGGACTGAGAGGGAACAGGGACACAGGTGGAAGCTGCCCTGTCACCAGATGGGCTCTCCCAGGTTGTGCAAACCATGTTCTCCTGACATCCCAGAGCGACCCTTTCCTCTGGGTCATTTGGCCACAAGTCAAGGGAACAGTATTGCTCCGAATGTAACTACAGGAGGGGAAAAAAATTCATTTTCAAGGTTTAAAATCACTTGCTGCTGGGGATGTTTCCATTGGCAGAGTTGCCAGAACCAGCACAAATGATTCAAAACATTTTGCTAAATGAAATTCTCAGATTATGTCAGAGCTGGGGCTGCTTTAGCGAAACCAAAAAAGAAGGAAGGTTGAAACCAAAAAGAAGCAGAAGAAGAAAAAAATTATACCATTTGACAGGGAGGGATTAGGAGCTTGAAATTATTTTTATAGGCTATCCAAATACTTGAGAGCTTGGAAGTTCATAGTTCCAGTGCTTTAGCTTAGCTCTAGAGTCCTGCCAGCCCCTTAGTGCAAGTCACACAATGCAGCCAGCTGGGCTGGACTCACTAAACACACAAAGCCTATTTTCTGTTATCCAGCCCTGGCTCCCATTTCCTATAGGCTCACCAACAAATCCCACCACCTTTGCCTGCCTCAGCTCCCCTCTCCGTCAAATACAGAGATTTCTATTCTCTGCTATGAATTGCTTTGAGATTTGGCACTGAGGAGAGCAGGGAAGCATCTCCTCCTGTGTGGGTCCTGACCAAAGAGCAGGCTGCTCACTCAAACACGAACAGCAGCTGTTTGTGTGACTTATTTTTCACCACCCATTTCTGTTGGACACAGAAAACCTGGGATGAGGCTGCTGAGATGCTGTTTTCTTTCATGCCTGACACCTGCCTGCTTCTCCAGGGCCGTGCAAAATAATCACGTCTTTGTCACAGCTCACCCACTTCATCTTTATTGATTAATAGGTCATAATCCTATTTTAGTGCAAACATAACCATGCCCATGGCCAGAGGATTCAGGTATCACCGACGTGGAGATTACAACCTCTTAGTCTGAACACAGAGAGTGAGATGGACTGTCAGAACAAGAGCACTTGTTAAGAGGAAAATCAATAGTGAGCTATTTGGGGAGGGAGAAAAACAAATCCCCACCACCACAACTGCATTAAACATAGGCTGCAGTGCTCCAGCTTTGTGTAAGCCCAAATTAAACGTGACCATAATAAACTGTTTACTTTCTTTGGGTTTATCCAGTGGAGAGGAGATTCCAGTTTGCTGTAATGCCTGTGACAGTGCAAGTGTTGGGTGTAGTTAGTGGGGTTATGGTTGCTGTTAGTAAGTTTTGCTGGAAAATACTTCAATATTTTCCCCTCCTTCCTTTGGAATTGTGGCTAATTGTAAAGTGTTGGAGCTGTGACCTCAATTAGTTACATCCTCACTGAGGAGCCAGTTGCTTGTGAGAGTTTGGAGGTGGAGAGATGGGGTGTCCTGCCTTTTCTCTTCCCTTCTTTTACCTTACCCCTGTTTCATTTTGTTAAAATCCCACACTGAGACTGAAGGGATTCATGCCAATTCATGCCTTTGATGCGCAGGCAGTGCTTACCTTCTCATCCCCCACCATTTGCCGGCTTCCCAGGGACTGCTTGTTATTGTATGAACACCCAGCCTGGAGCATCAGGGAGGGATCAAAATCCTGGCCTTTGCAGGCAGCCCCTGATGCACAGAGTGCTGCTTTCACCCCTGGCTTTCAGGCAATGCTGTTGCTCTTGAGTTTCCTAGCAAGGGTGCATTTAGGAACGGGTGACCCCACAGCTTTGCTCCATCTCTGGAGCCAGAGAGACACAGATTTAACAGTAAATAATGAAAAAGAACTAGATTTCCTTTGTTATGCAGCTCATTGAATGAGGTTTCCCACATCTGTAGAAGTCACCACATCTTTTATGAGATTTGACTGTCAGCAAGATGTTATGAGTCCCAGATGTTAAAATATGGATTTATTTATAACTCAGAGCCTATAATAGAGCACTCAAAAAGATTATATCCAGCCCCCCTCCTCAAAGATCTTCCTGAAATAAAAGCCTTAGCTTTTATTATTTTAAAATTATTATTGCCATATGATTTATCTTGGGTATTACCTCATTAAATGTCCTTTAATTACCGTGGCTTTAGGGCTGGTGTGCATTTGGCTTTGGGGAGCACTGAGCAAGGAGAGCTCAGCACCAGCTCTCCCCATGCTGAGTGAGGTTGTTGCTGCTTGGAGGCTGGAGGGCAGCTCAGGCAGGGGGGTGGCCTGGGGAAAATTCAGCCCCAGGTGTTCCCTGGCAAAGCACAGGGAAGGCACAGCCAGCTCTGGGCACCTGCAGAACTTGGAGCTGGAGGTGTTTGGTATCCATTGCAGCCCCAAGGAAATGCTCTGGTCAATAAAAAAGCAGTTCCTCACAGCTGGTGACCATTACACTGAACACAGCAGAGGACATGCCACAGCTGCTATTCTACCGGAAGATGGAAATGTTTTTGGAACCGCTTTTGGAGCATTTGTTCCATTAATGCTCTCTCCCTCCCTCCCTCCTCCTACCCCTTGCTTTTCAAATCGCTGCAAGAAAAACCTGCAAGTGGAAGAGGAGGGGCCCTCCATGGGCACGGGCTGCATTGAGGGCTGGGCTGCAAATTTTCCTCTGAATTAATTCTCCAGCAACAGTTCCAGGCCCCAAAAGGAGCTTGTGGTGCTGGGAGCTCTGCACTTGCAGCAAGAGACACTCTCTGCCACATCTGTCCCACGCTGCAAACAAACAGGACAGGTCTGAAGGGAAGTTTAAAAGCCTCATCCTGCACAAGAGGAACACAAAATCAGTGATTTTCCTCCAGTTCACACAAGATGCTGGTGGCAGCCTCAGGAATCATGAAAAATGTGCTTGAGGCAGTGGTAACTGAGAGCAGCCCCCCTTCCCATCCTCTCTGCTCCCTGACACCTCCCCTGACATGGCACCCCTGCTCCCTTCTCTTTCAAGGACCCAGATTTTGGAAACCCAGTCTTCCATTCCCTTCCCTTTCTTTTTTGAAGCTATTTCATCTCCTGAGGCCGGTTAGGAGAGTGGACCCAGGTCAGAGAGCATCTGGCCAAGTGTGACCGTGCCATCAACCCCTTGGGTACCACCTCTGCAGCCTTGAAGGATCAAACCCACTGTCCACACTGTGAAGGTGTTCCAACTCTTAGACCATGTCCAGCCCCTTCCAGCCTGCAAGGGATGGGCGGGAACAAGGCTGGTGCCTGGAATCCCAAAGGCCAGCTGGACAGGCAGGGAGCACACAGCCCACGAGCCCTGCTGAGCTCAGCTCTGCTCTGCTCTCATGCCTCACCACGTCCCTGTCTCACTATAGAGGCTGCTCTGGTGTTTAAAAGGCCAAGTGGGAAAGGAGGATGCCTCGAAATCCTACTTGGAGGTGGGCCTGTTGCACTTTGGGACCTGCAGAGCTGGAAACCTGAACCTTATCTGCACCACAGCAGCGATGAGCTGAGGGAAAGGCAGGAAATCGGCTGTCAGTGCTGACACTACACAAATCTCACAGTGCTGTGAGGAGCAGCAGCAAGTGGATAACTGGGAGAAACTACCTGGGCTTGGCACTCCCTGGCTCCTGGATGTGGCACGGGGAGGACCAGAGCTGTGGTGTAAATCAGCACAGCTCCTGAAGAGTAAAACCTTTGGCAGGAGTTTATGGGGCACTCAGCGGCTTGTAAATATTTTTCTGGCGTATCAATTTGTGTGTCGTGAGATTTAAAACCTTCATCACCCTAACGTTTCCCATCCCACAGAGAGCTCTGATCTGAATATGATATGCACTCCAGAAGGTTTGCCAGCAGTGTGATGTTACAGAACTTGTGAAATGCCTCGTTTAACCACAATATTGTGCATTTTCCAAGCCACATACCTATCTATTACAAGGCCTATCAGATGGAGCTATAGACAGCCTGTGGGTCATGAGATCCTGACCTTGGTGTGTTTTTACTCCCTTCTTCTCATGAATTAACTCCTGAACTATTGACTCTCTGTTGAATGGATAGCAGAGTTCAGCCACATTTTACATACAGGCTGCTTTTCCATCCTGTATCTCAACAACTGCAAACCCCAAGGACGAGTAAATACTTCAACCTCAGCCATAAAATTGATGTGTTGCAAAATGAACAAAATGGGTTTAGTGACTTACAAGGCAGATACCATCAAGTCCATAATGAGCCAGAACTGAGTTTTCCTGTCCCTCTCCTCGGCAGTGAGGCTGAGAGCTGGGAGCAGATCACCCCCTTGCAGGTACTCAGTTTATGCCTTGTATTTTGTTCACTGAAAGAAAAATCCACCTGTGGATCTGTGTCAAATCTCAGCTTCATGAGCCCCCCTGAAAGGAAAAGATTGACTTAAGAATCACAAGGTTTTCAAGGAAAATCTTCAACTTTTTAAGTTCTGCTCTTGCCATCTGGTTTTTGAATCTGCAGACGACTCTCTGGTAGGTTAAGGAGCTTTCCTCCACATTCAGAAAGGCCAAAAAAATCATCAATTAAACATAAAATTTCCAAGATCTTGTGAGGCACAAGGAAAAGCAGTAACAAAGCAGATATCCAAATTGCCAGTACCTCATTAACACATCAGCAGCCACACTCTGCAGCTGCAGCAGGGTGCAGCTGGGCAGGGTAAATGGGGCTGCAGCTGCAGGTTGAACCCCTATTTTGCCATTAAATAAGGGGCCCTAAAACCTAACATATTACACTGGCATCATTAGAAGCCATGCAAGTTATTTCTACATTGTACATCCTACTAGACAGGGCCCTTAAAAAATAAAAAAATTAAAACCTAAAAATAAAAGGTTCAGTTTTATTAGAGGTTAGATGGGAAACATAGCTTAGGGTCTGGTAAAGAAATTCTCCTTATTAGCTGAAAGTTGCTTGACTAAGTATTGAAATAGCTTCATATATTCCCAAGGCTTCCTATCCAGCCTGGCTCTGAAAAACACCCCTCTCTGCTCCTCTGGCATCAGAGATGAAAAGTTTGAAGCTTTTCATGCTGAGTCTTCATGTCTAACTTGAAAATGAAAACACAACATCCATCTCCCCGCTCCAGAATACAATAGAGGCAGTGGTGGCATATTAATAAATATTCTCACTAGAAAATACTGTGAAAAAATAGTAGGCTGAGCCTCCAGGCAGAACGTTTCCATCATCTTGGCAGGGCAGAGTCACTGATATGCACCCCCAGATTAAGGTGCAGAGGGGAACAGAGCAGGACTGAACCCACCTGGTGCAGCCCAGGGGAGGTGGGGAGCTGGAGAGACGTGTGGGATGGGTTTGCCTGCCTTCCCAGGTGATCTCCATCAGGCATAAACAGGGCAATAACACATCCCTGCCCCAGATACAGCTTATCAGGAGAGGATAGATGAACTCAGGTCACAGCCAGGCTGCCTACACGTGTCGTCACTGGGGCACCTTCTCTGCAGAGATCAAAGGGGCTGCTGCTACCCCAGGCTGGCAGACTGGTTCCTGCTGCCTCACGGAGGGAGGTGATGGCAGCACTTGAATGAGGCTTGGCAGTAGGTGGTCTGAATGCTCTGGTAACTCCCCAGAGCCTGGGCACAGCATCAAACACCCTCCCAAGAGCACCAAGGATTTGCTCATTCCCTGGCATCGCTTTAGGCCCATGCTCAGGCTTCCATTTGGGCAGAGTTCAGGGCATTGCAAGGGCCAGGGGTGTGACCTCATGGGCAAGACCACTCTGGGATGTTTTGGAGGGTCAGGGAGGAGGTGACTGTGGGATATGAGCCATGTTCTTGTGTTTATCTCGAGGGCCAGGTGGGTCTGGGTCAATCTGGCCCTGCTTGGTGTGCTGCTGTAGCCACAGCCAAACCCTCTGACTGGAGTTAAAGACGACCCCTAAAGACTAAAAAACCCATATTAAAAGGAAAAAAGGCAGCTAAATTAGCATCACATTTAGGCAAAACATCAGATATGGCTCCTAGTGCCTAAAGCCTTCCTTGAGCTATGGCCAGTCACAATGAACTCCCTTCCCCCCCAGCAATCCCTAAAAACTGATGTCTTGGTTCCTTATAAAACATCAAAGTAAGGAAAGAAAAAGGAGAGAGGAGTGGGGGAGGTTAATATTTCCCCAGGTTTCCCAGCCAGCCCGTGTGTCTCTGAGCGGAGATCAAGGCTCCGTGTGTTTGGGATGTCAGACACTTGCCTGGGATTTCAGCCTGCCCCAGCCACAGATGTTCTGCGTGCTCAGCCCATCCATACAGAGCATTTTCAGCAGTCTGACAAGCCCAGGATATTCATGCACTGCATAATTTTTTATTTTTTTTTTCCCCAGGAAATCCTCTGAGAATCCTACAAAGCGGGAATAATAAAATATACATGAAACATCAGTGTTCACTGAACAAATTAGCCTTTGCTGCACTTCATCTCACTTCTTGCTCTTCCTCTGTCCTGCCTGGAAACTCCTTAGGACACAGAGAGTCCTTAATGTTTGAAGGGTGCTCTGGAATTCCCGGCTTGTGGGTATGTCTTGGTTGTCACACAGCTCCACTGAAGCTGGTTGGGCTCCCTGCAGAGGGATTGGAGATTTAATTTAAGCAGGATGGCAAAATGTGGCTCCTGTGCATCCAGGCTGGATTCTGCACTTCAGTTTCCATAAGGGCAAAGGATGCTTGGAAAAAGGGAAAAGAACATCAGGGAGGACGTGCTACAGGAGGAGCATCTGGATTCATCTTGCAGGGTTATTTTAGAGGTTAGTTTTCATGTTTTAAGAAGCATTGACATTGGAAATGCCCTCTCAGAAGGACAATTGAAGGTTTTAAGACACATATACAAGGCAAGGCTCATTGAGATTGCAAAGCAACTCAGAGCACTCCCCAGCAAGAGCAGTGAAAGAAATTAAAACTAAGGAAGTGGGTTTAGATTGGCTTTCTGGTATAAATTCTTCCCTGTGAGGGTGGTGAGACACTGCCACAGATTGCCCAGAGAAGCTGTGGCTTCCCTGGAAATGTCCAAGGCCAGTTTGGATGAGGCTTGGAGCAACCTGGGATAGTGGAAGGTGTCCCTGCCATGGCAGGGTGTTGAAAGTAAATGATCTTTAAGGTCCCTTTCAACCCAAACCAGAAGATGATTCAATGATAAATCTCTCATAAGATGTTTCCAGACTTTAACATTTTCGTGTAAGTTTGTTAGCATCATTTGCCCATACTCAGTCACCCATTCAATAAAATTAGTTTAACCAGTAAATATAAATAACTAATTTTTCTACCATTCAGCTGAACTTCACTCCAGAAACATCTGAGCTTGTAATGCAATAGGTCCCCCCTCATCTTTGGATCCTGGGATGCTCTGGTGACGTGGAGAATTTCCCTTTTCTTCCACCGCAAAGCAGCTTTGTTGGAATCACTGCTGAGAATGAGAAAATAAGGTGTTTTATATGGGTATCACGTGCAAGCTACCCAGACCCTGCTTACCTAATCAAAACCACAGCAGCTCATATTCAAATCTTGTTTGGGGCTGACTGGAGAGGCCGGGAAGGCCACTCTCAATGTCCACCCTCAAATATCCACTGTCCTTGCTCTGAGCCCAGCTGGCTGGAAAACTGCAGGGCTCTTGAGGCAGTGCTGTCAACCAGACATGTGCTGTGACAGAAAAATAGGTCAGAGTCATCATGCTGTGGTCTGATTCCCAGTGTGTAGCCAGCGGCATTTCTGTGACTGAGTCTTTAAATACGGGGAGGGGGGGAAAAATGGGGATGAAGCTTAGGGATGGTGCAATAAGCACTGTGACATTTTGGCAGCACGGGAGTCCTTTGGTTACGGGGCCTCCTGGAAACAGCCAAACATCCCAGGAATGGCTGTGGGGAAGTGCCTGGAGCATTTTAGCCAAGACAAGCTCTTGGACACGAAGGAGAGCTCTTCAAAGGCACAAAAGGAAACCTAACTCCTCTTGAATTTCATGCTTTGGAAAATCTACCTAGCCATAGTATTTTTTGCTTGACAGGCAAACTTAGGCTCAGGTTTCTCCTTTTTAAAATAAGCTTGACAAAGTAATTAATTAAAAAAATCCTGCTATCGTGTTCTGCTGTTGCCTGTGACACAGTAACCATTAAGGCATTAGGAGATAAATTTATCTGAGCTCAGAGGGAGGAAGTTCCAGGTTGTACCTGGTTTACATTAAATAGTAGGTCAACCTGGTAAAGTATAAAGTTAAGCACACAAGTGAGTCTCACCAGGACTAGGGAAAACATTAATGTGATTAAATATGTCATTAAGTGATGACTCAGAAGAGCCAGGCTAGAGGACACGGCAGAAATACTCCAGTTTTATTTCCTCTATTCTTCTGTTTGGATGAGCACATCCAGGGGTTCAGGAACACCACAGAATCCAGGTAAATCCTGCAGAACCTGAAAGGCAGAATGACAGAACACAGTGGAGAAACATCCATGACCTGGCAGATAAAGACTGACCTGCAGAAGAACTGATTTAGCTGTGAATTTTCCATCAGGGGATCACTTTGATCCTGGCTTTCCATCCCAGGTCTAAGAGGCAGAGTAGGTAACTTCATGGTCCTTTAGGTATCTCCTGGATTCTGGGTAAATAAAAACCTAATAGATTTACATTTTATTTAGGTTTATTCATTGTAAGGCCTGGAGGAAATGATTCTTGGTTTTACCACTTAAATGTATATAACTTAGGAAAAAAAGAAAAACATGTAATTAAAAAAAATAGTTCTATAGACTGAAAATCAAATATAAAAATATAAACCTTAGAACTTGGTTCCTGGGATTGACAGTTCTTATTGTTGGGAAAATAAATAAATAAATAAATATTTTTTGTAATACAAATTTGTCCATCTCTTTTTTTTTGATGTCCAATCATATTATGGCCATGTCAGGCAAGCAGAATACCCTTTTGTCATCTTTTGATGGCCTACCAGAATCAAGCCACCCCTTAGCTGTTTCCTTGCTTTTCTGTACATCTTGAGGGCCCTTTAAGCCTTTCAGTGCAGGCCAGATATATATTTGAATCCTTTCATCAGTTCTGTGACTCTCTCCAATTTATTAACACTTCTCCAATTTATTAACACTTCTCCAATTTTTTTAACACTTCATCAGCTTACCCTCTAAACCCCTGGAAGGTATTCTCCAGAATTTTTTCTTCCTGGGATGCTGTGCTGCACAATAAATGTGAACAGAAAATCTTCATTGCTCAAAAGATAGATGTACAATATATATTAAATATTGATTGTCTGCAGTGAGCACAACAACCAATCCAGGGTCCCACTACCCCAATCTCTTCCTTCTTTGGCAGGTCTCATTACTTGCAGATAGTAACAACATGTTTTTATCCATAATATCAGTAAAAGAGGTTGAAGTATAAGACCCAAACAACTCTGCAAAGCAGCACCAGAAGCACAGGAGCTCAATGAACTGTCTCCTGTTGCAATTAGAGTTTGAGATCTATCAAATGTCCAGTTCTTAACAGATTTTACGTATGCCAAGTGGATTTAATCAGCTTAAAATACCTTGTGCTACTGATACCTTTATAAAGTGCCAACTCTATTAGCACTGTTGTCCCTATCAACAGGGAAAAGGTAAGTTTACTTTGACAGGATCTCCTTTCCATGAACCAGCGCTGATTGGTATTGACTACATTAGTGTCTTTATTAATCTGGTACATTTGAACTGATGTACTTATCAGCGGTTTATTATTGTGCTAGAATTGATACAGTGTCCAATTGTAACTCACAGACACTCTGGAAATAATGAAATCCAATACTAAAAGCCCTCGGGCAGCTTGGTGAAAATCCTGGGGTTCAAGTTATCCATTTAGCTTGAGTCACTTGCTGCTTAATGACCACAACAAGTATTGGTGGAGCGGAGGTATTTAATTTTCAACACACAATAAGACTCTGTCACTGGGCTGTTTCACCAATACAGCACTCACTGAACAATTCTTCCCTCCGTCCTTTCACCTCCTTTATCAATATTCTACAATTTCTGACTCCTCCTTTTTGCTTATTGTTAAAATAAGCTTTTCTTTCCTCTGAATGTGTCAATTTTGACTCTGTGAGTGGGCACCCAGACATTACCCTAGTGCACATACATTGGATTTTGGGGCAAAGCCAAAATATGCTTCACTGAATTTGTAATTACCAGTCACATTTTTCCTTAAATTCTTTCTTTTAACTTTTTTGGCTTGTAACTGGTATCAGCCCTAGGAACTCAACGTGCAGGCAGTGTGCCCACATGTGTGTGTACATGCATGTGGATTTTCTCCTCAGTCTGCTGCGTTTTGTGTGCACATCAGAAAATCTGCATACTCCCAGTTCAATCCCCGCTTCTGTTTAATTCAGGCAGTAAAGGAGTAGCTGGAGATGTCCTGGGAAGATAAAGGAACGGGGCTCAGGAGCTGTAAAAGCCAAACATCTGCTGGAAAGCAGGACACTCCCCCCGTGGCAGAAGCTGGTGCTGGATACCTGCCAGCTTCTCCTGCTTTCCCACACCAGGATTTCTTCAGCTGTCCCTGCAGCAACTTTAACTTGCAGAAGGAAAGAAGGACTCAGAGGTGACTCAGAGGAATATTGCCCCCCATTCCCATGTGCTGCTGGGGACTTCTTAAGACTCCTTAGAGCAACTTTGATGTTAGAACTGATATTCCTATAAATTCCTGGTTATATTCCTCTTTTCCTTACCTGATTAATAAAATAATTGTCCCCTGACTGGGGACAAGCATCTTACTTCCAGGGAGGAGGAGCTTCAGAAGTAGACCAGGTTAATTACAGGTATGACCTGAAGGTTCAAGGTTCAAGAGTCAGTATAAAGGAACATCCTTCCTTTGGAAAAATCAGTGCTGAGCTGGCCAGTGTTGAATAAAGACCTCATCTGTGCAATGTACCTCAAGTCAACCACTCACTGGGGCCAGTGGGATCCCTCTCCAGGCAGCACCTGTAGCTGAGCCACAGGTAGTGCAGCGATACATTTAAATTAAATGGCTACATTTAGATTTTTTTTTTTGTCTGTGAGCTGAATCTCGTTCCACCATGCCTTGTTTCAAACCTCAGTTTACCCTTGAATTATCATATCTTCACCCTGTTATTCTGAGTGCAACCTTTCAAAGACCTCTGCTAACCAAAGGTATCTCAGCACCACTTCGGTGCCCTCTCCCCTCCTCGTGCTTTCCATGGATTCCCAATTCCTGTTTGTTTTGGAAAAATCCACATTTCTCAGGTGTTTCAGACCAGCCCTGTGATTTCAGCTGGGCTTGGATCCCACCCCATCTGTCTGGGACACCTAAGCTGGCACTGCCTGAGCTTCCCCAAATACCTTGGCCTTAGAGGACTCCAATCATTGATATTTGACGCAATATAGGGGGACAGCCCCGGTTCATGGTGATACTCAGTGAGTGTCCCAAGAGCTTTCCCAAGCCATTGGGTGTCATCAGTAACGTCAACAAGAAAAAGGTCAGCACATTTTGTGGGCAGATCTCTGACCTCCTGGGCAGCTCATGATTTCCCAACGCTCCTGTGCTGCGACAACAGTGATCCATTAACTTGATAAGCTCGTGCAGGTTTGGCCTGAGGAATCTCTCCAGCTTTTTATCTTCTGCCATTCCCTTTCTTGTTAGGCTTGGGAAGAAACTGAGTTTTCAGAGAATTCTGTTGTTGCTGTAAAATGTAATTTGTTCTGCTGCAGAGCAAGCCAGGCAGAGTGAGCTGTACTCTTTTCCTTCCTTGCTGGCTGCCTGTCTGGCATCACTTTCCCTCATAAGCTGGGCTCTTAAATGGAGACAGTGCATCCAAGGTAAGGATATTACCTCAAACCTCCTCTCTATAAATAGGCCTGGCTGCTGCCCCGAGGTTCCTTGTTCTGCTGTCAGAATATGGCTAAATGGCCACTTACGAATTCCAACATGTGCTTGATGTGGAGATTACAGCTGCTATCCAAAACAAAGGAGCTTTCTCTCTCCACAACGTGCTGCTCCCTTTATGAGGCAGTTTGGAAAACTCCCGTCTCTTGAGAGGGTTTAATCCATGCCCTGGTGCTTCTTTTGTGTGAGGACAACGCAGCTTCCTCCAGACCTAAATGAAAACAGAACCCTTTCGTGTCTGTCAGAATATGTTTGGTGCCCTGAAAATCACAGGGGAGGAAAGGTCTGATCCCCTAGGGCTCACCTATGAAGCAAAATGAAAAGATGCAGAGTTATGTCAGCACAGCACAGGATGGTGAGTGCAGGGATGCCAGCCTGGAATGGCCTCGGTGCAGGAGCGTGGCATTGCCTCTGTACCCCCAGGAAAGATGCTTGGTTTGGGCTCAGGACTGTGCTAATGCACCAGTGGTGGTGGTGAGGATGTTTGTGAGCTGTGAGTAGGCTGAAGGTGGCCAATGAATCTTGGTTGGTACGAAAAGGGAAGGTTTTGCAAAGAAAATAATTTGTTCAGTGCCCCTGCACAGCTGTGTGGTCTCACAGGCCTTTTAACAGAGCCAAAGTAAGCTCTGTTTTTCTTGTACTTTGTCCTTGCACTATTTTTTCCTGCTTGAGGCAATTTTCAAAGGAAGTGGGAATGGCTGTGTTCTCTTGATGGATGTGGGAACTGGGAGATCAGGTGAAGGGGTGTTTCCTCCTGTCCCCCAGCAAGTCCAGGCAGGATTTGATGCAGGCAGCCCCACCACACATCCTCTGAGAGAGGAGAGCTTCCCTCACACTGAGGCATCATGGCAAAGCCTAAGCATGACACAGCAGCAGCTCCTGAACACTTTGGAAAGCCTTGTCCTTGCTGGTGTGGTGAGGCTGGAGCATGGCTAAGGCAGAAACAACTTCCCTTTGAGTGCTGGCAATGGAATTTGGGCGTGATTTATTCACGCACGCTGGGTTGGCATCTCCAGCTGCTGTGGCGACTCTACAAAAAAATATAATTAACTTTCTCCATGGCAGCCCCAAGGCAGATGGCCATCACGGGCCTGGCAGCAGCGAGCCAGATGGCACGGGGAAGGCAGTGGCTGAGGGGTGGCCGTGCTCCCCCACCCACCAATTTTGCTGCAGGAGCTGGGTATATTCTGTGGGTGGCCAATATTTGTATTTGCTGGTAAATTACGGCCCTCAAAATGCTAAATGAGTCTGGCTGCAGCCTCAGAGCACAGCCTGGCTGCTGTGGCGGCAGGTTTGACTCGTGCAAGCGGAGCCATGCTCACCTCCCAGTACAAAAGAGTCCTTTGTGCATTTTCTCCTGCTCCTGGGGCGTGTGCTCCTCGCTCCTCCGATGTCCCATCACCTCCAGCCCTGCCAGTGCCTGTGACTCAGCTGGACTCAGCCACCCAGAGCTCTCAGCTATCAATCATGGCACCTACCACTCGTCTCCTGCCATCTGCTCTCCTCCTTTCTGACATCTCCAGAGCTTTGCTCCTCACCCACATGCCATTTGGTTCCATGTCTCGTGGAAAGCATCACCCGGGCAATGCTTCCCTGCTCTCCTTGCTCTGGTGGGAGGAAAATGTGGCTCTGGGTGATGGGAATGCTGATGGCCTGCCTGTGTTCCAGCCTTCACTGCCAAGTCAATGCCAGCAGCAGCCAACACCTCTCTCTACCTACAGCATCCTGAGGGAGGGTGCACAGCCTGAGTCACTAAACAAGGATTGCCATCACTTTAGGGAGGGAGGACTCATCGCTCAGGCTCAGCTGATGTTGCCTTCAGCACTCAGCCTGGTGTGCTCCCATGTCCTCAATTCCCCCACTGGCCGTGGCTGTATCAGTGCCTCAACCTCTCCACATGACTTGAGGGAAACCTCAGCTCCTGCCTGTGACCCTGCGCTAGTGTCCCAGCCAGGGTGACAAGCAGCTTCGATTTCCTGGCTCCCAGGGAGTTTTATTTTGGATGTTTTATGCAGCCAGGGCAGGGCTGTGGGGGTCATGGCATCTCCTCCTGACACATCTGCAGGTGTGGGAAGGCTGCACAGGGCATGTCCTTGGTGTGAACAAACATCCAAAGAGATGTACTTTGCCACTTGTCTCACACTAATGCAGCTCTTGTTAGCTGATGATTTTTGATGGAGATGTGTGTGCACTAATGGGAGATTGCCAGGCTAGAAGTAATTAAAAAAAAAAGTTCCTTTCAGCATGTTATAATCATTCTGAATTATTAAACAGGACAGAATTTTTAAAGTCTAATTCACTTTTCCATTATTTATGCTGTCTGCTTCAGTTTTATTCTGTCTTTTGAGAGTTATGAATCCACCAGAAAGTTTCACTTTCGGGTTGTGATGCTGTCGGTGTTGGAGGCTGCCAAGACTCCAGCACTGCTCATTTGAAAACCCCGATTGAGGGCTGCATCCTTCCCCATTTCCATGCACAGCACTTGAAATTTCAGGCCTTTTTTAGCACTGCACCTACAACAGAGGAATTTTTCCAGTTGCAGCAAGAGGCCAGTGAGGAACAGAGGAAAAAGTCAACACATCAAAGGTGCAGGGCAGGGAGCAGCACATGGGCAGATCTGTCCTGCAGTAGGTTTGTGATCAAACAGATAAAGCGTCCATGCCTTCAACCAGCGCTGTCTTCCAGCCCCTGCTAATACATCCCAGCTCTAGCTGCAGCCTCTGCTTCTTAAATGCTCTGAAACAAAAGGGTTTTAAACCATAATTTACTGTTTCTTTTTCTGACATATTTCTAAATCGGTTCAATATGGTCTCGAACCGCTAAACTGAGGAGTTTGACTTGCTTCCAAATCGAAGCGTTCATTAAAAAAAAAAAAAAGGGAGAGAGGAGGGTGGGGCGGGGGGGGAGAAGAAAATGCAAGGAAAAGAGAAGTGCTCTGGTAGTTTAAATCAGTCAGCCCTGCACAGTGATTTAAAACCAGTGGAGCACTTCAAGTTTTCATAAGCACTTAGCTTTGGACGCAGTCCGAGCCCCGAACACGTGCGTTTGTGGAATCATTTACCATTATTAGAGAGTTTGAATGGTTCTTGAGCTCTCCCCCTGCCCCGATAAGCACTCCAGCACTCTGGCTGCCTGTGATTAGCAGGGTGGTTTCAAGCTTGTGCACAGTTGAGGGTGATTATTTCCAAGCATGCCATCGCCTGTCCTTATCTCCAAAGATCTGAGATCTTCCAAATTCATTAATTCCTTCGGCTCATCTGAATGGAAATTACTAACTAGACGTGGTTCCCTCAGTGCAATTTTACAACGTGTGTCACAGAGAATAATAAATGTTTGCAGCCAGGGCAGATGGAGCAATAACGTGCGTGCCACAGAGCACTCCTGTGCTGGGTCAGACCTGTTATTAAGATATGTGATTGTGGAGAGTCTGTGCTCCAGCCATGGGCTGGGAAATTCTGGTTTTAGATGCCCCAGTGCTTGCTTTGAGCTGGAAAGGGCAGAAGGACAGTGCTTGATATTCCCATGTGTTTTATAGCATTGTGTTGTGCTGCACTGGTGGACAATACTTGGCTAAGCCAAGTACAGAGGAAGTCAAGGAGGTTGTCAGATGAAGCTGTGCAAAGAGCTGATCTTTCAGGTTTGCTGGCTGACCCAAGCAAGTTAAAAAAAAAAAAAAAGAAAAAAAATTGTATGAATTCAGGTTGACTAAAGATGGAAATGTTTTGCTTTTCTGAGCTAAGGAAAAATCTGAAAGAAACAACCCTGTTTCTTGTTTTTTCATTTGTTAAGCTTTTTGGTTGTTAACTGCTCGCAAATTTTGCAAGAAAATTCTGTTGCAATAAGAAAAATGGAATTGCTTCGACTCGAAATCATCTCAGCAATTTCCCTCAGGTCTTTTGGCGAGATGGTAAAAAACAACAAAAAAAAAAATGCAAACCCGAATTCCTACTTTTCCACGGAAATTTTTGACTAGCAGAAAGACCTCGTGGTCCAGCATGAAAAAAGACATGAAATGTCCAAATTTGTGCATGAAGCAATCTGGGTCAGTGACGCTGCTCCCTGTGAGGGCTCTGGAGGAGCCCAGAGCTCTGCTGCTGCAGGCAGGGAAGACGCCGGGAGTTTGAACTTTCGAGAGGGTCCCTAGATCCCTCCATGTGGAAAATCAGAACAATCTGCTGGCAGAGAGGTCAAACTGGAGGCATAAGAAAGATAATCCCACCCCTGACTCCTCCCAGATGTGCAGCCAATGGTCTCCAGTGCCCTGGCCCACTCCAGAGCTCCCCTAGCCCACCTCAAGACATCAGGAGCTGGCTTGGCTCTAAAAAGGAGAAAGAGAGGGAGTTTCCTCTGGGAGATAAATGATGGGAGTGATGCCCTCCCCGCCTCTTGGAGCCCCCCATGCAAGGGGCTGTTCTCTGTGCTATCCAAGCAGGATAGGAGTGCTGGTAGGACCAGGCTGGAGTCCCCAGCCCACCCTGGCTCTTGGTCAGGTGTCATTTTTTGATGGCTCCACTCTTTGCTGGTTGGTTTGCAAAAGAAGGGTTAGGGAAGGATGCTTGGAAGCCCCTGCTCCATGGGAGGCTGCAGTTCCAGCTGATCCCACTTCTCCAAGGCTCAGCATTGGGCTTGTGTGCCCAGCCCACCACTCTGTAGAAACAGGTGCCTCCAAAGGATGGTCCTAGACCTCAGTTTTCAGGTGAAATTACTGTCTCTGTTGCCTGTAAATATTCAGCTACCTGAATTTCAACCCTTCCTGCAAATACTTGCATGAAAAGCTTCTCAGGCTTTTCTCATTTGTTTTGTTTTTGTTTGTTTTCTGTTCTGGTTTGGTTTTGGGGTTTTTGTCTTTTTTTTTTTTTTTTTTTTTTTTTTTGCAAGAGCAAATTCAGAAAATATTTTCGAGAGAAGTGCCCAAGGAAGACCTCAAAACCATTGATTTTACACGTCCAAGATTTCAGTGTCCTGCAGAAATGCATAGCAGAATGTCCTCCATACCTTTGTGAGAAAATAAAACAATTTTGGGCCAGACCAAAGCAAGCGTTTTTTGAAAGGAAAAAGTTCTTATATTTACAAACTGCCCTGATATTCTATAAACCACTGAGAAATTGGAACTTTTGAGAATTAATGCTTTTTGGAAATATAAAAAAGAGTTTGAAAGATCAAGAGAGAGCTGTGATAAAGGATGACAACCCTTGAGTGGCTGTGCTGATGTCTTTAGTCACATGAGTGCAGGAGGGAGTGAGAGCTGACATTCCTGTGCTGACCACTGGCTTCCTGGATGATGCTGTTCCAGCTGTTTCACACCTCTGTGCCTCAGTTTCCCCTTCCTCAAGGGATTCAGTCCTGCCCTTCAGATAGCTGCCAGCTGTGCTTGCACCTTGCTGTAAGTCCTAAGAAGTTCGTGGGACTGTGGGGTTTTTTCCCTCCCAGATGACTGGGTCTCTTTTGTCTCATTTTACAATCCTAATGGAAGGGGAAAATACACCTGAATTTGCCGTGTTCTGGAAGGGGAAAGTCGTTCTCATTATTAAGCTGTTATTTTTATGAAGCTGTGCCTTGCAGGCCCTCAATACTTACGTTATAGTCATCAAAAGCCAGGATGAGATCCCATAAAACATTCTTTATAGTAACCAGATGGTCATCAAGGCTGCAAAGGTACCTGACAGTGCCTATTACAGGGAAACACCTGCACGAACCTTAACCAGCTCTGTGCCAGCCCTGCCAGTGGGGTGACCTCTCCTGCAAAATCTGGGTGGTTATTTGGGGGGATATTGTCACAATCCCCCTCCCCAGACCCATTAACCAAAGCTGTCCTGTCACAGGGATGTGTCCCCAGCCCTAAATCCTTCCCTCTTACTTTTAACCCCTTCTTTGGGCATGATGTGAGTAGGTGGAATAGCTGCTCCAACATTCCTGCACCTATTAGAAAACTTGGTTGACTTTTCCTTGTCTTTCTGCTTTATTTCTGGGAAATGCCTCTTGGAGGGCTCTTTGGCAGGACCCCAGCTCACCATGGACAGGGCTGTGGGCTCCCATCACCTCTGAGACCCTCCCTGCTGGCAGAAGATGCCAGGCCCCACCAGCCTTCCCCATGACACCGAGGGCAGCCCCTCTTGGGGTCCACTTTCTTCCCAACTTTGGGGCTGTTGGCTCACCAAAATGAGCTTGTGTGAGTGTTAGGACAGTGCTAACTCGTGCCCAGGAGCACTCAGCAAGCAGTCCCTGGGTCAGGCTGGCTGGCTGATGGCAGGAGGATGTTCAGAGAGGGTGTTGAGCAGAGAATATCCCACAAAAAGCAAAACCCATCCAGGCATGTTAGGCCACTGACAGTCTCTACGTGACTAATAATTCCTAATAACCAACAGGTTCACAGCACCTGGTGTGGCAGGGAGGTGCTGTTACTGGAAGGCTTGTTTCATCTCTCCTAAAAATCAGAGATGGACTGGTTTTGCCATCTAAAGCAGTAATTAAGCAGAACTGGTAAGAAAAAATTATTGAAGCCTTATAAGGAAATACACATTATTGATTTTGCAAAGCTGGTTCAAACCTGTTTTGATCCATGTGTATCCCAGCTTCCTTACGACACCCTGCAGCAGCCAAACACTTGATTAAAATAATATTGTTCAAATCCACCCTTTCAGGAGAGACAATGACTTCTGAGAAACAACTGCATTTTATTTCATATTATTTATTTTTGCTCAAAATGAGCTTTTATAACCTGTGAAAGCAACATTCCCCCCCCCCCCCCCCAAGCCACAGCATTAAACTCCGTGGCTTCTGAGCAAGAAGGAAGCACTGGGGCTCTTGCAGTGCCCTTCTTCCCACACAACCCGATGTAACCTGTTCTGCATTGCCCAATTCCTCTTGAAAAATAAAAAAAAAAGTGAGAAAAGAAAAAAAAGTGAGGAGAAAAAAAAAGCCCTTACTCATGGGTTCTTTCCTCAGAAAGCCACACCACGCTGAGTTTCCCAGAGGATGAGTCACACGCTGACGTCCGGCATCCTGCCTCTCACCCCGAGCCCAGGGCAGCCCAGGCAGGGAGGAAGGGCCAGAGAATGTTCAGAGTTTCTTCTGTAACCTCACCTCGGCGAGCTGGAAGTGGCTGGGGGTGTGGGGATGCCAGGCTGAGCACCGTGGAGGGGAAGTGCAGCCCATCCCTCCCCCAACACCTTCCCAATGGGATCACCCCTCTAAATAATATAAACGTGAGCAAGCAGGTTTTTGTCCCCAAAGTAGCAAGTGTGCTATAATCCTGAAAAAATGACACTAAATGGCTTGGGGGATTCCTGTAACAAGCAGGTATCTCTGCTTTCTGCAGAGTTTTTAAATCATGTAGGTGTCTATTTTCATTATTTGGCTAGAGATATGCACTACCAAGTTCTTTGGTCTAAATGCTCAAGAGTGATTTTCTAGCCTCAATTTTTTGGTATTTGGTGAGCATTGATGCTGCCAGTGGTAGAATCACCATCCCTGGAGAGATTTAAAGGTCATTTAGGTGTGGCACTCAGGACAGGGTTTAGTGGTGACCTTGGCAGTGATGGGTTAAGGGTTGGACTCAATGATCTTAGAGAGCTTTCCCAACCTTGATGATTCTATGATTCTGTCTGTCCTCTAAAAATCATGGGTTACATTTGAAAAGTGCAGTCAAAAGTGATTGGAGTGAGTTTGATTATTCATCACTGGGAATGTTTTTGAAAGTACTTTGGTTGCCATAAGTTGAAATTATTTCAGGGTTGCTTATCCATGCCCTGCCTTTCCAGCCTCTCCCTCAGCATGCCCTGCCTTGTCCCTCCATCCTTTCCTTCTCCATCCTCTGCCTCTCCATCCTTAGCCCCACAAAAGAACTTCCTTTACTCACACCCTTTCCACCAGTGACACTTCCAGCCCACCAGCTGCCCCTCAGAAATGCTCTTTAATGTCTTTAATCCACCATGGAAGGACAACTTTGCATCTGTCCACCAGCATCTCCCCTTCTATTTTAAACTGGGCTTCCAGGCACTTCCTGAAAATAGTTGATGGCTCATGTCCCTTCCTGAACAATCAAGTGCTGTGAACTATCTGGATTGGAAAGTGCAGATACCCAGAAACAAGGAACAGTGGAAAGTGTTGATTTCCAGGCTATTTCAATGTGATATCAAAGCATGATGGAAAAATAGATGATTGGGTGTTGCCAGTGCTTTTGAGCTTAGGGCTGGTAGCTATAAATAGAAACACCCAAAATTATTCTTAGAAATTGAGTCACTAGTTCTTAATATTTCTAGTAAGTCAGTGGGAGTTGTGCTTCTTAGGACAGAGGCAGAAAGTGTGTAAGCCCACACAAAAAAATCAGCTTCTAAAAGCAATTACTGGCCCTTTTGCTCTTGAGCAATGTTTTCCCAAACAGGAAGATTTGTTTAACAGCGAGATAACTCACCCAAATCAGCTGTGCACAGCGCTTTTTAGCCATAAAAGCACAAATTCAGGGCCTTCCCCACAATTCCTGGCTGCTCCTTTTTGTAGTTCCTGAGCTTTTCTGTCGGGTTTTTGTCACCCCAGCCTTGGTGAAAGCACTGGCCAGGGTGGGGTGAGGGGGTGGAGGAGGTGGTCTGTGAAGCCTTGGGATTAGGAAGGTGGTGTGGGTCCGTGTGTGTTGCAAAGGGAGGTGTGGTGGCATCCCAAACCCATGTGTGGGACAGGTGTGGGTGTCCCAACACTTTATTAGGGAAAGGTTCTTCATCCTGAAGGGGGCTGGGCACTGCAGGAGGCTCCCCAGGGCAGTGGGGAGCACCAAACCTGACAGAGCTCAAGAACTATTTGGAAAATGCTCTCAGGCACACGGTGTGACTTTTGGGGTGTCCTGTGCAGGGCCAGCAGTTGGACTCCATGATCCCTGTGGGTCCTTTCCAGCCCAGGATATTTTAAGAACAGCAGCATTTTCTGGTGTCCATCTGTGAGCATGTGTCAGCACATCTGCAGAGCCCAGGGGTGGTTTTTACCTTGTTTTCTGCCTTTTCCTCCTTGGCTGCAGGCAAACATGTTCAAATTGTGCCTCCTCCATGCCGAGAGGGAAGCAGGGATTTCCCTGCCACTCTTGCGGTGCTGACTGCTGCATCTGGTCTGCAAAAGTCACTCCATTCACACAGGCAGGAAGAGGATGAGTAACAGAGCCCCAGAAGTTCTTCCTCTCTCCGATTTATGGTCCTTTCCCTGCGTGAGGGCTAAGTTCTTTCCCTGAGCAAAATTCCTAAATCAATGGCTTGATTAATAGCTGAGAAACATTTTTCCCACCAAGTCTGGAAAGGCTTTTCACACGTAATTAGCTAAAAGAGCCAGAGAAGACATACAGATTTTTAAATTGTATATTATTGTTTTAAATTATATGAAGCAATCCGTTTTAAGAGTCAGCTGGATAAAACAACCTTCTTGGGTGTCCAGCCACACAAAGGAGAGCAAAACACAAAACAAAAGGTCTGAGGTACTCTGCAAGTCAGAGCACTTAATTCACTGCATGCCAAGATATGTGACTAATGACCATCTCAAATTGCATAAAGACCTGAACTAGTAGAGGTCACCTTAATTTCCTCCACCTTAACTAGTGCATCTCTGATAAGCAGCGTGTGTGCATTAGAAGATGGGAATAAGCTAAACCAGAACATTCCTCATCTGAGCTGCACACAGGATGGGGGGAAGGTGGGGGGGAATCTCTCAGAAATTAGTGTGTCTGTGGTGTGTTTCCCTGAGTGACTCCTGTTCAGACAAGCATAACATTTGCAATTTCCCTCTAACATTTTTCAGTGGGTTAGAGTTTCTTTTTTTGAAAAAAAAAAGCAAAATAGCTCCTAATCTACACAGAATACAAGGCTGGGTCAAGACTGGATTTTAGAAAGTCTGATGCTACACGAATTTCAGGTTCATTTACAGTGACACCATGTTGTGCTAGAGGATGCAGGACACAGGGATAAGACAGGCTGTCTCTGCCTTAGCAGGAGAAAATACCTGCCAAATCCGAGGTCTTTGTGCAGCTGAAATACAGATTATCACCACACGAGCAGAGCAGGAGGTGGAAATCGTGGTGGATGCATTTTGGTGGATTTCAAAGCTGTGCATGGGCGAAAACTGGACATTTTGTTGGAAATGCCCAGGTGTGGTCAGGGTATTGACAGCTCCAGGGGCCAGCTGGGAATGGTGATTTATCTTTCACCTAAACCAGACCTGCTCCTCCTTGCAATTCCTGACCACTCCAAGAGGTTTACAGGACTGTCTTGGCCAAAAAGAGATGTTTTCCTGCTGGCAAGGCAGGAGGCTACTCCCTCTGAAGCTTGGGGAGCAGAGGAATTAATCGTTTGGTAGAGATCCATCTGGCCTTAGCTCCCTGTCCTCACCTTCCCCATGGCCATGGTTGACTAATAAGGGGGAGGAAATGGCCCCAAGTTGCACCAAGGGGAGGTTCAGATTGGATATAGGGAAAAATTCTTCACTGAAAGTGTTGTCAGGTATCCTGAGGGCCTGCCCAGGGCAGTGGTGGAGTCACCATCCTGGAAAGTACAGAAAAGATGTGCAGCTGAGGGACAGGGTTTAGTGGTGGACTTTGCACTGGTGGACCTGATGATCTTAAAGGTCCTTTCCAACCTAAAACATTGTATGGTTTCACTATATTTTAGGAGGTCTGTCCTTCCCCCAGTATCCAAGGTGTGCTGTGCAGACAATCTCTGATCCCCACTCAGCTGGACACCAGGACCAGGGAGGGGAATATCTTACCCAAAAGATACCCAGATGCCAACTCAAGGTTTGACCAAGGACAGTGAGATTTTGGCCAAATCTTCCTTGCAGAGTCAAGGCTTTGCATGCAGCCCGAGCAAGCTGAAGGTGCAACCTCTGGAGTGGTGGGAACGTGACAAACCACCAGGTGTTCATGAATGTCACATCAAATGAGAAAGTTCACACTGAACGCAGACCTGGGTGGGGTTGAACCTGACACAGAACTAAAAGGTTTGTTCCTGTAGAGGCACAAGGCCTGGGTTTATCATTTCTGCTGTTAACATGATCCCCAGCATGCCAGAACTCCAGAATTTGCTCCAACACAAAGAAAAAAAAAAAAAAAAAGAAATCATTCACCTCATCACAAGTTACAACCCAGCACCTCTGCCAACCACAGGGACACTGCCATGGTCAGGCTTGAGACCATGGGACATCAGGCCAGGTTTAGCTGCCTGCCTGTGGAGGAGCCCCAGTCTCCCTTGATGAGATCTCCAGAGACTGCAAAGGGAGACTGGGGAGACTCGCTCAGATGGGCAATTTGGGTGTCTGCTCTTGTCGAATGAGTCACACCCGAAATATTCAAAGGCATCCTACCTGCTGCAAACAAGCAGCCTTTCCCATGAAACCTCCTGCTTGCTATTCTGACTCTGACACCACATCTGATTTTGCATGATAGAAATCAGGTCTGTGCTTACTTTGGTGCGATGAGTGCTGTTTATCAAACCAGTTCGCTCCTTTATGCGGGGCAAATTTCAAGGTGTTTACGGCAATTAAAGTTTTGTGTGGGAACGCCACAGAAGCCCCAGGAATAGCATCAAACTGAAAGCAATTTATCTTCTGCTACAACCCACTGATGATCAGAGAAACACACCAGGGGGAAAGATGAATACCCAGTGGCTGGAGATAACTGCACATAATCCCCTGGGTGGTATTCCAGCTCTAGAAATTCAAGAATTTGGATTTTTTTTGTGCACAAAACAACTTAATAAACTGTTTGTTTCATTTCCTGGCAGTTTTTTCCAGCTGAATCGCTTTGTAATCCACTCTCACATCCGCTGGTGGAGGGGAAAGGAATCCTGTTGAAAGGGTAGACAAGCACAGGGGGGGAAAAAAAGACAATGATCAGAAATTGTGAGTCCACAGCACAAATTCAGAGCTAACACAAGAAGAGAGGATGGCATGGCTCCCCTGTTAGGTGGTCATCACTGTGGGGAAGGTGAGGAAGGGGAGGTACAGCTGGGTGGATTTCAGCCCTGAAGCATCCCAATGGATTCTATTGACCTCATCAATCCCTTTCCTGATCTCCCTGCCTTTTTGCTGCTCACTGGAGTTAAACTGGCTGGGGGGTGTGCAGAAAACCAGCAGCATTGCTCAGGGTCCTACAAGAGCCAGCTGGGCAGAGTATTCCAGGTATGATATTCCTCATGGTGGAACCACAGTGTTTAGTTTGGCTGACAAGACATGGCAGTGTGATTTTCTGTGCTGAATGTCTCCTGAGATCTGATCAGCAAAGCATGACACTGGATCTGAGCAACATTTATTGAATCAAGTGATTTTAGATGGTTAAAAATGACCTTTACCCTAAATTAAAGGCTCATAGCATCATCTTATTTTGACCTTTTTTTATTTTCCAGCAAAACATACCCCAAACAACAACAACAACAACACCACCAACAAAAATATGTTCAGTTTTCATTCACCCTCCCTCTCCATTTTTTCTTTTTGCAAACAGCAAGAAAGAAGTTTTCTGTGTGTGGAAAACTAAATGGATGGATGTTAGCACTGATACAGCTGAAAAATGTCACATTAACAAATAGCTTTTGTCTAAAAAATTGTTGAATGAAAAGATTTACTATTCTGTCCATGAAAAGATCTCTATGTGGATAAATAATTCTATGTTAACTGCTCCTAACTGCTGACTGCCTTTACAATACAACCGGCTCCCCACAGCAGGGAAGGGCACAACCTATGAATGGATCTTGTCCTGCCTTGGGCAACTTAGATGAGGGATAGCTTAGGATGTAAGAGATTTGCTCATGGGGAACTCGAGGCATGTCTTCTCTGGGTGGTCTCCTCTGAGTGTTTTGAAGCAGGCTTTGCTTTCAGGAAGGCTGCCATCATTTCACTTAAACTCCAAATGTCACTGCCGTGCTGTTCTGCAGGACAGGGCTGGCATTCTGTGTCCTGGGACTGTGGTTACCAAGCCCTCGGGCTGCACAGACCTGAACTCCATCCTGGTCTCCTCCAAATGTCTGTCTAAGTGATGTTTTTTGTATGTTTGTTTGTTTGTTTTCCCAAAAGAATAGCCCCAAAACAAGTCGGGCAAGGAGCAAATGCCAACATGGGTTTTTAGCTCCTGTCAGACCAAAAGATTTGAGCCTGTGAAGGTTGTGGGACCTGCTGGGGAAATGCCATGGGAGTTTTGCAGCAGGGTGACCTACACTCCTTTTGGCAGAAAGAAACCAAAGTGGGGGCAGAAACATTTACTCTTCCCAGTTCTCTTTCCCTCCCAGACTGCAGGAAATTTCTTGGCTTTAAGGCTGAAGGGAGATTGGAGAAGTTGGTGGCAGAGGGTTATTAAACACAGAAACCCCACATGCAGCTCAGGCAGCCCCTGAGCTGAGAAAGGCTGAGGTTGGGGGAGACCCTGGGGACAGCATCTTCCATCCCTCCCATGGCATCTCTGCTTGGCTGTGCTGGGCTCTAGGCAGGCTGAACCTTTTCTCTGGCCCAGTTCAGCCCCTCTCATGCTCACCACAGCTCCAAGAGCTGAGCTCCTGCAGGTTGGGTGGCAGGGATGAGGGTGGGTGGTGTTCACCACCAGATCCAAGAATTCAGTTACTCACCTTCATTTGCTAAAAGGTCTTCAAAGACTGACCCATGTGCACAGCACTTTGCACAGGATGGAGACCGTAATTTTTCCTTTGGAATGTGGATTGGAGGCTTTTATATATATTTATACTTTTTAAAATTAACCCACATGTCCCCAGGATCAAGCCCCTACTCGTGTATCTGTGAATATATATATACATACACACACATATATATATAAATAATTATGCATGTACTTCTGTGTTTGTGTGTAGTATTTAATAGCTTAAAACTGACTTCTCCAAAGCTCATTTACTGAACACTTTTAAGCAGTAAATGAACTTGAGAAAAGCTGGGAGAACTGGTGAATAAGTTAAAAAAGAATAACAGGGTTTTTTTTCCTGTGCAGCTCCAGAAGTGAAGCACAGTTAAAAGCACAGAACAAAAACCACCGTAAGACCAAAAGCAACAATAGAGTGTTTTCCTTCCTGTATGTTTGTTACAGTTCTTGCTGGCCATGCAAAAAAAAAAAAAAAAAAAAAGAAAAAAAAAAGCCCAAATAAAATCTGGCACACAGGTCATTATGTTCTTTGGGAATCAGAAATAGACTGAGTGGGCTTGGTAGGCAAACACACATTTCACAAGCTCCTTCTTGTCACAAAGCCAATATTTGTTCAGGAGAGAATTCTTCCTTTGGGTAATTAATATTTTTTTGCTATTTATTGCTCGCTGGATGGATGTTTTGGAATGCACAGGGAAGGGGGGGGGGAGAGAAACCTGGCAGTGTTCCTTGCAGTTATTCCACTGCTGCTGAGGCCTTCCAACAAAAATCACGGCACCGAGCGTACATTCCTTTCGTAAGCAAAATGGATCATCAGGAGATGGAATGGCTTCAAAGGAATGTGTGCATCATGCCTTTGACATTTTGCTACAGCTAGAACAGGAGCGGGGAGGGGGGGAAAGAACGAGCTACGGATGAGCACTTTCCTTAGATTGTGCATTTTTTTCTTGCTTGTCCACTGCAGGGGAAGATTTCCAGTTGGCACCTGGGAGGCTGGAGCTGTTCCTCTTCCAAGCCACATGCTCAAGAAAAGCCAGAGAGTTTACATTAGAGAGGAACAGGAGGTGAAGGAAATTGTAAACTCGAGTGAGATGTTATGGGGCAGGTTAGATGCTGGTGGGTAGACTCACAAAAGTGGAATGTTATTGCTAAAATCTGGCTCCTTCCAAAAAACCCGTAACGTTGTCAAAGCCTCGAGTTTTGTCTGCTAGTTTCAGACATTCCAACATATGCTTCTTATTTTGTTTTTAATACTTACAGTCCATCCAGAGACAATTCATGGCAACTGTGGCTATTGTAACACTATATAAAACACAGGGTTTGATGACAACTGATATGAAGTGTGATTGGAAAAAATAATGCCCCCTGGTAATGATAATATTTCCTGCTCAGATTGGTCTCACGATAATAGGGCTGCTCCAGTGGTGTTTTCAGAGTTATATACAGGACTCTGGTATTACATTACAGCTGCTGCCTGGTTATACATCCGTGTGAATAGGAGGGGATAAATGCACATGCAGAAACACCAGAACATCTGAAAATGAGGGCCAAAAAATGGCAATTCCTTGTTTGCCTTGGGACAGGGTGCTCTAGAGAGGGATGAGGGTGGGAGAAGCTTTGTCACCTTGGACGCAGTTGACCAGAGAAGCATCTTGAGGATTGGAAATAGATGATCTTTAAAGTCCCTTCCTACCCAAACCATTCTATGATTCTGTGATTTTGCTTTGTTTCAATGAGGAAAGTGTCCCCAGCACCCCAGGTCCCTGCCTTGCCCCTGCAGCCCCCCTTGGCCAGCTCATCCTTGGGTGCTTGGCAGCCTGGCTCTGGAGGTCAGAAATAGCCCAGAGCAGGAAGCTTGGCTTTCAGAGGGGAGGGGGGATGTGGATGAGAAGCAGAGCTCTGGAGGGAGGCAGGGAGAGGGGGAACGCCAACCTGCCCACTGGATGGGGCTGCGGACAGTTTGCTTCATCCTGTTCCAAGAGGAAACACGTTGGAATCCTTTGTTGTAGCTCCACAAGCAGTCCATCCCCCCAGCTCAGGGGGGGTTACTCTCATGTGGGAGCACAGTCACTGCTGGCTTGGGATAGCAGCACTAATATGAGCCTGTTTATCTTGGGTTTCCCCATCTCATCCTTCTCACTCCATGGCTCTTAATTCCAGCAGTGCCAGCAGAGCTCGGGATGGGCTCTGCTTTCTGCTGCCCTTTGGCTGTTAGGATTTAAATCCTTGCTTTTTCCAAAGGGTTCCAGGTCTCAGGGGTCAGTGGATGTAAGAAGACTGAGTTGAGGGACTGGTTTCCTCATCCAGAAGCACACAAATATCTGCATTGGTGAAAAACATGTCTGAGAGGCTGACGCTGCACGACTGGGACATGACCAGGGTTGTGGAATTATCCATTGGCTTCCTGTGACCTGCAGCAAATTCCTTCCCAGATTAAAGGCCTAAATCAATGGATGTCAGATAAGGGCAACTCCCCTTAAACCTGGCTCTGTGTGGCTGTGAGCTCTGCATGCTCACTGTGGCTGCAGGATGGACATCAAAACCCAACGTGCAGCTCATGCCAGCCCTGGGCAGTGTGAAGAGCTCGAGGCAGATTCCTGCTGTTGAAGGTGATCACAACAGCCCTCAGGAGACAGCTGCAGCTGGAAAAGTTCTCCAGGGAAGATGTGAGCAAAGGAGTCATTCCTGAAGGAGGAATAAAAAGGTCAAAGGGATTTTTCTCGTGACTCTAGGAGAGATGTTTTGGCTCTCTCATCCTCATTTCAGTCCCACACAGCAAAACTGGGAACAAATGAGGGTTTGCATGGTTGGTGGGAGTCCTGGGACCTATGAAGCTGGGCTGTAGGATTTCACCTCCAGAAAGCAGGGATGCCTCCAAGACCCCTGTACTGGGGGAATGTGCTACCAACAAGAAGCGACGAGATGATGCTGGTCTGTCCAGAGTCCCCCATGAATTCAGAACCCTTGGACTCAGTGGCCCCAGAGCACAGATCTGAGCAGGGGGATATAAGACAAAGCTGGCAAACAAGATCTGATCTCTCTCAGAGAGGGAGGGAACTGAGTCACACAGAGATGCACTAACATCAAGGGGAAACTTCAAAGAGGCCAAGAAACTCAGGCTCAAGGACTCCAAGGAAATATCTTCAAAGGCTGAGCAATTTGACCCTGGGGCTGGGAACAGTGCTAGTGTCCACCCTCCTCAGGATGACTGTGGAAGGGGAAATTTTGCAACTCTCAAAAGTCTGCAAACATGAGCAAAGGCACGTGGAAACTGGGAATCGTGCAAGATGCCTGGCGTCACACATTGGGAGAGAAACCAAGGTCCCCAGTGCTCTCAGGAGGGAGACTACAGGGCTTTGTCTTACCAAATCCTGATGAGAGCCTTTGGCTCTGCGTCATAAATATTGGTAGTGAAATTTCCAATTTTATTCTTCTCAAACTCTTTCGCAACTGCTTCCCTGCTCTGCAAATTGTGTTGAGCTGCTGCTGGGGAAGGACCCTGGGTTCCTGTCTCAGCAAAGTCACACAGGGACAGCGAGCACTGGGGGCACTGATGGGAGTCACTTACACATGGGATTATTTCTCATCCCTCTCTAGAGCAGCATGTTGCAGAGTTGACTATCATTCTCTGTCCTCCTCTGCGTTTGTCCTCAGAGGTTTCCTTCAGCCTGAAGTGGAAGGTGTGTAGTGTGAGGGGACGCAGTTTGCTCTGAGTTTGCTGGCTAATGTAATGGAAACTCATTTCCCTGTCAAGAATCCCAACCCAGGTGCAAGCCACTGCACTTAGACAGGCTTTGGGGACAGCCCTGCAGCTACCTGACCTGTCCCAGTACACACTGTGCCACTAAAATTACCAGGAGAAAGCCTCTGGAGGAGGTGGCCCTGAAACCACTTGCCCAAACAGTGCCCAAGGGCAGGTTTGGCTGGCACCAATGACAATGAGGACATTTGCCACTAATAGGGTTGTCAGGTCCCAGGAGGAGAGGGAACAGCCTGCCATAAGGTGAAACAGGGCCAGCTTTATTCCTGGGGTCTGCATGGGTCTGAGCCTGACCTCTCCAGCTCAGAGAGGCAGGAAGAGGGGGTCAAATCCCTCAGCAGCAGTGACAGCCAGCCTTGGTGTGATTTGAGCATAACCAGGGCTGAATGCTGGTGGAAAACCTTCAGGGCAGGTTTTACCTGCACTAAAGCTCCAGCCTTGGCACTGTGAAGGCACAGCACTGGGTGAGAGGTAGAAGGAAAAACAGTTCAAGGGATGAAGCTGCTGGGACCAGGCACCCCAAACACTCAGACTCTGCAGAATTAGAGAATCAGTAAAGTTGGAAAAGACCTCTCAGATCACTGAGTCAAACCTCTGGCCAAACCAAACCAGAGCACCAAATGCCACGTCCATTGCCTTCTCAAACACTTCCAGGGATGTTGAATCCACCACTTCCTCGGGCAGCTTGTTCAAATGCTTGACAACTCTTTCAGTGAAGAAATTCTTCATGATGTTCAACTTGACCCTTCCCTGGTGCAGATTGAGGTTACCTCTCTTTCTGAAGAGAAACATCCACAGAGTCAGCAGAGTTTTGCATCTGGGCATGGACCCCACACTTCCCACTGTCCACCCCACTGAGCAGCCTGGACACCACAGCTCCATCCCCTGGGTCCTGAGGATGGATTCATCCAGCTGGCACAGGATGGTGCAGGATTGCTGTGCTCCCCTTGACAGCCAGCACAGGTAGGCACCTCACCCTGAGCAGCCCTTCCCTCCTCTTCCCAGGCTGGGCAGACACCAGCACCCAACTGTGTGGGTTTGCTGTCTGCCTGTGATAAAAATCGCGGAGAAGAGCCAGCTTTTTTTTGTAACAGCTCTGATTATTTTTCTCTTTTATGTCCACAATCTTCTCCTGAGCACTGCTGTGAGGGGCAAAAATATTCCCTATGACAGGCATGGTGAGGAGAGCTCCAGCAGCAAGCAGGAAATATTTCCATGGCCCTGGAACCAAGCAACGACTGGAGGCCAGATTATGATTTTTGTTTTATTGGCAGGAGCTTGGAATAAATCCACTGGAATAACTCGGGTTTGCCGTGTGCTAAGTGGGATCACAGTCCCCTGCTTTGCCTGCTCTGATTCTCGGGTGCAGGTTTGGCTTTCTGGATGGGAATGCAGTTATTGCCAGCCAGGAAACCGGCTCGTTTGGCACCAGCAGCAACCGGCTGCCAGCACTGCGACTCGGCTTTCAGCCAATATGTGAATTTATTTTTTTTCTCGGTGGTAAAAAGAGCTCTGATTACTCAAAGTGTGTGATTTTGGGGTGTTCCAGGCACAGATATCACTGTGCATTCGTTTCTTGGTCTGGTTTCAATTTGAGACCAAGCACAAGAAGCACAAGTGAGGTTGATCTCCTGTTTTCCCTTGTCCAGCAGGTCCAGACAGGAGACATTCACAAAGCAGGGCTCTGAAACAATCTGCTTGCCAGCAGGCATGGGCTGACTTCTTCTGTCAGGCACTGATAGGCATAAATCTTCAAACAAGACTCATTCCCCGGTGCTGGAGAAACACAGGGAACCTGACACCCACCTTGAGTCAAACCCATGGCTCTGCCCCAGGACAGAAAATGTCAGATAATCGATTAAGAACAGGGCTGAAGTTGGTTGATAGAGACCATTTGGAGACCCCACCAGCATTGTGTTGTTGAGGCTGAAAGGCCAGTCCAGCAGGAGGAGGAGGACCTGTCCATGTAGTCAGACGGGTGCAAAGAGTGAGGGGACTTCATCCCATGTCCCTGCTCCTCAGGAAGTTCCTTAGTGGGTCATTTCAGCTCCCAGCACCTCAGCCAGGGACACCTGAAGGAAGAACCCTACAGGGTGCATTCAGGAAAACATGCAGTGTGAAGCCATGGGGGTATGGGGCTTTTTCTACTGGCAATACCTAAAACACCCTTTGCAGAAAGGCCCTGACTGACTCTGAATCACTTGGGTAGAGTTTTGTCTCTCTCCAGGCCTCCTACCACCTCCTTCCTTGCCCTGGCAGAGAAGACTGAAGCTGCTTTTAGCTGTTCCTACCTTTCCAGCCTTGAGTTTGGAAGGTGCCAAGTAGAAGGCCTGGCTGCAAGGAGCCTCCACTTTGTGGGAATTTTGCAGCCATCCCGTCTCTCCTCTCCACACAGCCAGACTTGCAGCCTGCACAACTGTCTCCATCTTAATCCCCTTCCTTTCAGGTGGGTTGGGAGCAGAAAGGAGGAAATCAGGCTTTGCCAAAAGAAGGAGAGCACTGGCTTTGGAAGGCTGCAGAGGAAGCAGGAGAAGAAGATGGTTTAATTGTTTAGACGTGGTGATGATTATTGCCCTTAGAAACCATGGCAGAACCATGAAAATAATTATGCTCACGCCACGAAGATTAATAAATCAGAAGATTGAGGGAGGGAATACACCCTGAAGCGTGTTTCATGCAAAAAAATTATGCAAATGTCGAGGAAATAGCTAATTTGGTGCCTTTTCAACACACTAAATGGGATGCTTCTAGTTTGGGCAGGGTTTGCCTGTTTTACCATGAGTCACATCCTATCCGTGCCACACTACATCCAGCAAATATTGGCAGCACAAAGTAGGAATGTGCCCATTGACAGGGGACCTGAAGCAGAGCAGTTTTTCCCAACTTGATATGGATTGTTCATCTCTGGAACTGTTATGCAATTCTGAGTGTTGCGTGTCTGTATATGTGGCTTATTATTAATTCATCCTTTGGGGTTGCATCCTGCCAGGCTGAGCATTTTATAAAACAGTTATGTAGGTGTGTGGAGACGCTGTGTGCCAATGTCAAGTGAAAGTGTGTTGCAGCAGTGATTTAAATGACAAGGCTCTGTGCTGATGGTTTGGCCCAATGTCTTCATAGCAGAGGCTGTGGGACTCTCCTCCACAGATTTCCAAATGAAACCCATAACTTCTGGTGGAGGATTTCCATTCCTTCTTAAAAGCTCCTCTGGGGCAGACAGGCTGTAAATTAAATTGCTTTATTTAAGGACTAGAACCAAAACCCTGGAGCCAAACGCCTTCTTTCTTCATCCACATTTGAATCTGTGGCTTAGGCCCATCTCCAGGTGCACTGAAAAGTGTCTTTTGTTTTTCTGTGTCAGATCCAGTGGTCAGGAGACAACATCCAAGGCTTGGTGTCCCACCCTGACATTCAACAGGTCCTTCCAGGTCCGTGTGCCCTTGTGCAGAAATGGGTTATTCAGGGGAGTAAGAGTGGGGTACAGCACTGATGCCTTGTGTTTTCCAAAGGAATATTGTACAATATTTGTTCTGTGATCAGGCACATTGACTCACGGGAAGGAGAAGGAAACCAAATCCCCAAGGACTGAAGGAGGGAAGATCTGCCTGAAGCCCCATCAGGCAGTGAGAAGGTTGGATTAGGGAGTCACCACCTCTCCTGCCTGTGCCCATAACCTGTGACATTTGTGACTATCAAGGCAGCAGCAAACCTGGAGAACAGAGATCTGCCCAAATATATTAAATCCACTCATCAGCTGCCTTGCAAATAGAAGTGCAGCACTGAGTGGGTGTGAGGGGAGGGCAGGAGTTCCTCCTACTTTAGATCTAGCCATTTTCCTTCCCCAAACCACACACCAGCACTGATGATCTGGATAAGAGGGGATTCTGTCCATCTCAGGGCAAGGTTTCAAACATTCATGCCATTTTCACCTTCTCCATGGTGTTCTCTAATGCAGCTGCTGTGAACAGCCAGATCAGCCTGTTCACACATGGAAATAAACTGTCCAGGAAAAAGGTGAGCAAATAGGGTAAATGTGACTTCGAAACACTGTCAGGTGAAGCAGGGCATAGCTTGAAATCTGATTTGTGCTGCAAGGCAGGAACCAGATAACAAGGGACTCTTGTGCTTTTTTTTTCATTTAAGATGCCTGGGAAACAAAGGGCTTGAGAGTCACAAGCTGCTGGTGGTTAGGAAATAGTAAAATGCATAAATCCTGAGGCTGGGAGATACATCAGCCCAAGGATACCAATGCTCTTGCAAATAAGAAATCCTTCCTCCTTATCTTGCAGTATTTATGATGAAAATTGGTGCAGGGTGGGTTAAGACACAGGTCATGGCTCCTAGAAAAGCCAACACCAGAACTTGGAGCTCTTACCCCAAAGAGTGTAAGAAGGGTTTAGGTGGAGAAAGTATGAAGGACACCACCGATACACTGATTTTGGCCAGAGGCTGATGAGTGTTTCTACCCCAAAGATGGGCTTTCCCTTTATTCTGTATGTGACTCTCAGAAAGAAAACACAGCATCCAAAAAGGATTGTTGTTGCTCTGCCTGGGTTCAGGAATGAGCAGCTGAACTCAGATGATGGAATTCCTAGGGTTGTCCTGTGCAGGGCCAGGAATTGCACTCAGTGATCCTTGTGGGCACCTTCCAGCTCAGGATATTCTATGAGTCTCTGATTCCATGGCTGGTGGCTGATGTTTAAAAAAGTAACAGCTTTTTGCCCCCTTGTCTCATCCTTTCACAGGTTTCCATGTAGGCTTTTCTGAGCAAAGAGTCAGGCTGCTTTCACGTGCCTTGCAGAGATGATGGAGAAAATGGAAATCTTTATTCTCCAGTGTCTGTGTCCTTCCAGTAGAAGATGAATCCCTCTGAAACGTGCAGGAACACAGATGTTTAGTCTATCACACCCCATCTATATAGAAAAATTGCCTTGTTTCAGTCGCTCTGGTTTTTGAGGACACTGAACAGAGTTGTTTTTAGGGCATGGAGGGGTTTAGATCAAGCAGGAAGATTTAAGCTGGAGCAGGAATAATATTTGAGTGTGTCGAATTGGTTTGCGAAGGCCACATCACCCTGTGTCTCTGCATCCTCCCATCATGCAGAAAATCCCAGAGGTCTGAAGAGAGAGGCTAGGCCTTTGAGGAAGAAAAGAGGGGAAAACAGCATTAGATGGGATATTACCCACTGACTGCTATTTCATTTCTCCAGAGAAATTTACGATGTGCTCATTAAATCCTCAAGAGACAAACCTGAACAGTATTTTCTTCCTTCTGGGCAAAAATCTTGGAACTCTTAAAAAGACATCGTATTTCACAGCTCAGCAACCCAGCAGCATTTTAAAAACTGGAGGGAGAAGAGGAATTTTTAAACAAGTAGTCTTTTTATTTTTTCCTCCCCCGTTCTTTTCTAAAGACTTATGCTGTCAGAATCCTTTTCAGGAAAAATAAATAAATTCTAACATCTGGTAATTAATAGCTTATGAGGCAGAGAATAGTTGTCTGAGGAGGCAGTTCACAGAGCAGAGTGTTTGCCTTGCCCCTTATCTCTGGAGATTGCTGCTCGCTCGCTACTGCAAAAGCTCTCCGGATACGGCGCTTAACCACAATTCTGCCTCTGCACTTCAGGGACACAAACAGGAGGATCAATGCAGAAATTGTCACAATATTCAGTTTTACTGTCTCAGTTTTGTCTCCAGCTTCACAGCTGCCTCAAGCTTTGCAGCTTCACCTCAGTCACAGTGAGTGGACCTTGACACTTGGACCATTCCCCATCTCAGTGGCCTCAAAACCTCTCACATCCTGACAGCATCTTCA